>JASJET010000027.1:0-1427500 GCA_034092305.1 Diaprepes abbreviatus | reverse complement strand
AAGAAAAGAACGCTAGTCATAATAGGGCTTTAACCTATCAAAATTGACTTTTGTATTTTGTTTGGTTCGAGGGTTAAAGAGAAGGGCTGAATTTTGGAAAATTTCTTTTATTTCAAAGGGTCCATTAAATTTATTTTTATCTTTTGTTTTGATTTGAGATTCTTTAAGATAAACTTTGTCGCCAATTTTATAGTCGTGAATATGAGGGGTTGTCTTTTGGTCAAATCTAGCTTTGGCTTTTTCGTTTTGGGTTTGCGTTCTCTCTCTGGCGAGTTTGTAATAATGTTCCATGCGGTTATTTAAGTCTCTTACATATTTTGAAATCAGTTTTTGTTGGTTGTATAAAGTCTCCGGGGGTCTACTAGACGTATGTCCGAAAAGAAGTTCATAGGGTGTAAATCCATGGGTCTTATTTTGTGTGTTATTATAGCATATAGTAGCATAGGGTAATACATTGAAGGGGTGTTCATGAGAGTTTTCTGTCATGTTAGCTCTAATCATTTCAGAAAGGGTTGCGTGAAATCGTTCAACTGAACCGTTTGACTGTGGATGGCCTACGCTTGAAAATGTTATTTTGATATCAAAAAGTTCGCATAGGTCTTTCATGAGGGTGTTATCGAACTCACGACCATAGTCACAATGGATCCTTTGTGGAGTTCCATAGTGCTGAAAAAATACTAATAGGGTATTTACAATAGTATTTGCTTTTTTGTCTTTTAGGGGATAGGCCTGGGTGAATTTTGTAAGTTCGTCTCGTATAGTAAGGGCATAATTTCTTTCGGGGTATTCGTAAATGTCGATATTAACTCTTTCAAAAGGGGTCTTTGGTGTTTCTGTTATGACAAGAGGGGTACTTAGATTTTTCCTACAAACTTTTACTTTTTGGCATATTTCACACTTTTTTATAAATTTTTCAACATCTTTGGCTAAGTTTGGCCAGTTGTACTTTTCTTTTATTCGCCTAACGGTTTCATTTATACCACGGTGTAAATTATTTTTACCTGAATGGTAATGGTCTAAAATTTGAGGTATTTCATCATCTTCCGGGGTTTTGACAATATTTTGGCAAATTTTTAATTTTATGTCTTTATCTGCGAAAATAAATGAAAAAATCTCAAGGATGGGTAACTCTACGTTATTTTCCACACAATAGGTTTTTTCAGGTTGGAATTCATTTTTGTTCTTGAATAGGATATAGAATAAGTGTTCTATTACAGATTCCGGGTCGAAGGGTAGAGGGATAATGAAATATGTACGATCTTTAACTGTTTTACTGGAAGTTATATTGACTTTATTATGATCGAGTCTGAGGTTCTCCTCGAAAATGTCATCAATTATTTTATGGTGAATATCTCCCAATTTGTTTTGCCAAAGGAAAGTTACTATATTTTTGTTAGATTTGTCTAGAAGTTGGGAATTTATTATTTCGATTTTAGAATAGTCTATTAGAGACTTAGTATTATATAGTTCGACAAATCTATTATATTCCGTAGTAAGGGTTTCGTCGTCTATTTCAGGATTTTCTATATCTTCGTTCTCGGATTCATCCTCTTCGTTCGCGGCATAAACTGACATTTTTGATTGAAATTTTGCGCATTCCTGAAAATGGTTAATGCGTATTCTAGACAAAGCGTCCGCGTTTTTGTTTATTTTTCCCGCTTTATATTCGATTTTGTAATCGTATTCCTCAAGTTTGAGGCGCCATCGAGCCAATCTGCTACCGGGGTCTTTAATAGAAAAGAGCCAGGTAAGGGGCCTATGATCAGTTATAAGGGTGAATTTTCTTCCAAATAAATAGGGGCGAAAGTGTTTTACTGCCCAGACAATAGCAAGTAGCTCTCTTTCAATGGTGGAATATTTAGTTTCTGCGCTACAGAGTGTTCTGGACGCGAAAGCTATTGGGAGGTCTCTACCAATGGGACCTTGAGAAAGAATTGCACCTACTGCAAATGCGCTTGCATCTGTGGTTAGAAGAAAGGGTTCATCGAAATTGGGGTAAGTAAGAACGGGATCTGAGATAAGGGCATTTTTTAGTTCTTCAAATGCAGACTTGCATTCAGCGTCGAAGAAAAATTGGACGGCTTTCTTTAAAAGCTTAGTCAGTGGTTTCGATGTTTTGGCGAAGTTAGGAATAAATCGCCTGTAGTAACCTACCAAACCTAAGAAGGATTTGATTTCTTTAGGGCTTTTTGGCTCAGGAAAATTTTTGATACAGTCAACTTTAGAAGGATTAGGTTTGACTCCATCTTTGGTTACTATGTGACCAAGATAGGCGACTTCTTTTCTAAGAAACTCGCACTTATCAGGCTGGATTTTTAAGTTGGCTTTTCGGAGACGTGTGAACACTTCTTTAAGTCGTTGCATGTGTTCGTGTATTGTAGCAGAATAGACGATAATGTCGTCCATGTAGACAAGACATCTTTCATTCTGAAGGCCAAGGAGTATATTGTCCATGACTCTTTGGAAGGTGGACGGTGCGTTTTTCAGGCCAAATGGCATACGAACGAATTCGTAATGACCGTTTTCGATTGAGAAGGCTGTCTTAGGGATGTCATCGGGATTGATCTCTATTTGATGAAATCCTGACGCGAGATCAAGCGTAGTAAAATATTGGCATTTGCCAAGCTGATCGAGCAAATCGGAGATATTTGGAAGGGGATAGCGGTCATCAATACTGACCTCGTTTAATTTTCGGTAATCTATTACAATGCGCCATTTTTGCTTGCCAGAGGCATCCAATTTCTTGGGTACTACCCAAACAGGGGAAGACCAGGGTGAAATAGATGGTCGAATAATTCCTTGTTCGAGCATTTTGGCAGTTTGGGCTTTTACTTCCTCTTTATGTACCTGAGGATACCTATATGACTTTGTAAAAATAGGACGTGCATTATTTGTTTCTATAGAATGCTTGATTTCATTAGTAAAAGTTAAAACATCGCCTTCAAGGTAAAATATGTCGGGGTATTCTAAACAAAGATCAGTAATTAATTCTTTTTCTTCTGAGTTCAAGTGTTCGGTTCTTAATTGATCTCTAATAGTTTGATTTCTGTCAGTTTGAATAGGACTAAGTTCATTTCCGAAATTAAAATTGAGTAATGTTTCGCTAGGGGTAAACGGTTCGATAGAAATATCCGAGAAATCAATATTTTTGGGAATTACATTAGCATTTATGATAGTTGTTAGGAATTCACCGTTTTCATTAACATGTACAAGGGCGTTTGGTAACCTAACCTTTTCTTTTTCTTGAGAATGAAGGACTGCGTCCGTATTTTTTAAATTGCATGTTAATTTAAAAATTTTCTCAATGCGACCTTCTATAGAGATATTATTTTTATTTTGTTGTGACTTAGAAGGGGTCGTATTTGAAGTATGCACCTTATGTAGGGGCACTGTTTTAAAATTTGTGATGAGATTTTTTGATTTTAAATCTATAATACATTCGTAGTGTTCTAAGAAATCGAGACCAAGGATGCCATCGAAATCAATATCTAAGTCGTAAATAAACACCTTATGGGGATCGCCAATGTTAAAGGGTATAAGGGTGGATTGTGAGACGTGAAGTTTTTGATTTGTTATCCCTTGTATTGTTAAATTTTCAGGACAGCGATTAGGGAAATTTTTTACTGTGTTTTCTTTAAAGATAGAAATTCCAGCACCGGTATCAATAAGTAATTTGAAAGTATTAGTAGAGTCGTAAATGTAGTACAGATTTTTCGGATTTACTGTAAGTAAGGGATTTAAATGAAGATTTGTTCCGGGAAGTTCAGGTTTGGATTCATGTCGTCCAAATTCAGGGTTTGAATTTGTTCTTGAAGTGCTGCAACCTGATCTGTCTGTTCGTCGGGCGGTTGGTCTGGTTGCGGAAGTAAATGAAAATTTTGGTAATCATAAGAGTCGATTACCGGGTCACAATTTTCATCAATATTTTGAAAATTTGGGTCATAGTCAGGATAATCATAACTGTCTTCTGCGTAATATCCGCAGTAGTCAAAATTTTCGTCGTAGTCCAAATTAACATGGTGTGTCCTTTGTTGATTAGAGGGGTGGTATGGGTTCCTTTGAATTATGCTAGGACGAGCTTGGGTATTAGTTGGTTGTATTACAGAGGGCCTTTTTTGATTTGGAATCATACTGGGTCTCTGCTGTTGTTGAGGGATTTGGTTTTGCATAGGGGCTTGCCTTTGAAAATTTGTATTATAATTTTGGAAATTATTAGGACGTGATTGCATTTGGGAACGACAATCAGCGGCTAAATGTCCCATACGTCCACAATTAAAACAACGGCTAATTTGCACCGGGGGTTTCCTTATAGATTGAGGTGGTTTTTGAACTATGGGTTTAGAAGACTTTTGGTTTTCAAAATAGGATAGCTGCAGTTCTCGTCTGATGCGAGATTGAGCTTCAAGGAGATCCTTAGGATTTCCTGCACGAATTATTTGTCCTAGTCTTGGTTCAAGTCCTGTCAGGAGGGTATTTAGAGACATCGTATCAATTAGGGTAGATTGAGCTGCTTTTTGTTCGTTTGTCAGGGTTGATTTTTGCACATTCGCCAACATTTTGGCGTTCAGGGTTTGTAAACGTTTCACGAAAGTTAATGGTGACTCATTGGAAAGTTGCCTTAATCGTTGTAGATCTTGAATAAGGGACGAAAGATCTCTAGAATCACCGAAGTGGAGATTTAAAAGTTGTTTTATTTCACTGTAGTTAGATGGGTTTCGAGAGTTTATCAGCTGTGCTGCGCGGCCTTTTAATTTATTCTTAATATGAATCACTAACAGAATTTTCTGATCTTCTGTTGCCATTTTGTATCCGCAATCACAAGCATTTAAAAACGTACCTAGAGAGATTTGGTCTCCCTCGAATTCTGAAATAATTGAGAAAATTTCGGAGAGCTTATAAGGCTCAATATCAGTATTTGTTCTTTGGGATCTTGTTTCCGGCATGATTTTTGTTTTTTAAGGATTATTATTACTTAAATTTACTTAACTTATTTAAAATGACTAGTTTTTTCGTTTAAGAAAAAGTATAAAGTACTTTTTTCGAAAATCGAACAGTAATGTAAATTAAAATCGTGACAAATTTGCAAAAATCGTGACGATCAATGTTACTTACACTACTAGAAGAAGCTGCATCGGCACTTGTTCTCTCCGTCTGTTGTCAGGGGCTTCACCAGGTGTTCCTAATCCACAACTTCCGGGAGTGAGGACGCCGTTGAGGTTCTTTTCTCTGTTGAGGGATTAGAATCCGCCGCCAACAATTAGAATTCTCGTGTTTTGCTGACGTTGACAGATCCTACCGACTGCGCCAATTTGTTATCTTGATTAATTCACTTAAAACTTTTTTAAAAAAACTTTTTATTTTACTTTTACATTTATTTCTCTCAAAATACAATTCTTGGTTTCAACTAACATTACGACGACTTACAACTCGAATTATAAGTGTCGTTCTACAAAAATAATACCTATTTATACTGAGAAATAAAGCAGCGTCTGCATGTTGCATCATGTTGCATCATGTTGCGTCATGTTGCATCATCCTAGTCACGTAAACCGTGCTACAATGTTGCTTTTGCTGATTCTGCTTTAGTTGGCGGATTTGTTAATGCGACACGAGATATCAAATTCAAGGAATAAATTATTAATAATTATTAATTATAATATTATTGTAGAATCGCATATAACATATATATATATATATATATATATATATATATATATATATATATATATATATCATTTTTCTTTATTTTGTATTTTCTTGGGTTTAGGTTCTATATTTAATAAATACACAAAACGATTGACGTTTCGCCCTTTATTCAAGGCATTTTCAAAATTCTTTTCTCCTAAAAATATATAATTAAAATACACGACATAAAAAACATATTTACAATTTCGAAAAACAAACAAGACACTTAAAAACAGTATTCAAAACTTTAGAATTTTTTAAAAATATTTAATTTTACCGGTACACACCTTGACATTTTGTTGCTCTGTTACTAAATAAAATTCAAATTTTACATCGTTTACTGAGGATACGTGGAATGCGAATGTGTTTTATTTTTTTAATATTTTTTATATTTTACAATGCATAAAAAAAACAAATAAGGTATATGTTTGGTTTTATGTTTAAGAGGATATTCAATTTTTGATTCTTATTTGACCGGATCGAATACTTAATATTTCTGTTTAAATTAGGCTTGCGTAAATATGACTCAAATTTCCCATATCTGTTCTGTCGTTAACAGTGTTTTTATCTTTTTTAATTTCAATCATTTCCTTTATCTGTAATTTTTGGTAATTCATATCTTTGTTTTTTATAATGGTACTGTTATAATCAAAAGTATGTTTTTCGTCCTGTGTGTGTTTGTTTAACGCTGTTGAGACGTTTTTCGTATATTAATGGCCGTTTAATCTGTTCTTCAGTAATTGGCTCGTCATGCCTATATATTTTTGTGTAAATTGTCCCAAAAAATATATAGGCATGACGAGCCAATTACTGAAGAACAGATTAAATTGCCATAAATATACGAAAAACGCCTCAACAGCGTTAAACAAACACACACAGGACGAAAAACATACTTTTGATTATAACAGTACCATTATAAAAAACAAAGATATGAATTACCAAAAATTACAGATAAAGGAAATGATTGAAATTAAAAAAGATAAAAACACTGTAAACGACAGAACAGATATGGGAAATTTGAGTCACATTTACGCAAGCCTAATTTAAACAAAAATATTAAGTATTCGATCCGGTCAAATAAGGATCAAAATTGAATATCCTCTTAAACATAAAATCAAACATATACCTTATTTGTTTTCTTTTATGCATTGTAAAATATAAAAAATATTAAAAAAATAAAACACATTCGCATTCCACGTATCCTCAGTAAACGATGTAAAATTAAATATTTTTAAAAAATTTTAAAGTTTTGAATACTGTTTTTAAGTGTCTTGTTTGTTTTTCGAAATTGTAAATATGTTTTTTATGTGGTGTATTTTAATTATATATTTTTAGGAGAAAAGAATTTTGAAAATGTCTTGAATAAATGGCGAAACGTCAATCGTTTTGTGTTTTTATTAAATATAGAACCTAAACCCAAGAAAAGACAAAATAAAGAAAAATGATATAATCTATGGTTCAAGAATCAAGAAAATTAATATATATATATATATATATATATATATATATATATATATATATATATATATATATATATATATATATATATATATATATATATATATGAAGTAAAATGCGAACAGTAAATGCGAACTGCGTTCCAACCATATCCTTTCCAGTTTGAACAAGTTGCTAAGGAACACAATTTATTCGATCCCACCACCATCGAGATGATGGCTTACCTGTACCACCATACCGAGAAGAAAATCAAAACTTACCCTCCTCGCCACAGTCATAGGGCAGAGGTACATGTTTCGTCTCTACTAGACTCATCAGGATACTGACATGCACCTGGCTGTGCAAAGGACAGATCAGAAGGAACCAACCGGCGAGAGGTCGGCGAAGCCACGTTCAGTATTTGCGTGCTTCCTTCTGATCTGTCCTTTGCATAGCCAGGTGCATGTCGGTACCCTGATGAGTCTAGTAGAGACGAAACATATACCTCTGCCGTATCACTGTGGCGAGGAGGGTAAGTTTTGACTTTCTTCTCGGTATGGGGTACAGGTAGGCCATTATCTCGATGGTGGTGGGATCGAATAAATTGTGTTCCTCAGCAACTTGTTCAAACTGTGCAACCTCTAACATGGAAAGGATATGGTTGGAACGCAGTTCGCATTTACTGTTCGCATTTTACTTCATTCATGCACGAAGTTGCATATAGTTGTACATTTGCTGAATGTGATTTCAGCACTACAACGGCATAATGTGGATATATCCACTGCTATTGGATCTCACACGGAGGAATCCGTGAAAGCCACATAAACATATATATATATATATATATATATATATATATAATATATATATATATATATATATATATATATATATATGCGGAATTTCATTAGAAACTCCCTAAAGACCTATTTTGGTCAAAACGTTTATTATTCAAAATATCACTTAAAATGACAATATAACCCAAATTTAAAAGCAGCTACGCTTTATCCCTTTTAAAATTCTAAAAATTCTTTTAACAAGCGGATGTAGCCAAGACAAGGGCGAGTCTTGGCCCATTCGGAAATTCGAATAAAAAGACTATTTTAAACGCAAGGTATAGGTAATTTGAATAAAGCGACTTTAACATTACGTGTAGTTCTTAAATTCTAAACTTAATCTCGTTGAGTCCACAATAATCAAAATAATACTTTAAATGAGATAAAATAAAAATTGGTACAACAAAAAGGATTTTATAAAGGAACATATAGAACCCAAAAACATATACAAATACTTTATCTCTTTTCAAATTCTAACACTTTACACCTAATTAAAAAGGCAGACATCTGCCGGGCGGTTAAAAGCAGGTAGAATAAGGTCCGGCAATACAATAGAACCCTTCGCCTCGATAAAGGAAGGCAGGTAGTAACATATTTGCCGAGCGGTAGCGTGTATGACGTAACCCAAAAGATCCATCCAAGTTCCACCCAGGGCAATGTTGCCAGATCCTCGTTTTTTAAATATGATTTATTATGATTATTTAATTAATATAGAGCAATTAATTAAGTTAATTAATTAAAAACAATAGAAATAACCCTTAGACTCATTGTTTTAAGAGAAAGACGGCCTCGGGTTAGGTCGATTTTCATTAATTAATTAAAAAAATAGCATAGGCCACGTGTGCGGCAACCCTGGTCCCGCGTTTGGGGTGGTCTGTCAACTGTCCGATATCAACTACTAATGTAACCAGTCTGAAATATTTGACAAATTTCAAAAATTAATATCTTATTGAAATAACATTCTTAAAGATTAATTCTATAATTGATATCTAAAAAATTATTGGAAACATCTATTAGCATCAAAATTAATAAAAGGCATTAAATGAAGTTTACTGGTTTTTACCTAAAAAACATAAATTAAACACATTTTTGAGACATTTTAAAGTAAACCGAAAAAGAACTTACCAGCTTTCATAGAATCATCTACAATAATGCCAGTTTTAACTTCAACAGATCGTTGATTCTTTGCGATCTATCTCGATCTAAAAATTTATATTAAGAAATTATATGATAGCAACTTTAAAATACAAATTATAATCTGAGAATGTAAATTTTAAAAAATATAATCGTTACAACTTTTAAACGTAAATTGTCGCATAAAAGAAATAGAATCATTACTCGTTCTTTTTTTGGGAAACGGCTTTCTATCCAAAAATGTACATAAAAAAGAAAAATAAAAATTATACGTATTTCTGATACATCTCAAAGTAAACCTTAAAATAACTTGCCAACTTTCATACAGATGTTTGATTTCTTTATTTTTTTGTGATTTTACATATTTAAGTCCAAAATTTTGTGTCGCTTTTAAATATTTTAACACATGTTTACAAGATTTCCAATATTCTTATGTATAAGAATTTTGGAATTGACTAAAATATGTTATAGCAAAGCTTAAGTCTGGCCTACTGCCTAACATAACATACATTAAATTTCCTATCAATTCTCAATAAAGTACATTATCCCTAACATTATTGCTACAATCAGAATTTTTACTTGACAAATTAATTTTTGGTGGAATCGGAACACTTCTTGTTTTACTGTCTATATATTAAATTTGGACAATATTTTAAAAATAAAATCTTTTTGGATAAGAAAAATATAATCTTTCGTTTTAATGATAGTAAGACCTAAAAATTTTAGTGTCAAACAATCTAAGTAGTGAGCATTACTCGATGCGCTCAATCTCCCCTCCTTGACCTTGACCTTGACCGCCCCCCTCCTCGGTCCTGCCCATTGACCATGATATCCAAGCTTGCGTTGATATAACCTTGAACTTGAAAATTTTTTGTGGTCAAAGTTTGTGTGACCTTGGCCATGTTGAAGGTCGCATCGACTTTGCTGAAGGTGACTTTGGGCGTGTGACCTTAAAGTTATGTTGCGTCGTTTAGGGCGACCTTGAATAGTTTTATATATGCTATGGGGAAGTTTCATTCATAAGTTGTCTCTGACATGCATAGTTAGTACATGTATTATTATTTGGCAAATCATGGCATATGTTTGTGAAAATTGCGGTTCTAAGTTTACCAATAGTTATAATATGAGGCGTCATAAAAAAGAATCGTGTGCGGCGAGATTTAATAAAGTGCCAGGAGGAAAACGGCTCCGAATTGAAGAGTGTACATCGGTGATTCCAGTAATTAATTGTGCTACATTGCGGCGTCTCCCTTTTTACAGGGCACGGCAACGGATGCGTACGGCAGCCCAATATGTCGGAGGCTAGGTTCGTATCTCTTTTAGAGATAGTTGTGCTCTACTTTGATTACCCAATAAGCGCCGCCTGTTTTACATTATCTGTGTGATTAAACAGGAAAACACTTAGGTATGAGGAATGATTTTAAATTATTGACGGTTGGTGTATAGCTCCGCAATGAAACGACTTAATTAAAACAAAATAACAATTCCATTTTATTCCCAAAAAAATTATTATGTACATAAATTAGAATGGTGCCTACAATGTTTTTGTACTCTCTTGATAAATATGGTTGTTACCTCGTTTTTAAAAGGTGATATAAAATTTGGCCGCAAATGTTCTAGAACCTTTAATTGCCAATAACGTAAGTTTTATAGAGTTATCAAAAAGTTCTTACATGTTATTATATCACATTAAAATATATTTATGTTGTTTTCTTTGTATTTAAAAAAAATTGATTTATAGCTCCAATTCTTTAACTAAAGGTTTTCTGCTACCTGGTCTATACTATGGTACCTCTCACTTCTAGCGCTGTTGCTAGGATTCCTGTTGTGTTGTGGATGAATGGAGGCTTCACAGGGCCACTTCCAACTCACCAACCAAACGCAGGGTAAGGTTAAAATAGTCGTGGTCACACGGACAGGAAAACTAGGGCCGGAACCATCAGAAAGCCTTGACAGCAATATCAAGATGAAAAGAGTGAGATGAAGCCCAAAGATAAAAAACAACTGGCCTCAAATAACCCTGAAATAAAATGTTGTTTTTACCACATGTTCGTAAAGATAAGGGGCAAAATCTTACCTCATTGATTAGTGGACTTTTTTAAAAAAACACTTGACCGTCCGCCCTTTCAAAGCTAGTGGCAGGATTGGTCTGCTGCCTTCGACGGTTCAACAGTAAAAGGAACGAAAATAAAAATCTCTCTTGCAACCAGACGTGACAAATGTTAGGGATATTTATATTTACTTTTGCCAACCTTATTCTCAACCTGGAGCACTCTAACCTAGTTCCGAACTTACACTGACCACCAGGTAATACATCAAATATTGGCAAGCCATGGAAAATTATCAAAGAGAAAATTATGATCAAACAGTCCAAAGTTACTAATCATGATTAAAACAAAGTTCAAAAAAAATTGCCACAAATTCCGTACTGATCGGGAATACATCCTCACATTACCGACTATAACCTTATACTTTTAATACTGAAATGGAATGTAAATAAATGAGAGTTTATTAAAAATAAAATATTTTACGACTTTTAAATTCAAACCAAATAATGTGATATATGAACTACAGCAATTTACAAACTGTGTTAAGAAAAAAAAATGATAAGTTACAAGACCAAAAGAGTTGTGAACCAAAAAAAAACAAATTCCATGTTTACTATTTTAAATTACGGGATAAATAATTAAATTTAATCAGATAAAAATATACAAATTATATCATATTACTAAAAACATGTAGCATTGATGCTAACTGGTAAATTTAAATGCGACAACATGTAATGTGGATGTTCCACTAAATCATATGTCAGCACATCAACGAACACAACAACAAAAAAATAATTCATCCTGCCGGTATGTCATGGTGTGCAACTCGTTGATTGAGCTTTCAAAAACAGAATTGCAACCTATAGTGTTAGCAGTGATATGGAGCATTCCGATTATGTAATGTTTTTTGTAGATATTAAATCGAAGTTGGGGGAACTTGTTAATAGTGTATTACGCGTGCATCATGACAGCTGTTGACGAGTATATGCTTCCATCACAAGAAATATTCAGTGAGAAATCCTTCAACGCTGCTAATCAAATAATTACTCTAGAAAGTGATTTGGATGCCGTTTACCATTCTTTCGGCGAATTAATAAAAACGCAGGCGACAGAGTTTCAGGAGAAAGATTCAGGTATGTAAAAAACAAAACCCGATATATTAAACTGATTTTTACAGTTTTTTTTTCTTGTTAAAGGATGGACTCTTGTGCGAATTTTATACTTGGAAGTCAGCATCAACAAATATACACCTATGAGTGGCTCATCATACATCAAGTTGCCGTATTCTATTGAAAAAAGAAGAGCCGTCGTCAATGTGATCAACCACGGCGAATTTTGCTTTGCAACAACGCCTTCACAGCTGACATCCTATCCCTTTTTTCTAGAGTGCTAAATTTAATAGGTATGGATTTTCCAGTAAAATTAGGTGACATTAAAAAATTTGAGGAAATGGACAATATATCCATTAACGTTTACGGTCTCCAGTGTGATTTAAGGGCTCTATATAACACATATTTAAAAGACATTAAGCCTATGAAACCGTTAACGCCTGAAGAAAAAAGGGAGTTTAATGATGCTAAAATATGTGGTATTTGTGAAGGCCCTTTTGAAGACGGTGAGACTAAAGTACGAGATCATTGTCACATAACTGGTGCAAAAAGATTTGGTGCTGCACATTCCGTTTGCGATTTAAATTATAAATTACCGTCCTTAATTCCTTTCATATTTCATAACTGAAACGGCTACGACTGCCAATTATTTATAAAAGAGTTATCTAAATATGAGTATAAAATTGATGTTTTGGCTTAAACTAAAGAAAAGTACATATCCTTTACCAGAAACATTTATGTGCACAATTATTTTGATAATAAATGTGGAAAAGTCAAGAGGAAATATTTAAAATTGCGGTTCATTGACAGTTTTAATTTTCTGTCAGCGTCTTTGGAATATTTAGGCAGCGGTTAAAACGATGGCGATTTTATTGAAATTCGGAAACATTTTTCAAATACGGAACAATTTAATTTGATGCGTGAAAAGGGTGTTTTTCCCTATAGCTTTATTTACTCTATAGAAAAAATTAAAAATTCATGTCTTCCAAGTAAAGATCAATTTTATGATAATTTACGGGAAGAACACATTAGCGTTTAAAGCTATAGGCGAGCAAAAGCAGTATGGCGCTTGTTTTGGTGTAAAACTTTGGGGGACTATTCAGACGTGTATTTAAAAGCAGATGTGTGGCTATTGTGCGATGTTTTTCAGCAATTTCGGAATAATTGTTTAAAATTCGATAAATTGGATCCGGCACACTACTATACCCTTCCAAGTTTATTATTTGATTGTATGTTGCGTATGGCTAAGGTAGAGCTAGAGCTCTTAACTGATATAGACATGATACATTTTTTAAAGAAAAGTATACGCTGCGGCATAAGCCAGGGTACAGAAAGGAAGCACATCGCTAATAATATTTATTTATCAGACTATGACCCAACAAACCATCTTCATTTATAAACATATTTTGATGCAACAAATATATATGGTCACAGTATGTCACAAACATTACCATGGTGGTTTTCGATGGTTAACAGAGCGCGAAATACTCAATTTAAATATTATGGCTGTTGGTGATGATGTTTACATGGCTACGCCTTGGAAGTGGCTGTGCATTATCCGACTGAGTTGCATGATGCATCTTCCATTTCTAGTAGAAAATATCATACCGCTAACAGAAAACGCCAAATTGTCGAAATTAATTCCTAATGTACAAGATAAAAGAAAATACATTTTACACTATAGAACTTTAAAACAAGCCATCGCCAACGGCTTAGTGATAATGCAAATATTACAGTTTAACCAATCAAAAATGGCTAAAAACGTATATTGATTTTAACACCAATTTACGTAACAATGCCACCAAAAAATTTGCGAAAGACACTTAAAATTAAAAAATAACGCGATTTTTGACAAAACTATGGAAAATGAGGAAAATCGAAAGGATATAAAATTAGTAACGCATTGGGAAAACAGTGTAGGCAAAAGTGGAGCTAGAGCACTAATATCCCGCCCCAATTTCAATATTATTTGGACCTTTACCGAAAACTTTGTTGCTATACATATGAATAAAGTTAAAATATTATACAATAAACCAATTTATATCGGATTTTCCATATTAAATATATCAAAGATTGTAATATACGATTTTTATTATAATTTTATTAAATCCAAGTTTGGCGATGATGCTTCGTTACTTTACACCGATACTAAGTCACTTATAATAAAAACCCCGAAAAATTTGATATATCAAATTACCTCGAAATAAATAATTTCATTACAATTAAAAGTAGTTCTGTAGTTTTTTTTATATTGCCGGGTCCGTTCTAAAGCCGCAAGCACTGCGGCCAGAGTAGGCCTATTGTGCTCACCCCAGACATTACAGCCACTCTGTCAACCTAGCCCCCTGGCTCAATCTGTACAGTCCTGCTAAGGAGTGAGTGAGTATTTCTCCCGGTTCCAGACTTACTGACCCGAATGTTTGTTGTCTGAATCTCTCCAGTGACTCACAGTCACATATGATGTGCTTCACCGTTTCTTCGGCTTATCCACATAGTCTGCAGCCGAAGTTTCCGTTATATAAATTCATTCTATTCAGATGTACTTGTGTCTCGTCATTATACGCGTAATAGTCCTTAATTGATTTCTACTCATTTGAAGTAATTTCCTTGCCAGTTTCGGGTCAGGATTCCCAATAAGTAGCTTGCTGTGGTTTAAACCCTGTCTGGTCATCCAGTGGTTTTTATGTTCTCTTTTGATCCATTCTTTGACTGCTTCTCGGGCCACGCACCGCGGCACCCCAAAGGCTGGTTCTGGACCTATGTATTGAGTTGCTGATCCTGCTCTAGCTAGCTCGTCAGGTTTTTCATTTCCATGTATTCTTTCGTGTCCTGGTACCCACTTTAATATAACTCTGTTGTCTTTTGCCAGAATTTCCAGCTCACTCTGACATTCCCAAACCAGCCTCGATGATACCTTTTGGCCCTTGAGGGCTTTTAAGGCTGCCTGGCTGTCAGAGTAAATGTAGATTTGCTTCCCTTTGTAAGCTCTCCTGTTTATCTCGTCTGCGCACCGTAAGATTGCGTATATTTCTGTTGGATATTTTCCAAGGGGAAATACCCTCACTAGTTTTTGAACCGTCAGTGTACCAAATACTTGTACCCGAGAATGTTTCCGGTTTTTCTCTTTTGCTTGCCATTCGATCCTCTATTGTGACTTCAAACGGTATATTATAACGGTAGCTCGAGTTCATATGGTCTGTGTCCATTTCTAACTGAGGGCTCCTGATTTTTTTACCTATGTTTTTGTGTCCTGACAACGTCCTTTGTGATTTTACTGTTGAGTGATTTAGTCGGCGGAGTCCCATTCTCGCCTCTGCCTGAATCACTATATGTAGCGGAGGCAGATCCAGAATGCACTCTATTGCCGAAATGGGGGTTGATTTCATGGCCCCAGTAATACACAAACAGGCGACCCTTTGTATTCCGCTCAGCTTTGTCATGGTTGTTCTCTGCATTACCTTGGGCCACCAGACCAAGGCTGCGTAAGTGATGGCTGGTCTCACAACACTGGTGTATAACCAATGTACCATTTTCGTGAGAGACCCCATGTTTTCCCACATAATCTTCTAACAGTCATAGGAGTTTGAAGGTCATAGACAACGATGTTTCTTGCGAAGTAGTAGATATCTGTTGGACTTCCATTGTCTTTATTTTTTTGTTGAATATCATGACGTTTCGGCTAGTAGTGATCTCTAGCCATTTTCAGTTTCACTTGAAAACGGCTAGAGATAACTACTAGCCGAAACGTCTTGATATTCAACAAAAAAATAAAGACAATGGAAGTCCAACAGATATCTACTACTTCGCAAGTCATAAGAGTTGTTTCCGATTTTCTGGTTATGTTTTCCACTTGCTTGTTCCAGGTCAGCCTGAAGTCTAAAATCACTCCCAGATATTTTACTTCCCTGGAAAGTGGTATTGTGTTTCCTTGGAGGATGATGGGACCGAGATCCTCTATCCTCCTCCGTTTTGTAAAGGGGATTGGGACAGTCTTTTGGGGAATTATATTGAGTCTCTCCTGCCTTACCCATCTTTCTACAACCTTAAGAGCCCGCTGCATTCTCCCTCTTACTGTTGTATTAAATTTGCCTTGGGTTAGGATTACCAAGACATCGGCATATCCCAGTACAGAGTGACCTTCCCTGCTCAGGGTTCGCAGAAGCCCATCCATTACTAGGTCCCAAAGCAGTGGGGAGAGGACCCCCCCCTGCGGACTCCCCCCAGTCACTCGGGCCATCAGCGTCTCTACAAGCAGTTCTGTATAGATCACCCTGTCTTTTAACATACTTTCGATCCACCTGCAATAGGTCTCTTCCAAGTTGATGTTCCTTATTGCAGTGATGATTGATTGAAAAGACGTGTTGTCGAACGCCCCTTCTATGTCTAGAAATGCTCCTAGAAGTACTCCTCCATTTTCCAGAGTGTTTTCCACCTTGCTAACCAAGTCGTGAAGCGCTGTCTCTGTAGATCTCCCGGTTCTGTATGCATGCTGGTTCAGATGAAACGGACTGTTTACCATTAATTCATCTCTAATATGCCTGTCCAACAGTTTCTCGAGAGTTTTAAGGATAAACGACATTAGACTGATTGGTCTGAATGCCTTTGCTGTGGAATAGTTGGGTTTTCCAGGTTTTTGAATGAACACTATCCTGGTTAACCTTCAAATCTTTGGTATATATCCTAGGTCTAGAGTAGCTCTTAATATGCAAGAAAGTCTTGATCAACAGGTTTAGACCCTGTTGTAGCATTGCTGGATAAATCCCGTCCGGTCCCGGCGATTTATATGGTTCAAATGAGTTTATGGCCCATTTTATCTTTTCATAGGTAATCACCTTTTTTGCCGTTTGCCAATTGTCCTTGGTGGCTCTCACAGCAGTATTTATCTCTGCTCCAGTCTTCCAAGTCTCCGGTGATTTCTCAATTATTGTTGACCCTGGGAAGTGAGCCCGAAATAACTCGGTCATTGTTTCTTTCCCAGTATAAGTATGCCCCCCTGTATTTGTTTTTAAAGAGTTTATTGATGATTGCGTATCCTTCGAGAGTCTTTCGGAGTCTGGCACATTCTGGGGTCGTTTCGATCTCCTCACAGTGCTTCCTTCATGATTCTCTCTTAGCCTTACGCAAGTTTCTGTTGTATTCAGTCAGAGCCATTCTATATTCGTCCCAGTTTCCTGTTATTTTCGCCTTGTCCCATAGTTTCCTAACTTGTCCTCTTTTCGCCTCTAATTTCGCATTCCACCACGGCACATTGCGAGTAGAATGTTGAGTGATCTGAGGACAGTTAGCTTCAAAGGCCGAGACTGTGGCCTCTGTCGATTGTTCTGCCGTCAGTTCTATATCTAATATGTTACCTACCGAATTTTTGATTCTCGCTAGTCCCTGTTCCAGGTCTAAGCAGTAGTTTCCCCAGTTTGTTTTCCGCGGATTCCGGTAGTTTAGTTGTTCCCGTTCTATACCCGTTATTTCAAACCTGATGCACCTATGGTCAGAGCAGCTCGCCTCCCTAGATACATGCCAGTTTTTATAAAGTTGCCGAGATATATCGTACTTAATGTTATATCTATAACCTCGTGCCTTCGTCTGGTGACGAAAGTGAGTTCATTGCCTTTATTCATTATGTCTAAGTTATTTACCATTATGAATTCAAAGACTGACTTACCTCTTTGGTTGTTATTGGTAATGCCCCAAGCTTCGTGATGGGCATTGGCATCGCACCCAATAATCAGCTGCGATCCATTTCCTCGGCAGTCTCTCACCAGGTCTGCCACTGCACATGGTGGTGGTTCTTCCGGGTCATCATAGGGGAAGAAGGCTGAGCCCATAGTGATGGTTGTTGGTCCAGCTCCCCTTGTTGCTATTTTTGCGGCAACAAGATCACTAGAGGTATGTTTTGTTAGTGCAAGCATTTTAAGGTGTTTTTTTAATATAATATACAGGTCCTCGCGTTATCGGATGTTCTGCAGTATATGAGCTCACATCCGATTCTCGTGATCCCTTTTACTTTCCCCTGGTATATCCAGGGTTCTTGGATGAGGGCGATGTCACAGTCCTTCATCTCCCTGCACAGAGCGGCAGAAGCTGCCCTACTGTGTTGGAGATTTGCCTTATCACCCTCACTTTTCTTTCCGGTTCCCAGACTACGGAAAGTCACCTTCCCGCATCAACCGATAAGGCCAGTGTTTGACCTTTCTCGTCTGTTTTGCGGCTTAAATTCGTCCAGTTACTTACTTTCAGCCCTGGGTTTTGGGTTCCCAGGCGAGTTCTGGCTTTTTCAACCTCTTCTGTCCCTGGTAGCCAGACGAGTACTTTTGGTAAGGTCCTTAGCCTCGACTACTGTCAGGTCTGCTCCTTCCCATAAGTTTTCTAGTTTTGCAACAGATTGTTGCAACCAGGTTTTTGTATTGGCATTGGCACACATGATCCATAAAATGCCTCCTGTGTACTTATTTCCCTTAGACTGTGGTGGATTGCCACTGCCAGAGGGCGTCTCATCCATAATCTCTAGAAGTTTGTTTAGGACTAGGTCAGCTTGAATCTGGTTGATTGTGAAGTCAGGGTGACGACTGTGTACAATCGCCATCCTGAGATCACTTAATGCCCTGCTGTATAAGGCTCCAGCCTATCCTACTTGAGTTCTGGTTCTCTTCGCAGGTCGTTTGTCTCCAGAGGAGGTACTCGAGTCCGAGTGCAGCCGTTTGTTGGTTGCACTCCCATCTTTTTTGGCTTGGGGCCCTGACTTTGGTTTTTCCTTAGTCCAAGTCCCCGCTGCCATTTTCTGTGCCTTCCGGATCTTCCTTTTTTGGGCTCCGGAAAGCTTCTTTCCCTGTGGGTCAACTTGCGTTTTCCCTCCAGGGTCTGTTTTTCCAGTGTCTGATTATTTGGTGGGACTTTCGCCCATCCTACTGGATTCAGCCACTAGAGTGTTGTCAGAGGAGTCTTCTCCAATAAGATCCACCTCTGATAGTTTGTTAGAGTCACTCATCTCTGAGTCCTCCTTTAATAAAAAATTTTCTTCGTCCTCATTCATGTTCCCACGAGTATGGGAGAAAGGGTGGTCCACGTCGGCAGAGCATCCTTTACCGACGCAAGGCCGCGTATATTATTATACTACTTTGGGATTTCGCCCGGTTTTCCAAAGGCACCGTCAAGGGCATCTTGTTCCCATACATCCCCTCGGCACGGTCGCCACACGTTGGGATTAAGCCTGTGTTAAGTGTTGGTGTAAAGGTGCGCCCATTTACAGTCAACTGATCGATACCGTTCGCCCGCAGGCGGCCTGGTGTTAAGTGATGTATTAGTGTAGGCACCACTGTGCAGTTGTATCCTTCTTAGTCTGGTTCCTACCCACAGAGACCTTTCCAGCTTGGTTGTACCTGCCGGCAGTCTGAACTGCCGCTGGCTTAGCCCTCTGTGTCATTGAAACTCGCAAGCCCCACCGGTGCGTCAACCCGTGGATACTTCGGGGGGAAGTTCTGTAATTGGTATAATTAAAGATGAGTTTCCTGGTGACCCGATAATAAGTTTTTTTTGGTACCGGCGTGAAAGCTTATTATGTAAAGTTCATTAATAATGAATTTAAAAAAGCCAAAGGTATCAAAAATCCTTCATCAGGAAGACTACCAAAGAATTGTTGAATGTGGTGGCTCGATATTAAGAAAGATGAAGACATTTAGAAGTGAATTACATCACATTTATACCAACATAATAAATAAAGTAGCATTATCACATAGCGATGATAAACGTTATGTAATTCCCAATTCAACCAAAACTCTACCTTGGGGACATGCAGACATAGATTTTTACAAAACAGACCCGGAAGAAAACTTAGCAAATTTAGTCACTGTCTTCAAATAATTTCTAAGTCAGGACAGCACGTAATCTGAAGAACCCATATTTCATTATTTGTATTGTTTTTATTAGTTCCATTAAATATACAACATTGATATATAACGGTAGTATTGTAACTTTTTTCTTTTTTTTTAAATAAAAAATATGTATTCATTACTTGATTGCTTTTTATTCAACCTTTATTTTAAAATTATAAATATAATGAAGTATTGGCAAATAATAACGGCAAAGTTATTGTTGAAAAATTTGTTTAACAGTAAATTAAACGCACAGGTCCACGAGTAAATGTTTAAAGTGGAGCACTTTTGCTGACAACATCCTCCATAGTCTTTTCAATTTTCAACATTCTAGAATTAAGCTCATCACGCAGTTCGTCTTGTCTAAGTTCATATATTGTAATAACAGTATCATCACTGTATCTTCTAAGTTCTTGAGAAATTTTAATTAATTTCTTGCTTACATAACCTCCAAGTTGGTTTTTGAATATATCTTTAATAACAATTGTTGAGTCATGTACAACTTCTTGCGTATCTTTCACACACTGAGCAAGATTATTATCAACATAATTTCGTGTGGCCGCATCGTCTCCTTCAAAAGGTTCCACTAAGTAGCACAATCTTTTATTTCCCATGTCGTAATTTCCATTAGGTGTAAGTTTAAATCCTATTCCTGAAGGTCCTCGCATAAAGTTAAAATCCTTAAATTTTCTTTTGCGACCTAACTTATCAATAGTGTTTACTTCTGACCTATGAGACTGATTTGAAACCATTCAATTTCACCCTAATATATGGTTATATTTCATTAATAAACAGACTATGCAGAAAATTATGGATTGCAAAACGTATTTTAGATGATGTTTAATAAATACACACACAGATTCACTTTACTATTGTTTTATTGTTAAAAAATGAAAATATAACAAAAAAACTAAAAAAATCACTTTACTATTCTTTTATTATTAAAAAATGGAAATATAATAGAAAAAAAAAAAGAAATAAAATACATAAGTTAATCCCTTCTGTACAGGTAAGCTTCTTTAATGACCCAATTCGTCCTCTGGATGGTGCGTTCATTAATTTCCTTGCCCTGGTAGTGAGCTAGTCCACAAAAAGCGCATTGTACAAATTTGACCCTGAGAAGTTCAATGTAGTTGAAATCGTGTGTAAAATCATTCCGCCAGCAGATACCTTGTCTTTTACAACGATGACAATTTAAACAAAAAGCTCTTGGTATATGCCTGTATGTTTTGGCCGCTTCACCAGGTTGTTCATCAGTTGGAAACATGATGTTTGAATATGTTGTAATTTTTCAAACGCTATACTCTATTTACGTGTTACTTTTTAAAATAACCTTGACAGAGACAAAAAAATCCTTGAAAATTACAACCTTGAAAACGACCCTGGCATTACCGGTTACGTTGGCCTTGACCCTCTCCTTGCATCTGACAAATTTAGTACTATATTTATACGTTACTTTATAAAATAACTTTGACAGGGACAAAAAGAAAAATCCTTGAAAATTGCAACCCCGAAAACGACCTTAGTATTGCCGGTTACGTTGACCTTGGCCTTGGCCTTGCATTCGACAAATTTAAATATTATACTTGATGCATCAAACACAGGAAATATTGATGGTGTAGTGGGGGAAATAGGCATAAAAGCAGACTTGCTGGCTAGAGCTCTTCACAGTTCGTGAGAACAGCAAACAATGCAGTAGAAAGGGCAAGTCGAAGTTAAGTAAAGCAAAGCGTAAGTTCACTCTTATACGGGCTTAATGTAAATTACGGATCCCAGAAAGATATGTTGGAGAACATGAGTGGTCTGGAAGTCTTAACTCCACGGGTGTTCGAGAATTGGCATGGAAGCAAGAGGATACAAGAGGATGCCAAAGACAAAGTCGGGATGAAGAACTGGTGCAGCCGGCAGCGCAATTTCTTCAAACTTGGAGTGAGGAGAAGGAGCCGAAAATAAAAGTTCTAAGTGATGTTGTTATGCAAAAAGCGTCACGTACAAATCGGGCATTTCTCCAAAAGGTTCAAAATTGCAGAAGCTTTGTCCGTCGAAGTCAAAGTAAGTGAAGGCGATGATGGACCAACTCCACCAACATGGGCCAGAGTAGAAGAGGTGTCGAAGGTAAAGTCTTCACCAGTGAAGACTGATGCGCCACTGTCTCCGATATTGAGATGTCGCAAACCATTAAAGAGGCTGTTTAAGCAGTGTTATGAAGACGAAGAAGCATCTAATGTTTCATCGCCTTCATCACTAAACGAAACTAGTGCTTCAAAATGTTCTGGGACATCTCGACCGGAGTGGGCTGAAGGCTTTACCAGCTCGCAAAAGACCAAACTATCGGACATGTTAAGAGTGAAAAAAGGTTTAATTACCAAAATAAGTGAAAAGGACAATGCGATAGTTGAACTTGAAAACAATTACTAGAAATACAGAAACAATTAGCAGTTAGAAAATGTGCTGGCGAGCGGTATAAAAGACAATTAGGAGACTTTGATAACTTGTGTAGTAGGTGTTAAGTAGTTATAAGTATTAGTTTATCATTTATAGTATTAAGTTTGTATATATATTTTGTAAATGTATTTTGTAGATTAATAAAAAAAATGTGTTTGATAAAAAATATTTTTATATTTTAACAAATGTTTTCTTTACAAATATGTATTTTTTTATATAGAATAAAAATTGCTTGATAATATACTTTTTGGTGTTTTATCTAGTATAGGACCTTTCTCGCATAATATTAGGTAGTAAAAAAAGTGCCAGTAATCCACTAAAGCCACGTAAAAGCAATAGTTATAATTATTTTTTGATGCTCAAACATGGTTCGGTTCAAGAAGTTCGGGTTCTGTCGCCAGAACTTCTAATACTTTGCATCTCAATATTGTATGTCTTTTATGAAAAAAAAAACATAAAATATTGGTTACAAAGTATTCTAACCAACTAAAACTACGATCAAAAGTATTTTGTGGTCCTGAAAAGGACCGTTTTGTTGTGTTGCAGAAACATGCGACCCTTTATGATGTTGTAGAGTCGCACGGTCCTTCAAACGTGGCGTTGTTATCCACCCATTGGATTATAAAGTCCCAGAGGGCATCCCATCAAGGATCATTCGAATCACATTGCAAACAATTGTCCGTGGTAGAATCTACTACCAGACATTGGATTGGTTGGTTTTGTTCATTGGGCATTTTGATTTCAAATGATTGTAATAAGTCTTGGTGGCCGTATATATATATATATATATATATATATATATATATATATATATATATATATATATATATATATATATATATATATATATATATATATATACAGATCTGGAAAATCCCAACGAGAAACTCGACGATCCTAAAGTATGATAAAGAAAATACTATATTATTCATCAAATCAGAATTAGACAGAAGATAAGCATCGTAAGCATCGACATACGTGTAAATTACCAGTCTGGCCCTCGGGTGAGGGGTAATACAATGCTGGCGCGGTGAGAGCGTGCGGCAGCATACGCCACGCCCTAGCACACAAGAGGATTTCAAGTTATTGGCTTTCATTCGGCCGTCGAAGCGTAAGTATCAAGTGTTGGTATTTCCGTGTTTCGAGTCAAATTTTTTAATTTAAAATGGTAGTTTATTCCACGGAACAAAAAGTACATATTATTAAGTGGTATTATTCTGGTAAGTATACATAAGATAATCGGCAGATTCCTATTCCTTCAAAATCTAGAATTTCAGAAATTATTAAAAAATTTGAGAGAACCGGTTGCCTAAAAATTTGTAAAAAATGCACTGATAACAATGAGGAGCAACCGGCTCTTCAAATTACTGAAGAACGAGCAAATCGGGAGACTGACGTATGTAGTTTAGCGGAAATTAATTTTCCTTGCAATAGTACCGCAATTGCAGAAGAACTTGATATGAACGCTCGAACGGTTCGAAATATTTTAAAGCGTAATAAATATCGCTGTTACAAATTGCGAACAACTCAAGAAATTTTTCCGGAAGACCAGGAAAAACGTATGGTGTTTTGTGAGGACATGATGGAAAGGGCTAATAGGGATGACAGATTCATCAACAACATTTTGTTTACGGATGAATCTTCATTCTCCTTGAACGGCCGTCACAATCCTTCTATTGCCGTAGGATACTCTAGAGAGAATGAACATCTCAATATTCCCCAGAGAACACAATACCCGCAAAAGGTTAATGTATGGGCTGGTATGTTAGGGAATTTTATCATTGGACCCTTTTATATTAATGGGAACCTAACTGCCAATAAATACTTGGACCTTTTGCGAAATAATGTCATTCCAGCTGTTCGAGCATTGAATATTAATTATGAGGAAATTTGGTTTCTGCAGGATGGTTGTCCTGCTCATAATGCGAGAGAAGTGCAACAGTTTTTGCAAACTATATTTCCTGAGCGCCTCATAAGCACAAAGGGAACCATTCAAATGCCACCCAGGTCTCCCGATTTGACCCCAAACGATTTTTTTCTTTGGGATCATGTTTCTCAAAAAATGTATCGGCACATATATGATCGTGCTATGAATTTGGATGAATTGAGACAAAAAATTAATGAAGTTATTATAAATATAATACCTGAAGTTTTGGCAAATACGCGAACCGGATTTTACAGTAGATTGGGTTATTGTCTCACTCAAAGTAGAGGCCTGTTTGAACACCTCTTGTAGAATTTTAGATGTTTTTATTTACTTAAATAAAATTTAATTATTTGTTTATTTATTTATAACTACTGAATATGTTACTTTTATTTTTTACCCGAATCAAAGTTTATATTTTAGAATGATTTCTTTAATGTGGTTTATTAACTTATTTACTTAGAAACTACCGTTATATTTATTAGAATCAATGTTTATTTTGTAGCAGAAATACCAGTGTTCTTTACGACCAACGGCCAGCAAAAAATAATTTTTTTGTATTTCGACTATTTGATGCATTTAACACAATAAATGTATCAAACAGTCATTAAATATTCCAAATTCCGTCGATTACGTTATAAGTTTAGACAAAAGCAATACACCCTCCCATTCGTTTCCAGCTACTCATGGTTGGCTGTTCGTTTCTCGTGTCGCCGACAACGTCTGTCCCGAACTAACCCGAAAGGCTTAGTGGGTCACAATTAAGAAAACGTTGCCAAAATAAAAAAAAATCTAGTTAAGAAATTTAAACTAGAAGTTTGGCTATAGTACTGTTTCTATTAAATCTCGGTAATATGAGCGGCCAGGCTCCTTCAGGAGGTAGGCACTTAATTAAAAATAGCTATTTAATTTTTTTTTTCAACTTTTGTACGAAAAATTAAGAAAATTATCCTAAAATGCAATGACAATTGAAGTATAGGTTACGACTTCTACACAATTCCGCAGAATATCCAGTTTTTTCTGAACTTGCTTAATGGCAATGAAGGTGTCGCTCTTCTATTTGACACTGGATTGTCAAGAGACAAATATGGTGTGTAAAATACAAAAAAAAGCATGGTATTCAATGACAATTATCGAACCTCTACTAAATCAAAAGCCGAGGATAAATTCCAAGGCTTACTGGATCACACAGTAGATCGAATTATATTGCTTCAATTAGACGCCCTTAAACAAATCGATAAATTAGATTTGTAAATATGAGTTTCGGACAGTATGACCATTTCTTTAGCGGTGTAGCTAGGGATAAACGCTCCCAACAGGGAATATCGATCTTAATTAAAAAGAAATTAAGAAAATTTGTAACTTCATGGGAAGCTATCACTGAGCGCATCATAAGGGTAAACCTAACGATATATGGACACAGAATAGCAATAGTAGGAGTTTACGCCATAAACGATGACTCACTGGACACAAAGAAGGATGAATTCTTCGAGCAACTCAATACAATTATAACAAAAATTGGTACCGAGAGGGAAGTTATCATACTTGGAGATTTAAACCGTAGAATCGGAAGTAAACAACATGATCAAACAGTAGGCCCATTCGGCGAACAAGTGACCAATGACAACGGAATGCGGTTGATTACAGTATGTGAATAGAATGAACTACGCATCCTCAATGGATTTTACCCGCATAAGATGATACACAAATATACGTGGACCCAGAATACCCGACAATTAAAAACTATTATAGACTATGCTATAGCTCGAGTTAAAACAAAACTTAAAGTACAAGACGTGAGAGTTTATAGAGGTGCAACCTGTGGAAGTGGCCATCACCTACTAAAGATGAAAGTAACGTTCTCAATCCGACACGAAGGAAAAATAATGAACGAAAATAACTATAGGAAAACGGAGGAAATCAGATACAACATAGACAGCCTAGAACATGACAGCACTAAGAAACTGTATAAGGACAGACTAGACTCTAAACTGGGTGACGTAGAGTTTGAAGATACGGAAGAACAGTATCAGCACATCAAGACCTGCATTCAGGAAGCAGCAACAGAAGCACTGGGGTACCAAGAAAGGGGACAGAAACAGAGAGGAAAACCGTATTGGTGGGATGAAGATATTGAACAAGACATTAGGGACAAAAGGGACAAATACAAAACCTATTTAAATACAAAATCCAACGAAGACAAGATAAAATATAAAGAGTTACAAACAAAAGTTAGAAGAAAGATAGTCCTAAAGAAGAACGAAACATGGGAGGCTAAATGTAACAAGATTAACATGTTTCTGGGGGGACAGAGAAGTACGGAAAGCTGGAGAATTATAAAATCCCTGAGACAGGAAAAGAAAAAAGATGTAATTGCACCAATCTCACTCGAACAATGGGATAAGTATTTCTCCGTTCTGCTCCAGGAAGATAGGGTGGAATTTCAGAAGGAGGAAAAACAACAACACATACAGGTAATAGCTTCCCCATGTAGAATATACCTAAACGACGTCATTAATATATGCAAATCACTGAAAAACGGAAAAGCGCCAGGGCCCGGTAATATCCCAGCAGAGTTGATAAAATACGGAACTAGAAAGCTGTATGAACAGATGACGAATTTATTTCAGAAATGCCTAAATGGAAGCACGGTACCCAGCGAATGGAAAACTTCACTAATATCCGCCATACACAAAAAAGGAAGAAGGGATGAATGTGAAAATTACAGAGGTATAGCCGTTACGAGTACCTTAAGCCGAATATACGGGAAAGTAATAAAGGAAAAGATAGAACTGGAATACCAAGACATGGAGGCTGAGGATCACCCAAGTAATCGAAAAGAAGCTGGCTTACAATCAGGAAGTTCATCTTTTGTACGTGGATCTTAAAAAAGCTTATGACAGTGTACCACAAAACCGCTTATGGCAAGCCCTCGAGAAAACAAATATAAGTGCGACCCTTATTAAAGCTGTCAAGAACCTTTATGAAAATAGTAATGCACATGTAAAATTGGAAAATCAAATGTCGAACGGATTTAAAGTTAATCGAGGACTTAAGCAGGGATGTTGCCTATCACCCACATTGTTTAAAATATATTTAGAACAAGTACTTAAACCATGGAAAAGGAAATGTAGTGCTATGGGTATTCCATTAAACGATAATACGCTGTACACCTTATGCTTCGCAGATGACCAAATAGTGGTGGCCCAGGAGTACGATGACCTCAACTACATGGCAAGGAAGTTAATCGAAGAATATAACAAGTGGGGTCTGGAGGTTAACATAAAAAAGACCGAATACATGTGTATTGGAGGGATTCAGCAAGATCTTAAATTGGAGGATGGGCAATGTATTAAAAAATGCGAGAGTTACACATACTTAGGGTTAAAAATAACAAATGATGGTACACTGGATAAAGCAATAAAGGAAAGGAGCACTCAAGGCAGGAGAGCTATAGCTATGATGAACGGAATTCTATGGAACCAGCAGGTATCAAAAACTAATAAACATCGAATATTTAATACGATAGTAAAAAGTATTATCACATATAGCAGCGAAGTGTGGCAAATCAAACAGCGGACGGAGGGTCAACTAAGAGCTACTGAAATGGACTACTGGAGACGTGCGGCAGGTAAATCAAGGATGGATAGAGTGACCAACGAAAGAATTAAGGAGATTATGGGAGTTACACATGACATAGTGGACGACATTAAAATTAAACAACTTACGTGGTATGGACATGTTCAAAGGATGCCTGAAGAACGGCTCCCAAAGCAGATATTAGAATGGAAACCACGAGGAAGACGGAAACCAGGAAGACCAAGAAGAAGTTGGAGAGGAGGAATTGACGAAGAAATCAGGATAAGGCAACTGGATAACGATCTTTGGCAAGATCGGGATCAGTGGCGACTGGAAATCGGAAGACGTAGAAGGACGTTATAAACCGACTATATATATATAAATTTGAGTTTCATTTGCCAATGGGGCTTCGATGGAACGTCAGATCAGAGCCAGTATAAAATGAAATTTACTGATCCGATTATTTCTGATACAAACTTATTCCTCACCTCTCTTGTTCTAAACAGAAACCGAACGTCTTTAAAGAAAAAAGAAAATTATGAACTAAACAACTTGCACCATATAAAAGAGTTCCCTTTGCCACCCCACCTTCAGTAGAGTACAACTTATCTTTGACGAAGATAGACGGCTAGGTGAATGCTGTGGCTGGAACGAAATCGGTCCACCGTTGTTACCTCTGCCAAACAACATCTCAGTTCAACAACATTGATACTGTGTTCCAGTAAATACAGAGTATTTCAAGCTACGACTGTTAACTCTACACGTATGTATTCGATTCTTCGAGTGCTGCTTGTATTTGTCATATCAACGTGACACACAGAAGTGGCAAGCCCGTAAGCAGAAAGACAAAAAGGTGAAAGCACAGACAAAGGCTACCATCCAATAGGCCTTTAAGGAGAGAGATTAGGACTTCTCGTTAACATGCCAAAGAAAGGATTAGGAAGCACTAAAGATGACAATACGGCTCAACGTTTCTTCGAGAACAGTGATGAATCAGCTATTATAACAAGAGTAAAGCGAAAACTGATCCTCCGGTTTCCCGTCATTTTGTAAACTATTGGAAGCGGACATTAAACTGCAATAGAGAAGATTAGGGAATACACACTTCAAACAACAAGACTGTTCTTCAAAGAATAATATTGGTACAACATGCCAACAGGAATCTACAAATTACTTACTTCATTGACCAGACATCATAGCATTTGTAATATTACCGATAGTTAAACAGTCGAAAGATGCACAAAAATCAACGGACAAGTTGATAAGAAACTATCACCTAGACTTTGCCCGAAAATCTTCTCGAGAAAAAAATATGGAGGATCTGTTCCAAAACTTTTGGCGTCGACGGATCCTTACACTGTTTTTGACGTCGTAATGATTCGGATAATAATTCGTACGTATTGGGACATGAGAAAAGAGTTGTTAATAAAAAAGGCAATGATTAAAATGTTCTTTTTATTATTTTTATTACAGTCGTATTATTTATTCATTTATGTTAATCAATAAATATTATATTACTTACAAATTATTTGCATTGATATTTGTTAAGAAGTCCTAAGCATACAGGAAAAAGCACTTTCGCATTTTTAAAGATTATCGATATCCATGTATTTATTATTATAGTATTATATTTAAAATGTACCTTGAAGTCAAGCGCAATATTTTGTTCATGGAAATACAATTATTCTTTTTATTTTATTTTTAAAGCGATGAACCACATTAGACGTTTTTCGAATTTATTTTCATGATTTTAAAGTTTCAGTCTGCTATTGTTGGATGCGATTTTTATTTTTAATATCAAATCTGTGCTTTCGACCCACTGTGATGACCCGAAACCAGCGAAAAGTCCTTTCCCGACGCCATTTTTGCTGGAAACCAGGAAGCAAGCTACGATACAACAGTATGCTTTATTTTACTTCTTCAACATGGCTAAACGGGTTATCCGTCGCTTTTTGTTACGTTCCCTTTTTTTTGAGAGGTTCTGTTCGCGATTTTCCACACCTGTATATATATATATATATATATATATATATATATATATATATATATATATATATATGTTATATTGCCGTTCCCACACGTGTCCAAGTTGACCTCAAGTAAACACGACCGACAGTGCATTTGCACCATTCCCGAAATGCAAACGTAATCAGTATTTTCATCTCGTAATATTGTCACGAACGGAAATGCTGATTTTGCAGATAGACTATTATAAATAGGAAAATGTATTTAGTTTTAGATACCAGTACTGTAATTAATTGTAGCACGTTACTTTGTCAGTTAAAAATTTGTTTTTATTTCATTTAATGTATTAAGAAAATTGTGAAGTAAATAAATAAAAAAGTGATTTTTGAAGAAAGTGATATAAAATTGGCGCAGTCGGTAGGATCTGTCAAACGCTATTAGAACAAGAGGAATCTAACTGGTAGCGGCGGATCCCAATCCCTTAACAGAAAAAAGACCAGCGACATTGAGATTGCTCCCACTTGTCGAGGCTACGGAAGGAACACCTGGTGAAACCCCTGATAGTTGCAGTCAAGAACACGACGGCTCAAATGATCCTGCTAGTGTAAGTTAATGAATCATCTCGTTTATTTAATTTGACTTTTACTTAATTTGATTTAAAAGAAAAGTGTTCAAATATCTACTATTTTTTCCCTTTTCTTTCGCATTTCCATTGCATACCAGTTTAAGTAAATATTTTTTTTTAACGTTACTATTTAATATAAAAACAAAATGTCTTTGTTAGAAAATCAACCGGGGAACAATGGGCAAGTCAAGCGTGAAGAAGTGGAGTTAGAACCCTATAAGTTATCGGAAAAATTTTCAATTATACCCGAGTTTGATGGTGACCAAATCTTTTTGGGAATATTTTTAAACGTGTGCGAGCATGCATACAATATGTTCACAAGAGATCAAAAAACTCTATTAGTAATTCACATAAAAAATAAGCTTAGAGGCAGAGCAGCTCAACTTATTAGTTCTAGGAATCCTAATTCCTACTTAGAAATAAAACAATTACTAAATTTACATTTTAGCGACTCTAGAGACCTAACGTCCCTTATACAAGACCTACAAAGACCTAAACAAGTACCAAACGAATCACCACTCACATTCTATAACAGATTACAAATTTTGAATGCAAAAATGCATGCCAGTATACAAAAATCTAATCTCACCACTGACCAAAAGGTAGTTCAAACTTCCCTTATAGACACGATGACATTAAACACCCTATTAACCGAGTTAGAACCCAGATTAGGTCAACTTATTCGGGTCGATAATCTTACATATCTTTTGCAAGCCCAAGCTCGTATCAAAAGAGAGTTACAACTATCGTATTTTGAAAATCAAAGGATGGTTAAGCCTAATCCTCCAAAGCCAATGCCAATTGTTAGGAGACCACCCCCTAAACCCCTAAAATTTTTCAAATGTGGGCTTAACGGTCATATTTCTAGCCAGTGTCGTTCGCAGCAAGAACGCTATAATCCTCCTTTGAATTCTGGCTTTCAAAGAACACCGAATCAAATCTCTGGAACAAACTATTCACAACCTACCAATGGATTTTCTCCAAGTTATTCCAGACCCCCACAATATAATAATTCACCCCAAAATCGCCCCCAAATGCAGAACCGGAATCCTAACTTCCGAGTTAACCCACCAAGAACCCATCATCTAAATACTAACAATGGATACGACAGTTACCAAGACCCTTGCAACTACTATCACTACGATTGTCAGGAATACGAGAACTCCCAAAGTCAACCCTATTACCAACCCTACGATGACAATTACAATCAAACTTCGCAAGAATACCCAGTCGAACACCTAGATCCGGAAAATTATCAGGATTATTTGTCACTCCCGATTCCACCAAACCCTTCGGACGAGTCCCATCAGGAAAAGGAACTCCTACAGGACTTACAAACAAAAATTCGGACAATAAACTTGGACGACATGAATCCCAACCTGAACTTTCCCGAACAGGAATTTCTTTAAAATCTCTTTTAACAGTCAACTTAAAAAACTTGTACTATATAAAGGATGCTTCGCAAAAATTTACTTATTGACTCCGGTGTGGGAATTTCCATTTTTAAGGAACATACCGCTCAAAATTTCCACCAGAGATTACCTGAAAGTGTCACAATTCACGGTTTTACAGATCAAAAACTTTCTATTAATGAGTCAACTCTTGTTCCCTTTACCGCAGGCGATCCACACAAGGTCTACATTTACAATCTAGATGTCGAGTTCGATGGCATTTTAGGTCTAGATTTCTTAGAACATTATGAATGCGTAATCGATCTTAAAAATAAACAATTAGTTACAAATTTTAAAATTCTTCCTTTATACAAAGTAGGAGAAAACGAAAATGAACAAGTTAACATTAATATTTCGGACAATCAAAATGTTAACAGAATTTCTATAGAAGCTAGGACCGAACGGGTTTTCAAATTAAAATGCGATCTTTCCAATGTAGATGCCGTACTAATAGCACAGGAAAAAGACAAGGTTAGACTCCCTAACGCTTTAGTAAAAATCAACGAACTCGGCGAATTTTTTACGTCAATAATAAAAGTCAACGCGATATCAAAAGTCGTCGAATTTTCAAACATAATCCTAGAACCGATAAACGACACTGCTGAACCTTTTTATAATTTTAAAACATGCAAGGACCAGAGAGATAATCATTACGATAGGGTTTCTATAATAAAAAATCTTTTACGAACCGGTCATCTAAACGAGGAAGAAAAAGAACTTATAACAAATTTATGTCTAGATTTTACAGATATATTTTACCGCGAAGGTGACAGTTTGACATTCACCAACGAAATAAAACATTCAATTGACACAAACGGCGCTCATCCAGTTTTTACCAAATCGTATAGGTACCTCCAAATACATAAGGAAGAGGTAAAAACACAAGTAAACAAAATGTTGACAGAATGTATTACTCGCCCTTCAATTTCACCCTGGTCATCGCCAGTATGGGTAGTTCCGAAAAAACTGGACGCCTCTGGCAAGCAGAAGTGGCGTGTTGTAATCGATTATCGTAAGCTAAACGAGCTTAGTGTGGTATCCTTACCCAATATTTCTGACCTTCTAGACCAACTAGGCAAGTGTGAATATTTTACGACACTTGATCTTGCCTCTGGATTTCACCAGATAGAAAGCGACCCCACTGTAGAAAACGGCCATTACGAATTCGTTCGAATGCCGTTTGGCCTCAAAAATGCCCCGTCCACATTCCAACGTATCATGGACAACATCCTTCTTGGCATCCAAAACGAGCGTTGCCTAGTTTACATGGATAACATCATAGTTTATTCCCCCACGAACATATATCACGCCTAACAGAAGTCTTTAAACGTCTTCGAAAGGCAAATCTAAAAATCCAGCCAGATAAGTGTGAATTCTTAAGAAAAGAAGTCGTAAATCTTGACCATCTTATCACTTCAGATGGCGTAAAGCCCAATCCGTCTAAAGTAGAATGCATAATCAATTTCCCAGAGCCAAAAAAGGCCAAAGACATTCAATCCTTTCTAGGGCTAGCTGGCTATTACCGCCGATTTATCCCAAATTTTTCCAAAATATCGAAACCTCTAACTCGTCTCTTAAAAAAGGACACTCCGTTCCACTTCGACGCCGAATGCAAAGCATCTTTTGATGAACTAAGGAAAGCCCTCGTCTCTAACCTGATTCTCATATACCCTATTTTCAAAAAAGTTTTGTGCTAACAACTGACGCAAGTGCATTCGCTATTGGCGCTGTACTCTCCCAAGGCATAATAGGTAAAGATTTGCCTATTGCTTACGCGTCAAGAACTTTATGTAATGGCGAAACCAGATATTCCACGATAGAACGCGAATTACTCGCCATTGTTTGGGCAGTGAAACACTTTCGACCCTATCTTTACGGCCGAAAATTCACCCTGATTACAGACCATCGTCTATTAACATGGCTCTTTTCTATCAAAGACCCTGGCAGTAGGTTAGCAAGATGGCGGTTAAAACTGGAAGAGTACGATTATAAAATAGAGTACAAACCGGGAAAAGTAAACAAAAACGCCGACGCGGATAAAAATAAATCACTTCCAACAATACGCAGATTTTCAACACAAATACACCATTCACGCAAATAACGAGGATGACGAAAACAATGACGAAACCGAAGACAGAAACGGCGAAGACGAGTCCGACCTTCTTGACAAAATGACGACAGATTTCAATACATTCGTTCATTTGTATAAAACGAGATCAATTATTGACTATTCCAAATTTGAGATCTCAAATGCCCAACTTTTAGACAAAAATCATAAAAATATCGTTATATTTTTCCACCAAAACAAAATGCAGGACATTCATTTTAAAATTATCGATGATATCTTTGAGGAATCTCCAAATTTCGTACTAGACCAAATAAATACATTGTCAAGCAAAACAATTAAAGAACGAAAATATTTTATAATCCCTTTACGATTTGACCCAGAAAATGTGGTAGCAAATTTATTTTTCATTCTTTTTAAATGTCAAAACGAATTTAACGTCACCGATACCTACTGTATCGAAAATAATTTAGACCTACCAATATTAGAAATTTTTTCCTTTATTTTTGCCGATAAGGAAATAAAATTGAAAATCTGTCAAAACATCGTCAAAACTCCGGACGAAGATCAAATCCCAATTATTTTAGACCAATACCATACGGGAAAAAACAATTTACATCGCGGAATCAATGAAACAATAAAACGGATAAAAGAAAAATATAATTGGCCGGGACTTACTAAAGACGTAGAAAAGTACGTAAGAAGCTGCGAAATTTGTCAAAAAGTAAAAATTTGAAGGAAAAATCTTAGCACCCCTTTGGTCATTACCAAAACACCCAAAACTCCTTTCGAGAGAATTAATATTGACATATTTGAATATCCTACACGAAACCACGCACTGACAATTCGGGACGAATTAACGAAATTCACTCAAGCCTACCCACTAGAAAATAAAAAGGCCTCTTCAGTAGTTAATACGTTACTGGTATTTTCCCAACACTACGGTACGCCACTGAGAATTCACTGTGACCACGGTCGTGAATTTGATAACGTCCTAATGAAAGACCTTTGCAAACTGTACGACATAAAATTGACATTTTCCAGTGTCCACCATCCACAGTCGAATGGCTCCTTAGAAATGTTTCATGCAACCCTCACGGAAATGCTAAGAGCTCATACGGTCGAGAACCCCGACAAACACCCTTTTAATATCCTTCCATACGCGGTTATTTGTTACAACAACACCAAAAACAAAACACACGGTTTTACACCTTATGAATTAATTTTTGGTCACACGTCGAGTAGACCTCTCGAAACCTTTTACAATCAAAAAGAATTAATATCAAAATATGTTAGGGGCCTAAGCAATCGGATGAGATACTATTACAAAGTCGCGCGCATCAAAACTGAACGACAAAAGGCAAAAATTCGATTCGATAAGTCAGTTTCTGAAAATATTCCACAATATAATCCCGGAGATAATGTGTATGTAAAAGAATCCCAGATAAAGGATAAAGCTTAAAACAAATTTAATGGCCCTTTCGAAATACAAGAAGTATTCGGAACTTCAGCAACCGTACTAAACCCCGAAACAAAACAAACTTCTAAAATTAATTTTGATAGACTAAAGCCCTACTATGAATAGTCTCCTTCTTTTCAGACTCTTCGGGCTACTATCAGCCACTAACTCACAGTTGACTATTACGCCGATCAATAACACCATAGGAATCTTCTTCCACGAAGAAAATACTATCAAGGTGTCAAACGACAAATGGACGCTCCTGGTATATAAAGAACTACAGCCCTTAAAGAAACCATATTAAACAATGATAGAATCCTATCCCGTCAAGTTAATATGCTCGAGAATCCTGGACCTAAAATGTTAGCCTTCAAGGCGGAAGTTCAAACACACTAAGTCTTCTAAAGCAAATCGCTGACTCAGTAAATCAAAAATACAAAGAAATAATGACCGATAGTAAAAAATATGCCTTTCGATCAAAACGCGGTTTAGTAAATGGAATAGGGACTATCTGGAAATCTATCATGGGTAACTTAGATGCCTCAGATGGCAAATATTTTAATGAATGCATAGAAAAGGTCACTCGCGATGAACACCAAATTGAAAATTTACTAAAAAACCAAATTTCTGTCACCACATCCGTAATTAAAAGTTTTAACTCCACAATTCAAAATTTACAAATAGACGAGGAAACGTTTAATAATAATATACAGGAAATTCAAAGCGCGATATCAAACATTTCGGACGTTATGATATTTTTCGAAGGCAGAATAAAAATGGTAAATTTATGTGAATCATTAATGGAAAGTTACGTATTTCTTGAAGATTCTCTGAATGCCATCCTAAACGCGATAACCTTTGCACGCTTAAAAATATTGCATAGTTCAATTATTACCCCAAGAGATCTGGTTACCTCCTTACACGAAATTTCTCGATCTCTTATAAGGAGTAACTTACCTTTACCAACGTACTCTACAATATTTAGACATAATATTTAGACATAATAGAGATAGAAATCTATCAATCGGATGCAAAGATAATTTTTGTCTTAAAAATACCGTTAACTGATCCTAAAACATATACTCTTTACCACCTCTACCCTATCCCAATATTAAATAATTGAACAGGTCTTCACCATACTCTATCAACAACTCAAAAATATATCGCGCGAGACGATGATTCATTGCTCTACTTGTCACTCCGAAACCTGGAAAAATGCAAGTCACTGGGAATCAACACGAAAATTTACTCCGATGTCCTTCCTTACCCCATCAATACCGATGCCATCTGCGAGATCCAACTGTTAAAGCCATTAATAGAATTACCGAAAACTTGCCAACCTGCACTTCTGCTAGCTAAGGAATACAATGTCCAAGAACTTAGTCAAAACTACTGGTTAATCACGGTCTCTGACCCTCTGCCTATTACAGTTAAATGCGGTAGCAAGGAAATCATTACAAGACTAATAAACACCAACTCTTTGCTTCAGTTACAACTCGAATGCAACGCCTTCATTGGAAGTACCAGAGTGCACGCGAAGTACCCTGTGGACAAGTATCAAACCGTAACATACACAAGTCATACAGTGGATATACCTTTCGACTGTTGTGGTCATCTTCCCGAAAAAATTCACATTCTAGACCTCAAGCCGTTGAAGCTAAGTAAGATTGATTTCGAAGATCTGAATAAGAATTGGACCTCGGGCTGCCAAAACCGTACTGACGGTGTCGCCGTCGCTGGTGGTGTCGGCGTTGCTGGCGGTGCCATCGGTGCTGGCGTTGCGGGCGGTACCGAAGGTGCTGGCGTTGCGGGCGGTACCGAAGGTGCTGGTGCTGGTGCGGTACCCGTGCATTCCGCATATATATATATATATATATATATATATATATATATATATATATATATATATATATACATATATATATATATATATATATACTATATATATATATATATATATATATATATATATATATATATATATATATATATATATATGTTTATACGGCTTTCACGGATTCCTCCGTGTGAGATGCATTAGCAGTGGTTATATCCACATTATGCTGTTGTAGTGCTGAAATCACATTCAGCAAACGCACAACTATATGCAACTCCGTATGAAAGTGAAATAAAATGCGAAACAGTGAATGCAAACTTCGCTCCATCATATCCTTTCTGTGTTAGAGGTTGCACAGTTAGAATAAATTGTAATAAAACACAATTCATCCTATTCCACCACCATCGAGATGGTGGCCTACCTGTACCACCATACCGAGAAGAAAGTCAAAGCTTACCCTCCCCGCCACAGTGATACGGCAGAGATACATGTTTCGTCTCTCACTAGACTCATCAGGGTATATATATATATATATATATATATATATATATATATGATTGAGAATAATATGATATTATAAATCACCGTATCTCTGCTCTTTGGACACAAACTACCCCCTCCACTCCTCTAACATAAAGTACTGAACTACCTCTATATTTTTTACAAATAACTTTTTTTGATATTCCTAACCATTACTTTGCTACATATTTACAAATAATGCTAAACAAGTATATATTTTAATTAGGCGGGGGGATAAGAGGGCAGAAGGCCGATAGGCCGGCCTGCCTTCTTAAAAAAAAAACCGCCCCCTACAATTTTCCGATAACCTCGTCCGGCGGTCAAGCTTCCTTTCTATGGATTTTTGGATTTTTTTGTTCTCTGTTTTTTTTTAATATTTCAATTTTTTTTTTCATCATCGTATTCTACTCAAAATTGTAGGTAATAAAAGAGCTTTTAGTTTTTTTTTATCTTGAACGGTTCCTGAGCTACAGCGCTTTAAAAAAACCAAATTACTAACTTTTCGTAAGCCCTTTTTTCAAATTTCACCTTTCCGAATTTTGAAAAATACTACAATATGTAAAAAAAATTCTCTCTCAAATTTCTCAATACCGTTTTTTTCTAAAACTTCAACTTTAGCTCGCATTCGCAATTTTGCTCCAAAAAAAAATTACACCATTTTCCTCAAAATTCTAGGTAATTAAAATGCTTTTAGTTTTTTTCTCTCTTGAACGGTTTCCGAGCTACGACGCTTTAAAAAAAATCCAAATTACCAAACTTTCTTAACCCCTTTTTTCAAATTTCACTTTTTCGAATTTTGAAAAATACTACAATTTGTAGAAAAATAAAATTCTCTTTCTAATTTCCCAATATTGCTTTGCTCCAATCTTCAACTTGAGCGCGCATTTACCATTTTCACTAATTTTTGAAAACATTATTTTTTACTTTATTACTGTCGGAAAAAAATGCTTGCTTATAGTCTTTGACTTCCTAACCGTTAGTTTTCGACAAATTTTCTAAATCGTTGTGTTCATGTTTTTTCTAAAAAATTTTTTATTGCGTTATCTAGTGCCTACTTTTTTCCACTAAATATACCCCTTTTCTCTAAACTCCCGTACTCCCTTCTTAAGGGAATCCACTTTTTTTATTGGGATTCAAATAAATATCAAACTACTCCTTGACTTCTTACAAATTTATTAATTGACGTACCATATTTTAACATTTTTTTGTGTTACATCCAATGAATAATTACATTAAAATATAGATTTGTTGGTCACGGAACCGTTTGATACATTATAACCAAAAAATGAATCGTGAATACACTTTAGTGTCTTTGGGGAATTTATTCTTTCTGGCTTGGAACTTCAATTTCACATCAACGGTCGATAAGTTAATAACATCTGGTTGATAACTGCAGTTGATAATAAAAACAGGGTTTTTCATATATTCGGCGAACCTCATCATCGGATCGTTTATTTCGCTCCCGTAGTAGCCGCTTTGGAAGTTTTCATAATTGTAATAGGCTGCTGCGTACAGTTTCGAAATCTAAATTCCATCTTTCGTAGGGCTAAACGGTTGAATTTAAATATAGTCTAAGATCGCATACATCGGCGTGGGTGAACTGGGTTGCGATTCTTTCTTTTTTGTCGCAATTATTACTGTTTTGAAATCCGACGATTATATATCGCGGTCTTTCCAGACTTGTATTCGCTCTCAAGGCTCACACGTCGGAAGATGTTTGTCTTAAAGCTGGCAATTCGTACAGATGCCATTTACGATATGCCATTTAAATACTAGCATTGTTTCCACCTTTACTAATGAGAGAAAATATTTTCAATTTTTGCTTATCGTCTGGAATGATGCGACGAATTTTCCATTCCATTTTGTCGATACTAATTTCGGCGTCTACTTCGCCGACACCTTTTGTATAATCTTCGGCGAATCCCATAAGATATTTTAAGGGTAAATTCCCGGAGAATACGTTACTTGCCGTGTCTACGATATCTTGATTTGCTTCGTCGAGACCCCATCCGCATGTCATGAGAGATCTATGTTGCAAACTTCCGAATGAAACCGGTTTTTAACGTCGTGGTAACTCCAGGTTTAACAACCACGGCAACCTGCTCATCTTCTATCTCGTAGCGAATTTCATCAAACAAAAATGCAAGGGCATTATGTGATAAAAAACATCTTTTCGTTGCGTCTATGGGTTTAGATTTTCCTTCGATATATATGTGACTTTCGGCTATATCCGGTATAATATCTTGAAAATTAATGGGGATGCGGACATCATCGGAATTGTTGAATGATGGAGATACGTAGGGTTTATACATATGCTCTTCTAGACTAATAATGGAATTGTTCAAGACAGGCGCGGATCCAAGGAGAGGGGCGGAAGCGATCCCCCCCTCAAGAGCTTTGAGTTCAGGAAAATAGATCCGATTTTGCCTCTTATATTATAGTTTATTCAAGAACTAGAGAGAGTAGTAAATCATTTTTACCCTTTTTTTCTTCGCAAACTACCTGTGTTCTTTAGTCCGGTGTCTTTGGCAAAATCTGGAAAGAGGTTTATTTTATCACTAAATATTTATGGCGTAAAATATTACTTCGGAAATAAACTTAAAATAAAAAGTTTTTATTATATTATTTTATTTCTTATGATTTCTTAATAATTCACATACATTACAAAATGTAGATAATTTTGACATATTTACACAAATCACAACTGTATTTTTATTATTTTTAATTTTGGCATAGAAACAGTTTTAGGCACTTTCAAACTACAAAAAGTTATATATATATATATATATATATATATATATATATATATATATATATAGATAATATTAAAATATTTTTGGGGCTATCGGTCATTTTATTATTAATTAAAAACATTTTTAGTACATTTGACGTTTCAGTTTATTTATTTCTTAAATCATGTGCAGAATTACAATTAATCACTAAAAAGGGATTTAAATGTAATTAGTTTTTGTATGTTACAGTTCAAATTAGACCTACTTATTTGTATATCTATTGCACTGATATCTTAATTTAATTTACTTTAGTATATGGAAATCCAATAGCCCAAAAAAATAAAATAAACATGTTAATTCTACACGCCTAAGAAAAAGACACAAATACAATAATAAAAAACTCAAGGCTAATTGGAATTAAATATATATATATATATATATATATATATATATATATATATATATATATATATATATATATATATATATATATATATATATATATAAAATTAAAGAGTGGGACACACTAAAATAAAAGTATATAAAAAAATATATAAACAACATTAAACAATAAAATACAACAGAAATAAAAATTTGAATAATAAATTGTGTTGAAACTGGTAAACATTACGTATCTAATTCCTAATCAAAGTCAGTGAAGCAATCTTCGCTCAAATTAATTATAATTGGTTCCTCTATATCACCGATCATGAGATCGAGTTTCCACATTTTGTTTTGTTCTCTTATTATATGGATTTTTCCCAATTTTCCTCAGGAATTTTATTCTAAAACATCTTTCAAAACTTCAGTTAAATTACTAATTTTGTTAGTTGTGTTATTTCTAGCAACTCTACCTTTTACTTGAGAGAGATGTATCCTTCTCCAACTGATGAGTTTCCGGACGATCTATAAGATCAGATTTTGTATCTGCTTTTTCCCAGCAAAAATTAAGTTCTCTGAGCAATTTTCAGAACTCAGTTCTTTTAATTTCTGGTAAATCGCGATCTTCATTGATTTTAGTTAGAATTTTGTCGACGGTGGGGATCTGCTTCTCATAATAAAATGTATGTACAACTCCTTTTATTGCAGTTTTCATCTCTTCTTCCAACAAGGTTTTTCGCCTGCCTGTGATCGAATGTGGCTTGGGAGTACTAACAATTCCAGTCTTTTTTTTCTCATTCAGTATTCGGTACAGATTTGCCAACTCCTATCATGTTGGAACATATCTCAACAGACCTTTTAACATTATTATCTAGATATTGATATCTTAAGGCATCATAAACATTCATCGTAATAAGTTTTTCGTTAAGGAAAAAATGCCATGGTTTAACGAATCTGGAATAAATATAGAGGTGGCAGCCATATCTTTAGGATATCTCACTTATCTCAAATAATATATAAAAACAAGCGCAAACAAGATAAATCACTAAGGACACACTTTAAGGTGTACTTTGCTCACTGACAGAAATTAAATTGAACTATCAGTAATTTTATTGTTGCAGTAAATTTATAAAAGCTTATAATATTTAAATATAATTAAATATAATTAGATTTACGGCAGGCCTCAGTTACCTGCGGCACTGCAGCAGGTACGTTGGAGGTTTCGGTAACAGTTTTTTTACTCTCTCTAGTTCTTGAATAGAGTATAGGAATGTGTATGCTTGCGATCGCCCCTCCCCCCCTCCCAAGAGCTTTGAGTCCAGGAAAATAGAACCGATTCTGCCTTTTATATTAGGAATATGTATGCTGCTGGCACTCCCCTCCGTTGACAACATGTTTTTCTTGCGCTAGACCCCCCAAGAGCTTTGAGTTCAAGAAAATAGACCCGATTCTGTCTCTTAAACTAGTCAGCAACTTGTTTTTTCTTGTGATCGCCCCCCCCTCCAAGAGCTTCAAATTCAGAAAAATAGACCCGACCCTGCTTTTAACACTAGAAATGGGAATGTTGGTGTGTGCCCCAGCCCCCCGTCGACAACTTGTTTTTGCTTGCCATACTGTACTTTTGTGATATCACCGCCCCCCCCCCCCCAAACAGAGAGGCAGGATCCGCCCCTGGTTCAAGATGGGTTCGGAAAAAGCCTCTATTTTATCGCTGGTGGTGGAAATCATTTTCGCACTTTAAAACCGATTGATTTTAAAAATTTAATGTCTTCGGCAGATAACTGTTGAGATGTCTGCGATCTAATATCTGGACCACGACTAACCTTTACTTTAACTCTTCTTTTATTTTATTATGTTTCGGCGGTTCCCCAATCTTAGTCGACAGCATACACAATTGACGATTGAAGCAAAACCCATTTCTATGAGAGTTTCTTCAATTCCAATTTCACGATAATTTTCTCGCCTTGAAAATTGATTAGATCAGCTCTATGGTCCAAGATGCGAAGAGTAATGTTGTCAACAAACTGACGTCCATCCGGCATTAACGGCATATAAATATTATTTTGTGGTTCTTTACTGATTTTGTAACCGGGCTTCACAGCGATATCGAATTCAAATAAGGTGTGACCTTTCACAGAATTCATATATGCTCTGGAAATTATCTTGCAATCTACGCGTATGATGCGTACTTTCATTATTTCCACCATTTCGGTTGACTCGTGCTTTTTGTCACTTTTTAACACTGTATAATTGAATCCTAACATTTTACCGATACTCGCCTCTCCTCGGAAATCTATAGTATATTGCGATTTCAGTTCACATTTTAGCATATTATTATTAGCGGCTAAGGAAAAGATTCCATCATTCTTTTCTTCAGTTGAATTCCTTTGCCTAACTCATCTATTTCATACGCCCCAGGTGGCATCTGCAATGGTATCGGCTTGGTGGTGTAACGCTTTTTCATGTAGGCAAACTTATTGTTGGTTTCATCTACATTAAAAATTGAATTGTATGTATAAAATCCCAGCAATGCAAGACCACATTTGTTTTCTTTATATTATTTGAAGGGTGGATAAAAATCGACGCCTAAGACATTCGAGTGTCCTGTTAGTGTGAACGTATAAGACATGACCAACCTTTAAAACATCCCACATCTCGGTTTTATTCTTAGCGGCAACATTTAAAAAGATTCTTCCTCACACCATTTCTCACTGCATTAGATAGTGATGTATTTATGCTATTTTCTGCTTTTATGCGCACATCGCTGATTTTACAATAACAACAAAATATTTTTCTAGACCTAAGACCATTATCCTCGTTTAAATTGCTTCTGGAATAATGTTTGCAACCGCACTGATATTTTAATATATCCATATCGTTTTTGAGGTGCTCGGGCAACTTATGGCAAACGAATGAAATTTCATTTGGGGCTAATTCACTCATTACTTTCTTGGGCATGTTTTCTAGCTGTTTATCATTTTCATTAATCCACCGGATAGATGAAATGCTTTCAGTGATCGCAACATTTTGGTACAGTTGTTGCGATCCATTTGCGGGGTTAATGGTGGCGATGATGACATTTTTTACGGAGATGATTCGACAAGAAATTTTAAACACAAATGTCCACATTAGACTGTTCCAAAATTTTGTTAATAATCTATGTATAGTAAATAATTTTTGATGATTCGGATCCCGTTTGTAGATATTGCACCAATTCGATCAGTGGGGGTAAATCGCTGAAGCTGTCATAATATGTTACTTAAGAATTGATTTTTCTATAAGCTACCTCATGAGTCTCTGCATCAGACGTACTATCCAAATTCAGTATTGCTGCTTCGTAATGTCGAGGATCTTGTCTAGGTAATGAATCCCTCATATAAACACCTCGAAAGTGTCCTATTCTCTTCTCCTTGGCATATTTTCCAATATCGATGTTAGATAGTGGTCTTCGAGGTAGGGATTCTATTAGTTTTTTGATCTACGATTTAAAAATAATCCCATACCTTTACGATATGGCTTTAGAAAGAAACCATTTCCTTTCGATTTCAAATACAGGCTGGCACCTGTTTTATCTTTAGTCCTTTTTTTGCAGCTTTTATGGCACGCACAATTTCCGCTGCCCTACCGGTTAATGAACCCAAAGCTGATAATTCGGCAAAAATTGATATTAATGATAATATTCCGCCAGTTTTAGAAATCGGTATTATTCTCAGTGTACGAACCTTCCTTTTGCCACATGCCGCTTTTTCCGATCTACGTGTTGCCGACAGAGTTGTTTTAGATGCATTAATGAGATTTTTTTCCAACACTTTTTTTCTTCCAGATTTTAATATTCCTTTAGAACTGCTTGTCGAATAGCTGCGCCGAAACTGACTTTCCGAACATGTCGACCTTTCCTTTTTGTACGACTTGTGCCTTTACTAGATGGTACACCCATACCAAAACGCTGTTTTGCCTTCATAATTTGTAACTAACCAAGCTGCTGTTTTATCACTTAAACAGGAATTTTTCGATTTTACTCTATTCTAAACACTCGTAATCCGCTCGATGTCTCGCACTTATGTGTGTCTTTGTTATATAAATAGGCTAAATAGTGTTTTTTGCATGTGACATCCAAAGGATTAATGCCCCGATCACCTCTTGTTACACGTTTTATTACTTTTGTTCCGGGTCCGCAATATTGGTAACCAGGAATGTGTACCTCGAATGGTAATTTATTTATTAACCAATTCACAATACCGTGTCCAGTTTTATTGGAAACGTGAGACCGTCTACTTCGTTTGACACTCGGCATCTAAATGACAGTTTTTGTGCAAATTTGCCTATAAAATATCAAATTTTCCTACGATGCGCGTTATTGATCTTAAACAAAAACTTCCTATTGACAATCTCGATGAAAAGTCGGACTTGGATTTGAAAAGAAAATAACAAAGAGACACGGTCCTCTACTTCCTTCCTCTATTCGCGGTCTGTTAATTGGTTCGTCTAATTGTGGAAAAACCAATGTCATGATTTCGCTATGCACACACACCCTTGGGCTACTTTTTGAAAATGTTTATATTTACTCAAAATCTCTGTATCAACCGAAATAGGAGTATTTAAGGAAAATTTTAGCACCCATCAAAGGTTTAGGCTACTATGCCTTTAGTGATTCCAGTAATATTGTGGAACCGTCCGATGCACAACCAAACTCTATATTTATCTTTGATGATGTTATATGTGAAAAACAAGATGTTATAAGATCGTACTTTAGCATGGGACATCATAAAAATATCGACTCCTTTTACCTAGCGCAAACATATTCGCGAGTGCCTAAACAGCTTGTGCGCGAGACAATGCCAATTTTATTATTATGTTCAAACAAGATGAGTTGAATATGAAACACATATTTTCCGACCACGTTTCACCGGATCTAACTTATACTCAATTTCAAGAAATGTGCTCAAAATGTTGGAATAATAAGTATGGATTTTTGGTAATTGATAAAGACAGTGATGTGAAATCGTGAAGATACCACAAAGGGTTTGATAGCTATATATCACTGTAATAATAAGAAAAAACACTCATTTGATTGTTGAAGCGTCTTTTGTTAACATCATGAATAACGCGATCGACTTAAAACGTAAACTAGTGGAAGCTACCAATGCCGTTAAAAAAATTTAAACAGAGTAAAGCGGCTAAAGAATTAAATGTGGTGAAATTGGAACAATTTTATGAACCCATTTCCAAGCCGTTGACAACTATATCTGATGTGGGAAAGCAACGTCAACAACAAGAACAACAGCAACATTATCCAACTACAAAATCACATAGTCCCAGTATATCAGTGCAGTCAACTCAAATTTCTGGTTTTCCCCAACCTGCACATTCCTTTCAAACCTCTATACCTATACAGCAGCAACAGCAGCTGAATCGCATTTCAAAAGAGGATATTCGCCAATCGGTGTTTGATACACCCTCGACATCAACTAATACATCTCTCGCATCCGCTGACACTGCAACTTCCGATACTTTAAACGCACACCTGAAAGGATTACCTTTAAAATCATCTCTATACGATAATGTATATGGTGTACGTTTTGGTTCCAAAACAAATTGTATCAAAAATGTTATTGGTAATTTAGAGGTGCGTTTTCGAAATGGAAATATTGCCTTATACAAAAAGGAGAAAAATATTGAAGAATACACCAACACTGTATAACTTGTTATTTCTTAAAACACCCCCAAGTTAAGGCAAGGAAACACAATTAAGTGATAAGTTTTTAACGTACAAGGAAATTTTGGGATCCACGAGTGCTCTCTACAAAATTTATAAAAAAAGTGATGGTTTATTGAAGAGCTAATGGAACAATATTTACGAATTATTAAACCTCTGATGATGGATACAAAATTAAGTGGTGGTGTTATAAGAAAAAACCTCTCCGAAAAACTACGGTTACCCACCAAAAAGAAAGTGTCTTCGAAAACATTTCAATATGTCTACTCGAACAAAGTTAAAGAGTTGGTAGACCGTTTACGTTTTTTTTTGGAGTTCCAAAGTGGCCGGACACACTGGACATAAAAATGAAATTATGTCAGTCATAGAGGAATTACGAGAAGAAGGTGTAATATATTAAGCTCAGTATTTAATGATATTCTTCAGTTCTTCCTTCGATCTGAAACCTTTAATATTACTAATAATATGGAGCCTAGTCTGGAAAAAAACAAAATTGTTAATGAACTATATATGACGGCTAGAAAAAAAATTTATTCGAAGGCGTACGATAATAAAAGGTTACAGAGATTTGTATTAAATCGATTTGGTTGAAATTTAACAGTATGCTGATGAAAACGATGGTTATTGTTATATTTTGGTCTGTATAAATTGCTATTTTAAATTTGTCTATGTCAAAGCGATAAAAAACAAGACAGGTATAGAAGTTACTAGTGCGATGAAAAACATCATTCAAGGGGCATCACATACATCAACAAATTTGCAAAGTGATCAAGGAAGGGAGTCCTATAATAGTAGCTTTCAGGCCCTGATGAAAAAATATAATATAAATCATTATTTCACTTACAGCACAAAGAAAGCTGCAATTGTTGAGCGAGTCATAAGAACTCTTAAAAATAATGTATATAAACAATTTTCGGCAAGAGGATCTTACAAATGGATAGATATATTATCGGCAATAACAAAAACCTATAACCATTCGAAACATCGCACCATTGGAATGAAGCCGGCAGATGTGCAAAAAGAAACGCAAATTAAAGCGTACGATGATTTAAAAATTGTACCTAAAAAATTTAAGTGTTCCATGGGTGACATTGTGCGTATTAGCAAGTACAAAAGCTTATTCGAGAAAGCATATATGCCGTCTTCGTCAACTGAATTGTTTAAAATTGTATAAGTTAACGTTACAAATCCACCTACATACTTGTTGGAATCGTTAGAAAGCCAACCTATAAGAGGGTGTTCTTTCGAGTCAAAACTACAAAAAACAAGCAGTCCTGGCGTTTATCTAGTAGAAAAGGTCCTAAGACAACGCAAGAAAAATCACACTGATCAATTGTTTATCAAATGGCTAGGATTTCCCACCCACTTCAACTCTTGGATAGATAAATCTGATATTGTTTAAATAAGATATTGTGTTCAGGAATCTAGTTATTTTATTTTTGGGTAATTAAATTATTTAATTACAAAATTAGGGACTTATGTGACATAATAATGTAATTTAAATTATACTTAAATTTATATCGATTTTCTATTCATAAACACTTTATTTTCAATATATTGTTTTTTTTATTATATTTTTTCTCAACTTAATCAACTGCGCACAGCTCGTATGGCCAGTCCAAGCGAATTGGTCAATCAACTCACACTCTAAGTAGGATCGAGCATGGTATCGTTCTTCCGGTCGGTATCGTGGCAAAATAGGCAATTGATTTTAGAGACAAGTTCTGCGAACCTTAAAGTGCGGGAAGAAACTAAAGGTGAATTGAGTAGCCTTGCGAACATCAGCAAGAGCGTACCCTCAGGATCAAGATTGTGCCCTGTTGACCGTACGGAAAGGTTAGCGATTTGTGCAGGTTTTTCATTTTTTTTTCTTTTTTCTACAATTTAAAATTACAATCCACTACATTTTTCATATTTTCCGCTTAATATTGTATGACTATAATTTTAATTTAATATGTAAAATAAATATATAAAAAATATATAGTAATACAAAGTTTTTTTTTATTTCAATCTTCATCATCAATAACAATGACAATAAAACATCTTACACATAAATGACATAATGACTATAATTTTAATTTAATATCTAAAATAAATATATAAAAAATATATAGTAATACAAAGTTTTTTTTATTTCAATCTTCATCATCAATAACAATGACAATAAAACATCTTACACATAAATGACATTTCAATATTCTTGGAGGGAAGATCCGCCGACGACTACGACGTTATCTTCAAGGCTATGCCACTCGGAGTGCATTATCCTATTCTTTAAACTGCTTTCCCTTTTTTAGAAGATTTTTTTTAAGTCGAACCGTACGACATTGCGTTTAATGAGTCATTTATAGGCTGATGATAGAGTATTTTCTGAATAACTTCAATTTTTGTTTTTAGCGCACTATTATTTTTGTATATCAGGGGTAGGACATTCTTATTAAATATGTTACATATTACAACTGCAAAATTGTAAAACTTTCTATTAAGAAAGTTTTTTTTCACAGTATCGTCGTCATCTTTAGATTCGCCTAAGTTGATTATGGTTTTTCCACCCATATCATACTGCGCATCCGCTGTAAATTTAAAACCAATCCCTGGTGGCCCGGATAACATATGATTTTTTTCATTATATTTCTGACGACCAAATTTATCAATTGTGTTGTTTCCTCGACTCATTTTTAATCTTAATTAAACTATTTTATTTTTATTTGCTCTGCTTATACTAAATATTTCAGCTGAGAAAAAGAAACACTGACTATTATCTACTGGGTTATAGAAGAAATGAAACAAAACTGTAATTGTAACAAATATTTATTTATCGTTATTTAATTGTACAAATAGAAAAATTATCAAAAATTAATTTTCTACGTCTTCATTTTCATTGTTCAAAATGGGCTGTTGCTGTTGCAAGAACCAATTCATATTTTGCAGCAAGCTCACCAGGTAAATGTGGAATATTAATGAGGAATTCTTTTAATTATTCTTCAACCATTTCAGCACAAAATGTATCCATGTCTATGGAATCATATAAAAATTTGTCGCACAAGTGTGCCCCAGCCACAAAATTGATTGCATCCCTGATCTCGTTCTTATATTGATCTTTGGTTGCATCAATATGCGGCCAATCATTTACGCTATCTAACATATCGTGAGCCATATTTCTTAATTCTCTTTCCAACCACAATATGTATCTATCTACACATTCGTTGACGATCGTCGTCGCATCAGCAGACATCTTTAACCGAAATAATGAACACACGTAAGTATTCTGACATGGGCAACTATTTTTTAAATTTAAATACATCCTTTTTTCAAAGATTACATTCAATGTACTCCAAAGAGCGAAAACGTAATAATGTTCGAGTATTGTTTCCAAAAACTCTAGTACCTTGCCCCAAATAAGTTAGAGTGTATTTCCTTTTAGTTTTACTCATAATATCTAGAATATCATCTGACAGTGTTTCGGCCACACGTTTTGACAAAAAAAAGCTCGAATGTGCTATTATTACCGTCATCGTGTAAAGCCACTAGAAGAGTTTTACCAAATCGTGTAGTCATTGAAACCATTTTTACAATTTTATACACTTTCTTCACAATCATTTCGGTAACCTTTTTTCTCTCTAAAACCTCGAAATCTTTGCTGAACATTTCATTAATTTCATTTAGAGTTTCTTTTGCAATACTCATTATTGAAAAAATGGTATATAAATCCAAAAATTACCGTGAATAAAAAAGCTCTTTCAGAACACTACACGAACACAATATTTGATGTTTATGCCTCTGATATCTGGGACTGTTTGAAGTCACTTTTTTCCCACTAACCTTTATAGCGAAGGTCGGATTGTAACAATGGTGCGGGTGACTTAACGTTAGAAACACTAGAAATAGTGGGGGAGTCTTCAAGGTCAAATGACTTCACACGATTAAAATGGTATAAGGAGAACTTCAAGGTCAAAATATAATGAAACAAATAACTATATTTTATATGCTTTATTGATGGACATTTTTCTGTCGTTCTTTTATACGTGTAACATAATCGTTTAAACCTAAATTTCTCAATTTGTTTAATAATATTTGTTCGTTTTTATTTATTAAAAAATCCTTACAAACTATACTCGCTAAAATACACACTTCAACGTGGTCCATATACTTAAAAAATATACTAAAATCCTGAGCCTCAAAATCTTGCCGTATTAGAAGTTGAACAGTTTGAACAAATTGCTAAGGAACACAATTTATCCTATTTTTAGCACAGCCAGGTGCATGTCGGTACCCTGATGAGTCTAGTACAGACGAAACATATACCTCCGCCGTATCACTGTGGCGGGAAGGGTAAGTTTTGACTTTCTTCTCGGTATGGTGGTACAGGTAGGCCATCATCTCGATGGTGGTGCAATAGGATAAATTGTGTTCCTTAGCAATTTGTTCAAACTGTGTAACCTCTAACATGGAAAGGATATGGTTAGAACGAAGTTTGCATTTACTCTTGACGTCAAAATAGGTCGATATAAGTCAATTTAGCTATATCTGATACTGCTTCATATATATATATATATATATATATATATATATATATATATATATATATATATATATATATATATATAAATATAACCGTGGATTTGATTGTGATCTTCTATATCCTATATCATTTAAATGAATATGTAATATTTCATACCAACATTTTGGGGGTTAACGTAAACCATATAATGATTTTTTTTTGTTTACACACATATTTTGTTTTATCATCGTTTAATCCTTGAAGTATTTCCATATAAACCGAATCTTTTAGATCACTATTAAGAAATGCACATTTTACATCCACCTGATTAATATACAAATTTTTTTCAACACTTAATGAAAGTAACAGTCTTATTGTCGACATACATGCTACTGAATCATACACTTCAAAATTTTCATCTTTTTGTTTAAATCCACGTGCTGCCAGTCGCGTCTTTTTATTATCTTTCCATCGATTTGTGTCTCACGAAATACCAACTTTGCATATATTTTCATGTTTTGGTATTGGTACCATTTCATGTGTTTTGTCCTATATAAATAGCTTCTTCATAGGTTTGTGGTGCATCTAAATTTTCAACAGATAGAGCTATCATAAGACCTTCTTCATAACTCATATCATAATCTTCAAATTTCTTTGGTAGTTTAATATTTCTACTTTTTCTTTTATACTTGTCTTCTTGTTTTATTTCTTTAGCAGTATTTTCTTGTTCTTCAGATTCACTTTCTTCTCTTCGATTTCCTTCATTTATAATTACTAGTTCTTTCTTTTTCTGTTCTTGATTTTCATTCCACTTTTCACTTTCTTCAAAAGTGATATTTCTAGCGGTTATTATCTTTTCTTTTAATGAATTTCATATGCGATAACCATTTTCTATATATCCCATCATTTTCATTTTTTTACTACAAACATCTAGTTTACAATTTCTTTCTTCTTTTGATACATACACATAAGTATCGCAGCCAAATACGCTTACTTTATTTAAATTAGGTTTTTCTTGTTATCAAATTTCAGCTGGTACCTTTTTGTTTGTCAAAACTGACGTTTCTGTTCTATTAATCAAGTAAAGAGCTGCAAAATGTGAATAACCGTCTATAAAAGTAACAAAATATCTATTTCCATCGTATTAAGTTGGTGTTATCGGACCACACACATTAGATGATACAACTTCAAGTACTCTTTTTGCTTTCCTCTCTTTGAATAAAGACTGATATGGTAGCCTGGTTTTTTTCCTTTGCGAACATATTTCACACCAATATTTGCTTCTAACACTTCTGGTTTAAAATTCAAGGTATACAGATTTCCTTTTAATTTTCCTTCTGTAATCACTTCATTTTTATTCATTATTTTTACAGATCTATTCACAAGTAACACTTTAAGTCCTCGTTCTTCCATTTTTCTGACAGATAGTAAATTGTGGGATACATTTTTTCAGACCAAGACATCATTTATCTTTATTTTTCTTCCTTCTTCACTTTGTAAATGAATATTTCCCTGTCTTTTTCCTATTATTACTTCACCCATTTTTGCTACATTTACTCTGTAATGTACTTCCTTTACATTTGTCAAATAATTTGCATCATTTGTATTTATTAAGTGATTTGTAGCTCCACTATCAATAATAAATGTAATACCTGACTCGTTTTTTTCTTCCTCTACTTCAGCTATATTGCAACTTTCCTTGTCATTCTGATTTTTTTTGGGCACTTAGATCCTTTATGACCTCTAATACCATAACTGTAACACTTAAATTTAAATTTTGTTTCTTCTTTAACCTCGTCCCTGTTTTTATATTTATTCCAAGACCTATTCCTATAACCAACAAAAGCTTGTGACGTACTTGTGTCTGCTTCTTGATTCTTAGTTTGTCTAGATTCTTCAGTTAATAACTTGCTCTTAACGACGTCTAATGTTACACTATTTTCACTTTGACAAAATAAGACATCAAGTGCGGTTGTTACGCCTTGATATGATTCTGGCTTTACTGCTAACAACTATGATATAACTTCAGTTTATTGTATGGAACCACCACAGTTCTTTAATTCACTTACCGTTTTCTCTAAGTCAGCTATGAAGTTATTTAAAGTATTTTTTTTAAAAATTTCATGTTTCTCAATTTTCTCCGTACTTGAACTCGGCTTGCTACTCCTGTCTTCATATATGTACTTTTTAATGTTTCAATAACTTCTTTAGCAGTCGTTTTACCTTTAATCATTTCCACAATCAGCATTGTCAGTAAGAGAGTTTATTATTAAATTGCTTGCTTTTACATCATTCTTTTTAAATGTTACTAATTAACTTGTTCCTGTAGGTGGATACGTTTCGAGTATATCAAGAACTCCATGATGTTCCAGTAACAATTTCACCCTAAATCCCCAGTTTGAATAATCATTTCTATCAAACTGCTTGATGCTATTTTGTGTAACGGATATTTTGGAGTTTTTCTTTATTTCCGTCTACCGTAATACTATTCACTACTTCTTCCCAGATTATTTTTTTTATTTATTGCTACAAACTATGAATTTCCACCTAAAATACTGGTCCATAACCTCTTCACTAGCGTAGAAGGAGGTTGAGCAATAATAATACAAATAATTGTTTAATGAACTTGTTTAATTTCTAATTATTTAAAACGACGTTTACAAGCACGCTTTTGTCAAGAATGAACTTACTTACAATACTGCCAACCTATTTTATTTTCTAAAGAACAGAATTGCCATCATTAACACTTTCAACGTTTATTTTCCCGGAAGCAATTTTCAATTGAATCAAGTTGTTCTTATTTATTGTCCCTTATCGTTTGAATTTTTCCAGCAGTCCTAGTTTAGCGAATTTTTGGCAGTCTCATGTTGAAAATGACCCGCAAAATTCAAGAGGGGATCACTGGAAGTATTTTCCAAAGGAAAGAAAAATACCCCCCCCCCCTCCCGTTTTTGACAATTATTATATGTAACATTTTTTTGTCAATGGAGTATTTTAAAAGATGTTTGGATCTATAGATTAAAATGGCTCACCCTCTATATATATTTACAATTTCGTTATTATTTTGAGTTGTTGCAAAAACAAAGGTAATTAAAAGATACTTTTATTAGAAAGAATCGTTCTTAAGAAAATTAACAGTGGTAATGATAAAAATTGAAAATTTAAAATTCATCCGGATTGTAGTCTTAAATTCAAAGTTACATGTTAATTTCAAAATATATTTCTCACCACTAGAATTGCAAACTTTAAAAAGATTAAATGTGCCTAATTAATATCTTTAGAAAATTAATTTATGTTTTTATTAATAATTTGTTTCAACTTTTCTATCTACTACTTGATAGTTTTCCTCTGTATTTTTTTTACCTATCTGTGGAGTTACTGTAATTTAAGAATAAAAAATTTCAGACATTCATTTTTCTTGGATGATATTTTTTCCCTAATGTGGTTATTAATATAATTCAGTATTTCACTTCAGTAGTGGGAATAGGGGGCTTCTAGTTGACCCCCCCACCACTTTTTTGATTGGTCAGCCAAGAATGACCTTGTTTCTGATTGGCTGCCCAAGTTCGCCCCCTATTCCGATTGGTTTCATAAACTCCGCCTCTTTTTGCTCCACCTCCTACCTCCTTCCTAACCACCACAGTAGTTGGAGGGGAGCTGGTAGCAGTTGGAGGGGAGCTGGTATTTTAAAGGACTGAATCTGAGCGAGCTACATTCATTTACAACTAGTCTTAAGCTTATATAGAAGATTCACCACTAATAAAGAACAGTGTTAAATTAAAAATAAGTGGTAGTTATGAACAGTGATTTGCAAAATGAAATAATCAAATTAGGTAAACAGTTTACTAAACTTCAAAATTCCGAATTAAAGAATGCAATGCTAAGGAAAACACACCCCGAGTGGGCACAGGTATATTATGAGACTGCCTTCCAATACCAATTAGCTGCAGAAGCCTGTTTAAATTATAGAAAAACCCAAAATTTGCCGAAGTTCTTTCATGAAATAAAGAAAATAGGATTCAGTTACTTTTTAAGGATATTGAAGGATTATATAAAATATCCTGATATATTAAAAGAAATCGTGGAAGAGGAAGAGAGAGATAAAGAGATATTGAGAAACAGGGAGGTTTTAGTGTAGGATTTATTATGGAATTATTAATAAGAGAAATGTATGAAGAGTTTTTGATGTCCGCAGCCTGTTCCGAGTTTTATGCATATGAAGGTCAAGAAAGTGAAGCGCAGAATATTATATTGTTTTTAAATTATATGGAACATGCGGAATTATGTTTACTAGCAGCTAAATGTTGTAGCGAATATTTAAAAAATAAAAATATAGATATTTTAATATGTAAACTTCAAGAACTAGGATTAAATAATAATATTTCATGTATTAAAACAATGTTAGAAAATAAAACACATAATTTGTAATCAAGTCTTTTATTACATAAAAAAATTGTTGTAAAGGTAATAAACATTTGATAATGCACATACACATGGTATTTTTTGATGATAAAAGCAGCAAGGATCCATTTTCTTTAGGGTGGGTTGTTCATCAATCTCGATAACTGGTTTCATGGAATACTTCTTTACGAAATCTGCCTTTTCTTCCCCTTTTACATAAACATAGTCCACCTTAGCGCTTAAATCTCTTATGATATCTCCACATTTGTGTAATGGTGTAAATTCTTCACACCATTCAATGCAATGGTAATTTTTTATTAACCACAGAGCTTGTTTGTGTAAATAGGATGGTAAATGACCCATCGGAAATGGAGCTTTGAAAATAAAATGACTTGTCTTTTGCCCATCGTACGCTGCTAATTCCTTTACAATAAATTTATTATTTTCAATTTTGAATCCTTGAAGATCTAGAATAAGTTTCATATTTTCAAATATTTGAATTTCTTGATCATTTCTACTTTTAATTGATATTCACTTATTTGTTTTTTTAATTTCTGCAACTGAAGTTGAAAATCTAATACTCGAACTGAAATCTCGTAAGACATTATATAAATGAAGAATTCTGGTTTGGCTACGTTAATAAATATCAAAATTGACGCGTGCGCTCTTAAGCGTAAGTAGCGGTTTGTTTAAAAAGAGTATTTTATCTTAAGGAAATTGTATTACAACTGTTTCACAATTTTTGTTAATGGATTGTAACTGAAAACTTTATCATGAATTATGACACAATATGCCGCTGTTTTAGGGGGAATTTTTTCCTTGGTTTCAAATTCAATTCTCATGGTTACTGGACCTGTTTGTAGTAAATCTCTTTGATGTGAACAATTAATGTAAACTATAGGAGCATTTTCTTTAAATTCTTTCGGATTAAAAATTGGTTCCACTGGAGAGTTATAATACCCTTGACGAAAGTCTGTAAACATTTCATACAGAGTAGCAAATTTATTATTTTCAAAGTCAAGTTGAAGATCATTGTAAGGATATCTTTCTGAATTTAAAAAGACATTCATATTTCTTAAATTACAATGATCAAATTTACTCATATCCATTTTTAGATTACCACGTCTATTTTTCTGAAAAGCAATTAGAACATGACGTGGCGTTTCGACTTTTGTAGATGTTTTTACGGGCCAGTTGTGCCTCGTAGTTTCCAATAACTCTGGATATTCAACTAATTCCCAGCTTCGGAAGGTTATTAGTATATCACTATTTTTGTCAATAATTTTGGTAAGTGCTAATTCTTGCGGAATCGCTACAGTAAGATGAGGAACTCTCCAACACAACTTGGTAATTTTAACTTTGGGTTTTTCATCTTCATTACTGGATAATAATGCATTTGTATCATCATTACTTCTTATTAGAATAAGTTCTTGTTGTGAATTAAGAATAATCTTATTATAATCTTCAAAAAATCCTGAATACATCTTTAATGGTATACATAATGAAACATTACCAGTAGGGTAACTAACGTGGAACTGTTACGTTTCAAGGTCACCGCTCTGGATGGCCACCATCCATCCGAAGAGACCAAAGATTTCTACAAGAAGTAAATTTTCCGGAAATTTTTCCTGAAAATTTTACAAGAAGTAAATTTTTCAGTATTTCTTGTTGAAAATGTTGAAAGAAGTGATCGTCAATGACGTCGCAAGTCCAGTGGTTGTTGACCAAAAAGGCCTTATTGTTGCAAGAAGCGGCTGAAGATGAAAGGCAATGACAAAATTTACCTGAGCCAGGTGTAAAAAGGTGTGTGTGTGTGTATAGATATATGTGTGGTTTAGCTGAAGAGCGTCCGCTGAAGAAGTGTCAAAGAAGTGATCGTCAATGACGTCACAGGTCCAGTGGTTGTTGAAGTAGTTACAGGGTGTTGGAAAAGTGTGTTAATCAAAAAAAGTGTAAATGTATGTAAATGAATGAATGGTGATTGTATATGGGTGTGTGTTTGTGCCACCCCCTGTATATGCAAGGTAGAATGTATGAGGAGGAGTAGTCCGTCGGTGGTAATTAGTAACACCTGGGCTAGCTTATATGTGTATTATACAGGTTGTATCAAAAAGAAATAAATATATTTTTGTATTGATTTTGTGTGAGAAGAGCCTAGCCTAGCCTAGCCGAGCCTAGCCCAAGCTAGCTAGCCACCCTGTATACTGTATGTGTTGGACAAGAACAAATGTATGAGGGAGAGAGAGATGGAGATAATTTGATATTGTTACGTATGTATCTATCTCACTTGTATATATTTGATATGTGAGAGAGAGAATTTTAGTTTATTTTACGTATATTTTTGTCTCTTTTTTACTTGTAAATAGTAAAAGATGTACGATTTACGTTAGTTAATAATTTAAATTTTATTCAAATCGAAAATATATATATTGTGAGGTCACGTTATAAGATAAGAAAGGTCAAATTCATGTAGATAAGCTAATAAAATTTTACATGTAAAACATTAGAATTTGAACTGTTTTTAAAATTATTCATACAATTATATACTTCAATATAGACTGTGGCAGCCGGTTTGCTGGTATCAGGCTAAGATGTCTTTTTCTCTACACTTTTATTGAAAAGATGTTACTTTTTGTAGATAATTTGCTATTGATGCGTATCTATCTATCTATCTTACTCATATGTATTAAATATATGCGAAACACACTCATATCTATTAAATATATGCGAGAGAGAGAGAGAGAGAGAATTTTAGTTTATTTTATGTATATTTTTGTTTCTTTTTTACTTGTAAATAGTAAAAAATGTACGATGTCAGGTTTTTTGACGATAATGGTGAATTTCAAGTAGATAAGTTAATAAAATTTTACATGTAAAACATTAGAACTTGATATTGTTTTAAAATGTTATTGCTTAATAATAATATGTAATTTTTTAATAAAAATGTTAAATTTTTCACCAGTTACTTCTACTAATTTTAAATGGAATTTCTTTCTTAGTTTAAAATCTATATAAGAGAGAGATATAGAGGTTTAAATAGCTTATTGTGTATGTGTTCATTTCCCTCGTATATATGTATTGTATGTGTCCGAGAGAGAGAGAGATAGAAGTTTAAAATAGGATATTGTATATATATTTATCTTACTCGTATATGCTGGCAAATACATCTATTATATGTATGTGAGGCAGATGCAAGTTCAAATAGGATATGTGTATATATTTATCTCACTCGTATATATTTATAATAAAAGATGCAATTATGTATGTATATTTTACGTTAGTCAACAACATAAAATTAATTTATTTAACTAATAAACCGAAAATATTTTACGAGGTCACGTTTTATGACGATAAAGGTCAAATTAGCAGATAAGACTTAATAATATTTTCCATGTAAATGTTGAAAATTGATACTCTTTTGAAATTATTTCTATTATTAATATTTCAATATATATACTGTATTTTCTATAGGACAAATTGATACAGGTAAATACAGGTAAAAGTTTAGATGTCTAGGAAATTACAGGTAGATCGAATACACGTAATAGATAGTTAAATATTTAAGTAATATTATATTTGTGGGTAAAAGTGTCAAAAAGACCATATACATTGTATCCAAAAATGACGTGTTCGTGTGAAAGATCGTTATCAGCCGGGATGCCAAAGGCACTTTTGCCGCTGTGTGCGCATATTTTTCTCTTATAGTTTAGCCAAAAAACGAATTTTGGTCGACTGCGCATGTGCCAAAAGGGCACTTTCGTTTTTTCGTTAAATTCGGGGTTGCTGAACACAGTTTGAGGGGTATTTTTCGTCTAAAACGAAATCTAAGGCCCTAATTTGCACCTATTATGGAATATTTGTATATATTTCACCCCAATCGTATACATTTATAAAAATACAAAAAGATGTAAATTAAATTTTTAAGTAATATTATATTTGTGGTTAAAAGTGTCAAAAAGGCCATATATGTAATGTCCAAAAGTGACGTGTTCGTGTGAAAGATCGTTATCAGCCGGGATGCCAAAGGCACTTTTGCCGCTATGTGCGCATATTTTTCTCTTATAGTTTAGCCAAAAAACGAATTTTGGTCGACTGCGCATGTGCCAAAAGGGCACTTTTGTTTTTTCGTTAAATTCGGGGTTGCTGAACACAGTTTGAGGGTTATTTTTCGTCTAAAACGAAATCTAAGTGTGCCAAAAGGGCACTTTCGTTTTTTTTATTAAATTCGGGGTTTCTAAACACGGTTTGAGGGGTATTTTTCGTCTAAATCGAAATCTAAGGCCTTAATTTGCACCTATTAAGGAATATGTGTATATATTTCACCCCAATCGTATACATTTATAATAATACAAAAAGATATAAATATATATGTTTTATGTCAGTCAAGAAATTAATTTATTTTAATTAAACTATTAAATCGAAAATATATTGTGTATGAGGTCAGCAACTGATGACGCGAAAGGTCAAATTAGCAGATAAGACTTCACAGTGTTTACCATGTAAAATGTTCGACATTGATACTGTTTTAAAATTAAGAAAATTATTAATATTTTAAGTATAAACTATTTTTCTCAATTCGTATCAAGTATGAAATTTTCTGTATATTTTTTGCTTTCCCGTATACACTTATATTAAAAGATGTATGTTTTATTAAATAATAATAATTTTAATTTAAAAAAAAGTAGTTTGCTTGAAGTGAGATTCGAACCTGAACTAATTGAGCGAAAATTTAAGAGAGAGAACAGTGGAAAAGAAGTTCAGGTGTTTTTTCCCTAACCAATTTATTATTTTTTCACTTTTCTTGTCGAAATATAGGTAATTAAAACTATTATTTAAATGTTCATTTATTTATTTACAAAAAATAGTAATTATTACAATGTGTAAAATACTAACTATGATAGCCCTTCACGATATAGTTTTTTAAAACATCATTTTTCTTTCGATGGCATTCTGGATGAATACTTCTCACAGAGGGATCAAACGAATACCACAACTGTTTGGCAGTTAATTTTTGGTAACAAAAATGACACTGATTTATTTTTATACCCTCGGGCACTTGACGAGGTACGTTTTTGTCTGAAATTGTTGTAGAGTGACGAGTAATAGTAAAAGTTGGCATTTTTTTTCTTCTTTTAAAATGAGATTTATAAGCAGTGTAGGCTCTTTATATATCCCTATTATATCTGATCAAAATAAGGTGGTTGTGCAATATTTCGCTTATTTCAATCTAAGAAATTATTTATTACAAAATTAACGTAAAATTTTTAGATATTTCTTTTCTACACTCTAGAAAATTCAAAGCCTCTGTGGTCACTCATCATGCCTATGTATATTTATAATTAAAAAATAAATTTTATGAAAAATATGTATAAATTTTACATGTAGAACAAAATGATTTGATAATTAATTCGGGATTTTGTATAAATTTAGGACTGTTACACTGATTACAAAAGAAAGTGGTTTTTAAATCCTCCGAACAAAACAGGTTAATAGGTTGATGGTGGTGGTGATCGTTTGGAATTTGTTGCACCTCCTCCTTCTCCTCCTTCTTCTCGAGCTTGTCACTATTGTCACTGTTGGCTTTCATCCAAGTAGAAGAGTTGTTGTTGTTATTGTTGTCGTCGTCGTCGTTGTTCAATTTAACAATGGACCAAGGGGTAATTTTTGCAATTATTTTGTCTTGTATCCAAATGTTGTAGGTCTGTAACAAAAAAAGTTTAAAATTAAATAAATTTATTTTGGAAATAAGTGTTTTTGTTTTCTTTTCTAATACCTTTCCTTGGTACACCTTGATATTTTCGAAATCAGACATTGTTGTAGAGCCAGATGTTTTAGTGAGGGAAATGCTGCTGCTGCTGATTTTTTTTCTAACCTGAAGAAAGGCAAAAGTACAGGAGGAGTTGGAGGAGGAGGAGGATGACTTGTAACACTTTCAGGAGGGAGCATTTTATAGCAACGAAAATATCGTACCTGCTGCCAACGGACAAGTGTTCGTGTTTTATTAATCATCGGTTTGAATCGTGCTTCATCAAAATCTGTTGACATTAAATAGTGGAATATATTTAGAAATGGGTGAGTAAAAGGTAACCCATTAACATCAGTTTGTACAACACGAATCCACGCAAGTTTTCGCTCCGATAAAGTTGGTAACTCTACTGAGAAACTTGAGTTACTGTCACATATAAATTTAATAATAAAAAAAAATTTAAATCTTTTATTTTAAATATCTAACTATGGTGTTTAGATAGGGTTGGTAGGGCTGGTAGGTAGGGTTAGTAGGTAAGGCTGGTAGGTAGGGTTAGTAGGTAAGGCTGGTAGGTAGGTAGGTAATTAAAAAGATCTAATACATTTAACAGATAGTTTTATTGTCTCTAAAGTATCATATAACATTAGTTTTATCTATCCAACTATTATGGCTATTATCAAAACCTAACCATTTTACAAAAACTTTATTACCTTTACGTTTCAAAACTTTTTCAACTAAATATACATCAGGATATTTTACTTTCTGTAATTGTTGTTCGTAAAAACCACCTTTAATTTCTTGTTTATTTACATCTTGCAGTAGGTAAGTGGTAGGATTTGTTAGTTGTACTTTGTTTATGGTAAAAATTTTCGTTGACCAATTAGACTGATATTTTTTATCAAATACACCTCGTACTTTTGAAATGCGTACGTGATCGCCAACTTTAAATTTCGGTTTATGTACCAACTTTATATGACTGTAAACAGTATTAAGTAAATATTTTCCATTCTTTTCATTTACTTCAACAGGTTTCATACCTATGGTTCTATGTTTTTTATTATTGTATTTTTTAACAATGTTAGCTAACAAATTATACCACTTATAGGAGCCATTTATTAATATCTTTTGAAACTACGAATTTATTCTGTTGTTTTGCAATTAATTCGAGACAATAAGATTCACTCACGGCAACAGCCATTTTACTTGTTTAAAATGAACCAAAAAATGGAATATATATATATATATATATATATATATATATATATATATATATATATATATATACGTTTTCATATTGTTTTCTCTATAAATAGAGATTGTGTTCTTTGTCTAATATTTTTATAAATAATATTAAAGTTAAACACTTTTCATTTGTTAAAAAAAAAACTGAACAACAAATAAAATAATATTCACTTCAGTCTAATAAACAGCTGTCTGTGCAATATTTCATCTTTATCTCTCTCTCTCTCTCTCTCTCTCTCTCTCTCTCTCTCTCTTTTGTCTTGTAGAGGAATAGGAGGGATAAAAGATACGTTTTTTTTTGTTTAGCAGAGAAATTTGTTACCTTATATTGAGACAATAATAATAATAATAATAATATGGACTTTGGAAATATACCGGATGAATAGTTTGTATTGACTCAAAACTGTTTTCGTATAGGGTGAGGAGAATACAGATGATTAGAAATAAAAAGTCTATGTAAAATATTTAATTTGTTTTATTAATATATCAACTATTTAATAACAAAATATTTTCTTTCGAACATTTTTCTGTCATTTCAATAATTTTGATCATTAATGTGAAAATTACAATTATTTAAATTAGGGCATCCTATTAATATAAATGTTTTCTTTTATCATTAAATAGTTAAGTTTACAAATTAAATTTATCAACTTTAACACTTTTTATGTCACTTGAGAAATAAAATTTCGTCACAGTATGTTTTCCACCATTCTTTTTTACAATTTCTTCTTTATATTCACATGGCATACAAATAGCGTTTGCTGCATCAGATTCACCTTTGCAAACTGGACATTTATGTTTAATTGGAATAGGCATTTTTTTTTGGCTGTTTATTTGAGGATGTTTATTACTGATATGGTTTGTTGATATTTCTTATTTTTCTTCTTTACTTGCATAGACTGAAGAATATCACTTTACTGTTACCACTCCTTCTTCTTTTGTACAATTGACTAATTTTTTAGATTAATTTCATTAATATACCCAGTATTAATTTTCATATTGAAACTTTATTGGTGACAACAAAAACATTAATGTTCTAATGAAAAAAATTGAATATATGAAAGGAATATTGAGCGGTATAGTATAATTTGTTTTAATTTCCAAAAACAAAGTTTAGATTCTCATTATTCCTTATGGGGACTGCAACTCCAACCTGTTTTTCTTTGTACTCATAAGAATTGACTTTGGTAGAAAATTTCCCATCTGGATGGCACCTCATGTTTCGATTAGCTGACGCTATAACATTCTGATATTCTGAATGTTTGTAAACCAGCACTATACCTGACTTTTTCTTATTACATTCACCACATGTCTTCGTATAGGAAAAAAAATCGTTTTTAAACATCGACATTTCTTTTTTTTTTTTTTGGTTATATATACTACCCTGAACAATTTGATAAATAAATTAAAAATGCGTTGTATGCTGCACAGTGTATATTTTTAAACTAGTTAAACTAATGAGATATTTGACTTATATTTTATGCAAATATATAGATAAATTTTGTGTTTTTTTTTTTTGAAAAAGAAATACCATTAATAAAGTTTCAATTTCTATTCTGACATACATAAAATTATGATTACGAAATGATTGATTTGACATTCTAGTTATTATTCTTATGAATATTTAATAAAGCGTATTGCTAAGGATTATTTTTCTAATTAGTACATTTAAAAAAATCGACTATTTCGTTTTAATCGACATTTAACCTCATTGCAGTTAACATTTTAATAGACTGATGGCGCCACTTGTGAAAATAGGGGAACCTTGAGTAAATAAACACAGTAAATTTTTCCATTGAGTTTTATGCAATAATTTGAAATAAATTCATTCAACTTGACCGTTTTACCCTATATACTTCACAAAAACTGTATCCTACGTAATAAAGTGTATTGTTCATCTTGTGTATAAATTCTCGGGGGAAAATCATTATATTTTCAAATCAGTTTTAAAGTTTAAAATATATAATACATAATAACTAAAATGAGTTCTCCACCATGTACAATTATTCTAAAATCAACTGACCTGAAAGAATTACCCACAGAAAAATTGTTAGTGTTGTGTAAATACCTATTCAGGTAAGATTTTATTTGTTTATCACATTTTTATATTGTTTTACATAAATTTTTATTTTATCTGTATGCCTATTTAAAATTGTATATTTTTTAAAATTTAGGAAAAACACAAATTTTTATTGTTTAGGTATTTTAAATTAAAATAAAAACAAGCTGAATATATATCTATATATTTATATATATATTATTTCTAGATTTGGGGTTAAAACGATGGAGAAAAAAGGGAATCAAATAGTATTAAAATTGTTATATACACCCAAGGGGGATACAATGAAATTAAAACTTGGAAACCTTCCTGTTCGGTATACAAGATTGGGAGTCGAAACCGACGAGGAGATTAACATTTTAAAAACATATATGAAGCGATATAACTTTGATCTGCCTGCAATAGAACAACAAGAATATAATGATGATGATGATGAAATTCGCTTACTACAACCATCTTCTAGTTTGGAAAATACAAGAAAAAGGAAAGCCATAAGCAATCCAAATCAAATAGGTCATAAAAAAATTCAAATATTAGAAGATCGACTTTTACAACCATCAACTTCGTATGTTGAAGTTTATGATGTGGATGCCGATCAATTTGAAGGACAAAAATATCATATTGAAGAGGTGTAAATTAAGAAAAAAGTTTATTTGTATTTAGAAGCAATAAAACGCATTTTTTTTATCGAAGTATTATTTATTTTTCCTATTCATCCCCCAAATAATATGAGATTTTTCTTATAATATAAAAACGGACATTTTCTGTAAATTATTATATTATTAGTAGTAATAAAAAGAGAGAGAGAAAATGTCAGTACTAGAAATTTTAAAGTGTCTCAAATGTATCAGAATAAATTCAATAAAAAGGGATGGTGCTAAGAAATATTTACCTTCTCTCTCACTTTATCACTATTTGAAATTAATAAAAAGAAGGCTGTTGGTTATATTATAATATGAGTTGTAAAAATTATTTTGGAGGGAAATAAAAATCTTATATATTTAATTGGTTTTTATTCATTCGTTTAGTTTAAGCATATTAGGGTCTTATATTAATGTTATTGATTACAGTTAAATAGTATCAGCTTTTTTTAACAATGAAAAGAGAATATAAGCTACTTATTACTAAAAGAACAATATGTTATTTTGGTGAAACAAAAAAAATGCGGAAAAATTTACTTGTTACATTTCTCCTTCAATTTACTATTGTTTTTTCTACAACTAGTCAATCTAATAACATATTTATCCTTTTTCTCGCGAAGTAATTCTTCTCGCTCTAAACAATCGTTTAAATTGGTAAAAATTTTATTTTCATTCAACATTTGTTTGTTCAAATCGCGTTGACATTCTTTCAAATTATTATCCAACATGTAGACTTCATGTGACAAGTCAGAAAATTTATTTTTCAAATTTAATATTTCAGCCTTATAGTCTTCAATTAGTATATAAGTGACTCTATTTTTTTCTTGACATATTTCAAGATTTTCCGTTAAATTCGTCTTCAATAGATGCAATTCGGATTCCAGTTTAATATTCTCCTTAATTAAGGCAATTCGTTTTGTGTAATTCAATGAATCTGTCAAGTTTTTCGTAATATTTTCATATTCTTGACTTTTTTCCATACATATATCATTGACAGCTAAATCATTGTCGTACAATTCTACGTAATAATCTAATTTATTTGTACATTCCTTATATAACTGAAAGCTTGTATTATACAGGGTATTGTAGTCGTTTAAGATATATTCATAGAGATCCTTATATTCATCACATGTTGAATTAGTACTGCTTCCACCATAAACCAATAAAATAATCTCAAACAAGCAACAAAGCAGGAAAAAATGTTTGTTATACATTGTTGTTGTTGTTGTTGTTGTAGTAAGATTTTCACTCCAAAACATTCAGTTACACACTAAAAATTTTTTCAAGCATTATGTACTTTTATTCTGTTTTCAGGTGACATCATGTATATCAATCGAATTATCAGATTTTTTTTTTTTTTTTTTTTTTTAGAAACAAATCTGAGAAATAAGTGAAATAAAAAAGTTGATTAAAATAAGAAACACAATAACTAATGACAATGTATCAATTTTTATTTTTAAAAAGTTTTCTGTTGTTTCAACTGCTTTGGTATTTTTTTTTTGTTTCCGGAAAACCACAATAAACATTCAACTAAATCACAATTTCTCCAATGTTTATAATGTTCTTCAATAGGACAATCATTACTTGTCCAAGCGAATATTTCTACTCCACAATAAAAGCACTTGCAAACATCTTGAATGCATAAATAATAAAATCCACAATGTGCTAATATTTCAGGTTTTAATTTCCCCGTCCAATTTTCAAATGATGCAAGTCTTTTTTCATAAGTTCTATATAATATATTATCAATTTGTTTCTCAAAAGTTTCCACACACATATTTTTAATAGTGATGATAACCACTCACTTGAGAAAAATGATTTGAATTTAATTCTAGAGCGAGATAACAGTACTTATAAACCATTTTCTTCCTCCTCCTCCACCTCCACCACTTTTGAACATCCTATATATATATATATATATATATATATATATATATATATATATATAAAAGAAAATTGAAGAATAATCTCTGCTAAAATAATTAGGATTTTTCATTTAAACATTCTGTAAAACTGTTAATCTCTATATATATTCTATACAATCTTATATTGAGTAGTCATTATTCCCGTTATTTAACAATTTTTTCCATAAGAAAGAGGGGGGAGGAAAAAAAATGAAAATCAGGAGAAAATCTATCAGGAAGCAAATTTTTAAAGGTTTTTAGACTTTTTTTGAGTACTTTGATGTAGGAAATGATGTATTACATGAAGTGGTACTATTTAGGTTATGTGGAAAAAAAATGCTTATTTAAATACTTTATTTTTTATTTCCTTTCATTGAAAACAATTAATTTTCAGTAAGAGTGACTAAAAATTTAGATAACTAATATATAATTAAATTTTCTAAAATTTTATGTCCTTTATAAAATACATTTTTTTTTTCTCAACATATAAATACATGGTGAAAATCAAATTAGACTTTATGCTATTTCTGTTACATAAACAATTCATCTAACCATTATATAAATAAATTTCCTAATACTAAACACATAAAAACTTATTAATGTATCAAAAAATAAAATAAGATAGGAACAAACAGATACATTAAATTACAATTCTTTTTGCTTGAATTAGTAGAAGCGCTAGCAGCAGCAGAGTCAGTATTGGTAGTGTTTGAAATTTCACTCTTAACAGATATTTTTGCTGGTACAGTTTGCTCCAATCCCAGAAGAGTCCATTTTTCACTTTCCAAAATGGTCCCGTTCATAAAGAGCACTTTTAATTTGTAGTAGTAATTTTTATTTTTAGAATTAGGTAATTCGGTTTGAAACACTTTAATTTCCAAATCATCTATATATCCACATTTATAATATAATGGTTTCCAGTTGCCAGTCGAATAACAATCAGTTTCTATCTGAATTTTCATATCTTGAACATTTTTGTGTAGATTTTCAAGGTAAAGAACATTCTGAACAATAGCTACAGCAGCTATAAAATTTAAACTTAACCATACCATGATTCTTAACTATATAATTTAAAATATTAGTTGTATAATCCTTTTATACAATGGAAACAGTTTTCTTGTGAAGAAGGTAATCCATCTATATGACTATGCCATTCGGGTCGATTGTAATGCATAAAACATGGAAGCTTCACTTGTAAATGAAAATTGCTTGTATATTCATTAGGCAATTTTCCCCAAATACGTAAAAGATCAAGATTTTTAACGTGTTTTAGAAAATAATTCAACGGTAGACATTTCAAATCCTCACTGCTAAGTTCATTAATATCTACATTATCTGATAAAAGATCCAATACTAGACAGACACCTTCCATCTTGGATGGATGATACACAGAATTAAATTTATTAGGAATAATATGAGGTTAATATATATTAATTTATCACTTTAGATATATGTTAAACCATATTAAAAAAATACATTTCCAATCAACTGATTCATTTTAGAGCTTCAGGATTTTTAGTGAATTTCTTCAAGAAAGTTAATATTTTCTCTCTCAGTGTTTCAAAAACACAAACTTTTCATTTGTTGCACAACATTCTAAAATATCTAGATTTTTAAAATAATATTCACAAGTCTTAACCTCATCTAATGTTTTTTTGTTTCTAATAAAACTTTTTACAACAAGCAAATAACTAATACTAATGAATAATGAGTAAACCGATATAAAACAGACCGTTCTATATTACATGGATTTTATAAGCACACGTCATCTCTCTTTATTTCTCTCTCTCTAATGGATCGCGACTATATAGTCAAAGAAAATTCTATAATAGACAGTATTTTTCATTTTAAAAAGATAAAAAATAAACAATTTTTACTTCCAATTTTAAGTAAAATGTTACTTAAAATTAATTTACTTTTTATTGCATATTTTGTTACTAACTACAGATGATTTGGAAGTAAAGATAATATATTATACCAGTTAGAAAAAAAATCCTTTTTTTTACTCCTATATAAATTTTATAGGTCTAATAATGGTAAATAAAACAGCTTTATAATTTTAAAATCAGTTCTCTATTTTCTAAAAATAATTCCACTTTAAAAATTAACAATATTACAGTTTGTTTTCTTCACTTTCGTCTTCTTCTTCTTCTTCTTCTTCTTCTTCTTCTTCTTCTTCTTCATCATCTTCAATTTTCATATATTCTTGGAGTTCCACAAATTCTTGTATCAGAACCGGATCACTAATGTATTGTTTCAATTCCATTATACCTTCGCTATCACAAAACCAAAATTTTAATATTTCTCGCACAAATTCCACAAGATTCTTGGTTTCGAAATAGACATCACACACTTTTGCTGCCTGTCGATATATTTCTGCTATTTCCATATATTTGTAAACCGAAATTGGACGGCTTTGTTGAGCGTATAGACTATATTCCTTTGCTTCTTGTAGACATGTCAATTGCACCTTTCTAATTTGTTGATCTAATAAATCGCTATTAAGCGACAATGATGACGATGATGAAGATGACGATGACATTATACTCTAATTACAAACAATAATAGTAACAACAACACTTTTCAATTTGTACTGATTGAGTATCTATGTGTTTTCGTAGTTTTTAAACGAATTTCTGAAAGAGGGGATTTGAATTTTATTTTTATTATTGTTAGCACACCAATGATAGACAATAGAGTGGTCGATTTCTCCCCTCTATATTTGATAATGTTACTTATCCTAAAATAATTTTAAATTAGGTTTAACTTTGTTATTTAAAAAAAAAAATGAACAAAAGCAACGTTAAAAATAATGCTGACTCGTGCTACAGCGGTAAATGAAAAAAAAAAAAAACACAAATAAAATTTCTATTTACATCATTTTATACAAGAAGTAATGTATTGAGTTGTAATGGTGTATGAGGTAGACGAAGCAAAGGAATAAATAAAAATCTTTTATTCAACAATTCAAAATGTTTGAAAGAAAATATATTTTTATTAATAAAACAAGTTTTATTGCTAATTAAAAATTATAAATTGAGATTATAGTTGACATTTAATTTATCTTCTTGAAGCACCCTGCTGCTGGTGTCCTGCACCTCCATTTTGACGAGCATTTCCTCTTGTTTCCTTACTACTTAGATAACGGGAAGGTAAATGTTTAGCTCCCTCATATTTATTAAGAAATTCATGATAATCACATGCTAGACATCTCTCGTTTACCATATCTGTTTCTCCCTTACATTTAGGACACTTTAATGTTTCTGGGACTGGCATTTTCACTATAATGATATAATTCTAATAAAATTTTCAATATATAAATTTATTAAAAAATATTATATAAATTATTTGTTAAATGTATTAGATCTATTTTTAGTTACCTAGATAGTTTTTCACCTGTTCATTAAACTGTCTGAATATAAAAAATATGACTAATATAAATAATTTTAAAAGCATATTAATTTCAAACATTTTACGTGGTAAACAGTATTAAGTCTTATCTGCTAATTTGACTTAACACGTTGATACCTTTTTATACAAGTAAAAACAGGTAAAAAGTGACATCACTATTGACGTCACGATGAGTCATGCTACAAACCTATAAAATTCCACAGTATTAATCTTTTTTCTTGTTGTTGTTGTTGTTGTTGTAATTGACTGTTCGTGTCAGAACGAAGCAATCAAAACTACTAGAGCCATAGATTTTTCGATTGGAATTTGAAACTAGCAAAAATATACCTCGGAAAATAATAGCATATTGTCTAATATTACACGATTGTTTTTGGTGAAAATACAATATAGTGAAATCAATCTCCTAAGAAAAAAACTAAGGGAAAAAAATGTATATATTAGACATTCAAGGCTATCAGTATAAGAAAAGTGACTTTATTTGTAAAGAAATATCTATAATTAATATTCAAAGTGGACAAATATATCACAGTTTGGTCAATTTGCCTCACGAAATCGAATGGTTCAATGAAGATATTCAAAAACGTTTCGAATGGTTGACGGACAACATTCACGGTCTCAAATGGAATCAATCAGATTTCGGTTATATACCATATGAAAATATATCTAATTATATCAGAAATATTGTCGGCAATGAAACGATTTTTGTAAAAGGCAATGAAAAAATGTGTTGGTTAAGAAAATTAATTCAAAATAATATAGAGGAATTGTTACTAATAGGATGTCCAAATTTAAGTAAATTAAAAAAGTATAAAAATATTTATAATTTCCATTGTAGAGAACATTATTGGAATGATAAAAATTGTGCTAAAGAAAATGCATTATTACTATATAATTGGTTTATTAATAAAACAAATTAAATATTTTTCATAGAATTTTTATTTCTAATCACCATATATTCTCCTCACCCTCCCCCCAGTTAGGAAAAGAAAAAAAGCTATATCTATTAAATGTATTAGATCTTTTTAATTACCTAGGTAGAGTAGCTAGAGTAGGCAGCTAGAGCAGGTAGCTAGAGTAGGTAGCTTTTTTACCTATCTATCCTAGCTACCTACCCTATTGTAATCGTATATGGAAAAAAACAGCTTATATTAAAATATTGGTAATTTAATTAAATTTAAAACAGTATCAATTTTGAACATTTTACATAGTAAACACTATGAAGTCTTATCTGCTAATTTGGCCTTTCGCGTCATCAGTTGCTGACCTCATACACAATGTTTTTTCGATATATTATTATTAGTTAAATTAAATTCTTGTAGTTAGGAATAAAAATAGATAGGTATAACACACAGATGACAGGTTCAGAGAACAAGTTTATACAGGTAAATTCAGTCAAAAAAAAGTAACATTTTTGATAAAAGTGTTTAAAAAGACATCTTAGCTTGATACACACAAGCAAACCGGCTGCCTCAATCTGTAGAAGCCCTACAAGACTAAAAAAAGATATGTTATAAAATTAACAAAGTGTACCTTCTAATAGTTAATTTATAAGAGCAAAAATGTCATTTTATTATAAAGATGTTTTTGCAATAAAAAAAGAATGTGATGAATGTCATAGAAAAACACAGGCTCAAGTTTTAGTAAAGGACAGTGAAGAGTACAAAACAGTAACAAGAAGCAGTAACAGACCGATGTTTTGTCATCCGAAAGCAACATGGAAAACGGAGGTTCGAGGTGACAAATGGGGAGAAAAACAAGTTGGTGTTTGCACACCTATTACGAATAATAAAAATATTAATTTTTCATTTGGCAATTAACTTTTTAGATGTAAATAAAGACTTTTAATAAAATATTAATCCTAGTACAAATGAATTGTTTTATTTTTTACAATTTTTAAAAACTAATAAAGAAATTCCATTTAAAATTAGTAGAAGTAAGTGGTGAAAAATTTAACATTTTTATTCAAAAATTACATATTATTAAGCAATAACATTTTAAAACAATATCAAGTTCTAATGTTTTACATGTAAAATTTTATTAACTTATCTACTTGAAATTCACCATTATCGTCAAAAAACCTGACATCGTACATCTTTTACTATTTACAAGTAAAAAAGAAACAAAAATATACGTAAAATAAACCTAAAATTCTCTGTCTCTCATATATTTACGAGTAAAAAGAAACAAAAATATACATAAAATAAACTAAAATTCTCTCTCTCTCTCTCTCTCTCGCATATATTTAATAGATATGAGTGTGTTTCGCATATATTTAATACATATGAGTAAGATAGATAGATAAATACGCATCAATAGCAAATTATCTACAAAAAGTAACATCTTTTCAATAAAAGTGTAGAGAAAAAGACATCTTAGCCTGATACCAGCAAACCGGCTGCCACAGTCTATATTGAAGTATATAATTGTATGAATAATTTTAAAAACAGTTCAAATTCTAATGTTTTACATGTAAAATTTTATTAGCTTATCTACATGAATTTGACCTTTCTTATCTTATAACGTGACCTCACAATATATATATTTTCGATTTGAATAAAATTTAAATTATTAACTAACGTAAATCGTACATCTTTTACTATTTACAAGTAAAAAAGAGACAAAAATATACGTAAAATAAACTAAAATTCTCTCTCTCATATATTTACGAGTAAAAAAGAGACAAAAATATACGTAAAATAAACTAAAATTCTCTCTCTCACATATCAAATATATACAAGTGAGATAGATACATACGTAACAATATCAAATTATCTCCATCTCTCTCTCCCTCATACATTTGTTCTTGTCCAACACATACAGTATACAGGGTGGCTAGCTAGCTTGGGCTAGGCTCGGCTAGGCTAGGCTAGGCTCTTCTCACACAAAATCAATACAAAAATATATTTATTTCTTTTTGATACAACCTGTATAATACACATATAAGCTAGCCCAGGTGTTACTAATTACCACCGACGGACTACTCCTCCTCATACATTCTACCTTGCATATACAGGGGGTGGCACAAACACACACCCATATACAATCACCATTCATTCATTTACATACATTTACACTTTTTTTGATTAACACACTTTTCCAACACCCTGTAACTACTTCAACAACCACTGGACCTGTGACGTCATTGACGATCACTTCTTTGACACTTCTTCAGCGGACGCTCTTCAGCTAAACCACACATATATCTATACACACACACACACACCTTTTTACACCTGGCTCAGGTAAATTTTGTCATTGCCTTTCATCTTCAGCCGCTTCTTGCAACAATAAGGCCTTTTTGGTCAACAACCACTGGACTTGTGACGTCATTGACGATCACTTCTTTCAACATTTTCAACAAGAAATACTGAAAAATTTACTTCTTGTAAAATTTTCAGGAAAAATTTCCTGAAAATTTACTTCTTGTAGAAATCTTTGGTCTCTTCGGATGGATGGTGGCCATCCAGAGCGGTGACCTTGAAACGTAACAGTTCCACGTTAGTTACCCTACTATTACCTTTGTCATCAGTCATAATTTTTTCTTTAGATTTTGTTTTCGGATACCAACCGGCATTTTCCAATTTAGCACTTTCATTTTGATTAAATGAAATATATCCCTTAAGAGTTGAAGTTATACCAATATCCCGAACGGAGTCAATAGTAACACCATTTAAAATATAGCGTAATTCTTTAAATAAAAATGCCGGAGCATTATTAATTAAAACAGTATTAGCTAAAGGGGAATCATCTTCTTTAGTTACTTGCAATTCCACATAAATTTTACTTTTGCAAGGTAAAGGATATTTTCCTGTTTGTTGCAAAGCAATTCTGATTTCATCATTTGGTCCGAGTTTTGTAGGATTAAAAGGATCGAAAGAAAGAATTTCCCAGCTTAATATTGATTCATCAACCAATACATTTTCTCTTACATTTAAATAATCCATTTTTATTTAAGTTTAAAACCCAAACTTTGAAGAAATTTTCTATTAGAAGGTGTTAACCTTTGGAAGTTTGATTTCCTACTAAAGGAAGTTGGTTTCTTTCTTGTCTTATTAATGTTTTTATTATTAAATTTTCTAGTAAAGTTTGCCGATTTATTGTTATATAATATTACCATCTTTAATCTACTTTTTTAAGATGTAGTCTGATGGTTATGGTTTCTTCTCTAAAATTAACCAAATCACCTTCCTGATCTATTATTTTAATGGCTATTTTATCAATTACTTTAACGGTGACTGGGAAATATATGACGTTTTGAGGTGACTCAATTATTTTGAACCCTGGAGCAACGCTCGGGAAAAATTGGTGTATTATATGAACAGGTTTCCCGTTTAAATATGATCCCTCTGCAATACTGCAGTCTATATTTATTGAATTTACTTTAATTATTTCCGCGGGAAAATCTGATATATGTTCAATGTTGGCTTCCAATCGCCCATTTTTAAACCCTAATAATTTACCAATAGTTCCTTCACGAAAAGTTATGGGGGCTGAACATTTAAGATGTGTACGTAAAGTATTATTATTTGCATAAAGACTAAAACTAATTTTATCCTCATCCAAGTGTTTTTTTAAAAAATCTGTTATGTCTTCTAATTCGTAGCTACCTGGGGGTATGGCTATTTCTAAATTTTCATCATGAATTAATACATTATTCCCAACATCAATATTGGGAATTGCATTAAATGTTTCGAAATTTACAAGACCGATAACATATTCAACATCTTCATCTAAATATATTGGAGGATGTAACTCTGATGTTAAAATAGCGGAATTGCCGCTAAGAACAAAACTATATGACATTTTACTTTAAAAATATGTTTAATAATAAACTAAAATTAGGTGTTACATATGGTTATAAAGAAATTTTAGACACAATTGACCACAATTTGTTTTGTTAAAGTTTTGATAACTGTTATAATTATAATTAACAATATTATTATTTTGGTCGCTATAAAAATATTTAATTAATTCAGAAGGGGGTCGCAAATTACCATAACTATCAAAATATATTATGTTTTTTCCTTTTTTTGTATATGCTATCCAGTGAGTACCAACACCACTGTGATTATCTAGATTGACAATTGCACTTTCAATTAACTTTATCTTTTTTGGTAATTTATCCCTCATAAAAATACCACGAAAGTTGGGAATTTGTAAATATTTAGCGTATTTAAGTAAATCGTAATTTGTAAGTGCTTTTCGAGGTATATGTTTTAGCAGTTTTTTGAATAAGGTTTCAAGTATAATCCACATCCTGTTTTATAGGGTTTTAAATAAAGTCCACTTCCTTTTTTTCCTACCGCAATGGACTCCATCATTTGATTGTGTCGTTTAGATTCTTCTAATTTCGCTTTGGCTGCTTTTGCATCATTTACTGCTTTAGCAATACCTGCAGCCCCTCCTCCAAGAGCACCAAGAGCAGACAAACCAGCAAATAAAGGTATAAGTGGAAGAAATCCGCCAGTCTTTGGGATTGGAATTACCCTTTTCTTTGGAGGTAACACTTTACCAGTTTTTTTAATAGCTTTTAAAGCAGTTTGAATACTTTTATTTAGGTCTTTAAAACGTTTCCCCTTAATTCCTTTTCTAGCTTTTGAAATTACCTGAGATAATGATAGTCCTCGTCCTTTTCGAGTTTTTCGCTTGAACTTTCTTCTCGTTCGAAGTCCCATACCTAATTTTCTTTTAATTTTCATAGCACCAGTAATTCCTAGTGCAGCAGTTTTTTCCCCAAAACTAGAATCTTTAGCTTTGAACCTTGATAAAGCTTTGTCAGCTAATACTTTATCAGCTAAATGCCTTCTTTTTATATCATTTGATTGTGAGTAAGCAATATCGTGTTCTTTACAAGCCTCATCCAATAAATTTATACCTTTATCACCTCTTGACAATCGTTTTTCCAATTTTGTTCCAGGTCCACAAAAATTATAACCAGGAATATGCAATTCAAAGGGTAATTTATTTATTAATGAGTTTACTAAACCACTTCCTTTCCTTTTGCTGTTTGTCTTGTAAATGATTCGTTTATTATGTGATGGAAACATTATATATAGTTGCAATCCTAGTGATAACTAACCAGTTACATCACAATACTGAATATTAATAGTTTGTTTTATATATAAAATGAGAGTTGAGAAACAACCATACTCTATAACAATTAAGGATCATGAAAGTTCAGTGAATGGTTTTAGAAAACATGGAAAACTGTTTGAGGGAAATAGTAAAAGAGGGTTAATTATTGGCCCGTCAGGCTGTGGCAAAACCAATGTTATTATTAGTTTGATTGAAGATCCGAATGGTTTGCGATTTGAAAATCTGTATGTTTATTCAAAATCCTTATATCAACCAAAGTATAAATATTTGAGAACACTTTTTAAACCTTTGAAAAAAATTGGATACTATGAATCTGAAAATGAAGAAACAATTGTTTCACCAAAACAAGTTAAACCAAACTCTATAATAATATTTGATGATATAGTGTGTTGTAATCAGAATGTTGTAAAGGACTATTTTTGTTTCGGAAGACACAAAAATACTGATTGTTTTTATTTATGTCAAACATATTCTTCTATTAACAATTAATTCGTGACAATGCAAATTTAATTGTTATATTTCAACAAGATCGAACAAACTTAAAACATATTTATGATGATCATGTTAATGTTGATATGTCATTAAACCAATTTAATGAGTTGTGCTTAATATGTTGGAAAGATAAATTTGGATTTTTAGTAATAGACAAAGACTCTAATGTGAAATCTGGCCGATATCGAAAAGGATTTGATTCATATATTTACTTATAAAAATAAACGTTTGATGGTAAATTATACCAATCATGGATGAACGTTTAGCAAGAGAGCTAGTTAAATCAAGAAAAGCTGTTAAACAAAAATATCAGAGTTTAAAAAATGCGGAATTTGAGGCGCAAACTAAATTGGAGGAAACATATAAACCGATAACTCAACCCTTACAAGAATTAATTTCAACGATTGGTAAAATTGAACCTGTTGAAATAAAGGAAGAGCTACACACACCAATTAAAAAAATTTATGAAACACCACAGAAAAGATCAATTCAAACACTAACACCAAAGAGAAAATTACAATATGGAACATCAACACCAGAAAAAAGAAAGACGGGAAAAACTCCACTCCTTCCTACAGAAATACCATCGATTATTGACTGGGACGCGAGTTTAGCTTCAGCAAGTCAAATGCCATCTATACAACAAACAAGTATTATTGCAGAAACAAACCCTTCTTCAGGTTCACACTCCACAATAGGAAATCTTTCAGATATACTGGAACAAACACGGCAAACAGTTAGAACATTTGTTGATACAGATTTATATAAAGAATATTTATTAGGATTTGATGAATTACCTCACCAATATATTGATAGCGGTGTAAAAGATGTTGAACATGAGTTTGATCACCAATATGGAATAGTTCATGATTTGGAAACCGAGAAATTCTTTTTGAGTTTAACTCAAAAACCTGTCGAAATTATTGGTAAAAACATCAAAATTGAAGGAATAACCTATACAGGTACACCAGGTTTATATGAGTTATTATTTAAAAAAGAACCAATAGGGTATAAAAAACAAGATTTGGAAAATTATATGGATATTTTAAAAAGAACCAATGCATACCGTAGAAATAATGATCCAAATGAGCAGGTGCAGGGGAATGGATCACATAAATATATTTCTATAATAGGACCTTATTTGCAAAGCAAAGGAATTACAAAAACTAAAACTCTAAATCCCGAATCTCAACAAGCAGTCCAGGGATTTTTTGAAAGACGCAAAGCTCCATATAGAGAAAGTCGAGTGTCTTCAAAAAAAACCGGATTTGGTATAACTTTAAAAGTTAATAAACCTAATACAGATTACATATATTGGGATAATGTAAACGAACTTGTTGAGAGACTTCGACTATTGGTAGCATCCATGCTTGCGGGACACACTGGTCATAACAATGAAATTATTTCCATTATTGAAGAACTAAGAGAAGCGAATATTATTATATAAAAGGACATAATAGATACTTTTAAACATTTCTAAAATGACCATCGATAAATTTGGTCGTCATATTTCAAAAAAATCTGCTCTAAACACATTATTATCACTAGAAAATAAAATATTATCAAATGTTGAAGAGAAAATAATAAAAAATTTTAAAAGCGATGTCAAATATATTGAAAACAAATTAATTCAAAATTTAGATCCCAGGTTGAAAAGCGATGTTAATAATTTAAATAAGAGAATAAATGAATATGATACCAATATACAAAATATTGCAAAAAAGATTAAGTTATTTGAGGATAAAGTTATTCCTGAATATAATGACAAGATAATTAATTTGAAAAATACTGTTGATGGAAATGATGAGGTAGTAGAAAAATTTTCTCAGAAAGTTTCTAAATATGCAAATGACTTTGACGTAGTGAAGTTAAAATATGATAATGTTGATGATTTTGAAAATGAAATAAAAAATGAAATTACATCAATTAAATCAATAATTAAGGATACTTCAGCAATTGACAATGTCAAGAACAGTATTTCCAAGGAAATTACATCAAAGTTTCAAAATTTTACTAATTTGCTTAATGATAGAGTAGCAGAAGAAGTAAGGAATTTTAAGAAAATACATGACGTTATGGATAAAAATACACAAAATCTTGAAAAATCAATGAACACTCATTTCCTAATTCACAAAAAAGATACCGACAAAGTTAATGAATTTAAAGAACAAATTAAAGAATTTGAAATTAAAATCAATGCATATAAATCAAATTTACAATATTTAGAAGACAAATTGAAGGAGGATTTTCAAAACGAAAATGAAAAAATTGAAACAAAATTCAAAGATCAAATTACAAAAGATAATGAAAAAATCGAGGATATACTAAAGCAATTAAACAATCTGAAAACCAAATCTGAAACGTCTTTTGACGAGGGAAATTTTACAAAGGCAATCGATGAGAAATTACAAAAAGAATTAGAATCCTTACTAGAAGTAGTGCAAGCTATAATAGAAGTTTCTAAAAAGGATGTATTAATTAAAATTAAAAATAATAGTTCAAAAATCGAGGAGACTTCTTTACTCATAAAAGAACTTGAAACATCTTATACAGATATACTACACAAAGCTGAAAAGACAGCGTCAGACATAAAAAATATAGAAAAAAAAATTGTGAAAATGACATTAGATATTACAAATGCAGAATTTCAATTAGGAAAAGATATAAAAAATCTAGAAGATAAATTAACAAAAGAAATAAAATCTTTAAACGAATTAGTTCAAAGAGCTGCTGAAGTTTCTAGAAAAGAATTTAATGATACAATGAATTATGCAAGAGAAGAAATGAATTCAACATTAGGTGGTTTCAAAAAAGATTATACGTTATCAAATGTTCTTTTGGAAACTAAATTTAATGTAAAAATGTCTGATCTTAATAACAACATCACCCAAATAAATTCGTCAATAAAAGAAATTAGAAATGAAAATAACAAATCATTTGAAACAATGGAAAATAAATTTAATGTAAAAATTTCTGATCTTACTAACAACATCACCCAAATAAATTCGTCAATAAAAGAAATTATAAATGAAAATAAAAAATCATTTGAAGCAATGGAAAATAAAATTAAAAAACTTACTAAAAAAAACTGAGATGATTTTTTTATATTTTACAACATCAGCGATAAAGGGCTTTTATAAACGGTTTAGAAGGAGGTAAAGTTATTTGTGGGATTTATTTTCGAGAGTAAGGTATAAATTAATAATGAGTAAAATTAAGCAAGACGTTGTAAATGAATTACATAAACCGGCGAGAAGGCGATATAGAAGGAGACGAACAATTGTAAAAGGGCTTAATGATCTATTTCAAGCTGATCTGATAGAAATGCAGCCATATGCGAAATTTAATAGGGGTTTAAGATATATTTTAATGGTAATAAATGTGTTTTCTAAATTTGTATGGGCAGAACCTGTAAAATCCAAAACTGATAAAGATGTAGCAGCTGCAATGAAAAAAATTCTATTAACTTTAAAAACTCCCCCAACAAATCTGAATACTGATCAGGGTAAAGAATTCTTTAATCAAGACTTTCAGAAACTTATGGAGCAGTTCAAAATTAATCATTACAACACATTTTCTAATATGAAAGCTAGTATTGTAGAGAGAGTAAATAGAACGATAAAAAACAAAATGTGGAAAAAGTTTAGTTTACTAGGTAATTATAAATGGATCAGCTTTCTTAAAGAAATAATTACAGAATACAATAATACTAAGCATTCAACAATCGGAAAAAAACCAAACGAAGTTAACAAAAAGAATGAAATGGAAATCTTGAAATCAGCTTATACTCATAGGAAAACTGTGGATCCCAGATCACCAAAATTTCGTGTTAGTGATAGAGTACGAATAAGCAAGATTCGCGAACAATTTTCTAAAGGTTACACGCCCAACTGGTCAAACGAAATTTTTCAAATAAAAAAAATCCAGCTTACTAATCCAACAACGTATTTGATTCAAGATGGAAATGGGATAGATATTCAAGGAGGTTTCTATGAAGAAGAACTTCAAAAAGTAAGACACCCAAATGTATATCTGGTGGAAAAAGTGTTAAGAAAGAAAGGAAACAAAGTATTTGTAAAATGGTTAGGATTAGATAAATCTTATAACTCTTGGATCTTCAAGAGAGATGTGATGTAATAGTAATTAATGCTGTAATAATAATTGATGTTTGTAATAAAAAAAAAATGATTTTTTATATATATTTGTTTTATTTAAAAATAAGCTTATTACATAAACATTTTTTTAAATACAATATTCCTATAATCAGAGTCTAATATGGGATTTAAAATTTCTTCAGTCAATTTAATCCTTCTTCTAAAATGTTTTTGATTTATAAACTCTTCAGAAGTCATACGAGCTTTTCTGTAGGCGAAGTTCCAAGCAACCATCAGATGAATTTGGTTTCTTGATTCATCAATAGATACTGTCTTCTTCATAATAGTGCTTAGACTTTAATTTTTGTTCTAGTTCTTCGGGATGATTCAACAGCAGTTCCAGCATGGAGCACACATTTTCACTATTTAGATTTTGTTTTGGAGAAAGGACATTATATATTTTGTCAAAAGAATCTCCGTCGTAAAAATTGTTATTTCTAAAAACGTTGAAATAACGTCGAAAGTTTTGTTTTTGTAAAACATTTAGTCTATATTCTATAAGTGGAATTTGTTCCCATAGTCTGCACACAGTTTCATTTCCATAGTAAATAAAATCACAGCTTTTCACAATCTTCACTATTGGTAATTCACCAATCTTTTCAAAATGAATAGATAAATTTTGCAAATATATCGGTTCATTGAAAACATTTGGTGAAAACATATAATTTGTTATAACTCCTTGATATTGCAATAAGTTCTTCCAATCATCTTCATTTAATATCACAGACTGACCATTTTTACCACCAAGTTCAATGCATGGTAGAAAATCACTTTCCACCCACAAACCAATCGCAGCATATTTAGAGTTAGAATTATTTAAATTATATTTTGTAGAATTTATAATTGTTTTTTTTATTTTCTTTTTTAATGGTGAATTTTCAAATATATTTTTACTCTGATTACTGAACATTTTAAATGATGTATTTCAAAAACTAACTGGCTATCTGCTTGCTCTCAAAAAACTAACTATCAATCCGTTTGCTCCTAAATTTTATACATTTTCCCTCTCCTCTCAAGTGGAGGGGTAAACTTATTTTCCCTCTCCATTTAAGAGGAGGAGATAAACTTTAAATGTCTTTATACTAACGAGAATCAATAAAAAACAAAATTTATATTATTTTTTTAACATTTATTAAATATTTTTATAGATATTTTTTCATGAAATACAATAAAATTAAACATGTACAAATAAATATTGCTGCTGTAAATATAATAACAAATATATAACAACAGACACAATGACAAGATTCTTCTTTTTTATTATTGAAAGGAATCCAATCTGAATATTGTAATGGTTTGTTTGTCATGGAATATTTAATTTTTATGTATGTATTTTCACACAAAGCAGAATCAGTTACATTATAGGTAAAAAAGTGTGAATTTCCAACAAGATATGTCATTTTCATCTGTTTGTAGCAGTCGGTTTCATTTTTGAGGGCATTTATACATATATCAGCCCTAACTGTATAAGGAATGTAATTTACATATATCACATTTCCAACAAGGGAAACTAAAACTATTAAAGATGCAGCAGTCATTGTTGTAATATTACTAACAAATAATGGTATTTCTATACAATATATATGTTTTTGGATTCAGTTCCCCCTCCAACTTTTAAAGCTTCAAAAACGACTTACATAATTTATCATCATATAAAATGATGTCTTTATAAAGATGAAAAATTACTAGGAGTAGTTAATTCTAATCGCGGTTTTTTATTTTTAGATCCATTTTCGTTTCCAGAACTTAAAAAAGTTAGAGTATCATACATCATTTTCATATCTTTATCAAAAAAATCTGTTTCCAAAATATCCTTATGTCCCCATGCAAGAGTTTTTGTGGAATTTGGTATACAATATCTTTTATCATCATGAGTTGTTAATGCCAATTTATTTAACAAATTAGTGTATATATTATGCATATCTGACTTGAATACATACATGGTGCAGAATATTTTGTCACCTTTCTCAACAACATCTTTATAATCTGATAATGTTAATTGATTTTATACATGATCTACTAACGCCTTTTGCTTTTTTATCTACACTATTTTTGGATTTTATACAATATGCTTTAGCACCAGTTCCATAAAAACTTTCAATGGGAATCCCTTTGTACTCATCTTTAAATTTACCAACAACTGATGTTGTAATAGGCATGCAATGAATATTTTGTTCAGAAAAATTAGAAGTATCAAATTTATCCAGATTTAGCTTCATATCTTCATAAAAGTTTTGGGTCTGAACTTCAAGAATTAAGGAATCAGTATCCGTATATAATAAATTTAAATTATTACCATATTTTACTTTTAAATACCCATAATAAAAATTATACATTACAGTTTTTGCAATATCCAGAATACTCATCCCAACATAAATTGGTTTATTGTATTCAATGCAAACCTGTTGAAGTTGAAGAGCAACTAGATTTTCAGAGAAAATTTTAAAATCCTTTAATTGAGGTTTAGAAATAAGGTTTTCGGCACTAAATTTATTACCCTGTCTTTCCCATTGAGATACTAATTTAATATCTGCTCGCCTATCAACATTTTCCATGGTTTTACCGAAAATTGAATTATTTGCCAATTTATAACAATTTTTATCAAATTTATTTTTAGATAAATTTCGTAAATTTGTATTTAAATCTATATATTCCGCTAACCATGGTGATTGTGTAAACTTAACTGCTCTGTGTATTTTTATGATTTTGAGTCCAAATTGTAGACATTGTTTCAGATATCGGTAGTGAATGATATAGTTATATTTATTATGTAAGTTTGGAATTAATTTTGAGTGGTTTGAAATTGGTGGTGTATATTGTTCAGGACAAAATGGGAAATCATTATGACTATCATGTAAATAATTTGGATATTCTAAATCAACTTCAAATATGTATCCTATAGATGATGTATCTGAAAGTTCGGATATATTTAAAGTTTCTATTTCGAGCTTAGGTACCCAAGCAAAATTTTTTTCAGGCAAATATTGTTTCATAGCATAACCATACAAATTTGTGGCGTCTAAGTAAGCGATATATGTTGTAGGTCTTTCAGGATTAAAATTTTCTAAGAATGGATTATTTGCTTCAGATTTGCGTTTGGAACAAGTGCTAACCCCACCACGAACACCTTTTTTGAAAAAATGAAGCATATCTGGTTCCGTTAATAATTCTAATTCTACATTAGTTAATTTCATCATTGCATCCCAGCACATAGAAGGGCTAGTGACATAATTAACAGGATCTAACTTATAGGTTTTAATACATGTGGATCTATAATTTTCAAAAACATCAGCCAAAAGTAAAACATCTGATTTTAAGTAAATATCGGAATAAGCCCCTATTGTAGAACACTTAAATAGATTCCACACTTCTACAGCACGATTGTAGTCTTGAGGAGAGATATTTTCATCGGTTAAGTTATTATAAAATTTATCAATCAATGGTAGAGATTTCTCATTTAATTTTTCGTTGGAATCTATGTAAGAGTATGGAAATACCCCTTTTTGTCTAATGTATCGAAATTCATCAGCATTTGAGAAAAACTTTTTAATTTCAAAACATTGTGAATCTTGTAGAGTTTGTGATAGTGACTCTAAAGACTCTGGGAGAAATTGAAAAGAATCTATAAAGCGTAGTCGCAAAGCAACTGGTTTCCGCTTTTCTGACACATCAACGAAAATTTCCTTACTAAAAGAAATATACTTTTCTTTATTTTGAGCTATAACACTAATATTTTCTTTATTATAGCAAAGCGATTTAATAAATAGGTGAGAATCATAGTTTTTTAAATTATGCAATACTATTGGTATATATTTTGGAGGTTTAAAATGCAAATTACATATTGAGTGGGCGGCTCCTCGATATTTACCTGTAATATGACAATGATCCCTACACTTTATGAAATTTCCTTTTGAAAAAGGTTTTTCACATACATAACAAATGCTAGAATTTTCATATTCAATCTGTTCCACAGATGATAAATCTTTCAATGGTACTTGATATTTTAAATATTTTTTATAAATTTCTTTTACATCATTTTCAATGTATTCAATAAATTTTATAGCACAATCTGTACCTCTATAAAGTTTAAGACACACAACATTCTCATCAAATGATGATTTAATATAATAAGCAAATGAATAGGGTATATGTTCAGCAGTTTTAATAGTATATGAGGTTGTCGAATCAGGTGTAGATTGTTGGCACTCAATGTTTTTCAAATAACATTCAAAATCGGCATAAATAACAAAAGGAGCTTTATACTGTTTCTGAATATTTTGAAACTTTAATATATTTGCAGGAATATAATTGCCAAATTTATCCAAAATCAAATTATCTGAAGGAAGCTCAATTCGAACAAAACTACAATCACGTTCTAAATGTGTGTTAAGTTTTTCATATGTTCCAAAATATTGAAGGCATCCATCACATAAGTATTTTTTTATTTTCTTTTTTGATAATTGTTTGGATACCAAGCAACCTAAATCCTTTATCCAACAGTAGTGGTTATTTCCATCATCAGAACTTATTAAAAGCAAATTAATATGTAATTTTTTCTTTTCATTATTATAATGTAAAGGACCGACAATCTCATATACCTTTTTATTATCCCTTAAAAATTTTTCAACTCCATATACATTTATGGACAAATTATTTTTTTCCTCAAACTTTTTTATATCTAATAATTTTACTGGAAATTCAATACCTGTAAAATCGAAAGCGTCTCTGAAGTCTGGATATGATGAGGTCTTTCGAGGATTACCGGTTGGCTGGTATGCTGCTGAAACCACTGCCCAGGCGAAACAGCAATTGTCCTCATTCATCACATTCACTATTGATTTAGAAAAGTGATGCATCTTAATGTAGGAGGAGGCATTCAATGGGTTGTACTTATTGATGTTGACTTCCAAATGCAGAATTCTTTGTAGAGCCCACCCTGTAATAGGAATTAAAAAATTAGTTCTGAATAATATTTGTTAGAGATGTACAAGTGATATTAAGAAAACTTAGCTCTTGAGATTAAATAATAATTACCTGAGTCTCTTTCCGGCAATTCATCTGCTTTGGTTTCAATAATTTTGAATAAATCATCGTAAAGCTGTTGTAGATCAGTTGTATGGGTTACAATGAAGAACGGTGTATTAAATGACTTAATTGAAGTAGAGGTTAAAGTTGGAGAATAATATATTCCAAATAATTCCAAATTTACTTTAGCACATGTAAATTCTTGTTGACGCTGGCGTATTAATGTTTGCACTTTATTACCAATATCTTGCTGAAACTTTTTGATGTCGATGTGATAATTCTGCGAATATATTCTGTAGGAAGCTATTCGACATTTAAATGCACTCCTGATAATGTCAATTCCATTTCCATATTTTATGCAGCTCCTGTTTTTATGAATATTTGTCCTCAAGTGTGTGCTCCAGGAATTAGATTTGACATTTACTTCACAATCTTGGCAAAATCGCATTGGAGGCCTTGAAAGTAGTTCATCAACTGAAACAATTATTATTTTTTAATTCCTCTGTAAACCTTTATTAATAATAAAAAGAAAAATTAAAAGGAAAATTATAGCTAAATATGTTATAAAAAAATACTTACGATTAATTATATAATCTTCCAAGTTAAAGGTGTTTTCGTTATTGACAAAATTTTCTCGAAGGTGGCGTACAATATGTGATTTTCTTTTAAATTCTCTTAAGCAGTGTGTGCAAAGGAGAGTCATTTTAAAATGGAATCGGTTAGGGCCGTGTCGCTTTTAAATAAATACAATTTTGATCTATCAAGACCCAATGACATAGAATAATTAGCAATTTTTTCAGCTCGCGCAATTTAGAAAACTTTTGGATTTACTTTTGAATTAACTTTTGGATTCACTTTTTAACTTGAAGAAAAACATGGATTTTTTTTAAAAAATATATTTCCCAAATTTAAAAGAAGATCGCCTTGTCGTTGAATACAATTTTTAACGTCTTTTAAAGTCGAATTAGATAAATTATTACATATATTATCTAAGTTTAAATAGGAATAAACCATTGACTTAAATCTAGATGCGGCACACCTTGTTTCATTCCTATTTAAGCTCGGCTTAGATTTCATGCGAATAAATTTATCTAATTCACTCTTATTTGCCGCCAGCTGTCGCTCTGACTGCTGTCGTTCTGCCTGCTGTCGTTCTGCCTGCTGTCGTTCTGCTTGCTGTAGCTCTGCCTGCTGTCGCTCCGCCTGCTCTCGCTCTGCTTGCTGTAGCTCTGCCTGCGGTCATTCTGCTTGCTGTCGTTCTGCTTGCTGTCGTTCTGCTTGCTGTAGCTCTGCCTGCTGTCGTTCTGCTTGCTGTAGCTCTGCTTGCTGTAGCTCTGTTGCTGTAGCTCTGCTTGCTGTTCCAACCACGATGGCTATAGAACCTCTCTGTTTAATCTCAGAGTTTCGACCAAAAGGTCCACTCGTTGTCGCGCAGTTCAAAAATTAAAATTAGAGGTTGAAACTACTTCAATCGTTATTTGTTGATTTAACTTCTCCGCACACCCTTAAAACAGAACACTACTAAAAAGAATCGGAAAACCACATACTAAATTGGGGGTAGTTACCCTTACACGAAGGGTTTGCAATTTAAGCCTGTAATATTTCAACAATGATCGCCCACATACATAGGAATCTAACCCCAAAACTTCGTTAAAAGGCATCAAGTAATAAGCTCAAAATACGGCATCAAAAATAGGGGTGAAAACTACCCCAACCCAAAATTCTTGTTACTATTAAGTGGTTAGGTGAAAATGCCTCCTAATGCACACACTTAAATTCTCTCAATGCAGCCCGCAACTATTTTCAGTTATACACAAAAACTACCCTCTAGGAATATAATGATCATCTTCAAAACCTCCAACCACGATGGCTGAAGAACCTCTCTGTTCAACCCCAGAGAATCAATAGAAAAGGTTCACTCCCTGTCGCACAGTTCAAAAAATAAAATTAAGGGTTGAAACTACCCCAATCGTTATTCACTGATTTAACGTCTCCGCACACGCTTAAAATAGAACACTACTAAAAAGAATCGGAAAACCACATACTAAATTGGGGGTAGTTACCCTTACACGAAGGGTTTGCAATTTAAGCCTGTAATATTTCAACAATGATCGCCCACATACATAGGAATCTAAACCCAAAACTTCGTTAAAAGGCATCAAGTAATAAGCTCAAAATATGGCATCAAAAATAGGGGTAAAAACTACCCCAACCCAAAATTCTTGTTACTATTAAGTGGTTGGGTGAAAATGCCCCCTAACGCACACACTTAAATTCTCTCAGTGCAGCCCGCAACTCTTTTCAGTTATACACAAAAACTACCCTCTAGGAATATAATGATCATCTTCAAAACCTCCAACCACGATGGCTGAAGAATCTCTCTGTTCAACTCCAGAGAATCAGTCGAAAAGGTTCACTCCCTGTCGCACAGTTCAAAAAATAAAATTAAGGGTTGAAACTACCCCAATCGTTATTTACTGATTTAACGTCTCCGTATACCCTTAAAATAGAACACTACTAAAAAGAATCGGAAAACCACATACTAAATTGGGGGTAGTCACCCTTACACGAAGGGTTTGCAATTTAAGCCTGTAATATCTCAACAATGATCGCGCACATACATAGGAATCTAACCCCAAAACTTCGTTAAAAGGCATCAAGTAATAAGCTCGCAATACGGCATCAAAAATAGGGGTGAAAACTACCCCAACCCAAAATTATTGTTACTATCAAGTGGTTAGGTGAAAATGCCTCCTAATGCACACACTTAAATTCTCTCAGTGCAGCGCGCAACTATTTTCAGTTATACACAAAAACTACCCTCTAGGAATATAATGATCATCTTCAAAACCTCCAACCACGATGGCTGAAGAACCTCTCTGTTCAACCCCAGAGAATCAATAGAAAAGGTTCACTCCCTGTCGCACAGTTCAAAAAATAAAATTAAGGGTTGAAACTACCCCAATCGTTATTCACTGATTTAACGTCTCCGCACACGCTTAAAATAGAACACTACTAAAAAGAATCGGAAAACCACATACTAAATTGGGGGTAGTTACCCTTACACGAAGGGTTTGCAATTTAAGCCTGTAATATTTCAACAATGATCGCCCACATACATATGAATCTAAACCCAAAACTTCGTTAAAAGGCATCAAGTAATAAGCTCAAAATATGGCATCAAAAATAGGGGTAAAAACTACCCCAACCCAAAATTCTTGTTACTATTAAGTGGTTGGGTGAAAATGCCCCCTAACGCACACACTTAAATTCTCTCAGTGCAGCCCGCAACTCTTTTCAGTTATACACAAAAACTACCCTCTAGGAATATAATGATCATCTTCAAAACCTCCAACCACGATGGCTGAAGAATCTCTCTGTTCAACTCCAGAGAATCAGTCGAAAAGGTTCACTCCCTGTCGCACAGTTCAAAAAATAAAATTAAGGGTTGAAACTACCCCAATCGTTATTTACTGATTTAACGTCTCCGTATACCCTTAAAATAGAACACTACTAAAAAGAATCGGAAAACCACATACTAAATTGGGGGTAGTCACCCTTACACGAAGGGTTTGCAATTTAAGCCTGTAATATCTCAACAATGATCGCGCACATACATAGGAATCTAACCCCAAAACTTCGTTAAAAGGCATCAAGTAATAAGCTCGCAATACGGCATCAAAAATAGGGGTGAAAACTACCCCAACCCAAAATTATTGTTACTATCAAGTGGTTGGGTGAAAATGCCTCCTAATGCACACACTTAAATTCTCTCAGTGCAGCCCGCAACTCTTTTCAGTTATACACAAAAACTACCCTCTAGGAATATAATGATCATCTTCAAAACCTCCAACCACGATGGCTGAAGAATCTCTCTGTTCAACTCCAGAGAATCAGTCGAAAAGGTTCACTCCCTGTCGCACAGTTCAAAAAATAAAATTAAGGGTTGAAACTACCCCAATCGTTATTTACTGATTTAACGTCTCCGTATACCCTTAAAATAGAACACTACTAAAAAGAATCGGAAAACCACATACTAAATTGGGGGTAGTCACCCTTACACGAAGGGTTTGCAATTTAAGCCTGTAATATCTCAACAATGATCGCGCACATACATAGGAATCTAACCCCAAAACTTCGTTAAAAGGCATCAAGTAATAAGCTCGCAATACGGCATCAAAAATAGGGGTGAAAACTACCCCAACCCAAAATTATTGTTACTATCAAGTGGTTAGGTGAAAATGCCTCCTAATGCACACACTTAAATTCTCTCAGTGCAGCCCGCAACTATTTTCAGTTATACACAAAAACTACCCTCTAGGAATATAATGATCATCTTCAAAACCTCCAACCACGATGGCTGAAGAACCTCTCTGTTCAACCCCAGAGAATCAATAGAAAAGGTTCACTCCCTGTCGCACAGTTCAAAAAATAAAATTAAGGGTTGAAACTACCCCAATCGTTATTCACTGATTTAACGTCTCCGCACACGCTTAAAATAGAACACTACTAAAAAGAATCGGAAAACCACATACTAAATTGGGGGTAGTTACCCTTACACGAAGGGTTTGCAATTTAAGCCTGTAATATTTCAACAATGATCGCCCACATACATAGGAATCTAAACCCAAAACTTCGTTAAAAGGCATCAAGTAATAAGCTCAAAATATGGCATCAAAAATAGGGGTAAAAACTACCCCAACCCAAAATTCTTGTTACTATTAAGTGGTTGGGTGAAAATGCCCCCTAACGCACACACTTAAATTCTCTCAGTGCAGCCCGCAACTCTTTTCAGTTATACACAAAAACTACCCTCTAGGAATATAATGATCATCTTCAAAACCTCCAACCACGATGGCTGAAGAATCTCTCTGTTCAACTCCAGAGAATCAGTCGAAAAGGTTCACTCCCTGTCGCACAGTTCAAAAAATAAAATTAAGGGTTGAAACTACCCCAATCGTTATTTACTGATTTAGCGTCTCCGTATACCCTTAAAATAGAACACTACTAAAAAGAATCGGAAAACCACATACTAAATTGGGGGTAGTCACCCTTACACGAAGGGTTTGCAATTTAAGCCTGTAATATCTCAACAATGATCGCGGACATACATAGGAATCTAACCCCAAAACTTCGTTAAAAGGCATCAAGTAATAAGCTCGCAATACGGCATCAAAAATAGGGGTGAAAACTACCCCAACCCAAAATTATTGTTACTATCAAGTGGTTGGGTGAAAATGCCTCCTAATGCACACACTTAAATTCTCTCAGTGCAGCCCGCAACTCTTTTCAGTTATACACAAAAACTACCCTCTAGGAATATAATGATTATCTTTAAAACCACCAACCACGATGGCTGAAGAACCTCTCTGTTCAACCCCAGAGAATCAATCGAAAAGGTTAACTCCCTATCGCACAGTTCAAAAAATAAAATTAGGGGTTGAAACTACCCCAATCGTTATTTACTGATTTAACGTCTTCGCACACCCTTAAAATAGAACACTACTAAAAAGAATCGGAAAACCACATACTAAATTGAGGGTAGTTACCCTTACACGAAGGGTTTGCAATTTAAGCCTGTAATATTTCAACAATGATCGCCCACATACATAAAAATCTAACCCCAAAATTTCGTTCCGATTAGGAAATTATTAAATTTTTTCGAATTATCGTACATTATTTATAACGTTGTTTCGAAAAGTCTCTATATACCTACTCGATAGCCTGCCTAAGACCGAACGGCTTCGCTGCTCAAAGTAAAGTGCATGCATAACGATGCTGGAGAGGAACGAGATGAGGGGCGGAGCTAAATAAATAACAGGTGTAGTTTATGTAACCAATCAATATAGGAGGCAAACCTGCACTTTCACTATTATGAATAGTCGCACGAAACCATCAATATCTCGTTGGAATAAACCTTAACTAACTTCTGTACTCCTGATAATCGAAAAATTGAAACAGCCTTTATTTTACGCTAAAAATTCCATAAATATTGTTTTTATTCACAATGTCTTTTAATATTTGGCCTATAGAATATTCAAATTGCACTTTGAATATCTTGTTTATGTTCTTTTGTTTTTAACCCTATGCAGGGATATTACTTTTGTTTTTAACCCTATGCAGAGATATTACTTTAGTTTATATAATCTTCCTTGTACACCCTGGTGCAAGTATCCTAATTTACTTACGAAAATCTTAATTTTCGCGAGTTTTCTAACAATTTCACCCAGAAAAGACACAAAAATTCGTAGTTTTCCGATATTACACCGTACTTATTCAGTCTGTGGTATTATTATGATCTAAAATCCATTAATTAAATTTAAATTCCAAGACCATTCAGCTCTCAAAAATATGTCTGCACGGCTTCGCTGTTCGAACTGAAGTGCTTACATAATAGTGTTAAAGAGAAAAAAGACGAGGGGTAGAGCCAAAGAAAAAAGGTGTAGTTTACGTAACCAATCGATATAGGACTTCCACGACTAAGAAGAGTTGCAGAATACAATCTATATCTTTTTCTGATATACCTTCACTAATTTCTGTACTCTTAATAATCGAAAATTTAAAACAATTTTAAACACTGTAATGTTACCCTAAAAAAAAGACCACACAAATTTTTTAACACTTTTTCAGTCACCCGTAGAAAACAGCCAGATAAATGTTGTTTTAATTCATAATGTATTTATAATATTTGACCTATGGTCTATATATCCTGCACTTTGAATACCTTGTTTATATTCTTTTGTCTGGAACCCTACACAGGGATAGTCCCAAATATGCCAAGTTCAGAGACAAGAGTATAACAATAGGTCACGAAATCTTTCTTGTACATGCTGGTCCAAGGTGCAAGTTCCCTAATTTCCTTAAATGACATTCATTTTCGTGAGTTTTTTAACAATTTCACACCAAAAAGATACAAAAACTCATAGTTTTCCGATTTTGTACCGCACTTATTCAGTCTGTGGTCTTCTCAAGATCTGAAATTCATTAATTAAATTTCCATTCCAAGACAGTTCACCGCCACATAAGAGACGTCCGCACGGCTTCGCTATTCAAACTAAAGTGCATATGTAGTAGCGATGGATTGAAAAAAGATGAGGGGCGGAGCTAAAGAAAGAAGAAGAGTAAGAAGGAGAACGTAACATATCGATGTAGGGCTTCCACCACTAAGGATAGTAACAGCATACCATCAATGTCAGGTTCTGATATATCTTCATTAACTTCTGTATTCCTGATAATCGAAAATTTGAAACGGGCCAATTTCACCCTAAAAAAAAATAAAAAAAATGGCCACACAAAATTTTTAAAACTTTTTTAATCCTGACCCATACAAAAGACAGCTAAAAATGCTGTTTTAATTCACAATGTCTTTATAATATTTGACCTATGGACTATACATCCTGCACTTTGAATATCTTATTTATGTCCTGCTGTTTTCAACCCTATGCAGGGATATTACCAAATATGCAAAGTTCAAAGACAAGAGCATAACTTTAGATTACGTAATCTTCCTTGTACACCCTGGTTCAATGCGCAAGTTCCCTGATTTTCTTACGAAAATCTTAAATTGCATTCATTTTCGCGAGTCTTTTAACAATTCCACCCCGAAAACACAAATTTTCATAGAGTTTCTCGATTCTACATCGCGTCTATTCAGTCTGTGGCCTTCTCAAAATCTGAAAATGTTTCAATCGTACCCATTATTTAAATTTAAATTCTAAGACAATTCGGCTCCATAGAAGACGTCTACACCGGTTCGCTGTTCGAACTGAAGTGCATACATGATGGTGTTGCAGAGAAAAATTTTGATGGGCGGCGCTAAAGAAAAAACAGGTGGAGTTTACGTAACCAATCGGAATAGGGGGCGAACTTGGGCAGCCAATCAGAAACAAGGTCATTCTTGGCTGACCAATCAAAAAAGTGGTGGGGGGGTCAACTAGGAGCCCCCTATTCCCACTACTCACTTCATCGCTGTTTTGTCCATCTTCCTCTACATCTTATCTTAGATTGTGTAGAATTATGTGCTAAATCATTACATGTTGTCGAATTATCAATAAATAAATAAATAAAATTTTATTTAGCACTTGGTTATTGCATGCAATGATTACATTAAATTCTTAGGTAAGTAAGATCAATTACAAACTCATACAAATAACTGTTAACAAAACATTAGTAAGTTTGGCGCATTTTTAATTTTATCAAGTAATAATATATAGTTTTTCAGTCCCGCATAAAATAAAGTCCTATGCAAAACTGCCGTTTTTACGTGATAAATATTATAGTTATTTTTTGATCTTATATTGTAAGTATGAAATGTCGATCTTTTCTCCAAATACACATTTAAACAATCCGATCAATCCACGTTTCAATTTTCCACCAATTTAAAGTTTTTAACATATATTCAATTGGTATGTATTTATTGCACATTTTTAAAATGCCAATAATCTTGTTTTGCTGCAATTCCAGGCAAGATAATGGTTTTGTATACTAACAATTTTACCCAAGGCAAAATGTAAAATGCAATTCTAGAAAGAAATTCAATCTTCCTGCCTATTTTTCTACATAAATAATTTATAGGTTTAACAAAATTTAGCTGCGGATCCAATACAACGCCTAGATACTTCATTTCATCCACAAAATTAATCGAACTACCATTTACGTACAATTTTAAATCTAAACTCCTAAATAACTTACAATTTATTTTGATTAAATTATCATATATTTTGTTTTTCCACTATTTAGTTTAAACCTATTCTGGCATAACCAGTCATATAATATAGTTAGCTCTGGATCCAAAATGTCTGCAATTTCGTGAAAATTTTTATCAGGTACTCAAATCAATGTATCCTCAGCAAATAAACTTACAAAACAATTTTTCAAACACTTGTATATATCATTAATGTAAATTAGAAACAAAAGCGGACCCAACACACGACCTTGAGGAACACCTAACCCATTTTTGTTTTCTTAGAAACTCTACTGTCAATCCTGGTTTTATGATACCTGTTTTCTAAGTAATCTTCAATCCATCTTAGAACATCTCCAACTATGCCACATGCCTTCATTTGTTTAAATTAAGATATGACGATCGATTGTCTCAAAAGCACGCTTTAGGTAAAAAAAATATAATAGTCGTTTCACCCACACCCATACTTTTTCGCCGCTCTGCACACACGTACTGAAGAGCCGCTTCACAAAAATGATAATTTCTAAACCCTGACTGTCCCACTTGGAAACTTGCAAGGTTTTAGCGACATATTGACTAAGTTTAATAGAGGATATCCTACGACACAAAATAACTGATTTAATAAATTTATACTGATAGTTTCATTACTACTGGTGCTCCTATTTTTTAATCCAAATACGATTTTCTTTAGTTCCGAAAGATTGACTATTTTAAAGTTCAGAAAGTCTGTCTTCACAAAAGAAAGTTCAACCCTATCCATTTTCTATGCTCTAATATCTAATATTTCCACAATACTGTCTGAAAAAGTTATTAAAATTTTCCTCCACCGTGCTGGTATATGGCCCAAATTCCATGTCATTATAGTACGCACACTCTTTTTTTGACCCAATAAGGTTTTTTAATGTTCTCCACATTTTTTTGTTGTCATTTTTGCCATTATCTATGTTTTTTTCATAATAGTTTATTTTTTGTCTACGTATCATGCTTACGACTTTATTTCTTTTTGCTTTGTACTCCTCCCAGTCTTTTTCTTCCTTTGTGATATAGAACTTTTTATATGCCTGGTCTCTATTTTCTTGTTCTTTTTTAATTTCTATTGAAAACCAAGGATATTTTTGCACAACTCGTGTCGTTATAGAAGCAACTTTACCAAGTGCATCTTAAATATTTTGTAAAAATATTGAACGCAGATGACCAACATTTGTATGAGTAATCCCAGTCTTTCATTACCAATTCCTGTATTATTGAAGACATCATTACAGTTCGAGTTGGGAGATCTATAAAATAAAATAAATAAATCGTACAATCGGGGCGTTTCTTCGGGAAACCGATTTTTTTAAATCCTCTATGACATTATCGATTAACCGAATATAAATCGATTGTGGACAATAATCCACAAGATTATCTCATGGATAATTCGATCGATTTCTCTAACTATTCGCTAAACGAGAAATTTTTATATCGGTATTTAATTCATTTGCGATGCCTGAAATTGCTTCAAACAGACTGAAGAACATTTCCTCAATTTTTTCTCATCTTCTTGATAGAATCGTTAACGTAGTTTCGAGCATGTCAGTAGCTGACTTTAAATCTATTTGTTTTTTTGAAAAAAAGACTAAGTTGATGCGTACAACTTAATATATGAGAAAGACAAACAACTGAGACTAAAAATCTACTACTACATACAGCTAATTTAAGTGTTCGCGCTTTTGAAGCTGTCTGAATGTCATTCCATTCCGAAACAAATTCGAGCGCTTCAACGATTTTTGGGAGAGAACTTCGAAATTGAACAACTCCATCGTGTCGCTTTACCCGTCTGACGTCAGACAGACCACATAACTGATGCCCCATTGTCGTTTTCAATAATCGAAATCGTTTAGCAGATGCATTGAAGAAAGTTATTATATCTTTCATAATGCCTATCGTATTCCTCACAGTCTACACGGTAGAATATTTACTAATAGATAAAGTCAATTTATGCTTATAATAAGGGCAGTATATAACATTTGTAGCTTTGCTTTGAACAGTTACAATGGCTCCACATGCCTCTGAAATCACAATTTTTCAGATCAAGATTTAGACTACTCAATCGTTCCAATACAATTTTCCCCAAATTGTCACCGGTTGCTCTTATTTTCATAGATTCTTCACTAGACGCATTTATTTCATCTTGAAGATCTGAAAATCCAACAAAGTCTTCATGAATGGAGTTATAAACGTGTCTTAAAACTAGACTTATTTGCGAAATATTAGAAAAATCTGTATGTTCATCAGACAAAATACTGAAATACTGGTCATGTTGAATTCGAGTAATGATCATTGATAGGATTTATTACCGCAAAAAGAAATAAGTTCATTTTGTCTCGTTTTACTGAGATAGGAAGAGCGAGCAGATAATTGTTCTAGATAAGTTGTTAAGTGTTTGTCGCCACATGTTACGCGTAATCTTAACAATTCTTGAAAGTTTCCTTCATTAACAAAGCTTTGAGTTGTCAGCAGTCCATCGTCGCGGTGACCTCGTGAAGAAATATTTTGTTTGCTAAGGAAACTTATCATCTCAACAACTGATGACAAACTCTTTCGATATTCTTTGATTTGTTTAAGATTATTAGTGCTAATTTGATTTATTACAGCTAAATTGGGATTACTGTCTAATTTTTAAAATTGCATCGCAACAGATACTGCATTTTTGTGGTATATATTATTTTCATGTACTGGGAGCGCACCGTATTTTCCTAGTTGTTTCGCAAAGGTTGTAAGTGGTTCGGTTACTACTAATTTTTTCAAAGCTATACTTTTGCGATAGCCTCCGAGCTGTTCCGTTACAAACCAAGGGAAATATTTACAAAATAATTATTTTTTACATTCGACAGAACCAGCCATGGAAATTGATTTAAATGTTGTTGGCTGACATATCTTCTTTCCTCTTTACTCTGCTTTTTATGCACTTCATAAGGGAAGTTATAATTTTGTGTAGGGGTCCAGGGATTAGTTAGTAAGAGATTTTTCTTTTATCAAAATCATCTACAGGTGCATTTCCAGTATAATATTTTGCGTTATAGTCTTTAGTACTATTGAAGGCTACTGAAAGATAGAAATTTAGATGACCTGGGTTTAAAATGGATTGAGTAGGAGGGATTTGTAGAGTGTTGCATATATTTCTGCCCGAAATACCGTTGGGGGTCTTTTCCTGGTCTTAACCTATATATATATATATATATATATATATATATATATATATATATATATATATATATATATATATATATATATATATATATCAGCTTCAATACCCTCTTGGGTATACCAAATAAGTGCACCAGAAGACGGTTCCAGTTTTTTTTTGTCTGCACGCCCTCGATCCTCTACAATGACTGAAATAATTTGTTGTAACGGTAGCTTAAGATCATGCGGTCTATTTCCATTTCCAACTCAGAGTGTTGGAATTCTCTGAAAAATAAAAAATCATATTGAAGCATTATATTTAATATAATTGTTGCTAAATTTCATGTTCAATTTCAGTCATACTTGAGTTATATAGTCTTAGTGATACAATATGCAATCTTTCGAGATCACCTTTGACTGAATGACAAAGTTGAATTCTTTAGGCGGCTTACACTTATTTGTTTCTAATTTTTTCATATCAAATTCAGGTATTATATAATATTTAAGACTTTCCAACTGCAGTAAATATTTTAAGCATCGTAAAAACAGAATAATATAAGTGTATATAGAAAAAAGAAAGGTGAAAAGAAATATACATTGGCTTACACGTACCCACATACAACGAAATGTTTCTAAAAAGATTTCACTGAAACGTTTTTATGAAAATTTTCAGTAATATTTCGTAAACATTTCAATAATGTGGATAAAACATTTCCATGAAAGGTTTCGGTGGAATTTTTATGAAATATTTCTATAACATTTTCTATAACATTTCATGAAATAAACTCAAAACGGTAAAATATAGTATTTTATAAAATATTATGGAAACATTGAGACATTATTTTATTGAAGATTTCATGAAATCGCTCAAAAATAAAACATGAAATGTTTAGAGAAACGTTTTTTAAACTTTTGCGAAATATTTACTGAAAGATTTCATGATGTATTTAAAAACGGGTCAAGATATGTTTCGGAAATAATTAAAGAATATCCCATGAATTGTTTCGTGAAACGAAATACAAACCATCTTCCGAAAGCTTGCAAGCAACATTTTCGAAATGTTTTCGTAGTGTTTCTCAGCAGCTTTTATGAGTGCGGCAAAAAGGCAGCGACAAAGATTTTCAAATGGTTACATAAACGTTTCGACAAAAGTTTCATGAAACGCATGATAAACCTTTTCAGAAATGTTTAGAAAAACGTTTTTGAAACCTTTGCAAAATATTTACTAAAAGCTTTCATGATAAATTTAAAAACAGTCAAGATATGTTTTGGAAATATCTAAGAAATATTCCATATACAAACCATCTTCCAAAAGCTTTCAAGAAACCTTTTCGAAATATTTTCACAGTGTTTCTCAACAGTTTTTATTTGTACGATAAATAGGCAGCGAAAAAGATTTCCAAATCATTCCCTAAACATTTCGAGAAAGTTTCATGAAACGTATCATAAACCTTTTCAGAAATATTTCTGTTTCTGATTTGCTATTTAAATAGCTCTCGCAACAGATTTTTCTGTACAGATTACATGAAATTCAGAAAGATGGTGCAGCTTGTATTTAGCTTGCTGTTTAGTTTCATATAAGTTGTTTAAAATATTTACTTTTCTTATGATGCGATGTACTTGGATGCTTTGTACTGACAAGAACCAGAATTTGAAACCAGTCTATAGATGGAGGTACATTACCAGTAGTTATGAGGGCGGGGTACTGTGACACCCGGATGGCATCTGTTCCTTTTCAGCACTTTACCATCCGAAGAAGTGCTGAAACCTTCCTGAAACCCTAACCAAAAAGACCTTATTGCCAAAGAACGTGACGTAATAGCCTAAGAAGTGCCTGAAATCCTCCTGAAACCCTAACCAAAAAGGCCTTATTGCCCAAGAAGTCCTGAAAAATCCCTATCCAAAAAGGCCTTATTGCCGAAGAAGTCCTGAAAAAATCCCTATGCAAAAAGGCCTTATTGCCAAAGAAGGGTTGTCCTAGTAGCTTAACAAGGACCAAAAGAGTCCTTAGCCAAAAAGACCTTATTGCTGAAGAAGTATCGACAATGACGTCATTTAGCAGAGGCTGTTGTTTCGTAAAGTAGTTAGTAGAAAAAATAAATTAGAGTGGAATATCGGGTAAAATGAAACAATTTTATATATGAGAGTGGTATATTGGGTAAATAAAATTACAAAAATAATTAAATATGTTATGCTACAATACTTTTTTGCCTGTTTTATTTTTACGTTTTCTGCAGGAGGTTAGCTTGACAACATATCGATTCTTCTGGTCTAGAAGAAATTCTTCTCTTTTCTAGCAGGCATTGAGATTATCAAAGAGTTTATTTTGATGTCTTAAGCTTTGTATAAAATTGTCATTACATTGGTCCAACGATAGATTTGATTTATTAATATCCAATAGAAAATAACTGATATTATTTTTTGCATTTGCCAATTCTTGTTTAGTTTCTCCAAGTAGTGTGTAGGCTGTAATTTTTTTGGTTTCACATACATCGGTTTTTTTCATTTCAAGAAGTAAATTTGCTTCCAATTCAACGTTTTTTCTTGAAAGGTTGAGAATATTGGTGTAATTAATTGAAGATGATAGATTAGCTGCTTTATTTTCACACTCTTTAATATTTTTTGTATATAATTCGTTGAGATTTGATTCAGTTTCATATAAATTCATATAGTTATCAAGTTCTTTTGAACATAGTAGGTATAGGCTTAAACTTGTATTATACAGAACGTCATAGTCATCTTGTAGGTATTCACAATACTCAGTTTTATTGTTTTTGTTTAAGGTGCTATTTTCAACAGAAATAACACTACAAAATGATAAAATTATGAGCAAAAAATATGACATGTTTCCCGTTGAGAGGTTTCAAACGTACTAAATATGTATTATAGATAAAGTGGGTTTTTATATAATGTTTGTTCTATTAAGCCAACTATTGTGCTTATCAGTGAACCCAAACCATTTAACGGATACTTGGTCTTTGTCTTTTTAAAATTTTTTCAACTAAATATACATTATGATTGAGAGTTTTTTGTAATTGCTCTTTGTAGAACGCTCCAAGTACATTTTCGTTTTGCATATCCTTCAAGAGATAAGTGGTTGGGTTTGTTAACTGAACTTTGCTTATAATAAATACCTCAGGAGACCAATTTGGATTGTATTTTTTATCGAAAACACCTCTTACTTTAGAAATACGTACATAGTCACCAACTTTAAGTTTAACGTTTAAATCACTCATTTTTATTTTGTTGTAAACAGTTTGAAGTAAAAATTTTTCATTTTTGATAGTGACATCTGCTGGTTTCATTTTAATGGTTCTATGTTTTGTATGATTATATTTATAAACAATTTTACGCAATAAATTAATCCATTTGTAGTTTCCTTGTATATTAAATTCCTTCCATATCCAGTTTTTTAAAGTCCTATTAACTCTCTCGACTATGGATGCCTTTTCACTGAATACACTATAGTGGTTAATATTGTATTTTTTCGTGAGTTTCTCAAATTCTTTATTGTAAAATTCTTTACCCATGTCTGTTTGAATGTTTTGTGGAGTTTGTATTTTAAAAACTTTTTCCATATTTTTGCTTACTTCTATAGCTGATTTGTTTTTTAACGGAAAAGCCCATACAAACTTTGAAAAGCAATTAATAACAATAAGTATATATTTGTAACCATTGTTCATTTTAGCATAAGGAATCATTTCAACTAAATCTGCTTGAAATAGATCATTTAGAGATTTAATAATTATTTTTCGCCTTTTAAAATTGATTCTTGCTGGCTTGTGAATTTCTTCAACAAGTTGTCGTTTTGTATCTGTAACAAATTTATTCATTTTTTTGTTTTGTTTTTTCACTCAATAATTTGAGCTTCTCTTAGTTCCTCTACTATGGAATTGATTTCGTTGTGATGTCCTGTGTGTCCAGCTTGTTGAGAGGCTAGCAGTAAACGTAATCTATCAACTAGTTCATTAGGCTTATCCCAATGTACATAATCTATGGGATGATCAGTAACATTCATGTATAAACCGTCTCCCGTTATGTAAGGTGCTATAATTTTTTTGTATTTCATTGATCTACTACCATCGACTTGTTTTTCACTATAATATATTTACCATCAATATTCAGATTAGAATCACCAATGTGAAATTACTCATTGTCAACGTTAAATCGAACACCATATTTCTTGATCAAACTTGTTTTGAGAATCATGATGCAAATCGCTGATATATTTTCTAGGTAATGGATCATATTGTTTTAAAAGATTTGTTAAGGATTTGTCTTCCAGTTGTTGTTGTTGTTGTTGTTTTCGGGAAACAGATGAATTACTTTCGTTCTCGTTTTCATCATCATCATCATCATCATTATCAGTTTCATTTATTGTATCTAGTGTCTTATTTGCATCATCATCATCATCATCATCATTTTCATTTTCAACTAGAAAAGGATATTTTAAAAATGTATCGTCAGTTTTTATTTCAGATTGTTCTTTAGTTTTTGGTGGTGATGCTGCTGCTGCAACTGTAGCGTTTGTGCTTAATTCACTTTGAATATTTTGTAAACGTTTGGTTATTGGTAAAAATACTTGTTCCTGTACAATTTCACTATGTTTTAATAGGTTTAGTTTATTTTTAACGTTTTTTCGTTTACGAATTAAATTTTTTTTAAGGTCTTTTTCACTAAATTTCATTTTTTTTTTAATCTGCTTAGTCAACAGGTTTTGATCAGCTTTTAATCAGCTTTGAAACAGCTTATAAACAGCTTAGAAACAGCTTATAAACAGCTTTTAATCAGCTTTAAACAGCCCCTGATCCGTTTGGAACAGGTCTGATCTGGTTGTAAACAGGTTTAATCAGGTTGTAAACAGGTTTAATCAGGTTGAAAATACAACAATCCGCTTATAATAAAGTATGGATCTTGACTAAGCTATTTTAGGAGATATCATGCTATTATAAAATGATCAAATCCCAGTCGATAACGTCCGTTTTTGAGATCGTAATCTTTAAAAATAGTTAAAAATCCATAGGGTTTCCTCCAACAATACGAACACATTTTTAAAGTTATCGAATGACATATCAGAACCAAGATGATCATTATAAATATGTTTTAAATTTAAATCATCTTGTTTGAAGATAACAAGTACATTGACATTATCTCGTATTAGATGTTTGGGAATTTTTGCGTACGTTTGACACAAATAAAACGAGTCAATGTTAAACTTATTCCTTTTATAGAAGTCAGTTATTCATTTAAATATAAATATTTTGGTTGGTATAGCGAACGTGAATACACATAAACATTTTCAAATTTCAATCCATTTTCATGTTCTATCAGTGAGATCATAACATTAGTTTTTCCACAGTTTGATGGACCAACAATGATACATCGTATTGTAAAAGGAAATAAAATTCCATGTTTTCTGTACGAATTTTGTGGTTTAAACTCATCAGCGTTCTCAACAGGTAAACTGGTTTTTTGTTTTAGAATTTTCATAATTTCAATAGATATGTATACATAGATAACTTAGAAGAGAGAACTAAAAGAGAAATGACTTAAATTAGTATGTTACATATCATTTATAGTCAGTTGTTGATTAATTGTCAACATGAAATTTTATACAGGTTCAGGATTTGTAAACAATATGATAAATAAATTACCGTTTGAATTGCATTTGCCTGGTTACAATTTTTGTGGACCGGGTACACAACTTCAGACTCGTTTATCACGTGGTGATCGTGGAGTGAATCAGTTGGATGAAAGTTGTCGTGCTCATGACATTGCATATTCTCAAAATAAAGATTTAACATCCCGCCATCAAGCTGACAATATATTAGCTAAGAATGCAATGAAATGATTCAAATCGAGAGACGCGTCTACAGGAGAAAGATTAAGTGCATTGGGAGTAGCTGGTATAATGAAGGCAAAAGTAAAACTTGGAATGGGTGTACAACAACAACAACAACAACAACAACAACAACAACAAAGTATTAAAAAGTGTCTTACAATATTGGAAAAAGTCAAACATACTTCACAGAACTTATTAAATGACATTCGAAAAAGTATTGAAGAATTGAAAAGAAATCAGTCATTGGTAAAAACTAAAAATAATACTAAAAATAATACTAAAAACAATACCAAAAATACCAAGAAAAAAATCCCCAAAGTTCGTAATTATTCCACAAAAAAGAGGAAAAATGTGAAAAAACAAAAAGAAGACGAAGCAGAACCAATGGATATTGATACTGAAAGTATAAATTTACCATTACCAAAACCAATTAGACTTAAAGCAAAAAGAAAACTTGATACTAGAAATGTTGATGATGATAGAAATGGTCAAAATAAGATGTTAAAATTGGATTTAAATGAACCAATACATTATCCACCATCATCATCATCATCATTAAGGAATGAGAACAATAAGAAACGTAAAATGGTTGATGATGATGATGATGATAATGATGCTGATGTGATACTATAAGTATAGAAAAAGGACAATGATTGATTTGGTAGCTTTCAAATTGTCAAAATGGTTAGAACTAAACGTAAGCAAAAACTAAAGCAACGAAAATTGAGAAAAAATAAACAACGAAAATTAAGAAAAAATAAACAACAACAACGACAAAAAGGACAACGAAAAAGTGCTGGTATAAAAAAAGTTAAATTTGAAAAAGTGTTAAAACAAATTAAACAGCATATTTTAAAAACTAAACCCCATAATTTGGGAAATGCTATTTTAGTAGCTTTGAATGCAGCAAAACAAATTTAAAAAAATTTCAAACAACAACCAAGTTTCAATCGTGTTCGTGTCATTAAAATTCTCAAAGTTGGTGGTGTATTACCTCTTATACCAATATTTGCTTCCTTGTCTGCATTAGGCTTTTTGGGTGGAGCAGCTGCCGGTGTAGCAAAAGCCATCAACGATGCACGGGCTGCTCGAAAACAATTGGAGTAATCACAACGCCATAACCGTTCTATGGAAAGTATAGCTTTAGGTAAAGGTCTATTTTTAAAACCATATAAAAAAGGGTTGGGTGTTTTTTTATACCCACCACCAATGCAACCACGAATCAGTTAATAAATTTACCAAATAGACCATTAACCAATATTGATTTGGTTATGTATGCCAAACAATTTTGTATTCCTCATTTTCGTGGTGTATTTATGCATGATGCCTTACCTGAATGGACATGGGACACATTGGACAGCCTATAAGAAATTTAGAAATAAAGTTGTATATTTTGACAGTTTTGGCAATCTTCGACCACCCTTGGAGGTTATCGATTATTTTCGTTCAAATGGACCAGTAGACATTATTTATAATTATGATATTTATCAGAAATTTAATACATTTAATTGTGGACATTTATGTTTAGAATTTGTAAATAAATAAATGGATATTATACAAATATATTTTAGTTTTATTTCAACCTTTAAGTAAAGAACATGAGTTATATATTTACCTTATCAGGTAGACAATCCTTTTTATTTCTAAAATTGCATCCACCAATAATATTACAAGAATCTAAAAATTATGAATTGGGTTTAATTAATTTTGTTACCTACAACTCAATTCCAAATGTTGACAAAACAAACAATAAATTCTATTTTGGTGAATCTGTAATTGAAATACCCGAAGGGACATACGAGATCAATGATATTTCTCGTACAATAAATGATTCTCTTAGAGGTGTTAAAAAATTACAACAACAACAAAAGGAGCCAATACCACCACAACAGCAACAACAACAACAACAAAGATTAGTAGAAAATGAGAGCAGTGATGATGATGATAACAATAATAATGATAATCAGGATGATACTAGAAATCAAATTGTTAAATCAAACGATCCTCCTATTCCATCGAAGAAGAAAAAGAAAAGAGACAGTCCTACTATTTTAAAAGAAGCCAGTGATTTAGTTAAAATTCGCGTAAATTATAATACTTTAAGGTGTGAGATAAAATCAACATAGGATATTCATTTTGAAAAGCCTTACTCTATCAACAGTATTCTAGGTTTTAAAAAACGAACATTGATAGCACAAAAACTTCATGTATCCGATTACCTCATTAATATAACCAAAGTTAATGCTATATGTTGTGACTGTAATTTAGTGACCAATTCCTTTAATAATGATAAACCGTCTCATATTTTACACATGTTCTATCCAACTGTACCGCCAGGTTATAAAATTGTGGAAACCCCCACCAATGTAATTTATTTACCTATAAATACTCCCTATTTGGATGAAATCATTATAAAAATAACCGATCAAGAGGGTGATTTAGTTAATTTCAATCGGGAATTGATAACAGTCAGAGTTCGTCTGAAAGAATTACCAACATAGAAAAAAAATGGTATTTAGATACAATTACCATCTTTATTACTCTAATCCTCTAAACGACAATAATAATAGTAGTAGTAGTAGCAGCAGCAGTAGTAGTATAAATAAAACCACAATGTATGATAAAACTAGTGTACGAAAGAACTTGAAACGGTTAACATCACAAAATCGCAAATCTTTGGGATTTAGATTGTTACATTAAGAAAGAAAAAATTGCTCGAAGAAAGAAAATTAAAAAGGAAAACTTTTGGTACAGATTTAAATTGAATTTTAGATCTGGTGTACGAAGACTCTTTTATAGTTTGTTTTTATAAAAAGGAAATTGTTAGTAGTAGTACTAGTAGCAATAATGAATATTTTGAACGTGAGTGAAAGAATCATCAGCGATAATTCAATTACCAGTAGAGAATACCAGTTATTTACCCTATGCCAATACAAGTTTAAATAAATCCGATGAAATTCGCATTCCTATTCAGACTCAAGATATTTATACATATCCAGCTGAAAGTTTCCTCGAACTTGAAGGTGTCGTTGTAGATGAACATGGGAAAGCAAGTGATACCATTGAATTGACAAATAATGCTTTTGCATTTTTATTTGATGAAATTCGCTATGAATTGGGTGGAACTGTTGTGGATCATGTAAGAAATCCAGGTATTACATCTCTCCTAAAAGGTTATGTCAGTTTTACAGAACAAGACTGTTTACGTTATCACAATGCCGGTTGGAATCATCTTGAAAAGCCGAAAATGTTGTCAAAAGGACATTTTAATATTTGTATTCCTCTAAAAATTCTTATGGGTGTTTTTGAAGATTTTCGAAAAATCATCATAAATATTAAACAAGAATTAACGCTTATATGAAGTTTTTCCGATGGCAATTCAGTCACTACAAATAAGGCAGGTGAAAAACCAAACATTCGTCTCGATAAACTAACATGGAAAATTGAACATATTAGAGTGGATGATGAAGCAAAATTGAAACTTTTAAGTTACATTGAAAAAGGAAGAGATTTAACGGTGGCATTTAAATGGACGATAATTTAAATGTTCATTTTGATAGACAACAAGTGAGCATTTTGTATGAAATGTATGCCAGATTTCAACAGTCCTATTACTATAGAAATGTTGGACAACCTTGTTTGACATTTAAAAAATGTATCGAAATTGCACCTTTAGTAGTGATAGATTGCTGTTATCAAGTGGACACATTAAAAAATGGCACTGTTGACATCAGATTGGAATTTGAAACCATTGAAAATATTCCAGCAGACACATGTGCCTATGTATTAATTTTACACGATAAAAAACTTAAATATAATCCTCTAACAAGTATTGTCAAAATACAAACTGATTAAATATATCCCCTCTCCAAACAATGTATATAAATTGGTATGAAATTGTATCCCACAATTATTTCAGCATTTTGTTTAAAGTGAACAAGAACAATACTAGTAGCAGCAGCAGCAGCAGCAAACAAACAAAAATGGCATTTGAAAACAAAACAAAAGTGTTGTGTGAAAACAAAACAAACATTCTCTTTGTTGATGTTCAAGGATTTCAGTATGATGTTTTACCATTTATGTGTCAGGAAATAGCTATTTACAATTCATTAACCAAAGAACATGTACACAGATTAGTGAAATTACCAATAAATGTGGAAGAATTTAGTGACAAGGTACAAAGTTTTATCAATTATACCACTAATACTACACATGGAATCGAAAATAATTTTTGGGGTGAAAATGTTGATGATGCTACTGATGCCTATCACGCTAAACTTAAACCAGAAGAAATGTCTGCGTTTTTAAATGCTTATATTGGTTCTACGAATATGACAGTTATGGTGAATGGTAAAGAAAAGATGGACTGGTTGTTGAAATACCTAAATGGTTCCAATCTCATTATTAATGTTACAGAAGATCCAAAATATGAAACAGTTGATAAAATGAAAGAATTATTTAAATCACACCACTGTCATATGCATGATTATAATAATAATGTATACTGTGCTTTAGAAAATGTATATAATTTGTATCACTGGTTTATGGTATATTGTTTTAAAAAAATAAATAAAAAACTAAAGAAATACTTATGTGTGTGTGTTTTATTTATTCAACTAATGTATAAATTTAGAAAAAATATTTTTTACATATTGCTCCTTAACTTCTTTTTCTCACACTTTTGGTAACTGCAAACGAGATACGTCTTCGATTTTTTTTAATTGGAGACTTACCCTATTTGCAGCTACCTCATAAAGTTTCGGCGGAGACAAGCAACCATTCCGATACTCTGGTGTCACACAACAAGGATAATCTTGCTCCTGTTGTTGTTGCATTTGTGCTCTTGCTGTTGTTGTTGTTGTTGCTGATTTTACTAAACTAACCTATGAGGGTTCCGAAATAAAAAAAAAACAATTGAAAATATATATATATATATATATATATATATATATATATATATATATATATTAAAAAAAAAGTTACAAAAAAAAATGGTTTTACCACTTTTGGGAAAAAAATTAAATCATCATCTTCATCACTAGCACCACCACCACGACCACCACCTACCTCTTGTTCTGCTGCTGAAGCTGCTGCTGCTGCTGCTGCTGATGTGGATGCAGTTGCTGCTGCTGTCTTTGAAGTTGATGCTGCTGGTAGTGGTGGTGGTGGTGATAGTGGTGGTAGAAGTAGTGGATTCATTTTCTTCAATTTTTTCCTGGGTGGTTCTTCTTCTTCATCATCCTCATCAGTACCAACATCAATGGTAATTGATGCTGCTGCTGTTGCTGGTGCTGTTGCTGATGATGATGATGCTATTGTTTGTAAATATTGAGGGTAATACGATGAAGGGAGAATTTTTTTAATTGGTCCCGTTTCAATAGGGACATCTTCCGCTACAAGATTAAACTTGATTTCTTTAAGGCCCCATCTGAAAATCAAAAAAGAAATAAATGAATATTTTATCATAAATTTTGTTTGTTAAAGTTAAAAGACCATGTTTTATTCATAACAGCTCAAAAATTACATTTAAAACAATAGTGCCCTTTTTACGCTATATACATAGGTAAAATGAGGCTCAAAATCACTTAAAAATACTCTATTTCGAATTCTCCAGACCTAAATTTTACGAAAACAGCAAAAAAATTTTTTTTCCAAAGTACGCAGTTGACCAAAAGGCGTTTTCTGACGAAACCAAAAGAGTGAGAAGTGCGCAAATAGAAAAAAAAGTGACTTCGTCATCCCGGCTGATAACGATCTTTCAAGAAAATCGAACTTATGGTCCTTATTATTATTATTGGTTAGATCGAAAAATTTAATATTTTTGATATTTGTTCAAAGTTGATTGGAAAATTTGGAAAATGTTCTATAGAAACAAAGGTAAAATAAATATAATTAAAAAAAAATAAAAAAATAGTCAAAAAATAAACTTACGGGAATAATTGCTTAACCACCACAGCTAACCATTTTAGCGGTAAATTAACTGGGTCCTCGGTCAGGACCACAATTGTTGAAGGCATCACCAATGGATTAGAAGCCACTTTTTTCTTTTTCTTGAGTCTCGTTCTGGTTTGTCGATTGACTATGCTGCTAAGCGAATTTCTGCTCGTATTTAAACACATTTTGAAAAAAATACCCAACGTCATGTTTGATAAAACGAAAATTTCCTAACATAGAAATAGCATTAAACATGTGGAGTGGCACGTGAATCTTTTGGAAATTTTTGGTGTAGTTGCAATTTTAGTATCACATATTCTATGTTTGATCGTGCATGTTTTTCTTGATAAAATTTATCTATTACACATGTTTTACATTAAGTTATAACGTTGCATTTTTTTCCAAAAAACATATAAAAGCGCTCGATTTGCTTAGTCGAGCACACAGTACAAAAACGAAAGTAATAACAGTCACTTGAAGAAGAAGAAAAAGACGAACTAGAACCATTGGTAAGTTTTTTTTATTATTATTATTTTCAATTTTAAGAAGTGAAGTGAAGTGAAAAAAATTTAGATTCGCGACCCAAGGAACAGTGAGTAACATCACCCTACCATACAGGGTGTATGTGTATAAATTCGCTGTTCGCGGAAGGTTCAACGCTAGGAATATTTTATTAGATTCGTGACCCAAGGAACAGTGAGTAACATCACCCTACCATACAGGGTGTATGTGTATAAATTCGCTGTTCGCGGAAGGTTCAACGATAGGGATATTTTAGATTGTTATTTGCTACTTATTATTATTATTATTATTAGTTTAAAGTCTCATGCATGTTTTTTTTAATGTTTGTAGTAACAAACATGAGTTCATACAAGAACATTGACACATCCTCCTCATCCTCTTCCACCACCACCACCACTAGTATCAACGAGAACAACAACAACAACAATTTCCTTTTCTTCGATGAAGTCTCAGCTGAGGCAATAAAAAAAATTGAACAAGTTAGTAAATTATTAAAACAAGGGGGGAATATCTAAGATTTATAGTACATATAAAAAAAATTATTTTAAACTTGTAAAAAGCTATAAAATCTAAAGATAGAAAATGTGTAAAAAATTTTTCAAGAATTGAGTCTAATTTAAGCATTTTGAAAAACTATCTAATTAAGATTCGAATTAAAGCAAATGGTGTCAAAAATAACAAAAATAAAAATTTAGTTTGGCAAGACATTGATTCTTGTTTCAGTGGAAGAATCAAAACCGGACTTATTTCAAATTTAAATATTAAAGATCCAATAGAATTTTTAGAGAAATGTTTTAGAAGTTTTTCAATAAAAATTAAAAAGAATTAAAAAAATCCTTGTTAAAAGTAAACGCTTCTTTTGCTGGTCTTTTTATAAAACTTCAAACCAATGAGACTGCATTTCATTTTTTTTTTCAAGTAAAAATGAGTGCATTGATCATACAACTAATTTGGTTTTATGGTATCAAGAAAATATAATTGCTAAAATTCTCGTTAAACTTGAGGAGTTTCAAGAACGTGACTCTGGTTGGAGTTTAGTTCAAATATTATACCTCAAAGTAAACATTAACTCTTACAATCGCATTAGAGGTGGGATTTCAACTTATATTCCTTTACCTGATTTCATCCAAAAAACTAAAAGTGTTTTAAATATTAAAAATAATGACGAATTTTGTTTTCTGTATGCTGTTACAGCAGCTTTATACCCAGCTCCTCTTGATAAAAATTCAAACCGCATCTCATCATATCCCGATGTAAGACAAGTTTTAAAATTTGACGGTATTGAATTTCCCATTGCCCTTAAAGATATTCCAAAATTTGAAAAAATGAATAATTTAGGAATTAACATTTTCACAGTTCTTGATAATAATAATAGTAAAGAAATCCTTCCATTAGTTTTAAGCAAAACTGACTTTGCACCACGGATCAATTTATGGGGCTTTCACGGATTCCTCCGTGTAGATATATCCACATTATGCCGTTGTGGTGCTAAAATCACATTCAGGAAACGTACAACTATATACAGCTCGAACAGTAAATGCAAACTTCGTTCCAACCATATCCTTTCCGTGTTAGAGATTGCACAATTTGAACAAATTGCTAAGGAAATTTATCTTATTCCATCACCATCGAGATGATGGCCTACCTGTACCACCATACCGAGAAGAAAGTCAAAACTTACCCTCCCCGCCACAGTGATACGGCAGAGGTACATGTTTCGTCTCTACTAGACTCATCAGGGTACCGACATGCACCTGGCTGTGCAAAGGACAGATTGGAAGGAAGCGTGCAAATACTGAACGCGGCTTCGCTGACCTCCTGCCGAATGACGTATATATGTTTTTGCGGCTTTCACGGATTCCTATATGCAGCTCCGTGTATGAATGAAGCAAAATGCGAACAGTAAATGCAAACTTCATTCCAATCATATCCTTTCCGTATTAGAAGTTGAACAGTTTGAACAAATTGCTAAGGAACACAATTTATCCTATTTTTAGCACAGCCAGGTGCATGTCGGTACCCTGATGAGTCTAGTAGAGACGAAACATGTACCTCCGCCGTATCACTGTGGCGAGAAGGGTAAGTTTTGACTTTCTTTTCGGTATGGTGGTACAGGTAGGCCATCATCTCAATGGTGGTGCAATAGGATAAATTGTGTTCCTTAGCAATTTGTTCAAACTGTGTAACCTCTAATACGGAAAGGATATGGTTAGAACGAAGTTTGCATTTACTCTCGACGTCAAAATAGGTCGATGTAAGTCAATTTAGCTATATCTGATACTGCTTCATATATATATATATATATATATATATATATATATATATATATATATATATATATATATATATATATATATATATATATATATATTTATATATATATATATATATATTTATTTATATATATATATATATATATATATATATATATATATATATATATATATATATATATATATCATTTAAATATTATCGTGGATCTGATTGTGATCTTCTATATCCTATATCAATTAAATGAATATGTAATATGTCATCGTTTAATCCTTGAGGTATTTCCATATAAACCGGATCTTTTAGATCACTATTAAGAAATGCACATTTTACATCCAGCTGATTAATATACAAATCTTTTTCAACACTTAATGAAAGTAACAGTCTTATTGTCGACATACGTGCTACTGGATTATACACTTCAAAATTTTCATCTTTTTGTTTAAATCCACGTGCTACCTTTTTATAATCTTTCCATCGATTTGTTTCTCACGAAATACCAACTTTGCATATATTTTCATATTTTGGTATTGGTACCATTTCATATGTTTTGTCCTATAGAAATAGCTTCTTCATAGGTTTGTGGTGCATCTAAATTTTCAACAGATAGAGCTATCATAAGACCTTCTTCATAACTCATATCATAATCTTCAAATTTCTTTGGTAGTTTAATATTTCTACTTTTTCTTTTATCCTTGTCTTCTTGCTTTATTTCTTTAGCAGTATTTTCTTGTTTTTCAGATTCACTTTCTTCTCTTCGATTTCCTTCATCTATAATTACTAGTTCTTTCTTTTTCTGTTCTTGATTTTCATTCCACTTTTCACTTTCATCAAAAGTGATATTTCTAGCGGTTATTATCTTTTCTTTTAATGAATTTCATATGCGATAACCATTTTCTATATATCCCATCATTTTCATTTTTTTACTACAAACATCTAGTTTTCAATTTCTTTCTTCTTTTGGTACGTACACATAAGTATCGCAGCCAAATACCCTTACTTTATTTAAATTAGGTTTTCTTGTTATCAAATTTCAGCTGGTACCTTCTTGTTTGTCAAAACTGACGTTTCTGTTCTATTAATCAAGTAAAGAGCTGCAAAATGTGAATAACCGTCTATAAAAGTAACAAAATATTTATTTCCATCGTATCAAATTGGTGTTATCGGACCACACACATCAGATGATACAACTTCAAGTACTCTCTTTGCTTTCCTCTCTTTGAATAAAGACTGATATGGTAGCCTGGTTTTTTTCCTTTTGCGAACATATTTTACACAATTTTTCATATGGATACTTTGACGAATGTCTCATTCTTCTATGCCATAAATTTTGATTTTCTTTACCAATATTTGCTTCTAACACTTCTGGTTTAAAATTCAAGGTATACAGATTTCCTTTTAATTTTCCTTCTGTAATCACTTCATTTTTATTCATTATTTTTATAGATCTATTCACAAGTAACACTTTAAGTCCTCGTTCTTCCATTTTTCTGATAGATAGTAAATTGTGGGATACATTTTTTCAGACCAAGACATCATTTATCTTTATTTTTCTTCCTTCTTCACTTTGTAAATGAATATTTCCTTGTCTTTTTCCTATTATTACTTCACCCATTTTTGCTACATTTACTCTGTAATGTACTTCCTTTACATTTGTCAAATAATTTGCATCATATGTATTTATTAAGTGATTTGTAGCTCCACTATCAATAATAAATGTAATTCCTGGCTCGTTTTTTCTTCCTCTGCTTCAGTTATATTGCAACTTTCCTTGTCATTCTGATTTTTTTTTGGGCACTTAGATCCTTTATGACCTCTAATACCATAACTGTAACACTTAAATTTAAATTTTGTTTCTTCTTTAACCTCGTCCCTGTTTTTATATTTATTCCAAGACCTATTTCTATAACCAACAAAAGCTTGTGACGTACTTGTGTCTGCTTCTTTATTCTTAGTTTGTCTAGATTCTTCAGTTAATAACTTGCTCTTAACGAAGTCTAATGTTACACTATTTCCACTTTGACAAAATAAGACATCAAGTGCGGTTGTTACGCCTTGATATGATTCTGGCTTTACTGCTAACAACTATGATATAACTTCAGTTTATTGTATGGAACCACCACAGTTTTTTAATTCACTTACCGTTTTCTCTAAGTCAGCTATGAAGTTATTTAAAGTATTTTTTCTAAAAATTTCATGTTTCTCAATTTTCTCCTTACTTGAACTCGGCTTGCTACACCTGTCTTCATATATGTACTTTTTAATGTTTCAATAACTTCTTTAGCAGTCGTTTTACCTTTAATCATTTCCACAATCAGCATTGTCAGTAAGACACTTTATTATTAAATTGCTTGCTTTTACATCATTCTTTTCAAATGTTACTAATTCACTGTAGGTGGATAAGTTTCGAGTATATCCAGAACTCCATGATGTTCCAACAACAATTTCACCATAAATCCCCAGTTTGAATAACCATTTCTATCAAACTGCTTGATGCTATTTTGTGTAACAGATATTTTGGAGTTTTTCTTTATTTCCGTCTACCGTAATACTATTCACTACTTCTTCCCAGATTATTATTTTTTATTTATTGCTACAAACTATGGATTTCCACCTAAAATACTGGCCCATAACCTCTTCACTAGCGTGGAAGGAGGCTGAGCAATAATAATACAAATAACTGTTTAATGAACTTGCTTAATTTCTAATTATTTAGAACGACGTTTACAAGCATGCTTTTGTCAAGAATGAACTTACTTACAATACTCCCAACCTATTTTATTTTCTAAAGAACAGAATTGCCATCATTAACACTTTCAACGTTTATTTTCCCGGAAGCAATTTCCAGTTGAATCAAGTTGTTCTTATTTATTGTCCCTTACCGTTTGAATTTTTCCAGCAGTCCTAGTTTAGCGAATTTTTGGCAGTCTCATGTTGAGAATGACCCGCAAAATTCAAGAGGGGATCACTGGAAGTATTTTTCAAAGGAAAGAAAAATACCCCTCTCCCGTTTTTGACAATTATTATGTGTAACATTTTTTTGTCAATGGAGTATCTTAAAAGATGTTTGGATCTATAGATTAAAATGGCTCACCCTGTATATATATTTACAATTTTTTATTATTTTGAATTGTAGCAAAAACAAAGGTAATTAAAAAATACTTTTATTAGAAAGAATCGTTCTTAAGAAAATTAACAGTGGTAATGATAAAAATTTAAAATTCATCCTCATTATAGTCTTAAATTCAGAGTTACATATTAATTTCAAAATATATTTCTCACCACTAGAATTGCTAACTTTAAAAACATTAAATGTGCTTAATTAATATCTTTAGAAAATTAATTTGTTTTTATTAATAATTTGTTTCAACTTTTCTATGTACTACTTGATAGTTTTCCTCTGTATTTTTTTTACCCATCTGTGGAGTTACTGTAATTTAAGACTAAAAACTTCATTTAGTATGAAAAATATTTATATAATTTTTACATATATAATATGTATTATTCTAATATATTGTTTTTTAAAATAAATAACGCGAACCGTCCAAAAATTCATGGGAAATGCAGCAGACAACGTCACCTAGGACCCGATAACATGGAAAGGGTTCCCACAGAGCTTCATACTTTTGGCGTCTTTGTATGCCTGGTATGAGTGAATAATCCCTGGAGGGAGTGCGAAGCCGTTTGGCTTGTAAATCATGTATAATAATAATAATCTCTCTGTGCTTAGCTACCATTTTGGAATTGTAAAATGGAGCAGGACGAATATCCAAAACCTAAAAGAAAAATAAGAACACTTAAGCTGTTTGGCTTGTAAATCTATAATAAAGACAGTTTATTTCTTTCTATAAACATTATACACTAAGTTTTAATATACACTCAATTTTTCTCTGCAGAAAATTCAATATTTTTTTCTCTAAATTGCAGACATTTATTTTTCTTGGGTGATATTTTTTCCCTAATGTGGTTATTAAGATAATTCAGTATTTCACTTCATCGCCGTTTTGTCCATCTTCCTCTACATCTTATCTTAGATTGTGTAGAATTATGTGCTAAATCATTACATGTTGTCGAATTATCAATAAATAAATAAATAAAATTTTATTTAGCACTTGGCTATTACATGCAATGATTACATTAAATTCTTAGGTAAGTAAGATCAATTACATACTCAGATATACAAATAACTGTTAACAAAACATTCGTAAGTTTGGTGCATTTTTAATTTTATCAAGTAATAATATATAGTTTTTCAGTCCCGCATAAAATAAAGTCCTTTGCAAAACTGCCGTTTTTACATGATAAATATTATAGTTATTTTTTGATCTTATATTGTAAGTATGAAATGTCGATCTTTTCTCCAAATACGCATTTAAACAATCCGATCAATCCACGTTTCAATATTCCACCAATTTAAAGTTTTTAACATATATTCAATTGGTATGTATTTATTGCACATTTTTAAAATGCCAATAATCTTGTTTTGCTGCAATTCCAGGCAAGATAATGGTTTTGTATACTAACGATTTTACCCAAGGCAAAATGTAAAATGCAATTCTAGAAAGAAATTCAATCTTCCTGCCTATTTTTCTACATAAATAATTTATAGGTTTAACAAAATTTAGCTGCGGATCCAATACAACTACCATTTACGTACAATTTTAAATCTAAACTCCTAAATAACTTACAATTTATTTTGATTAAATTATCATATATTTTGTTTTTCCACTATTTAGTTTAAGCCTATTCTGGCATAACCAGTCATATAATATAGTTAGCTCTGGATCCAAAATGTCTGCAATTTCGTGAAAATTTTTATCAGGTACTCAAATCAATGTATCATCAGCAAATAAACTTACAAAACAATTTTTCAAACACTTGTATATATCATTAATGTAAATTAGAAACAAAAGCGGACCCAACACACGACCTTGAGGAACACCTAACCCATTTTTGTTTTCTTAGAAACTCTACTGTCAATCCTGGTTTTATGATACCTGTTTTCTAAGTAATCTTCAATCCATCTTAGAGCATCTCCAACTATGCCACATGCCTTCATTTGTTTAAATTAAGATATGACGATCGATTGTCTCAAAAGCACGCTTTAGGTAAAAAAAATATAATAGTCGTTTCACCCACACCCATACTTTTTCGCCGCTCTGCACACACGTACTGAAGAGCCGCTTCACAAAAATGATAATTTCTAAACCCTGACTGTCCCACTTGGAAACTTGCAAGGTTTTAGCGACATATTGACTAAGTTTAATAGAGGATATCCTACGACACAAAATAACTGCTTTAATAAATTTATACTGATAGTTTCATTACTACTGGTGCTCCTATTTTTTAATCCAAATACGATTTTCTTTAGTTCCGAAAGATTGACTATTTTAAAGTTCAGAAAGTTTGTCTTCACAAAAGAAAGTTCAACCCTATCCATTTTCTATGCTCTAATATCTAATATTTCCACAATACTGTCTGAAAAAGTTATTAAAATTTTCCTCCACCGTGCTGGTATATGGCCCAAATTCCATGTCATTATAGTACGCACACTCTTTTTTTGACCCAATAAGGTTTTTTAATGTTCTCCACATTTTTTTGTTGTCATTTTTGCTATTATCTATGTTTTTTCATAATAACTTATTTTTTGTCTACGTATCATGCTTACGACTTTATTTCTTTTTGCTTTGTACTCCTCCCAGTCTTTTTCTTCCTTTGTGATATAGAACTTTTTATATGCCTGGTCTCTATTTTCTTGTTCTTTTTTAATTTCTATTGAAAACCAAGGATATTTTTGCACAACTCGTGTCGTTATAGAAGCAACTTTAACAAGTGCATCTTGAATATTTTGTATAAATATTGAACGCAGATGACCAACATTTGTAGATGAGTAATCCCAGTCTTTCATTACCAATTCCTGTATTATTAAAGATATCATTACAGTTCGAGTTGGGAGATCTATAAAATAAAATAAATAAATCGTACAATCGGGGCGTTTCTAAGGAAAAACGATTTTTTAAATCTTCTATGACATTATCGATTAACGGAATATAAATCGATTGTCGACAATAATCCACAAGATTATCTCATGGATAATTCGATCGATTTCTCTGACTATTCGCTAAACGAGGAATTTTTATATCGGCATTTAATTCATTTGCGATTCCTGAAACTGCTTCAAACAGCCTGAAGAACATTTCCTCAATTTTTTCTCGTCTTCTTGATAGAATCGTTAACGTAGTTTCGAGCATGTCAGTAGCTGACTTTAAATCTATTTGTTTTTTTGAAAAAAAGTTGATGCGTACAACTTAATATATCAGAAAGGCAAACAACTGATACTAAAAATCTACTACTATATACAGCTAATTTAAGTGTTCGTGCTTTTGAAGCTGTCTGAATATCATTCCATTCCGAAACAAATTCGAGCTCTTCAACGATTTTTGGCAGAGAACTTCGAAATTGAATAACTCCATCGTGTCGCTCTACCCGTCTGACATCACACAGACCACATAACTGATGCCCCATTGTCGTTTTCAATAATCGAAATCGTTTAGCAGATGCATTGAAGAAAGTTATTACATCTTTCATAATGGCTAGCGTATTCCTCACAGCCTACACGGTAGAAGATTTACTAATAGATAAATTCAATTTATACTTATAACTTGGACAGTAAACAACATTTGTAGCTTTGCTTTGAACAGTTACAATGGCTCCACATGCCTCTGAAGTCATCACCGAACAACCATCTGTCGTGACGCCTACACAATTTTTCAGATCAAGATTTAGACTACTCAATCGTTCCAATACAATGTTCCTCAAATTGTCACCAGTTGCTCTTATTTCCATAGATTCTTCATTAGATGCATTTATTTCATCTTGAAGATCTGAAAATCCAATAAAGTCATCATAAACGTGTCTTAAAACTAGACTTATTTGCGAAATATTAGAAAAATCTGTATGTTCATCAGACATAATACTGAAATATTGGTCATGTTGAATTCGATTAAAGATCGTTGATAGGATTTATTACCGCAAAAAGAAATAAGTTCATTTTGTCTCGTTTTACTGATATAGGAAGAGCGAGCAGATAATTGTTCTAGATAAGTTGTTAAGTGTTTGTCGCCACATGTTACACGTAATCTTAACAATTCTTGAAAGTTTCCTTCATTAACAAAGCTTTGAGTTGTGAGCAGTCCATCGTCGCGGTGACCTCGTAAAGAAATATTTTTTTTGCTAAGGAATATTATTGTCGCGTTGTAGTTTTTTAATGTGCGACTAGTCGCATTCTAGTTTTCAGATTGCGACTCATCGGGATCTTATTGGTAAGGGGGGTAAAAATAATAAAAAACTTAATTGAATTTTATAACAAATTGGAGTGTATTCAAAAGAAAACAAGAATAAATTTAATTACAGAATAAAGACACTAGCCGAAACATTAGAACAGTTTACATTACATTAAATTTAAGAATTGAAGATCATTACTTTCATAATTATTAGGAACAGCCTCTTGATTTGGGGGAACACTCTTTAAGCTCAGGATGTCATTATTAGGAGCGACTCAACTAGACTGATCTTTGATTATTTTCCAATCAATTACCATGTATAATAGTGTATAGTCAGCAAAAGCAAACCATATGGTTAACTATTATACAGGGTGTTGGACAATTAAAGTTTTGTCAATCCTTGCTCGTGACATATTCCCCCGGCTTCGAAAAGCTGGACCCCAGCGAAAAAGAAGATACAATATATTATAAGCATTTCATAAATTACACAAAGTTCAAAATTTATAATTTTCATAAGAGAAAGTTTTCTAATTCTTTTTCTAGGTTACTAACTTGGAAAAAATTAAATATGAGATATTTGAACATATTAATGCAATTTTAATAAAATGATACATAACAACCAATGAATTTTACACTGTAATGCACTGCACCAAATTTGTATTAAGGGAAATTCATATTTTCTTTTCTTTGGCCTTCAATAACTTTGTTGTTAATTGTTGGTGACACCAAGTTTCGTTTGTGAAGTCGAGAATGAAGAGCGTCTAGGTTACGTGAATGCTTGTTCCTCTAGCCCTGACAGACTGATTGGCTGTAGGCTTCCTTCACTACCATAGCTGTTGCTGTGTCCTAGCCCAGTAATTTCTCTAAGATTGCTGTCGATAATTGTGACTGGATCTTAAGTTACCAAACGACTTCAGTGTGCTGGTTCGAAAGCTGTGGTGTATGGATGGACATAAGACATGCATCCTTGGTCAGGTATTATGTTTCCATAGGCGGTATTCCGTTTTTCTAGTGAGCTTGCAGTGTTTATTTTCTAATAGTTGTTTTGTACATGTAAACCAAGAAAAAGAATTTGCATTTTGAACATAAGAACAAATTTAATTTTTTATTTGTATACATTTATGTAATTTTGTAACAAAATTTATTTACATGAAATGTGGACACATATATTTTTTTTAATTAAGGGAACAATCAGAATTTCTAAAAGCAAGGCAGAGCTGTAAAAATGTTTCAAATTTATATTTACAATATTTAATATTTCGTAAGCATCACTAACAATTGTTCCATAGCAAATAGTATACTTTCTTTTAAAATAATATTTGTTGACATAAAATATTTAAGTTTCAATGTATCTTCCTACTTAGTGATATAGCAAGGAAAGCCATTTACAAAACTAATTTTAGGCGCCATATTAGCGTTGCAATGAGTTTCAATGCAATATCTTGTAAGTTGATAAGATGTTGAAGAAACCCTCATAAATTTCCGTTTTTTTTTCGTGAAAATTTAATTATTTTATTTATATATATATATATATATATATATATATATATATATATATATATATATATATATATATATATATATATATATATATATATGACTTGGAATAAAAATACATAATTTTTAGCGAAGAGTGTGCACACATTAGCCCGAAGTTGGTAATATTCAAAATATTATATTATGCTTTTATTTACTCTATTTATGCTGATACAGTTTTAGTACCCCAGTACCTACGAATATCAGGATTACATAAATTTCATAGGTATCCTTTAAAAGGAATAACATCTTTAAATAAGAAGTGTTATCTGACCTGATTCATAAATAAAATATTCAATTCAATATATTGTTATTATTTGTAACATGTCTTTTTTTTATTCATGCTGGCACAGTTTAGAACCCCAGTATCTACGAAGATCAGGATCACGCACATTTCGTAGATATCCTTAAACAGGAATAACATCTTTTAACAAGAAGTGTTATCTGACCTGATGCATAAATGGAACGTTCATTTTCAATCTATTTTTACATACATATATTCTTTTGATTCATGCTGGCACAGTTTAGTACCCCAGTATCTACAAAGATCAGAATCACGCACATTTCGTAGATATCCTTCAAGAGGAACAATATCTTTTACAAGAAGTATTGCCTGGCCTGATGCATAAAAATAACTTCCTTTTTCTATTAATCTAAAACATAAATTATTATTACAAATACTGGCACATAATGTCTTCATAAAAACAGAGCAATTCTATAAATTTACTCATTTTAAATACAGGGTTTAAATTACTATTTCTTCTTTCATACTGTTTCTTTTCCATGAGTGATGTTTATGTCTTATACTTTGCTGGAAAGTAATACACACATAGTAATTGTAGAAATTAGTTAGTTACTCTTACTCAAAGGTAAAACATTAAGTTTATTCACTGCAAAAAATAATAAATTATTTAAAACGAATCTTTCTCTAAATTTCGGCCTTGCTGGAATGGAATCTCCAATCCTAAAACAATAAATATTTTGAATTTTGATAAACGGTGATTATATTTCAATTTACAAATTAGTTTAAAAATTGCAGAATACTTGCAGATGTTTGATAAAAATACAAAGAAATGTTCTCGTTTTCTTTTTTTTTTCTATTGTGGGTATATCCATGGTTTTTTAATTTAGAAAAAAAAATACTTTAAGTCTTCATAAATTTTGTAGCTAAAATAATTTCATTTATTTTGATAATTTAAAACTAACCCTAATATGACTTGTTTTTCCTAATGATGACTATTTAAAAATTCTCTAAATAGTTAGTATTAGCAATATATTTTATAAAATATTATTTTTTCCGTAACTATTTATAACATGCTTCCATGGTTCAAAATTCAATTAATCGAAATAGTAAAAAAGGAATGTTAGGTTTTGGTCTATGAAGTGTATATTTGTAGAATAACGTTATTGATAAAACATATCTCTGAATATATTAACTCAAAAGCAAAGATAATTTCAATTTTTCTTCAAGCATATTTAAAAAAAGATGAAGAGTGTAAAGTGAAATATTTTTCTCTCAAGTCACAAATTATCGTTTATTTATTAATTAGTGTTTATATTAAAAGTAAGCAGTATTTAAATGTTTTTATTATTAAAAATTAAAGTGGGACATCTTATTTAAAAATAAAACATATTTTAACTATTGTTTTTTTTTTATGTTTACTTTATCGTAATAATTGTATTGACTATTATGTAAAACATAAGGTTGTTTATTTTTGCGATATATTTCAACAATATAAAATGACCTTAATTAATTGAGTGTGATCTGGTTTATTAGGTCAAAATTTTAAACATTATTATATAATTATTTATAATAGTCTAACTAAAATAGCATATTAAAAGTTTTTATAGTTTTTTAATAAACTGACCAAGAGATCTATTCTTATAAATAGAAATGAGTTTATTAAAATTTGTGGTGATATCAATAAATATTTTATTTTTCTCCAAATAAGGTGCCCTGATTAAAATGAGATTTAGTTTTTTGAATAGAGCTATATTTATGAGAAATGTTTCTTTTTGAAGTAATTCACTTTTATCCAAATAATTGACGATATTACACTTGAACTGAACTTTTATTACTTTATTTCTTATTAATTTATAATTTTTGGCCATTTTGGCAATTTGTAAATGGTCAAGATTCAGCTGACTGAAATAATTTTGTTTATTATAAGACATTTTATAATTTGAGTCTTTCTTTATGTTGTCTCCATAAAATTGATAATTTTGAACTTAAAGGCTGTTATTTCCAGAAACAATTTCTGTATTAGTTTGACCTTAAGGGATTGTAATTACATCATTGACTTTTTCATTAATAAAACTAAGTTTTAGAACAATCTGATTTAATTCCTTTCTTATTAGACCAGGTTGTGATAGAACAGAGAATTGTACTTTATACTGAGAAAGCAAACCGTTTTCAAAATATTCGATAAAATTTTCATCAGACATATTAGGATTAATTAAATTACATAAATATATTAGGTCGTAATAGTAATTCTTAATTGTTTCTGAGTCTAGTTGTTTTTTTGTATGTAGTTGTGTTTTAAGTCTTAATTTCATATTCACCCCTGAAATCATTTAAAAAATCTTTGGCTACTTGTTTCCATGTGATATTTTTATGACCTTTATTCAAATAATTTTCATACCAAATATAAACTGCCCCTTTTAAATATGCAACAAAATGTATTATTTTATGGTTTTCATTCCATAGATTTTTTGTCGCTATGTTAAAATTATTCAAAAATAAAATGCAATTTGAAGTTTTCCGGTCAAAGATCTCCGATTTTACAAATTCTGGAATTCTTGGAGACACTTTTAACGAATTTATCAAATTTTCGAAAATCATCTTGCCTTATTTTTAATAAAAAGACGAGTATTGTGTAAATTTTTCTCATATAACAGGAGCGACAAATATGGATATATAATATATTTGTTTGGCAAAAAAAACAATTTCAAAATTATTATTTTAAAGTCGGCTAAAGAATACATATTAGAATAAAAGTTGAAATTTACGAATGTAAAATGCTCTAATTTTTTTTTAAACCACATTTCTTGTGTTAACATACGGCTAAAAATTATTATAGATTACTATAGACTACAAAAAACACAGTGTTAGTACAATTTTTTAAATGTAGTGCCCGTAGGATTTTTACATAGTCACCTACACTATGTGTCGTGGTGAATGGAGTTAAAAAAAAATGTTTAGAGTAAATAAGTTACGTTACTTCAAAGCCAAATGCCTCCACTCATATGTTATGTGGAGTTTTAAAAAAAAATTACTTAAAATTGCAAAATAGATAGGCACAAATTTTTAAGACACGGTACAAATTTTTAAAGACACGGCGCAAATATTTAAAGACACGGCACAAATTTTTAAAGACACGGCACCTCCACCATATGTCGCGTTGTAGTTTTTTAATGTGCGACTAGTCGCATTCTAGTTTTCAGATTGCGACTCATCGGGATCTTATTGGTAAGGGGGGTAAAAATAATAAAAAAACTTAATTGAATTTTATAACAAATTGGAGTGTATTCAAAAGAAAACAAGAATAAATTTAATTACAGAATAAAGACACTAGCCGAAACATTAGAACAGTTTACATTACATTAAATTTAAGAATTGAAGATCATTACTTACATAATTATTGGGAACAGCCTCTTGATTTGGGGGAACACTCTTTAAGCTCAAGATGTCATTGTTAGGAGCGACTCAACTAGACTGATCTTTGATTATTTTCCAATCAATTACCATGTATAATAGTGTATAGTCAACAAAAGCAAACCATATGGTTAACTATTATACAGGGTGTTGGACAATTAAAGTTTTGTCAATCCTTGCTCGTGACATTATCATCTCAACAACTGATGACAAACTCTTTCGATATTCTTTGATTTGTTTAAGATTATCAGTGCTAATTTGATTTATTACAGCTAAATTGGGATTACTGTCTACTTTTAAAAATTGCATCGCAACAGATACGGCATTTTTGTGGTATATATTATTTTCATGTACTGGGAGCGGACCGTATTTTCTAGTTGTTTCGCAATGGTTGTAAGTGGTTCGGTTACTACTAATTTTTTCAAAGCTATACTTTTGCGATAGCCTCCGAGCTGTTCCGTTACAAATCAAGGGAAATATTTACAAAATAATTATTTTTTACATTCGACAGAACCAGCCATGGAAATTGATTTAAATGTTGTTGGCTGACATATCTTCTTTCCTCTTTACTCTGCTTTTTATGCACTTAATAAGGGAAGTTATAATTTTGTGTAGGGGTCCAGGGATTAGTTAGTAAGAGATTTTTCTTTTATCAAAATCATGTACAGGTGCATTTCCAGTATAATATTTTGCGTTATAGTCTTTAGTACTATTGAAGGCTACTGAAAGATACAAATTTAGATGACCTGGGTTTAAAATGGATTGAGTAGGAGGGATTTGTAGAGTGTTGCATATATTTCTGCCCGAAATACTATTGGGGGTCTTTTCCTGGTCTTAACCCATATATATCAGCTTCAATACCCTCTTGGGTATACCAAATAAGTGCACCAGAAGATGGTTCCAGTTTTTTTTGTCTGCACGCCCTCGATCATCTACAATGACTGAAATAATTTGTTGTAGCGGTAGCTTAAGATCATGCGGTCTATTTCCATTTCCAACTCAGAGTGTTGGAATTCTCTGAAAAATAAAAAATTATATTGAAGCATTATATTTAATATAATTGTTGCTAAATTTTATGTTCAATTTCAGTCATACTTGAGTTATATAGTCTTAGTGATACAATATGTAATCTTTCGAGATCACCTTTGACTGAATGACAAAGTTGAATTGTTTAGGCGGCTTAAACTTATTTTTTTCTAATTTTTTCATATCAAATTCAGGTATTATGTAATATTTAAGACTTTCCAACTGCAGTAAATATTTTAAGCATCGTAAAAACAGAATATTATAAGTGTATGTAGAAAAAAGAAAGGTGAAAAGAAATATACTCGCATTTCTTATTACTTCCCGCGTTGGCTTACACGTACCCACATACAACGAAATGTTTCTAAAAAGATTTCACTGAAACGTCTTTATGAAAATTTTCAGAAATATTTCGTAAACATTTCAATAATGTGGATAAAACATTTCCATGAAAGGTTTCGGTGGAATTTTTATGAAAACTTTCTATAACATTTCATGAAATAAACTCAAAACGGTAAAATATAGTATTTTATAAAATATTATGGAAACATTGAGACATTTTATTGAAGATTTCATGAAATCGCTCAAAAATAAAACATGAAATCGCTCAAAAATAAAACATGAAATGTTTAGAGAAACGTTTTTTAAACTTTTGCGAAATATTTACTGAAAGATTTCATGATGTATTTAAAAACGGGTCAAGATATGTTTCGGAAATAATTAAAGAATATTCCATGAATTGTTTCGTGAAACGATATACAAACCATCTTCCGAAAGCTTGCAAGCAACATTTTCGAAATGTTTTCGTAGTGTTTCTCAGCAGCTTTTATGAGTGCGGCAAAAAGGCAGCGAAAAAGATTTTCAAATGGTTACATAAATGTTTCAACAACAGTTTCATGAAACGCATGATAAACCTTTTCAGAAATGTTTAGAAAAACGTTTTTGAAACCTTGGCAAAATATTTACTAAAAGCTTTCATGATAAATTTAAAAACAGTCAAGATATGTTTTGGAAATATCTAAGAAATATTCCATATACAAACCATCTTCCAAAAGCTTTCAAGAAACCTTTTCGAAATATTATCACAGTGTTTCTCAACAGTTTTTATTTGTACGATAAATAGGCAGCGAAAAAGATTTCCAAATCATTCCCTAAACATTTCGAGAAAGTTTCATGAAACGTATCATAAACCTTTTCAGAAATATTTCTGTTTCTGATTTGCTATTTAAATAGCTCTCGCAATAGATTTTTCTGTACAGATTACATGAAATTCAGAAAGATGGTGCAGCTTGTATTTAGCTTGCTGTTTAGTTTCATATAAGTTGTTTAAAATATTTACTTTTCTTATGATGCGATGTACTTGGCTGCTTTGTACTGACAAGAACCCTTTTCAGCCCTTTACCATCCGAAGAAGTACTGAAACTCTCCTGAAACCCTAACCAAAAAGACCTTATTGCCAAAGAACGTGACGTAATAGCCTAAGAAGTGCCTGAAATCCTCCTGAAACCCTAACCAAAAAGGCCTTATTGCCGAAGAAGTCCTGAAAAATCCCTATCCAAAAAGGCCTTATTGCCGAAGAAGTCCTGAAAAAATCCCTATCCAAAAAGGCCTTATTGCCAAAGAAGGGTTGTCCTAGTAGCTTAAGAAGGACCAAAAGGGTCCTTAGCCAAAAATGCCTTATTGCTGAAGAAGTATCGACAATGACGTCATTTAGCAGAGGCTGTTGTTTCGTAAAGTAGTTAGTAGAAAAAATAAATTAGAGTGGAATATCGGGTAAAATGAAACAAAATTTTATATATTAGAGTGGTATATTGGGTAAATAAAATTACAAAAATAATTAAATATGTTATGCTACAATACTTTTTTACCTGTTTTATTTTTACGTTTTCTGCAGGAGGTTAGCTTGACAACATATCGATTCTTCTGGTCTAGAAGAAATTCTTCTCTTTCCAAGCAGGCATTGAGATTATCAAAGAGTTTATTTTGATGTCTTAAGCTTTGTATAAGATTGTCATTACATTGGTCCAACGATAGATTTAATTTATTAATATCCAATAGAAAATAACTGATATTATTTTTTGCATTTGCCAATTCTTGTTTAGTTTCTCCAAGTAGTGTGTAGGCTGTAATTTTTTTAGATTTCACTTACATCGGTTTTTTTTCATTTCAAGAAGTAAATTTGCTTCCAATTCAACGTTTTTTCTTGAAAGGTTGAGAATATTGGTGTAATTAATTGAAGATGATAGATTAGCTGCTTTATTTTCACACTCTTTAATATTTTTTGTATATAATTCGTTGCGATTTGATTCAGTTTCATATAAATTCATATAGTTATCAAGTTCTTTTGAACATAGTAGGTATAGGCTTAAACTTGTATTATACAGAACGTCATAGTCATCTTGTAGGTATTCACAATACTCAGTTTTATTGTTTTTGTTTAAGGTGCTATTTTCAACAGAAATAACACTACAAAATGATAAAATTATGAGCAATAAAATATGACATGTTTCCCGTTGAGAGGTTTCAAACGTACTAAATATGTATTATAGATAAAGTGGGTTTTTATATAATGTTTGTACTATTAATCCAACTATTGTGCTTATCAGTGAACCCAAACCATTTAACGAATACTTGGTCTTTATATCTTTTTAGACTTTTTTCAACCAAATATACATTATGATTGAGAGTTTTTTGTAATTGCTCTTTGTAGAACGCTCCAAGTACATTTTCGTTTTGCATATCCTTCAAGAGATAAGTGGTTGGGCTTGTTAACTGAACTTTGCGTGTAATAAATACCTCAAGAGACCAATTTGGATTGTATTTTTTTATCGAAAACACCTCTTACTTTAGAAATACGTACATAGTCACCAACTTTAAGTTTAACGTTTAAATCACTCATTTTTATTTTGTTGTAAACAGTTTGAAGTAAAAATTTTTCATTTTTGATAGTGACATCTGCTGGTTTCATTTTAATGGTTCTGTGTTTTGTGTATTTATAAACAATTTTACGCAGTAAATTAATCCATTTGTAGTTTCCTTGTATATTAAATTCCTTCCACATCCAGTTTTTTAAACTCATATTAACTCTCTCGACTATGGATGCCTTTTTTTCACTGAATACACTATAGTGGTTAATATTGTATTTTTTCGTGAGTTTCTCAAATTCTTTATTGTAAAATTCTTTACCCATGTCTGTTTGAATGTTTTGTGGAGTTTGTATTTTAAAAACTTTTTCCATATTTTTGCTTACTTCTATAGCTGATTTGTTTTTTAACGGAAAAGCCCATACAAACTTTGAAAAGCAATTAATAACAATAAGTATATATTTGTAACCATTGTTCATTTTAGCATAAGGAATCATTTCAACTAAATCTGCTTGAAATAGATCATTTAGAGATTTAATAATTATTTTTCGCCTTTTAAAATTGATTCTTGCTGGCTTGTGAATTTCTTCAACAAGTTGTCGTTTTGTATCTGTAACAAATTTATTCACTTTTTTGTTTTGTTTTTTTATTCAATAATTTGAGCTTCTCTTAGTTCCTCTACTATGGAATTGATTTCGTTGTGATGTCCTGTGTGTCCAGCTTGTTGAGAGGCTAGCAGTAAACGTAATATATCAACTAGTTCATTAGGATTATCCCAATGTACATAATCTATGGGATTATCAGTAACATTCATGTATAAACCGTCTCCCGTTATGTAAGGTGCTATAATTTTTTTGTATTTCATTGATCTACTACCATCAACTTGTTGATTGGACTGATAGTAGCGAAGATGTGCATTTGTTTTAAATATAATTTGTCTATAATTTGTTTCATCCTCTTTGGAGAAATTTGTGGGGTGTTTTTTAAATAGTAGTTCATAGAGACCATGTGTCCCTTTGTAGCGTTTGTTTTTCACTATAATATCTTTACCATCAATATTCAGATTAGAATCACCAATGTGAAATTTCTCAGTGTCAACGTTAAATCGAACACCATATTTGTGATCAAACTTGTTTTGAGAATCATGATGCAAATCGCTGATATATTTTTTAGGTAATGGATCATATTGTTTTAAAAGATTTGTTAAGGATTTGTCTACCGGTTGTTGTTGTTGTTGTTTTCGGAAAACAGATGAATTACTTTCGTTCTCGTTTTCATCATCATCATCATCATCATTATCAGTTTCATTTATTGTATCTAGTGTTTTATTTGCATCATCATCATCATCATCATCATCATCATCATTTTCATTTTCAACTAGAAAAGGACATTCTAAAGATGTATCGTCAGTTTTTGTTTCAGATTGTTCTTTAGTTTTTGGTGGTGGTGCTGCTGCTGCAACTGTAGCTTTTGTGCTTAATTCACTTTGAATATTTTGTAAACGTTTGGTTATTGGTAAAAATACTTGTTCCTGTGCAATTTCACCATGTTTTAATAGGTTTAGTTTATTTTTAACGTTTTTTCGTTTACGAATTAAATTTTTTCTTTTCACTAAATTTCATTTTTTTTTTTTTAATCTGCTTAGTCCACAGGTTTTGATCAGCTTTTAATCAGCTTTGAAAGAGCTTATAAACAGCTTAGAAACAGCTTTTAATCAGCGTTAAACAGCCTCTGATCCGTTTGGAACAGGTCTGATCTGGTTGTAAACAGGTTTAATCAGGTTGTAAACAGGTTTAATCAGGTTGAAAATACAACAATCCGCTTATAATAAAGTATGGATCTTGACTAAGCTATTTTAGGAGATATCATGCTATTATAAAATGATCAAATCTCAGTCGATAACGTCCGTTGTTGAGATCGTAATCTTTAAAAATAGTTAAAAATCCATATGGTTTCTTCCAACAATACGAGCATATATTTTTAAACTTATCGAATGACATATCCGAACCCACATGGTCATTAAAAACATGTTTTAAATTTAAATCATCTTGTTTGAAGAGAATAAGTACATTGGCATTGTCTCGTATTAGATGTTTGGGAATCTTTGCGTACGTTTGACACAAATAAAACGAGTCAATATTATTATGTCTACCCATACTAAAATGCTCTCGAATAATATCTTGATTGTCACATGCCACATCATCAAAAATAAATATGGAATTAGGTTTTACTTCAGATGGATGTACAATATTTTCACTAGCGCTAAATGCATAATAATTTATTCCTTTTATAGGAGTCAGTAATTCATTTAAATATAAATATTTTGGTTGGTATAGCGAACGTGAATACACATAAACATTTTCAAATTTCAATCCATTTTCATGTTCTATCAGTGAGATCATAACATTAGTTTTTCCACAGTTTGATGGACCAACAATGATACATCGTATTGTAAAAGAAAATAAAATTCCATGTTTTCTGTACGAATTTTGTGGTTTAAACTCATCAGCGTTCTCAACAGGTAAACTGGTTTTTTGTTTTAGAATTTTCATAATTTCAATAGATATGTATACATAGATAACTTAGAAGAGAGAACTAAAAGAGAAAAGACTTAAATTAGTATGTTACATATCATTTATAGTCAATTGTTGATTAATTGTCAACATGAAATTTTATATAGGTTCAGGATTTGTAAACAATATGATAAATAAATTACCGTTTGAATTGCATTTGCCTGGTTACAATTTTTGTGGACCGGGTACAAAACTTCAGATTCGTTTATCACGTGGTGATCGTGGAGTGAATCAGTTGGATGAAAGTTGTCGTGCTCATGACATTGCATATTCTCAAAATAAAGATTTAACATCCCGCCATCAAGCTGACAATATATTAGCTAAGAATGCAATGAAACGATTCAGATCGAGAGACGCGTCTACAGGAGAAAGATTAAGTGCATTGGGAGTAGCTGGTATAATGAAGGCAAAAGTAAAACTTGGAATGGGTATACAACAACAACAACAACAAAGTATTAAAAAGTGTCTTACAACATTGGAAAAAGTCAAACAGACTTCACAGAACTTATTAAATGACATTCGAAAAAGTATTGAAGAATTGGAAAAGAAATCAATCATTGGTAAAAAAATAATACTAAAAACAATACCAAAAATACCAAGAAAAAAATCCCTAAAGTTCGTAATTATTCCACAAAAAAGAGGAAAAATGTGAAAAAACAAATAGAAGACGAAGCAGAACCAATGGATATTGATACTGAAAGTATAAATTTACCATTACCAAAACCAATTAGACTTAAAGCAAAAAGAAAACTTGATACTAGAAATTTTGATGATGATAGAAATGGTTAAAATTGGATTTAAATGAACCAATACATTATCCACCATCATCATCATCATCATCATTAAGGAATGAGAACAATAAGAAACGTAAAATGGTTGATGATGATGATGATGATAATCATGCTGATGTTGATACTATAAGTATAGAAAAAAGACAACGATTGATTTAGTAGCTTTCAAATTGTCAAAATGGTTAGAACTAAATGTAAGCAAAAACCAAAGCAACGAAAATTGAGAAAAAATGAACAACGAAAATTAAGAAAAAATAAACAACAACAACGACAAAGAAGACAACGAAAAAGTGCTGGTATAAAAAAAGTTAAATTTGAAAAAGTGTTAAAACAAATTAAACAGCATATTTTAAAAACTAAACCCCATAATTTGGGAAATGCTATTTTAGTAGCTTTAAATGCAGCAAAACAAATTTAAAAAAATTTCAAACAACAACCAAGTTTCAATCGTGTTCGTGTAATTAAAATTCCCAAAGTTGGTGGTGTATTACCTCTTATACCAATATTTGCTGCCTTGTCTGCATTAGGCGCTTTGGGTGGAGCAGCTGCCGGTGTAGCAAAAGCAATCAATGATGCACGAGCTGCTCGAAAACAAATGGAGGAATCACAACGTCATAACCGTTTAAATAAATCCGATGAAATTCGCATTCCTATTCAGACTTAAGATATTTATACATATCCAGCTGAAAGTTTCCTCGAACTTGAAGGTGTCGTTGTAGATGAACATGGGAAAGCAAGTGATACCATTGAATTGACAAATAATGCTTTTGTATTTTTATTTGATGAAATTCGCTATGAATTGGGTGAAACTGTTGTGGATCGTGTAAGAAATCCAGGTATTACACCTCTCCTAAAAGGTTATGTCAGTTTTACAGAACAAGACTGTTTACGTTATCATAATGCCGGTTGGAATCATCTTGAAAAGCCGAAAATGTTATCAAAAGGACATTTTAATATTTGTATTCCTCTAAAAATTCTTATGGGTGTTTTTGAAGATTTTCGAAAAATCATCATAAATATTAAACAAGAATTAACGCTTATACGAAGTTTTTCCGATGGCAATTCAGTCACTACAAATAAGGCAGGTGAAAAACCAAACATTCGTCTCGATAAAATAACATGGAAAATTCAACATATTAGAGTGGATGATGAAGCAAAATTGAAACTTTTAAGTTACATTGATAAAAGAAGAGATTTAACGGTAGCATTTCGAGGATGGGAATTGCACGAGTATCCGCTTTTGCAACAATCCACGCAACATACTTGGAATGTAAAATCGATAAATCAGTTAGAAAAGCCACGTTATCTCATTTTCGGTTGTCAAACGAAACGACGAAATCAATTATCAAAGGATATTAGTCACTTTGATCATTGTAACTTAACCAATTTCAAAGCCTATCTCAATTCAGGAATTTATCCATACGATAATTTAAATGTTCATTTTGATAGACAACAAGTGAGCATTTTGTATGAAATGTATGCCAGATTTCAACAGTCCTATTACTATAGAAATGTTGGACAACCTTGTTTGACATTTAAAAAATGTATCGAAATTGCACCTTTAGTAGTGATAGATTGCTGTTATCAAGTGGACACATTGAAAAATGGCACTGTTGACATCAGATTGGAATTTGAAACCATTGAAAATATTCCAGCAGACACATGTGCCTATGTATTAATTTTACACGATAAAAAACTTAAATATAATCCTCTAACAAGTATTGTCAAAATACAAACTGATTAAATATATCCCCTCTCCAAACAATGTATATAAATTGGTATGAAATTGTATCCCACAATTATTTCAGCATTTTGTTTAAAGTAAACAAGAACAATACTAGTAGCAGCAGCAGCAGCAGCAGCAAACAAACAAACAAAAATGGCATTTGAAAACAAAACAAAAGTGTTGTGTGAAAACAAAACAAACATTCTCTTTGTTGATGTTCAAGGATTTCAGTATGATGTTTTACCATTTATGTGTCAGGAAATAGCTATTTAAAATTCATTAACCAAAGAACATGTACACAGATTAGTGAAATTACCAATAAATGTGGAAGAATTTAGTGACAAGGTACAAAGTTTTATCAATTATACCACTAATACTATACATGGAATCGAAAATAATTTTTGGGGTGAAAATGTTGATGATGCTACTGATGCCTATCACGCTAAACTTAAACCAGAAGAAATGTCTGCGTTTTTAAATGCTTATATTGGTTCTACGAATATGACAGTTATGGTGAATGGTAAAGAAAAGATGGACTGGTTGTTGAAATACCTAAATGGTTCCAATCTCATTATTAATGTTGCAGATGATCCAAAATATGAAACAGTTGATAAAATGAAAGAATTATTTAAATCACACCACTGTCATATATATGATTATAATAATAATGTATACTGTGCTTTAGAAAATGTATATAATTTGTATCACTGGTTTATGGTATATTGTTTTAAATAAATAAATAAAAAACTAAAGAAATACTTATGTGTGTGTGTTTTATTTATTCAATTAATGTATAAATTTAGAAAAATTATTTTTTACATATTGCTCCTTAACTTTTTTTCACACACTTTTGGTAACTGCAAACGAGATACGTCTTCGATTTTTTTTAATTGGAGACTTACCCTATTTGCAGCTACCTCATAAAGTTTCGGCGGAGACAAGCAACCATTCCGATACTCTGGTGTCACACAACAAGGATAATCTTGCTCCTGTTGTTGCTGCATTTGTGCTCCTGCTGTTGTTGTTGTTGTTGCTGATTTTACTAAACTAACCTATGAGGGTTCCGAAATAAAAAAAAACAATTGAATATATATATATATATATATATATATATATATATATATATATATATATATATATATATATATATATATATATATATATATTAAAAAAAAAGTTACAAAAAAAAATGGTTTTACCACTTTTGGGAAAAAATTAAATCATCATCTTCATCACTAGCACCACGACCACCACCTACCTCTTGTTCTGCTGCTGAAGCTGCTCCTGCTGCTGCTGCTGATGTGGATGCAGTTGCTGCTTGTGTCTTTGAAGTTGATGCTGCTGGTAGTGGTGGTGGTGGTGATAGTGGTGGTAGAAGTAGTGGATTCATTTTCTTCAATTTTTTCCTGGGTGGTTCTTCTTCTTCATCATCCTCATCAGTACCACCATCAATGGTAATTGATGCTGCTGCTGCTGCTGGTGCTGTTGCTGATGATGATGATGCTATTGTTTGTAAATATTGAGGGTAATACGATTAAGGGAGAATTTTTTTAATTGGTCCCGTTTCAATAGGGACATCTTCCACTACAAGATTAAACTTGTCGAACCACTTGCTCTAATATTTTAAATTCTTCGTCGTTGTTAATTTGAACCCTCATAAAACGAACGGGCAGTTGTCCAAATTTTTGCTTCAAGGTCTTTGCTGCTGGGGTGTAATGTAGATGGATACAAATTTTATCCCTTTTTATCTTGATTTCTTTAAGGCCCCATCTGAAAATCAAAAAAGAAATAAATAAATATTTTATCATAAATTTTGTTTATTAAAGTTAAAAGACCATGTTTTATTCATAACAGCTAAAAAAATTACATGTTAAACAATAGTGCCCTTTTTACGCTATACACATAGGAAAAATGAGGCTCAAAATCACTTAAAAATACTCTATTTCGAATTCTCCAGACCTAAATTTTACGAAAACAGCAAAAAAAATTTTTTCCAAAGTGCGCAGTTGACCAAAAGGCGTTTTCTGACGAAACCAAAAGAGTGAGACGTGCGCAAATAGCAAAAAAAGTGACTTCGTCATCCCGGCTGATAACGATCTTTCAAGAAAATCGAACTTATGGTCCTTATTATTATTATTGGTTCGATCGAAAAATTTAATATTTTTGACATTTGTTCAAAGTTGATTAGAAAATTTGGAAAATGTTCTATAGAAACAAAGGTAAAATAAATATAATTAAAAAAAAATAAAAAAATAGTCAAAAAATAAACTTACGGGAACAATTGCTTAACCACCACAGCTAACCATTTTAGCGGTAAATTAACTGGGTCCTCGGTCAGGACCACAATTGTTGAAGGCATCACCAATGGATTAGAAGCCATTTTTTCTTTTTTCTTTTTCTTCGTTTTCTTGAGTCTCGTTCTGGTTTGTCGATTGACTATGCTGCTAAGCGAATTTCTTCTCGTATTTAAACACATTTTGAAAAAAATACCCAACGTCATGTTTGATAAAACGAAAATTTCCTAACATAGAAATAGCATTAACATGTGGAGTGACACGTGAATCTTTTGGAAATTTTTGGTGTAGTTGCAATTTTAGTATCACGTATGCTATGTTTGATCGTGCATGTTTTTCTTGATAAAATTTATCTATTACACATGTTTTACATTAAGTTATAACGTTGCATTTTTTTCCAAAAAACATATAAAAGCGCTCGATTTGCTTAGTCGAGCACACAGTACAAAAACGAAAGTAATAACAGTCACTTGAAGAAGAAGAAAAAGACGAACTAGAACCATTGGTAAGTTTTTATTATTATTATTATTTTTAATTTTAAGAAATGAAGTGAAGTGAAAAAAATTAAGATTCGCGACCCAAGGAACAGTGAGTAACATCACCCTACCATACAGGGTGCATGTGTATAAATTCGCTGTTCGCGGAAGGTTCAACGCTAGGAATATTTTATTAGATTCGTGACCCAAGGAACAGTGAGTAACATCACCCTACCATACAGGGTGTATGTGTATACATTCGCTGTTCGCGGAAGGTTCAACGATAGGGATATTTTAGATTGTTTTTTGCTATTTATTATTATTATTTAGACTTACAAGCCAAACGGCTTCGCACTCCTTCCAGGGATTATTCACTCATACCAGGTATGCAAAGACACCAAAAGTATGAAGCTCTGTGGGGACCCTTTCCATGTTATCGGGTCCTAGGTGGCGTGGTCTTCTGCACTTCCTACAAACTTTCGGACGGTTCGCGCGGTTGCAAGGAGAACCGCTTTCTGAATCGGTTTATACAGATGTTTACTAAGGCTCAGTCCCTTGATGTTCTGCAGGAGGTTCTTTGGTATCACTCCAGTTGTTGACAGTATTATAGGAATCGTATGGACGCTGTTCATTGCCCACTGTCTGCGGATTTGCACCTCCAGATCTCTGTATTTGGCGATCTTCTCGTTGTACTTTGACCTTAGGTTGTTGTTGTTCGGCACAGCGATGTCGATTAGTGTAATTCGCCTGGAAATTTTATCTGTTAGTATAATGTCTGGCCTGTTATGAGCAACTGTTTGATCTGTTAGGACCGTTCGATCCCAGTATAACTTGAACTCGTTGTTTTCAAGAATAGGCTCTGGATTATATTTGTAGTAAGGCACCTTTCCTACCTGCAATAGTTTTAACTTATCTGCTAACTCTTGGTGTAGTATCTTAGCGGCTGAATCGTGTCTTTCCTTATACTCGGTTGCGGCAAACGCTTGGCATCCTCCAGTTACGTGCTGGATCGTCTCTGATGTTCGACAGCCATATCTACATTGGTCATTTTCTATTGAGGGATCTTTGATAATGAATTTCCGATAGTTCTTCGTCGGAATAACCTGGTCTTGGATAGCTAACAAGAAGCCCTCCGTTTCCTAAAACATCTGTCCTGAAATCAACCAGTAGTTCGACGCTAAGTTGTCGACATTGTCCTGGTTGACCTCATTTGGATGCCGTTCATGAAGTGGCTTCTGTAGCCAAGCTGGTAACTTCTCTTGGTCTGTTCGGTGGTGAGAAGCAATATCTCGTTCCCTCAGCTGTAGCGGCGTTGAATCGTCTGCCTCGCATATTGCTCGATGTAGTATGGAAGAGTCCGCTAACCTATGGAAATAAGAACGTAAGTTTATTATTTGTTGATCGAGCTGCTTACCAATATCGACCAATCCTCTTCTTTCTTGGTGTCTTGGAAGCATTGTACGTTCAATAGCACTCCGAGGGTGGTGTTTGTGTGCTTTTGTTAGGAGTGTTCTTATTTTTCTTTACAGGCCTTCGATGTCTGTCTTGCTCCATTTTACTATTCCAAAAGAGTAGCTAAGCGCAGAGCATGCGTACGTGTTGAGCGCCTTAAACAAATTTCTACTATTTAGACTAGTTCGTAACAACAGTCTTACCCTCCTGACAAATTCGGTTGTCAATTCGGCCTTCATAGTGCGATGGTCAATTCGTTTAGCTTGTTTCATACCTAGGTATTTGTATGTTTGTTCTGCTTCCATTGCAGCAATGGTTTCACCGTTCTGCATCTCAAATGGACCCGGTTGTATCTTTCCTTTAACGATGTTCAAAATACGGCACTTGTCAAGTCCAAACTGCATTCCGATATCCCCGGAGAACTCCTCGATAATTTTGAGCATTTGCTCCAGCTGGTTTTTGGTAGCAGCCATCAGTTTAAGATCATCCATGTATAGAAGATGATTCAATCTTGCTACCTCTTCGTTGTTTTTTCTAATACTAAAGCCGTATCTGGTGGAGTTCAAACGGCGTGACAGAGGGTTCATTGCAAGGCAGAACCACAATGGGCTCAGTGAATCGCCCTGAAATATTCCTCTTCGTATTGGGATTGTATTAGTTTCGATGGTATCGCTGGATGGAACTTGCAGTTGGATCCTAGTTCTCCAGGTTGACATGATGCGTTCTAAAAAGGAAACAAAATGATCATCGACCCTATACATTCTCAGTATAGTTTGGAGCCATTCATGTGGTACTGAGTCGAAGGCCTTCTTATAATCCACATAGGCAGCAAAGAGGTTTCTTCTGTTGGTACAGGCCTGGTTACATATGACAGAGTCAACAATCAATTGCTCCTTGCATCCCATTGCTCCCCTGGTGCATCCTCTCTGTTGAGTTGCGATGATGTTATTTTTTTCACAATGTGCATAGATGCGTTGGGTCAAGCAGGAGGTGATTACCTTATATAGTGTGGGAAGGCAGGTGATCGGCCTATACTTAGCTGGGTAATGTGTGTTATGTTGGTCCTTTGGTAAGAGATACGTAATGCCTTCTGTCAGAAACAATGGCATCTTCTCCGGATTTAGAAAAACATCATTAATAAGTTTAGCCAGTTGATGATGTATACACCAGAACTTCCAGTAGTTCTGGATCCTGTCGAGACCTGGAGATTTCCAGTTATGGAATTCCTTGATTATTCCTGAAATTTCTTCGGTGGTAAATGGCTCAAACTGCATCTGGCTGTAGTCTTGGCAGATCTGGTGTTCTTGATTGATCCAGCCGGCTGCGATGTTGCAATTAGCGGGTGTGGAAAGTTTTTTTTCCCCAAAACTCTTCTACCTGCTCTCTGTTGGGATATCTATTATCTGCCATGTTAGGTGGAGAGTTTAGCTTACGGTAGAAAACCTTTTCGGATCGTTGAAACAGCGCATTGTCACGTTTCCCGTTATTACTGGTCTTGTATCTCCTTAGCCGTCCTGCAACAGCAGAGAGCTTCTGTTTCAGCGTGTCGAGGCATTGTTGAGCCGTACCATTCACCGAATCGTATTGCGAATGGTACCGGGCTCGTTCCATTATTTCCTTAACTCGTCTTTGAAGTTTACTTGTCCTCGTGCCCCTAATATACTCCGTCAGCTGTCCTATATCTTTTCGAAGATCTTCGATTTTGTTATTTAGACGTCTTTCCCATTGTAGAGTGTTGGGTTCCGTTCTTGCTGATCGGAGCTCTGTTGTAATTTTAATTTCTAAAGCTCTGGAACATAAGCTGGTAAAATCCGATTGTTCATGATGTCCAATATGATGCCCAGTTTTTTGGATGAATTAATTTTTGGCAGTGCCGGTCTGTATAACGGATTGGTTCCAGTATATTCCAATATCGCAGCACTCATTTCTGTTGATAGTTTCTGATAAAGGAGTTCAGGGTTGTCCTGTTGGGTATTGTCATTCAGCTGTTCTTGCTGTTCTTGGACCTCGGATTTCGGCTCTGGCTCAGGTTCAGCAATCGGATCGTTATTGTCAGTGTTCCTGATCTCACGTTCAACTTCCGCTTTGATGGTATTAAGCCGTGTTACAGAAATTAGGCCATTTCGGAGAATAACTCTATATTGGTCACCTATTCTCTGTTGTGACACTTGTATGTGTGGATACTCCCTGCAGAATTCGGCGTGAAGTTGTTGCCTCTAGCCGATCATCTCTCGTCCTAGGTGAGTTATCCTGTAAAAGTTGCGTATTATTGACTCGTTCATGGGCGTAGTCCATTTCATGCGTTGTGTTGGTCGTCCTGCTTGAGTAAGATCTGGTTGAGGTTCCCGCGCAGCGTCTTCGGCGGGTGGAGCTCTTGGAGTTGTTTGACCCTCATACTGATGTAGTTGTTGTTGGTCTTCAGCGATGTCCGCTCTAGTGTCGTTGTTTAGTTGCTCTTCAATCTCGGGGTCAGGTTGTGGTGCAGGTTCTGCGATTTGGTCATTGATGTCGTCGATGCTTCTTATCTCTCCTTCGATTTCCGTTTTGATGATGTTAAGTCGCGCTTCTGGGATTAGTTTGTTTCGGAGAATAGCTCTGTATTGGTCTGCTATTCTCTGTTCTGACACTTGTAGGTGTGGATATTTCCTACAAAATTCGGCATGAAGCTGTTGTCTATAGCCGACCGTTTCTCGTCCTAGTTCAGTCACCCTATAATATATTATACATGATTTACAAGCCAGACGGCTTCGCACTCCCTCCAGGGAATATTCACTCATACCAGGTACACAAAGGTACCAGAAGTATGAAGCTCTGTGTGAACCCTTTCCATGTTATCGGGTCCTAGGTGACGTGGTCTGCTGTATTTCCCATGAACTTTCGGACGGTTCGCGCGGTTGCTAGAAGAGTTGCTTTCTGCATCGGTTTATACAGATGCTCACTAAGACCCAGTCCCTTGATGTTCTGCAGTAGGTTCTTTGGTATCACTCCAGTTGTTGAGAGTATTATGGGAATCGTTTGGACGCTGTTCATTGCCCACTGTCTTCGGATTTGCACCTCCAGATCTCTGTATTTGGCGATCTTCTCGTTGTATTTTGGTCTTAGGTTGTTGTTGTTAGGTACAGCGATGTCGATTAGTGTAGTTCGCCTAGAAATTTTATCTATTAGTATAATATCTGGTCTATTATGAGCAACTGTTCGATTCGTCAGAACCGTTCGATCCCAATATAACTTGAACTGGTTGTTTTCAAGAATAGGCTCTGGATTGTATTTGTAATAAGGCACTTTTCCTACCTGTAATAGGTTCAACTTTTCTGCTAACTCTTGGTGGAGTATCTTAGCGGCTGAGTCGTGTCTTTCCTTATACTCGGTTGCGGCAAACGCTTGGCATCCTCCAGTTATGTGCTGAATTGTCTCCGATGTTCGACAGCCATATCTGCACTGGTCATTCTCTATTGAGGGATCTCTAATAATGAACTTCCGATAGTTCTTCGTCGGAATAACCTGGTCTTGGATAGCCAACAAGAAGCCCTCCGTTTCCGGAAACATCTGTCCTGAAATCAACCAGTAGTTCGACGCTGAGTTGTCGACATTGTCCTGATTGACCTCATTTGGATGCCGTCCATGAAGTGGCTTCCGCAGCCAGGTTTGTAACTTCTCTTGGTCTGTTTGGTGGTGAGAAGTAATATCTTGTTCCCTCAACTGTAGCGGCGTTGAGTCGTCTGCCTCGCATATTGCTCGATGTAGTGTGGAAGAGTCCGCTAACCTGTGGAAATATGAACGTAAGTTTATTATTTGTTGATCGAGCTGTTTACCAATATCCACCAATCCTCTTCCTCCTTGGTGTCTTGGAAGCATTGTACGTTCAATGGCACTCCTAGGATGATGTTTTTGTGCTTTTGTTAGGAGTGTCCTTATTTTTCTTTGCAGGTTTTGGATGTCCGTCCTGCTCCATTTTACAATTCCAAAGGAGTAGCTCAGCGCTGAGCAAGCATACGTGTTGAGCGCCTTAAACAAATTTCTACTATTTAAATTAGTTCTTAATACCCGCCTTACCCTCCTGACAAATTCGGTTGTCAATTCAGCTTTCATAGTGCCATGGTCAATTCTTTTAGCCTGTTTCATACCTAGATATTTGTATGTTTGGTCTGCCTCCATTGCAGCTATAGTTTCACCGTTCTGCATTTCAAAAGCCCCTGGTTGTATCTTCCCTTTAACGATGTTTAAAATACGGCACTTGTCAAGTCCAAATTGCATTCCGATATCCCCGGAGAACTCCTCTACAATTTTAAGCATTTGTTCCAGCTGGTTTCTGGTAGCAGCCATCATTTTAAGATCATCCATGTATAGAAGATGATTCACTCTGACTACCTCTCCGTTGTTATTTCTAACACTAAAGCCGTATCTGGTGGAGTTCAAACGGCGTGATAGTGGGTTCATTGCAAGGCAGAACCACAATGGGCTAAGTGAATCGCCCTGAAAAATTCCTCTCCGTATCGGAATGGTGTTAGTTTCGATGGTGTCGCTGGATGGCACTTGCAATTGGATCCTAGTTCTCCAGGTTGACATGATGCGTTCTAAAAAGGAAACAAAATTATTATCGACCCTGTACATTCTCAATATAGTTTTGAGCCACTCATGTGGCACCGAGTCGAAGGCCTTCTTATAATCCACGTAGGCAGCAAAGAGGTTTCTTCGGTTGGTACAGGCTTGGTTACATATGACAGAGTTAACAATCAATTGTTCCTTGCATCCCATTGCTCCCCTCGTGCATCCTTTCTGTTGAGTTGCAATGATGTTATTTTGCTCACAATGAGCATAGATGCGTTGGGTCAAGCAGGAGGTGATCACCTTATACAGTGTGGGTAGGCAGGTGATCGGCCTATACTTAGCTGGGTCATATGTGTTATGTTGGTCCTTTGGTAGGAGGTACGTAATACCTTCGGTCAAGAACAATGGCATTTTTGCTGGGTTAAGAAAAACATCATTAATAAGATTAGCCAGCTGATGGTGCATACACCATAACTTTTTAAGCCAGTAGTTCTGGATCCCATCGAGACCTGGAGCTTTCCAGTTATGGGATTCTTTGATTATTCTTGAAATTTCTTCGGTGGTAAATGGCTCAAACTGCATCTGGCTGTAATCTTGGCAGATTTGGTGTTCTTCATTGATCCAGCCAGCTGCGATGTTAAAATCGGCTGGTGTGGAAAGTTGGTTTCCCCAAAACTCTTCTACCTGCTCTCTATTGGGATATCTATTATCTGCTATATTAGGTGGAGAGTTTAGCTTACGGTAGAAAGTCTTTTCTGATCGTTGGAAAAGCGCATTGTCTCGTTTTCGGTTATTGCTGGTCTTGTACCTCCTTAGCCGTCCCGCAATAACAGAGAGCTTCTGTTTCAGCGAATCAAGGCATTGCTGAGCAGTAATATTCGCTGGATCTTGTTGCGAATGATATCGGACACGATTCATGATTTCTTCAACTCGCCTTTGCAGTCGAAAAGTCCTTGTGCCCCTGATGTACTCCGTCAGCTGTCCTATATCTATTCGAAGATTTTCAATTTTCTTATTTAGACGTCTTTCCCATGGTGGTGTGTTGGGTTCTCTTCTTGCTGGTCGGCGCTCTGTTGTAACTTTAATTTCTAGAGCTCTAGCTATAGCAATCGCGGCACAGTAGATGGTCATATGTAAGGACTCCAGAGTGTAGGCATCCGAAACATAAGCTGGTAAAATCCGATTGTTCATGATGTCCAACATGGCACCCAGTTTTTTGGATGAATTAATTTTTGGCAGTGCCGGTCTTCTCAACGGATTGCTTCCATCATACTCCAACACCGCAGCACTCATTTCCGTTGACAGTTTTTGATAAAAGAGTTCAGTGTTGTCCTGTTGAGTTTCGTCATTCAGCTGTTCCTGCTGTTCTTGGACCTCAGGTTCCGGTTGTGGCTCAGGTTCAGCAATTGGATTGTTCTTTTTGTCAGTGCCTCTGATCTCACGTTCAATTTCTTCTTTGATGCTATTAAGCCGAGCTTCAGAAATTAGGCTGTTTCGGAGAATAACTCTATACTGGTCAGCTATTCTCTGCTGGGACACTTGCATGTGTGGGTACTCTCTGCAAAATTCGGCATGTAGTTGTTGTCTGTAGCCGATCATCTCTCGTCCTAGTTGAGTCACCCTATAAAATATGCGCATTATTGTCTCGTTCATGGACACAGTCCATTTCATGCGCTGTCTTGGTCGTCCCGCTTGAGTAAGAGTTGGTTGGGGTTCCCGCACAGCATCTTCGGCGGGTAGAGCTCTTGGAGTTATCTGATCCTCGTGTTGATGTAGTTATATTATTATTATGAATGATTTACAAGCCAGACGGCTTCGCACTCCCTCCAGGGATTATTCACTCATACCAGGCACACAAAGGTACCAGAAGTATGAAGCTCTGTGGGAACCCTTTCCATGTTATCGGGTCCTAGGTGACGTGGTCTGCTGTATTTCCCATGAACTTTCGGACTGTTCGTGCGGTTGCTAGGAGAGTTGCTTTCTGCATCGGTTTATACAGATGCTCACTAAGACCCAGTCCCTTGATGTTCTGCAGGAGGTTCTTCGGTATCACTCCAGTTGTTGAGAGTATTATGGGAATCGTTTGGACGCTGTTAATTGCCCATTGTCTTCGGATTTGCACCTCCAGATCTCTGTATTTGGCGATCTTCTCGTTGTATTTTGGTCTTAGGTTGTTGTTGTTAGGTACAGCGATGTCGATTAGTGTAGTTCGCCTAGAAATTTTATCTATTAGTATAATATCTGGTCTATTATGAGCAACTGTTTGATCCGTCAGAACCGTTCGGTCCCAATATAACTTGAACTGGTTGTTTTCAAGAATAGGCTCCGGATTGTACTTGTAATAAGGCACTTTTCCTACCTGTAATAAGTTTAACTTTTCTGCTAACTCTTGGTGGAGTATCTTAGCGGCTGAGTCGTGTCTTTCCTTATATTCGGTTGCGGCAAATGCTTGGCATCCTCCAGTTATGTGCTGGACTGTCTCCGATGTTCGACAGCCATATCTGCACTGGTCATTCTCTATTGAGGGATCTCTAATGATGAACTTCCGATAGTTCTTCGTCGGAATAACCTGGTCTTGGATAGCTAACAAGAAGCCCTTCGTTTCTGGAAACATCTGTCCTGAAATCAACCAGTAGTTCGACGCTGAGTTGTCGACATTGTCCTGATTGACCTCATTTGGATGCCGTCCATGAAGTGGCTTCCGTAGCCAGGTTTCTAACTTCTCTTGGTTTGTTTGGTGGTGAGAAGTAATATCTTGTTCCCTCAACTGTAGCGGTGTTGAATCGTCTGCCTCGCATATTGCTCGATGTAGTGTGGAAGAGTCCGCCAACCTGTGGAAATATGAACGTAAGTTTATTATTTGTTGGTCGAGCTGCTTACCAATATCCACCAATCCTCTTCCTCCTTGGTGTCTTGGAAGCATTGTACGTTCAATAGCACTCCGAGGGTGATGTTTTTGTGCTTTTGTTAGGAGTGTCCTTATTTTTCTTTGCAGGTTTTGGATGTCCGTCCTGCTCCACTTTACAATTCCAAAAGAGTAGCTCAGCGCAGAGCAAGCATACGTGTTGAGCGCCTTAAACAAATTTCTACTATTTAAATTAGTTCTTAATACCCGCTTTACCCTCCTGACAAATTCGGCTGTCAATTCGGCCTTCATAGTGCCATGATCAATTCTTTTAGCCTGTTTCATACCTAGATATTTGTATGTTTGGTCTGCTTCCATTGCAGCTATAGTTTCACCGTTCTGCATTTCAAAAGCCCCCGGTTGTATCTTCCCTTTAACGATGTTCAAAATACGGCACTTGTCAAGTCCAAATTGCATTCCGATATCCCCGGAGAACTCCTCTACAATTTTAAGCATTTGTTCCAGCTGGCTTCTGGTAGCAGCCATCAGTTTAAGATCATCCATGTATAGAAGATGATTCACTCTGACTATCTCTTCGTTGTTGTTTCTAACACTAAAGCCGTGTCTGGTGGAGTTCAAACGGCTTGATAATGGGTTCATTGCAAGGCAGAACCACAATGGGCTAAGTGAATCGCCTTGAAATATTCCTCTTCGTATCGGAATGGTGTTAGTTTCGATTGTGTCACTGGATGGCACTTGCAATTGGATCCTAGTTCTCCAGGTTGACATGATGCGTTCTAAAAAGGAAACAAAATTATTGTCGACCCTGTACATTCTTAATATAGTTTTGAGCCACTCATGTGGTACTGAGTCGAAGGCCTTCTTATAATCCACGTAGGCAGCAAAGAGGTTTCTTCGGTTGGTACAGGCTTGGTTACATATGACAGAGTCAACAATCAATTGTTCCTTGCATCCCATTGCTCCCCTCGTGCATCCTTTCTGTTGAGTTGCAATGATGTTATTTTGCTCACAATGTGCATAGATGCGTTGGGTCAAGCAGGAGGTGATCACCTTATACAGTGTGGGTAGGCAGGTGATTGGCCTATACTTAGCTGGGTCCTGTGTGTTGTGTTGGTCCTTTGGTAGGAGGTACGTAATACCTTCGGTCAAGAACAATGGCATTTTTGCTGGGTTAAGAAAAACATCATTAATAAGATTAGCCAGCTGACGGTGCATACACCAGAACTTTTTGAGCCAGTAGTTCTGGATCCCGTCGAGACCTGGAGCTTTCCAGTTATGGGATTCCTTGATTATTCTTGAAATTTCCTCGGTGGTAAATGGCTCAAACTGCATCTGGCTGTATTCTTGACAGATTTGGTGTTCTTCATTGATCCAGCCAGCTGCGATGTTACAATCGGCTGGTGTGGAAAGTTGGTTTCCCCAGAACTCTTCTACCTGCTCTCTATTGGGATATCTATTATCTGCTATATTAGGTGGAGAGTTTAGCTTACGGTAGAAAGTCCTTTCTGATCGTTGGAAGAGCGCATTGTCTCGTTTTCGATTATTGCTGGTCTTGTACCTCTTTAGCCGTCCTGCAATAACAGAGAGCTTCTGTTTCAGCGAGTCAAGGCATTGCTGAGCAGTGACATTCGCTGGATCTTGTTGCGAATGATATCGGACACGACTCATGATTTCTTCAACTCGCCTTTGCAGTCGACTAGTTCTTGTGCCCCTGATGTACTCCGTCAGCTGTCCTATATCTATTCGAAGACTTTCTATTTTCTTGTTTAGTCGTCTTTCCCATGGTGGTATGTTGGGTTCTGTCCTTGCTGATCGACGCTCTGTTGTAACTTTAATTTCTAGAGCTCTAGCTATAGCAGTCGCGGCACAGTAGATGGTCATATGTAAGGACTCCAGAGTGTAGGCATCTGAAACATAAGCTGGTAAAATCCGATTGTTCATGATGTCTAACATGGCACCCAGTTTTTTGGATGAATTAATTTTTGGCAGTGCCGGTCTTCTTAACGGATTGCTTCCATCATACTCCAACACCGCAGCACTCATTTCCGTTGACAATTTCTGATAAAAGAGTTCAGTGTTGTCCTGTTGGGCTTCGTCATTTAGCTGTTCCTGTTGTTCTTGGACCTCAGGTTCCGGTTGTGGCTCAGGTTCAGCAATCGGATTGTTGTTATTGTCAGTGCCTCTGATCTCACGTTCAATTTCCTCTTTGATGATATTAAGCCGAGCTTCAGGAATTAGGCTGTTTCGGAGAATAACTCTATATTGGTCAGCTATTCTCTGCTGGGACACTTGCATGTGTGGGTACTCCCTGCAAAATTCGGCATGTAGTTGTTGTCTGTAGCCGATCATTTCTCGTCCCAGTTGAGTCACCCTATAAAAAATGCGCATTATTGTCTCGTTCATGGACACAGTCCATTTCATGCGCTATCTTGGTCGTCCCGCTTGAGTAAGAGCTTGTTGGGGTTCCCGCACAGCATCTTCGGCGGGTAGAGCTCTTGGAGTTATCTGACCCTCATGTTGATGTAGTTGTTGTTGCCTGTCCACAGCGATGTCAGCTCTCATGTCGTTGTCTGGTTGTTCTTGAGTCTCTGGGTCTGGCTGTGGCGCAGGTTCTGGGGTTTGTTCATTGTTATCATCGGTACTTCTTCTCTCTCGTTCTATTTCCGCTTTGATGATGTTAAGTCGCGCTTCTGAGATTAGTTGATTTCGGAGAATAGCTCTGTATTGATCTGCTATTCTCTGTTGTGACACTTGTAGGTGTGGATATTTCCTACAAAATTCGGCATGAAGCTGTTGTCTATAGCCGATCGTTTCTCGCCCTAGTTCAGTCACCCTATAAAAAATGCGCATTACTGTTTCATTCATGGATGTTGTCCATTTCATGCGCTGTCTCGGAAGTCCCGCCTGAGTGAGCGCTGGCTGAGGTTCCTGCGCAGCACCTTCGGAGGGTGGAGGTCTCGTTGTTGTTTGGCTCCCATGCTGTTGTTGGGCTGTAGCTTCTTGTGCGACAGGGGTTCGCCTCCTTAACACTCTGCCACTTAAAGTTTGTGATGTCGAAATGTTGCTCCCCCCAGAATCCATGGAGCAGACCGCTTCTGCGGTGTGGGATTGTGGACCATGGGTCCTACCCACCTGGGGTACATTATGTTTTGCAGTCGACATTTCATTATTTAAAAGTTCTCCCCATTTAATCGCCTCCTACGATTGGTTGAGGGAAACCCTGGATCTATTCGTTGCCGGGTCCAGTCGGAAAGCTGAAAGAAAGTGGCTCCTAAGGAATTATGTAGGAATTGAGTGTAAGTGGGTCAGGGCAGAGGAAGGTTTAAAAGGTAAAGAAAGGAAATGGTTAAAGGTCAGCGGAAAACTGGCGTTGCTGGCTGTACTGTCTACGCATTACAGTAGCGACAAGTATACTGCTGGGTGCAGCACACTGCCGGCCAGACATTATTATTATTATTATTATTATTATTAGTTTAAAGTCTCATGCATGTTTTTTTTAATGTTTGTAGTAACAAACATGAGTTAATACAAGAACATTGACACATCCTCCTCATCCTCTTCCACCACCACCACCACTAGTATCAACGAGAACAACAACAACAACAATTTCCTTTTCCTCGATGAAGTCTCAACTGAGGCAATAAAAAAAATTGAACAAGTTAGTAAATTATTAAAACAAGGGGGGAATATCTAAGATTTATAGTACATATAAAAAAAAATTATTTTAAACTTGAAAAAAGCTATAAAATCTAAAGATAGAAAATGTGTACAAATTTTTTCAAGAATTGAGTCTAATTTAAGCATTTTGAAAAACTATCTAATTAACGTTCGAATTAAAGCAAATGGTGTCAAAAATAACAAAAATAAAAATTTAGTTTGGCAAGACATTGATTCTTGTTTCAGTGGAAGAATAAAAACCGGATTTATTTCAAATTTAAATATTAAAGATCCAATAGAATTTTTAGAGAAATGTTTTAGAAGTTTTTCAATAAAAATTAAAAAAATCCTTGTTAAAAGTAAACGCTTCTTTTGCTGGTCTTTTTATAAAACCTCAAACCAATGAGACTGCATTTAAATTTTTTTCAAGTTAAAATGAGTGCATTGATCATACAACTAATTTGGTTTCATGATATCAAGAAAATATAATTGCTAAAATTCTCGTTAAACTTGAGGAGTTTCAAGAACGTGACTCTGGTTGGAGTTTACTTCAAATATTATACCTCAAAGTAAACATTAACTCTTACAATCCCATTAGAGGTGGGATTTCAACTTATATTCCTTTACCTGATTTCATCCAAAAAACTAAAAGTGTTTTAAATATTAAAAATAATGACGAATTTTGTTTTCTGTATTCTGTTACAGCAGCTTTATACCCAGCTCCTCTTGATAAAAATCCAAACCGCATCTCATCATATCCCGATGTAAGAAAAGTTTTAAAATTTGACGGTATTGAATTTCCCATTGCCCTTAAAGATATTCCAAAATTTGAAAAAATGAATAATTTAGGAATTAACATTTTCACAGTTCTTGATAATAATAATAGTAAAGAAATCCTTCCATTAGTTTTAAGCAAAACTGACTTTGCACCACGGATCAATTTACTTATGATATCTTGTGATTATTATAACAACTTCAAAGATGGTGATGATGATGATGATGATGATAACCTACAAAAAAAATCATATTTTCATTTTACTTACATTAAAAACTTATCTCGCTTAGTAAATAATCAGGTGGGAAATTTGAAAAACCGTAAATGGTTTTGCGAAAGATGTCTTAATCATTTTAAGACTGAATCAATCTTAAATAGACATATAGTTGATTGTAAAATGCTAAATAGTTCTAAAATTAGTTTCCCTAAAGACAAAATTCTAAAATTTAAAAATATCAAAAATCAAAATCTCATCTCATTTGTAATATACGCAGATATCGAAAGCCTTCTTACCACTAATAATTTATCTAATACTACTACGAGAAAATCACAACGGGTGCAAAGACATGAAGCTTTTAGCGTTGCATTTTATCTAAAATGTTCATATAATGACTCACTTTCAAAATTTGACATGTTTACTGGAAAAAATTGTGAAATTTGGTTTGTTCAACAACTTTTCAAAATTGCCCACGACATCAATAATATTCTTCTAAATCCTGTTTCCATGCAACCGTTAACTAGTGAGGAAAAAAATAGCTTCTATTACGCGGGCAAATGTTGCTTGTGTGCAAAACCATTTTGTTCCAATGACATCAAAGTACGAGATCATTGTCATCTAACAGGAAAATACCGTGGAGCTGCTCATAATTATTGTAATTTACAATTTCAAGATTCTCATGTTATTCCTGTAGTGTTTCACAATTTATTAGGCTACGATAGTCACTTTTTGATTAAACCTTTGTGTACTAAAATTAAAGGTTCAATATCTTTACTTCCCCTTAACAAGGAAAAATATATATCTTTTACGAAACACATAGAAAATACCAAAATTCAGTTTCGTTTTCTGGATTCTTTTAGATTTATGGCTAGTAGTCTTCATAAATTGGCATCATACTTAAATGATTCGCAAAAAACAGTTTGTAGAAAATTTTTTAACGATGATGAAAAATTTAAATAAAGGAGTCTTCCCCTATGAATATCTTGATTGTTGGGAAAAATTAAACGATAAATCTTTACCACCTTTGGAAAAGTTTTATAGTAAAATCAATAATAAATGATTCGCAAAAAACAGTTTGTAGAAAAATTTTTAACGATGATGAAAAATTTAAATAAAGGAGTCTTCCCCTATGAATATCTTGATTGTTGGGAAAAATTAAACGATAAATCTTTACCACCTTTGGAAAAGTTTTATAGTAAAATCAATAATAGAGATATTTCTGGAGAGGATTATAAACACGCTTGTAATGTTTGGCATACATTTTCACTAAAAACACTACGGGAATATGCAGAATTATATCTAAAAACCGATGTAATCCTTTTGGCCGATATCTTTGAAATTTTTCGTAAAACATGCCTTAAGCATTATGAGTTGGACAGTTTTCATTATTATACTGCTCCAGGACTTGCATTTGATGCTATGTTAAAAATGACTGACGTAGAATTGGAACTATTGGATGACATTGACATGATTTATTTTATTGAACGTGGAATCAGGGGAGGTATTTCCCAGTGTTCTAATCGTTATGGCAAAGCCAACAATACATGGGTAACGATTATAACCCTGAATTCCAGAATCATACCTCGTATATTTTGATGTTAACAATCTGTATGGAACAGCAATGAGTTTTGCTTTACCCACAGGTGAATTCGAATAGTTGGAATTAAAAAATTCCAATGACGAAGCTGCTTTTCAAAATTATTTACTAAGTATTAATTCAAATAACACGCATGGGTATATTCTCGAGGTTGATCTTCATTACCCCCAAGAACATTTTGAGACTCATAAAGATCTTCCATTGTGTCCGGAACATTTGGTACCACCTAATTCAGAATCGAATATTCCAAAACTTCTAACAACTTTTTTCGACAAAAAGCGCTATGTATTACATTATTTAAATTTACAACAAGCCATAAAGTTTGGTTTAAAAGTTATCAAAATTCATAGATGTTTACAATTCAAACAATCGGCTTGGTTGAAAAAATACATAGATTTAAATATAAAATTACGTCAGGCAGCAACTAACGATTTTGAAAAAAACAATCCTAAATTAATGGTTAATGCCTGCTTTGGTAAAACTATGGAAAACATTAGAAAATACAAAGACGTGAAAATTGTTACTAAATGGTCTGGAAAATATGGTGCAAATTACTATATAGCACAACCCAATTTTCACAGTTGTGAAATATTCGACGAAAATATGATTATTATTGAAATGAAAAGACTGAAATTAAAATGTAATAAACCGATTTACTTGGCAATGTGCATTTTGGACATTTCAAAAACGTTTTTGTACAATTTTCATTATGATTTCATTTTACCAAAATTTGGTCCCAATATTAAGTTATTATACACGGACACTGATTTATCATTTTAAAACCGATAACATTTATACTTTCATTAAAAACAACATAGATAAATTTGATACATCAGACTATCCTCTTTTTTTTTATATATTCCCGGGTCCGTCCTAAAGCCGGATGCACTGCGACCAGAGTAGGCCTATTGTGCTCACCCTAGACATTACAGCCACTCTGTCAACCTAGCCCCCTGGCTCAATCTGTACAGTCCTGCTAAGGAGTGAGTGAGTATTTCTCCCGGTTCCAATTTTACTGACCCGAAAGTTTGTTGTCTAAATCTCACCAGTGACTCACAGTCACATATGATATGCTTCACCGTTTCCTCGGCTTGTCCACATAGTCTGCAGCCGAGGTTTCCGTTATATAGATTCATTCTATTCAGATGTACTTTGACGGCCATGTGTCCCGTCATTATACCTGTAATAGTCCTTAATTGGTTTCTACTCATTTGTAGTAGTTTCTTTGCCAGTTTCGGGTCCGGATTCCCAATAAATAGCTTGCTGTGGTTTAAACCCTGTCTGGTCATCCAGTGGTTTTTATGTTCTCTTTTGATCCATTCTTTGACTGCTTCTCGTGCTGCACACCGCGGCATCCCAAAGGCCGGTTCTGGACCAATGTATTGAGATGCTGACCCTGCTCTAGCTAGTTCGTCAGCTTTTTCATTTCCATGTATGCCTTCGTGCCCTGGTACCCACTTTAACATAACTCTGTTGTCTTTTGTCAGAGTTTCCAGCTCGCTCTGACATTCCCAAACCAGCCTCGATGATACCTTTTGGCCCTTGAGGGCCCTTAGGGCTGCCTGGCTGTCAGAGTAAATGAGGATTTGCTTCCCTTTGTAAGCTCTCCTATTTATCTCATCTGCGCACCGTAAGATTGCGTATATTTCTGCCTAGAACACTGTTGGGTATTTCCCAAGGGGAAGGGTTAGTTCCTTCCTCGGTTGTAACCCGTATATCCCAGCTCCAGTACCCTCACTAGTTTTTGAACCGTCAGTGTACCAGATACTTGCACCCGAGAATGTTTCCGGTCTTTCTCTTTTACTTGCCATTGGATCCTCTATTGTGACTTCAAACGGTATATTACAACGGTAGCTCGAGTTCATATGGTCCGTGTCCATTTCCAACTCAGAGCTCCTGATTTTTTTACATATGTTTTTATGTCCTGACATCGTCATTTGCGATTTTACTGTTGAGTGATTTAGTCGGTGGAGTCCCATTCTTGCCTCTGCCTGAATCACTATGTGTAGCGGAGGCAGATCCAGAATACACTCCATTGCCGAAGTGGGCGTTGATTTCATGGCACCAGTAATACATAAACAGGCGACCCTTTGTATTCCACTCAGCTTTGTCATAGTTGCTCTCTGCATTACCTTGGGCCACCAGACCAAGGCTGCGTAAGTGATGGCTGGTCTCACAACACTGGTGTATAACCAATGTACCATTTTCGGTGAGAGACCTCATGTTTTCCCACATAATCTTTTAACAGTCATAAGAGATGTTTCCGATTTTCTGGTTATGTTTTCCACTTGTCTGTTCCAGGTCAGCCTAGAGTCTAAAATCACCTCCAGATATTTTACTTCTCTGGCAAGTGGTATTGTGTTTCCTTGGAGGATGATGGGACCGAGATCCTCTATCCTTCTCCGTTTTGTAAAGGGGATTAGGACAGTCTTTTGGGGACTTATATTGAGTCCCTCCTGCCTTACCCATCTTTCTACAACTTTAAGAGCCCTCTTCATTCTCTCTCTTACTGTTGTATTAAATTTGCCTTGGGTTAAGATTACCAAGTCATCTGCATATCCCAGCACAGAGTGACCCTCCTCACTCAGGGTTCGCAGAAGCCCATCCATTACTAGGTTCCAAAGCAGTGGGGAGAGAACCCCCCCCTGCGGACACCCCCCAGTCACCCGTGCCATCAGCGACTCTCCGAGCAGTTCTGTATAGATCACTCTGTCTTTTAACATATTTTCAATCCACCTGCAACAGGTCTCTTCCAGATTGATGTTCCTTATTGCAGTGATGATTGATTGAAAAGACGTGTTGTCGAATGCCCCCTCTATGTCTAGAAATGCTCCTAGAAGCACTTCTCCATTTTCCAGAGTGTTTTCCACCTTGCTGACCAAGTCGTGGGGCGCTATCTCTGTGGATCTCCCGATTCTGTATGCATGCTGGCTCCGATGAAATGGACTGTTTACCATTAAATCATCTCTGACATGTCTGTCCAACAGCTTCTCGAGAGTCTTAAGGATAAATGACATTAGACTGATTGGTCTAAATGCCTTTGCTGTAGAATAGTTGGGTTTCCCAGGTTTTTGAATGAACACCACCCTGGTTACCCTCCAAACCTTTGGTGCATATCCTAGAGCTAGAGTGGCTCTTAATATGCAGCAAAGTCTGTTGATCAACAGGTTTGGACCCTGTTGTAACATTGCTGGATAAATCCCGTCCGGTCCCGGCGATTTATATGGTTAAATGAGTTTATGGCCCATTTTATCTTTTCATAGGTAATCACCTTTTTCGCCGTTTGCCAATTGTCCTTGGTGGCTCTCACAGCAGTATTTATCTCTGCTCCAGTCCTCCAAGTCTCCGGTGATTTCTCAATTATTGTTGACCCTGGGAAGTGAGCCCGAAATAACTCGGTCATTGTTTCTTTCCCAGTATAGGTGTGCTCCCCTGTATTTGTTTTTAGAGAGTTTATTGATGGTTGCGTATCCTTTGAGAGTATCTTTCGGAGTCTGGCACATTCTGGGGTCGTTTCGATCTCCTCACAGTGCTTCCTCCAAGATTCTCTCTTAGCCTTACGCAAGTTCCTGTTATATTCAGTCAGGACCAGTCTATATTCGTCCCAGTTTCCTGTTATTTTCGCCTTGTTCCATAGTTTCCTAACTTGTCCTCTTTTCGCCTCTAATTTCGCATTCCACCACGGCACATTGCGAGTAGAATGTTGAGTGATCTGAGGACAGTTAGCTTCAAAGGCTGAGACCTACCGAACTTTTGATTTCCGCTAGTCTCTGTTCTAGGTCTAGGCAGTAGTTTCCCCAGTTTGTCCTTCGCGGATTCCGGTAGTTTAGTTGTTCCCGTTCTATACCCGTTATTTCAAACCTGATGCACCTATGGTCAGAACAGCTTGCCTCCCTAGACACATGCCAGTTTTTTATAAAGTTGCCAAGATATGTTGTGCTTAACGTTATATCAATGACCTCCTGCCTTTGTCTGGTGACGAAGGTGGGTTCATTGCCTTTATTCATTATGTCTAAGTTATTTACCATTATGAATTCAAAGACTGACTTACCTCTTTGGTTGATGTTTGTGCTGCCCCAAGCATCGTGATGGGCATTGGCATCACACCCAATGATCAGCTGCGATCCATTTCCTCTGCAGTCTCTCACCAGGTCTCCCACTGCTCTTGGTGGTGGTTCTTCCAGGTTATCATAGGGGAAGTAGGCTGAGCCGATAGTGATGTTTGTTGATCCAGCTCCCCTTGTTGCTATTTTTGCGGCAACAAGATCCTTAGAAATATGTTTCGTTAGTGCAAGCACTTTTAGGTATTTTTTATACAATATACAGGTCCTTGGTTTATCGGCTGTTCTGCAATATATAAGCTCACATCCGATTCCCGTAATCCCTTTTACTTTCCCCTGGTGTATCCAGGGTTCTTGAATGAGGGCGATGTCACAGTCCTTCATCTCCCTGCACAGAGCGGCCGAAGCCGCCCTACTGTGTTGGAGGTTTACCTGTATCACCCTCACTTTTCTTCCCGGTTCCCAGACTACGGAAGGTCACCTTCCCGAATTTATAGAATGCCCTGAACTGGGTCTGTTCAAGGCATTTGAAGGATGCCGCATCAACCGAGAAGGCCAGTGTTTGACCTTTCTCGTCCATTTTGCGGCTTAAATTCGTCCAGTCACCCACCTTCAGCCCTGTGTCTGTGTTCCCAGGCGTGTTCTGGCTTTTTCTAGCTCGTCTGTCCCTGGTAGCCAAACGAGGACTTCAGGTCTTTTGGGAAGGTCCTTGGCCTCGACTACTGTCAGGTCTACTCCTTCCCATAAATTCCCTAGTTTTGCAACAGATTGTTGCAACCAGGTTTTTGTATTTACATTGGCACACGTGATCCATAAAATGCCTCCCGTGTACTTATTTCCCTCAAACTGTGGTGGATTCCCACTGCCAGAGGGCATCTCATCCATGATCTCTAGAAGCCTATTTAGAATTAGGTCAGCTTGGATCTGGTCAATTGTGAAGTCAGGGTGACGACTATGCACAATCGCCATCCTGAGATCACTTATTGCCCTGCTGTAAGAGGCTCCAGCCTGTCCTACTTGACTTCTGGTTCTCTTCGCAGGTCGTTTATCTCCAGGGGAGGTACTCGAGTCCGAGTGCAGCCGTTTGCTGGTTGCACTCCCCTCTTTTTTGGCTTCGGTCCCCGACTTTGGTTTTTCCTTAGTCCAAGTCCCCGCTGCCATTTTCTGTGCCTTCTGGATCTTCCTTTTTTGGGCTCCGGAAAGCTTCTTTCCCTGTAGGTCAACTTGCGTTTTCCCTCCAGGGTCTGTTTTCCCAGTGTCTGATTTTTCGGTGGGACTTTCGCCCATCCTACTGGATTCAGCCACTAGAGTGTTGTCAGAGGAGTCTTCTACAATGAGATCCACCTCTGATTGTTTGTCGGAGTCACTCATTGCTGAGTCCTCCTTTAATAATATTTCTTCTTCTTCTTTTTCCTCATACATATTCCCACGAGTATGGAAGAAAGGGTGGTCCACGCCGGCAGAGCTCCCTTTACCGACGCAAGGCTGTATTACTTTGGGATTTCGCCCGGTTTCCCAAAGGAACCGTCTGGAACAACTGATTGGCCCTTTTGCCATCCATCCTCTCGGCACGGTCGCCACACGTTAGAATTAAGGCTGTGTTAAGTGTTTGTGTAAAGGTGCGCCCGTCTACAGTCAACGGATCGATACCGCCCACCTGCAGACGGCCTGGTGTAAAGTGATGTGTTAGTGTAGGCACCACTGTGCAATTTTATCCCTCTTAGTCTGGTTCCTATCCACAAAGACCTATCCAGCTTGGTTGTACCTGCCGGCAGTCTGAACTGCCGCTGGCTTAGCTCTCTGTGTCATTGAAACTCGCAAGCCCCACCGGAACGTCAACCCGTGGATACTTCAGGGGGAGACTATCCTCTTAATAATATATATAATATCCCATTAAAAAATAAAAAAGTATTGGGGCTAATGAAGGATGAAAATAACGGGACAATTATGACAGAATTTATCGGTTTACGTTCAAAATTATATACTATTAAAGTTTTATCAAATGAAACTGAAAAAAGAGAGAAAATTTAAAAAATGATTACTCTTGAACATACCCAACGTGAAATAAACAGTTTTATATCGAATTTTGGAATAACAAAAAGGGCTAAAGGTATCAGTAAATCAGTCATAAAAGATATAACTTTTGAAGATTATTACAATGCACTATTTAACTATCAAAAAACCCACATTATTCAAAATCAGATAGTTCCCATGAAACATGAGGTTTTTACTGTCCAGCAAGAGAAAATTGCATTAAATCCGCGAGATGACAAACGGTATATAAATTATTCTTTCACTGATACTCTACCGTGGGGATATAGGTTTTAAAAAAAACTCATTCTAAATTTACTTGTTTAATTTTTTTTATTTCTGAATGGGAAGAAGAAAAAGAAGGAAAAGAATGAAAAAAAAACAAGAGAAGAAGAAAAATAATTACAAGAAGAAAGAAAAAAAAGAAAAAGATGAACAAGAAAAAAAAGATGGAGAAGAGAAAAAATATGGGATCCTCCAGATCTCCGACTACGAAGATGACGATGATGACAATTTTTTCTTTAATTACGTCAGGCACCCAGACGATCATGATGATGATGATGAGGACTCGGAATGTGAAGAGGTTGGACCGCTTCTAATAACACGAAGCGGTACAATATATGTTAAATCAAAGAACGTAAATATACACTTTTTTAAATTTTTTTGACTTTTTTTATTTCACTATACCTGATTTATTGAATTTTTCCCTTATAATAGTACATATATCAAATAAAACCATTTAAATTGATACAAAATTTTCATTTTTAATTTTTAAATATATAAATTTTATAATCATCTTCTTGAATTAGACGGCCCCTGTCCATTTTGACGATCATTGCCTCTGTTTTCTTGACTATTTAAATAATGCGATGGTAAATGTTTGGCACCATGAATTCCTTTAAGGTATTCACGTACTTCACAAGCCACACATTTATGATTGTATAAATCGGTTTCACCCTTACATTTAGGGCACTTTACTCTTTCTGGTACTGGCATTTTTTCTTGAATAAAATAATGCAATTTTAATGAAATCAATGTTTTTATACCTTCTGATCATCATTCTCCTCCTCCTCCTCATATCCCTTCTCCTTTACCATTTATAAAACCAGTTGATATTGAGGAAAAAGGTTCATTCCATCAGTGATACAATCGTGACTTACAGTTATACAATTAAATTGTTTTTGTTCAAAGACGGTAAAATAGTCAGAACTGAAAATTTATCATCCCATAAAGGAGAAAGTTTATATGAAAAATTTTATTTTAATGAAAATGAAAATTATGACTATATAGAAGTTTATTTCTATAACAGCGACAAAAAAGAAGAAGAGGAAGAAGAAGAAATTACTTCAAAATACGACGAAGACGAAGACGATGACGATAATGATGACAGTGATGATGATTAAAAATCCAGTTTGTACGTTTGGCAGTTGTAAAAATGGTACACATTATAAAATTCAAGTAGCAAGAAGAGGTTTTCGTCGTTTATGTAAAACTCATAGTGTGTGTAAATTATGCAAAAAACTTTTAATTGGTTACAAAGTTAAGGCACATTATAAATGCGGAAAATATCTTTGTCTCAAGTGTTACAAAGAAGAACGAAAAAATACACAACCTCATTTTGCTAAGACTATTTTACATGTTTTTTTCTAGTGTCAAAACGTAATAACATTTTATGTTGTCAAGCTAACCTCCTGCAGAAAACGTAAAAATAAAACAGGCAAAAAAGTATTGTAGCATAACATATTTAATTATTTTTTTGTAATTTTATTTTCCCAATATACCACTCTAATATATAAAATTTTGTTCTATTTTACCCGATATTCCACTCTAATTTATTTTTTCTACTAACTACTTTACGAAACAACAGCCTCTGGTAAATGACGTCATTGTCGATACTTCTTCAGCAATAAGGCCTTTTTGGCTAAGGACTCTTTTGGTCCTTCTTAAGCTACTAGGATAACCCTTCTTTGGCAATAAGGCCTTTTTGGATAGGGATTTTTTCAGGACTTCTTCGGCAATAAGGCCTTTTTGGATAAGGATTTTTCAGGACTTCTTCGGCAATAAGGCCTTTTTGGTTAGGGTTTCAGGAGGATTTCAGGCACTTCTTAGGCTATTACGTCACGTTCTTTGGCAATAAGGTCTTTTTGGTTAGGGTTTCAGGAGGGTTTCAGCAGTTCTTCGGATGGTAAAGGGCTGAAAAGGGACAGATGCCATCCGGATGTCACAGTTCCCCGCCCTCATAACTACTACTACCAATGGGAAAAGTTTCTACCTTTTGCTGGTAGTTTCTTGAAATCTGAAGTAGTGCTTTTGATTTCTAATTAGAACAAAGCAGGTCTGTTATAAGGCTTTTTCACTTGATGTCTTCTAAATATAAACTTAAAATATATAGAATGTTTCAAAAATATTTCGCGAAACCTTTCTTTTTGAACTGATGAAACATATGTGAAATATTTCACCAAATGTTCAGTGCGCAAATGAATACCACACTCAAAATTTTTTAAAAGCTTTTGAAACATTTCATGAAACGTCTCTGGAAACATTTCCAAAAACTTGCGTCAACTTTTCCAGAAGTATTAAGTTGCTCGCATTAAATATTTCTTAAACCTTCCAAAAATAATTCAGAGAACGTCTATTATATTTCATTAGGCAATCATGCAATATTGTCGAAACTTTTTTGGAATCCTTTCAGAAACATTTATTTCTGTGTCATACCGTCATTTCCGTTTAGATCCTTACACGAAACGTTTCTGAAACATTTCATCTTATGTGTATAGCGCCTATCTGAAATAAAACAATCTCATACTTTATATCTTTCGATACAATATGTGCAGTAGTCAATTGATACACACGAAGCTTGCGAAAGTCAACTCTTATGCACACAGAATCCGAAATAATTATTTCATTATCTTGATTACTCCATCTCTTTCGTTTTTTTGGATAGAGATACGTAATAACTTAAATGATAAGTTAATTTGACATTAGTTTACCTGAATTGAGATCATTATTACCATACGCTGTTTTGTTCATATTAAATTTATCTTCATTATCGTCATCCACATATTTCGAACAAAATTCATTGGAATCAGTTATATTTTCATTATTTGTCTCATTAAAAAAATAATGTTATTTTCTCTCCTCACTTTCTATTGTCAGACTGTTTTGCCTCTAATCCCTTCGTTTTTCTATTCATATTTTTTTAATCTTGGCAGTTTGACGACTGTCAGCTCAAAATATGAAAATATTTGCGTCAGAGTTTCTTCCGTACACTTATATATACTTTCAGAACACAAGAATTTTTTAAAATATTAGATTCATTCTCTCTAAAAATTCACGTCGGGGACTCGTTGTGGGGTTTAACACAGATATGTTTCGGGGATTCACCAAAGGTGTCGCAAAAAAGTGCGACCGGGATTCCCAAGATTGAAACAAATGTTTGTTTAAGTTGTCCACAGAGGGCAGATGCAGAGCAAAAGATTATTATCGTTATGTTAGGCAACCTTTAAAACAGATTTATATGGCATGTGAGCATCTTTCAAAAATAATTTTTATTTGATATATCAGTTTTGCATTGATGCATCGAAACTCTATGTATTCTTATACAAAAAATCAATCTTAAAATCGTGTTTTTTCCCAAAAATAGCCCATCACTACTTGAGTTCGGTTCAAGAAAGAAAAATAGCTCTCTCTCTCTCTCTCTCTCTCTCTCTAATTGCACGTGATTGACAAAGTAAAACAAGCCCCGTTCAAACGCAAACTAAATGTAAGTTTCAAACAACATATTTAAAGCGCAAGCAGCTCAGTTGGTAGAGCTTTCGCTTTGCAAGATGGTATTTGCAAGATATACAGGTTCGAAATACCTGTTTGTATTTATTTATTTTTTTTTTAATAGAATTCATATTAAATGGTTTTTAAATAATAATATCAGATAAAAATTTAAACTATTTTATTGATTTTTAAATAAAACCATTTTTAGATATACTCTAAGTATATGTTTAACTTTTTCATGGTTATTTTTCTGCTCATAATTATCCCTTAACCCAGGATGTTTTTTTATTATAAATATGATCAATTTAGCTCTATAATTAAGGCTACTATTGCTATGTCTTACGATAAATTTTCGAACTTGACTACCAATCGAACAATAGATATCCTGAAATGACCCTTTGCAGTATTTGTAGCAGTTCTATACATTTTTCGATAATACGGCAGATATAAATCATATCTTTGTAGGGCGAATTAAATTACTGTGATCATAATTTTTAGTTTTACAATTCCGAACACTATAAATTTTAACCATTCTAAGAAATTTTATGGCTAAAAAAGATAGTAAAAAAAACTATTGCGAACGCTAAATTAGACAGTCTAATGCTTTATTGACAGAGCCACTTGCACTTTGGATACATACGCCCTATTCGGTAAGCATATTTTTTGACACTTCTTTTCCTTATCTTTTTCAAAAACAGCGACGTAATTATGTATTACTATAAACACGATAAAAATACAAGATCTTTTTTATGACATTTTCTTTCACTTTATTATTATAGAATTTCAGCCTTAATGTCATATTTAGGTTTCGCTCGGAGGGACTAGTTTTACTTATCCAATCACGTGCACTAAGAGAGAGATAGCCATCCGCCCACTTATTTTCCTCACTCTCTCGAACTACTCACGGTTACGCACGCCTGAAGGCTTGCTCCAAGTAAGTATAAGGTCGATGATACTGAGTAAGATCAACAGCTCAACTAGATATAATTTGTCGATAAGTAATTAATACTTTTTCAGTGAATTTTTTTAACATTGTTCGTCCTTCGCTTGCATATCTTATATGGGAATTATCTTGTTCATGATTGAAAAAAACAATTTGTGGCATGCTTTCTTAATGTTTGCTTTTTATATAGACCGTTACAATATTTACACGGTAAATAGTTTTTTCCAAATTACACTGGAGAACAGCCATAATGTATCTAAAATAAAACCAACTAAATCTTACCATTTTTGGTGTGCTAAAACCGAAACTAAGCTTATCTTTTTAATATTAGTTCAAGTTTTAGAGATACGTAATATCATGTCTCCCTATATATTAACAATGTAACCGCAAGAATGCACATGGTGTATTTATATTGTTATAACAATAGAGGGGTGCGATGTTGTCAATTATACGTTTTCCCCCAAGTTAAGGAAACTTGGCAACACCGCATAGGAGATCTACAGGGATGACCCCCCATATATTAAAGTCCCAACCCCCCAGGGCTTAAAATAAAGGAAATTAAATCCAAGTAAATCGACTTTTATGTCTGTCTTGTACTGAACAATCCCTGTATACAAACAAATGACAAATGCCACTATTGCGAATATTATGGAATTGAATAGAAAATTCTCGAATATTCTCTGAAAATGTAGAAGCCGTATTTGGATATATAAGCAGTTATAAAGCGGAGGGGTTAATCAGTTGAAGTTAGTGAATCGAATCAAATAGTTGAGATTGTAAGATGTCTCGAAAGTGTGTAAACATACCAGATCACTTATGTAATGCTTGTGGTGAAGTGACGATCTATACGGTCTGCTGTCCCAATGATCTGGAGAGAGCCTTCAAATCATGTTAATGATTGCTATTTCTGCATCATACCTCGTGTTGGGCACGGCCAAGAAGAAAAAATCTGTTATCAACTATTGAAGTATACCATCTGCCATGAGACCTTTGTCTCATAGTGTAGAACTTTATATTCCAAAATCACCAGAAACTTTCATTTACGAATCAGATAATAACGATACAACGATTTCTCAAGAAGAAGATATGCCGTCAACATCGAGAGATCCTGATTTCACACCCAGAACATTATACAACGAACTGCACAAAATAATCCAATCAAAATTAAACGATTTTGTGAGAGATTTAGAACTTCCAAAAAGTAAAGCAGAGTTACTAGGATCAGAATTGCAGCAGTAGAACTTATTAGAAGACGATATATCAGTATGTGTTTTCCGAAAACCCCATAAAGGCCTAACACCATTTTTTAACATGGAAAAGAACTGTGTTTTCTGCAATAACATTAGCGGTTTATTGGCGACTGTAAATATAAAATAGAAGCCAGAAGAATGGAGATTATTTGTAGACACTTCAACATTAAGTAGTACTATTGCACATGGGAAATATTTTACCGTCTATTCCTGTTGGATATGTAATTCACATGAAAGAATCATACAATATGAGGTACCTATTAACCAGTATAAAATACCATGAGCACCAATGGCAAATCTATGGCGACTGAAAAGTCATTGCAGTTTTACTTGGGCTACACCAGTTTTGCTGTTTTTTGTGTGAATGAGACAGTCGGGCAAAGGCACTTCGTTACAAGAGAAAAGACTAGTCCGTTTGACAATCGTTAGAGCCAGGTGAAAAGAATGTGCAACATATGCCACTGGTATATCCCAAAAAGATTTTGTTGCCATCACTGCATATCAAATTGGGCTTAATGAAAAACTTCGTTGAAGCACTGAATACAGATGGGCCAGCTTTTCAGTACCTGCGTCAGAAATTCCCATGGCTAAGTGAAGCAAAAATTGAACAAGGTATTTCAAAACATTTCAAATATTGAACAAAAATGCTTGGAATGATTTTCGCCTCGTGGTCACTAATTTCTTTGAAAATAAAAAGCTGACAATTACGTTACTCTTGTTGAAAAGATGCTGTCATCGAATCAAAAAATGGGTTGCAATATGATCCATTTCTTACAATCACATATTTTTTCCTGACTGCGGAGCTGTAACTAATGAGCACGGCAAACGCTTCCATCAGGATATATCAACAAAGGAGAAAAGGTACCAGGGAAAGTGGAATGCTTCCATGCTTACCGACCACTGTTGAACTCTTGTTAGGGATGCTCCAGAAACAATTCACAAAAGAAAAGCAAAAAGACAGGATATTTATTGTCTCTACAAGTGTAAGACTATGTATTTTTTTATCATTTTGTTAAAAATAAAATAAAAAAAATTGTTCTTGAAAATTGTAACTAAGTTTTTAATTTAGTTGTTATTTTTTTGTTCAGTACCACAAAATTGACAAAAAAATGCACTTTTCATACACGATATAACAAATAAACTAAAATTTGTTGCGTAGTGTTGTTAACACCATTGTAGTTGGAGGCAGCGGCGGATCCAGCCTCTCTCTTAAAAAGGGGGGGGGCGAGCTCCTACCGCCCCCTTTCTCGAATCCGCCACTGGTTGGAGGTGGGTCTTTGCACCGGCCTTCTTATGTCTTGGGAATAATTGGGACAAATTTACTTGTTTTCTTAAGAGAAAATTTAAAATTTGAATGACTCTTTCTTCATTTGCATGTTTGCTAAATAAATGATGGGAAAAGTTTGTCATGTAGCTATCACAGTAAGGGCATCTGTCCTTTTTATTCCAGACTCTACCCTTTCAATGACTAACTTTTACAGGGTGGGAAACCGGGCGTACTAAATTGTTATTCTAGAATTAAAATCTTATTTAATTTAAGTTGCTAATCAAACTAACTTCATGCATGTGTTTAAAAGATAAATGCAGTTTTCATATATCTACTCAAATTTCAGTGGAAAGAATTCCTCACGGGATGAAAAAAAAAACATTAATATGTTTTTTAAGTTTCCCCTTTTCTTAAATATATTGTTCTAATATAACTTGAAAAAACAAGAATTAATATCATTGTCTTATATAACCCCCTGAATAATACAAAAGTGATTTAGTTTCAATATTTAGTATAAAGGAATTCATTCTACAAGAATTTAACTCTCAGAATCCTACTGTCCCATCATAATTTTATTCGATCTCAAAAATATTCTGCTCAACTATGTATTAGGATTGGTTTCTTTTATTATCAAGGTATTCTAAAATAATAATAATAATATTTACAATTTTCATAATAAAACGATTTTTAATATTATTTTAGTTGAATAAATTATTCATGGACATCCTGTGTATGCACCATCAACTGGCTAATCTCATTAATGATATTTTTCTTATCCCAGCAAAAATGCCATTGTTCTTGACCGAAGGTGCTACATGAGTGCTCACAACTATATTGAAAATGTATAGGGTCAATAGTCATTTTGTTTCCTTTTTAGAACGCATCATGTCTACCTGGAGAACTAGCATCCAATTGCAAGTGCCATCCAGCGATACCATCGAAACTAACACAATTCCAATACGAAAGGGAATATTTCAGGGCGACTCACTTAGCTCATTGTGGTTCTGCCTTACAATGAACCCACTATCACTCTCTTTGATCTCCACCAGATACAGCTTTAGTATTAGAAATAACAACGAAAAGGTAGTAAAAGTGAATCATCTTCTATACATGGATGATCGTAAAGTGCTACCAGAATTCAGCTGGAACAAATGCTTAAAATTGTAGAGGAGTTCTCCGAGGATATTGTAATGTAATTTGGAATGGACCAGTGCCGTATTTTGAACATCGTTAAAGGTAAGATACAACCAGGAGCATTTGAAATGCAGAGGAACTATATCTGCAATGGAAGCAGACCAAACATACAAATACCTAGATATCCAACAGGCTAAAAGAATTGACCATCGCACTATGAAAGCCGAATTGACAACCGAATTTGTCAGGAGGGTAAGGCGGGTATTACGAACTAACTTAAGTAGAGGTCAATCGGGGCAATGTCGACAACTCGGCGTCGAACTACTGGTTAATTTCAGGACAGATATTTTCGGAAACGGAGAGTTTTTTGTTAGCGATCCAAGACCAGGTTATTTTGGCGAAGAACTATCGAAAGTTTATCATTATATATCGCTCAATAGAAAATGATCAATGTAGATATGGCTGTCGAACATCAGAGACAATCCAACATATAACTGGAGGATGCTAAACGTTTGCCGCAACTAAGTATAAGGAAAGACCAATTCAAGTTATATTGGGACCGAACGGTTTTGACGGACCGGACAGTTGCTCATAATAGACCAGACATTATACTAACAGATAAAATTTCTAGGCGAACTACACTAATTGACATCGCTGTACCTAACAACAACAACCTAAGGCCAAAATACAACGCGAAGATCGCCAAATACAGAGATCTGGCGGTACAAATCTGAAGACAATAAGCAACGAACAGGGTTCAAACGATTCCCATAATTTTATCAACAACTGGAGTGATATCATATAATCTTCTGCAGAACATCATGGGACTGGGCCTTAGTGAGCGCGGACCGTCCGAAAGTTCGTAGGAAATGCAGCAGACCACGTCACCTAGGACCCGATAACATGGAAAGGGTTCCCACAGAGCTTCATACTTTTGATATCTTTGGTTACCTGGTATGAGTGAATAATCCCTGAAGGGAGCGCGAAGCCGTTTGGCTTGTAAATATAAATATCTTATTTTAATGATTACGTACAAATAAAAACAAAAATTATTGCAGATCTACTGTCGAATAAAAATTTCATATATTCAGAGATAAAATGAATTCATAAAAACCATGTGATACTCCAATTTTGCTTTTAGTGTTCTGCATCAAAACTGGAAAAACGAAAATGAAAAATCTAACAATATACAAAGTGTCTCTAAAAGGTATGTACAAAACGCTCGCGCAAAATTCCTAAGCCTAAAACATGAAGATCTAGCCCAATTTACGTTAGTCTTAAAGTTCAAAGTCTGGAACAAAAACGGTTAGTTCAGTTTAGTTCGTTGATAGTTTCCGAAGTACAGAGTGTCAAAGTTATAATTTTTTTAAACTTATTTGTAAATATTTATACTCATAATGTCTTGATGTACACTAAATGTTGTACTTTGGCATTTTTTAGAATCAGAAATCAAGATCTGGTTACAGTCTCGATGAAGATTACCGAGGGCGTCACCAGCAGCACTTCGTCTAGCTCCATAACAGTTTTGTGTCTCCATATATTAAATTTCTGATTAAAAAATCTTATTTCTTGGCATGTTTTATCCAAGAAAAGTTAAAATTAGTAGGTATCGCTTCGAGCAGCCGTTTCTAAGATAATCGCATTCAATGGTTTTATTACGTACTGAGATTCGTCGTAGCCCCGTTTCACACTTTATCTGGGCTTAAGACTGGTCCAAGAAATTTAGATTGTGTTTAAGGGCCAATAGACCGACAAAAAAAATTACATATCAAAGAGCTAGCAATAATAAATAGCGTCGTTAATTACAAAAAAATAATGTAAAATTATTCATTGTGACAAACTTTTATTGTTTAATTTAATTTTAAAATTTATCATTTAATTCTTAACATTTTCACTATTTCCGAACATTTCACTAACGTAAAATAGGCCTATATTAGTTTACGGTTATTGCAAAGAAAATGGTCGAGAATCGGTGAGAGTATACAGAGAATAATGCATACCAAACCACCAAACATTTGCCGCTGTTCAAAAGCGTCTTCAACAAACCGGTAGTTTTACTCCTGCAATCTTCGATCATACGCTATAGATTTAAACAACAATTGAAGGTTGTTTATGGTCGGTGGGGAAGAGGCTTTTTTGATGTTTGACAAACATGTTTACTTACCTTTCTTTCAGTTTAATTACTTGTCGTGGCTCTTTTCAGTATTTTAAAGTGTTAGAAATTACTATAAATGCGAAGTTTGCAATTAATATTAACAAAAAGATGATTTAAAAACTTATTTTTATTGACAAATAAAGTTAGATATTGTTTACATATTGAAAATAACAATAATAATAATTTAGGCAACCATAAATTCATTTTTAGAATTGAAGTACCGATTATCATATGATACTCTTATAAATAATGCAATTAGAAAAGGATAGCATAAAATTGGTATGTGTGTACCAAGAGATAAAGTATCTATTGTTTATCAACACTTTTTGAAATATAAATAAAAATTTTATTACGTTATTCAGCGTTCAAACAACCGGGCCCTAGTTCTGACGTTATGCTAATTCTATAGGAGTATGTTCGAAGCCTGCAATGATTGATTATGGACGGAATGTACGACTAGGGCATCGGAGGTTGAGAAAGAAATTTTAGAACGAGTTAAAGAAAATTCAAGTCTGAGCACCGGACACTTAGGTTTGGAACGTAAGAGTTTCTAAAGATACAGTTAATAAGACTTTAAGTAAGCAGCTGTTGCATCCATTCCACCTCCAAACAATATAAGAGCTTCTACCTCCCGACCTCAAAATGATTCTGTCGATTCATTAATTAACGGAGAGCACGTGATGTAAATTTTTATAAAAAAAAATCTATATACCGATGAATGTTGCTTTAGAAGGAAAAGTATGACAAATTTACATAATGAACATATTCATGCTGACAAAAACCCAACCTGCAATAAAGAATTAATATTAGCAACATGAATTTAGAATTAACGTAAGGGCAGGAACCACTGACAGATTTATTATTGATCCTGTTATCTTACCACCTCGTATAAATGAGTTGAATTACCTAGAACATCTAATATATTTGTCAAATTTATTGGATGATCTACCACCGTGGTTTATACACGACGATCTATCCCCATACTTCACATTAAATGTTAAAAATCAGTTAAATGAGAATTTTCAAAACCCATGCTTCTGTAAATTGGCCACCTCGCTCACCGGACTTAACACCTATGGATTATTTTTATGGGAAACCCTTAAACAAATGGTATACTGTAGGTATGTAAACACCGAAGAAGAATTGTGGGTAGATATTTTATGCTTAGATCTGTGGTGGCTGGTGTATTATAAAAGTAGGGGTTGCAACTCCAATAGTACATTAAAAACATCGATATGTACACAGTGGATGAAAAAATAAAAGTATTTAAAAACTGAGTTAACATGAAACAAAGCAGAGTATTTCAAATAACTAAACATAAAGACGGGAGAAAATTTTAAAAATAAAGCAGTCAAAACAAAATGTATGTATAACATACTGTGGGAATTATAAAAAAAAAAATCCGTACGCCGATCTTTGGCATTAACAAACTTATCAATAACCCGCTTATTATAATCAGGTATGCTTTCGATAAGATCCCTTTCTCTAGAAAGGATTTCCAAAGCAGAAAATCTTTCTTAGCTCATAGTATTCCATAAAAACTTTTTTATCCGTTTGAGGGTAGAAAAGCACGGTTCTGCTTCAGCCGATGCCATCGGAATAATAATTAAAATTTTTAAAAGTTTTAGAACTCCACTAAATATCTCGCTTATCTCGATGTTTTGCGAAAGACAAGAAGTCCCGAAATTGATCTAAATTCTTCAGTTTCATATAGAACGGTCAGTTGTGTACGAAGTTATTGTTCGATAAAACAAAGAGCAAATTTTAATCGTATCTTTAAATTTTTGTTCGGGAAAACATGTACTGCATTCGACATAGTGTTCTAAAAAAAAAGACTGGGTGCTACCAAGTGACCTGTGAAGCTAAATCGTTCTTTTGCCTGACAAATAATTATACCACAAACTTCTTTTCTTTCCGAGAAAACTCCGCGGATCAGCGAGCTTACGTCTTTTTGAAGTAGATGAAGATGGCTCGGCGTCATTTGAGGTAATATTATTTCTAATTTCTGTTAATTTTGATTCAAATAATAATATATTTTTATTTGCGTTAACAGTGTCAATTTGTGTTGTTTCAAACTTACCAAATAATACATTAACTTGAGGCATTGTTTTGTAAAATAAGTTTAACCATGAAAGGAAACTCTTGGTTATTATAGATTACTTGGCTATTATAGATAAATAATCAACTTCTTTTATTTCTTCAGAAATTTCCGCTTGAAATACAATAAACATTGCTTATAAAATTTCATTTCATGATTTTTGACTTACCTTTAAATACCTGTGCTCTTTCCAAATGTTGCTTCAGAGCACTGTCTAACTCAGCACTAAAATCAATGAAACCTCGAAAAACCCCAGGATTAGAGGAAGACGTAGACTCATCATCTCCTCGTAACGCGAGTTCGAAAGTTCTACAGAAACGCATATAATTAATTATAATGTTTAAAATGTATCGATTATGTTTCACTTTTTCATTGTGCAATTCAATATCTCTTCGATAAGCGCAATTGAACAGTTACGTTAACAGTCCCGAAAATTTAATTGTGTAAAACATTTTTCATATGTTTTGCCGACAACGTTTGCTTGTTAATGCGGTCGCCCGAATGACTTAAAACCTACTTTTGTCCAAGAAGTTTCTCCTCCAAATAATAAATATGGAAAACAAAATAGAGCATTTTTAATATCATGACCATAAAGCCACGTATGTTTATTATAGAGATCCGGGTAAAACGTCCTAGTAAAACTCCTTTTTTTGCTAGATACGGACTGATATTTTTAAATTCGGAGTAGGCCTTCTAAGCCTTTTTATTTCAGCCTTACCACTTAATGACCGACCGCAGAATGGCTCTGCAATTAAACTCTGAACGGAATAAATTTTTGTTTTTACCAAAACCAAAACACAAGATGCAAAACCATACATCAAATGCCTATCTGTATACTCAATAAACGTGTATGCCATATTTTGAATTATTTTACGATCAATTTCACCACGAAATCCAAAAATCAGTAAATTAATATCTAACAATGTGAAAGTTGACAAGTTCTAAAATGCAAGATATTTATTTCTTTTGTACCTAGCAACGTTTGCAACAACAATACTTTGTTTTTGGTGCCGATAAAATAACGTTTTTTTTTAAAACGGTTACGATTAGCGACATGAAGGAAGAGTACTAAATTTTTAGTCAATAGTTAAAGGTATGTAGAAAACGTTTTCCAAAGTTTTTATCATACAGGGCGAAACTTTTATGGATAGTAATTTGAAGGGTCTTACCTGGTATACATGATACTGAAAAAATATAAGAATGTACCTGGTGGTTCAATAATTACGGGTAAGAAACTTGATTCCATTGCAGCTCTTTGGGAGCCCATATCTCCGAAGAGGAGGCTTATATGAAAAAAGTTTTTATGAACTTGTAATATTCCTTTCACGTGTTTTTTATAATATCCGGGAGACTTCCCACATTTTCCCGAACACCCAGTATGTTAATGTCATAGCATTTTTACTTCCTACTTAACAAAAAATACTATGACAACGACTTGTGATGCAAGTTAAATAATAGTCACGAACTTGTTCTCTAGACTTAATACAAAATTTTAAAATCTATCATTTTGTTAATATACCGGAAGATAACATTTAGTTTAAAATCAATTATAAAATTTGTACCGAACAGACAAAAGTCGATTGCAAAATTTGTATCGCACAAACAAATAAACAAACAGACAGGCAAGAAAGCGAGATTATATTGCATCGTCATTGACGCGGAAAATATGAAAAATGTAGTGGACTGTAATTTTTGAATTGGTAGAAAAAAGGGAAAATGAAAAACTTGCACAAATCGCTTACCTTTCCGTACGGTCAATAGGGCACAATCTTGATCCTGAGGGTACCCTCTTGCTGGTGTTCGCAAGGCTACTCAATTCACCTGGTTTCTTCCCGCACTTTAAGGTTCGCAGAAATTGTCTCTAAAATTAATTGCTTATTTTGCCACGATGCCGACCGGAAGAACGATACCGTACTCGACCCTACTTAGAGCGTGAGTTGATTGTATATGACCAATTCGCTTGGATTGGCTATGCGACTAGTGCGCAGCAAAAAAGTTAAGAAAAAATATAATAAAAAAAATATATCGGAAATAAGAGTATTCATGATAAAGGCGACATAAATTGAAGTGTAATTCTAAACTACATTATTATGTCACATGAGTCCCTAATTGGAATAATTAAATAATTCAATTGCCCAAAAATAAAATAGCTAAGATTTCTGAACATTCACCCCACCAAAAACAAATGTTTTTAAACCTAGTAAAATAGAAGAGTTATGAGAAAAAAATTTTAATATAACTTAAAGAAAAAAGAAAATAAAAATAATGTTACATTGCAAAAATAAGATTTTAGTTGCCAGGTAATGGGCAAATTTTGCCCACAGGTCGTTGCATAACACCGTGGATCGTTTTAAGCGTAACTACGCGAACCACACCGTCTTGTCCCGGATGTAATTTAAGTATTCTACCCATTTCCCATCGAAGGGGTGGATTTTGTTCATTTTTAATTAGGACAAGAGCGCCCTCATTAATAGGAGGAGATGGCTGAGTCCATTTGTGCCTCTCTTGGAGAAAATGGATATACTCTTGAGACCACCGTTTCCAAAAATCACCCTGGCGCTGAATAAGCTGCCAACGATTAAGCCTATTTAAATTTATAGAGCTTAGATCTGGATCAGGGATAGAACTGTTTAAAGGCTCTTGAATCAAAAAATGACCGGGAGTAAGAGGCTGAAAGTCAGTTGGATCGGCACTAATTGCGCATAAAGGACGTGAATTTAATAAAGATTCAATCTGGGTTAATAATGTGTAGAATTCTTCATAAGACAATATTTGAGTTCCTAAGACACGGTAAAAATGACTCTTAAAAGACTTAACGCCGGCCTCTGCTAGTCCATTGAAATGTGGAGAGCCCGGAGGATTGAAGTTCCAAGTAATTGCCAATGTTTGAGCAGCAGCTTGCGCCAAAACAAGAAGTTGGCTGTATGCACCCTTAAAATTTGTACCTTGGTCACTAGTTATAGTGACACATTGGCCACGACAGGCGACGAAACGTCTGAAGGCCGCTAAAAATGATTCAGAACTAAGGTCTAATGTGACCTCCAAATGAATAGCCTTAGTGAAAGTACAAACAAAAATGCAAACATAACCTTTAAAGGAGTAGTGGATATATGAGAGAAGGAAAGAGGAGGAGGAGGAGTAAGAGTAAATCATCAACACTTTTCATCCTCCTCCTCTTTTCTTCTCTCATTATACTTTTCAAATCTCTCATTATACTTATTAAAAAACCTCGTATCATCAACACTTTTCATCCTCCTCCTCTTTTGTTTTCTCATTCGAATTATCTCGTATACATTCGAGTTACTTCGTATACATTCGAGTTACTTCGTATACATGTTAACATGACCTTGTATCCCTTCTTTAAATTTTGATTATAAAAGCAACACTTTACCAGCTTAAAACATACTAAAATGAAATATGTCTTCTGCTTCTAACGAAAGTGAATTAAATTTATTAATTCAAAAATTTTATAAAAAATGTAAAAGTTCTGCTTTTGAGTTCGAACATTATGCAGTTGATAGTGGTCCATCTTGGTTTCAATATTATTTGGATATATCTAAAAACCATATAGAGGCTGTGAAATTGTGCGAACGTTATTTTCAAAACAAAGATATTGTACAGTTTATACGTGAATTAGTGAAGTTAAGTTGGTTTCATGATGAAGTTCGTCATTTAAACCAATATATTAGAGATCCTGTTGTATTACAAGAACTAATCAAATCGCGTGGTGAAGATGATGCCTAAAATTGAAAATTTTGTGAGGGACCTTTATGAAGGGTTCATTATGAACGAAGCATGTTCCAGATATTTATCTTGTTTAGTTGAAGAAGAAAGTGAGGGTCAAGATTTATTGTTATATATAAAATATGTTGATCATGCAAATTGTTGTAAAAAAGCAGCAGAATTTTGTAGTGAATTTTTGAAGACTAAAAATGTGTTAAAATTCTTTGATGAACTTAAAAAAATTGGACTCAATAAAGAAATAAATTTATGTATTGATTTATTGGTTAATTAAAGTTGGTGTGAAATAAGATATTTAAATGTTTATAGTTGTTTTATTATTGTGTAACGGCTGTTATGTTTAAATATTTGATTATGTAAAGATAGGAAAATATAATTTTCTGTTAGTAATGTGGGGATGTGGATAAATAAAAAAATATTATTACATTCATTGTTAATTTATTCATTCATAAAAAAATTTTTATACATAAAGAATACATTAGAAAGGGCACACATTGAAGGTGATTGAGAATGATAAAAACATTTAGGAGATGATTTATTTAAAACAGGTTGTTCGTCCAATTCAATTATTGGCTTAGTACAATATTTTCTAATAAAATTAGCTTTCTCTTCTCCTTTAATATAAATGAATTCTCCTTTTTCTGTTAAGTTTTTTACTATAGATGAAAAATTATGAAGAGGAATATATCCTGTATTCCAATTGATGCAGTGATGAAATTTCATTAACCATTCTGCTTGCTTGTATGTTTCTGGTGGAAGCATTTGTAGTGGATACGGTGGTTTAAAAATATAATGACTCATTTTATGTCCATCAAACATTGCAAGTTCTTTAGGAATAAACTTGTTGTGTTCATCCTTAAATCCTTGAACATCCATAACTATTCTCATTTTTATTTAGCAAATTTTTAAAGTACTAAATTTTTTTATTACAAATTGTTTTTTCGAATAGTCTTCAATAAGATTTTTTAGATGTTTAATTTTTTTTAAAAATAGTTCTATTTTTTCTTTTTGTATTTTGTACATTCCATTTGATGTGCAACAAACTATGGTATAGAAACAACTGATCTTATTCGATATATTTTCATTTTAATAATGATATTTGATGTGGTGGGAGAAGTTAAAGTTGTTTAACAATTTTTGTTAATGGATTATAGCTAAATACTTTATCATGTATTATAACACAATACGCAGCTGTTTTTCCCGATATTTTTTCTTTTGTCTCAAATTCAATTCTCATGGTTACTGGGCCGGATTGTAATAAATCTCTCTGATGAGAGCAATTAATGTAAGCAATAGGTGCATTATCTTTAAATTCTTTGGGATTAAATATTGGTTCTATTGGAAAGTTATAATATACTTGACGAAATTCAGAAAACATTTCATACAGGGTAGCAAACTTATTATTTTTAAAATCAAGCTGGAGATCCTGGTAAGGATATCTTTCTGAATTTAAAAACACATTTATATTCCTTAGGTCACAATGATCAAATTTACTCATATCTGATTTTAAATTACCACGTCTATCCTTTTGAAAAGCAATTAGTACATGTCTTGGTGTTTCAATTTTTGTGGAGGTTTTGACAGGCCAATTATGTCTTGTATTTTCTAATAACTCTGGATATTCAATTAATTCCCAACTTCGGAAAGTAAGAAGAATATCATTGTTTTTATCAATAATTTTCGTTAGTGCCAATTCTTGGGGAATGGCCACAGTAAGATGTGGAACTCGCCAACAAAGTTTGGTTATTTTAATTTTCGGTTTTTCATCATCACTTGTGGTTACTAAAGCATTAGTGTCATCATTGCTTCTTATTAGTATTAGTTCTTGTTGTGAATTTAAAATTATTTTGTTATAATCTTCAAAAAATCCCGAGTACATTTTTAATGGGACGCATAGGGAAACGTTTCCTTTTTCATCAGTCATAATTTTTTCTTTAGGTTTCGTTTTTGGATACCATCCAGCATTTTCCAATTTAGCACTTTCGTTTTGATTAAATGATATGTATCCTTTAAGAGTTGAAGTAATTCCTACATCTCGAACTGAATCAATTGTAACACCATTTAAAATATAACGTAATTCTTTAAACAAGAATGCTGGAGCATTGTTGATTAATACCGTATTAGCCAATGGAGTATCATCTTCTTTGGTAACTTGAAGTTCTAAATATAATTCACTTTTGCAAGGTAAAGGATATTTTCCTGTTTGTTGTAGAGCAATTCTAATTTCATCATTTAATCCAAGTTTTGTAGGATTGAAAGGTTCAAATGATAGTATTTCCCAGCTTAATATTGATTCATCTACAAGAATATTTTCTTTTACATTTAAATATTCCATTTTATTTTAGTTTGAAAACTAAACTTATCAGAAATTTTTTATTAGAAGGTGTTAACCTTTGAGAGTTTAATTTATTACTAGTTAAATGTCGTTTAGTATCTTTCTTATTAATGTTTTTACAGTAAAATTTTTTTGAAAAATTATAATTTGAGACTTTTTTATTATATAAAATAACCATTATTCATCTATTTTTTTAAGATGTAGTCTTACTGTTACCGTTTCTCCTCTGAAATTGATGAGATCACCGTCTTGATCTACTATTTTAATGTTTATATTGTCTATTACCTTTACAGTAACAGGAAAGTAAAGGACATTTTGTGGTGATTCTATTATTTTAAAACCAGGAGCTACACTAGGAAAAAATTGATGTATTATATGAACAGGTTTTCCATTTAAATATGATCCTTCGGCAATATTACAATCGATGTTTATGGCGTTTACTTTAATAATTTCCGCTGGAAAATCTGAAATGTGCTCCTTAAGACCTTCTAATTCCTTATTTTTAAAACCTAATATTTTTCCTATAGTTCCATCACGAAACGAGATAGGAATATCTGTTTTAATATGTGTTCGTAAAGTATTATTATTGGCATAAATATGAAGAAAAGTACGATTGTCCAAAAATTTTTGAATAAAATTATTTAAATCATCTATTTCATAACTACCTGGTGGTATTCTTATTTCTTTATTTGAGTCATAAATGAAAAGATTATTAGTCTCATCAATATTTGGAATAGCATTAAAAGTTTCAAAATTTACAAGTCCAATGGAATATTCAAAATTTTCATCTAAATATATTGGAGGATGAATATTAACAGAAAGCGTGGGGGAATTACCACTAATGACAAAACTGTACGACATATCTCTTTAAAAATTTTTAACAAAATGAATTAATATTGTTTTTCAACCATTATTATAAAGAAATTTAAGACAGAGCTCACCACAATTTGTTTTGTTAATTGATTGATAATGATCGTAGTTATATTTCACAATATTTTTCTTTTTATCGCTGAAAAAATATTTTGTTAATTCGGTAGATGGTCGCAAATTGCCATAACTATCAAAATATAAAATATTTTTCCCTTTTTTTATGTATGCAGTCCAATGAGTTCCATCACCACTATTCTTATCGAGATTAACAATACCACTTTCATTTTTATTAATTTTTTTTGGTAATTTATCTCTCATGAATATACCTCGAAAGTTGGGAATTTTAAGTAGATTAATATATTTACTTAAATCATAATTTGTAAGTGGTTTTCGAGGTATTTGTTTTAACAGTTTTTTGAATAAGGTTTCAGATATAATCCACATCCAGTTTTATATGGTTTTAAATAAAGACCACTTCCTTGTTTTCCTACTGCTATAGATTCCATCATTTTATTATGTCTTTTGGACTCTTCTAATTTTTCTTTAGCAGCTTTTGCATCGTTGACAGCTTTCGCAATACCTGCTGCTCCTCCTCCAAGAGCACCTAAAGCGGACAAACCAGCAAATAAAGGAATAAGAGGTAGAAATCCACCAGTTTTTGGAATTGGTATGATTCTATTTTTTGGTGATAATATTCTACTATCTCCGATAGATCTAAGTGCGGTTTGAATAATATCAGTCAAACTTTTAAATTGTTTTCCGTTTAGTGCTTGTCTTGCTTTTGAAATAGCTTGAGATAAAGTTATTCCTCGTCCTAGACGAGTTTTTCGACTTCTGTTTTTCCTTCTTTTTTTTAATCCCATACCAAATTTTCTTTTAATTTTCATTGCACCTCTTATTCCAAGTGCAGCAGTTTTTTCTCCAAAAGTGGCGTCTTTTGCTCTGAACCTTTCGGCAGCTTTGTCACCTAATAATTTATCAGCAGCGTGTCGGCTTTTTATATCATTTGATTGTGCATAGGCAATATCATGCTCTTTACAAGCTTCATCCAATAAGTTTATGCCTTTATCGCCTCTAGCTAGTCTCTTTTCTAGTTTGGTTCCAGGTCCACAAAAATTATACCCAGGTAGATGTAATTCAAAAGGTAACTTATTTATTAGAGTATTAATTAAACCACTACCTCTTTTTCTGACTCTTCTTTTATAAATGGATTGTTGCTTATATGAGATTGGCATTATATAATTGAAATCTTGGAACAAACTGACTAGTTTTAAATTAGAACTTACCCTTTATACATCCTCTTATATATGAAAATTGTCAAACAACCTTATTCAATTATTATTAAAGACCATGAGACTTCAAGAAATAATTTTAGAAAACATGGAAAATTGTTTGAAGGCTCTAGTAAAAGGGGGTTAATTATTGGTCCATCAGGGTGTGGTAAAACTAATATCATTATAAGTTTAATTGAAGATCCCAATGGTTTACGGTTTGAAAATTTATATATTTATTCAAAGTCTCTATATCAACCAAAATATGAATATTTGAGATTACTTTTTAAACCATTGAGAGAAATTGGATATTATGAATCCGAAAATGAAGAAAATATTGTTTCTCCACAAGAAATAAAACCAAATTCCATAATTATATTTGATGATATAGTGTGTTGCAATCAGAATGTTGTAAAAGATTATTTTTGTTTCGGAAGACATAAAAATACTGATTGTTTTTATTTGTGTCAAACGTATTCTTCGATTCCAAAACAATTAATTCGTGACAATGCGAATTTGATTGTTATATTTCAACAAGACAAAACGAACTTAAAACATATTTATGATGATCATGTTAATGTTGATATGTCATTTAATCAATTTAATGAGTTATGTTTGATGTGTTGGAAAGATAAATTTGGATTTTTGGTAATAGACAAGGATTCAAATTTAAAATCCGGTCGATATCGAAAAGGATTTGATTCATATATTTTCTTATAAAAATAAAAGTTTTGTGAAAAATTTAACTAATCATGAATGAACGCTTAGCAAGAGAGCTTGTTAAGTCAAGGAAAGCTGTTAAACAAAAATATCAAAGTTTAAAAAATGCTGAATTTGAAGCACAATCCAAATTGGAGGAAACCTATAAACCAATAACTCAACCCCTACAACAATTAATTTCAACAATTGGTAAAATTGAATCGGCTGAGGTAAAGGAAGAGCTACAAACACCCATTAAAAAAAATTATGAAACACCAGAAAAAAGATTGTTTCCAACACTAACACCAAGAAAAAAACTACAGTATGGAACATCAACACCAGAAAAAAGAAAGACAGGGAAAACTCCAATTCTTCCTACAGAAATACCAACAATTATTGATTGGGAAACCAGTATAGCTTCACATAGTCAGATGCCATCTTTACAACAAACAAGTGTCATAGCAGAAACCACCCCTTCTTCAATTTCACAATCTACGGTAGGAAATCTTTCGGATATATTAGAACAAACACGCCAAACAATTCAAACATTTGTCAGTACACCTTTATATCAAGAATATTTATCAGGATTTCATGAATTACCTCGTCAATATATTGACGGAGGGGTAAAAGATGTGGAACATAAGTTTGATCACCTCTATGGAATAGTACATGATTTTGAAACTGAGAAATTCTTTTTGGGTTTAACACAAAGACCTATAGAAATTATCGGTAAAAACATAAAAGTTGAAGGTATAACTTATACAGGTACACCAGGTTTATATGAATTATTATTTAAAAAGGAACCAGTAGGTTATAAAAAACAAGATTTGGAAAATTATATGGATATTTTAAAGAGAACCAATGCATACCGTAGAAATTATGATCCAAATGAGCAGGTACAGGGAAATGGATCACAAAAATATATTTCTATAATAGGGCCTTATTTACAAAATAAAGGAATTACAAAAACTAAAACCATAAATCCCGAAACGCATAATATAGTTCAAGGATTTTTTGACAGACGAAAAGCTCCATACAGGGAAACTCGAATATCTTCGAAAAGAACAGGATCCGGAATAACTTTAAAAGTTAATAAACCTTATACCGATTACGTATATTGGGATAACGTAAATGAACTTAGTAGTGGATATATGAGAGAAGGAAAGAGGAGGAGGAGGAGTAAGAGTAAATCATCAACACTTTTCATCCTCCTCCTCTTTTCTTCTCTCATTATACTTATTAAAAAACCTCGTATCATCAACACTTTTCATCCTCCTCCTCTTTTGTTTTCTCATTCGAATTATCTCGTATACATTCGAGTTACTTCGTATACATTCGAGTTACTTCGTATACATGTTAACATGACCTTGTATCCCTTCTTTAAATTTTGATTATAAAAGCAACACTTTACCAGCTTAAAACATACTAAAATGAAATATGTCTTCTGCTTCTAACGAAAGTGAATTAAATTTATTAATTCAAAAATTTTATAAAAAATGTAAAAGTTCTGCTTTTGAGTTCGAACATTATGCAGTTGATAGTGGTCCATCTTGGTTTCAATATTATTTGGATATATCCAAAAACCATACAGAGGCTGTGAAATTGTGCGAACGTTATTTTCAAAAGAAAGATATTGTACATTTTATACGTGAATTAGTGAAGTTAAGTTGGTTTCATCATGAAGTTCGTCATTTAAACCAATATATTAGAGATCCTGTTGTATTACAAGAACTAATCAAATTGCGTGGTGAAGATGATGCCTAAAATTGAAAATTTTGTGAGGGACCTTTATGAAGGGTTCATTATGAACGAAGCATGTTCCAGATATTTATCTTGTTTAGTTGAAGAAGAAAGTGAGGGTCAAGATTTATTGTTATATATAAAATATGTTGATCATGCAAATTTTTGTAAAAAAGCAGCAGAATTGTGTAGTGAATTTTTGAAGACTAAAAATGTGTTAAAATTCTTTGATGAACTTAAAAAAATTGGACTCAATAAAGAAATAAATTTATGTATTGATTTATTGGTTAATTAAAGTTAGTGTGAAATAAAATATTTAAATTTTTATAGTTGTTTTATTATTGTGTAACGGCTGTTATGTTTAAATATTTGATTATGTAAAGATAGGAAAATATAATTTTCTGTTAGTAATGTGGGGATGTGGATAAATAAAAAAAATATTATTACATTCATTGTTAATTTATTCATTCATAAAAAAATTTTTATACATAAAGAATACATTAGAAAGGGCACACATTGAAGGTGATTGAGAATGATAAAAACATTTAGGAGATGATTTAATTAAAACAGGTTGTTCGTCCAATTCAATTATTGGCTTAGTACAATATTTTCTAATAAAATTAGCTTTCTCTTCTCCTTTAATATAAATGAATTCTCCTTTTTCTGTTAAGTTTTTTACTATAGATGAAAAATTATGAAGAGGAATATATCCTGTATTCCAATTGATGCAGTGATGAAATTTCATTAACCATTCTGCTTGCTTGTATGTTTCTGGTGGAAGCATTTGTAGTGGATACGGTGGTTTAAAAATATAATGACTCATTTTATGTCCATCAAACATTGCAAGTTCTTTAGGAATAAACTTGTTGTGTTCATCCTTAAATCCTTGAACATCCATAACTATTCTCATTTTTATTTAGCAAATTTTTAAAGTACTAAATTTTTTTATTACAAATTGTTTTTTCGAATAGTCTTCAATAAGATTTTTTAGATGTTTAATTTTTTTTAAAAATAGTTCTATTTTTTCTTTTTGTATTTTGTACATTCCATTTGATGTGCAACAAACTATGGTATAGAAACAACTGATCTTATTCGATATATTTTCATTTTAATAATGATATTTGATGTGGTGGGAGAAGTTAAAGTTGTTTAACAATTTTTGTTAATGGATTATAGCTAAATACTTTATCATGTATTATAACACAATACGCAGCTGTTTTTCCCGATATTTTTTCTTTTGTCTCAAATTCAATTCTCATGGTTACTGGGCCGGATTGTAATAAATCTCTCTGATGAGAGCAATTAATGTAAGCAATAGGTGCATTATCTTTAAATTCTTTGGGATTAAATATTGGTTCTATTGGAAAGTTATAATATACTTGACGAAATTCAGAAAACATTTCATACAGGGTAGCAAACTTATTATTTTTAAAATCAAGCTGAAGATCCTGGTAAGGATATCTTTCTGAATTTAAAAACACATTTATATTCCTTAGGTCACAATGATCAAATTTACTCATATCTGATTTTAAATTACCACGTCTATCCTTTTGAAAAGCAATTAGTACATGTCTTGGTGTTTCAATTTTTGTGGAGGTTTTGACAGGCCAATTATGTCTTGTATTTTCTAATAACTCTGGATATTCAATTAATTCCCAACTTCGGAAAGTAAGAAGAATATCATTGTTTTTATCAATAATTTTCGTTAGTGCCAATTCTTGGGGAATGGCCACAGTAAGATGTGGAACTCGCCAACAAAGTTTGGTTATTTTAATTTTCGGTTTTTCATCATCACTTGTGGTTACTAAAGCATTAGTGTCATCATTGCTTCTTATTAGTATTAGTTCTTGTTGTGAATTTAAAATTATTTTGTTATAATCTTCAAAAAATCCCGAGTACATTTTTAATGGGACGCATAGGGAAACGTTTCCTTTTTCATCAGTCATAATTTTTTCTTTAGGTTTCGTTTTTGGATACCATCCAGCATTTTCCAATTTTGCACTTTCGTTTTGATTAAATGATATGTATCCTTTAAGAGTTGAAGTAATTCCTACATCTCGAACTGAATCAATTGTAACACCATTTAAAATATAACGTAATTCTTTAAACAAGAATGCTGGAGCATTGTTGATTAATACCGTATTAGCCAATGGAGTATCATCTTCTTTGGTAACTTGAAATTCTAAATATAATTCACTTTTGCAAGGTAAAGGATATTTTCCTGTTTGTTGTAGAGCAATTCTAATTTCATCATTTAATCCAAGTTTTGTAGGATTGAAAGGTTCAAATGATAGTATTTCCCAGCTTAATATTGATTCATCTACAAGAATATTTTCTTTTACATTTAAATATTCCATTTTATTTTAGTTTGAAACCTAAACTTATCAGAAATTTTTTATTAGAAGGTGTTAACCTTTGAGAGTTTAATTTATTACTAGTTAAATGTCGTTTAGTATCTTTCTTATTAATGTTTTTAGAGTAAAATTTTTTTGAAAAATTATAATTTGAGACTTTTTTATTATATAAAATAACCATTATTCATCTATTTTTTTAAGATGTAGTCTTACTGTTACCGTTTCTCCTCTGAAATTGATGAGATCACCATCTTGATCTACTATTTTAATGTTTATATTGTCTATTACCTTTACAGTAACAGGAAAGTAAAGGACATTTTGTGGTGATTCTATTATTTTAAAACCAGGAGCTACACTAGGAAAAAATTGATGTATTATATGAACAGGTTTTCCATTTAAATATGATCCTTCGGCAATATTACAATCGATGTTTATGGCGTTTACTTTAATAATTTCCGCTGGAAAATCTGAAATGTGCTCCTTAAGACCTTCTAATTCCTTATTTTTAAAACCTAATATTTTTCCTATAGTTCCATCACGAAACGAGATAGGAATATCTGTTTTAATATGTGTTCGTAAAGTATTATTATTGGCATAAATATGAAGAAAAGTACGATTGTCCAAAAATTTTTGAATAAAATTATTTACATCATCTATTTCATAACTACCTGGTGGTATTCTTATTTCTTTATTTGAGTCATAAATGAAAAGATTATTAGTCTCATCAATATTTGGAATAGCATTAAAAGTTTCAAAATTTACAAGTCCAATGGAATATTCAAAATTTTCATCTAAATATATTGGAGGATGAATATTAACAGAAAGCGTGGGGGAATTACCACTAATGACAAAACTGTACGACATATCTCTTTAAAAATTTTTAACAAAATGAATTAATATTGTTTTTCAACCATTATTATAAAGAAATTTAAGACAGAGCTCACCACAATTTGTTTTGTTAATTGATTGATAATGATCGTAGTTATATTTCACAATATTTTTCTTTTTATCGCTGAAAAAATATTTTGTTAATTCGGTAGATGGTCGCAAATTGCCATAACTATCAAAATATAAAATATTTTTCCCTTTTTTTATGTATGCAGTCCAATGAGTTCCATCACCACTATTCTTATCGAGATTAACAATACCACTTTCATTTTTATTAATTTTTTTTGGTAATTTATCTCTCATGAATATACCTCGAAAGTTGGGAATTTTAAGTAGATTAATATATTTACTTAAATCATAATTTGTAAGTGGTTTTCGAGGTATTTGTTTTAACAGTTTTTTGAATAAGGTTTCAGATATAATCCACATCCAGTTTTATATGGTTTTAAATAAAGACCACTTCCTTGTTTTCCTACTGCTATAGATTCCATCATTTTATTATGTCTTTTGGACTCTTCTAATTTTTCTTTAGCAGCTTTTGCATCGTTGACAGCTTTCGCAATACCTGCTGCTCCTCCTCCAAGAGCACCTAAAGCGGACAAACCAGCAAATAAAGGAATAAGAGGTAGAAATCCACCAGTTTTTGGAATTGGTTTGATTCTATTTTTTGGTGATAATATTCTACTATCTCCGATAGATCTAAGTGCGGTTTGAATAATATCAGTCAAACTTTTAAATTGTTTTCCGTTTAGTGCTTGTCTTGCTTTTGAAATAGCTTGAGATAAAGTTATTCCTCGTCCTAGACGAGTTTTTCGACTTCTGTTTTTCCTTCTTTTTTTTAATCCCATACCAAATTTTCTTTTAATTTTCATTGCACCTCTTATTCCAAGTGCAGCAGTTTTTTCTCCAAAAGTGGCGTCTTTTGCTCTGAACCTTTCGGCAGCTTTGTCACCTAATAATTTATCAGCAGCGTGTCGGCTTTTTATATCATTTGATTGTGCATAGGCAATATCATGCTCTTTACAAGCTTCATCCAATAAGTTTATGCCTTTATCGCCTCTAGCTAGTCTCTTTTCTAGTTTGGTTCCAGGTCCACAAAAATTATACCCAGGTAGATGTAATTCAAAAGGTAACTTATTTATTAGAGTATTAATTAAACCACTACCTCTTTTTCTGACTCTTCTTTTATAAATGGATTGTTGCTTATATGAGATTGGCATTATATAATTGAAATCTTGGAACAAACTGACTAGTTTTAAATTAGAACTTACCCTTTATACATCCTCTTATATATGAAAATTGTCAAACAACCTTATTCAATTATTATTAAAGACCATGAGACTTCAAGAAATAATTTTAGAAAACATGGAAAATTGTTTGAAGGCTCTAGTAAAAGGGGGTTAATTATTGGTCCATCAGGGTGTGGTAAAACTAATATCATTATAAGTTTAATTGAAGATCCCAATGGTTTACGGTTTGAAAATTTATATATTTATTCAAAGTCTCTATATCAACCAAAATATGAATATTTGAGATTACTTTTTAAACCATTGAGAGAAATTGGATATTATGAATCCGAAAATGAAGAAAATATTGTTTCTCCACAAGAAATAAAACCAAATTCCATAATTATATTTGATGATATAGTGTGTTGCAATCAGAATGTTGTAAAAGATTATTTTTGTTTCGGAAGACATAAAAATACTGATTGTTTTTATTTGTGTCAAACGTATTCTTCGATTCCAAAACAATTAATTCGTGACAATGCGAATTTGATTGTTATATTTCAACAAGACAAAACGAACTTAAAACATATTTATGATGATCATGTTAATGTTGATATGTCATTTAATCAATTTAATGAGTTATGTTTGATGTGTTGGAAAGATAAATTTGGATTTTTGGTAATAGACAAGGATTCGAATTTAAAATCCGGTCGATATCGAAAAGGATTTGATTCATATATTTTCTTATAAAAATAAAAGTTTTGTGAAAAATTTAACTAATCATGAATGAACGCTTAGCAAGAGAGCTTGTTAAGTCAAGGAAAGCTGTTAAACAAAAATATCAAAGTTTAAAAAATGCTGAATTTGAAGCACAATCCAAATTGGAGGAAACCTATAAACCAATAACTCAACCCCTACAACAATTAATTTCAACAATTGGTAAAATTGAATCGGCTGAGGTAAAGGAAGAGCTACAAACACCCATTAAAAAAAATTATGAAACACCAGAAAAAAGATTGTTTCCAACACTAACACCAAGAAAAAAACTACAGTATGGAACATCAACACCAGAAAAAAGAAAGACAGGGAAAACTCCAATTCTTCCTACAGAAATACCAACAATTATTGATTGGGAAACCAGTATAGCTTCACATAGTCAGATGCCATCTTTACAACAAACAAGTGTCATAGCAGAAACCACCCCTTCTTCAATTTCACAATCTACGGTAGGAAATCTTTCGGATATATTAGAACAAACACGCCAAACAATTCAAACATTTGTCAGTACACCTTTATATCAAGAATATTTATCAGGATTTCATGAATTACCTCGTCAATATATTGACGGAGGGGTAAAAGATGTGGAACATAAGTTTGATCACCTCTATGGAATAGTACATGATTTTGAAACTGAGAAATTCTTTTTGGGTTTAACACAAAGACCTATAGAAATTATCGGTAAAAACATAAAAGTTGAAGGTATAACTTATACAGGTACACCAGGTTTATATGAATTATTATTTAAAAAGGAACCAGTAGGTTATAAAAAACAAGATTTGGAAAATTATATGGATATTTTAAAGAGAACCAATGCATACCGTAGAAATTATGATCCAAATGAGCAGGTACAGGGAAATGGATCACAAAAATATATTTCTATAATAGGGCCTTATTTACAAAATAAAGGAATTACAAAAACTAAAACCATAAATCCCGAAACGCATAATATAGTTCAAGGATTTTTTGACAGACGAAAAGCTCCATACAGGGAAACTCGAATATCTTCGAAAAGAACAGGATCCGGAATAACTTTAAAAGTTAATAAACCTTATACCGATTACGTATATTGGGATAACGTAAATGAACTTGTTGATAGACTTCGACTGTTGGTAGCATCTATGATGGCTGGGAATACAGGACATAACAACGAAATTATTTCTATTATTGAAGAATTGAAAGAAGCCAATATAATTGTATAAAAGAAAGTAGTAAATATTGTTAGATAACATTGTTAAAATGACCATTGATAAATTTGGACGTCATATTTCTAAAAAGTATACAGTAGATATACCTACAATAGAAAATAAAATACTAGCCAATGTTGAAAATGAAATATTAAAAAATTTTAAAAGTGATGATATTGTTCAAAGATTTGAACCTGTGTTAAAAAATGATATTGTAAATTTAAAAAAGAGAGTTAGTGAAAATGATGAAAATGTGGAATCTATTTCGAAAAAAATTAAGTTATTTGAAGAAAATGTGTCAAACTATGATAACAGGATATTAAATATAAAAAATATTGTCAAAGACAATGATGAACTATTAAAAAGTTTTTCTCAAAAAACATCGAAGTGTGAAGATGATTTTAAAACAATAAAACAGAAATATGATGAAGTAAAAAGTTTTGAAAATAACATAAAAAATGAAATAACATTGGTTAAATCAAAAATAAATGATACTTCTGCAATAGAAAATGTTAAACAAATTATTATAAAAGATATGGTATCAAAGTTCCAAGAATTTACGAACAAACTTAATAATAGGGTTTCTGAAGAAATAGGTAATTTTCAAAACGTTCATGATGGTATGAATAAAAACACACAACAAATAGAGAGAGCTATGAATACACACTTTATAATCCATAAAAAAGATAGCGATAATATTAATGAAATAAATCAGAAAATTAATTCAATTGAAAATAATGCTGAAATAATTCTATTAAACTTGAAAAATTTGGAAAAGAAATTAAACACAGATTTACAAAATGTAGATGAAAAAATTGAAAATAAATTTAAAAATGAAATTTTAAAAAATAGTGAACAAATCATGGAGATAATCTCACAATTAAACAATCTAAAAACAGAATTAAAAACCACTGATGACGATGAATATTTTCAAAAGATGTTGAATAAAAGATTAGAAAAAGAATTAGAATCTTTAGCAGAACTAATACAAGCTATGATTAACACCTCTATCCATGATTTAAAAAAAGGACTTGCACAACACAGTTCAAAAATTGAAGAAATTTCAACAAAGTTAAATGATTATGAAAAATCTTTGAACGATGTAAGAATTGAAATTGAAAAAGCGATTTTAGATATAAAGAAAATAGAAAAAAAATTGGTAGAAATAAAATTAAATTTAACAAATGTAGAATTTCAATTAGGAAAAGATATAAAAAATCTAGAAAATAAATTGGTAAAAGAAATAAAATCACTAAACGAATTAGTTCAAAGAGCAGCCGAAGTTTCTAGAAAAGAGTTTAATGACACAATGGCATATGCTAGAGAAGAATTAAACGCAACAGTAAGAGAAATGAGAAACGAAAGTATAAAATCACTTGTTGTTTTTGAAACTAAAATTAATGTAAGAATTACCAACATTGAAGATGAAATCAAAAAAGTCAAAGATTCGAATAATGCATCTTTTAAAAATTTGGAATATAAAATCGAAGATGAAATCAAAAAAGTCAAAGATTCGAATAATGCATCTTTTAAAACTTTGGAATATAAAATCGAAGATTTGCTAAAAAAAGATAACAAACAAATAAAATAAGTTATTTAAAGAAGGTATTAAGAAATTTTATTCTAGTACTATGAGTAAAAATATTAAAGAAACAGTTGTAGATGAATTACATAAACCGGCAAGAAGAAGATATAGAAGAAGACGAACTATTGTTAAAAGCCTTAATGACTTATGGCAAGCTGATTTGGTAGAGATGCAACCCTATTCCAAATTTAATAAAGGTTATAGATATATTTTGGTGGTGATAAATGCATTCTCAAAGTATGTTTGGACTCAACCACTTAAAAGTAAAAAAGGAAAAGATGTAACTGAAGCTATGAAAAAAATTTTAGAAAAAACAAGTAAACCGCAAAATTTGCAGACAGATTTAGGAAAAGAATTTTTCAATAAAGATTTTAAAGATCTTATGAATTATTACAAAATTAATCATTATAATACTTACTCTAATCTCAAAGCGAGTATTGTAGAACGCGTAAATCGAACTTTAAAAAATATAATGTGGAAATATTTTAGTAATAGAGGGAATTACCAATGGTACTCTATTTTACCCACTATTATTGAAAAATATAATAATAGTATTCATAGAACTACCGGATATAGACCTGTTGAGGTTAATAAAAAAAATGAGAAAACTATACTGCAAAATTCTTTTACTTTTAAAAAAACATTTGATTTAAAGCGCACTAAATTTAAAGAAAATGATTTTGTTAGAATTTCCAAACAAAGAGAAGCTTTTGAAAAAGGATATACTCCAAATTGGTCAACTGAAATTTTTCAAATTAGAAAGGTTCAGTTAACAAATCCACCCACCTATTTATTAAAAGATAGTAAAAATGAATATATTGAAGGAGGTTTCTACCAAGAAGAGTTACAAAAAGTTAAACATCCAGATGTGTTTTTGGTTGAAAAAATTTTAAGGAAGAAAGGGAACCAAGTTTTTGTTAAATGGTTAGGATTCGATAAATCACATAATTCATGGATTCTTAAAAAAGATGTATTGTAATTAATTTTAAGTAATATTGTATATCAAATTTTTAAATAAAAGACCTATTTATATAACATATTTTTTATTTACGATAATCCTTTTTACAACAAATACTAACAATATAATTTTTAAGATGTTTACAACTGAGATTAACAATATAAATTTATATTTTTACATTAAATCTTTCAATATATATTTTTTTTCTATGATCTACATCAAAAATACTTTTAAGAATACTTTCACATTGTTCAACTCGTTTTTCAAATCTTAGTCTGTCAAGATAAAATTTCTGATATTCACTTTTTCGAGCTTGTCTAAATGCAAAGTCCCATGTCACTAATATATAAACTTTATTATTGTTCTCACTGATTGTCACTGATTTCTTCATATTTCTATTGTAATGCACCGGATTTTCTTAACTTGTTTTCTAATTCCTGTTTATGTAGAGATAACATTTCTAAAACAGTTCCGACATTTTCACTGTTTAAATTCTGACATGGATCCAAAACACTATAAATATGAGACAACACATCTCCTGACTGATAATTATAGTGATGAAACAAATTAAAATATTTGGAAAATTCTTGCTTTTTAATTATATGAATTCTGTAGTCAACAAGTTCATCGATTTCAACTAATTTATCTATTGATTCTTTTCCCAGAATCACATAATGTTCATCCTTTTGAATTCTGATAACAGGAGAATGATTTATTTTTTCAAAAAACACTGTGATTTTTTCAATTTTTAGTGGGTATGCATATGCTTGAGCAGAATAAAAATAATTCACCAACACTCCTTGATTTTTTTGAAGTTCTTTCCATTCTTCTTCATTCAAGTAAATGTGAAATCCATTTCGACCTCCAATTAGAACTTTTGGTGTAAAATCATTTATACCAATTCCAACACAAACAAATTTTGATAAGGAATTGTTAAGATAGTAGATTTTTGAATTTAATAATTTTTCATTACACTGACTAATTTTATCATTGGTTTCACTAGAACTGGATTTATATCCATTAAAATTGCTACTATTAAACATGATGTCTTGATGCTAACTGAAAACTAAAATACTGAGTCTGAATATATCTTATCCACCCCACTCCTCTATAAATTTCAAGGTCAAGCAAGTTTATTAAATTTTTATGACCTATCTTGATAAAACAAAATTGTCAAGAACGACAAAAGTGAAAAACTACCTATTGATAAAATTATATTGAAGATAAATAGAATTAAACAGTTTTTACCTTCCTCATCATTTTTAATATGATCACAGCTAGAAATCGTAAATGGTTTTTTATTTTTTTCAATCCAGTTAGTGTCAAAAATTGTATTATTTGGATAATGAAAGTAAATTTTGAAAAAATTACTATTAGATTGACTATTATTCATATTATATGCGAAAGCAGTTGAATAATTATTAATATTCATAGCTTTCATATAATTACATATTTCAGGTTTAATAGTAGAGGTTTCGTTTTCAAAACACACCATTCCATGTAAAACCCTTGGAGGATAAAGTACATATAAAGTATTATTTAAAATTGAATGTAAAACAATGTAGTTGATAAGGGATGCCATTAAAACACTTTTCAATTTTAAATGTCTATTAACAAAACAATAAGAGATTGAAATAAGACTGAACAGTTTTAATTAATTTTCTACAATATATAGACATTTTTTTTTCAAAATATTAAATAATTTGTTTACAAATTAGAGATACAAACATGGTTATTAAAACTATTAAAAAATGAAAGATGTTGACATATTTTCTTTCACTTTAAGGACATTAAATAATTTGTTTACAAATTAGAGATACAAACATAGTTATTAAAACTAATAAAAAAATGAAAGATGTTGACATATTTTCTTTCACTTTAAGGACAACAGGTTCACATTTTTTATTTTTTTCACCTAACCACAAACACTCGATTAAGTCACAGTTCTTCCAGTGACGATAATGTTCCTCAATTGGACAATCATCAATTTTCCAGGCAAATATTTCTGCACCACAGTAAAAACATTTACAAACATCATGAATAGCTAAATAATAAAACCCTGATTGGGCTAACACTTTAGGATTTAATTTTCCATTCCAGAATTTAAATGAGGAAAGTCTTTTTTCATATGTTCTATATAATTTGTTATCAATTTCTTTTTCAAAAGATTCTAAACACATATTTATTCTAGACGGTGGTATATTTTATACTGATATAATTTTAAAATTTACCATGTTCTTAAATACTTCAAATTTAGCCTTGAAGAGTAAAACTTTTAATCTTAAAAGAATTTTTTATAATTCATTTTCATGGTCTATTAACCACTGAAAAAATGGAATATCTTGGTGACCCCACGCTAATGTATCATAACTATTGGGAATTTTAAATCTTTTATCATCATTAGAAGTGAGAGCTAATTTGTTAACTAATTCTGTATAAATATTGTGAAGTCGAGATCTAAACAAATACATTGTACAGAAAGCTTTTGAATTTTGTTCTACAACATCTTTATAATGTGTTAATTCTAATTGTTTTTTAATGCTACTTTTCTTTATCCCCTTAGCTTTTTTAAGCAACCCATTTTCTGACTTAACACAATAAGCTTTGGCCCCTGTGCCATAAAAGCTTTCTATTGGTTCACCAGCATATTCATCCTTAAACTTTCCAACAACAGATTCAGTTATTGGTATTTCAGGAATATTATTAACATCATAATTTGAAGTATCGAATTTATCAATATTAACCCTAATGTCTTCATAAACATTACTTGTCTCAATTTCCAAAATAAAGGAATCTGTATCTGTGTACAGAAGTTTAATATTATTCTTATATAAAGGTTTTAAAAACCCATAAAAAAAGTCATACATCACCGTTTTTGATATATCTAAAATACTAAAGCCTACATAGACAGGTTTATCATATTGCACTAACACTTTACGCATTTGCACAGCTACTAAATTCTCTGAAAATATTGTTACATCTTTAAAGGATGGTTTAGCAATTAAATTTTCTGCCCCATCTTTTCTATGATTTTTTGCCCATTGTGTAACCAATCGTATATCTGTCCTTTTATCCACATTTTCCATTGTTTTTCCGTAGATGCTATTATTTGCCAATTTATAAGAATTTTTCTGAAATTGATTTTTAGATTGATTTCTTAAATTTGTATTTAGATCAATAAATTTTTTTAACCATTGAGATTGTGTAAACTCTACAACCCGATGAATTTTAGTTAGTTTAATTCCATATTGAATACATTGTTTTAATAAAGTATAGTGAATTACATATTTTTCTTTATTTTTTAAATTTGGAATTAATTTAAAAGTTTTAGAATTTTGAGGCTTATAATTTTCTGGACAGAATGGAAATTCATTATGTAAATTGTGTAAATTTTCAGGATATTCTAAATCAACCTCTAGCACATAACCCTTGTCATTAGTCTCAGATATATTCATTATATCTAAATTTTGAATTTGTTGATTTGATAACCAAACAAAATCTTTTTCGGGCAGATATTGAGACATCGCATATCCGTAAAGATTAGTTGCATCAAAATACATAATATATTTAGATGGTTGTAATGGATCATAATTTGAAAGAAATAAATTGTTTGCTATAGATTTCCTACATACACAGGTACTGATTCCTCCTCTTACACTACCTTTAAAAAAATGTAACATATCTGGGTCTGTTATTAACTCCAATTCGACTCCAGTATATCTTAAACAAGCGTCAAAACTTAAACCTGGAAAAGTATAATAATGTGCAGGATCAAGTTTGTAAGTTTCCATACACGTTTTTCTAAAATTTTGAAAAACATCTGCCAAAAGTAATACATCAGATTTAAGATATAAATCGGAATATTCACCGATTGTTTTACATTCAAATAAATTCCAAACATTTTTAGCCCTCTCATATTCTTCATCAGTAATGTGTTCATCCGTGAGGTCATTATAAAAATTTTTTTTATTGGGTAACTCCGTTTCATTTAATTTGTCGATATTATCAATATATTTATAAGGGAAAACGCCTTTTTGACGGATATACTTAAATTTTTCCTTTTCATTAAAATATTTGAACACTTCTTTGCATTGTTCATCATTAAGGATGGAAGCTAAATTTGACAAAGAATATGGTAGGAACTGAAATGAATCAATAAACTTAAGATATAGAAATTTTGACTTGGTGAAACCAGTCTTTTTATCTAAATATTGATCTACTTCAATAGATTTTTGAAATGAAATGTATTTCTCTTTATTCTGGGCTATGACAAATAATTGTTCATGATTTGGACATAAATTTTTTATAAACAGATGAGAATCATAATTACGCAAATTGTGTAAAACTACTGGAATGGAATTAGATAATTTATAATTTAAGTTGCATATAGAGTGTGACGGACCTCTATAGGAACCTGTTAAATGACAATGATCAGCAACCTTATCCGAAATTATAGGTTTATCACATATATGACAATCATTCGTATATTCAAAATGTAATTGTTCCAACACATTTAATTTTTTCATTGGTATTAACTTTTTCATATATTTATTGTAAATATTAAGAACGTCTCTTTCTAAGTAAGTTATAAAAATTTGTGCACAATTGGGACCCATATAATTTTGAAATTTGGAAATTGAATCATCAAATGAACACTTTATATAATAAGCAAACGAATATGGAATATGTTGACATTTTTTTTCAGTATATGGAGAACTTGGATCTACATCATTAATTTCATTATTTAAAGGCTTAAGAATGCATTCAAAATCTGCATATATAACAAATGGAACTTCAATTTGTTTCTGTATATTCTGAAATTTTAAAATATTTTCGGGAATAATATTTCCAAATCTATCTATTTTGGTTTCAGTTGAAGGTAGATTTATTCTTACAAAATCGCAATCATATGTGTTATGCCTGACTAATAATTCTTCAGTAGTAAAATATTGTAAACAACCGTCGCATAAAAATTTTTTCCCATGATGTTTAGATAATTGTTTTGAAATTAATCTAGATAAATCCGAAATATAACAGTAATGGAAATTTCCATTATCATCTCCAATTAATAATAAATTAAGGTGACGTTCTCGCTTATTTTTTGTATAATGTAAAGGTCCTATAATTTCGAATTGAGTTTTTAAATTATTCTTGATTTTTTCTAATCCATAAACATTAACCGAAATATTGTTTAAATTTTCAAATTTACTTATGTCTTTTAAAGTTAAAGGAAAATTGATACCTTTAAAGTTTAAAATAGTGGTGAAATGTGGATACGACTCCACCTTTTCAATTGGTCCGTTAGGTGAATGAAGAGCTGCAACCACAGACCAGGCGAAACAACATTCATCATTGTTTTGAACGTTGACTACAGCATTTTTCAACTTGATCTCTGACGGTAGCGGTATATATGAAGAAGCTTTTAAGGGGTTGTACTTGTTGATGTTAAGCTCAACGTGTAATATTTTTATTAAAATCCATCCTGAAATTAAAGAAGAATAATTAACAACAAATTTATTTTTGGTTTAAGTTTAGTTACTAAATATTTAATAAAAAATAATTTACCCGAATCTTTTTCTGCCAGTTCATCAGCTTTCCGGTCAATAATTTTAATAATATCTTCTAGTTCTTGCGTTAATTCTGAACTATTACATAAAATCCGAAATGGGGTATTGAAAGACTTAACTTCATGACTTTCATTGGAAGGATTTAAGTAAAGACCAAATAACTCCATGTTGAGTTTGATGCAGGTGTGTCTTTGGATTTCATAATTGATTACCTCAATTATTTTTTGTTGTATTTCGGAGAAAAAATCATAAATGTTGATTTGGTATTGAGTCGATGATATTTTATATGAAATGATTCTTTCCTTAAATGCCGATTTTATTACAGACACATTTTCATCCCTAACCACCATTGAATTGGTTTTGTGTTTATTTGTTCTCAAATGACAGAACCATAATGACTTTTTTATAAATATTTTGCAGAATTGACAATATCTTCTTTCACCTAAAATTTAATAACTTCTTTATTAAATTTGCCTCTAATTCATCAAATTAATAACTAATTATTAAATTGAAACAAAATTTCTATTTAAAATTAAACTTACAGCTTTTCTTCTTCTGTTCTAACTGGGGGCCATTGTTAGAGTGAATTATCTTCTTGTGGCGATTCAAATTGTCTTTTCGAGTAAAAATTTTGAAGCACTCTTCACATTTAAAATCCATTTTTCTAAAACGAATCTCTTATTGTGAAGCCCAAGTCGATTTTAACACACTGAAGGTGACACGGTCAGGTATGAATTTAAATGGTGGAAAAGAAGTAGGAGGGGAGTTAAGGAATGGGATGGAAAAAGCTAAGAGTAGCTTTATAAAGTTCTATCGCCCTTTCCCACATCTTCCTTTTCTCCTCAGCTGTTTTATTAGGATCGCAATTTAAAATAGAATCCAAAACAAATCCTAATGATCTTTGATAAGACAAATGTTTATTTTTAATTTTGAAATTTGATTTTGAATGAAAGCTTAGTTTCGGATAATCGTTTTCGAAGGGGATTGACACTTCCGTTTGTGTTAAAACAGAATTTTGAACTGTCTCTGTTTGTGTAGAAACAGAATTTAAAATTTCATCGAAATCTGGTGGCGAGTTTTCAAAAATTATTGGAGAATTTGGAAAATTTAATTCACAGTAGGTATTTTGGCCGCACGGAATTGAATTTTGACTAAAATTTTCATTTTTTTCAGATGGTTCACTTATTATTGGAAGAATTTCTTGGGAACCACCACCACTAGTAAACGATGCTCCCAAATCTTCACTACAATCTGAAATTTTGTAACTATCCCGTGAACCATCCTCCTCCCCCAAAACATCAACCCCCATATTTCCACTACTAGTCGATTCCGAAATTTTATTTTTTTTTTGATTAGTTGAAATTTTGAACAGAGATAGAGGAGAAAATGAAGAATTACCCGGTATTCCTCCAGAATTGTTTTCACTTTCAAAATTTCTAGTTTTCAACATTCCAAAAAAATTTTGTGATTTATTTGAACTCGAATCATTGTCACTGTCACTGTCACTTTTACTCTGATAATTTGTTAAATTTTTATTAATTTTGGGAATCCCCATTAGCTTTTTAAAATTGTCGATATTATCTAAATCTTGAGTTAATATGTCGGGAGTATTTGTAATGGGAGTGTCCGTTGTTACATCTAAATCTTGAGTTAAAAAATTTGGGGTTTCCGGCGTTAAAATATTATTAAAATCTAAATTTTGTGATAAAATTGAATTTTGAAAGTCAAAATCTGTCTCCGAAATATTCTCTAGTTCAGGCAAATATTCCAAATTTTCTAAAAATTTTATGTTCGTTTCTGAACAACTTTGGAGTAATTTGTTTTCTAAATTTTTTTCTTGCATCGTATTAATCATCGCGTTAAAATTTTGGGTTCTCTGACTTAAATTTTGGTTGTCACTTTCATTTTCATTATTCAAAAAAGCAGGCTGAATTATTATATTTGAAATTATATTAATTTTGTTCACCACTCCTAACTGTTCAGTGGAAGTTGAGGCAAAAGGAAAAGACATACCTTTAAAATTTGAGTACACTTGACAGCAACAAACTAAAACACACTAAAACAAACTAAAAGAAACTAAAATTGGAGACTTTAAATTTAAAGCGTGGTAAACTCGACTTAAGCTTGCTATAAACTGATCCTCGACCGTTTTATATGAAAGCAGGCCACGGTTTGTCCTCGTACGTATAGTGACCTCAATAAAGGTCAATGACCTCAATTCTGCGCGTCACACCCCGCGGAGCCCCCCTTCCCCCTCCCCCCTTCCCCCGCAAAATTTTTTCCCCGCCCCCTTCCCCCGCAAAGCCTCCTTCCCCTTTCCTCCCTTCCCCCCGCTGAGCCCCCCAGCTGAGTCCCTCTGCTGAGCTGCTTAGGGAGTTACGTCCCCTATAAGTCTCAGTGAGACGTCCTAAAATGTGCTGTAATTATAAAAACTCGAGAGGTTTGCGGGCGTATAAAACACAAAATTCTCTTCGGAGCATCTTACCTTAGGGTCCCCTATAACTCTCAGTGAGACGTCCTAAAATGTGCTGTAACTATAAAAACTCGAGAGGTTTGCGGGCCTATAAAAAACACAAGGTTTTTTCGGGGCATCTCGACTGGGGAGGGGTCCAGGGGGCGGGGGGCCGAAGGCCCCCCGCTCCCTGGAAGGCAGTGCGCGCGGCCTTCGGCCGCGCGCCGCCCCCCCCCCCCCCCCCGCCCCTCCCCCTTCGGGGGGCGGGGCGGGGGGCGGGGGGGGTATAGGAGGAGTATAGGGGCGGTATGAGGGGCCCTCTCCGCGATTTAAAAATCGAAATTTTACCTTGACCTACTTTCATAAAATGACTGTTTTGCGAGGTGACTTTTTCATTTTTGGTTCATCACCAGTGCTGTCTTCCTAAATTTTAATTTTTATTATTTAATTTAATTATCAATATGTTCAGGAACAGAAATTATGAAATTCAGGTTATGGATGGTAATAGACTTGTAATAAGAAGGAGAGTCAACGTTCCTCCTCCGGTACAAGTACCAACCATAACCTCCTCGACAAATCCAGAGGAAAATGAGGATCCTCAAGTGGAACCTCAGATAAATCCGCCAGTCCAGTGTGACGAAGTCGATTCCACTACAAAGTAAGTAGCTTATATTAAATTTATTATTAGTCTTCCTAATATCAAAATACTAATTGATTTTTTTTTTTTTCAGTTGACAGATACAAACAATAGACCAAGTTTAGGGACAGTGTTAAGTGAAACTATTTTTAGGTTAAGTTAAAGTGTTTAAGTGATAGTGAATAGTAACGGAGACGATTTAAGGTAATGTAAATTTTATTTAATTGATCTAATTATAAAGGAGTATGAAGATAACTGTACCTAAATTTCCTATAATATTTTTCTTTCATATTTATAAACTTATTAATTTTAGATTTAAAACTCTCTAAAATAAGAAAGGATTAAGAATTTTTGAACAGGGTGGTTAATTTAAAATATTTTTTCAATCTATTATGAATAATCAAAACTCTTGTATTTAGTTGTTATGTTTGTTCGTTATTCTTATAAATAAAACATTTTTTTTCGAAATTGTTCAATTCTTTATTCCAATAAGATAAGAATAAATGGATAAATTAAATACAAACAATAATAATTTTAAAATAATAAAAATTAAATAATAATACATTTTAAAATAAATATTCTAGGATTATAATTTCTTCATTTTCACATTTATGAAGTGGTTTGCAATACATAAATATTAAATAATACATTCTAATCTAAATATTCTAGGACTACAGTTTCTTCATTTTCACATTTAATTACACATAGTTCATTGCGACAGATTGGACATGTTTTATTAATTAACATCCACATTCCTAAACAAGGGATGCAAAATCTGTGATTACAAGGTTCTGGTGATATCATTTTATTAGATAATATATCTTCAAGACATATAGGACATTCTTCGGTTTTATTTTCAATTATTTCATTAACAACTTTTTTTTTTACCCTTCGCGACTTCCTACCGTTTTTATATATTGGTTTTTTACCAGGCATTATATTGGCACCACTGGAACATTTGCGTCCCAATCTAAATCAATATTTTTAACACTACTATTGCAAATTAAACAAACTTTGGGGGTAATAATTTGATACAACTGTCTTGAACACATATCGCAATGTAAATCATTGCTTAAGCGTTTTAATTTTCTCTTATTATGAGTATTTACATGTCTATGAGCCCCTGCCCTTTGATAAAATTGTATAATTTGATAGCATGCGTGACAAAGAGTTTTTTCTTGATTTTCCGTCACTACAAACACTACGATATAACTCTGAGTAATACAGAACACAACTTCTTTGGGATCAGTGTACTTATGTTTCACTAAACAAAATTTAGCACTAGCACTGTCTTCTTCATTATCTTCTTCAATATCGGAGTCACCAGAGTCAGCTTCAATTTGTTCGAAATTATTTATATCGTAGTTTAAACAATTTCTGAAGTTCTTCTGAAATTTTTCTTCGTTAAGATGTGTATTGTAATCCAATACTCCAATTAATTCATCTAGATCTGGATCTTCTTCTTCAATATTATTATCCATAAATTTTTGAATGAATTTTTTAATATTTACTTTGTAATATTTACTATTAAATATAAAATTATTTACTTATTATTTACTTATTATTTGTTGGTATTTAATTTATCATCTTTTGTTGCTCCACGTATCTATTTTATAAATTTACTGAAGTGAAAATTCATTGGTGGTAGGACTTTGTATCGACTTCATGGTCAAATAAGGTTATCCACCTCAAGGTCAAACATAAGGTTAGATCTCCTACTATGATCGGATTCGATGAAAGGTTAGCCATGTTGTTAACTTTAAGATTAAACTCAAGGTGATGTATACGAGGCTTTTTGAAAAGTATAATGAGAGAACAAAAGAGGAGGAGGATGAAAAGTGTTGATGATACGAGGTTTTTTAATAAGTATAATGAGAGATTTGAAAAGTATAATGAGAGAAGAAAAGAGGAGGAGGAGGATGAAAAGTGTTGATGATTTACTCTTCTTACTCCTCCTCCTCCTCCTCTTTCCTTCTCTCATATATCCACTACTGAACTTGTTGATAGACTTCGACTGTTGGTAGCATCTATGATGGCTGGGAATACAGGACATAACAACGAAATTATTTCTATTATTGAAGAATTGAAAGAAGCCAATATAATTGTATAAAAGAATGTAGTAAATATTGTTACATAACATTGTTAAAATGACCATTGATAAATTTGGACGTCATATTTCTAAAAAGTATACAGTAGATATACCTACAATAGAAAATAAAATACTAGCCAATGTTGAAAATGAAATATTAAAAAATTTTAAAAGTGATGATATTGTTCAAAGATTTGAACCTGTGTTAAAAAATGATATTGTAAATTTAAAAAAGAGAGTTAGTGAAAATGATGAAAATGTGGAATCTATTTCGAAAAAAATTAAGTTATTTGAAGAAAATGTTGTGTCAAACTATGATAACAGGATATTAAATATAAAAAATATTGTCAAAGACAATGATGAACTATTAAAAAGTTTTTCTCAAAAAACATCGAAGTGTGAGGATGATTTTAAAACAATAAAACAGAAATATGATGAAGTAAAGAGTTTTGAAAATAACATAAAAAATGAAATAACATTGGTTAAATCAAAAATAAATGATACTTCTGCAATAGAAAATGTTAAACAAATTATTATAAAAGATATGGTATCAAAGTTCCAAGAATTTACGAACAAACTTAATAATAGGGTTTCTGAAGAAATAGGTAATTTTCAAAACGTTCATGATGGTATGAATAAAAACACACAACAAATAGAGAGAGCTATGAATACACACTTTATAATCCATAAAAAAGATAGCGATAATATTATTGAAATAAATCAGAAAATTAATTCAATTGAAAATAATGCTGAAATAATTCTATTAAACTTGAAAAATTTGGAAAAGAAATTAAACACAGATTTACAAAATGTAGATGAAAAAATTGAAAATAAATTTAAAAATGAAATTTTAAAAAATAGTGAACAAATCATGGAGATAATCTCACAATTAAACAATCTAAAAACAGAATTAAAAACCACTGTTGACGATGAATATTTTCAAAAGATGTTGAATAAAAGATTAGAAAAAGAATTAGAATCTTTAGCAGAACTAATACAAGCTATGATTAACACCTCTATCCATGATTTAAAAAAAGGACTTGCACAACACAGTTCAAAAATTGAAGAAATTTCAACAAAGTTAAATGATTATGAAAAATCTTTGAACGATGTAAGAATTGAAATTGAAAAAGCGATTTTAGATATAAAGAAAATAGAAAAAAAATTGGTAGAAATAAAATTAAATTTAACAAATGTAGAATTTCAATTAGGAAAAGATATAAAAAATCTAGAAAATAAATTGGTAAAAGAAATAAAATCACTAAACGAATTAGTTCAAAGAGCAGCCGAAGTTTCTAGAAAAGAGTTTAATGACACAATGGCATATGCTAGAGAAGAATTAAACGCAACAGTAAGAGAAATGAGAAACGAAAGTATAAAATCACTTGTTGTTTTTGAAACAAAAATTAATGTAAGAATTACCAACATTGAAGATGAAATCAAAAAAGTCAAAGATTCGAATAATGCATCTTTTAAAAATTTGGAATATAAAATCGAAGATGAAATCAAAAAAGTCAAAGATTCGAATAATGCATCTTTTAAAAATTTGGAATATAAAATCGAAGATGAAATCAAAAAAGTCAAAGATTCGAATAATGCATCTTTTAAAACTTTGGAATATAAAATCGAAGATTTGCTAAAAAAAGATAACAAACAAATAAAATAAGTTATTTAAAGAAGGTATTAAGAAATTTTATTCTAGTACTATGAGTAAAAATATTAAAGAAACAGTTGTAGATGAATTACATAAACCGGCAAGAAGAAGATATAGAAGAAGACGAACTATTGTTAAAAGCCTAAATGACTTATGGCAAGCTGATTTGGTAGAGATGCAACCCTATTCCAAATTTAATAAAGGTTATAGATATATTTTGGTGGTGATAAATGCATTCTCAAAGTATGTTTGGACTCAACCACTTAAAAGTAAAAAAGGAAAAGATGTAACTGAAGCTATGAAAAAAATTTTAGAAAAAACAAGTAAACCGCAAAATTTGCAGACAGATTTGGGAAAAGAATTTTTCAATAAAGATTTTAAAGATCTTATGAATTATTACAAAATTAATCATTATAATACTTACTCTAATCTCAAAGCGAGTATTGTAGAACGCGTAAATCGAACTTTAAAAAATATAATGTGGAAATATTTTAGTAATAGAGGGAATTACCAATGGTACTCTATTTTACCCACTATTATTGAAAAATATAATAACAGTATTCATAGAACTACCGGATATAGACCTGTTGAGGTTAATAAAAAAAATGAGAAAACTATACTGCAAAATTCTTTTACTTTTAAAAAAACATTTGATTTAAAGCGCACTAAATTTAAAGAAAATGATTTTGTTAGAATTTCCAAACAAAGAGAAGCTTTTGAAAAAGGATATACTCCAAATTGGTCAACTGAAATTTTTCAAATTAGAAAGGTTCAGTTAACAAATCCACCCACCTATTTATTAAAAGATAGTAAAAATGAATATATTGAAGGAGGTTTCTACCAAGAAGAGTTACAAAAAGTTAAACATCCAGATGTATTTTTGGTTGAAAAAATTTTAAGGAAGAAAGGGAACCAAGTTTTTGTTAAATGGTTAGGATTCGATAAATCACATAATTCATGGATTCTTAAAAAAGATGTATTGTAATTAATTTTAAGTAATATTGTATATCAAATTTTTAAATAAAAGACCTATTTATATAACATATTTTTTTATTTATGATAATCCTTTTTTACAACAAATACTAACAATATAATTTTTAAGATGTTTACAACTGAGATTAACAATATAAATTTATATTTTTACATTAAATCTTTCAATATATATTTTTTTTCTATGATCTACATCAAAAATACTTTTAAGAATACTTTCACATTGTTCAACTCGTTTTTCAAATCTTAGTCTGTCAAGATAAAATTTCTGATATTCACTTTTTCGAGCTTGTCTAAATGCAAAGTCCCATGTCACTAATATATAAACTTTATTATTGTTCTCACTGATTGTCACTGATTTCTTCATATTTCTATTGTAATGCACCGGATTTTCTTAACTTGTTTTCTAATTCCTGTTTATGTAGAGATAACATTTCTAAAACAGTTCCGACATTCTCACTGTTTAAATTCTGACATGGATCCAAAACATTATAAATATGAGACAACACATCTCCTGACTGATAATTATAGTGATGAAACAAATTAAAATATTTGGAAAATTCTTGCTTTTTAATTATATGAATTCTGTAGTCAACAAGTTCGTCGATTTCAACTAATTTATCTATTGATTCTTTTCCCAGAATCACATAATGTTCATCCTTTTGAATTCTGATAACAGGAGAATGATTTATTTTTTCAAAAAACACTGTGATTTTTTCAATTTTTAGTGGGTATGCATATGCTTGAGAAGAATAAAAATAATTCACCAACACTCCTTGATTTTTTTGAAGTTCTTTCCATTCTTCTTCATTCAAGTAAATGTGAAATCCATTTCGACCTCCAATTAGAACTTTTGGTGTAAAATCATTTATACCAATTCCAACACAAACAAATTTTGATAAGGAATTGTTAAGATAGTAGATTTTTGAATTTAATAATTTTTCACTACACTGACTAATTTTATCATTAGTTTCACTAGAACTGGATTTATATCCATTAAAATTGCTACTATTAAACATGATGTCTTGATGCTAACTGAAAACTAAAATACTGGGTCTGAATATATCTTATCCACCCCACTCCTCTATAAATTTCAAGGTCAGGCAAGTTTATTAAATTTTTATGACCTATCTTGATAAAACAAAATTGTCAAGAACGACAAAAGTGAAAAACTACCTATTGATAAAATTATATTGAAGATAAATAGAATTAAACAGTTTTTACCTTCCTCATCATTTTTAACATGAGCACAGCTAGAAATCGTAAATGGTTTTTTATTTTTTTCAATCCAGTTAGTGTCAAAAATTGTATTATTTGGATAATGAAAGTAAATTTTGAAAAAATTACTATTAGATTGACTATTATTCATATTATATGCGAAAGCAGTTGAATAATTATTAATATTCATAGCTTTCATATAATTACATATTTCAGGTTTAATAGTAGAGGTATCGTTTTCAAAACACACCATTCCATGTAAAACCCTTGGAGGATAAAGTACATATAAAGTATTATTTAAAATTGAATGCAAAACAATGTAGTTGATAAGGGATGCCATTAAAACACTTTTCAATTTTAATTGTCTATTAACAAAACAATAAGAGATTGAAATAAGACTGAACAGTTTTAATTAATTTTCTACAATATATAGACATTTTTTTCAAAATATTAAATAATTTGTTTACAAATTAGAGACACAAACATGGTTATTAAAACTATTAAAAAATGAAAGATGTTGACATATTTTCTTTCACTTTAAGGACATTAAATAATTTGTTTACCAATTAGAGATACAAACATAGTTATTAAAACTAATAAAAAAATGAAAGATGTTGACATATTTTCTTTCACTTTAAGGACAACAGGTTCACATTTTTTATTTTTTTCACCTAACCACAAACACTCGATTAAGTCACAGTTCTTCCAGTGACGATAATGTTCCTCAATTGGACAATCATCAATTTTCCAGGCAAATATTTCTGCACCACAGTAAAAACATTTACAAACATCATGAATAGCTAAATAATAAAACCCTGATTGGGCTAACACTTTAGGATTTAATTTTCCATTCCAGAATTTAAATGAGGAAAGTCTTTTTTCATATGTTCTATATAATTTGTTATCAATTTCTTTTTCAAAAGATTCTAAACACATATTTATTCTAGACGGTGGTATATTTTATACTGATATAATTTTAAAATTTACCATGTTCTTAAATACTTCAAATTTAGCCTTGAAGAGTAAAACTTTTAATCTTAAAAGAATTTTTTATAATTCATTTTCATGGTCTATTAACCACTGAAAAAATGGAATATCTTGGTGACCCCATGCTAATGTATCATAACTATTGGGAATTTTAAATCTTTTATCATCATTAGAAGTGAGTGCTAATTTGTTAACTAATTCTGTATAAATATTGTGAAGTCGAGATCTAAACAAATACATTGTACAGAAAGCTTTTGAATTTTGTTCTACAACATCTTTATAATGTGTTAATTCTAATTGTTTTTTAATGCTACTTTTCTTTATCCCCTTAGCTTTTTTAAGCAACCCATTTTCTGACTTAACACAATAAGCTTTGGCCCCTGTGCCATAAAAGCTTTCTATTGGTTCACCAGCATATTCATCCTTAAACTTTCCAACAACAGATTTAGTTATTGGTATTTCATGAATATTATTAACATCATAATTTGAAGTATCGAATTTATCAATATTAACCCTAATGTCTTCATAAACATTACTTGTCAAAATAAAGGAATCTGTATCTGTGTACAGAAGTTTAATATTATTCTTATATAAAGGTTTTAAAAACCCATAAAAAAAGTCATACATCACCGTTTTTGATATATCTAAAATACTAAAGCCTACATAGACAGGTTTATCATATTGAACTAGTACTTTTCGCATTTGAATTGCTACTAAATTTTCAGAAAATACAGTGACGTCTTTAAATGAAGGTTTGGCAATTAAATTTTCCGCACCATCTTTTCTGTGGTTCTTTGACCATTGAGTAACTAAGCGTATATCGGTTCTTTTGTCAACGTTTTCCATTGTTTTACCGTAGACACTGTTATTTGCCAATTTATACAAATTTTTATGAAATTTATTTGTGGATTCATTTCTTAATTTTGTATTAAGATCAATATATTTTTTTAACCATGGAGACTGTGTAAACTGTATTACTCTATGTATTTTAGTTAATTTCATTCCATATTTAATACACTCTTTTAATAAAGTATAGTGAATTACATATTTCTCCTTATTTCTTAAATTGGGAATTAATTTGAAAGTTTTAGAATTTTGAGGCTTATAATTTTCAGGACAAAACGGAAATTCATTATGAAAATGATGTAAAATTTCTGGATATTCTAAATCAACTTCTAAAACATACCCTTTTTCATTAGTGTCAGAAATATTCATTATGTCTAAATTTTGAATTTGTTGACTTGTTAGCCAAATAAAATCTTTTTGTGGAAGATATTGAGACATAGCATATCCGTAAAGATTAGTTGCGTCAAAGTACATAATATATTTTGTTGGTTGTGATGGATCGTAATTTGAAAGAAATAAATTGTTTGCTATAGATTTCCTACATACACAGGTACTGATTCCTCCTCTTACATTACTTTTAAAAAAATGTAACATATCTAGGTCTGTTAATAGTTCTAATTCTACCCCAGTGTATCTCATACAAGCGTCAAAACTTAAACCTGGAAAAGTGTAATAATGACCCGGATCTAATTTATAAGTCTCTATACAAGTTTTTCTGAAATTTTGAAAAATATCCGCCAACAGTAATACATCTGATTTTAGATAAATCTCAGAGTATTGCCCAATTGTATCACAATTAAATAGTTTCCAAACATTTTTAGCTCTCTCATATTCCTCATCGGTGATATGTTCATCCGTTAAATCGTTATAAAATTGTTTTTTATCTGGTAATTGGGTTTCATTTAATTTTGAAATGTCATCAATATATTTATAAGGGAAAACTCCTTTTTGACGAATATAATTAAATTTTTCTTTATCATTAAAATATTTAAGTACTTCTTTACATTGATCGTCACTAAGAATGGAAGCTAAATTTGACAAAGAATTCGGTAGGAACTGAAATGAGTCAATGAACCTAAGATGTAAAAATTTTGATTTTTTGTGACCTGTTTTCTTATCTAAATATTGATCTACTTCAATGGATTTTTCAAATGATATATATTTTTCTTTATTTTGGGCAATGACAGATAATTGTTCTTTATTAGGACATAAATTTTTTATAAATAGATGACAATCATAATTACGCAAATTATGTAATATTACAGGAATAAAATTTGGTAGGTTATAATTTAAATTACATATTGAATGGGCAGGACCTCTGAATGAACCCGTTAAGTGGCAATGGTCCGCAACCTTATCAGAAATTATAGTTTTATTACATATATGGCAATTGTTGGTATATTCATAATGCAGTTGTTCTAAAGTATTTAATTTTTTCATTGGTTTTGAATGTTTTAAATATTTATTATAGATCTCAAAGACATCTCTTTCTAGATAAGGTATAAAAATTTGATCACAATTGTGACCCGTATAAATTTGAAATTTTGAAAGTGAATCATCAAAAGAGCATTTTATATAATATGCAAATGAATATGGAATGTGTTCAAATTTTTTTTCAGTATATGGAGAAGTAGGATCTAAATTAATAAAATTATTGTTTTCCAGAGGTTTAAGAATACATTCGAAATCAGCATAAATAACGAACGGAACTTCAATTTGTTTTTGTATGTTCTGAAATTTTAAAATATTTCCAGGCATAATATTCCCAAATTTATTAATTTTGCTTTCAATAGAAGGAAGGTTTATCCTTACAAAATCGCAATCCACCGCATTATGTCTAACCAACTGCTGTTCAGTAGTGAAATATTGCAAACAACCATCACATAAAAATTTTTTTCCATTATGTTTAGATATTTGTCGAGAAATTAATCTTGCTAAATTTGAAATATAACAGTAATGAAAATTCCCATTATCATCTCCTATTAATAATAAATTAATGTGACGATCTCGCTTATTTTTAGTATAATGTAAAGGTCCTATAATTTCGATTTCGGTTTTAAAATTCCTTTTTATTTTTTCTAAACCATAAACATTAATAGAAATATTATTAAGATTTTCAAATTTAATTATTTCGTTTAAAGTCATAGGAAATTGAATACCTTGAAAGTTTAAAAGTGTTGTATAATGAGGATATGATTCCACTCTGTCTATTGGTCCTGTAGGTGAATGCAGAGCTGCAACTACTGCCCATGCAAAGCAACATTCGTCGTCGTTTTGAATATTTATCACTGCGTTTTTCTGTCTTATTTCCGTTGGCAGAGGAATATAAGACGAAGCTTTAAGTGGGTTGAATTTGTTTATATTGATTTCCACATGTAAAATTTTCAGTAAAATCCATCCTAAAATTAAATCAAAAAATATATTATAAGCAATTTGATTTTTGAAATTTAAATTTATATTTAAGAAAAGTCGTGTACCTGAATCTTTTTCTGCCAGCTCATCGGCTTTTCGATCCATAATTGCAATCATTTCATCCAATTCTGTAGCTAAGTCAGTGGTACTACATAAAATACGGAATGGCGTATTAAAAGACTTTACATCATGATTATCATTTGAAGGATTCAGGTAGAGGCCAAAAAGTTCCATGTTGAGTTTAACACAGGTGTTTCTTTGAACTTCATAATTAATTGTGTCCATTATTTTTTGCAAAATTTCCGTGAAAAATTCATTAATACTTATGTGATATTTAGTAGCTGAAATTTTATATGAAATGATTCGTTGTTTAAATGCTGATTTAATAACAGAAACGTTATCATCTGTGATTACTAAAGAATTTGTCTTGTGTTTGTTTGTTCGCAAATGGCAGAACCATAATGATTTGCTAATAAATATTTTACAAGATTGACAATATTTTCTTTCACCTAAAATTAAAAATACATCTTTATTAAATATATCTATATAACCCAAGTTAATACTTATTTTGTAAAACTGACACATCTACTTAAAGTTAAACTTACACTTCTTCTTCTTTTTATCTTCTAACTTGGGAATGTTGTTGTGTAAGGTATTCACGTGACGATTTAAATTATCTTGTCTAGTAAAAGTCTTGGCACAGTCTTTGCATTTAAAGACCATCTTTTCTAAAACAATCTCTTATTGTGAAGCTTAAGTCAATTTCAGCAAAGTAAACTGAATGTGTTGAGGTATGAATTTAAATGATGGTGGAAAACTTGGGGGAGGAGCTTTTATGTGAACCAAAGAAAGTTAAGGAGTGGGTTTAAAAATGTTAAGAATGTTTTTATACATTTCATGTGCTCTTTTCCACAATTGCCATTTCTCCTCCTCGGTTTTACCACCACCTTGATTTAAAATTGTGTCTAAAACAAATCCCAAAGATTTTACATTAGACAAATGTTTGTTTTTAATTTTAAAATTTGTTTTAGAGCTAAAACAAAGCTTTGGATATTTATTTGGTAGAATTGTTTCACCCACTACATCCGTTTGGGTAGAAACCGAATTTAGGATTTCATCAAAATCAGGTGGAGAACTTTCAAAAATTTTTGGTGAATTTGGAAATGGGTCAAATGGTTCCCTAAAACTTTTTTGGGCACATGGTATATCAAAGGAATTTTGAGTCGATTCTTCGAAAAGGATAGGTGAATTTTTGTTGGGATGTTCACTTAAAACATCATTCCCCTTAAAAAAACGTCCCAAATCTTCACTAGAATTCGAAATTTTATAATTTTCTTGCGATCCATCCTCCTCCCCAGAAACCCTCCCAGGAACCTCCCTATTACTACTACTAGCATTTTCGGACGAATTAAAAATTTTAAAATTTTTTGGATCGCTAGAAATTTGGCATGACGTTGAAGGAGAAATAGCAGTTGTGTTAGGAATTACTTCAAAATTATCTTCATTTTTAGAAATTTCAAAATTTAAATTTGTATTCTTAATAATTCCAAAGAAATTTTGCGAAATATTAGAACCTGAATCGCTATCACTATCATTAGTTACGTTTTTTGGAATTCCCATTAGTTTTTTAAAATTGTCTAAGTTTTCCAAGTCCTGAGTTGAAATGTCAGGAGTTGCGTCTGTTTTGTCTGTAGTCTCTGAATTTATGTTTGGAGATTCTGGGGTTAAAATAGTTGCTGTTTCCGAAGTTAAAATATTATTTATATCAATATTTTGATCTAAAATTAAATTTTCCATCTCAAAATCTGTTTGTGAAATAATATCTAAATCCGGAAAATCGTCAAATTTATTAAAAAAATTAATATCAGGTTCTATAGAATTTTGAAGTAATTTCTTTTCTAAATTGCTTTCTTGCATTTCTTTAACCATACAATTAAAATTTTGCGTCCTCTGACTTAAATTTTGATTAGCATTTTCCAAAATGGCAGGTTGAATTACTATATTTGAAATGATATTAATTTTTTTCATTCTTAACTCTTCAGGAAAAGTGGAAACAAAAGAAGACATACCTTTAAAAAGTTAAACTAAACACAAAAACAATTAAAAATGGATAAATTTAAACTGAACGCTTCACTTAAATAAGACGGACCGAAAACGTACTGAACTGGACTTAAGCTTAGGCTGAACTGATCTTTCAACCGCTTTTATATGAAAGTAGGTCATGCTTTCTCCTTGAAAATAAGATGACCTCAATAAAGGTCATTGACCTCAATAAAGGTCATTGACCCCTAATTTTTAAAATTTTTAAAACCCACGAGGATACCACACACACCACACACATACACACCATCACACACATACATACATATACACATACATACACACATACATACATACACACACACACATACACATACACACACACACACACACACACACACAGTAGGGGTGAAGGTTGGGGTAAACAATAATCAGGGACGAAAAAGTAGAAGTGGAAGGAAGGACTGAAGCATGAGGCGGTGGGGGCGGCGGCCGAAGGCCGCACCTGAGGCCGAAGGCCGAGGAGTTATAGGGGGCGGGGGCGGCGGAGCGGCGGGGGCGGCGGCCGACAATAATCAGGGACGAAAAAGTAGAAGTGGAAGGAAGGACTGAAGCATGAGGCGGTGGGGGCGGGGGCGGCCTTCGGCCGGGTGTTAGAGGAGTTATAGGGGCCCCCTATAACTCCTCTAACACCCGGCCGAAGGCCGCCCCCGCCCCCTATGACGCCTATAACAACCGGCCGAAGGCCGCCGCACCCAAAGTGTGGCGAAAGTACCCATGACCTACTTTTATAGAAACGCTTATTTAACGAGGCCAATTTTTGTCATTTGCGGTCAAAGATTCTGAACATTCAATCAAACCAAAACAAATTTTTAATTTTTATAAAAAAAATGTTACGAAATTTCAGAGTAGTTGTAGTTGATAATAATAGAATCCTCATTAGAAGGGACCAGGAGCCCCCACAAGACCCTCAACCCATTCAAAGTAGTATAATTTCTTCAACAACAAACCCTGAAGAAAATGAGGTTGGGGGTCGAGAAAATGGAGTTCCAGGTCCCCTACAATCTTCGGAAGTGGATTCTACTACGAAGTAAGTAATTACTAGATAAATACTAAATGTTTTTTTAAATCATAGTTAATCTTCGTTATAACTAAAATACTAATTGATTTTTTATTTTTTCCAGTTGAAATTGAAAACAGAAAAAGACAATATAGGGACAGTGTTAAGTGAGACTTTTTTAGTGTTAAGTTAAACAATTAGTGAAGTTTTAGTTATAGTGGCTAGTAGCTGAAAGAATTTAAGGTAAAATTTATTTATTCTAGTTAAACCAGAATGAAGGAAGGTATATTTATAAATTTATTATATTTTCGATAGCTTTATCAAACAAGTTAAGTGAAACTATTTTTAGGTTGTTAAAGTGTTTAAGTGATAACGAATAGTAACGGAGACGATTTAAGGAAATGTAAATTTTATTTAATTGATCTAATTATAAAGGAGTATGAAGATAACTGTACCTAAATCTCCTATAATATTTTTTCTTTCATATTTATAAACTTATTACTTTTAGATTTAAAACTCTCTAAAATAAGAAAGGATTAAGAATTTTTGAGCAGGGTGGTTAATTTAAAATATTTTTTCAATCTATTATGACTAATCAAAACTTTTGTATTGAGTTGTTATGTTTGTTCGTTATTCTTATAAATAAAACATTTTTTTTCGAAATTGTTCAATTCTTTATTCCAATAAGATAAGAATAAATGGATAAATTAAATACAAACAATAATAATTTTAAAATAATAAAAATTAAATAAAAATACATTTTAAAATAAATATTCTAGGATTATAATTTCTTCATTTTTACATGTATGAAGTGGTTTGAAACACATAAATATTAAATAATATATTCTAAACTAAATATTCTAGGACTACAGTTTCTTCATTTTCACATTTAATTACGCATAGTTCATTGCGACAGATTGGACATGTTTTATTAATTAACATCCACACTCCTAAACAAGGGATGCAAAATCTGTGATTACAAGGTTCTGGTGACATCATTTTATTAGATAATATATCTTCAAGACATATAGGACATTCTTCGGTTTTATTTTCAATTATTTCGTTAACAACTTTTTTTTTTTTTACCCTTCGCGACTTCCTACCGTTTTTATATATTGGTTTTTTACCAGGCATTATATTGGCACCACTGGAACATTTGTGTCCCAATCTAAATCAATATTTTTAACACTACTATTGCAAATTAAACAAACTTTGGGGGTAATAATTTGATACAACTGTCTTGAACATATATCGCAATGTAAATCATCACTTAAGCGTTTTAATTTTCTCTTATTATGAGTATTTACATGTCTATGAGCCCCTGCCCTTTGATAATATTGTATAATTTGATAGCATGCGTGACAAAGAGTTTTTTCTTGATTTTCCGTCACTACAAACACAACGATATAACTCTGAGTAATACAGAACACAACTTCTTTGGGATCAGTGTACTTATGTTTCACTAAACAAAATTTAGCACTAGCACTTTCTTCTTCATTATCTTCTTCAATATCGGAGTCACCAGATTCAGCTTCAATTTGTTCGAAATTATTTATATCGTAGTCCAAACAATTTCTGAAGTTCTTCTGAAATTTTTTTTCGTTAAGATATGTATTGTAATCCAATACTCCTATTAATTCATTTAGATCTTGATCTTCTTCTTCAATATTATTATCCATAAATTTTTGAATGAATTTTTTTAATATTTACTTTGTAATATTTACTATTAAATATAAAATTATTTAATTATTATTTACTTATTATTTGTTGGTATTTAATTTATCATCTTTTGTTGCTCCACGTATCTATTTTATAAATTTACTGAAGTGAAAATTCATTGGTGGTAGGACTTTATATCGACTTCATGGTCAAATAAGGTTATCCACCTCAAGGTCAAACATAAGGTTAGATCTCCTACTATGATCGGATTCGATGAAAGGTTAACCATGTTGTTAACTTTAAGATTAAACTCAAGGTGATGTATACGAGGCTTTTTGAAAAGTATAATGAGAGAACAAAAGAGGAGGAGGATGAAAAGTGTTGATGATACGAGGTTTTTTAATAAGTATAATGAGAGATTTGAAAAGTATAATGAGAGAAGAAAAGAGGAGGAGGATGAAAAGTATTGATGATTTACTTTTCTTACTTCTCCTCCTCCTCCTCCTCCTCCTCTTTCCTTCTCTCATATATCCACATTGATTATTTAAAAATCACCCTGTTCTTTATTGTATTTATAAATTCATGTATAATAAAAATAAATATTTCAACAAAACTATGTCCTATTGTATTTTTTAATTCATGTATAATAGAAAATAGATATTTCAACAAAACTATGCTCTGTTTCATTTTAAAAATGCCACGCCCTAAAATGGCACTAAAATTGCAATTTGAACCTTAAATTTTCCCCATGTTATTCTTATGGGAAAAATGCACTTTTTATTGTAGAACGCCCCTAGGTATATCTACTTAAAGGTTTTAGCACCTCGATGTTTGCTCATCAAGAGTGAAAAAGGTCCAGCAAAATCTAGGCAAATAGAAGAAAATGCCTTAATTTGAGAAATTCGGAGAGCTGGTAAGTCTGCCATGTAGGGATTATATGATTTTGGTTTACATCGAAAGCATCGAATACATTTGGAGAGACATTTATAAATTGCACTTCGGGGTGATAAAATCCAAAACTGTTGAAGTAATAAATAGTGCAAAGGTTTAAATCCTGGATGAAAATTCGTACAGTGAGTAGGTTCGATAATTAATTCTGTTATTCGATGCGATTTTGGTAAAAGAATAGGATGTTTTACATCAAAGGAGAGACTTCCTCAGCCTACCTCCTACTCGAAGCAATCCATCTGAATCGACAAATGGAGCAAGCTTTCGAAACGGTTTCGGTAGCAAACTATTTTGCGAAATCTTCGTTAAGATGTCCGAAAACACATCTCGTTGAACACATTTTATAATAACTCGCAGGGAAGCTTCAATCTCGAAAGGTGACAAGTGACCTTTAACTTTAAGTTTTGACCTTGAATTAGAAATAAAGCGAAGAGTATATGCAATGATCCGTTGTATCTTAGGTAATGAAGAAAATCGATCTAGTAAAATAAGAAAATCATCGCAAGGAAGCGAAACGTTCAAAACTATTTGTTTTTCTTCCTTGGATATCTCTAAACCAGATTCACCCACAAAATTGGGCTGTGTCGGCCAGAAAACTCGATTTTTAGATAAGAATTCTGGGCCAGACCACCAGATGGGAGTATCCAAAAGTTGCTGAGGAGTTTGACCACGACTAGCACAATCGGCTGGATTATGCTTGGAGGGGACGTGGTGCCAAGATGAAATAGGTAAAATTTCCTGAATGTGGCTTACTCGATTGGCAACAAACGTCTTGGAGAAGAAGACAACCAAGCAAGTTTGACCATGGAATCTGTCCATGCATGTATGGCGTCAAAAATAACAAGATCAGCATAACTTTCCTTGTCGAATGCTACTAGATCCGCGAGCAAAACTGCGGCAAGAAGCTCAAGTCTTGCTATTGATAGAGTTTTTAATGGCGCAACCCGACACTTAGCGCAAATAAGAAAAGTTTTGACATTGTTTAATGTGTCTTCTACACGAAAGTAAACAACACCAGCGTATCCGACCTGCGAAGCATCGCAGAATCCATGTAGTTCAATTCGAGATATCGAATTAGAGCCTACATAGCGAGATATTTTGATATCAGCAAGCTTGGGCAATTCGGCTTTGAATTTGGTCCAAGTTTCGAGAATATCTTCGGACGGAAACTCATCCCAAGAGACCTTGGATTCCCATAAACGTTACAAAAGACGTTTTGCAAGTAACAAGCAAGGAGAAACAAAACCGAGTGGATCAAATATTCTACTAATCTCAGATAGAATTTTGCGTTTAGTACAGGGGCGTTCCATGGGAACATAATAATAGGAAAAATGTCTGAATTGGGATCCCACTTTAAACCTAATATTTTAATAAAAGAAGGAGATCATCTTTTTCAAAACTGCAAGACTCCTGGATATTTGAAGGAGATATATGAGCTAAAAGAGCAGGATCGTTACTTGCCCATTTACTTAATTAAAATCTTCCTTTCTTCATAAGTTCAATGAGCTCAAGCTGAAGTGACAACGCAGATTTTAAATCGTGGCTACCGATTAATCTGTCATCTATATAAAACTGGCCACGAAGAACTTGAGCTGCCCTAGGGAATGAAGATTCCTCTTGAACCGCTAGCTCTTGCAGAGTACGTAAGGCCAAGTATGGCGAAGATGAAACTCCGTAAACAACAGTACGTAGAAAATATTCCTGAAGAGGTTCAGAAGGTGAGAAACGCCATAAAATGCGTTGATAATCCCAGAATTCAGGCTGAACATTTATTTGTCTGTACATTTGTTTTATGTCGCAAACAAAAACGTAAGAAAAAAATCAAAAATTTAAAAGTAAAGCAGAAATATCACGTTGGAGCTTTGGGCCAACGAGAAGAGTATCATTAAGAGAGACAACCCGTATATCACGAAGACTAGCATCAAATACAACTCTTATTTTTGAGCCCGACATCTCCTGTTTAAAAACAGCATAATGTGGGATGTAATAAGCAGACGGACATCTGTATCGACTTTGTGGCACTAAGGACATGTGACCACTGTCGAGATAATCTTGCATGAAACCTGTATATTTTCTAGATAATTCAGAATTTTTGGAAAAACGTCATTCCAACATACAAAAGCGACGATATGCTTGAGAGTAAGTATCAACAAAATTTGGTTTTGATTGACCAAATGGTAAAGGTACCGAGAAGCGTCCAGAAGTTTCTCTGAAGACTAAATTTTTAAATATTTCCTCGCACTTCTTGTCTTCAATGGACCAAGAAGGGATTTTAGTAATTTGTTCGACCTCCCAGAAATTACGTAACTGAATATCGATACAGTCATCCAAAGAAGCGAGACAATTTAAGAAAGAGTCAGGATTCCTGAAAGGAACTGAACAGCTAGTTTTACCCTGCAAAACATAACCAAAAATAGTCTCTAAAGTTACAGGTTGATCGGAATTGCCGACAATACGGCCTGATTTTAAAAATAAAAGTACCAATTCAGCACCAATAAGCATGTCTATTGGTCCTGGTATATGAAACCGACTGTCTGCAAGCTTCAAATTTCAAATATGTTCCATTTCGGAAATATTAATGTGAATTTTTGGTTGATTAGAACAAACTTTGGGCATGATAATAGCTTCAAAAGAAAAAACCGGATCCAATTGACCACAGGGTTTGATGACGCATTGAACAAGACCGCTGTTGGTGGAAGTTGACATTCCATTTAAACCCTCAATTGGAATAGAGAATTTTTTACGATGGAGACCCAGTCGTCTAGCGCACGACTCAGACATAAAATTTGCCATAGAGCCCGTTTCCAAAAGTACACGGATTTTCTGAAAATGTCCTCGAATGTCCTTGATATCTATTTCACAAGTGGATAATAACGTTCGACAGCCGTAACCGTGTCTGAATTAGACTTAGGCAAGTTATTGTCATTAGAAGGCACAAAAGAAGAAGAATTTTTGTTAAAATGTAGAGTTGTATGATGTGGAAATTTGCAGATTTTACATCTATGAGAAGAACCACAATTTTTAATAGAGTGGGAAGATACTAAACAGTTGACGCATAATTTGTGCTGTTTAGCATAAGAAAATCTTTCTTGTGGCGTTTTAGCCAAGAATAATTTACATTTAAATAATGCATGAGAAGCAGAACATAAAGTACACGTAGGTTTGCTTTTTTGTGAAAGCGGATTCGTAACAAAATTGAATATAGATCTCTTGTTGTTTAATGCATGATAATTAGAAGATTTAAAATTTGACTTATCTGAACTCACTGAAGAAGTATATTGAACAGACTCTAAAGCTATACATTGTCTTTCTAAGAAGGTAATTAATTGTCTGTAAGTAGGTAATTCTTGATTTAGACTATTTTCAAGCTCAAAACTGGTTCTGGTTTTAGAATCAAGTTTATTTAGTAACATATTAAACAACAAAAAATCCCATTGATCTACAGGAAGTTTTAAAGCTCTTAAGGCTGCTACGTTTTCAGAAAATACATTTAAAAGATGTCTAAGATCCTTAGAAGTAGCCTTTTGAATAGATGCTGCATAAAATATTTCATTATAATATTATGTAGCCAAAATGCGCTTATTTTGGTACAGTTTTTCAAGCGTTTCAAAGGCAATAATATAATTTGCTTCTGTAAGAGGGATACCCTTAACTAAAGCTAAAGATTCTTTATCTAAAGAAGTAAGTAAGTATTGAAATTTCTCAACATTAGATAAGTCTGCGTTATTGTGGATGAGGCTTGGATCTTTGTAATTACCATTGAAAGTTGGTAAATTAAGTTTTGGAAGTTTAGCTACAATTTGGGAAACTGTAGGCGTATTAAAATTAGGACTAATTGAAATATTAGCTATTTGAGAAGCGGAATCGCTTAATAAGAAATCATGTTTCAAAGATTTAATACCATAGTAGGCCTCATCTGCAGCAATACGCATCCCATCGCAATTTGCAAAATCTTTATCGTCAATTAAAGAAATTACAGTATTATGAGCCGATTGAAATTCATTATATATGTTGTCAATAGCATCCGCACGAGCTAAAAATGTAGACTTTAAAGATTCGTCACTAGAAGCTTTGATTCCGGCTTCGTGAGTTTCTTGTAGGCGTTTAAAAGCCGTAGTGCGTTTTAAATTAGCTTTAGTTAATTTATCCGCCATTATAAAAAAATCGGTAAAATGTGAAGAAAATTAATGTAAATAAATGTATTTTGCACGCTTATGGAAAGCAGAGCGAAAAAAAAAATAACAGACTGAATGATACAATGTTAAACGAACTGGCTAAGTCAAAAATTGTTTATAAAAAGTCGCAAAATATGCACCATCCAATGCTAATAAATGAAAGTAATTTGATAAAAAGGTACAAACGTTTTTTATACCGTAGATATCACAAAATGGAGTAGATAAATATTTCAATAAAGCTGAAATTTTATTTAATATGAAAAAGAGAGAAAGAAAGATAGTGTGGTACGGTAGTACGATCCACGTGTTAAATTGCGCACAGCGGTTTTAATGGTCGCTGAAATCTTGTGCGCGAGAATATAATTTTTAAGGTACAGATTTATAGGTACTAAAGGTTCCAGTTTTGCAGCCAAACCTGGATGCCTAATAATAAGACTCAAAGTTAAATTACTCTGGAGTTTATACCTATTATATGCAAGTGACCTTAAGTATATGAAAAAGAAAATGGTGGTTTGTGACAGAATAATGCAATGTAATTTACAGATATTAAATTTTGAAAACTTTTAGAAAAAAAAACTAAAGACGGTTTTTCATCCGGCTCGAAGGACCATAAATGACGCGGAAAATATGAAAAATGTAGTGGGCTGTAATTTTTGAATTGGTAGAAAAAAGGGAAAATGAAAAACTTGCACAAATCGCTTACCTTTCCGTACGGTCAATAGGACACAATCTTGATCCTGAGGGTACCCTCTTGCTGGTGTTCGCAAGGCTACTCAATTCACCTGGTTTCTTCCCGCACTTTAAGGTTCGCAGAAATTGTCTCTAAAATTAATTGCTTATTTTGCCACGATGCCGACCGGAAGAACGATACCGTACTCGACCCTACTTAGAGCGTGACTTGATTGTATATGACCAATTCGCTTGGATTGGCTATGCGACTTGTACGCAGCAAAAAGCCAAAATGAAAAACTTGCACAAATCGCTTACCTTTCCGTACGGTCAATAGGGCACAATCTTGATCCTGAGGGTACCCTCTTGCTGGTGTTCGCAAGGCTACTCAATTCACCTGGTTTCTTCCCGCACTTTAAGGTTCGCAGAAATTGTCTCTAAAATTAATTGCTTATTTTGCCACGATGCCGACCGGAAGAACGATACCGTACTCGACCCTACTTAGAGCGTGACTTGATTGTATATGACCAATTCGCTTGGATTGGCTATGCGACTTGTACGCAGCAAAAAGTTAAGAAAAAATGTAATAAAAAAAATATATCGGAAATAAGAGTATTCATGATAAAGGCGACATAAATTGAAGTGTAATTCTAAACTACATTATTATGTCACATGAGTCCCTAATTGGAATAATTAAATAATTCAATTGCCCAAAAATAAAATAACTAAGATTCCTGAACAGTCATCCAGTTCTGAACTATGTTTAAAGTTTTAAGTCTTTATCTCATCGGGAAGTTAGTTTAAAATCGATTGTATAATTTGTACCGAACAAATAAACATGATTTCATAATACAGTCTATTTCTACTTTATTCTATTACTTATAATTAAATAGACAGTCAAGAAAGCGAGGTAATAAAAACATGGTAAAAAGGACGATCATTTTGAATTTGGGAAGCCTAAATATCATAATCATCCTCCCAATTCATATAAATCAACAGTTCGAAAGGATTAAAAAATCTACGTGTCTGACATCATTGAAATACTAGGTGTCTGGGACAAGCCTCAAATTGCTTTTCCCAAATTTGAATCCTTTTCTTGGGATCTTGGTTAGTGCTGAAGATGAAGAATTTAGAAAAGTATTAGAGAATCAATGATGAATTTAACCTACTTCAGCACTTTAGATTTTGGTTTTTGAAGTTTCTTGAGATATCTGAAACCCAGATTACCATTTTTAATTGATTCTCTCTTAAAATAAACTTTATTTTCATACCACTTTGTTAGTGATATTAAATTTTTTATCTGATACTTTTTCTTTAACGTATGGTATTGTGACAGAATTTGATCATAGACTCCTGCAAATGATATATTGTTATAGCGTTAGCCATTCCATCTATAATCATCCCGCTGTCACATATTAGCAACTATTTTAAAAACCTTATAATTAAATTTTACAGTTATAAAGACACTCTGGAAGTCTGGATGTTCATCTTCTCTCTTGCAGTTTTAGTTCCAATTAACTACGGTTATTTAAGCTTACCAAAACCATAACTCAGAACTTCAGGACTCAGGTAAGGCTGCTAATTAACTAGACAGATGACATCTATTGTTTACAGCTCACACAGCAGTACGTCCGCGAGTTTAGTCGCGTGAAAGTTTTTGATTAAAATTAAACAAAACAAGTTTCTCAAAACACTTAGTCTATTAACAAAAATAAATAGAAAAAAACGAACTATTTACTATGAGAAACTTAAACTAGTAACAATTATGAAAAAAAAGTAACATAATTGCTCTTATAGGCCGTTCTATTAACCAAAAATGTATAACCTAATTTTGGAAAAAAAAACGTATAAATAGCTTACTACAACATTAAAAAACAAACGCGAAAAACAGCTATTTATATTATTTAATCAAACCGTATGAAAATCGCGAAATGCCCGACTAAAATAACACACGATATTCCCTTAACTTCCCAAATTATATGAAAAACAAATCAAAACAAAGATAACCTATTTTCCCGACGATTATACCCGTCACGTAATTTTCTACACTGGTACACACGGCACCGATCTAACGATTTCCAGACTGGAACTGAAGTTTAGTACTTCTTAAAAGGCCAAGCTTGTACGCCCTGCACCCCTCTCGGCCCTGCGACTCCCGTTGGAACCCATACTACCCCATGGATCCCTGTAAACGTCAATTTGAGTCCTGAAATGTAGAGGGCGTTAGCCCTTCTATACTGGATACTTAATTCCCGAATTGGCCTCTGAGCATCATAATCATAATTTTTATATAAAAGAATAGTAAAACAAACTAATCTACGTCTTCTTTAACGAAAAGAATATATGATAAAAACTGTAAAAAAACTATTCACGTTTCTTAGCCGTTTTGGCAATAAACATCTTAACTCGTTATTTCTTGTGAATAGAAAAAACAGTTAGTATACAAATTCTTTGTACAAATTGTCAAACGATATATTTCTATTATAATGAGTTTATTTGATCATTCTTTTGTTTCCTAATAATGGGAAAATCGTTCAATATTTTAATACATTTTAACGGTATTTGCATATATCATATGTTAAAAAAACACCCTCTTCGGTTTTATTTACATAACCAGGCTAGGATTACTTCGAAAGATTTATAGGCAAATCTTAGAGAGGGTCTTTTACTGTATGTCTTCATAAATTGACTGAGTTTATGTATTTTTAAGAAAACATTTAAACGACAAAGATAAAATTTAAGCTCGATAACTGATTTATTTTTCCTTTAGACTTTCTTGGATAGTAATAAAAAATATATACTACCCTGTTCCCACGGGGAATCTCTTCACAGAGTGCTTATTTAATTATTCATTTTAACAGAATATAGTTCACATTGAATGGTGTAAAATAATTAATATTTGTTCCATTACAGTATAATAAGGTCCGACTCAACGCCTTGGTTCACATCTTACCTTACTGATCACTTAATCATAATTGACATCCTTTTAGTCAAAATCTTATAGAGTGAGACCTGGTGAACAAATTGTTGGTTTAAACCAATTGAAATTACCAATAAAAATATTTTATACACGGACAAAACAGTTACAGACAAACTGATGTAACAGCTCCGATTGCTCTACTTGTCACCCATATAGTGAACCACATAACCCTTTGGCTTGCAATGGTTTGTTTTGCCAGATTTTCGGTAATTGTTGTACGTATTCAAAAAGGAATTTTAATGAATTTTAACCTGTACAAAACACATTTAACAAATTACTTATCACCACTTACATAATGAATAAAAATTAGTCGTTCTATAACAAGATTCGGTTCATGTATAATAGTTCAAGCCACAGGTAAAAATAAGTGTTGTTTTTGACCTAAATTCCGCGATGGATGAGACCTATCCAGGGGTGTTGGGCGCAAAGTAAGAACAAACCCTACATAAAATGTAACAGCAAAAATTAGTTTGGGGCCAAGAGGAGAAGGCCAAAGTTGGCTAAAATAGGTTTTTTTGGATAAAAAAGTTTCAAATAAAAGTTGTAGATATTTTAAAAACCTACAATTTGAGCTTCGTACGCTCATTTTCGTCAATTTGTTATGCTAAAAAAACAAAATCGGAAATATTTTGCGTATCAATTATATATATATATATATATATATATATATATATATATATATATATATATATATATATATATATATATATATATATATATATATATGCACTTTTTTGATTTTAAAGGGAAGCCCTCATTATTTTGAACAAAAAGAAATTTTATAATAGTAAATTTATGGCTGAAATATTGCTATTTGTTTATCCCAAGACGCAAAATGTTGATTGCTATAATTTTTTTGCGTAAACATTCTGACCTCCACAAAGGTTCAAGCTCTTCGTGAAGGCCTAAATTTTCATATCTTGTTGGGGGCAAATGAAAAAATTAATTTTCAACTCCTTAAATATCGCTCCAAAAAAGGGGCTGCGCCATATTTTTCGAGCTACACCAGATTAAAAAAAAACCACATAAATTTGTCCATTTTTTGCTGAAATACGGCGAAGTTTTCCGAGCGCTGCTGAGTTCAAGCTGCAAGTTCAGTTTTCTCGCGCGAGAGATCTCTATTTCTTTATAAAAAAAAAAAAACCATTTTTTAAAGCGATATTTAAGGGGTTGAAAAATAATTTTTTCATTTACCGATAACGAGATATGAAAGTGTAGGCCTTCACGAAGAAATTGAACCTTTGTAGAAGTCAAAATATTCACTCAAAAAAAAGTTATAGCAGTTGCGTCTTGAGATAAACAAGTAGATATATCTCGGCAACAAATTATTCGATTTACTATTATAAAATACCATTTTATCAGAAAGATGAGGGCTTCCCTCTAAACAGAGCAAAAAGTTTATTTTGCAATAAATAATTGATATAAAAAAATGGCCCATTTTGTGGGTTTTTTGGCCTTTTTGCGATAACGAATTAACAAAAAACTCTAATTGTAAGTTTTTAAAATCTCTATAACTTTTGTTTGAAACTTTTTTTTTGCAAAATGCGTTCCTTGGATTGTAAATTCAAAAAACCTGTTTTAGACAACTTTGACCTCCCCTCTTGGTCCCAACCTATTTTTTATTGTTATATTTTATGTAAGGTTTGATCTTACATTGCCCCCAATACCCTGAGTAGGTTTAATCCATCTCTGAATTTATGTCATTATGTTTACCTATGACTTGGACTATAATGCGTAATGTTAAAATTATGACTCCTAATCTAAATAAATAATTTACAACGTGGTTTTTTTTTACATACCTTGCATATGAATAATCTTACTTTGTAACGCATAATAAATAACTAATAATTAACATATTGGCATAAATTGCGATTTAACTTAAACTAACTGAAAAATGATTAAATCTATACCTAAATTTGTTGCTAAAACGGAAACCCACTAATCTGATATCAAAATTCCTTGTCATACCTACTAGTTGATCCAAAATATTATTAGTATTAGACTTACCATTGTAGTTCGATAGGAACCATACTTTTCAACTCCTAGTGAATGCTACCGACTGCGCCACTTTTCAACTCGGGGTTGATGTAATTTTTTTAAAACACAACTTTATTACTAGAATGGGATACAACCTGTATAAGACTAACTATCGTTATGCATATTGGTTATATTTATAACTTCAAATGTGCTGATCCTGCATGGGAACAGACGCTTTAAGAATCTGAGAATTGCTTATGCAAGGTTGCGTAATATTGCGACATAAGCCGTTCTCACGGGAATGTAACTCCTCCGCGCTGAAGTTGAAAACTTATGCTTCGTATATGTTTTCAAAATATTTCGTTATTATCTTGTTCGTGACTTATCTCGTTTTTTAAAGCATTCTTAGATTCTTTTACAATTTTATAATAGATAATATATATAATAATAATTCCAATAATGATATATAATAATATTGTCCAAATACTGGACTTATCGGTATAAATCGGTACATTGATTTCTTCTATTTTTCTTCTTTCTTCTTCCAATTTGGTCTTGATATCTTTGGTTGCCTTGAGGTTTATAAAATTGAGGTCCATCGTGGGGGGTTCGTATATTATTGATTTTTGCTGATTAATATGGCTCCAATTCAATACTGGTAGATTGACTTTAGAGAAATCCAATTGACTTGTTTTATAGGTTTCGAATATTATTGATTTTATTGGAACTTTACATTCGGCTGTGGATTCTAGTAGATAGGGTCCAAATAAGGGTTTGTTATTTTCTGTCTTTCGGCAATTTACTGTGCCAGTTAAATTGGTGGGTACTGTAATTAACCATTTCCTATCAATGATTTTTGTTACTTGAATTTCGTGTAGCTGAACTTCAAAGGGGTGGCAAGACGTAATGTTCTTTTCGTGTTTGATTAGTTGAACAGCACAGGAAGAGTTGTTTTCTATATGGGACGTGTGGACTTCCTTGCAGAGGTAACTTTCTGGCTGGATTTCGGAACAACTTTGGTCCATGTAAGCGTATTTTTCAGTACTAAGTTCCAGGTATGGTTTATAGGGGATGTTTACAAAAAATGATTTATTGTTGGGGACTGGTACTGGGAACAGTTTGAAATATTGATATATCTTTTCTTCGACAAGTAGAAGTTCTATTATAAAGATTATATTGAAGTCCTCTAGAAAACTTTTAATTGTTAAGATTTTTTCAAAATTTAATAAATTTTCAGAAGTACCGTCTAAGGGTAGTTTATCTGTGCTTAGATAGTTATTTAATTTTTGTATTTCTTTCAGTAGTTCTTCCGGTTTAATAATTGAATTGTGAAGAACGTTAATTTTTGCAAAAGTTATTGAAACTTCGATTTTTTCGAGAATATCGTAAATGGATTGATAGAGTAATGTAATTTGGTTTATTACATTATATATTAAATACTTTTGTTCAAACTTGGCTTGTTGAAGTTCAACCTTTTTTATTATTGTTTCTGTTTGTAAAATATGCAATTTTAACACATATTCGTTATGCGTAATATTTGCTATCATTGTTTCGAATTTGCCGATTGTAGACTCTAGAATTATAATTTGGTTGCTAATACTTATTTTTAATTTATTTTGGTTTTCTTGTAGATTTTTGATTTTTGTGTTAATTTGTTCCGCGTCGTTTTGATCTAGATTTCCCGTAATACTTTTCAGAAATGTTCCTAATGGGTTAAATAGGCCTCTTTTTATTTCTGTGTGTATATTTAAACGGAATTATTTGTTCGATTAAATTTACTATTCTTCGTTCGAATGTCTTTAAGGAGATAAGTGAATTAAAGTATGTTTCGTGGTAGTTGGTATTGTTTTGAATATTAGTGGTAAAAATTTTCGCATGATTTTTTAGAGTTTCAAATTTTGTAATTAAAGGGGCAAGATTAATTTTTTGAATAAAAGTCCAATGATTAGACTTGATTTGTACCGTTCCTAACCTATAGGGTAGTATTCCTGGGTGATCATTCAGGTTGTGGAATTTTACTGCGTTTGTGTTGGTCCAGCTCCATCTGGAACAATGGGTATTATTTTAGTTTCGTTTATGTGGATAATTTCTTTCGTTTTCGTTTTCGGGTTTTCGATTTCGATCTTATTGTTTTCCAATATTTTCGTTAAAGTGAAGGGTCCGGAAAATTTATTTTTTATTTTACTTGACCTATGAGTGGATTTCTTGTAAACTTGGGAACCTATAATTAAATCTTTCGATTTTTTATTTTCGTTAATTTTATCGATAATCTTTTGCTTCATTTCTTTAGTCTCTTGGGTGATTTTGTCATATAAAATTTGAGTATTATTTTTATGATTGGCTAAATATTCGGTGAATACATGGGATGGTATTAGATTCATAGGATCTCTGGAGTCTGTGTCCTAAAACAAGTTCGTAAGGTGCAAAATTCGTACTTGAATGTATCGTATTATTATAGGCAATAATTGCGTAAGGCATAAGATTAATAATATCCGCGTTGGGGTCTGATTCCTTTAAAATTCTAATATGTTCAATTAAAGTAGAATGGAGTCTTTCTATTGGAGAAATAGATTCGTGATGATAGGGTGTAGTGAAATGTATTTTTATATTATGTGCTTTTAATAATCCGTTGACTGTCTCGTTTTTGAATTCCGATCCGTTATCAGAAACTATTTGCTTTGGAATACGTAAAAACGAAAAAAATCTTATTAGTTGTTCGCAACAAGATATAACGTTTGCGTCATAAGGTAATGCTTGAGCATATTTTGAAAATTTATCTATAATAGTAAGAAATTTTTGTTTTCCGATAATGAATGTGTATATATGGACTATTTCAAAGGGTTTACTTGGTGTCTCTGTTAATATTAGGAATTGATCCGGTGGTTTTCTGTTATATTTTGCTCTTTGGCAAATCTCGCAATTGGTAATGTATTTTACAATGTCAGATTTTAACGATTTCCAATAGTAATTTTGTTTTAGAAAAGTTCGGGTTTCTTCAATTCCGCGATGGTTTGTTTTACCTTCGTATCTATACTTTATCAGTAATTCTCTTTCGTCGGGTTTAACATTATTAATGAGTTTTGTGCATTCTATTAGTTTTAGATTTTTGAAAAGATTACTCATGGATTGTTGAAAATAAGGCCGTAATTCATTTGAAAAGAAATAAACGTGAGTAGTTTATTAGTTAAAAATTCTTTTAGAAATTTATTTATTGTTGACATGTTTGTTGTTAAAGTTGCGTGAATAATTTGGTTTCCGTCAAAGTTTTCGCATTCTGTTTTGATGTAGGTATCATAGGGGGATTTTTTGATTATAAATTGATGAGGTTTATTATTGATTACTTCGTCTAATAGGGTCATGTTAGAGTAATTTTCTGTCGCATTAGTACTATGTATTGTGTTAGTTTCTTTAGAATTATGTGGGGGTCTTATTTGAATGTTTTGAAGGATTTTAATTTTGGGTTTTTGATTTTTTAATGGTTCGATTGGTTGTTCACGAGTTTGATTAATATTTCGACTTGCGTCGTCTGGGTCTAAATTTTCAGGATTGAATTGACTATAACTTTCGTCTAAAAATTTATCGATTTCTTATTTGTTATATTTTTAGTATTCTGTCCTACAGCTTGATCAATATTTTTACTTATATTACGTTAAAAGGTTTTAATTGATTTTTGGGCTAAGGTCGCCTAGTTTAATGGGATTAATTCTAGCTTTAATTCTTATGGTAAGATTTGACTACGTTTGTCGCGTTCGTATTCTGTTTTTTCCTTTTCCTGCGATGGGGTAGTATGCGTTCTTTGATCTTAACCTTTTTTCGTGTTTTAAAGTTTATTTTATTTCCGCTTGTAAGTTTGGTTTTGTGGAGTTTAGTTTGGGCAGGGTTTGTTTTAACACTTGCAATTATTTTTCCTTTAACAGATATTGAACTGGAGAAATTTTTTACTGTGTTTACTTTATCAGGGTTTTCGGTGTTTTCAGAATTGATGTTTTTTTGTGTTATAATTTTTTGGAATTTTTCGATCATGGTTTTAGTAGGTGGGAATTCTATTATTTTTCTTATAAGAGATGTTGTGGGTTGATTGATTTGTTCGAGAGATTTCGGGTTTTTATCATTTTCGAAATCTTTGTTATTTGCACTATCAATATTTTGTAGTTTACTGATCGTATGTTCTTTGAACGTATTCATCGTAGAATTTATTGCAGTAAAATATTTTTTTCCTTTTTCTTGAGGTTTTAGTATTTCGGTATTTTCGAAATTATTGTTTTTGGAACTGTCGATATCGTTCGATTGATTAAAAGGCATTCCAGCATTTTCGTTTATGAATGGGAAAATGACATTTCGTACTATTAGCTGACGTTTTCCACAACTTATAGTTGCGCCAATATATTTTAAGAAGTCATAACCTAAAAGTCCGTCGAATTTTGGAGAAAAATTAAATATACAGAATTTATGTTTTCCAACGATTTTAAAAGAAGGGAATATTGGAATGTTTGCTACGTCATGGTGCATTGAAATTGCATGAGCTGATCGTACCGTGAAGGGTTCGAAAAATATGGAATTCGGGTAGACTGAATATGCTAAGTCGGGTTTAATGAAACTTCTACCGCTACCTGTATCTATGAGAAATTTTGCATTTAATTCTGGGATATAGATAAACGGTAAACACGGGTCATTATAGTTATTTAGAGGGATTAGGTCGGGTGGTTTAGAAAAGTGAACTCCTGAAAATTTTCTTCGCTGAAATTATTTTGATTTTCTAAATAGTGATAATTTTGATTTTCGTGTGAATTTTCATCGTCAAGGTAATTTTGGTCTTCATATGGGTTTTCCTCGTCATAATAATAGTTTCCTATAGAAGTGTTTTCATTGTATTGCGGGTGATTTATTTTGTCATTATTTAGGGGGATATTTTCGTCATTATTCGCGGTTTCAACTGCTTGATTAAATAGTTCTTCGGCTATCCATTTTGGTTTGTTTTGTAAAGTTTGTGGTTTCTTATTTATGTTGGAGTTCCCTGAGGATGTGTCCATTGGTTCGGGTTTTCGATGGGAAGTAAAACGTGAAATTCCCGAAGTCGAGGGTCTTGGAATATTTTGAGGGTTAATGTTTGGTCGTGAATAAAAATTTGGTTGTTGTCCAGAATTATTTTGATTTGGGGTGTTGTAACGCCACTGGTCAAATCCTAGAAATTGATTCGGTCTGTTATTAAAAGGTGATTTTTGATAATAATAAGAGTTTAGGGGTTGCACATTAACATGATAATGCGGTCTATGTGTATAAGCAGGATAATGCGAATTATTTGGTTTTGGTTTATTTGTTGTATTGGGATTTGTAGTCGTTTTATTTAAAGAATTGTTACGATTTTTATAATACAGAAAATTTTCTTCTTCAGAAGTGAAATTCATGGCTTGTTCTAAGGTCTGTGGATTTTTTAACCTTACTACTAGCTGCATGTGGTAGTTTAAGCCATTTATAAATATTTTTAAAACTAGATTGCCATATTCCGCGATTTTTAATAATTTTGTTTCTCGAGTGTCATTCGATGAATTTATTTTTGAAAAAAAGAAGACTTCTTGCGTCTTGTAATCTTAAGCCAAAATAGTGAAAGGTTTCATTTTTTCTGGTTTAAGGGTAATTATGTCCTGAACTACGCAATCTATTGATCTTTGATCCGCAAAGGTAGTAATAATCGCTTCTTTAACTAAAGGCCACGAGGTTAGTTCTATGCGCGAGGCAATTAGATTTACTGCTCTGCCTACAAGTTTGCTTAATATTGTATTGAAAAGACAAACATTTATAGGTGCATTAGCATTTGTTTCATTTTTATGATTTTTGTAAAAGTTATCACAAGCACTGATAAACCTATTTATTTGTTTAGAATTACCATCAAATAGAGGGATGTTGTCTGCTTGGAATCTTATTAGTTGGTAGTCTGGGTTTGCCATTATACAGTTATTACTATTACTAATATTACTAAAATTAAAAGATTTCTAAAGTTTATGATTAATTATTTCGGCGTTTAATATAACAATTAAACTGTTACGATACGTTTGATATAACAACCAAACAGTATTTTAAATATTTGATTGATTAACTTATTAATTAGTAATGTGTTCGTTATAGCAATCAAACAATTTGTTTATTTATCAATATTTCAATGGGGTTTTATGAAAGGAATGAATGGATTGCACTTACAGTGTAATTCCGATGAGGGTGATGATTATTGATTTCATTCGATTTTTTCTTGTCTTCTTAACCTAAGTTCCAATAGGATGAGCGATGCTTGTCTCCTCCCTGGAGTCTATTTATGAGAAGTAGGACAATGCTTGTTCTTCTCTTCTCGCACCAATAGGACATAGAACTTCGTCTGGATTGATTATTTTTCTTCCCAGGTTGTTTTTCTTGATCGATTCACTAGTTAATTGTTGAGACAAATACTTTTCTTCGATTTTCGTTCGATGAGCCTCCTAGTGAATCCTACCGACTCCGGGTTGATGTAATTTTTTTAAAAAACAACTTTATTACTAAAATGGGATACAAGCTGTATCAGACTAACTATCGTTATGCATATTGGTTATATTGATAACTTCAAATGTGCTGATCCTGCATGGGAACAGACGCTTTAAGAATCTGAGAATTGCTTATGCAAGGTTGCGTAATATTGCGACATAAGCCGTTCTCACGGGAATGTAACTCCATATGATTTTTTACTTTTTATATAGATAAACATTATATCACTTTATGTCTGGTCATTTTTCAGTTTGGATATATTACATAAAATTTGTCAATAACGAACCAGATCAGTAATTTTTTATAGACTAGTCATGATTTTCAATGCAAATTAAATAATAAATGAATTAACAGCATTATTTTGTTGAAATTGTGATAACTCAAGTCACATTGTAAAAGAGATTGCGGTGATATATTTATCATTTTATTGTTATATGGTGTGAATGTAAAGTAACAAAGTTGAAATATTAATAGCAAAGCCATTGTAGATGTATTAAACCTGTTCAGTTAGAAAAAACTTTTGTGAGTTTTATATTTTAAATGACAAGGACGTAAGCACTTTTTTTCTTAAGTTTTTATATAAAAATTTGCTAGAAAAATGACCGACAAAAATATTGCTAAAAATTGACCAAACTCTTTCCTGATATATATATTTCAAATGTTATCAAGCCTTTAAATGGAAAATTGGGTAAGTCCGTCCAAGAATTTATTTTTTTAAACATATCAAACTGAAGCGGAAAATATGAAAAATGTAGTGGACTGTATTTTTGAATTATAGAAAAAAGGGAAAATGAAAACCTTGCACAAATCGCTTACCTTTTCCGTACGGTCAATAGGGCACAATTTTGATCCTGAGGGTACCTTCTTGCTGATGTTCGCAGGGCTACTCAATTCACCCTTAGTTTCTTCCCGCACTTTAAAGTTTGCAGAAATTGTCTCTAAAATCAATTGCTTATCTTGCCACGATACCGACCGGAAGAACGATACCGTACTGGACCCTACTTAGAGCGTGAGTTGACTATGATCAACTCGCTTGGATTGGCCATGCGACTTGTGCGCAATAAAATAGTTGAGAAAAAATATAATAAAAAAAACAATATATTGAAAATAAAAATGTTTATGAATAAAATAGCGACATAAATTTAAGTATAATTTTAAACTACATTATTATGTCACATAAGTCCCTAATTGGAATAATTAAATAATTTAATTGCCCAAAAATAAAATAACTAAGATTCCTGAACACAAACTATATGTTTATTGTTACGATTTAGTCTCTTCAAAATCGCTCACTGGATACGCAGAATAAAACACACCACCTTTCGCTAATACTTCCAATACTTATATTATCACAACTGTCTTATCACTACTAGTTAATCTTCACGATTCAAATACTAGTATTTCTTCTTTTCTAAAAGATTAAAAGAAGATAGTAAAATTGCTCTCGAGGCATCATTTCGAGTTAGTTACAGAATTGCAAAATGTGGACTAACACATACGGTGGCACAAATTTTGACTGGATCGTATTCTAAAGACATGACGAAATGTATGCTTGGAAAAAAAGCGGCAAAGAAAATTGACCTTGTTCCCTTATCAAACAACACATTATCGCGAAGAATTAATAATTTGGCAAATCATGAAAAAGGGAAATTTTAAAAAGAATAAAATGATATTTTTTCCTTATTAAGCTTGACGAGTCGACAGATGCAGCAAACGCTGCAGTGTTGCTTGTCTATGTTAGATATATTTTTAAGAATTTCATTCAAAAAGATATATTATTTGAAAAACCACTGCAATTTTCGATATGATCAATGACTATTTTGGAAAAAATGAATTAAATCGGTCTATTTGTTTCGCTAGGTGCACTGATGGTTCAAAATCGATGACCGGAACATTTTCTGGTCTAGTGGTGCGGGTAAAGAAGATCAACGAGAATATTGAATGAATTCTTATCAGTATCCACAGACAAACACTGGCATGTAATCGCATTCCTACCGAGTTGACCAGTAGTTTTTTGCAAATTTTATGCAACAAACTCTCGTCTCGTGGGCTTTATGAGAACTTTGGAAGCCTCCACGTTTCTTCACTACTTGTTACAGAAGTTAGACGGCCTTCTCGTGGCAAGGTTTTGACCCGCTTGTTTGATGTCTGGAGCTCAAGCATTTTTTCTTGACCATCCATTTCATTTGTCTTTTGTGTATCTGACTTTGGCTGTAAAAACATGCATACTTATCCGACATTTTTTCTAAATTAAATAATTTAAATCTGTCTTTACAAGGCCCAGGTACCACCAACTTTTATGTTTGCAGGTGAATGAGTACGAATGTTTTGGTTCCCTCAGCTTCAACTTAACGAAAATATTAAAAGGTATATTACTGATCATCTCAAATAATTTCAATTAATGTTCACGGACTATTTTCGTAATAAACCTCTTATAACTGTTATTCAATATGGAAAGTAAATTTTAAGAACCCAATTTTACTGTTTCATTTACTGTTCCTAATGACTACACAGGCGGTTCGCCAATTTATTCAAATTTTTAAAGGGAGTTCGCAAGAAGAAAAAGCTTCGGAACCACTGATCTAGATGTTCAAAAATATAAAAAATGCTTATCGAGATATAACACATTTTGTATTTTTTTCAAATGTCGAATTTTTAACAATCTTCCTACATCAATCAAAACATTCTGATTTTATTCTCGCTCACTTTCCCATAGGCAACATGGCATTTTCGCTGTCGGCTCCCATGTACACCCAAAGTTCACTTACCAGACCAGCAAGCACACGTGGCCTTCTTCGAGCCTCAATATGATCGTTCTAGCGTGGTTATACGTTCCAAACTACGCCAAAAAAACTATTATTTTGTATGTAAAGGTCATTCCTGACAAAAGTAATTGCGGGTAGTATTCTATCCTTCTTTTTGTGAAGACTACATGTCAAGCAAAAGTAACTTGTCGGCGGGGACAGCGACATTCACGTTCCTAATGTAGCAGGTTGGAGCGAGTTTATTTTTCTGAATTCGAAGCTCTTGGAGAGGAGAAATCGCAAGTGAAAGCGGACTGTCGACGAAGGAGGAGCCGATACCAGCAGTATTCACATTCCTAGTGTAGGAGGCAGGGCTGGGTCTATTTTTCTGAATTCAAGGCTCTCGGGAAAGGAGGGGCGATCACCCACCCCTTAAATCCACCCCTACTGGAACGGCTGTTCCGATTTGAATAAAATTGTTTGCATTATGTTCAGGAAGTTACTGCGATGATCCCAAATCATTTTGGTTGAAATTCATTCAATAAAATTCAAGATGGCGCTCCCAAATTGGTATGGGGAGTTTTCGGTGTCGCACACAAAATTATTTTAAGAGGATTAAGAATTTTATATCTTTCGATATTGTCTGAAATTGATATGGAGAAGTTTTTGGTTGTATAAATTAAGAATTTAAAATTATTTTTGAAAAATTCAATGTAGCGGATTTAAAAAAAATTTTACATATTTCGTTTTTTTTTTTAATTTGTATTGGACGGTTTCTGAGGATGTAAATAACAAATTTAAGTTATTTAAAAAAAATTTTATATGACAAATGCAACATGTCGGTTCATAAATTGTACATTTCAGATTAGGTTAAGAGTTTAAAATTATTTTTTTGGAACTCAACATAGCAGATCCAATATAGCGGATTGAAAATTGGTATCAGGGAATTTTCGGAATCGTAAGTTACGAATCTTAAATAAATTTTTTACAATTTAATATGGCAGATACATTACAAGAACATAGTTTATTTACGGCCGAATATTCATGCAATATACTATATAGACTGATGTTACTAATGCACAGGAATGCTCAATCTCACGATATGTCAGTTCATGTACATTATCAATATTTTTTACACTACAACCGATTTTAGACGACTCATACGCGATTCGTCCTTGAAAGAATAACGACCACGATTGAATTCTGTAAATCAGTGATAAACAGTAGTTTTTGTAAGTACTTTATCGCCATATAAAGAATTAACTTCACTGATACACTCTTGTTTAGATAAACCACATGAAAAATTATCGTTCGAAAATATTCACGAGTTATTTATTATTACTGTAAACAACACAAATACCGTACGTATGTTAATACATTCTTAGTACGTAAACCATCTAAAAGGTCAAACTTTACAATAGATATTTCAGATGGCACTTGGCAATTTATTATTTTTTTAGAAATTATTTCCTCCAAAACAACCAAATATTTATTACACTTAATATGTTAATGAAAATTTAGATGTGACAGCATGTGATCGTGGAGTCCTGCGAACGGATTATTTTGGAGTGTGTGGCCGTTTGGCCTACAATTTACTGCTGTCTCATATTAGTAGCTATTCTCTAAACCTATAAATAAATCTCACTGTGAAACGTTTTCTGGAAGTCTGGTCGTTCCTCTTGGCCTTTGCAGTTTTAGTGATAAATAACAAGAGGTTATTAGGGCTTTCCAATACCACAAACACAATTCCGACATTCAAGAGAAGCTGTTATATAACTGGCCAGATCAAAACGCTGATTTTGGAGGTTTAACATTAGTGGGCCCGCGAGACTGATCACGTGAAGATTGTTATTAAATTAAACGAAACAAGTTTCTCAAAACACTTAAATCTACTTTACAAAAATAAATAAAAAAGAAAGTATTTACAATGAGAAACTTAAAATTAACTAGATTAACATTTTGAAAGTAACTTGTAAGTGCTCTTATTGGTCGTTATTTTAATAACAATGTAAAAACCCAAGTTAGAAAATTAAACGTTTAAATAGCTTTCTAGAATACAAATTGAGAAAAGAATAAAAATATAAAAACAGCTATTTAGATGATTTAAATACGACGGCACTAAAGTCCTTTCCCCAGGTAGAATATAACATAATTTTCCCTCAACCTTCTCGACTATAAATAAGATTAAAATAAAAAATGTCTTAAACGCATTGGTCATACACGTCGCGTAACTTTCTCCAGCATATTTCAAAACGTATCGTTTGTAACGAATTCTAAATCATAACTGAAAATTATTACTTCCTAAAAAGCACCTCCGAACGTTCCACCCCGGACAGCCCGCGGCTGTTTCCGTTAGTACCTATCTCGCCCTGATCCAATTCTCGAATGTTTGGATCTTTCGTTCGTAGGGTTCATTAGCCATTCCATGTTGGATATATAATTCCTAGTTTGGTCTAAATTCTTAAATTAATAATGTCTTATACATAAGGGTTAGTAAAACTATTCTACGTCCTTCTATAACTAAAAGAAAACGATAATAACTGTAAAAAACAATTCACTCTTTTTAGCCATTTTGGAAGTATTTAACTCATCGTTACTTGTGAATACGAAAAAACAGTCATTATACGAATTATTTGTGCATGTAATCAAACGAATATATTGCATTATAGCGATTTTATTTGATTCTTTTGTTTTTTAATAATGGGGATATTGTTCAATTTAAAAACGTTTTAGGTGATTTATGCCATATGGTGATAAATCCATCCTTTACTTAATCTTTAATCGTTTTTATATTTGACGAGGGTACAACTTCTTCGTCATATTTTTAAACATCCATATGAGCGATACGGCTTATGAGCCCCCATAAAATGTCAAGTTTAGTGCCATATATTTTACGTCAAAAAACATTTAATTCGAATAATCGTAATTTTATTCCAGTACATGAAGAATGGATCTGCATGCATCACTTGTCACGGTTCAATTTTACGCTTAAGTTCACTATGGCTAATTCATTTAATTTAATCTTGTGTGTGAAATTTCAATTGATGTATTAATTTATATTTCTTGAATTTAAAAATAACTACTGGGATACTTATTAGATCTAGTGTTCTTGTTTTGAGTGGAAAATGCTAATGATTAACGAATTGGCTTAACTAACAAATGCATTTCAGCCGACTGTTGTTGTCCAGTGTCTTTCTTTTTAAGCTGTCATTTCTTTCACACGTGGTAATTGAACGCACCTAACGGAAGTCGATTAGTGCGCAAGCAGGGCCACGGTTATAAATGGAGGCCGTTTTGCCTTGATTTTTCACTTTTTTCCTGGTTTGATTCGGCCGAAGCAGCTGCCTACTTCCATCTCAATTTTTAGTTGCCAAATTTTTGGGATTTTGAGATGAAAAGTCGAAGATTAGCCCGGTAATTTTGTTGAGTTGTGTACCGTATCTTTTGCCAGGTTGGCGATTATGGTTTTTTTACCGGGATAAACCTGGAGACTGGGATTTTGGGCAGTTTGCACGGGTCAACGAAGGAATCAGTCTGACGTCAGAAAATCGGGTAAGGAACTTTAAAATAATTACTGCATAGTTTTTTTATTTATTATAAGATTTCAGCTCAAAATTGATTTTTACCTAGTGAGATTGAAGCATAATATAAAACCAACCGTTACATTATTCTAAGTTTCATTTAGACCTAAAATTAACACGTGTAATATTATTAAGATACCTTTTGTGGTTTTAGGGCCGATCATTTCTTTTTTTTTCATGATAAATATATAGCTCTGGAATTTTGAAATTTGTAAGTTTTTTGGGTTTTTAATATTTGCTATCATGCAGTGCCTAAATTTTATAATTTGTTATCTGTAAGAGTTGATTTTCAGAGTACTTTTATTACCAATTATAGTTTGCACTATATTTTGCTATGTTTTTGACTCATGGACGTATCACGATGTTCTCAATTTTCAGTTAAATTAAGTTATTAATAGTAATATTGAAGTTTTTTTGCACTGTATGTAATCTTAGGGCCCCAAACTTATAACTGATAAATTTAAAGTTTTTTTTGCATAGTGATATGTTCATGGTCTCGTAACTTTCAGTTGATTCCAGCAATCTTTCTTTTTTTGTGTGGTTGACTGTAAGGCTTGGGTATCAGAGACTAGCTTATTTAGTGAAATTAGGAATTCTATCCGATCTTCTAGTTTTTTTTTATAAAAGTTAATTTCTGAACACGTATCCTGTCTTTTCATATTGTATTGTAGTAATTTATCTGATCATATTTTAAGTATACTTATTTTATTGTTATTTATATATAGAGTTAATTAAAACGCGTTCGATTTTAGCCAGGTTTAACCCATTTATTTGAAAATTATTAATGTTAATAAATCAAGTATTGTAACGTCATCATACAGTGGTCTAGAGTTATAAATTTTATGTCCAGTTTCGTGATGATTGATTTAATTGAAGAACTAATTATATTCTATGGTAAATCTTTCGATTAATATTTTGTTAAAGTAATTATTGGTAAATTTAATTATGGAATCATTATTTTTTTATATATACATAAGTTGTATTTTATTTTAATGAACCTGTTGTTGAACTTTTGCTGGATTATTTTGTGTAAATAACTGGAGTCATACTGAAAATTTTACTTGTGCATTTTTACCACATTATTACTCCTATGTAACTCGAACTCAATAGTTAGAGCAGGCGATTACTTTAAATGATTTGTTTCAATATTTCTTATGCCATTGATTGGTATTTTGCGTCTGGTGATTTTTCTGTTTACTTTTATTATGGTCTCTTAAATTTTAGGTGTATTTTTTTGACATTTTGCTGATAGATAATCGCTTGCTCTCTCTATCATATCTATTATAAGGATAACACGAACTAGGCATTGCTATTTTTTTTTATTTTATTTATGTTAGGGTCCACCTTCTGGCTCAAATAACAACCTAGATCCAGCCTTTGGTCAAAAAACAACCTAGATCCTCCCTCTGGGCATAGGAAAGTGCAGATTCACCCTCTGGGCACGAGGAAATCCATATCTACCCACTGAGTTGAATAACAACCTAGATCCACCTTCGGGGTAGAAACCAGTGCACCCTTAGGGACATCTTTATCCGTAAATAAAGAGTAGAATTAGTATTAAAACATTTTTTTCAGTTTCATTTGGCTCGTAAACTACTTGTCCGTTTTCTTTATTTTTATTATTTTGTGCAGCAAATTAGAGAGCTGAGTTGAACGCTAGACCCAAGCAACAACGTGGGGAGGTTTCTGTGTTTACCCGGCAAAATTCAGTGGCGCCCTCTAAAAATACCCACCCCTACTCTACGGCATAGGGGCTAGCTTGGTACTTTGCTTGCTGGTACCGCCTCTAGCTTTTAGCTCGGCTTTGCTCACACGAGATAATCTTTATTAGCGCCTTACATCAAATACCAGTGTAGCACACTTAATAAGATCGTAAAAATATTAAGTATAATATTTCATCATCTTACGGAGAAAAAGGTTTTCAAAAAAATCCAATTTCGGCATTTAAAAAAATATGTACATAGAAAGAAAGCGATTATAATATATTCACATAAGAATTGCAAAAAGGGGACTTATCTTTTCAGATCATTAAAAAAGCTTCGTTTGTGTTATTTTTATAGAGACCACCCATAACTCATCATTTCGTCGGCTCTACAATGAGGATGTAAACTCTGGAATAAATTCGTTAGTTAAAAAAACAAAGTTTACGAAGTCGACTTATTGTAGAATTTAGACAAGTTTAAATTGTACATAAAATCGATTTCGTAAACAAGTTACTACTTGGAAATATTTGCTCATATTATTCTACTTTTTTGATAATCGTAAGAAACTTTTTTTGATAAATAAATTATACAAAAATGTTACAAAAATGATAATGATATAATGAAACATATAACAGGCCACCGTAAAAAAAATTCTTGATTTTGTTTCGAGAAGCGGCAGCCATTTTGTTAATTTTGAAAATTTTTCAGCTTTCAAATTTTTTCTTGAAGTTTATGAGTCATGTGACCTCAATCAGAAGAGAAAATTCAACTACGTCGATTAGTCATCTTTTTTGCTGCAAAACAAATTTAATAACTTTATGATTATTGAAAGAAATGCTATAAAATCAATATGGAAAGAAAGTAATCGTAAATACGCTTCGTCTAATGGAAGATTGATCCCTATACGATTAATAGCTTACAAGAAATAAAAATGAAATTTAAGGCAGCACGTAGCACCAGTAGCGTCAAAACTGAATTAAACGTTTTTTCTGAATAACCATGTATAATAAAATTTTTATAAAAAACAAATTGAACCGACTTCTAAAAGTGCGCTAAAAATTGAAAAATAACTATAAATTTTTATATGAAATTAAAATTTTTGAAGTTGGCGCCTAACTAATACCTGACAAAATGTAATTCGAATAAACAGAATAAAAATACTTTATTTGTAATTGCTTTCTTACCATAATTTGTATATATTAGTAGTTATTTGTTTCATTTAGAAATAATTTGGCGCAGACTTCAAAAAATTCAATTTCATATAAAAATTTATAGTCTTAGAAGCCGACTGAATTTTTTTTTATAAAAATTTCATTTTTCGATTTTTAGTTTTGAATTCATTATGTTGTTGATTTCACCTGTCTGCCCAACATATACGGGTGAAGTGGACTGTATTTTTCTAATTGGAGGTTTTTAGGGAAAGTCAAAAAAAGCCTTTAACTACTTTAATAAATGTAATAGATCCAAATATGGAAAACCATCACTAAGTCTGTTGCAAGCATGTAAATCGCAGGCTTTATGTGACATATGAATATTAAAGATGTCAATTTGACAGAGGTTTTTGGGTTTATCGAGAACACTATTCTAATTTACCAATATTTCGGGAACTTCGTTCGGATACATTTACACCGACGAATAATAAATTCTTTGGAGGGATTTTGATAGCCTTTCGTGTACCTATACGATAAAAATTATCTTTTTGTGTACCTAGCAATGACTCCAAGGTGGCAAAAAAGTTATAAATCACCCTCAAAATGAACCACAAAAAATTCTTTGATTCTTAGAATTCTCCAAATACCAGTGAAATTATACCAAACAAATATTTAGTATGTCATAGTATATCCACTATTTTAAATTTCAAATTAATTTTAGATTGGTAATATAGGTCCCAAAACCTTCCAAGAACTTGAGCCGTAAATTTCTTATCCAGATATATATTTTGTACCGCATAGTGAGTTTGTGTACGCCACAAGAACCCCGCAATATCAATTTTAGACAAAATCGGAAAATGTAAAATTTTCAGTTTTTGTATCTTATCAATCTAATAGTTTTAAAAAATTAACTTCATATTAGTAATACTCGACCCCGAAATTCCCCTAATGCCACATCTGAAAAAATGCGAATAACGTAAAATTTTCAATCCACCATATTGGATCCGCCATATTGAATTTCAAAAAAACAATTGCCAATTTTGGATGAAATCCAGAAATTTAGAATTTATAGACCGTCATGGTGCATCACATATTAGATTTTCTTAAAATAATTTTATATTCGCTATTCACATTCTCAAAAACGATTCAGTCTCACATTTGAACAAAATCGAAAAATATAAAATTCATAATTTACACCTTCAAGAACCCCCTATATAAGTTTTGGAGAAAATCGAAAAATGTAAAATTTTGAATTGATTGAATATTGAATCCGTCAGATTGAGTTTTTCAAAAAATATTTTAAATTCGTAATCAACACTAACAAAAATCCCCCAATACTGATTTTAGACAAAATCGAGAGTTGTAGAATCTTTAATCCGCCATCTTGGATCAGTTATATTTAATTTTTTTAAATAATGTCAGATTCGTAATGTGCGATCCCAAAAACTCCCGCATATCAATTCTGAGAAAATCGGACAAAATTAACTTTTTATCCGCCATATTGGCTACGCCATATCGAATTTTTTTAAAATAATTTCAGATTCGTTATGTGCGACCCCGAATACTCACCCATACCAATTTTGGAGAAAATCAGACAAAATTAATTTTTTCGTCCGCCATATTGAATTTTTTAAAAATAATTTTAGATTCATCATGTGCTTCCCCGAAAACTTTCCCGTACCAATTTTGAAGGAAATCGGACAAAATTGATTTTTTTCATCCGCCATATTAAATTTTTCAAAAATATTTTGGATTCGTTATGAGCGACCCCGAAAACTCCCTCACACCAATTTTGGAGAAAATGGGACAAAATTAAATTTTTTGGCCGCCATATTGAATTTTTTAAAAATAATTTCAGATTCGTTGAATACGACCCTGAAAATTGCCCAATACTATTTATGAAGAAAAGCGGACAAAATTAATTTTTTTGGCCGCCATATTGTCAGCGCTATCTTAGATTCTGCTGAACCAATTTCGTCCAAAAAAATATGGGACCACCGCAGCAACTTCCTGAACAGAGCGGAAAAAATTTCATTCAAATCGGTGCCGCTGTTCCGGAGTAATTGGTGTACATACATAAAACAAAATACATAGTCGACGAATTAGGAACCTTCTTCTTTCAGACGTCGGTTAAAAAGTAGATCGCATCAATATAGTGCGTAAATCCTATTTTCTGTCGACTTTGTGGGATAAAAGTGTAAATATTATATCAGATTAATTAGTTTCAGAAAAAGTATGGGCTTTGGAAAGAAAAATATTAAATATTTTGATTTTTGAGGAATCAAAAAATTTAATCCAACTATAATTTTGTACTACACTTTTACTCAAAGCTTCATTCAAACAGTCCTCCTCTATTTTCTATACATTTTATAGATCTTGTGTAGAATTTTCTTCTTACATGCCTTAAAAAAGCAGGATGGATTTGAGCGATACAGTGTCTAATAACATTTTCCAAATGACCAAATGTATATAAGTGTAATTATAAGGATAAAGTCGTTGCTTACGAAGCCTTCTTAAAACTGAAAAAGCCAAAATATTCTCGCCTTGTGACGTGACGATATCTTGCCCTCCCTGAAATTACTTACTGTGGTTTTAATCTTCCTTGTTCTCGTAATCGCCGAGTAGTACTTTCAAAGATTTATTTACCTGGAAGTATGTCCCTTTGATTAGCATACTTATTGCAATATAACCTAAGAGTTTCACTTTAACTCTGCTTTGCTTCTCCATACACTAATAACATATCAGTTAATTCTCTAAATAAATAGTTTACACAAGGAATTGCAGTTTTTACGAAACCATTTTCACAATAATAATTTGTGCAGTTTCAACTGTCTAATTCAAGAAGCGGTTATTTGATTTTTTCTATTAATTTTCGCAAAATGTCTTGCCTTAAGTAACAATTTTAATTACATTACAAGATAATAAGATATATGTAAAGTCAATAAAATTTTCTTTATCAGAATTTAGATGAGAAAGCCATAGGAATGATCATTACGCTAATTTTTATTAAGACTCATCATTGTCATTTAAGCATGAATTGACATAGTTGGAATTATTTCCTCAACGGAGTCAAAATCAAGAAAACACTTAGAGGGAAATTTAACATGTTTTATAAAAATGGTGTCAAAAAGCCGAAAAGTCAATAGCGTATAATATATAATAATTTGTTAAGCTTTCAGTACGTCCCTGGTGCAGTTATAATTTAATATTTATATGCGAAATATCCTTGCTCATAAATATATTACACCCACCAAATATTTTTTACGCCGCTTACATCTTTTTTATCGAAATCCACGGAAAACAAACTTGGAAAACTGTTGCGTAGACCTGGAACGGAAACTGGCGGAAATCAAAAGTTCGGTAAGTAACATAACAAACGTAGAACGGATAGCAAAACAACTTACACCAGGAAGAAAACGATGATCGAATTGTTCCGGGTACACTTTCCTGGATCAACAATAATAGAAGAATCATCGGAGACTTGGAAACTCAGTGGAGCGATAATCATCACGGCAAAAATCACCAAAGAGAACTGGCAGACGGCAACCAAAAACTTGATTACCTATGAAAAGATAAAATGGGTCATAAATTCATTTGAACAATGCTACAGCAGGGACCAAACCGGCTAATTAGCAAACTCTGTTACATATTAGGGTCTACCCTAGCCCAAGGATATATTTCAAAAATGTGGAGGCTACCTAGGTTAGTATTTATTCAGAAACTTGCGAAATCAAACTATTCAACAGCAAAGGCATTTAGATCAATAAGCCTAAAATCGTTTATCCTCAAAACTCTCCTGGAGAAGCTGTTAGACAGGCATGTTCATCAGAACAAGCATGCGTACAGGACCGGGAAATCTACAGAGACAAGACTCCACGAAATGGTTAGGAAAGTGGAAAACACTCTGGAAAAGGGAGAAATACTTTTAGGAGCATTTCAAGACATAATTATAAATAATACGTCTTTTCAATCAATTATCATTGCAATAAGTAACGTAAGTTTAGAAGAGACCTGTTGCAGGTGGATTGAAAACATGTTAAAAGACAAGGTTGTCTACACAGACCTGCTTGGAGGCAAGTTTAATTGGGGGCTATCCACAGGGAGAGTTCTCTCTCCACCGTTGCTATCAGTAATATGGGACTCTTTAAAAGAAGTTGTATTTCCAAAGTTTACCACTTCTACCTGGTAAAGAATTGTCACGGACTTTCAAGATTAGAATTTCAATATAATAGTGTAATTGTAACAATAATTTTAATAATTACATTGTTTGTAGTTTTTAGAAGAATATGTAAAATATGATATTTAACTGGATCTCTGTTATTAAATTTTTATCATTGGTAATTGTTACATTTTAATTGTTTACAATAGGTTTATATAAAGTTTGGTAAGGGCATGTCTGTGTTTCTATATCAGACACTGTTCTTGAGTAGAAATTTTATTACGTAACTGCCTTTATTGCGTAAGATTTAATTTATATAAGAAACAACTGTATTATTACAATTGTTAAATAATTAATCAGAATAATGAACAAGAATTGTGTTTTATGGACAAAGCAGTAATGATCTTCAGTAACAAGCCTTTTTAATAAATTAAAACCGTATTTAAAGTAGTATGCTGAAAAGTTCAACATTATCTTACGTAATGACTTTGGAAACGGCAATTTAGGCGGGAAATCTTCGGACTTTATCTTTTTTAAAATGAACAAATCACAATGCTTGAAATTTGACATCTGTCATTTTACGCTACGCTTACGCTCCGCGGATTTCTTTTCGTCTGGACTCACTCTCAGGGAGAGGCTCCATCGGCTATATCACTCAACGCCAGTAACACAAATGCCGTTGACTGGATACAAAACTAGATGGAACAAAATTAGGAGCCCTGAGCTGAAAATGGACACAGACCATATAACCTCCGACTACCGCTACAAAATGCCGTTCTGGTACATTGACGGTTCAAAACCAGTGAGGGTACTGAAGCTGGAAGAGATGTGTTACAACTAAGGAAAGAAATAAATGTTCCCTTGGGAAAATACCCAACAGTGTTCCAGGCAGAAATATATGCAATCTTACAGTGTGCAGATGAGATAAAGAGTGGAGCTTACAAAGAGAAGCAAATCTATATTTATTCTGACAGCCAAGCAGCCCTGAAAGCCCTTAGGTGCCAAAAGGTACCGTCTAGATTAGTTTGGGAATTTCAAAGCGAACTTACAACTCTGGCAAAGGACAACAGAATTATGTTATAATGGGTATCAGGACACGAAGGCACACATGGAAATGAAAAAACTGACAAGCTAGCGAAAGCTGGCTCATCATGTCAATAAATTGACCCGGCTGCGGTGTGCAGCCCGGGAAGCGGTCAAACAATGAATCAAAAAAGGACCCAAAAACTACTGGATAACCAGCCAGCGATTAAATCATAGCAAGTTATTTATTAGGAGCCCTGATCCGAAATTAGCAAGGTAACTACTCCAAATGAGTAAGAATCATTAAGGGCTATTACAGGTATAATGACGGGACACATGGCCGTCAAAGTACATCTGAATAAAATGAACTTGTATAACGGAGACTCGACTGCGGTCTATGTGACCAAGTTGAGGAAACGGTAAAGCATATCATATGTGTCACTAGAGAGAAGGAGATAACAAACCTTCGAGTCAACAAACCTAGAATCAAGGGAAGTACACACTCACTCCTTAGCACACCTGTAGAAATTAATTCAGAAGGCTAGGTTAACAGAGTGGCTGTAAGTCTAGGGTGAGCACATTAGGCCTACTCTGGCCGCAGTGCATCCAGATTCAGGACAGACCCGGAAGAAAAAAAAACAAAACCTTCTTTAAATTAATGAAGAAAACGAAAATAATTTAAAATTTTTAACATCCTGTATCTTGGTAAACACACTTAGAATTTGACACCGTACTGCGAAATACTGCTTGCACTGCCTATATACTTTTTGAACTAACCCTTTTAACTCTCCCCTCATCGCAAGATTTCTGCTATTTATATACGGTTTGTGCTATGACGTCTTTGCAAAAACCCGAAAATTTCCAAATATCACTCGTTTTTCAACTAAAAGCGCACAATCGAGGTTCTATGTAGGCAAATCACACATTACAGTCTTTTTTTATATCAAAAAGCGTGTGATTGTGATGCTACGTATGCAAAGTAACATTCCTGGCCCATTTAATATTTTTATCTTTCAACATACACACGTCATATATCGCGGGATTTAGATTCAGATTTTATATTTTAGATTTTTGTTCGAGTCTAGAGCCAGTTCAAGTAATAAGTTCGCGTGTTTGCAAAAATTTTTAATACTATTTTGTGTAAGATAAAAAAAATAATAGTACCAACCTTATGAAAAACTATTCCCAGTGAAACCGGCTGAAAATGGGCCAGAGGCGTCATTTACTTTAAGTTGTACAACTTCGAAACTAAATGCTGGAAAAAGATTTTAATATAAAAGTTGTAAATAATTAAACAGGGCTAGTAACCTTAATATTGACCTTAAGAGCGACTCTTACACTCATTTTCAGGTCATATTGTTTTTTAATAGGAATCCATTATTTTGTTGCAGGTATGAAAATTCTGAGAAATTGCACATTGAACGATATAAAAGTCAAATGTCATGTGAAGGTCAAATCTGCTTTTCTGGTGAATCTCTAACAGTCAACAAATTTCTTAATATTAGACTTCTAGAGATGTCATCAAATCAGTAAATTAAAAAAAAACACCCAAAATTGTAACAATATCTATCTATATTTAATTTATAAAATTAACATAAATTCTAAAATAATGCTGTATAAATAAACAATAATTCTAAAACTTTTTGTATAAATAAACAATAATTCTAAAACTTTTTGTATAAATAAACAATAATTCTAAAACTTTTTGTATAAATAAACAATAATTCTAAAAAGATACACAAGATTCCCCATTTTAAAAAATAAAACTATCATCATGATGGGAAAAAAACTGAGGACCGTGAGAAAACTTTAATAGTGTTCTTTCGATGTGTGCGTCGTCGCATGCGATGGCGTGGCACCGATCAATGGCGTACCATGGGATGACGTAATATTTCAATTAAGCTAATAGGTACTTGGACATTTTAGAGCGTTATATGTATTTTAATTTTTATTAATTCCATATGTCTAGATGTCACTTGTCACCTGTCAAATGTCATATGTCATATTGCTGCCTGTCACATGGCACCTGTCACATGTCACATGTTATCTGGCTACCTGTCAAGTCAAATCAATTTATAACTTTTCTTCTTATTAGCTGCACTTTATTTTTGTTTGGAAATCTATTTGAAGTTATATTGCTAGTGATTTCTGAGTTTAATACAAAAGTAGTGTGAAATTTATTACTTAGTTTGTGGACATAATTCACAAAGTATTCTACGTCGGCTATGTAGTGTAAGTTCGCAATTCTGGTGTATCTAGCAGATGATGTTATGAACCATAAGAATTTATTTTGCATCCTTTGGCACCTTGTGGAGATAGTACTGACTTTCTGTTGAGAAGCAGAGATGGGCGATACGATCCGATCTTTTAGAGTATCGATACTTTTACTTCCGATATCCGATATTTTGTACTGATACGGATCGAAATCAAATATCGATACTTTTAAGAGTATCGCACATCCCTATTGAGAAGTGCGTATAATTGCGGCATCGCAATGAACATTTTTAAGCATGGCCGGCATGTGATACATAAGGATAAGCGCGAGTCCACAGTAAATTTCTTTTTATGTTTTTTGTATTTCCCGGGCGAAATGTGTTTCTAACATGATCAGAAATAAAAATTTATTTGACACAGTTTTTAACAGGGAAGGTTTTTTTATTTTTGGTGGGTGATTATCTCATTGTTGGTTAATCTACTGGTGACAACTATGGATTCACATTTTATTGGATTGATTTTTATTTTACACAGTTCTAGATATGGTTCAATGCTTAACATATGGTAGAGTATTTGCTTTATTGCTGCTTCCGCATAGTACGAGCCCACTGCGAGTAATATGTCTGTGTGCTGTACGTCCGTGTCGCATGGTAGTTAGGGAAGTTCGCTGTGTAGGTACTATAAAGCAGCGGAAAGATTATCGGCTTTGGGGAACGCCAGCCTTTAGGTTCCTGGGCTCGGACAGACTATCCTCTACCTTAACCGTTGTACTCCTATCCTGAAGATATGAAGCAATTAACGCAATCATGAATAGGGAGCAGGAGTATGTGATGAAGAGTTTGTGTAAGAGTCCTTCATGCCACACAGTATCGAATGCCTTCCCCATATCGGAAAGCAACAAAACAGTATTTCGCTTCCTATTCATCCCGTCCAAGGCATCTTGTAGTACCGTAGATACTAACATGACAATGCCGAGTCCTTGTTTTAATCCAAATAGTTTCTCGGGTATTATTTTATCCAGCTTTAGTTTGCTGATTCTCGATAGGATATAGTGCTAGGTCACTTTAGAAAGGGTGTTTAACAGGGAGATTGGCTTATAGGAATAGGGGTTACTGTGATTTCCAATTGGTTTTCAAATGGGAAATCACGTTGACTATGTAAGTTAACCGTACGACTGCTTTATTTAGTAGATTTTTTTAGTAAAATATTTGAAACGTTGTCCGAGCCCGGAGCTTTATTGTTGGGACTATTTTTAATAATTTGCCTAACATCTCTAGGGGGTGATAGTAGTTCACTGTATGTTCCCTGTGGAATTGTATAGTTCTCTTTTCAAAATTTCAAAGATTACTCTGAGGTCGGCGAAACTATCTGCGATGTTGGAACTTTATTGAATCATTGTCTTCGCGTGTATTGGTTGCTCCATCCGTCGGGGAGGCCATTAGCTGTCTATTTTAGTTTTGTAACACTCCCACAAGTTGGGCAGAACACACTTTGACAGGGGAAGGAGCGTCCAAAAATCCCATCTGTTAACCCTAATCATAAATTCACATATCCACACGTTTAATCAACAAGTATCTATTTGTAATTTACCTTATCACTATTTACACTTTTAAACTAATGTTATATATATTCATATTATTTAAATTTTGTTGACTATTATTATACATTATTTATTTACAGTTTACACTAATTTTAAGTACCTAATCATTTATTTTAACGTAGTTTTTACCGGGCCGTTAAACACCGTTTTCATACATTGAAGATACGGATTTGCAAATTTTATCTAAGTTTGTTTAAATTTGATATGACTATTCTACTACAAAAAATGTGATCAGATATCAAAAGAAATAGGTTCAATCGGTATGAATGCTCGAGAAAAACTTAATTCAGTATACAGACGCCTTATCCATTAGACCACCTTAGTTGGTTGTGTGGCCAACATGAACACTAGCGTGCCTTGGAGTTATTTACGAAAAGTGTGTCCACCATCTTGTCAAGAACTACTCGTCGTCGCATCCACCAATTGGTTGGTTTGACATTAACGTGTTTAATACGACGACAACATTACAATCAGATGGTGTCGTATGATTGGCTGCTAATGTCCCGCATAGATGATGTTAAAGTAAATAAGGATGTATGTTATATACAGGGTGCTCCCAAAATAAGGAGACTATTCTTAACTGGATAGCTTTTCCATAAATTATAATGAGAAGCACATTGAATATTTATTTTCCCAATCGAAGTAATGATAAAATTTTAGAAAAAAATATTATCTTAGGAAATTTTTAGATAGAAAGTTTGAAGGTCTATCTATACCTGTTGAAATTAATAAAGTATCAATTTCCTAAAACTATTATTATCATAATTGTTTGTACGTTGAATATATTTTATAAAATAAAGTATTTGCTAGGTAAAAATATTCTATGTTCTCGTTCCATGCATCAATTCGTTGTTGCGACATTAGCGTCTTTACATAATAATTATGGGGTATTATTTTTCGTCGGCAAAAGAGGCCTTATAGGGGTGTTTTTTCATGGTAAAGATGGTGATGTATTCCCCAGTTAAAAGACCTTACGAGGTGGTATTTTTTATAGTTAAAAAAATCTTACAGGGATATATTTTCGTGGTAATAGAACCCTTTAGCTGTAATAAAAAAATACCTTATGGGGGACGTTTTTTTATCCTAATCGGGGGATTTCAAATATATCTAATACATATTTATGTATATGAGAGAAAGAGAGAAGTTCAAAAAGATAGTTAAATATTTTAGTAATGTTATATTTGTGGTTGTACAGGGTGAGTCAACGATTGGATGAAGTAAGTTTGTGCCTTTTCGGTGAAATTTACAAAGAAACTATATTTATTGTGTGATACAGTTTATTTTTACTCAGATTTTAAAAATATTTAGGACTCTACAGGGTGAGCCAAAAAACTAGGACAGCATAAAGTTGTATTTTTTTTTAAATAGAACACCCTATATACGAATCGTATTTTCGATTTAGCTTATAATTTTAAATCTTTTCTATTAAGGGTTTACCATAACAAAACTTTATAGTTTCTGAGATAATTAAGTTTAAAGAAAAAAAGTGACATTTTCAAGCATCAATTCAATCCTAAATAACGTTTTCAATTTTGTGACAAATATATTCAAATTTGGAATTTAGCAAGGCCAAGGACAAGTTAACATAATTTTTACCTAATATTTGCAATAAAAGCTACAGGGTGTTGAACACATCGGCTCAAATTTGAACAAGTTTAAATGAATAAATATCTTTTTTTTTAAATGGTACACCCTATATATTTTCATGTTATTTAATAGAGTAATTAAAACCCTAAAAGTTTTGTTCAATATATCCTATACCTATTTATAATAGTTTTTGAGATATTTCAGTTTTTCTTATTTTCCATGCTTTTTTACAGAAATAGTCTTCATTATCATAGTAGCCATGGCAAAAACAATGTAAAAGAACATTTTTCTGTGTGTCAAATTTATAACCGCAATCGCTTCTTTTGGTTTTTATGTAGTATAGTTTGGTTTTTTTTTCATTCATCTTATATTGTAAAATGAATTTTCAAAAGAATGAGTTAATAGATATGATTTATACAACAGGAGAGGCTCAAAAAAATTGCCTTCTTGCTCAAAGAATTTACAAAATGAAGTATCCTTATCGACGCCAGCCTAATACCCATACTTTTCAAAACTTAATGCAAAGATTTGATTCTTCTGGTACTGTTGATTATCCAAAACGTAAAGTGGTCAACAAACCAGTAACTAATGAAGAAAAAGAACTACAAGTATTGTTAAATGTTCAGGAAAATCCTTATATTGGTAGCCGTCAGTTAGCAGCATTATGTGAAACATCACAATCCACCGCTAATCGTACTACCAAGAAATATAGGTATCATCCATATCACATGGAATTACACCAAGAATTGCATGGACAGGATTTTGAAAGTCGTGTAAACTTTTGTCGTACAATAAATGTGGAGATTCAATTAAATCCAAATTTATTATGCAAGGTAATGTTTAGTGATGAAGCTACTTTTAGAAGTAACGGTGCCGTAAATAGACGCATCATGCATTATTATGCCACAGAAAACCCATTTTAGATTAGAGAGGTGCAACATCAAAACCACTGGTCATTAAATGTTTGGTGTGGTATTCATCATAATCGAATTATTGGACCCCACTTTTTTAATGAACCACTAAATGGCCATAGTTACCTGAACTTTCTACAAGAAGAACTACCCCAACTGCTTCAAGGTCTCGATAGGGATGAGCTCGACAGTATGTGGTTCCAGCACGATGGTGCGCCTCCGCATTACCATCGTGAAGTTCGTGCGTTTTTGGACCAACGATATCCGCAAAAATGGATTGGACGTGGGGGTTTCATTGAGTGGCCACCAAGGTCTTGCGACATCACCCCATTAGATTTCTTCCTATGGGGTTATATTAAAAATAAGGTGTATGTTAATCCACCAACAACAGTGGAAGATATGCGAAACAGGATTGGGGATACCTGTAGAACAATAACGCCACTAATTTTGTCCAGGATCCGAGAAAATCTGCAAAAAAGACTAAATTTGTGCATTGCACAAGAGGGTCGTTTATTCGAACACTTATTAAAAAGAAATAATTAATCTCAGTATTTAATAGGTAATTTTTTTGTTTCAATTTAGTATAAAAGTAAATATGTATTTGCCTTGTCGTTATTGTTGTGTTAATTTTTTCACATGATGTTTAATTAAACTATTGCCGTTGTAATATAACGAATAATGTATTTCATCATATTTAACCACATTCTGTTTGTTTCTGTAGTTTCTTTATATTATTTTACATGGCTACTATGAAGACTATTTCTGTAAAAAAGTATGGAAAATAAGAAAAACTGAAATATCTCAAAAACTATTATAAATAGGTATAGGATATATTGAACAAAACTTTTAGGGTTTTTATTACTCTATTAAATAACATGAAAATATACCATTTAAAAAAAAAGATATTTATTCATTTAAACTTGTTCAAATTTGAGCCGATGTGTTCAACACCCTGTAGCTTTTATTGCAAATATTAGGTAAAAATTATGTTAACTTGTCCTTGGCCTTGCTAAATTCCAAATTTGAATATATTTGTCACAAAATTGAAAACGTTATTTAGGATTGAATTGATGCTTGAAAATGTGACTTTTTTTCTTTAAACTTAATTATCTCAGAAACTATAAAGTTTTGTTATAGTAAACCCTTAATAAAAAAGATTTAAAATTATAAGCTAAATCGAATCGTGTTCTATTTAAAAAAATACAACTTTATGCTGTCCTAGTTTTTTGGCTCACCCTGTAGAGTCCTAAATATTTTTAAAATCTGAGTAAAAATAAACTGTATCAAACAATAAATATAGTTTCTTTGTAAATTTCACCGAAAAGGCACAAACTTACTTCATCCAATCGTTGACTCACCCGGTAAGTGTAAAAAACGCCATATACATATTTAAAAATATTATATGAAATATTATTCATCCAGTAAATTGCGATATTACTTTGGTTACCCTTCCACCCATAAACAATTTTTGGGAATTATTCCTGTTGTGTTAGGTCTCAGGAAATTTCTGTGAAATTCCTGGTTACCAGCGGATGCAATGGTAGTACCTTCATCTGTTGTCAATAGCTGCTATCTAAACTTTAAGCAAGCTCTGGCTAGAATTTCAAAGTCTAAAACGCAGGGGCCCGCATTCCCAGTGAGGAGAGAACCTGTCTGTACAAACAGGCAGGCAGGCAGATGAACAGACATGGCAGATAACAGACGGACGAGAGGACAGACAGTCAGACAGACCTGTTCTGCACAAACAAGTCTGTTCTATCTACCCTGTTCATCTAAAGAAAACGAGCTGGAAGACTAAATAACTAACTGGTTGGGTATATATGTTGGACATTTTAAGAGTCAGTAATTGTATGTTTTGATAATACGCTAAAAGTGCCATAATAACGACGACAACAACAAGTGTATAGTGTAAAGAGCTTTATAGCGTTTTACATTTCATAGTGTTAGTTTGTGTTTGTAGTTTGTGGAGTTTTAGGTTTATTTTCTAGGAGTTCATAATTTATTTAATTAATTTTACCTTTTTTAATTTCCTCAGGAGTAGTCTATGAAAGAAGGTCTAGAACTTTTTAGAGAATTCTATTTCCTTATTTTTAACATGGAACGCCTATGATAGAAGGTCTAGAATTCGCCGGATTATTCCTTTTTCTCATTTTTATTACACCGTGTAGTACGGAAATCCTTCTAGAAAATTAGGGAATCTTCCGGTATCGACCAAGAGGGTATATAAAGGGTCCAGATCCGCTTTCGGGAACAGTATAGTTTGAGAGCTCGTCGATGCAACTTGAATTATTTTGAAAAGATGTCAAAGTTGTGACAATAAAGAGATTTTGAAATAACAGAGTGTGTTCAGTAATACAGTGTGTGTTCAAAGATCGGTTGTCCGGAACAATGGTTTTAAGAAATTTTGACAATTTTTTTTTAGTTTTGGTAAGTTTTCGTTAAGACATCACGTACGTTAATAAAAATCTCATATACATTTTTAATAAATCACCATTATTTAAAGATTAAATATCTTTAATAAGAATTGTGTAAAATTTGGAAATTCTTTTCTTCTTCTTGTCTAGCGAAAGGAAATTTGATTTCAATTTTCCAGGTTTTATTATTTTATTTGTCGTCAACTAAGAATATATTTTTTTTGTTACCATGTTGAGTAATTTGTCAGTAAATTCGCACAGGTTTAACTGGGTTTTTAATATGTTTGCTTTATTTAATACTTTTAAAATAACATAAAAAAAAGATCGTATCTAGCTCTAGTTCCTACATAGCACTGTATTTTTTACCATACAATTAAAAATTAACTTTTGGTTTTAGCTATGTTATTAGGTTCCACTTATTGGTTAACATAACAGAAACGAAGACGAGTCGTTTAAAAATTGATCAATACAGAGTGAGAAGACATGCTGAACTTAAAAATAATGGAAGAATTTATTATGGTTAGTGATTACATCAAAAGGGTACGAAGGTACAATCTTACTGGTCGTACCTTAGAATTTAAGTTATAGCTTGCTTCTGAAGACACTGAATCTGTTGGTTGGGTGAAAGAGACGATCAATCAAATTATCCAGAGAGCCACACAAGATATACAACCTCAGGACCAGGTTGATTTTAGTTTTTGTTCAAAAGATTTTAACCGAGAAAGTTGGATTCGTTTCAGATCTACAGAACAAGTAAACATTGAAGATGTTTGAGATGTTATCAATAGGGCCTATCAATCTAACTCGACTGGTCTTAACACGGAATGGTTTTGTCTCAGTGTAATATCAGTTCAACCACAGACAGGAAGAAAAACAGTGACGAACTATGACACTTTGGAAGAGGAATGTGTTAAAACGACGATGATTCATTGTGATTAAAAACAAAAACAACCTCTGTTTGCCTCGAGTTACAGAAATTACAGCAATATCTGAAAGAAAATAAAACTGTCGTTTATAAATATAGAGCTAAAGGAATAGACTGTCATTTTTGAAGATGTAAATGAAAGCCCTAAAAAACTTAATTTATTACACCACAAGGATCATTTTAATGTTATAACATCTTTGACAGCTGCCTTTATATGTAGATATTATTGTGAAGACTGTCACGTTTCATAAAATAATAAAAATTATCATAGATGTGGAGATACGTGTCTTTAGCCTCCAAAATGTGCTCCTGATCAAGTTAAATATGAAAACTGCCAGAGCCATTTTTAGAGGTCAAGATTGTTATGATAATGATTTAAAGGTTGGTTCTTTGAAAAAATCTACGGTGTGTACTAAAATTACGAGTTGTAAAAATTTTTAAAGTCACAAAAGAACCGAGGCAGCATTTATATGGTAAAATTTTTTGTAAAATATGTAAGTCTTATGTTCCTAACTACCATTTCTGCAACATTCAACGAGATAAAAGTAAACTTAAAAGAAAAATATACTCTTTGTATTTTAGGATCTGGAAACCCGTCATTAAGAAGTTTTAACCGATGGTTTACTTTTGCATCAGGTCAATCTTTGTGTATAAACGGTGTTGTGATAAATGTATAGATGAGATAAATCTTCATTTTTATCAAAAACGTCGATTTCGATCCAAAATAATAAAACCTCTGGAATATCTATGCAACATTTATTACAAATAGTTTAAAGATATAGTCGTCAGTGCACACAACGGTCAACCTTTTAACCACCACTTTATCGTAAATCACATTTTGACAAAAACATATTTATCACCAGAATAAATTGCGAAAGGATCAAAAATCATCATGATGCAAATTGATAATATTAAGTTTATAGAAAGCTTGAATTATTTTCCGATGCCCCTTAGTAAGTTACCAAAAGATTTGAGATCAGGAGATGATTATAAAAAAGGCTATTTTCCACACTTGTTTAACAAAAAGCAAATGAAAATTATATTGGATTTTTACCACCAATCGAGTACTATAGCCGAGAAAGTATGATGACTGAAGGCAGAGAAAAGTTTTTAAAATGGTATGAAGAGTCGAAAAGTTTTCAATTTGATATGCAGAAAGATCTACTTGACTACTGCATTTTAGACGGGGAAATTCTAGCTAGAGCTTGCTTAAAGTTTAGAAAGCAGCTATTGACAACTACGAATGTATATCCTTTAGTGAAACCGCTACCGTGCATCCACTTGTAACAAAGCGCTTCAAAGACATTTCCTGAGACATAACACAATAGGAATAATTCCCAAAAATGGTTTTAGATGCAAGTGTAACCAAAGTAAAATCGTAATTCGGTAGATGATCTGTGTGGAAAATCAAAAGCAAATAATAAGCTATTTTGCATGAAGTAAAAGATGATAGTTTTTGTGCTGAAACAAACGATATTCTCGAATTTCATGGATGTTATTATCACGGGTGTCTGAAATGCAATCCAAATGGTAGAAATGACCCTTTGTTCGAAGATCCAACACAAACTCTAAATTGAAGATATGAATAAACTGTACCAAAACTGGACGAAAGTTTTGGTTGTGTAGTAAATGAAATGTAGGAATGTGAACAGCTACAAGACAAACCCGAGATTGAAAATAATACCAAAACATATCCTCAATTACTTCGATTACTTTAAATCCTAGAGATGCTTTTTATGGTGGTCGAACTGGAAATGTCTGCGAATATTACGAAATCAAAAAAGGAGAAAAAATTAAACATGCTGATATTTGTTCATAATACCCTTAGATTTCTAAATTTGGCAAATCTCCAACTGGCCATCCAAAAATTTTGACAGAGAAGAGTGTACAAAGTTAAATTTAAACGAGACAGCGGCATCATACAATGTAAGATTATTTCTCCAAGTGAGCCCATGAAAATGAAAAATAAATTAATGTTTCTTCTCTGTCAAGAATGTGGACAAGATATAAATTGGTACGAGTGTTCACATAACAATGAAGACCAAGCACTTTCTGGGTTGAGTGATTGACGAAGTAGTGAAGGCTATACTGAAAATTTATACAATTTTGGACATTTAAGAATTTTGGCAATATAAGACAGAACGTTTTAATAAATAACTTGGTCAAGAGGGATTTTTCACAGCTATAATAAATAAATTTATTAAAATAAAACAAGAGTCTTCAGATTAACCTAAAAATTGTAAAACAGAAAAAGAAAAGAACAAATATATTCAGGATTTTTTTGAGAAAGAAGATTAATAATGAGATATTAGACAGTCCTGATCTCAGGTCATTGGCAAAATTAATGCTTAATATCTTCGGAGGAAAATTTGGACAGAGAGAAAATCAAACAAAAACGATGATTATCAGTGATTCTGCAGAATTTACATATGCAGCTATTTATGTTAATGACATCCTTCCTGTTTACCAACGGTTAATGTGGCAACAAATGCGTATGTTACGGCACAGACAAAATTTAAATTATATGACTATCTTGATCAGCTCGGTAACAGATTTGTATTACGACACAGACTAGGTCATTTATACCACAAGAAATGACGACAACGAAATCGACATAGGCACTAGACACTTTATCGGAGATATGATAGATGAATTGGAAAATTACAGACATATTTCGAAAATCAACAACTGTGTGTCTGGTGGTCCTAAGAATTATTTTCTTACGAAAAAGAATATTGTTATGAACTTTATAGCGTTGTACATTTCATAGTATTATTTTGTGTTCGTAGTTTGTAGGGTTTTAGGTATATTTTCTAATATAACGAACTTTGTAGCATTTTATATTTCATAGTATTAGTTTATATTTGTAGTTCGTAGAGTTTTAGGTATATTTTCTACGAGTTCATAATTTATTTAAGTAATTTTACCTTTATTAATTTCCTCAGGAGACGACTATGAAAGAAGGTCTGGAACATTTTAGAGAATTTTATTTCTTTATTTTTAACATAGAATGCCAATAATAGAAGGTCTAGAAATAGCCAGATTATTCGTTCTTCTTATTTTTATTACACCATGTAGTATAGAAATCCTTCTAGAAAATTAGAGAATCTTCCGGTATTGACCAAAAGGGTATACAGGGTGATTCAAAAATCGATCACGAAACTTAAGGGGATGATTCTACTTGACAAAATAAGGGTAGAGCTTCATATAATTTTTTTTCAAAATGTCATTCGTTTTCGAGTTACAAGCCGTCCAAGTTCAAGTTTTTATTTTTTGTTTTTTGAATTACTCGCTTACAGGAAAACCGATTTGACTAATATTTGAAAGATAGGCTAAGTCTTCTGCGCTTCATCATTTTAGTAACAATTCACATTGATTGTTTGCCGCTAGAGGGCACTTTACCTACATTGAAAATTGTTTTTTTGTCATAATTTTTTAGTGTTGACAGCTACAGTAGTTTTTGGCATAATTTCTGAAAGACTGATGCCAGGCCTTTAAAAAAGGTGCTCTTTATTTACATCGCTAAACCCAACGGTTTAGACGTAAATCACCCTTAAAAATTAAGTGGTAAATTTACTTTTCTCATTTCATTACCACCAGCTACAGGTAAATAGCTATCAAAGTATACTAGAGCTGTCAGTTTAACATCAAATAAATTCGCTTTTTAAACTATTTAATTTATAATCTTAAAATAACTAATAATGGCTAATCACCAATATTCAAATATCGAATATTGTGATATCCATTTTTGTTATGGAAAAGCAAATGGTAATGCAGAGTTGGCAAGAAGATATTATATGGAGAGTTATCCGGAAAGAAATATCCCTCATGCTCAAACATTTTCCAGTGTGCACAGGAGGCTTGCGGAATGTGGTTCCTTTAAAAGTTATAATGGAAATAGGGGAAGACCTAGAACTGCTAGAAACGTGCAACAAGAAGAAAGAGTGCTTGAAATTATTGAAGATAATCCAGGTATTAGTACTAGAAAAATTGGGAATGAAGTGCGGCTCTGTCAGGCTAGTTCATGGAGGATACTAAGAGAAGAACAACTCTACCCGTTTCATTCAAAAAAGGTGCAGGCTCTTTATGACGATGATCGGCCGAGACGGTTGGAAATGTGCAATCAGATCCTAGCTAAGTATGAACACGATAATCGATTAATTGGCGTCATATTATTCACTGACGAAGCTGGTTTCACTCGTGATGGCATAACAAATCTACACAACATCCACACATATGCTTACGAGAACCCAAACAATGTGGTAGAAACGAAACATCAGCGTAGATTTTCACTAAATGTGTGGGCAGGGATAATAGGAGATTACCTTATTGGTCCTCATTTCTTTGATGGCCCATTAACTGGTGACGTATACTTAGATTTTATCCAAAATCGTCTCCCATTGTATCTGTAAGATGTGCCATTGGAAGTAAGGGCCAACATGTGGATCCTCCAAGACGGAGCTCCGCCCCACTTTAGTATACGTGTCCGACAGTATTTGAATGCAACGTATCCTGAGCGATGGATAGGACGAAGTGGACCATTGGCATGGGCAGCGAGGTCACCAGACCTTAATCCTATGGATTTTTTCTTTTGGGGTCATTTGAAACAATTGGTGTACGATATTCCAGTAATCAACGTCAAGGATCTTCGCTTCAGGATAATCGAAAAGTGCCAAATTATTAAAGAAACACCAGGAATTTTTCATCGAGTTAGGCGACATTTTTTGAAGAGTGTTAGGAAATGTATGGAAGAAAATGGGGGACATTTTGAGAATCTTTTTTAGTTTGTTTAGTACTGTTTCATTAATTTTTATCAATTAAATGTATATCGCAATAATCCATAATATGAATATTTACTGATTAGCCATTATTAGTTATTTTAAGATTATAAATTAAATAGTTTAAAAAGCGAATTTATTTGATGTTAAACTGACAGCTCTAGTATACTTTGATAGCTATTTACCTGGTAGCTGGTGGTAATGAAATGAGAAAAGTAAATTTACCACTTAATTTTTAAGGGTGATTTACGTCTAAACCGTTGGGTTTAGCGATGTAAATAAAGAGCACCTTTTTTAAAGGCCTAGCATCAGTCTTTCAGAAATTATGCCAAAAACTACTGTAGCTGTCAACACTAAAAAATTATGACAAAAAACAATTTTCAATGTAGGTAAAGTGCCCTCTAGCGGCAAACAATCAATGTGAATTGTTACTAAAATGATGAAGCGCAGAAGACTTAGCCTATCTTTCAAATATTAGTCAAATCGGTTTTCCTGTAAGCGAGTAATTCAAAAAACAAAAAATAAAAACTTGAACTTGGACGGCTTGTAACTCGAAAACGAATGACATTTTGAAAAAAAATTATATGAAGCTCTACAAGTACAATCACCCCCTTAAGTTTCGTGATCGATTTTTGAATCACCCTGTATAAAGGGTCCATATCGGCTTTCTTGGTGAGTATATTTTGAGAGTTTGTCGACGCAAGTTGAATTAGGTTGACAAGTATCAAAAGTAAGGTTGACAATAAAAAGTTATTAAAATAATACAGTGTGTGTGGTTTGTTTGAAGACCGGCGGTCCGGAACAAATTGGTGTCGGAAGTGGATCAAATCCAGAAGAGGTTAGTTCAGGTTATAAAATTAGAAAAAAGTAAATTGAAATTGTATGCCAGTGGAAACTAGAAAACAGAAGGCAAAAATGGAAAAACAACTTCAAGGTAGTTTAAACCAGATACTGATGATGATACAAGATATGAAAACAGGCCAAGAAGATATGAAGAAAAGCCAAGAAGATATGAAGAAAAGCCAAGAAGAGATGAAACAAGAATTGAAAGAAGATATGACGAAAAATCAAGACGATATGAAACAAGAACTGATGACACTAAAGACAAGTCAAGCTGACATGAAACAAGAATTAAAGACAAGCCAAGATGATATGAAACAAGAATTGATGACACTGAAAACAAGCCAGGAAAACATGAACCAAGAACTGAGAGAGGACATTAACAAAAATCAAGAAAGCATAAAACAAGAACTAAGAACAAGCTTAGAGGACATGAAACATGAACTTAAAACAAGTCAAGAAGATATGAAACAAGAAATGAAAGAAGACATGACGTGCATTGAACAAGAAATGCAACAGAAGATGAGCAAAATTAGAGAAGACGTACATTGCGAAGTACAACATGAGATTGCGGGAATCCAGAAACAGATGCAACAGCTACATTTTCAAATCGAAAAGGTAACCAGTACAGGTATAATAAAGGTAGATGGTGTTTCTGCAACTAGTGTGACATGAAGCCACCTACCTTCGATGGCAAGGTACCTTGGCTTACCTATGTCCGTCAGTTCGAAGCCGCCGCCACCGGCAATAACTGTAGTTTATCGGAAAAGGCGCTCGCTCTTGTTCTAGCACTACGAGGTGAAGCTATGAAGGTTCTACGTAACATTCCTGAAGAAAAACAGAATGATTACGAGTTCATTGTTACTTTTCTGAAGATACGCTATGGGGAAGCCCACCTCCAAGAAGTTTATAAAGCCCAACAACAAGGAAAAAGACAAAAATACAACGAAAGTCTTCAAGAATATGAGGCTGATATGATGAGGTTAATAAATTTGACCTACCCAACATACCAAGAAGAAATAAAGCAAGAGTTAGCAGTGAATAGTTTTATTGAAGGTTTGCGCGACCCAGAAACAAGGCAGGCACTAAGAATCGCCAGACTGAAGAAAATTTCTGAGGCTCTTGTTTATGCCCTTCAGTTTGAGATAGCTAAACAGACATCAAGGAACCAAGAACGGATCATAAGAAGAGTCAATGTTTCCCGGGATTATCGCAGGATCAACGATAAAACTTTCATGAGGCTTATGAGGGAGTTGCAAGAATTTTTGAATGAAGGGAAAACACAAGATAACAAAAATACAACCTTTCATAGCAGAAATAGAATGCGTTGTTGGAAGTGCGGTCAAGAGGGGCATCTATAAAGCCAGTGTACTTGCAATACTGTTTCTGACAGAAGCTCTGATGGCTATCGGCTTCATATTGCTAATATTGGTAATGATGTGCTAAGAAGCCACTTGGAGAAAGTCTTTGCTCCTTATGGTGAAATTAAGGAAGTCTGGTTAAGTAATAGTATTCCCTGTTTTGGATTTGCTGTTTACAAAGATAAAAGAAATGCTGCAGTTGCTGTTAAGGCTTGCGATGGAGTTGAAGTATGCGGTTGTCACATTAGAGTAACTTATACCAGACCGAGAAGAAGGGGTCAGAGTCGCCGGTATCATTCGAATAACATGTGTTGTTATCACTGCGGATACAACGGTCATTTTTATAGAGATTGCCCAGAAATTACTGCTAAAATATTGTTTTAAATAAACAACAACAAACAAAGGTGATATTCCCGATGTTAAGTATTTCATTATCAAATTACAAACTTTTCATTTTAATCTAGACACATAGCAATATTCCACTACGCTTATCATTTCTAACTACTTTTGACCCCCCAATAACTCAAAATGTATTTGATCTGCACACTTGTAGTTTTGTTTATCGATTAAGACTTCCAAGCTATCTAGAGTCTTAAATTTTATATAAGAAGTTCAAATAGTTTCCGAGATATAGACGTCCGAATTTCGCTACTTTTAACAGTTATTTAGGTAATAAGTGACTCGTATGTGAATACTTCAAGGTTTAGTAGTCATCGAGCAATAATTTTTGCAAACAACCTCATATATTTCTGTAGATAAGTTTAAAGTAATTTAAGAGAACTAGGCGACCACTACATCTCAATTCTTTTATTGACAAAGTTAACAAACCAGCAAACCAGCCTATTCTTTCCACCGAACTTGGCCCCTTTATATATATATATATATATATATATATATATATATATATATATATATATATATATATATATATATATATATATATATGCGTACACTGAATGCAAACTTCGCTCCATCATATCCTTTCCATGTTAGAGGTTGCACAGTTTGAATAAATTGCTAAAAAATACAATTCGTCCTATTCCACCACCACCCAGATGGTGGCCTGCCTGTACTACCACACCGAGAAGAAAGTTAAAAAAATCACGAAAAACGTTTTAGAATTTTAAGTATATTTCAACAATTGCAGACATTTTATCTTATAAGCAAATAATGACTTAATGTAATTTTTTTGTAATAAATTCGGAACATTTTGTTATATGGTGTTAATGCTTTTTTACTTTAAAATTTACATAATTTAAAATAAAAACTTGTAGTTATTCCTACACAATAAAGTTTAGAATCGTGTGAAGGATATTATTTTCTAAATTTGCATCCCCTACAAATTATTGATAGTAGAACTCAGGAGGATTCCAATCTAAATTTAGAAAATGTAGGTTTAGGAAGAAGCAGTGTGTGTGCAAAATAAAAGTCATAAAGAACAATAAGCAATTTATTTGCAATAGGTCTACGAGTCACTGTCACTTAAATAATATTCTATCGATGAAGACTCTGAGGAGCTATCTTCATCTTCTGGTTCTTTATTTTCCAGTTGATGAAGTTTTGAATAAAACTCATGCTGCAGCTTTCTTTTTATGGACTCCAACGATTTATTTTTTAATTTGAGATACCTTTTGGTAACTTCTTTGAGTTTTAAAGAACATTGGTAACATGGCACCATTTTTTCCATCATCTCAGCGTATTTTTTTTAAAGGGTTCTCGTAATTTTACCTTTTGACGTGTTGTCTTAATGGAGCTGATAAAATAAAAAATAAAAAGTTCAAGCTTTAACTTAATTCGACTAAAAAGAAGCAAATCCTTGGGATAAAGGGAGGTTATTGGGTAGGTAGGCTGAAGTATAGGGTAGGTGTGTACCAGGGTATGTATGTATATGAATCTATGAATGATAAAAGGTACGTATAATCAGGCGCGGATCCAAGGGGAGCGGTGGGGCGATCCCTTCCGAGAGCTTCGAATTCAGAAAAATGGGCCCGATTTTGCCTAAGAATGTATATGCTGCATCTCTCCCCCCTGTTAATAATTTGTTTTATCTTGCGATCGCCCCCCCTCCCAAGAACTTCGAATTCAGTAAAATAGACCCGACCCTACATTTTACACTAGGAATGTGAATGTTGCTGGTGTCTCCCCCTCACGTCAACAACTTGCTTTCACTTGCCATATTATACTTTTGTGATATCACCCCCCAAAGAGAGAGGCTGGATCCGCTCCTGCGTACAGTAGTGTGTCTGACGGTTCATACTTATGTAGTTACGTGTCTATTATATCCTTATGTCCTGTCTACCCACTAAACATTAAACCGTAACAATAAAAAATTTACATTGTGTAACTTGAAACCGTGATGATTTAATAAACATCCATTTACCCCTTGTGCCTCCCGTATAAATTCGTTACTTTCATCTCTAGGACTCGTTACTTTGGAATCGTTACTTTAGTTACTTTATTCGAATAAGTAATACTGCAAGTGATATACGATATATACTTCAGGACTTTAATTAAATAATTTATATTCTATGTTAAATATGAAATTTAATACTGAACGTTAAGCATATATTGGTTTCAATTATAAATGTTAAAGAGTGTTTAAATTATAAGTATTAAAAGGTAATATATGGAAATATGGAAAAACATATGCAAATTAAAGAATATACCATTCAAGAATAACCAGATTTATTTAAACAGATAAAAATAAAACAGACATTTTTTAGAAAAAATCTCTTAAATCCGTATTTAACAAAAACAATAAAATATTCATTTTGAAATACAGACAAAAATGTTATAAATGTTTAGTCTGCTGTAAAAATAATAATTTTCGACGTGTTTTGTCTTTAAACGATTTCTTCGTTTGGTTATAACTTGATCAGCTTTTAAAAAAACTCTTTCGCAGTACTACAACTATACATAAATATATCTTTGCCAGTTGAGATAGCCAAGGGTACTTTTTCTCTGCCTTGCCACCAAACTAGAGGGTCTTTTTTTCTTTACAAATTAGCCTTTTCTGTGTATATGCGCATTTCTGCAATTGCTAAAGCGGTTGAACTGCTGACAAATTCAAAATATATTATAGAATTATCAGAATCTTGCCAAATAATATCTATCTTTGCATATTGTCTTTTCTTCAGATATTTGTATTTGATTTCTCTGACTTGCAGCAATTTGTCTATGTTCCTTTTTTATTATATTAACTAATTCAACCTGAAGTTCGTCTTTTACTAGTTCCAAACAATCTTTTTTAACAATACCCCTTGTTTTGAAATGAGGATCAAGATAAATCACTTTACTCATTGTTACTTTTCTGAGTCTCCAAAACGAGCAGCAAGTGAATCTAAAAAAAAATATCAAATCTTCTCTCACTTGACTTGTAAATTTAAGTTTAATTCCCTCCAACGTTGACATGAGCCTTTTAACTACGAGGATAAGTTCTGAAAGAGTGATTTGTTTTTCAGCGCTCATTTCATGATATTGTTAGGAGTTTCGATTTAAAACGTTTCCTTAAATTTGAAATATTGCCGTTTTTATAGAAATTTATAGGTTTGCAAATATTACATTTTGCTTTGACATTAAATAATAACATAAAATAAATCCAAACAGAACTTCTCTTCTGCATTTCCATTTTTCAACCCTAAAAATGCTTTTGTTATATCTGCTCAATATATTTGGCATTACTATTTTTAGTAAATTCAGAATATATTTATTATTTACTACCTACTTAGTTAGAAAAATTTCAAGATATTATTACCTACTTATATATGCCACACTTGAAATAACTAGCAAGTAAACAACAAACGTAAAGGGACAGATGTAAAACGTACTAAATTCAAGACTGAACTATCATATATGGCTAGACCGTTAACAAGGAATAAGATCTATTCTTTCTATTAGAAATAATATTTCTTATCTTATTTCGGCGAAATTCTTTTAATCTGCCGAGTCCTGCATCTAAGCATAAAAAACGCTTCTGTCCTGTGGGTTGCTGCTCCGAAAACAACGAAAACTTCGAAATCGCCGACACATCAAATGCCTAATAAACAGTTAAAATAATCCAGTGTCTAATCCCCTAGTTAGCGGTTTCGTGACTATAAAGAAGACCGTCATGTCGGTCTGGTCTCGCGAGAATAAAATAGTAGTTATATTTCTTTAGTTATTTCGGTTCTGGTCCCGGACTAATGGTGTTTCGGTATAGTAACGAATTGCCAAGGTACGAGTCTTTTCTAAATAGAGGACTCGTTACTTTTAGTGATTGGTTTGTAACGGTTATTTTGTAACGACTAGTATCGTTACTTTCCATCACTAATAAATAAAATAATGGATTTTTAACGAACTATTAAAAACCATTGATTCTAATGATGGTTACAGCTCCAAATTGATAATAATTTTTTGAAAATTACGTTACTTCCATTATCTTACAGAAATGTTACTGAATTGCATTTTTTTATATAAATTTTTTTCCATCAACGCAAAAAGTGGTATTAAGCAATATTTTAAATTAATCTGTTTTTGAACTTAATACAGTCAATTTACAAATGTATAAAAGTACAAGACCAAATATATTTACTTCTCCTCTGGCATATTTCTTTATTAGCAATTATCAGGTTACAAAAGATTTATTTTATAAATAACAAAAATAATGATAATTTATTGAGTCAAGGATGTTTTTTTAATGATACTAATAATACATTGTACTAAAAATAAACTACAGAAGCAAAGATTAAAATACAAAACTAAATAACAGCTGGCCCCTCAGAACATATTTAAAACAAAGTTTAAAAATTTAAGATTTACTTATTAATTAAATTATTCTGAAACCAACTGATCTAGTCAACAACAATCTATGCAAGTAAAAAGAAAAATAGCATCATCAAAAGGGGAAATAAATGACGATTTGGTCATGCTCGTGCCACTTTGCTTCTTTTCGTCAAAAGTTGTCTTATTACATAAAACTTACATTATATATAAGTTAAAAAGGAAATATATTCGCAATGTATATTTATGTGTAACGGACACTTCTAAAAAACTGTTTTTTACTGACCTCATTTTAGAGTTATTGTATGTTAGAGCAGTGTTGTTTAAAACATATTTTTTAATAACTTTTTCTATATTACAAAAACGAAAATGTAACAAAACATATATTAGTAACCCTGATCAAATATTGTTACACATTTTTTTAACGTTTTATGTTTAGTCGGTATCTATGTTTATATTATGAACGTATGGGGGCTCAACAGATTTTCCATAGTGACATTTCTTACTTCCACTCTAGTAGATAAACTTGAATGTGATTCATTTAACTGATCTGAAGATGTTGACGTAGAGGATGTAGGCAAAAAAGGCGACGAGACAGTTGACAGCTGATGGGAAGTCAGTAGAAGAGACGTACGTTTCTTACTGCCAACAATATTTTGTTCCGTACGATTCAACTCGTCAAACCAATCTGAATTAAGGTGGGAAGAATAACTGTCACTGACTCTGGTCTTTCCTGATTCTTTAGGCCAAGTGTCACCAGCATTTAATAGTAGCTTTCCTACTATTCCTATGTCTACTTCAGTCTGCGAAATCGTATAGATAGAATTATGAGTCGATAAACTACGTGCCATGAATGTTGATAAAGCACTGACGTGGAGGTGACTAAATGCTTACATAATTTAGTAACCTTAAGTAACAGTAGCTCAAATTTCTTTTCTGGCAAATGAATTTTAAACAGCCTCCAGCTTTTAAGTAATTGGATCGCTTGTAGCAAAGAAAGGCAAGCACATATTCGTTATCATCTGCAATTTGCAACTGATTCCTGCATGCTAACAACATGTTGATAGTTTCACATTCTGATGTAGTTAGTATAACAGCGGAAGTCTGGTTTAATTTATGCTGTGTTTTGATTCTTCTTAAATTTCCAAGAATTTTTTTTCTTCTCATGGAAACTTTTCGAACTCACTTTTATCAAGCTGGCTTCCTGTTTGAAATTCTTTAATTAACATTCGTTGTACATGACCTGGTCTTTTTCGATTAGACAACATAATTTTAGCCAACAAAATTTTCATTAATTCGTAATAGATTTCCCCATTAACTGAATTTCTAAATTGTCCAACGGCCACTTTAAGTTCTTCATCTAATACATCTAATAGTTCAGATACTTGGACAGTGGTTGGAAGCTGTTCATTTTTATTCTTTGCCGAGCTGTCTTAACTCTCGTAACCCTTTTGGTAAGCTTGGCATTCTGACGTTTTTTAAAAATGTCTTCAGCAGATTTATAAATTTTCTCCGTTTCAGTATTTTTTTGCTAGCAGCTACAGCAGCCATCTCCGTTAATACTTTCTTTATAAGGATGCATGCAGGATTCACAACACCTGTGGATTTATAATTAACTCCATGATATCCACACCTTCTCTCTCAATAACCTGAAATAGTTTTTCAACTTGTGCTGGTTGCAATAAATCATTTAATGATCCGATATGCTTATATTTTCCTTTTGCTATGGTTACCAAATCAGCTAGTAGTAGCATGATTTATGAAGTTCGTCTCTGAATAGTAACCTTGACATTTGGGACATGTCACAAAAAATGGTTCTATTTTTTTCGGCCCATAGTAGTTGCGAACTACAATTGGTTTTTCCGGTTCAACAATTTTATTATATTTCTCATCACCTAGCTTCCCTAGTTTTTCAAAAGCTCTGTGTTGCTTCTTATTCTATTGATCTAGAAAACGAATGAACATGGAAATACAGCACAAATGTGCAGCAGGGAAAATATGCCTAAAATGGATATTTTTCCACATGACTAAACTACCTCAGACAATTATGACCTAACTACTAGACCTTTTTCCTAAAATGGTTGCTAGTGATAGTTCTGGATGCTGCAGTTGCGGCGCTGCGAATTAGCCTATGTAAATTGTACAGTATGTGAGCCTCTAAAACATAAACTAGTAGAACTCCATTGTTTAAAATAACCAACATGATACCAAGCTTTTAGAAAAGTTTACTCGTGAATGATCTAGACGCTATAATGAGTTAGCCTAATCATAATCCGGCACTGCTCTACGTATTTATGCGTATAGTTTCTGACAGAATTCCGTGTTATATTCTTCAGTAATAGTAAAGTAATAATTTTCATTTTAGGTGTTTGGTTTTGAACATAATATTTTTTGCTCCCTTTAAAAAAATAAATCGTTGAGTCAGTTAATACACGATTTGAGTAGACTTTGAATTATATTAAATATAACAGTATTGATCACAAAAAAAGAGCTTTATGTTCTTTTTTATGAATTTTTTAAGATTTAAATGAAAAAGAGCACCAAATACTTATGAAAATGGTTAATATTTAGAAAAAATCCTAAATGTAATTAATCTTGTTCTTTTTTCAGTTTATTTATCTGCAACTGACAAGGAATGTTTCAAGAGTCAAAATAATCAAAAGCATGTAACATGTAAAAATTTCTCAGTCTCAGATTGGCTTTATTGGGCAACGTTAGTAGCACAATAAGCATGTTCCCTTCTAAAGAATTATTCTATAAAATAATTGTTTAGAACTGTAAATCACCTAGTCACAGTGCTGACTGCAATAATTTTTGGAAACATGCTTAAAAATATATTAGAGACATGTTTTACCATTTTTCACAACATGGTTTTCTTAAAAATTAAAAAGAAAGGTTTTTATTAACAGCCAATGATAAAAAACCTGTGGTTGAACATTGAAAGCTTTAAACTATAACTGTATTTACCAAGATTATGTAACAAGTATAAAAAAAATTCTGCTACAATTTCTACAGGGTGCCTGATAAGTACAAGAATAAATCTCGTCAATGTGTAGGAGACGTCAAAATACTATTGATACTTTCTACCATTTTTCCTCAAGTTCATTTTAATGGAGATATAGGCTCCCCAAGGGGTACTTAGAGGATTACGTTTTTAGTAAATTTAAAATCATTTGGTATATTTTCATAATATTTTGGTTGAATGTATTACAAATGAGGTTTCAGGATAATATCTAAGTCCCCTACACGCTGTCAAGATTTTGCCTTATACTACAGTTACAACTGTTCTAAATTAACTTAAAACCATTGGTAAAGAACATTGTGAAAATCCACCTAGACCCAACAAAATTCTAAGAAAGATTCATAATACCACAACAGGTTTTAATTTTCTGTCTAAATTTTAGGACTGTGACGTTTTACAAGAAATATGCAGATTTGATATCAACAATATTAGTCATATACGAGCCACACATAGATTATCACATTAACTTCACATTAAAATAAATTTTAGGGACCATTTTAATATAAAAAAATTACAATGTACTTTTATAACCATTAGATACCTACTGTAAGGCCTGCATATCACAAGCGTTGCTAAGAAGACATGACCTGTCGTCTGTAAAATAAAATATATGACGATTCAGGATATTGACTTAAAATTTAGTATACTGAGGAACTTTTTTAATTAGATGGAGGTGAAGGCGGTGAAAGTGCATATATTGTATGTGTTAACTACTACTCTCTTTTTATATTCTTACATAGATAAAAATGTCTATGAACGGAGGTGAGCGAAAATGTGGGAATTGTCATTTTGAATACTATATCCAGATTTTTTTAATCCAGAAAGCTTAAGATCATAGTTTATCGCTGGATAATTCTAATCTAACAGAGGATAGTTAGCAAAAGGTCGAGGTCAAGATGAAAAATAATAAGTGACATTTTTTCAAAAAATAAATGTTACTTAAAAAGCACTAAAAAGTAAGAATTATTATTTTAAATATTTTGAAACTTATAATACCCAGTCAATTTTGGGTAAACTCTAATTTTTTAAATATAGGTACCTACCAAGAAAAATTAAGAAAAGGAAGTTTCCTCTGAAGAGAACCATTTTAGTGTGCAATAGGGTATTCAATCCCATTGAATGTTGCGATCCAGGGATTTGGGATAAATTTTTTCCAATCCAGCGATCCCGGAACTTTACTTTTATAAGCGATCTACCTTATTTATTATTTTTTCTGAAATAATATTAGAATGTTTACAAATAAAAATGGAGCATGTAAAAAATATCTTAAATTTTCACACAAAAAAAATAAATGAAAACACTTCTGTGTAGAAAATTCTTTTGCATAAAATGCAAAAAACAAAAAAATAATTACTACAGGAAACTTTTAGAATCGGTCATGCCTTAGTGCATAGTGAAGTCAGCGGCTTACGTATTTAAAAAAAAAATTCTCAAAATATTTTGAGCCGATTTGATGCTCTAGAATGCACCCTTAGATTGTAACTTTTTTTGGTGCATTAATCATTGTTTGCTACAAGCCTACTAAGGATGAAAGATGGCCATAAAGAATCTAGGGAAATAATGAAAATAAATTACAAAAAAGAAGAGTCCTGCAATACTTAAGTGTTACAGAAACTTCTTAGTATACACTTACACCTCATAAAGTTTATTTATTTTCGTAAACTATAACACAAAAAGTTATTGTTGTAAAAAATATGCCATTTTAGACACATTATTCGTATTATTATGCCAGACTAATTTTACTTACTTTTATTTTCCAAGGCCTCCAAGTAAAGAGGTTCTTGACGGTGCTTTTGCTGCCAATGTTTCCTAATGTTAGTGTACAAATTTCCACAAAAAAAAACAACAGTGAAGTTTTGATGCAACTTTTCTATTTCTTCCACTTTCGTTTAGAGTTGCAACTAAAAATAAATTATATTTTTTAGCATTTCTCTTACTGTTTAAATAATTTCAAAACAATCTGAAGCTGGTAGAAAAACTATTTCAAGAGCCAGGTGACATTCAAAATAGTGAAAAACCATTTAATTATATCTAAATTAATCTTGGAGTACTTGTCAAACTTTGCTGTGTAGATGCCGTAAATATTGGCACACCAAAAGTACATAAGAGACTGGATCGGGCACAAACTAGGCAGCACTGGGCAATCTTGGATTCTTGACTGGACACTCATCAGTGACAAAATACCTACAAAAAATATGCCTGTATAATGGAGAGCAAATCTAAAAAGAAGCCAGAAACAATCAAATACTTCTTATATAATTGCAAAGCATTTGATCGCAAGAGAAATCAGAAATGAACAGTACACTCGCTCGATAAAAGACCTGTATGTTTAAAAAATTGGTATAAACACAAAAGCCACCGGGCTTCAGGGTCATCGAGAACAAGCGTCTAATGAGCCGAAGTACATAAAAAAAAACTGCTGAGATACCCTCCATATCCCTATTTTATAAAATTCTGGGCTATTGCCATTGGAAAATGCAAGTTAAATTTGATTAAATAAAAGTTTCCAGTAAGCTAGGTTCTGTTGTAAAAATCATTTTTTACAAAATTTCAATAAATTAAAATGAGGGTACAACGCCTGTGCGTTACCTTATATTAGACATCGGACTCCCTTAGTAAGCTCCGCCCACGTCACCCGACGTGACGGAGCTCTCTGATTGGACACAACCTCTACGTAAATAGAAAATTTCTCTAGCTTACAGTTCATGCAGTTCACCTCGAGCATTCGACCCGTACGGTACTACCTGCGGTCAAGCGAGAGATTTTTCTACCTGCTATCCCAAGCGATTAGTCAAAGTTACGGTTCGGTACCTTGAGTGTCTATTGATTACATTTGTAATTGAAGGCCCTTTAGGACGAGCAATATGATGGAACCAGAAGACCCCGGCGGGACAGTTTTGTCTGATGCACAGACAATAGACATATTACGCAAGCGTTCTGACAGCTTTCGGAAAAGATCCGATAGCTACAGAAAGCTTGCGGAAGATGCCGAATTAGCCCTGAGGAAGATGAAAAGAAGAAATGACACTCTTGAGGAGAGACAAGATACACTCCTCAAGAAATTCGAAATTATGACAAAAGAGAATGACTCTCTTAAACAAAGCTTAGCAGAGCTCCAAACCAGGATGGAGACTCTGTACAATAATCTGACGACTCTTCACGAGGAAAATGAAAAACTAAAGAGAGAGAAAATCACAATTCCCTCTCAGATACAACCAGTCGAAGAGAACAACGCAGCCATGGTCATCGTCTCAGAGCCCTCGGATGATGACGAAGGCTTTACAACTCAAAAAGGAGAGGACGCAAGAGAACCAATAAGAAGGAAGCATTCCCAGAACTCCCTTCTAAACAAAACAAGCCTGAAGAGACGTCAGCAATTATTCACAGAAACCAAGAAGAGAACAAACAAGAAAGAAGCCCAGTGCAAGCTGGAAACAATCCAGTGGCCAACAACCCGGCTACCACCCCGACACAACAACAATCCAGTGGCGCCCAACCGGGAGCAAATAGCCAACAAGCCCCTCCTAAGAAAGAACAAAAACCACCACCGATCACCTTGCGCAACAAGTCCAAATACAACGTTATCTCAGGTCATTTCAAAACTGAGAGCATTAATTTTGACAAGGCCTTCACCGTTTCAGAAGGCGTCAGAGTACATCCAAAATCTGTAGACGACTACAGAAAAATGAGAAAATTCCTCGACATCAACAACAAGGAATATCATACATACCAGCTCTCAGAAGACAAACTCCTACACGTAGTCCTGCGAGGCGTCCTGGAGACCTTCAGTGAGGAAGAAATCAAGGAAGACCTCGTTGAACAAGGCTACAATCCAGTCAGAATCATCCGCTCGAAAAATAATTCAGGACAGCCAATGCCTATGGTGTTAGCACTGCTCCCGAAGGCAGATAGGAGAATATACAATGACCTGAAAGAAATCAGGAGTATCAAGATAAGACTGGAGGCGCAGCGTGGGAGACCGACAGGCACGCAGTGTAAAAACTGCCAGCTTTTCGGCCACTCAGCGGTGGGATGCAGAGCTCAGCCAAGATGCGTCAAATGCGGAGAAAACCATCACTGGAAGACATGTCAGAAGACTAGGGACACTCCAGCTACCTGCGCCAACTGCAGAGGACCTCATCCCGCCAACTTTAGGGGTTGCCCTAAATTTCCTAAGCCGAGACAGGCTATCCTCCAAGAACAGCCACAACTCGCAAGAGCACCTCCCAAACAACTGACCAGGATCCAGGAGCAATCCAGGATGGGCACTTTCACGTGGGGTACCCAGGCGCAATACTCCCCCTCCCCCAACATTGAGGCCAGCCTCAACGATGCCCTCCAAGGCATAGTCCAGGTCCTGGCCCAACAAATCCAGAGCCTCCTCCCTGCCATGCTTGGAGCAGCTGCTAGCAGCCTGAAATAATGGCCAAGCTAGTAACAAAATATCCAAGATTCCTGAGGATTTTATCCTGGAATGCAGACGGAATCAAGGATAAAAAACATGAGCTCCTCAACATCCTCCAGGAGCATGGCATAGACGTGGCACTGATCCAGGAAACTTTTCTGAAGGCCCAGGACAGGTTCAACTACCCGAATTACGAAGTCTACAGGGACGACAGAACCAAGGCCAGGAAAGGAGGCACCATGATCCTGGTGAAAAACAACATTGCTCACTGCAGACCAGCCAAGGACAACCTGATCGCCACGGAGACATCTGAGCTGATAGTGGAAATGGCAGACCACACCAAGCTCCACATACACTCGGTATACCAACAGCACGGCAATTACAGGACTCTAATTCCGGCTGATTATCACACCTTACTAGGGAACCCAAACAGGAAGGTCCTGCTGGGGGGCGATTTCAATGCCAAGAACCTCGTCTGGGGCAACCTGGAAACCAATACGAATGGCGCTAAAATCGCAGACCTGCAGGACCAACTGCTGTTCAACATCATCACGTCGGATGAACTAACCTTCATGAATGCAAGAACACCGGACTTCCTGGACATGTTCTTGTCCAGGAACTTGGGTCTTCAGCATTCCATCAGAGTCCTCCATGACCTCTGCTCAGACCATCGTGCCGTGCTGTTGGAATTGGGGGATCCCAAAAACCTAGAGTCGGACCTCTGCGAACATAGTACGATCAACTGGGACGAGTTCCGGGATTTCCTGGAGTCCAACACAGGACCCATCCCAAGGATCCAGACCACTGCTGATATAGACCAAGCTGTAAGGAAGATCACCAGCGACGTCAAAGAAGCCCTGAACAAAGCAACCGTCAGATTCATCAGGCCGGTTCAGCAGCACGCCAGGATCCCGGAACGCATCCGGGAGATCATAAGACAGAGGAACCGACTTCGGCGAAGAGCTCAGGCTACCGGGGACCCGGCGTACCGAAGGGAAACCAACCGGAAAACCGCGGAAGCCAGAGATGCACTGAGGCAATTCCATAATGAACGATGGAACGTCAAGCTTCAGAGCCTCCAAGCCGAAGGAGGATCCCTCTGGAAAATGTCCCGGGTACTGACGGGGGGAAGAAGGAAGCCGATGCCGGCCCTAACACACAACAACAGTACAGCTACGACCGCCCTGGAAAAAGCTGAAATCCTGGCCGAAATCCTGGAGAGGCAGTTCTCGCTGAACCAGGCTGCCATTCCAGACGATGACCGCCTAGCTAAGGCCGCCAGGATCATCGAAATTTTCCTCAAGCGCACCCCCGCAGCCCACAACAACCGGTTCACGACACCAGAGGAAGTTCGGGAGGCCATAAAATCCAGACCGAGAAGGAAAGCACCGGGCCAAGACGGAATCAATAACACTGCACTCCGGAACCTACCCAACAAGCAAAACACCGAGCTGACAAACATTATAAACGCCATTTTCAGACTCAGCTACTTCCCTGGGGACTGGAAAAAGGCGGTAGTGACCATGATCCACAAGAAGGGAAAATCGTCCAATGATCCCAACAACTACCGCCCAATCAGTCTACTTCCATCCATGGGCAAAGTGGCTGAGCTACTGATACTCAGGAAAATTAGATCAAAGACAGAAGAGCTCGGTGTGATGCCGGAGGAGCAGTTTGGCTTCGTCAAGGACCTATCAACGACGCATCAAACCACCAGACTGGTACACCAGATAGTATCAGCTTTCAATGGACGAGGCCACCTAGGCGCAGTCATGCTGGACACGTCCAAAGCCTTCGACAAAGTTTGGCATGACGGCCTAGCAATCAAAATGATCAGGCTGGGTTACCCGCAACAAGACACGAAGCTGGTACTATCCTTCTTCTATCAGACAGATCCTTCTCGGTGAGAGTCAACGATGCCCTCTCAAGGCCCAGGACAATGGCGGCAGGCGTTCCGCAGGGATCACCTTTGTCTCCGCACTTCTTCAACATCTATACGTCGGACATCCCCAAGTCAGCCCATACCAGTTTATGCCTGTACGCAGACGACACGGCAATCACTATGTCGCACAGGAACCTCCGAGTGATCACGACGAGACTCCAAGATCATCTGGGGAAGCTCGAGGAATGGATGGACAAGTGGAAACTGAGGGCCAACGCGGACAAAATGCAGGCAATCATTTTCACACAGTCCAGAAAGCCGCCCGTTGGCCAACTCAGACTCTACAACGTACCCATTCCTTGGGCCAGCAAGGTCAAGTACCTGGGGCTCCTGTACGACAAGAAACTGGTATGGAAAGACCAAGTGTTGGAGGCAAAAGCGCAAGGGCTCCTGGCATCCCTGTTCCCACTACTAGGCAGAAGCAGCAAGCTGTCCCTCAGGAACAAATTGACGATTTACAAAGCCATCATCCGCCCGGCGATGCTGTTCGGCATCACCTCATGGGCTCAAATCTCAAAGACGAGGAGATACATCCTACAGGTGATGCAGAACAAAATCCTGCGCATCATCGTCGACGTACCCTGGTACCTGAGGACAGATCAGCTGCACAGGGAACTCCAGATCCCCACCATCCTGGAACTTGCCAGGACCACTGCGAAAAAATTTTTCGACAAGATCCCGGACCACGCAAACAGCACCATCAGGAACGCCTTCCGCCCCTGCCCCTTCTACAGAAGAGTATACCCCCTCCCGAGCGACCCGATCCAATAAGTCCCAGCCAGCTACACGAGGACTATAAAATATATTAAGCTAGATTTAGTTCTAAAACATGTAATATAGATAGAATATAAATTGTAATTAGTCATTTAAGTAAGTCTACATATGTAAAGAGAAGTTTAAAGTTGTAAAACTGACTTAAAAGCCAATAAAGACTATATAGGACTATATAGTTCATGCAGTGCGAAGCAATAGGAGCACCGGCTCCTGGAACGGAAACACCAATGAGTGAAGACCGGAGGTTTATAAGGCCAAGGCCCGGAAACCAATGGGACGCCCACAGTGCCCTTCTGTAGACTATAGCTTCACTATAGGAAACAAGAAGAACGTGGGGACCCTCAGTCCAGGGGGGGTTTTAGCCGGTAGGAATCCGGCACTACCCGTACACTTCGTGCGGGTGTCTATGTAAGATTTCCCCTCCGCAAAAAAAAAAAAAAAAAAAAGTTACAGTTCATTGTTAATGCAAATTTCAAGCATCGAACCTAGGTTAGGCGCCAAAGTTCAACTTTATAAATAATTTCTTAACAAAATTTTAAATAATTACTTTAGTATTACTTAGTAAAACTAAGTTTTACTTTTTCATTTTTTACTATGTTTTTTGATAAACCCTGATTGGTCAATTCTGTTTTTTAAGGCGTAACACCACGTATGAGTCATCATACGTGTATAAAAATAGCACGAAAATTACACTCATTGTCTTACAATTCAGATCTGACACCGAGGGAGCGTTGTATTTATTTTACCGCAGATCTGAATCGGGTCTTCAGCCGTTTTTGATCGATTACATGCTTTTTAGCTGGTCGATCCCCGTGTCGCGAGATAGCCGTCGTTGGTTAATTAACCAGCACTTGCACTTAGCTGGTGAAAGGCCACGGGGATCTACAATTGGTGGGCCTCTCGTGTGTTCAATTACTTCCCAGTAATTGGCACCGGGATTCCTTTCCAGAAGAACCAGAAAAGAGCGTGTAATCGTGGCTAGGGCAGTATTCATTTAAACGAGCACAAGGCACCTGCTAGTTTTCCATCTGGAAATAGCAAAAACCAGGGTAAGCGGGAATATATTCCCTTAAATTTGCGCCCCAAAAAGTCCTTGTGCTTCGTTTTGTTTAGTTGCAAAATCGGGCTAGGCTAACCACAGTGTTCGATAAGTGTTCGACACTGTGGGACAAACCAGTCATGCAAGTATTTTCCAGAAAGAAGTTTTATCTTTCATTTTGAACTTTGTTTAAAAAACTTTTAAACATTTTTACAGAATTTTATTTTATAACTGCACTGTCAGTAGTTTTCCGTTGAATCGTCTTTTTCATAAATTTTAATATTTTTTAAAAAACATGTAGTGGTGAAAATAGTAAGGGTAATTGTAACTCATTGCATAAAAAAGTACGGGTAACTATCAAAAAAAGTACAGATTTCTAAGAATTATTAGAGTTGGATATTTTGTTAATTTTAATTTAGATTTGTTGAAGAATCAATCAACAAATTTTAACATTTAATAAACAAAAGAATTTGTTTATTTTTTAATTTTTATTTTGTTTGTTCAACTTGCAACTAATATATTTTTATTGTAAAGGACCAGGAGACGTCCTGTGTAACCTTAATCTAAGTGCACAAAACATTTATCAGTTCGAACTTAGGGACTAATTACTTTAACAATTTAATAATTAACTTATTAATTAAATATAATAACACATATTATCTAACAATGATAGGTAAATAACTTAGGCCTATAGACATACTACAAACACGGACATTGGACTAGACTTGACAACACCATTTATTTAAATTTAAACTTATTATTCATAATTAATTAATAACAATAATTTTTAACTATTTTAACCCATAGCCCAAATTAATTAAATAAGCCCACCTTGATTAAAAATTTCTTGCCTATAAACTTTCTCAGAAATTTCTGAACCCTTCTCATTAGGAGAAAATTAAACAAAAATAATAACTAAAACTTCTTTCAATAAAATGTCTAGATCCTTTTTAATGAAACTTCAGTCCGTGTCAAATGAGGCGGGTGGCTTTCATAGCTCCCCGGGTGGTACTGGAGGGTCCTCTGCGGCGGGTTCGCCCGTCGCCGAAGCAGACAGGGCAGTATCCCCATTTAACCCCACTGACAATGACAATGACGTTCTTAAACTTTTCTTTGGCTCTATCAAGGAATTAATCTCAAAATTTGATCAAACAGGTTTCCTTAGTCTAAGCAATAGTGTTGAATCAAGTCAACGAAAACTAATCCATAAACCATACTTTGCCCGAGATACAGTTACGACCGAGTCCTCACAACTAAATAATTTGTTGCGATTCTCAGATCAATCAATACAGGGAAAGGAAAATGAAAATTTAGATTTGGACTTAACTAATCGAAATTTTCCAACAAAGTCTCATCAATACACTACTACACCTCCTTATTATAATTATAATTATTCCTATTTAACGCAACAGTTCATAGATATTACTAAAATCTGCGTTACTTTTAAAGCAATTTTTTATAAATTGCTTTAGAACATTCTTGCGCATTTTTTAAATTTATCACTTTTAGAAAAACAAATGTCAGTCTTTAGTCAGTTGCTGTGCTGTAAGAGTTAAAGTTAGACATCCAAAGTGTTCACTGTTCAATTCTGCTTTTTTACCCCCCATTCAGCTTCGATAAAGCTTCTAAATTCCTTCTAAATTACTTGCTCCGGCTATATGGTGGCTAATACATATTAACATTTTCACTTTTCGGCACATTGTACAGCCATAACAAGTAGAATTTTTTGTGTTTAGAGGTGTCAATGATAGTTGGCTTCATCATAGTTAATTAAACGATAAAAAAGGATTGAACGGTGAATGTTTCAGCTTTCTAAATTCTATTTTTATAGTATACTAATTGGCCAAGGTCTGAAAAATTAAACCTAGGTAATACAATATTTTGTTAAAATATGGTATGGTATCTTTGAAACTTCCGGCAAATCAGATTTGAAAATTAATACATTTTTGGATAGCAATATCTAGAAAATTGTTGACTTTAAACTTAGGCTATGTATGCTACATAAAAGTTGTATAGAATTTAAAATAATTGAAATCTTCAGGACGTTCCACTTAAAATATTAAAGTTAGTGCAAGTTTGTTCTCGAATTATCGGGAGAAACTGAATAGAATAAAATATCTCTGTAATAAATTTGAAAACAATTCGCTATATCCGTTTCAGTTTTAAGAGTTTACGCGTCAAAAGGCATTTAAGTGATAAATAAGCCTAAAAATAAAATTTGAATCATTATTAGTTTTTGTCTTTAATGTGCGAAATCATCTATTTTTATCCACCTAAATGTAAATTAAAATTTGAGAAAGTTATCAACATACCCGATATAATATTATTCAAATTATTTGTGCTATTTGTTTCTTCCGTTATTTGACTGGGAAGGCTAGATATTTCCTCAAAATTTCAGTAAGAAATAAAGAAATCTTTCTGCCGTATTTAAATAGTTTGTTATATATGTAAATTCTCCTTTCAGGCAGAGAATATGAAAAATATATATACAAATAGTTTATTTCCCCTCCTTTCAGGCAGAGAATATGAAAAATATATATACAAATAGTTTATTTCCTCTCCTTTCAGGCAGAGAATATGAAAAATATATATACAAATAGTTTATTTCCTCTCCTTTCAGGTTAGTTCAGGTTAGAGAATATGAAAAATATATATACAAATAGTTTATTTCCTCTCCTTTCAGGCAGAGAATGTGAAAAATATATATACAAACAGTTTATTTCCTCTTCTTTCAGGCAGAGAATATGAAAGGTGAATTTACATATATAACAAACTATTTAAATACGGCAGAAAGATTTCTTTATTTCTTACTGAAATTTAGATTTTTTTAAAATTTCACATTACTCCAATGATTCATAGATGTCGTTCGATTGGCGATATTTTTCAGTCTGACAGTAGAAGCAATGAGCGGGTTCAGGGGCCGCCGGAACGGCGATACACCGGAAAGCCACACACGCGGCCTATGCTATTTTTTTTTAATTAATTAACGAAAATCGACCTAACCTGACCCAGTTTTCCCCTTAAAACAATGGGCTAAAGGGTTATTTCTATTGTTTTAATTAATTAACCTAATTAATTACTCTGTATTAATTAAATAATCATAAAAAATCTCATTAAAAAAACGAGTATCTGGCAACATAGCCACCGACGGACTTGCGGGGCTACGTCATACACGCTATCGATCGCCAGGTGCATCACCACCTGCCGTCCTTCACCGAGCCAAGGGTTCTATTGTATTTTCGGACCTTATTGTACCTGCTTTTGACCGCGACAGATGCCTACCTTTTTGAATTAGGTCACAAGTATTGTTAGAATTTTAAAAGATATAAAGTATTTGTATATGGCTTTGGGTTCTATATGTTCCTTTATTGAATTCTTTTTGTTCTGATTTTATTTTATCTCGTTTAAAGTATTATTTCGAATATTGTGGATATTAAGTTTAGAATTTAACAACTACAATTAAAGTTAAAATAGCTTTATTCATATTACCCAGACCCTGCATTTAAAATAGTCTTTTGTATTCGAATTTCCAGATGGACTCACTCTTGCCTTGGCTACCGCCGCTCGACGAGTTTTTAGAAATTTAAAAGGGATAAAAAATATATCTTTACGGAGCTTTTAATAGAGTTTCGCGATATATATATATATATATATATATATATATATATATATATATATATATATATATATATATATATATATATATATATATATATATATACCTATTATTTTACATCCGTTTTAAATGATCGTTTGAAATCATTTCTACGAAATCAGAATCCCGGGTGTATCTTTACCTGGACTCGACCGTGCCTGTATATTATCGCTCTTCGTTAGGCAACAATGAGTTGTTAGAATTTGAAAAGAGGTAAAGTATGTGAATAGGATTAATGGCTTACATTAATAGGATTAATGATACATTTTTGCTGTATCAATTTTTTTACCTGATTTCAAGTAATATTTCGAGTATTGTGGATTCAAAGAGATTAAGTTTAGAGTTGACAACTACACTTAATGTTAAAATAGCTTTACTCACTTAACTTAGACTTTGCATTTATTTGATTTGTATTAGTTAAGTAATCATAAGAATGGAAGAAAACGGGAATCTGACAATATGGTTTTTGGGTGGACTTTTTAGACCACGTCATACATATTTGCTATCGATCACCAGAGATACGAATATATGTGTGTACGTTTGTATGAATGCAAGTATGCCGATGGATATGTATATGTATGAATATATGTGTAGACATGCATGTATACTTATGTATGTGTGAGTATATGGGTGTATACATGCGTTTATGTAGGTATGTGTATGAATTCATGTGTGAGTATATGCGTGTACACATGTGTCTGTGTGTGTGTGTGTGTGTGTGTATATGTATATGAATATGTATATCAGCGGATATATGCACGTATAATGTATATATGTATATGAATGGGCATATGAGCGTAAATGTATAGATATATGTGTATGTATATATGTATATAAGTGGGCATATGAACGTATATACATGGATGTGAGTATATGGGTGCATGTGTGTTAACGAACTTCAATTTTTTAAATGCTATAGCTCATTTCTGTTATGATTTTTTGCATTTCGTTTTAGAGAACCATTCTTAGAATGCTTCTTGTGTACCACAGCACTATTTAATTTTATATTGAATTGTATATACTTTCATAATTAGGGTGTGATGGAAGATGAACCAAATCTTCTCATCCATAATGAAGTATGTATGCAAATAAAACTACATCTTGTTTATTATTATATCCATTTATGTTTATTAATAGATATTACTGTTCACTGAATGCTTTTTTAATACCATTCCTCTTTTTAATGCATAAAACCAAGTTGAACATGTTTACAGTATATCTGACTCTAGTTATAAACTCAACTCAGATCGAGTATTCTCCCTGATTTTCAGTTATAACAGTTCCAACTACGATTCTGGGGAGGATGACACATCCTTCAAAGCCGAGGTCAAAGTTATAAATATAGTGGCAAAATATCGCAACTGGAGTGCTAATGAAACCATTGAGACCTACTTATAATGGAAGATGACGATGTTATCCTTATGAACGATATCAATGCCAGTAACATTTACTGACTGAGATCCGATGACTCGATATTGTTAAGGAATGTGAGGTTCTATTAGAATTTTTTAAATAAATTCATTTCGGTGGAAATAAGCTTTGAGATAATATCGGTATATATTTTTCTTCGAATTAGTTCTTTTATTTCGGTTAAAGTCTCTTCTATGTTCATTAGTAAGTACTAAAATATCCTTATAGTTTTCTAAATAACCGCCGGAATAATGATCAAAACATGCCTTTGTTAGCAGATCCAATAAACCATCAGTTTAAGTACAACACACATTTCCAACTCCAAGAATGATATTCTTCAATTTAATTTGACATATCACCTAGAATTATAGTTTCCAAGTCCGATTATATTTTCTTTTGATTGATCCATCCATCCATCGATTTGATTTGACAGCTAACTATCTTAACACTTTACAAGTCTGTTTTACTGAACACATGTTATTTGTGGTCCTACATATTCATAGAAACATGGTAGTAACGTAACCTATATATTAACTAGAATTTGTAAGATTTAACTATTACATAGGCTTTATGCGATATTATAATGAATATTAATACCATAACCCCCACTCACTCAAATGATTGGGATATATTTATCAATCGAGAGTATTGAAGGGATTTTTATGTTATGTGAGTATATTTGTCTCTTGAATGTAGCTAAAAAGACTAGTTTTGTTCTAGTACTTCACCTGTTGGTATAGGTCAATAAGGTTTTTCCTGTATTAAATGAAATAAAGTTGAAAAACATATTTTGATGTGTGCATTTAACAAGAATCGCTAACAAAAGTTTTTAAAATTTAGATAAACGAGGTTCTAATCTTCCTGTATACTAATAAATATCTTAATATGGTTAGAATAAAAATAAGATAAAAAATATTGCAAAGAATTTTAGAAAGACAAGGATTGGAGAGGTGGTGACGAAAACGGAGACATTGAAGCCTATGGCTTAATAGAGGGAAATTATGTAGATTTTAATTAAGTTTGTTATACGATTTCAATTGTATGAATGTTACATTCCTACTATGAATTTATATAAAGACATTTAAATGAAAATATGATTCCAATGAATCATATTCTGCTGGAAGACATAAAAATACACCACAAAAATTTAATATATACAGCAAACTTATCTAAATAGGTTTCCCAATTCTAAGTATACTCAAGACTATTACGAATAACTTGTATACACATATATCAAGTCTACATATGTCAATTAATCTCCGCGCTGTGCATTCTGTTGCTTAATATTCGTGAAATCTATCAGACATATTAATTTCACATACTCAAACTAGAAATTTCTATAAGGATATGTGTGAGAATTTACATAAATTCTATACTTCTAATTACTCTAAGAACAACCATCACGGTATACTTGTAAACAAATCTAGCGAAAATTTATCCTCAGATGTCAGCTTTTCAGTTACACTTGTACGATATACATATCAAAGTTAAAAAATAAGGTAGCTTTATCACACGCGAGACATAAACCCTATTTTATACCTATAATCGAACATACACCTGAAGGTACCATAATTTGACTTTGTTAGAAGGATTTTATGACAATTAAAACATGTAACCTACCTGTTCGCATAAAACAAACAATACAACCTGCAAGTTGCAATACAAGAACTTCCCTAACCCAATGGGCTATATAACTTATTCAATCAGTTAAAGACTATCCTTATAAAATATGTTTTATTCATTCATAGGGTTGCAGCATTAACCTAAGATACATTTTAATTTATTCTAATGATTTTACAATCTTTTACATACTTAATATACACTGGTGTCTTATATATAAACTTACATATATTTACATACTTTTACACTTTATACCTATGATTTTGTTATATTAGTTTCATTTATATGCATCGTTGGATCACATAGCTACTTCTTTATTATTACAGTAGTAACAAGAAATTTTTCTAGGTGTAGGACCATCTATAACATCACCTTCTTGATTATTGTAATGATCAGTACAGAACAAATATTTTTTTATTTCAGAGTCTTGTTGTAGTGTTTTTGGGAGTTTATGATAAACCAAATCTCATCGCTACAGGCGACAATTATTTCTTTAGATAATCCAACAAGTTCTTCTCTAGTCATATCTTTTAAACATTTTTTCCTAGCAAAGGCTTTCACTGAATTTAAAATCCCCTCCATATTTTCGGCATATATAACTACTATTTTTTCACTTCCAAATTTTAGACATATACAACCGCAAACCATTAAATTAAACTTTTTTTTATTATTTTTTTAAAAGATTTCCAAATTTTACAAGTCTTCATAAATTTCAGAAGAAAAAAAACTAACAGTGAACAACCTAAGATCTCTTGACTTTATACTTGATTTTTCGTCATGCGTAAACTAAAAATTTAAATGTTTAGTCTTGTAAAAGACTTGCTGTAACAAGCTGAGCCCTATTTCTTTTTACTTTCGAGGCCTATATCTCGTATTCTTTCACATATCCTATACTGTTAGGTTTTTCCCTACAAGAAATATCATTAGTTTTTAATACAAATGAAGCAAATAACCCCTTAGCGTGTGCGACTACGTAGTAGACACATCTATGTGAACTTGGAAAACATATGTCTTTTTGTATTCTTTTTGAAAGAAGATTTGAACGGGTATATCTATAAATTTGAGCACCTAACAAGAGATATAGTTATAAAAAATTTAGGTATCCTCATAAACATCAGAAAAACTAACAATGAACTACCTAAGATTTTTTTTTGCATTTGCATATATGATTTTCCCATAATGCGTAGAATAAAAAATTAAATTTTAGCCTTGTAATAGAATTGCTGTAACAAGTTGAGTCCTAGTTCTCTTTGCCTCATAGGATTATAAATTACATTTATTCAAATATCGTAGACCTTTAAATTTTTCTTTACAAGATATATCATTAGTCTTTTATTGCAAATGAAACTACCTATCCCTCATTGTGTGCGAATACATAGCAGACACATCTCTGTAAGTTTGAAAAACACATGTTCTTTTATCGAAAGAGGATATGAATGAATATATATCTATATATCAGAACGCATAACAGATTTTGAAGTTACATAAAATGTATATAAGAATTTTTGATGCCATAAATCTCGATTCTTTTGATGGTAGTAATTCTCTACCTGAAGAAAACTCCGAATCTTATAACAGCATAGATCCACACCTATGGTTACATATAACATTTTAAAATAGCCTTTCGTAATCCTTAAGTCCATAAATGTCTGTAAAAAAAAATTATTTCCGATCGCATCTTTGTCTAGACTCGTCACTAACCATATATTATCGCTCTACAGGTAACAATGCATTGTTAGAATTTTAAAAGCTATAAAATATATCCATTGTGCTGACTATTAAGTTTGAGCGCTATTACCAAAACCATTATCATTATACATACTTATTTAATCCACTAACCACATGCTATTAGTGAGCTTATAAATTCATAGAAATATAGTGATGTAACTTATATTATGTAAAATTTGTAAGATCTAGCTATTGTAGAGCTTTTATATAATATTATAATAATGTTTTTAATATCAACACCATAATTCATACACATTCAAAAGACGGAAGACACTTATCAATCGAGGATACTGAAGACATTTTTTATATTATATGTGTACTCTAAGCCTTCTCACAGTACAAATCTAATATCTACGGTCGCATTCGAAATTGGTAAAAGCTTAGATCTTCAGGACATTTAAACAAACAAAATGAAACTTGGCCTAAAATGTTTAATTAGTGATAGTATCCATATATAGTTTGAATGTTATGAAGATTACTTAACTCATGATATATTTAACCCCTATTGTAATCTTTATATATTTGAAGAATAGATCTTTGCTATTACACTATAATTCTGTAACTAGTCTGCGATAACAAACATGTAGCTATTCAAAGATTTCTGATGTATCAAAGCAGTTGAGTGAACCCCATATCCCAATATCCAAGTCGTTGGAATGCTGAAAGTACCTTGTTTAATTATATAAAATATGTAACTTGTATAAAAATGACTGTTGAAAATGAAGTTCCAACATCAAACTCTGAACCATTTCCAACAAAATGGGGATTCTCAGGTTATATGGATAATGTACATTCGAGTTATGAACAAGCAATGGCTAGAAAAAATACTGAATTAATGAAATCCCACTCACCGTGGAAGATATACTAATTAAATTTCCCACAAGAATCAATCCTACCCGAGATTTTGCTGTACACATATAGATTTGAAATGATAAAAAAAAGATTTAGGAGTCGTTTAACTAAAACTGGGTACTTTTAGATTCACTTACAAGCTTGGTACAGTATAACTATTCTCATCACCCCCACATAAACTAATTGGCTTTTCTTCGTTTGGTTTTGGCTACCGAAGGAAAGATTATGACAAAAAGTGAGGCGTCCTATAATGCGATGGATGCAGTAACAAAATTTAATCAATCACTCAACTTGCCTGTAAGTTTTTAAGTAATGGTTAACTTCATACATACATCAAAAATTACTAGTTCTTTAGAGATAAACTCACCATACTCATCTGGGTACACATATCCTAAAATTAGGCATATTTTTAAACAGATTAATTTTTAATCATGAATACTTCTGTACACCCCATTATTCTCAATGTCTTTTTTTTGCACGGGGGTGAAGAACTGTATTACTACAATTTGCAGTACTAGAATAAACATTTAAAAGCTATCTAGATGCAAAAACAATAAAAGTGTAATATAATAAGGCTATCTAGACAAGTTTTCAATGCTGAATATATAAGGCTGATATGTGTGACTTTCTGAATGCATATATTAAGTCTAATATAAAAACTATACAATCTCATCTTACATGTTCAAACTTAAAATTTCAATAATGAAGCTTGCGAAAACTTACACAAATTTGATGACCTACTTCTAAAAATGCGAAATACTAACCGCATGTTATTAGTGGTCTTACATATTTATACGAACATAAACTAAACCAACCCACACCAACCCGAACTAAACCACTATTGCTAGGTTTAATTTGTTATTGCTAAAAGATTTGATAGAAATAGGTATTTACATGAGTTCATATAGGAAAAGAAGGTATATATATATATATATATATATATATATATATATATATATATATATATATATATATATATATATATATTCTAATATTTCCTTGGGTATAGGTTTTTCCATTAGAGAAACAAAGGACAATAATTTTCTTTCTGACGTTTCGCTCTACATAGTGAGCTTCTTCAAAAGAGCTAGGTATATTTATTTTACATCTACAAAAATTACAGAATTTTTTATATAATAAACATATATCACAGTAATTACACTTTTATATTTTTAATTTAATTAAAATTAATAAAAACAAAACAGATTTTAAAATAGTCTTAAAGTTTAAAATTTAAAACAATACAAACAGGTTAAAATAGTGAAAATTATAAAATAGTACATACCTTGAAAGTAGTTTTGTGTGTATGTTTAAAAATAAATTCAATTATGATCTTGGGTATGCAATTGATATGGATAGATTTATTTTTATAAAAAGCAAAAAATAGGAAAAAAGATTATTATTTATTTTTTAATGACGTTCTTTCACCCTTATGAGTGTATATGAAATCGTTCCAAGCATCATTACATTATTTCTCATATTTATTATAGAGTCGCTTCAAGCATGTTTTATTCAAAAATCAAATTATAGTATATCTGACTTAAATTTTTGACATCTTGCTTGTCATTTACAACATTTTTATCTTTTTTTATGTGTATCATTTCTTTGATGACTAATTTATGGTAATTTCTGTCAGTATCTAAAATATGGGTGTTTTTAAAATCAAATTCATGCTTAGATGTTTGTTCATGCTTATGTAAAGATGTCGATGCGTTTTTAGTATACTTGTGTCCATTCACTCTATTTTCAATATATTGTGTCGTCATGCCAATGTATTTCTTAAGACAATTTAGGCATGGAATTGCATATATTACGTTAGATCTTTTTTTGGTGGGAACTTTGCTTTTTAATTTCGTATAAACTGACCCAAGTAAATTGTTCGCCTTATGGCATACCGTTATGTTATGTTTATCCAAAATATATTTTATTTTTTCAGACAGTTGGTATACATACGGTAATGCAATGAAAGTGTTTTGTGTTTTGGTATTGTTAATTTTATTTTTTTTGTTTGTGTTATAATGTAAATAGGTTCTTTGTTTAATTATTTTTTTATGAGTAGTTTAGGAAAATGTTTCATTATTAGGGTCTCTTCCACTTTTTTTAGCACTTCTGGGCGAAATTCGGGTGAAGATAATTTTATAGCTCGATCAACTAAGCCGATTATGACACTATTTTTTTGTTTATTTGGATGTTGAGAGTTAAAATTCAAATACCGGCCCGACCAAGTATCTTTCGTGTACCATTTTGTATGAAGATTGTTATCCGTCTTATTTCTGTGTATAGTTAAGTCTAAAAAGTTTATTTTTTGTTCTATTTCAATTTCAGCTGTAAATTTCAGTTTTGGGTGGAAATTATTAAAATATTGTAATAAACTATCTATTTTGTTTTCGGGTACAGCAGCCAAACAGTCATCTACATAGCATTTAAAAAAGATTATATTAAAATCCAGTTTTTTCAATACTTCTTCTTCTACATATTCCATAACTATTTGTGCTATTGTTGAGGAGATTGGTGAACCCATAGCACAACCGTCTAATTGTTGGTACAAACTATCTTTGAACTGGAAATAATTATTATTTATTGTAAGTTTTACAGATTCTATAAATTCATCGAGTGTCAATGTTGTGTGTTCTTTTAAATCGTCCCATTTTTCTTCCAAAACTTTGGGAATGATGTCATTGGGTATATTTGTATACAAAGAAACTACATCTAGTGAAACTAATTTATAATTTATTGGTATTTGTATTGTATCAATGAATTGTTTAAATGCGAAAGAGTCTTTTATATAGTGATTATTTTTTCCTGTGATGTTTGTTAGGCAATTTGATAAGTACTTGGACAGGTTATAAAATGGGGACTGTATGCTTGAGACAATTGGTCTGAGAGGTGTATTTGGTTTGTGTAATTTAGGTAACCCATAAATTTTTGGTGCTATAGCATTATGTATTGTTAATTTTTTACTTTCTTCCTCAGTTATATGTTGATTTTTTAATAGTTTTTTAATTAGTGTGTTATTTTTAGTTTGGAACAATTTTGTAGGATCACTTTTAAGTTTCTTATAAGTGTTAGTATCATCAAGAAGTTCGTTGATTTTTCTATCATAATCAGATGTATTCATAATTACGGTTTTATTACTTTTATCAGGTTTTAGAATAGTAATTTGAGGGTTTTGTTTAACAAATTGTTTTGTTTTATTAATTTGCTTTTGTATTTTAATTTGGAAATTATTAGTTTTAGCTTTATTATGTCTGGTCTTTATTTTGTGGTTTGTAATGACGTTTACTATTTTAGATCTGTTTCAATGTATACAGCAAAAAAATCAAAGGAAATTTTTAAACTTAGTCAATCACAAAGAAAAAAATAAAATACCAATAAACACACAAACATGGCTTAACAACATCTCTGACACAGATATACCACAAGATGTGTCAGAAGTACTCGCCCTTGGCGGAAATTTTTCATTGCCAATCAATAATGAAAAAGAGCTACCTCTAAATGAATATATTTCAAGTATAGAGTCTGCCATATATAAGAAACCAGAAGAAATAAGAGATAGCATCAGATCTAAAATAGTAAACGTCATTATAAAATAGTACATTATTTTATAATTTTCACTATTTTAACCTGTTTGTATTGTTTCAAATTTTAAACTTTAAGACTATTTTAAAATCTGTTTTGTTTTTAATAATTTTAATTAAATTAAAAATATAAAAGTGTAATTACTGTGATATATGTTTATTATATAAAAAATTCTGTAATTTTTGTAGATGTAAAATAAATATACCTAGCTCTTTTGAAGAAGCTCACTATGTAGAGCGAAACGTCAGGAAGAAAATTATTGTCCTTTGTTTCTCTAATGGAAAAACCTATACCCAAGAAAATATTAGAAAAAAAATATTTAACAAAAGGTTTAAAATACAAAAATAAATTATATATATATATATATATATATATATATATATATATATATATATATATATATATATACTGCAATATTCGCATATAGATGTATATAACTAAATAAAATAACTTTTCCTAATCATTTGTAATCTTTATACACTTGAGGCTATCATGATTTGAACTTGTAAAGAGAACTATATGATAATTAAGGCATACAACTAACGTGTTGACACAGAGCAGATATAACAGACAACACAAAAAATCTTCAGACCACAATGTAACTGCTCGCCCCTTTAGAAATAATTGATGTGTTTCTAGAAAAAGATACATCCAAGAACCCGATTTGGTAGAGATGATTACAAAAGATCATTCGAAATGGTTCTAAAAATTACTCTGTTTTGATTTACAAAACCCGTATTGTTCGAAAAGTCACATAAAATGAGATACAAAGCATTGGAAAACACCCAACATTAATACCATTCAAATAGATGTATATATACAAAGATTTTATAGAATCTATTAAACTGTAAACTTAATCTGTTTGATTCACTCTTCCCTCAATATTTGAAATATTAATTTAAATTGGAAGAAATAGAAACAACGAAAAGACGTGATTAGAGAGGGTATATAGATCGGTGATATCAACACCTAGAGCTGAAATCTCGACAAAAGTAGTGATTTAGATATCAATGATATAATTTATATGCGTTCACCTATTATTTCTGATAATGTAACCACATCCCATTAGTGCTTTATGTCTATTAAAATTCTAGCCATTCTTAACACCTGATAAAAAACGTATCTCTGGTGGTCGATAGCAAATATGTATGACGTGGTCTAAAAAGTCCACCCAAAAACCATGTTGTCAGATTCCCGTTTTCTTCCTTTCTTATGATTACTTAACTAATACAAATCAAATAAATGCAAAGTCTCAGTTAAGTGAGTAAAGCTATTTTAACATGAAGTGTAGTTGTTCAACTCTAAACTTAATCTCTTTGAATCCACAATACTCGAAATATTACTTGAAATCAGGTAAAAAAATTGATACAGCAAAAATGTATCATTAATCCTATTAATGTAAGCCATTAATCCTATTCACATACTTTACCTCTTTTCAAATTCTAACAACTCATTGTTACCTAACGAGGAGCGATAATATACAGGCACGGTCGAGTCCAGGTAAAGATACACCCCGGATTCTGATTTCGTAGAAATGATTTCAAACGATCATTTAAAACGGATGTAAAATAATAGGTATATATATATATATATATATATATATATATATATATATATATATATATATATATATATATATATATATCGCGAAACTCTATTAAAAACTCCGTAAAGATATATTTTGGTTAAAACGTTCATTATCACTTAAAACAACAATAGAACCCAAATATAAAAGCGGCCATAAGAGGTACGCTTTATCCCTTTTAAATTTCTAAAAACTCGTCTAGCGGCGGTAGCCAAGGCAAGAGTGAGTCCATCCGGAAATTCGAATACAAAAGACTATTTCAAATGCAGGGTCTGGGTAATATCAATAAAGCTATTTTAACTTTAATTGTAGTTGTTAAATTCTAAACTTAATATCCACAATATTCGAAATAATACTTTAAACGAGATGAAATAAAATCAGAACAAAAAGAATTCAATAAAGGAACATATAGAACCCAAAGCCATATACAAATACTTTATCTCTTTTAAAATTCTAACAATACTTGTGCCCCAAGTCAAAAAGGTAGGCATCTGTCGGGCGGTCAAAAGCAGGTACAATAAGGTCCGAAAATACAATAGAACCCTTGGCCTCGGTAAAGGACGGCAGGTGGTGATGCACCTGGCGATCGATAGCGTGTATGACGTAGCCCCGCAAGTCCGCCGGTGGCTATGTTGCCAGATACTCGTTTTTTTAATGAGATTTTTTATGATTATTTAATTAATATAGAGTAATTAATTAGGTTAATTAATTAAAACAATAGAAATAACCCTTTAGCCCATTGTTTTAAGGGGAAAACTGGGTCAGGTTAGGTCAATTTTCATTAATTAATTAAAAAAATAGCATAGGCCACGTGTGTGGCTTTCCGGTGTATCGCCGTTCCGGCGGCCTCTGAACCCGCTCATTGCTTCTACTTCTGACATCGAGGTCGGTAGATGGCAGGTGCAATATCCTGCCGACGTACCTTGAAAGTTATATTTCTTATATGTTATTTCCTGCTAATGTTTTTCTCTGTCCGATACAGTTCCACTGACGAGATTATGAGGTGATCGAAACGCGTATGGAGAGAGGATCAGAGCGATATTTGCAGGAAATAAACTGTTTGTATATATATTTTCCAAATTTTCTGCCTGAAAGGAGAATTTACATATATAACAAACTATTTAAATACGGCAGAAAGATTTCTTTATTTCTTACTGAAATTTTGATTTTTTAAAAATTTCACATTACTCCAATGTACATGTCGTTCAACTGGCGATATTTTTCAGTCTGACATCGAGGTCGGTAGATGGCAGGAGCAATATCCTGCCGACGTACCTTGAAATTTATATTTCTATCAGTTATTTCCTGCTAATGTTGCTCTCGGTCCGATACAGCTCCACTGACGAGATCATGAGTTGATCGAAACGCGTATGGAGAGAGGACCAGAGCGATATTTGCAGGAAATAAACTGTTTGCATATATATTTTTCATATTCTCTGCATGAAAGGAGAATTTACATATATAACAAACTATTTAAATACGGCAGAAAGATTTCTTTATTTCTTACTGAAATTTTGATTTTTTAAAAATATATATGTATTGTTTCAATGACCAGTTAAACCTATATTCTTGCACAAATATTTTGAAATATTGGAATTACTTGGAAGTCTACTTTATGACCTCCTACGCCCTAACCTGAAATCTGAATGAAATACTAAGTACATTTGTTGTCGCCTTCAAAATATATTTTATTCCTGAACACAAAAGCTTTAGATTCCGATCCCCCTGTCAAAAGAAAATCCTTTGAACGCATCTGAATTGCGATTTAAGCAGAGAATCTAAACAACCCATTTACCTACATGATCCAGTCTTACTAAATGCTACTTTCCTGAAGACATAAGTACAGTTGCTTCAAAAAGGAAACCTCTATATTTTGCGATAGTAATACCTGATCCCTTAAACACCATATTTTTGTCTTCATATATGCCAAAGTTTTTATCAAAAAAGCACACAAGAAAATATATATTTGTTAGCTCCTGAAAAGAACAGTATTTTAAGTAAGGTACCCATTTGTCTAGTTGTTTTTTAGTAGTACTAGTCCAATAATTAGATTACGATGATTTTCATTATTCTTACTTGTATTGAAATTATAATGTTTTATGTTTATATTCCTACAGTGAAAACTCTACCTAATAACACAAAAATACACCGTATTTTTGTTTCATAAAACGTGGAAGTTCAATACTCCTCGTTTGTAAACCTTTATAAATTATTTTGAAAAAGTACAGCATTTCCTTCTACAAATGCAACTGAAAGAAAATTAAGACAAGTGTCAAAAATTTACCTAAAAAAATAAATGTAAATATTTTTAACTATTCAGAATGTTTCGACAATGAAAAGAACATTTTCAAATATTCCGATTTTATGCACGATTCTAAATATATTTTGTACAATATATCACGTACCTTAATTAAATAGATTCCAAGGTATTGCCATTTGAAAAATGACATTTTAAAGTTCCTATCACAGTTTTCAAGCTCTACTTATACAGGGTATTCGGGAAGTATAAATAAAAATATTGGCAGCGCGTAGATCACAATTTTTTTAGATATTCTAGACATTTTTCCTTAAAAAAGGTATTCTTCCTCAATTTCGATAGTATGAACGGTTCTTGAGATAAATCACGAAAACTGTTTAATTATGCCCTTCGTGCCTTTGATTAATAAAAATTAAACTTCTTAGGGATTAAGGAAGATTTATTGAATTATTTTTTAAATTCTTTCATATTCCGGAACAATAATTTGTAAAACATTATGTGTTTAGCAACAATAGAAAATTTAATATAGCGTTTTTAAGTGATTTCGCAACAAAAAGTTCCAGTAAACCTATATAAATATAATACCTAACCAACCTAGGTTAGGTATTATATTTTTTATTTAGAAGTATAAGTATAACCAGCCCTTAGCTAACATCTCACAGTTTATTTTTGTTGTGAAATAACTTAAAACACCATACTAAAACTTCGTTTATTACCAAGTACTTAAAATACACACAAAATTATAGGTCAGGGGCATGAAGTTAGACAGTTTTTGTAATTTAGTAAAAATTAAAAAAGAGAATTTCTCTTGAAGAAAAATGTTCAATTTCTAAAGACAATTTTTTCATTTAGAAAACAAAACATTCATAAAACTCGGTTTCTGCTTTATCTATAAGATTAACAGATCAGTTTCTACATTACATAATGGAGTCTGAACTGCAATACAGTCCATTATAATATTATTAGAATATACGAAGTGGTTGCAAAGTGAGAACCAAAAACCTAAATCTACATATAACTCTTTGGGCCCGTATCTCTTACAAGAACAACTATAAAAAGTATTAGTGTGATTTTCACATCCCCAACATACTTACGACATTTTTCCGGAACTGTCATTTTTCAGAGTTTCGTTTGTGATATGCAAACCGCATTCTTATAACTTCTTTTCTATAAAAGTTACGAAGTTTTTAAAATTTTTCTCTACCCCCTTGTCATCACTCAATCCCCATCAAAAAATAATCAGCTCTTCCTCTTGTCCCATACTATTTTTAGTCCAAATTTGGTGTAAATCGGTTTAGCCGTTCGTGAGAAATCATTCCAAAGGTATGAATTTTTTCTATAAAAAATTATTCTGCTTAACACAAGATAAATATTAAATCTGCTAATAATAATGTCAAAGGTCGCACACGCCAAAAAATAATTTTTTCAAGAATTAGGTGACTTTTTGATATACCATAATAATAGTTATGAAGGTGTTCTAAATAATACAAAAAATATTTTTTAAATTTAATAAAACCTGTAATGTTTTTAACGTGTTCTAAAAATTTTGGATTTCGAAATTGACGTATTTTATTTTGACTCGGACGCAGTGAGACATTTCTTGAGGGAACCGTTTTAACACCAACACGTGTAATTACCGAGATAATTAATTTTAAAACTCAATATAGGAAAACTATTTTGGGAAATCAAAAGAGTAGTTACATTTTATTATACTTACCATTCACAACCTTTTAACTAACCACTTGTCGCCACTGCTTACTCAACAAATTTCTACAGCGCAACACTAGAACAAAAAGTAAAAAAAGTATCAAACCTGAGAGGCCAGACGTAAATATCGTGATCAGCACTGGCAAAGAGCTTGCGCAGCCGCCGTTAGCATTTTTCCAAAGTCAAACACCTGCAAGGAGAAGACAGTGTCGAACTGGCAGTTTACATTTTCGCAGTGGTAAAATGTTTTTATCGTTAATTTCCCGTTATTTTTGAAATTATTTTAAAGAGTTTTCTTGTAATTTTTTGTGGTAATGTTAATATAAGAGTGTGTTTTATATTATGTTTTAGCAATTAGGGTGTGTTCATGTGCTTAAAAAAATTTAGTTGGAAAATTCTAATTTTTTGTGTAATAAATAATTTTTTTTGTTTTAAAATACTAAATAATATGTCGAGGAGACGGCAGATGAAGTAGAATGCCCTTAAATGATATAGACACACGAGTTGCTAACAGATCTAGAATTGCAAATCAGTGTATGTCAGATAAATTATTAGCGAATATAAAAACTCCGGAATCGTATTAAAACCCAAAATAAATCAAAATTGGACAACAAAATTCAGTTTCTTATTTGAGATTGTCCCCCAATAAAAAGAAAAATGCACGAGTTATTTTTTCTAAATGAACATCTAACCGTAGAAAAAGCCCGAATTATCAACGAAGAGACTGATTTATTAAAGTTTAAAAAGAAACCTCTTTGAAAATAAAAAAGAAGTTAACTTCAAATTTGGAGGACCCTAGCTTCCCAATATGTCGGGATGAGATAATTTCTTACAAGAATTAAGGCATTTCGTGGCAAAAAAGATGTATTACCTCAATAAAACGCTACTCAGTGCCAGGCATACTAAAGCTAAAGTTTCGACTAATATATGCGTTACATCTTCCCGACAAGCATTCCTTGATGCATTATCGACTGGATTAAAAAATCCATAGGCATAGAGGATATTTTGATATTGAACTGCATAATTTATCGATTCATTGTTTAATACGCTTGGAATTAGGCATGCACGCGATACCAATATATCGGCGATATCCTTAGTTTTCCAACATATCGGAATCGGCGATATTAGTTTGCCGATACACCGATATACTTTAAATTCCGCGCAATAACCATCCATCGTGTAAACGCGCCATCCCTGCGCTTAGTTCGCTCATGTAATCGCATCACAATTTACCTACGCTCGCGGAATACCCGCTTTTTATAATTTCATTCCGCTAGTTGCTTGTTGTCAATTGCTTTCGACGCGTAATAAAATAAGTAATTAATTTCGTTGTGGTAGTGACTTATGATTGTGGCATTTTTTACTAAATGCGTATATAGTAACTACGTAATCATAAGCATAGTAAAAAAAAAGTTAATCAATAAGTAAAAAACTCGAAACAAAAAAGTTCTATATGAAATCACTTTGAAGTATCTGAAAATTCTAAGGCAATATATATGTATTGTAAAGGAAGCGTGTCCCGTGGTACTAATTCAGAAAATTGTAACACATCGAATTTGTGGATCCACATGAAAAGACACCATCACAATGAATTGGACACCGCTTCAGTGCCGAAGACAACAAGGAATGATGACGATGGCCCATTACTTAAAAGACAAGCAACTTTAACAGAGAGTTTCGATAAAAAATCATTTTATAGAGATGATAATACTGGGGCAAAAGAAATAACTCGTACCATTGCTGAGAAAATATGCGTCGATATGGAGCCATTCGACTTAGTCAACAAGGTAGTCTATCAACGATTGTTAAAGAAGCTAGACCCGAGTTACAAAATGGTATCACGTTTCTACATTACGAAAAAGTTATACCAGAAATATATGGGCGAGTGAGAACTAAAGTACTAGAACTGTTAAAAGAGTAGTTGCATATTATGATAACCACCGACATATGGACAAGTGACTCTTCTTCGCAATCTAATGATTTTATTAGCGTAACAATTCATGGGATAGATGCTAACTTCGAGGGCCTTCAACACTCAGGATCCAACATAGCATGTAATCTAAAGGAGGCTTTTCAGAATGGGAATATACAGGCCAGAGTTTGAACCATAGTTACCTACAACGCTGCAAATATTGGTGTCGCTATCTGAGAGATTTAAAAAACATACAATTTAGTGTCCATTAATTTTTTGGCTCATTCACTACAATTGGTAATTAAAGCTAGTCTTTTTAAACAGGATCAGGTGAATGTCATGATTACTAACGTACGGTTTATCGTTGGTCATTTTAATCATTCTACAAGCAACAGCAAGATTTTAAAGGAACTGCAAGACGCTTATAACGTTCCAAATCATGTACATATACAAGACTTATCTACGCGATGGGACTTGACACTGCAAGCATTAAAGCGATTGCTGGAACAACAACTTGCAGTGCAAGCTTGTTTGCCTAGTATAAAGTGCTACGAGCAAGTCCAAAAAAGTGTGTGATCCAGAAGTTAAAAATACCAATCTAAGGTGACAACTGGGCATCCACAGGACGACAATAGGTTGCAGCAACATAACCATAGCAAGTCACTGGTCAACTTCCCGAGGGAATATCGCCAAAGTTTTCCAAGTCTGCAAGACAGGGCAAACATCGCTTATCGTGTGGACGACTGGGGAGGACAAACATCGCCGAACCAGCTTAAGTTAAGGAATCATCAATGAAACTCATCACAATCTTAGCTCTGTAAGTCGAAACAATTTTAATTTTAATATTTTTACACAAGCAATTACTGTTAAATTTTAAACCAAATAGTTCCTTTTGTAATAATACTATTTTAAGTGTATTTCTAGTATTAGTGCATTTTCTTATATTTTATATATAATCTAACCACCATAGATTTAGTAAATAAATACAATCTAGACTATTAAATCGATTCACTAAGTGGTTTATCGATTGAATCACCTAAAAAAATGCCAGAAATAAATTATCAACTATTAAGGTATCAATCTGACAATATACCACTTTTTGATGGTAATCCAAAACTATTAAATATATTTATCAGCTCAGTAGAAAGTTTATTGAGAGCTTTCCAGGATAAAGTAAATATTCAAAATCCAATAAATATTTGTCTTTTTGACACTATTTCAAGCAAACTAACTGGAAGAGCAGCTGAATTAATAGTCTCTAGATCAGAATTAAATTCTTGGGCACTCATTAAAGATGTCTTACCCGTGCAGTTTCTCTGATCAAAGATCAATAGATTGTCTTATCCAGGATTTACTAAATTTAAAACCGTATAAAAACAAAAATCCAATATCATTTGGCATGAGAATACAAGATTCTCGAAATTTATTATTTTCAAAATTAAGTTCAACTAATGACCCGTTAGAAACAAAAACAATTAAACATTTAATTCAACATTATGACGAATTTGCTTCAAAAATATTATTAAATGGTCTTCCTTATAATTTACAACTAATTACGCGACTAAAGGCACCCAATTCTTTAGAAAAAGCAATGGCATTAGTAAAAGAAGAAGAAAACTTCATTTACTTTAAAAATGCACAAAACTATAACTTTAAACAAACTTTCTTACCCAATAAAAATCAAAAACCAAACTCAAATTCTAATACTCCAATGTATAAACCAAACTATTACCAACCTATACAAAATTATGTACCGTACAGACCATTTTACAATTCATTTGGACCTCCATTATCACAAAATAATAGTTTTCCTAGACCTTTCCCAAATTTTCAACAACCTATTAATAGCTTTCCTCAACAAAGACCTAATTTTATAAACAGCCAACCAAATTTTATAAGACCTCAAAACTTTACTTCACCAAGGTTACCAAATTTTAACAATATTCCAAGACCTAATTTGAATAATTCAAATTTTGGCCAAATGTTGCGAGGAACCAAAATAGAACCAATGGATACTAGTTCGGGAAATACATTTATAAATAATGCTCAAAAAAAAAATTATTTCGCAAGAACTATATAATCAAGAGGTTTTACAAAAGGAACCCAAACAAAATGACCCTATTCCTGAAAATTCTTATACTAACTTTGAAACCGAATACACTGAAAGTCAATACCCAATTGAATATAATGACTACGAAGACAATAGTTTTCAAAATCTTAATAATGTATATGATTTTGATTTAAACCTAGGTTATGCTGCTAACCTAAATAACTACGAATACTAACAATACTGACTATGAAACGGAAAACCTAAATTTTACTCCAATCAGCCAGAAAACGGACAAGACATAATTTTTCTTAATAATTATAATATTCAATTACCATATATACTTGTACCGGAATTAAATGCTAAATTTTTTTTAGATACAGGAAGTACAAAACGTTTTATTAATCCAAAAATCGCTTATAAACATTTTCAAAATTTAATTAAAGAAGAGATTTTCCAACTGCAAACAGCTCATGTGACATCCTTTCATAATGAAATTGCTACTTTACCCATTTTCCCTACTTTTAATACCCCTGGTATTCATAAATTTTACTTATTTAATTTTTATGATAAATTTGATGGATTAGTAGGATTAGACTTAATTAAACAACTAAACGCTAATTTAGATTTTAATAATTCTATGCTAAAACTACCTAATATAAAAATCCCTATACGTCATGAAGAAAATAATGAAACAAATTCAGCAATTATTAAAAATAACTTTACTTATATAATTGAACCCAGGTATATTAAAAAAATACAAATTCCTGTAAATTTAACAAAAGGATATGGTATTCTTCTTTATCAAAAATTAGATCATATTGAAATACCTGAATGTTTAGTAAAAATAGAAAATAATTTGGCTCTAACGTTTGCATTAAATCCGAGAGAAAATCCTATAGAAACTCAGTTCTTTGAAAATTTTGATATTGATCCTATTGATGTAAATGAACTAAAATTTATTGATCACCCTATACCAATAAAAAAACAAGAACCCGATATCGACAATAAACTTAAAGCCAGTTTAAAAAATATTAGACTTGATCACTGTAATTATGAAGAAAAAAATGAAATACGTAAACTCTGTTATGAGTTTAGAGATATTTTTCATTGTGAAAACATACCCATAACTTTTACTAACGCTATTAAACATGACATAAAACTAACTGATGAAACTCCTATTTATACAAAGATATTATAGGTACCCTGAAGTACATCGTGAAGAAGTTAAAAGTCAAATATCGAAATTATTAGCACAAAATATAATTAGAAATTCAAATTCGCCTTGGTCATTCCTAATATGGATAGTTCATAAAAAATTAGATCAGTCAGGTAAATAAAAATGGAGAATGTGCTTAGACTTCAGAAATTTGAATAAGGTCACTATTGATGATAAATTTCCCCTTCCTAACATAAATGAAATCTTAGATAAACTAGGAAAATCTCAATATTTCACAACACTCGATTTAGCCAATGGTTTTTATCAAATTCAAATGAATGAAAACGATATACCGAAAACAGCGTTTAGCACAGATTTAGGGCACTACGAATTTTTGAGAATGTCTTTTAGACTAAAAAATGCTCCATCAACTTTTCAGCGCGTTATGAATAACATCTTACGTGACTTACAAAACGAAATATGCTTTGTTCATTTAGATGATGTTTAGTACAAGTCTACAAGAACATTTAGAGCAATTAGGGAAAGTATTCACTAGATTACGCAATTCACAATTTAAAATCCAACTCGATAAGTTCGAGTTCTTAAGAAAAGAAGTCCAATATTTAGGACACGTTGTAAGCAAAGAAGGCGTAAAACCAATTGTTGAAAAAATTAGCGCAGTAAAAAATTTTCCAATTCCAAAAACGCGAAAGAAATAAAGTCATTTTTAGGATTAGTAGGTTATTATAGAGGTTTTATAAAAGATTTTGCAAAAATAACAAAACCTATGACACGTTGTTTAAAAAAAGACAAAAAAGTTGAGTATACTCCTGAATTTATAAATTCATTCGAACACTGTAAACAACTTTTAATAAACGCACCAATTTTACGATATCCTGATTTTTCAAAACCATTTCTCCTAACTACAGATGCGAGTAATTATGCAATAGGCGCGGTATTATCTCATGGTACAATTCCTAATGATAAACAAATAGCATATGCATCACGGACCTTAAACGAATCCGAAACTAAATATTCCACTATAGAAAAGGAATTATCTGGGCATATAAATATTTTCGTCCTTATTTATTTGGTCGTAAATTTTATATTTATACTGATCATAGACCCCTTGTATGGCTTTTTAATTTAAAAGAACCAAATTCTAAATTAGTAAGATGGCGTTTAAGATTAGAAGAATATGATTATCAAATCGTTTATAAAAAAGGTTCCCAAAATACTAATGCAGATGCATTATCGCGTATTTAATTAAATATCTATGAAAACGAATCAATTATTAATAATCCGGGTGATACAAATGAAAATATCTTGGAATTTTTACGAAACCTATTCAAGATAATGAGTTATCTCAGAAAAGCCAAGTACTAGTAAGCAAAAAATAAATATCATATCTGACATACAAGTCGTACCCCCAAGGATCTCTGATTCAACAATTCATAGTAATCAAAATGACATAGGAAATGCAAGTTTTAATATTCTTTATGAAACAATTAACAATAAAAAACTGCAGTACTGGTTAAAAAAAAGTCATCTCATCCGGACATAAAAATTAAAACTGAAAAGTTTGAAAATAATGATATCTATGACGTATAATTACCGGAAAATGCTGATATAATAAAAGCATTCATTAAAGATTATATGAATCCTGAAAAGACGAATTATGTCTACTTCTTTAATAAAGAACTTATTCCAATTTTTAAAGAAACTTATTTAAAAAACTTTGCAAATTTAAAAATTATCCAATGTACAAAATTATTAAATAATATTCAAGAAAAAGAAGAAAAAATAATGCTAATTACACATCAACATCGAAGTAAAACAAACCATAGAGGAATTCAAGGAACCCTCGAATGGCTAAAGCAAATGTATTATTGGTCAAAAATGAAAAATGATATAACTGAATTTATTAACAATTGCCATATATGCTAAACTTCTAAAATCATATATCCCTCTCACAAAAACAGATACACCTAGTAAACCTTTTCAAATGATACATATTGATACATTTATTTTCGAAACTCAAAACTTTTTAACAATATTTGATAAATTTTCTAAATACGGAGAGGCATATCCCTATGATAAAAATGCAAAATCAGTTTGCGACAAATTAATAAACTTTTTTTTTCATGTTTGGGATGTCCTGAATCGATTATATGTGATAACGGTGGGTAATTTAATAATGAATTATTAAAAGAATTACTTAAAGCTCAAAAAATAACGATATATTTTACCACTCCAAAACATCATGAATCTAATTCACCAGTGGAACGTTTCCACTCTACCCTTATTGAATATCTAAGAATATTGAAACAAAAAGATAAAAATAAATCAGTAACTGAATTAATGCCTTATGCAATTATCGCATATAATAGTACCATTCATAGCGTAACAAAGTATACACCACCTAAACTTGTCCTAGTTCATACAAATTCAAGGGATCCTTTAGATCTTATTCCTACGACATTTTACTCAGATTGTGTAACGTCACACAAAGATAAAATAGACGCAGTCTATGAAATTGTTCTAACTAAAACAAATGCCAGTAAAGAAAGAGTTTTAGCAAAAACTAACGTTACAGGAAATGAACCCTTTGATTTTAAATTAAATCAAAAAGTATATAAGAAAACCATACAAAGAAATAAAAATAAACCTAAATTTGTCGGTCCCTATATAATAATAGAAATGTTAAAACATAATAAGGCTAAAATAAAAATTAAAAAAAAAACCTAATAAAATCGAAATTATACATTTAAAAGAATTTAAAAAGCCCCTTGTTACAGATTGTCCTTTGTCCGAGAAGACCACCCCAAATACCACAACTTAAATAATAATCCAGGAATTTTACCTTATAAAATAGGCAATGCCCAAAAAACGACTAACCACTAGACATTTATACAAATTTTTGACATGACAAACCTGATTAACGAATTTTCAGAAATAAATGCTAAATATGAATTTCTTAGAGAAAATGTTAATAATTGTACTGACTATAAAATAGAATTCCGAAATTCTTATATTATTACTGACAACCTAAAAGAGAGAATAATTACTCGATTTAATCAAGTGATCCCTGCTAAAACACGCAAAAGACATGCTCTGGTACATGCCTTAGCGAGTATAATTTAAACTATTACAAGTAATTTGGATCAAGACGACGCCGAAAGAATCGATAATAATATTAATATTCTTAAACAAAACCAAAATAACCTAAAATCCGCAGTGGATAAACAAATGACACTACTTAGTCATTCGATAAATAATTTCCAAGAAATGATAAAAAATATCTCACACAATCAGGCTACTTTACAATTACAAGTAAATTAACAGACAAAAATCATGAATGAAGTTAAAATTGAAGAAACAAACCTTTTTGAATTTTTTCGAATTCATATGACGTTTAATCAAATAACGGTGTACTATCAAAATATCTACGACATTCTAGGAAATATCAAAACTGCAATGACTTTTGCGAAACAATACAGTTCATAATACTATAATCAATACTAATGAATTTTTAACAGAATTACAAGCTCTAAATAATGAATTAACATTCGAAGAACTACCCTTCGAACCAACAATGGAAAATATCCTAAAAATCGAAAATACCCTTGAAATAAGAGGCTATGTTAAAAACAAAGAAATAATCTTTTTAATAGAAGTTTCACTTGTCGAAAAAGAAAATTATGATGTATTTCAATTATTTCCTTTACCTACCAAGTACAAAAATTATTATAAAATAATTGTACCTAATTTTGAATATTTACTTATTAATGAAAGAAATTTTGGATGTTCTAATCAACCTTGTAAACAAGTATCTTTTAATGAATATTTGTGTGCTCATATACACTCTGAAAACTTTTATAAAAATGTTCCTTGTGAAGTAGAATTATTAAGATACAAACACGAAATCAATGATTGTAATACACTATTCGTTGATATTGAAAATATGCAACTTCAAACTATAGATGATAATAAGTGGATTTTAGTAACAAATACCGATATAGTCGGGACAGAAATTTGTGAAAATTCACAGAAAAATGTTTTACTAAATGGAACATACTTAATAGAACTAAATTTTCCATGTAGTCTTAAAATAGGAGATATTATTATAAAAGCTTATAAAAATGGCAAATATACTTTTCAAAATGTTCTTTTACCAAATATTAATGTTAATATAACCCATAAAACTTTATGTAAAAAAGTAAAACTGCTCAATTTAAATAATATTAATTTTAATAAATTAAATAAATTACAAGAAGAAATTAACTTACAAAAGATGAAAAACTCTCCCTTACTAAATACACCTATTTACTATAACAAAACAAGTTTTTGGACAGTTTTCTATATTTAATTATTTGTATTGTATTATTAGCGACAATTAAAAGGTATCTATGGCCTATCTATTTGAAATCTAAGAAAGATAAAAAATTTGTCGATAGTGAAATTATCATTTAGGTCATAGAAACTTTAAAAAAGTTTATATGCCCTTCTAAGGGTGAAGGAGTTACACCCTGTATACTGCTGACAACAGCACTTATTACCACTCCTGTAATATTAAGATAAGAAATATTATAAATATAGGTCAAATAGCTTTGTAAAGACACTTCTATTGTTATAACAGTTCTGTAAACTTGTTAAGCTCTCTCAAATAAAATTCCTTGTATTCACGAAGTAAGAAATAATTTTTTTTTTTTTGAAAAAAGAAAATTTTTAAAAACATCTTTCCTTCGGCCTCAAATATAACTCGCGTGCTTTCTGCACGAAAAATGCCACTTTCTTAATTGGACCAATCACAGGCCAGGACCGTTTAATAAAACTACTTGTCTCTGCGCATGCGTTGATCAGTCTGCCTTTCGCCGTCGAACAGTTCATTCGGTCCCGGCAATACGGTAGATCGTGCTGACGTATGCTGTTAAAAATGCACGCTTTCAAAAATAGAAAAAAGGGAAAAAACAATTGAAAATTGGTTTTCTTGCATGCCCAAATCACAAATGCATTTTCAAAAGGATTCACGCATATCCGGCGACATAATTCGATTTTGGAATTTGCGCATGAACATCACGCCACTTTTTCGGAACATCACCTGATTTTGGGGCGTGTCTATCTAGAAAAGTACAAAAACCTACGGATTTTGCAGAAATCAGTAGTAGCAGATCCAATTCAAAGCAAGAAAACACAAGTGAGCGAAGGAGTACGAAGATTTCTGAGTCATCATCGAAGGACCACTGGATTATAGCAACTTTTCGATTCGAAACAGAGTTTTGAGCTCTAAAAATGCTATTTTTATAGCTAATTCCGAATATCCCTTCAAAATGATTGGCCCTAACTCTTGTTATGTGGAATATTTTCTACTTTTCTCTTCAGAAAAATATCTGGAAAAAAGAAGACAGTCTCTTTTTTATTTCAGACCCACGACGATCTATGAAGACATCGCAGAACCTCTAGAACTTCCAGAATTTCTAGACCGTCTCTTTAGCACGATTCAAGACGGGAACTCCTAGGCGTTAAGTAGTGGTTTTAAATAATAGCGAACAGCTAGGAGATCCGAAGAGCAAGGGCGAAGAACGGTTTTAAATACGGTGTTTGGGGATTTCCTCTGAAAAGTGCTGTTGGACTTGGTAAGTTTCTTAACTACAGAGCCCCCATCACTACAGTTCAGAAGACGGGCGATATTCGGAATTGTATACGCGAACTGGTCACTGGATCACCGTCATAAAGATCGCATAGCCTTTCTAAACTGAGTTTTACCATACTCAACAAACAAATAAAATATTTCTCTTTCAGCCAGAGCATAAAGAAGAATAAATAAGAAGATTTTTGCGGAAATTTAAAAATATAGACATTCTAAATTTTTGGGAAAAATAATAAAAAATTAAATTGAAAAACATCACCCTCCAGAGACATTAGGCTCGATAAATTTTTCTAAATTTAATAGTTTTTCGCCAAAATCTAATTTTTTAACTTATTTTCTTCTGCAAATGATTCTTGCGGTTTGACCAAAGAGTTAAATCGAAGGTCATAATTTATCGGCAAGATAGAATAAATAAAAAATTATTCAAAAAGTTAGGATCTTTGCGCTTAAATAAATAATTGGCCACGACAAAGTATACTTAACCTTGCCCCTTACTAATTATTTTTTCAAATAATAAGTAGTAAAACCCCTGGACTCTTTTAAATTAAATGTTTTCCATTTTTTTTAAAAGTCGTCTTGAGCATTCCAGTTCACTCCTAAGACGCACAACCCCATAGCCCCATTTTTATTTTTGGCAATAAAAGTTATATCTTTTTTCCAAATTTAAGAGCATGGCTCATCTTCTTCAAGTGCCACAAACAAACAGCAAGAAAGGTGAGGCTTGGCTTTTCGCTGGGTCAGGCGATTATGGTGGGTGCTCTCTGGCACCGCCTGCGCGGTGCCCTACCTTCCAACTTCCGGAACAACAACTAATGTTCCCCAATTCCCAATTTAAGCCTGTGCGAACTTCGTCTTTCGATGCGGAATTTAGACAATTTCCGTGTTTCATAGATGACAGTAGTATTCAGATCAACCTAATGCCAACTAACACAGATGCATCGGCATTTAGACGTCACCAAAATCTTCAAAAAGAGCCACAGCCCGGTGGAACGGATCACGTGTGCTACAGGACAAACATTAGCCAAAAATCAGAAACGGTTATTATCGCAGACGTTATTTCAAATTTAGCGGCGATCGAATTAGATTAGGGCACAAACGACCCCTTTGAAACGGGACGCAATCTCGATACCGACCGACTGACATTGGGATAATTCATCATTGCTCGGATTTTCAATACGAAGTGCATTTGGCGTATCGCCATAAGAACCAGCTGTGTTGACGTTTGGTCAGGGAAAAATTTTTGTTTTTTACCATGGCTGGGCATGATATGGGGGTTTTTATGAATAAAATGAAATATGTTTTACAGATTATCTTTTCTTTTTACGTGAAAGTGGTTTGTTTTATATGATATCATGATGTTTTATATGTAAAACCGCTATTTTAGTATTTGTTTTACCTGTTTTCATTTGTTTTACTGGTTTTCTTGCCGAGTAAAACGTCTGAAATGTATAAATAAATATTAAATATTATCATTCATATATATTTTTAACTGTTTTGGTTATTTTATATAAGAATTTTCCTGAAAAAAAAAAACAATTCATATGACATTCATTCCTACATGTTCCTTGGGCTGCATTTAACATCTTTCTGATGTTTGATATTCAAACGAAGCGCGGAACCAATCACGACGCTTCTTTGTGCTCACGCACCGTAGGCAGAACTTACCAAGGAAGTCGATCGGCTGTTAAATATGAGCATGTTGCCGATAGCAGACCAATACAGAGCTATTCTCCGAAAAAAACTAATTTCAGAATCGCAACTTAACATCATCAAAACGGAAATCGAACGAGAGATAAGAAGCACCGACGATATCAATGACCAAATCGCAGAACCAGCACTACAGCCAGACTCGTGGTTGAAAAACAACCAAACAACGGCATGAGAGAGGACATCGCTGAAGACCAACAGCAACAAAAACAATTACATCAGCATGAGGGCTAAACAACTCCAAAGGCTCAAGTCGCCGAAGATGCTGCGCGAGAACCTCAACCAGAGTTCACTTAAGCAGGACGACCAAGACAACGCATGAAATAGACTGTGCCGTTGAATGAGTCAATAATGAGCATTTTTTACAGGATAACTTATCTAGAACGAGAGATGATCGGTTACAGGCAACAACTTCACGCCGAATTCTGCAAGGAGTATCCACACATACAAGTATCACAACAGAGAATAGCTGACCAATATAGAAGTATTCTCCGAAACAGCCTAATTCCTGTAACACAGCTTAATATCATCAAAGCGGAAGTTGAAAGTGAGATCAGGGACAATGACAATAACAACGATCCAATTGCTGAACCTGAGCTAGAGCTGGTACCCGAGGTCCAAGAACAGCAAGATCCGCTGATTGACGATACCCAGCAGGACAACTCTGAATTCTTTTATCAGAAACTATCAACAGAAACGAGTGCTGCTGGGTTGGAGTATAATGGAACCAATCCGCTACGCAGAGCGGCGCTGCCAAAAATGAATTCATTTAAAAAATTGGGTATCATGTTGGAGATCATGAACAATAGGATTTTACCAGCTTATGTTTCGGAGGCCTATACTCTGGAGTCCTTATATACGACAATCTATTGTGTTGCAACTGCGATAACTAGAGCTTTGGAAATTAAAATTACAACAGAACTCCGATCAGCAAGAACGGAACTCAACGCACTACCATGGGAGAGACATCTAAATAACAAAATCAGAAATCTTCGAAAAGATATAGGACAGCTGACGGAACATACTAGGGGCATGAGAACAAGTAAACTTCAAAGACGAGTTGAAGAAATAAATCGAGCCAGGTACCATTCGCAACACGATCCAGCGAATTGTAGAGTTTAACAATGCCTCAACATACTGAAACAGAAGCTCTCTGCTATTGCAGGACGGCTAAAGAGATACCAGAACAGCAATAACTGAAAACGAGACAATGCGCTGTTCCAACGATCAGAAAAGACTTTTTACCGTTAGCTAAACTCTCCACCTAACATGGCAGATAATAGATAGCCCAACAGAGAGCAGGTAGAAGAGTTCTGGGGAAAACAACTTTCCACGCCCGCCAATTGTAACATCGCGGCTGGATCAATGAAGAACACCATATCTGCCAAGACTACAGCCAGATACAGTTTGAGCCATTTACCACCGAGGAAATCTCAGTAATAATCAAGGAATTCCATATCAGGAAATCTCCAGGTCTCGACCGGATCCAGAACTACTGGCTCAAGAAGTTCTGGTGTATGAACCATCAACTGGCTAATCTTATTAATGATGTTATTCTAAACCCAGCAAAAATTCTATTGTTTCTGATAGAAAATATTACGTATCTCTTACCAAAGATCCAACATAATACACATGACCCAACTAAGTATAGGCCAATCACCTGCCTTCCCACACTGAACATTGTGAAACGCAACTCAACAGAGAGAATTCAAAAGGATGCAAGGAACAATTGATTGTTGACTCTTTCATATGTAACTAAGTCTGTGTCAACTGAAGAAACCTCTTTGCTGGCTATGTGGATAATAAGAAGGCCATCGACTTAGTGCAACATGAGTGTCTCAAAACTATATTGAGAATGTATAGGGTTGATAATCATTTTGTTTCCTTTTTAGAACCCATCATGTCAACCTGGAGAACTAGGATCCATTGCGATACCATCGAAAGTAATAGAATCGCAAATACGAAGGTTAATATTTGAAGGCGATTCACTACGCCCATTGTGGTTCTGCCTTACGCTGAACCCACTGTCACGCCGTTTGAACTCCACGTGATATGGCTTTAGTATTAGAAATAACAACGAATAGGTAGTAAGATTGAATCACCTTCTATACATGAATCATCTTAAACTGATGGCTGCTACCAGAAACCAGCTGGAGTAAATGCTCAAAATCGTGGAGAAGTTCTCGGGGGATCTCGGAATGCAGTTTAGACTTGACAAGTGCCGTATTTTGAACATCGTTAAAGGAAAAATACAACCGGGATCACTTAAGTTGCAGAACGGTGAAACTATAGCTGCAATGGAAGCAGAATAAACATACAAATATCATGGTATGAAACAAGCTAAACGGATTGACAACCGAATTTTGCCAGGAGGGTAAGACGGGTGTTACGAACTAGTCTAAATAATAGAAATTTGTTTAATGAGCTCAACACGTACGCATGCTCTGCGCTTAGCTACTCTTTCGGAAAATGGAGCAGGACGGGCACCGATACCTGCAAAGGAAAATAAGAACACTCTTAACAAAAGCATACAAACCACCCTCGGAGTGACATAGAACGTATAATGCTTCCAAGATAACAAGAAGGAAAAGGATTTGTCAATATTGGTAAGCGGCTCAATCAACAAATAAAAACTTACGTTCTTATAGCGGACTCTTCCACACTATATCGAGCAATATGCGACGCAGACGATTCAATGCTACAGCTGAGAGAACAAGATATTGCTTTTCACCACCGAACAGATCAAGAGAATTTACAAGCCTGGCTTCAGAAACCACTTCATTGACGGCATCCAAATGAGGTCATCCAGGATAATGTCGACAACTCAGCGTCGAACTACTGGTTGGTTTCAGGATAGATGTTTCCGGAAACGGAGGGCTTCTTGTTAGCTATCGAAGATCAGGTTATTCCGACGAAGAACTATCGGAAGTTCGTCATCAGAGATCCCTCAATGGAAAACGACCAATGTCGATATGGCTGTCGAACATCAAAGACTATCCAGGGCATAACTGGAGAAGGCCACTAAGATATTCCACCAAGAGTTAGCAGATAAGTTTACTGCAGGTAGGAAAAGTGCCTTACTACAAATACATTCCGGAACCTATTCTTGAAAACAACGAGTTCAAGTTATATTGGAACCGAACGGTTCTAACAGATCAAACAGTTGCTCATAACCAGCCAGACATTATACTAACAGATAAAATTTCTAGGCGAACTACATTGATTGACATCGCTATACCCAATAACAACAACCTAAGACCAAAATGCATTGAGAAGATCGCCAAATACAGAGATCTGGAGGTGCAAATCCGCAGACAGTGAGCAATGAACAGCGTCCACATGATTCCCATAATACTATCAACAACTGGATTGATACCAAAGAACCTCCTGCAGAACATCAAGGGACTGGCCTTAGTGTGTGTGTGTGTGAGAGAGAGAGATTTTGACGCATTGACAATATTAGTCTTTTAGCGTCTAACCTGCGTTGTTTTCAAAATTAAACTGCTACCTATAATTTGCTCATCAGTTGAATGTCTTTCAGGAAACAGGTCACATTATTGATATTTTGCGGAGAGAGAATGTTATTAGGGTACCCAAGATTCTGTACCTATTACGTTGATTTTGATAATTGGGACAAACAAAAAGAATGTGTTTTACGGTTAAAGGAAGAACACATGTAGTACACAGAGGCTGATCTTGGTTTTTTTTATCAGGTATTCGTGTGTGAGGCGCGTATGACCGATGCGCAGTCTAGTAAGGATTACAGATTATCTTCTAGTAAGTGAGTGGTGTGTTGTACTACTGAAGTAAGAGTGTTTATTGTTGTGAAGTTTATTTTCCTCTAGGGTTAGATCCCATTCAAGCTGAATGAGATTGTTAACCAGGTTGTTGGTATAGGTGTTAAGATCTTTAATGTAGCAGATGTTGTCTGTAATGATGGGATTGAAGGGGTGTTTGGCAAGGGAACCAGTCCTTTCGTTACCCTGTATATCTACGGCACTAGAGACCCACAGGATGATAATGTTTTTATTATGTATACGTCCCCTTTCATGGAGATATTTGATTTCTTTGGTTAATGGATGAATAGGGTTGTAGGAAGAGATATTCAGGATAGAACTGAGAGAATCAGTAGGTATTATCCATTTTGTGTGAGGAGATGATATAATGTGCTTAAGGGCACTATATATTGCGTAAAGTTCTGCGATTAAAATGCTGGTTGTTTTATGCATTATGAATGATTTTTGTATACTTGCAAAGTTGATCGAAGGTAACCTCAAGAAATTATGTTTTTGTTACTGATTGTATAGGGATATTGCTGAGATGCAGGTTAGAAACTTTGGGAAAGTTTTTTATTAGGCAGAAATGAACTACATTTGATTTCCCTGGGGAGAAGGTTAAGTTTTTAGTGGACGACCAAGCGGCCAGGGAGTTGAGAGAAAATTGGAGGATTGAGGAGCTCTAGTATGGGTCAGCTGAAGAATGGTACAGTAGGATGTCATCAGCAAATATTTTTATATTCGCTCTATGATCTAAGTGTTTGGTGACGTCATTTATAGCTAAAAGGAATAGTGTGTGGCTGAACGAGGGGCCCTATGGGACCCCACCATTATGAGAGGGAGTAATGGATTCAGAGTTTCTTATTTTAACGAGAAAGGTTCTATTATATAGGAAGTTTTGGATATTGCTACACTTGTATTTATTTAGAGGCGCATAACAAAGGAAATAAAAGCTGTATTGAGCGAGCAGAGCAGGGTTGGAAGCTAGAGGCGGCACCAGTTAGCAAAGTGCCGAGCTAGCCCCTATGGGGTGGGTATTTATTATAGGCACCACCGAATTTCAGCCGGGTAAACTCGGAACCCCCCCCCCCACGTTGTTACTAGGGCCTAGCGTCCAACCTAGCTCTATAACTTGCCGCACCGAAATAATAAAAATAAAAATAATTAAATTAAATGAACACAAGAAGTGGTGGGATAATTGAAACTCATGGATGTTAAAAATAAAGAAATGTTTATATTAATACTAAATTTCTGATGATATGAGAAGTCCTAAATTGATGTTGATCCGGACTTCTTCGTGTTTCTATAGTGGAATTTAGCCAGAGGGTGTACTGACTTATATCCTTAAGGGTGGATTTCTTATGCACGTAGGGGTGGATATGTTGTTTGTATCCCAGGAGGTGGATATGTTGTTCGTATCCCAAGGGGTGGACCCTAATTTAAATAAAATAAAAAAAATAATAGCAATGCCTAATTATCTAAGCTAGAGTGAAATTGTCAAGAAATTACATTAACAAATTTTAAAAACATTAAGGTAAACTAGAAATCAATAGGAAGGAAAGTATTTACTTAAATCACAAAATCATTTAGATTAGTCGCTTGCTCTAATCTTTGAGTTTGAGTAGGAGTAATTATGTGTCAAAAATGTACAAGTGAAATTTCCAGTACGACTCCAGATTTACCAAAAAAAAAAAATAATCAAGTAGTGATCAAACAGGTTCATTACAATAAAAAACTACTTATGCATATATGAAAATTATTAATCAATTCATAATCAGATATATTCAGGGTCTGAGATCAGTGAATGCTTAGTTCTTTCACATAAAAACAAAATTACTTAGACTGGCTAAAATAAATAGACAGTTAATTAATTAAAAGGCAACCAATAGCAAATAGGATTACTCAAAGTAAAATCACAATTTTACCAGCCTAAATGTGAAAAGCCATGATCTGCAATTTGACACTGACTTTTAAATCAAATTTTCACAGCAACAATAATGGATAAAAACAAGAAATTCCAGATAAAATCACAAAATACTGGACTATTAAATGAAAAGTCAGTATATACTATTTGACATTGTCATTTAAATAATAAGTAAGTTTGCAAAATCTACAGAGTGTTATAATTTCACTATACGAGTCAGTTTCTAGTACCTAAATATTGTAGTCAATACACGAAAAAAACATTTTACTGGAGTCAACTGTAAGTTACGAGGCCATGGACATATCACGATACAAAAGAACTTTAAAACTGTCAATCAAAAACCCAAAATGGGGCCCAAAGAAAATATACAGACAAGATATTGAAATATTACTAATAACAAATAAATTTGTCCAAAAAAATATGGACATCGTGATACGTCCAGGAGGCAAAAATAATGCAAAATATGGTACAAATTACAAATGATGATAAAATTACTCTCAAAATTAACTGTTACTGATGACAAATTATAACATTTAGGCAATGCATGGTAGCAAATATTACAAAACACCCAAAAACTATAAAAAATTGCTGAACTAAATTTTACAAAAAGATATAATCGGCCCTAAAACCCCAAAATACAATTTAATAAGATTACACGTGGTTAATTTAAGGTCTACAAGAGACTTAAGAATAACATACTACAGTTGGTTTTAAAATAGGCTTAAATTGTACTCGTAATAATCAATTTTGAGCTGAAATCTTTTAATATTAAAAAAAAACTAAGCTGGCTCGTTTTAGCAGTAAATAGTTTAAAGTTCCTTACCCAATTTTCTGGGGTCAGACTGATTCCTGAGATAATGCCAAGACAACATCCCTGTTTCCAGGGCGTACCTCGATAACTACCCGAAAAAACTAAATCCACAAGTCACTAAAACGCTATCGAGGTACACAATATGAAATTTTCCATCAAAGCCCGCAGGATGGCGGCAATAAATCGGGATGGAAATTTCTCGACTCCAAAATACAAAATTTCACAGGAAAAAGTAGGATTGACAGTTAAATTCTAGCCATTTATATGAAGCCCGAAACCTGCGCTGTATGAGCTTCTTTTTCCCTCAACATAGGACGCGAGACGAAAGGGGCCTTAAACAAGTAGCGATTTCACAAAAGAAATGACAGCTCAAAATAGTGGGCTCAAACAGCATTGCTAACTAATAAGTCGTTGATATTTCCGACTCAAAATTAAATAGGACTTCATTGTTGATTCCTAAAATAGGAAATTTTCCCTCAGCCATTCACAACACGGTATTAGTTATTCACCCAAATTTCTTCCCAAAATGCAACGGCCTAAAAGAATGCAAATTTGCCTAAACGTCAGTTGAAAAGGTCACATAACCCCAACAAAAATGTAAACAAACCCTTGAAAATACTTTAAATAAAAATTCGGAAAACTGTGACCAAGATAGATATAAATGTAACAATTTAATTTGAAATAATCAGCAAAAAAAAATATCTTATGAAAGGTAAATAACAACATTCTATTTAAATATAAACAACCTGAAAACAGTGCCGTAGAGTTGCCGACCTAAAAATATAAGTTATGAAAGAATTTTAATTAGGCTGTATTTCTTATAGGCAAATTACTGAAAGATAAAGAAAATAATTAAGTTGGGAACAAAATTTGCAAGGGAGTGAAATTTGGAATGGCTCGAAAAGCAATAGGACTCAAAAATGCAACGAATATTAGGCTGTTATACGAAGGAGAAAAGGGAAATGATTAATAACAATGATATAGTGCTGCCCAAAACATGAATAGTAGCAAAAAGAAGGTAAAATGAACCAAATTAACCATGGTAAATTTAAGATAGATATTTAACCGTGACAATATATGATAGCATATTGCCCGTTATATTGAGATTGGTACGTGAGCTGATGATGCTCTTTCTATCAAGTTTGTCGAAAGCTTTATTGGTGTCCAGAAAGATGGCTGTTAGATGTCTGCGAAGACGAAAGGGATTTTGTATTTCAATTTCAAGATCTGTAAGGTGGTTAATGGAAGATCTATTGGGTCTCTATGCTAATTGTTTTGGAGTTAGCATTTCGTTTTTCTTTAAGTACCACAGTAATCGCTAATTTATCATTCGCTCTAAGAGCTTACCAAGGTGGGAGGTTAAGGAAATGGGTCTGTAGGATTCAGGAGATGATGGAGGTTTGCCTGATTTAAGAATGGGAACAATGATTTTAGTATTTTCACTGTTGTGGAATTCATCCAGTCGACCAAATTCGATTGTATATATGAAGGAGAGCGTTTAAGCCTGAGAGGAAGATGTTCGATCATAGGGATTCTAATATTATCAGGACCCGGGGCAGTGTTCTTGCTGCCTTTGAGGGAGAAATAAAGTTCAGTGAGTGTGAATGGGAAATTGTAGGAGAGGAGAGGAGTAGATGGATTGCCGATAGAGAGATATTTGATTAGAGTCGTGTAAGGATGGGAAGTGGCAGGCAAAAATTTGTGATATGCTGGAAGGATTAGAGATTAGTAGCTCATCTTGAATGATGCCTATTATGCTATTGGAGGGTTTCCCTTTTAAGCTGTTTATTTTATTCCATATTTCTCTACTGGGTGTTTTTGTATCAATGGAGGTTACAAATTTATTTCAAGATGTTCTTTTGGCTTCGTTTATGATCCTTCCTTTTTGAGAGAGCTTCTAGCTTTTGAAATTTTATTATGTTGGCAGTGTTTGAATGTCTTTTGAGTCTGTTAAGAGCTTTTTTGCGATTTTCTATTGCTTGTTTGCACTCACTGGTCCACCAGGGGATAGGATTTTTCCCTCTAGCATTTTTAAACCTAGGAATGCTGGACTCACATGCTTTGTGGATGGTGTTTGTAAATTTATGCACAGCATTTTCAGTGGTAAGATTGGTGAGATTGGGTAAATTAATAGTGTTGGCGTAGTTTTTCCAGTCAGCCTTATTAAAATTCAAAGTGGGAGTTTGGGCTTGGGAATATTCCCAAGTAGGTAAGTGCATGATGAAGGGGATTTGATCACTTCCATAGGTGTCTTCTGCAGTTTGCCATGTGAATGCATTTGCTAAAGAGGTACTACTTAGCGCGAGGTCCAAACAAGATGGCGGAGGATGAAGAAATGAAGGTAGGTGAACCATCATTGAAAATATGTAGATTTTGTTCTTCTATCTTTTCTTCTATGAGTTTGCCTCTTCTGCAATTCTAAATGGAGCCCCAAAGGGAGTTGTGTGCGTTGAAGTCCCCGACTACTAAGAATGGAGATAGAAGTTGTTTTATAAGATCAGCTAATGTATTCTTTTCTATTTGGGTTGAGGATGGAAAGTAAACACTGCAGAAGGTGATCCTATTGGGAAAGTGAGTAGTGATAGCTACCGCTTCAAGTTCAGTTGTTAGTACTAATTCCGAGAAGTATAGACCTGCTTTTGTAAGGATAGCTACGCCACCAGATGCTTTGTCGTAGTCTAGGCGATCTTTGCGCGTTATATTGAAGTTCCTCAGACAGGGATTGTCTAAGGGTTTGAAGTTGGCTTCCTGGATAGAGATTGTTTGTGGATTAAACTGTTTGATTAGTAATTTCAGAGTATTCAATCCATTACAATTCCAGTGTAAAATTGTGTTAAACATTATTTGTGTTTAGGACCATCATTTCAAGAGATTTAGTTGAAGATTTGGGTGTGGAGGACTTAGAGTTAGATTTAGTTTGTTTATTAGGGAGGGTTTTTGTTTTTGGGTTCTTTGGTCTTTTTTTGATGGGGTGGATTTTGAGGGAGATGGTGTTTTTGGTGTAGGAGGTTTGCTTATTGGTCCTGGTTTAGTGGCTTGAGTGTGAAGTTTTAAGGGTTATTTAGGAGGGGAAGAAGGGGGTGGGAGGTTGGGGGTTGGGGGGAGGATGGTTAGGGATGTGTTTTGGGAAATGATTAGGAGGAGTGGGATTGGTGGCCAGTGTTTGTAAGAAGAGGTTGAAGGTGAGCGTTTATCTAATAATGGGGATTCATACTGAGTATATGTAGACACTTTTTGAATAACAGAGACTATATTCTTTGCTACAGAACTATATGGCGATATGAAGTTGGGGTTTGAATCGTTATACATTTTCTTTGCTTCGTAATAGGGGATTTTATTTATTGACGTATTTTCTGAATCTCGAATTCTTTTTTATATATCTTGCAGCCTTTGTATCGGGGAGAGTGCTCTTCTTGACAATTGACGCAGTTGGGTTTTAGATTACATGGAGAATCAGGGTGTGCTGAGTGCCTGCAGGATGGGCATGTGGTTGGGCATGTCCGAAATGATTACAGTTATAACAACGTAAGGGAGCGGGTATATGATTTCTTACTCTGACTGATAAATATCCTGCATTAATTTTTTCGGGTAAAGAGTGGGTGTTAAATGATAAGATGAACGTGGATGAGGGTTTAGTTGGGTCCCTAGAGGGTATTCTAAATATACTGGTTCCTCTCTGTTCCTCAAGATTAGGCAATATCTCCTGATCTGAGCAATATGCGAGATCTTTAAATGAGCAGCCATTTTTCATTCAAGATTCAACTCTGGGTCTTTTGAACCTAAAGTGCATGTTTGATGCAGTTAAGGGCGCATCAACCCCTTTTTTAATTTAAATTTGGGTCCATCTTGTTCCCACGAGTAGTGGAGAAAATGCCGGTCACACAAAACAGTGCCCCGTATGTTGTGGGAAGGCGTTACTTAAATCAAGAGGCGCCTGATTCTGGGAGTTTTCGACACAATAACGGTTCGGCTCCCCCCAAACCACGCAGTTCTGGCTTGTCCGGAGACACCCTAACTTGAGGTTTTTTTTTTATTGTGGTTCCCTTCCACTCGGCCGGCCGGCTAAGGCAAACCACCATCCTCGGGGAGCACTTCCTCAACAACCACCGACCCTCCGAGAACGATTAACAAATAGAACGTCACAGGACATACACAACATGAGTGGGGCCCCGGGGACGTCACATCCCGTAGTTGTGAAGGCAGAACAAGACTACCCTCACAACCCCTCTGAGTGAGCATCTATATAAACTGATTCAGAAAGCAGTGCCGCATGCAACCGCGCGAACCGTCCGAAAGTTTGTACGAAACACAGAAGACCACGCCACCTAGGACTCGATAACATGGAAAGGGTCCCCACAGAGATTTATCGGCTAGTAGCTATCTCTAGTGAAAACAGTTTTCACTTGAAAACGGCTAGAGATAACTACTATCCGAAACGGTGATATTCAACAAAAAATAAAGATAATGGAAGTCCAACCGATATCTACTACTTCTCATCTAACATGTTATTTTGTAAGTAATTATTTTCAAAATTTAATTCATTGTTTTGAGAATAAAATTGGGTATTTGGACAATAACTTTGACTAGAATTGTACATTAAGTCTGGGTTAACATTGTCTCATTACCAGTATTATAGTAGTCAAAATTGAGATTTGAATTACTATACTCGGGTTCAAAATAATTATAACAATTCTGACTATTTTGGTCAAAGTTGACGTGATGTGCCTTTTGTTGATTTGGTCTTTGATAATTCAGATTGGGAACTATTACTGACCTTTGCTGTGGTTGAAATTTTTGATTATTTTGCTACGGATTTTGCCTTTGGATTCCCTGTGGCTGTGCCTGGGATCGGCTGTTTTCTGGCTGCGCCTGTGGATTTTTCATTTGCAAATTTTGAAAATTTGGAGTATACTGTGATTGTATATTTTGAAAGTTTGGTACACTTTGTACATATCCTGGTCGTTGATTTTGTATTTGAACTTGTCTTGAATGGCATTCACTTACTGTATGCCCGTTTCTTTTTCAAAATGAACACATTTTTTGACTTTGATTTTATTTTTGAGGTGGTTGCGCCTTAGCCCTCTGATATTTCTGATTTTCAAAATATGAGAGTTGTAATTCTCGCTTTAATCTATTGATTGCATCAACTATGGTTAAAGGGTTTCCTGCGCGTAATATTTGACCTAGCTTAGGTTCTAAGCCCATTAAAAGAGTATTAAGACACATATTATCAATAAGGGTTATTTGTACGCGTTTTTGATCTTGCGTAAGATTTTGTTTTGAAATGTCTGCGTACATTTTTGCATGGTGGCATTGTAATCTACCCGCGAATGTTATGGGGTTCTCGTTTGGCATTTGACACATTCTTTTTAGATTCTGTATTAAAGAGGTAAGATCTCTAGGATCCCCAAAATGAACAGTTAGTAACCGTTTTATGTATTTCCAGGTGGTTAAATCTCTTGAATTAATTAACTGCGCTGCTTTTTCGCGTATTTGATTTTTTATTTTAATTACCAATAAGGCTTTTTGATCGACAGTGCATAATTGACTTGCTTGGTCACAAGATGTTATGAAGGCATTTAGACCTATTTGGTCGCCCTCGTATTCAAGAATTATACTGAATATGTCGAATAGCTTATATGCTTTAAACGGGTGCACCGTTATCGTTATACTGGTTGTTTGTCATTTTGTTGGTTAATCGTTTTTAAGTTATTTTATTTTTAAGTTCGGTTAAACTTTTTAATTTGTTTTAAAAAGATAATCGAAGTAAATTCGAACTAATTTTTAACAATTTATGCGTAAGATTCAATCAATTTTTACAATGAGTTATTTACGATTAATATTAACTCTCGCGAAAAAATTCGAATTGTATTTATACCTTCTATCGACGTAATATTTTTCTTTTTTCTCTCGAAATCTTGGGCACCTGCAAGAATGGTAATGTAAATAATATCTGGTTAATGGATTTTCCAGGTTAAAACATCTATTTCGTGGGAATATGTTAAAGTTAAAAGGTTTTTTAAAATTTTAATTACCTTGCTCCCCTTTAGGTACCTATGTCCGTCATCTATGGTTTTAAGTTTTTTGGGTGTCTTAAAAATACACAAAGTTTAACATTTTTAATTTAAAAAATTAGGAATTCCCAAAAGAAAATATTTTTAAAAATTATGATAAAAATATCCTAAAGACCATTTCAGTACAAATTTATGTCATGAATTAACAGCGTGTATTGTTTAATGTAAGGTCTCGAAATGTCGATATAATCTATTGCAAAGTAATATAATTTTGTCATTCAATTATTTTTTCCTTGATACTTTTGGGGTACTGATACCAAAACTATTCATATGCGTTTAACAAGATTCATAATAGTAATTGTAATATGTTAACATTTCCTTCATAATAATTTAACTTAAATTTAAAAGAAGTAAGAAGTAGTGAACAAGACCCGGTTCCTTCTATTTTCCACTCCTTAACTCTGATCTTGGCCACGCCCTCATGATTTTGACTTTGACCTTGACGTTCAACACCGCATTGTTGTCGCCTCTAGCTTAAGGGAAGTTAGGTGTTCAGGGTTGTATATAACCTTGACTTTGCTCAAGGTCACCTTGGACATATGACATTGATTTTAACCTTTATGGTTCACATATATATTGGTGTGTGGTTGGCTTTGACGCAGGTCAAGTGCACATTTGCCAATATTGAGCGTCATTTCCGAAAATCGACAGCTTTAAGAAAAAAATTGAAGGTAGGGATCGTATTCAAAAAACTTAAACAATTGAAAAAGAAGAAGAAATTTTGAAAAAAAGTTGAAGAAGGTTAACATCCCATAAACAACAATTTATGCAAAAAAGATGAAAATCAAAACAATGACAGCAGGGACAAGAATAATAATGAAATACCTTTTATTTAGTAGTATCGCCCAGATGAGAGGAATTGAAATTATTGACAAATTGAGGTCTATTGACACTGAACACCGAACTAAAATCTAGCGAATCTTTCGAAGACTAGCAAGCACCAACGCTAATATTGAAGAAACAGTGTCTACCGTGAATGAATAAAGGAATAAATATACGCAGTTTAGTAAACATGACTAGCAAGCACTAACGCTAATATTGAAGAAACAGTGTCTGTCGTGAATGAATAAAGGAATAAATATACGCAGTTTAGTAAACATATATGTTCCAAATGGTAACAAAGCAGATTAGGAAGGGAAATATTATTTACGTCAAGTTATGTCATAATAATTAACGCAGTTTCCCACAATAATGGCTGATTAAGCAGCAGATGTCTATAGAACATAATGAAAGACGCGTCATTATAATTTGACGAACCTATAAATGCCTGCAACCATAAAAAAGGATCATTTCGAATTAATTAACTTTAACTATAACTTAACGTTCATTTAAAATTCTTATTTTGTTATACTTCGTGTAAACTAAATAAATCCTTTTTTAAAAAGTTATTTTGTTCGGTCACGATTTAACAAAATTGGCGCAGTCGGTAGAATATTTCAACGCGATCAAAAAGAAAAATTGTGTTGAATTGAAATTATTCGTGAAATAAGAACCGAGCACTCCAAAATTCAAGAAGAAAAAACTTCAAAGGACAAGCTGCCCACATCATCTCCGTGGAACAGGTAGCCCGAGGACAGGATCCAACCACAAGAACTCGTCGTAGCAATCCCAATCGTCGTGAGAGCTCCGTGGAAGCTGGCGCGAAACAGCCTACAAACCGTACGTGGAAGGAATCCCTAGTGACACCCCTGGCGCAAGAGCGAACACGGGCGAATTGGCCCCCTTCAAGCTTCAAGCGTCGCACTCAATAAACCTTCGAGCATCGCACTCTACACACCTTACGTGAAAGGAACACCTAGTGACACCCCTGATGTAAGAGGAGAGTGAAGCATCGTACTCAACAATCTTCAAGCATCGCACTCAACAATCTTCAAGCATTGCACTCAACGAACCCTCGAGCATCGTACTCTGCACACCTTACGTGGAAAAAACACCTAGTGACACCCCTGGCGTAAGAGAAGCACAAATGAACTTCAAATTAGAGTAAGTCTTCTTCATTAATAAGTTGTTAAGTGTTGGCCGATAGTTAGTGGTTAAGTCAGTTGTCGATGGATAGTAGTTAAATTAGTTGTCAGCGGATAGTTATAGTTCAAACGGTGTCGTCAAAATTTGGCAGATGCATCAAACTAGTGACATCTTTTTGGCAACTGTAACAGGATCGGATTTTACTATTTTCTTTTTCCGTAATTTAGCAAGAAATTTGTCGAATGGTTTATAAGCGGGTTTCACAAACTAAATATCCGTAAGAAAGAAAATATTTTACACAAAAATTTTAAAATCGAAGTTCTTCCTTCTGTATAGACATACCAATAATTATATATCCTGTTTGTATAGGGTTATTTCATGAGGAGTTTAAATGCTTATAATGGGTTCGAAAACCAAACTGAACACCAAGTAAAGCCGATATGACCAAAAATAGTGATTTTTTAAAATTTATTGTCTGACCAGATTTTACCCTGTTTTTTATTAGCACTTAACCGCGGCTTCACCTGCGTATACATAAGAAAAAAGAACAACGGATAATTAATATTTTTATGGAATAGGTTGTAAAATAGGAAATTAATATATCCTTACATTTTATAACGTTCGAAAACCACTAATTCAATTTACATGCGTTTCTTTTTCATTTATTGCATTAATGTTTTTTCTGCTTTTAGACCTTATCTGTCTGTTATTTGGATATTTTACTGCTGATGATGAAAATTTGTGCTTTCGAAACTCGTACAGTACTTTGTCAGAACTGAACTAGAACTATTTAACACACTAGTAGAGTAGACTGAGTTTCATTTCCTCTTTTATATTATTACCACACTGATAGATATACTACTACCAAAAATAATTTACTTCACGTATTCGGACATTCGTTAATAATCATTGCCTTTTTAATATGTTGCTTTTAGCTAGTAATTTTGAAATTGTGGAAATATGTGTGCATGTTTATGTGTATGTATGTATGTATGTGTATGGGGTCGTGTATATGTTTACTTTTATTACTGAACCTATGATGTTGTAATGTTTCACCTATGAAATTTATGACAATCAAAGCTTTATTTATTATATAAAGTAAATCGTTTATAGTTCAAATTATTGGTTATTATTTCAGTAAGGGAAAAAATTATACGTAATTAATTTGTAAAGTTCTTTTTTATTATAATAATATATTCTAACTATTCTATACTAATAGAATCGGAACAAAAAAACAGTATTCTTAGAAACAATAGGTAAGTATACAATATCTCAGAAATTATAAGTGTTTTATACGCAATTACTGTAACTTTAGGATTTCTGACTGCAAAAATCGGAATAGTTAAGCTACAAAAATATTAAATAAAGAGATAAATAATTAATTTACCATCTTCATTAATTAACCCAGTTTTCGTAAAAATAAATACAGAAAGTTAAAAAAATTTGTGCCTCAACAGGTAAGATTTAACACAACGCACGACTCATAGTTCTGAGTCTTTTATTGACCTCATTTCATTCTACATGCCTCATTCTGCAGATAAATGTATAAACCTATAAATGTATAAAATAATGGAAGGGGTACGGTCGAAGGCATCCAGATCTAAGATCCCAATGTTGCATCAGAGTAATACATGCATAAAAAATAATACAGATATAGAACAATAGAAATCGTAAGTATTTTATATTAAATTATTGTAACTTTGTGACCTCTGACTGCAAGAACCAGGGTATTCAAGCTACAGAAATAATAAATAAAAAAATAAATAATTAATTAGTTAATCATCTTCATTAAATAATCTAGTTTTCTTAAAAATAAATACAGAAATAAAAAAATGGGTGCTTTAAAAGGTAAGATTTTACACAGCGGACAAATCATTGTTCCGAGTCTTTTATTGACCTCATTTCAAGGTTCCACATGCAACATCCTTACACATAAATGTATAGGCATATAAACATGTAAAATAATGAAAAGGTTGATTGAGGACATCCAGATCTGAGGCAAAAACCTAGAGCCCCTATGTTGCATCAGATTCACCGAAACAGAGTAACGCATACGTAAAAAATAGTACAGCCATAAAAAATAGAAATCGTAAATGAACTAATTACAATTAAGATTAATTATTTATTTATATATAATAGATATAAAATAAGAGGAAACATGTTCTTTCTTGTTTTACATAATACCAAGGCAAAAGAAAAAAATATCCTATATAGAAATGAAAAAAGAAAAAAAAATGCTTAAAACATGCCAATTAAAAATTTAAGTTAAAAGTTTAGAAAATACGTAAAAAAGAATTTTATGAGGAATAATTTATAAGTTAGTAACTTGTGACATTTCTATCTATGACACTGCCAAAACAGATTTAAAAAAAAAACACAAATGAAAATTATTAAAAATGTACACACACACATTGTCAATAACTGAATAGAGGATTAAGAGTGAAGGCGATTTTTCTTATTCTGAGGAATCGCTATCACTCTCACCAACATTAAAGATAAGTGGCTGTAAAGGAATTCGAATTTTCTTTTCAATTTCCCACTTCTTTTGAATACGATTATTTGTGTGTTCGATATAGTTAACCCAATTTTATTTTGTCACTGCTCCTAACGCCTTTTTCCAAGCCTCTATTGGTTCTTTAACTTGTAGAATCAGTCATAATTTCTCTTTGCCTGACTCCAAACCATTTCAGTTGGGTTAAAGTGGCAATGGTATGAAGCAAGCATAAAACTTTATGTACAGAAGATTCTATTAGTTGATCTATTAGAAAGCATTTTGCAGGCTTTGGTACCCGAGATATCAAAGATCACAATCTATTTTTTGTAGCATCTTCTCCAAAGTTGATATTTTTCCCTTTCAGCCCCGCTTTCATAGCACTATTATAATAGGAAGAATTATCCAAACTAATTAAAAAAGGTGTCTCTAGCTTTGGCAAAATTCTTTCAACCAAGATTCAAAGTTTTCTGAATTCATTTCTCCACGGTAATCTCCAGCTTTTGACTTCGATTTAAAAATCAGCATTGCAGCTTCAACGAATCCATTTTCATTTCCTGTATTCAGTACTATGTATCTTCAAGAATCTTCACTTCACGCGAACAGAACACTGAAAACTGCATGTGTTGTTGGTCTTAGTTAAATGATAATATCAAGGTTAATTTATTTTTTATCAATTTTTTATGTCGTTGAAATTGAAAAATTTATTTCATGTGTTTATTTTTTAAAACTATGTTACATTTTCAAAAATATACTGTATTATACACATTTTTGGTTTATTTTTAAGCATCTTTATGTTTTACAAATTATGGGTTAGAAGTGTGCAATTATTGTAATACTTAGTTCGATTCGTCTTTTTTGAGCACAATAACGCATGATACCATTGCAGCATTTTCTATTTGCAAAGCGTCTGAGAACTTTGGTAAAAACGGTTGCATACCTTATTTTTATATAAAAATATTACTCTTGTTACCTAAAACCGAAAGAAATTAGATTCTATGCGTTACAGATTTATTTCGCGTTTCAGCATCATACCTGTAAGCAGTTTTTACATTCTGATAAAATAATTTTTTTTTAATGTCAAAAACGAGATATTTTAAATATATGTTTATATCAAATTCTTTAGTACAACCGCTTAAATTATTTGGTTAACTTCCATTTATTAAGGAAACAATTTTTATCAAATTAAATATAAATTTTTTCTAAAAAAGTTCAAACTTGCTCGAAAAAACTTATACAAAAATTAAAATAATTAATTTAGTTAGCTAATTCAATCTACCCAGGAAATAAAGTATTAAAGTAAAAATTTAATATTTAACATGCCGCTAATGGGAAATGATCCAAGGTTTATATAAATAAAGTTTTTTGGAACTTATTATAAATGATGAAATAAATTCAAATTGTGTAAGTGCAAATAACTGATATATTGCCTAAATCCCTCCCCATACTGATCGGGTGCCATCGTTCTGCCATGATCAACTGCGAGTGCTACTGTGAAAAATTCATTTCTCGTCTATAAAAACTGTCCCAAATTTCCTTTTTCCTTTTTCTTCGTTATTCAAATACTGTTCAAGAAAGTCTCTTCTCATTTTTTGGATTTGTGGTGTCTCCATTTAAGCTCTACGTGGGTCATCCTTCGTATATAAATATATAAACAAAAATGAAATGTGTATCTTCCAAAAATAAATTACACAGGTCTCCTGCGAACAATCCTACTTCCTCGGGAAGTTCTATAAAAAACACAAAAGGATAAAACTCTTTACATTTTACATTTACGAATATAAAAATATTTAAATTAAATTTTCATCTCACAGTACCTTACAGTAATTATTTTGGTCCAGTAACAACTGCTTTATATTTATGTCTAATATTTATATGTTGTATGTAAATTATTGTTTACCTATAGGTAAATCCTGTTTGCTTTAATAATATGGAGTTTGACTTGCATGTAACTAAGTATGTAAGCAAATATTGCAAGTCGATTTTCACCCACTTTTAACTGTCATTAGGTTTATAATTTTTTTGAAACTCTAAATTATACTTATTTCATAGTAAATTTCAACAAAGTTTGCGGAATATGCAATAATTTTTTAGAAAACTAAAACCAAAATTTCGAATTTGTTAATAGTGTTGGTATTCATTGTAACTATGAACAAAATAAAATGCGTGCAACGCAAAAATCAGTAATTATTGGATTTAGTGGAAATCGAAGAAAATGACGTATTTAAAAAAAAATTGTTTACTTACCCCCTATTTCGAGGACATAGAACACGATTCGAACTTTGCTTTTCGACAATTTTCCCTCCTTTTTCTAAAAACAGAAAAAGCTAACTATTTGTTGCGACGTTGCGAGATTTTATAAAATTTGTCTACCTCAGTCAACATTTTTGATATTGTTTTTTGTAAAAACAAACTTGAGCCGACCGAAACTAACCTAGATATATTAATTAAAAGATGTTATTGTACAAAATATCCAGAGAAATTTTACATAAATCATATTTATACTATAGCAACAGCGCAAATTTTATATTTCTAGCAGATATAATTAGGGGTTTTGTTTCCAAAGTTTTTTGTAGTTTTTTTTTAGTTTTCTGGTTAAAAAAGAGAGCAAATTTATAAAATTTTATATAACATAGAGGTTATAAGCGTAAAATCTTTGACTGTAACAAAGTAATAACCATTTAGTAAAAAAATGAAACCGAAAGTAAAAGTGTTTCTCTGCGTTTTCTAGAAAAAGAAGAGAAAATTATGAAAATAAAAACAGAGAATCGTGTTCTATGACCTCCAAGATATTTACTAAATCCAACAACTACCCAAAAATCTAAAGCGTTCCTTTAAGAATCACTAAAAAATTTGTGCGTGTGTGCTATTTTGCACATCTTATTAATTTTATCTTCCAAAATTAAGAATTTCAGAGATATGTTTTAAGGAACAGTTTCCCTTGTTTTCAGTTAATGTACCATTCTTTGTTAAAATATTTTAAATATTTCTAATCACATTCTGTACAAGCTGTATTAACATAGTGTCCACTTAAACGAGTTCGAAATACAGTGTATTTCAATAAAACTCGACAAAATGTTCTTTAACGTTTTTGAAAGAGATACTAGAGTATAACAAGAAATTACCTCTTATCAGTTACTTACCGGTATTAGTGGTGGGAAGTTTAGTTACTTTTAAGGACTTGTAACTAATCGTTGCTTTAATCTGTAGTAGTCGTTACTCTGGAATGGTTACTTCAGTTCCTTTCGTTGGAATAAGCAGTATTGCAAGTGATATACGATATAGACTTTAGGTCTTTAATTGAATCATTTATTTTCTGTGTTAGATATAAATTTAACACTGAATATTAAGTAACATATGTATTAGTTTAAATTATAACAGCCAGATTCACTAAAAATATATAAGATTTAAACCCGATCTAGTTACCATGAAATTTAAATCTTATAATCGGCCAGTTTTGTTTTGCTCATGATATTGTCATAATTTATATTAGATATGTCAACAAATACACGCTTATATAGGGATATTAAGGATAAGAACCTTGCGATATAGCCTTAAAATATTTAGGAGAAATAATTGCATCCCGAAAACAAAAGTTCTGCATTTTTACCTGTTCAGTAATAAAACAAAGTGATTTTTTAAGCTTTTATTTTTAGGGTTTAAAATTTTCTTGACTTACTGTTGCATTTGTTAATTTAAGACCTCAGTTGTTAATTTAGGGCGGTTTTAAATTTAAAACATGTTAGTGAATCTGGCTGTAAGTGTTTAAAGGTAATATATGGAGATCTGGAAAAATATATACATAAATTAAAGAATATATCATTCAAAAATTACCAGATTTTTTCAAACAGTTAAAAATAAACTCTTCTCTCCTGTGGTTGTCGTTTGAAAAGTTTGAAAAACAAATAAAAGTTCAAAATCGTCAACACCCAAAATGCCTAATAAAGAGTCAAAATAATCCAGTGTCGTATACATGTTGGTTTAATATTTTAATATATATGTATATATCTATATATATATATATATATATATATATATATATATATATATATATATAAGTTGGCAATTAATTTCTTAGAATAAAATTCATAAAATTTCAATAAATAATTCATAAGGGATTGTGATTCCCGAAATTAAGATAATTTTTAAAAAAGGCGATATTCATCAACTTAACTTTTTAAATTCAGAACTAATGAATTCTCGACCGAATTAAATAAATTTATACATTTATTGAATGAAAGGAGCGAAAAAAAATAATGTTTTATAATCAAAGCCCTTACTGACAAAATGACATGTACACATCCCTTTTTGTAAACTTAATAATATCTAAGTGATGTTACGCTAACAAATTGGCAGCCTTTTAAATTATAATTGAAAAAAAAAATCGTTTCTGCGATGAATTATAAGGATACTTGTCGAATATTCTTCAATGTACTACAATATACCACAGAATAAGAATAATCAAAGACTGAATTTTCCAAGTTCTTTACATAAAGCTGTGATGTAGTTTAACACTTCGAAGATTTCCACTACATGCTATTTATTCTTAATGTTATGGTTTGTGTTATTGTTCATAATGAATTTATTATAAAAAATATACTTTTCATTTATTTTCAAAAAATATCAAAAACGGGTAGTTAACTCCGTGTTAAATTTTATTTTCGAATTAAGCCAATACCCGTCAACTTAATTTTTCAAATTCATGTACTATCAATGAATTAGAAACTGCGAAAAGAAAAACGTTTTCACCGCTATCAAAAAGTACAAAGCAAACCTTTACTGAGAAAACTACGTGTATCAATCCCTTTTTATAAACATAATAATGGTTGTAGGAAAGTTTTGGTGGTTTTGGCTTATAATGAAATACCCATATGATCGACTATTGTTTGCTTTCGCTTAGATACAAGATTCGTCACCTGTCACGATCCTATAATTGCTTTTTGAAGCATCGCAATTGTATTTTTTGAGCATTTCCCTGCACCAGTCGACATAAGCCTTTTTTTGAGCGACTGTCAAATTATGTATGATTTAGTGCAAACTCAGCTTCTTCATGGCTAATTGCTCATTCATGTTATATATAGTCCAAACGGTGAGTATCTTTAAACATTTATTAATTATAACGCTTTTTAGTTACCATATATCCAAAAAAAAAGTTCCTGGAAAATATAGCTAGGGTTGTTCATTTCAATTTTCTCTCTTCGTCTCGGAGTAGAGAAAAACAAGTCATTTTTAAAATTAAACCAACATGTATATTTGTTTTATAATTTTTAACATGTTTTATTATCTAAAATTTAATAATTCTACAAAATATCAGTAGTGGAGATAGGGGGCTTTCAGTTGACCCCCCCACCACCACTTTTTTGATTGGTCAGCCAAGAATGACCTTGTTTTTGATTGGCTGCCCAAGTTCGCCCCCTATCTCGATTGGTTACGTAAACACCTCTTTTTGCTCCACCTCCTACCTCCTTCCTAACCACCACAGCAGTTGGAGGGGAGCAGGTATCTTAAATTACTGAATCTGAGCGAGTTACATTCATTCGCTACTAGTCTTAAACTCATATAGATGATCCACCACCAATAACGAAAAGTGTTGTTAAATTAAAAATAAGTGGTAGTTATGAACAGTGATTTGAAAAATGAAATTACCAAATTAGGTAAACAGTTTACTAAGATTCAAAATTCCCAATTAAAGGATGCAATGTTAAGACAGAGGCAACCTGAGTGGGCGCAGGTATATTATGAGACTGCCTTCCAATACTATTTAGCTGCAGAAGCCTGTTTAAACTATAGAAAAACACAAAATTTGTCGAAGTTTGTTCATGAAATAAAGGAAATAGGATTCAGTTACTTTTTAAGGACATTGAAGGATTATATAGAAGATTCTGATATATTAAAAGAGGAAGAGGGAGATAAAGAGATATTGAAAAACAGGGAGGTTTTAGTGTAGGATTTATAATGGAATTGTTAGTAAGAGAAATGTATGAAGAGTTTTTGATGTCTGCAGCCTGTTCCGAGTTTTATATGTATGAAGGTCAACAAAGTAAAGCGCACAATATTATATTGTATTTAAATTATATGGAACATGCAGAATTGTTTACTAGCATCTAAATGTTGTAGCGAATATTTAAAACATAAAAATATAGATATTTCAATATGTAAAATTCAAGAACTAGGATTAAATAATAATATTTCATGTATTAAAACAATGTTAGGAAATGAAACACATAATTTATAATTAAGTCTTTTATTACATAAAAAAATTGTTGTAAATGTAATAAACATTTGATAATGCACATACACATGGTATTTTTTGATGATAAAAGCAGCAAGGATCCATTTTCTTTAGGGTGGGTTGTTCATCAATCTCGATAACTGGTCTCATGGAATACTTCTTTACGAAATCTGCCTTTTCTTCCCCTTTTACATAAACATAGTCCACCTTAGCGCTTAAATCTCTTATGATATCTCCACATTTGTGTAATGGTGTATATCCTTCACACCACTCAATACAATGGTAATTTTTTATTAACCACAGAGCTTGTTTGTGTAAATAGGATGGTAAATGACTCATCGGAAATGGCGCATTGAAAATAAAATGACTTGCCTTTTGCCCATCGTAAGCAGCTAATTCTTTTACAATAAATTTATTATTTTCAATTTTGAATCCTTGAAGATCTAGAATAAGTTTCATATTTTCAAATATTTGAATTTCTTGATCATTTCTACTTTTAATTGATATTCACTTATTTCTTTCTTTAATTTCTGCAACTTAAGTTGAAAATCTAATACTCGAACTGAAATCTCGTAAGACATTATATAAATGAAAAATTCTGGTTTGGGTACGTTAATAAATATCAAAATTGACGCATGCATTCTTACGCATAAGTAGCGGTTTGTTTAAAAGTAGTTTTTTATCTTAAGGAAGTGGTATTACAGTTGTTTCACAATTTTTGATAATGGGTTGTAACTAAAAACTTTATCATGAATTGTAACACAATATGCCGCTGTTTTAGGGGGTATTTTTTCCTTGGTTTCAAATTCAATTCCCATGGTTACTGGACCGGTTTGTAGTAAATCTCTTTGATGTGAACAATTAATGTAAACTGTAGGAGCATTTTCTTTAAACTCTTTCGGATTAAAAATTGATTCCACTGGAGAGTTATAATACCCTTGACGAAAGTCTGTAAACATTTCATACAGAGTAGCAAATTTATTATTTTCAAAATCAAGTTGAAGATCATTGTAAGGATATCTTTTTGAATTTAAAAAGACATTCATATTTCTTAAATTACAATGATCAAATTTACTCATATCCATTTTTAGATTACCACGTCTATTTTTCTGAAAAGCAATTAGAACATGACGTGGCGTTTCGACTTTTGTAGATGTTTTTACGGGCCATTTGTGCCCGTAGTTTTCAATAACTCTGGATATTCAACTAATTCCCAGCTTCGGAAGGTTATCAGTATATCACTTTTTTTGTCAATAATTTTAGTAAGTGCTAATTCTTGCGGAATAGCTACAGTAAGATGAGGAACTCTCCAACACACCGTTGTAATTTTAATTCTGGGTTTTTCATCTTCATTACTGGATAATAATGCATTTGTATCATCATTATTTCTTATCAGAATAAGTTCTTGTTGTGAATTAAGAATTATTATAATCTTTAAAAAATCCTGAATACATCTTTAATGGTATACATAATGAAACATTACCTTTATCATCAGTCATAATTTTTCCTTTAGATTTTGATTTCGGATACCAACCGGCATTTTCCAATTTAAGAGTTGAAGTTATACCAATATCCCGAACGGAGTCAATAGTAACACCATTTAAAATATAGCGTAATTCTTTAAATAAAAATGCCGGAGCATTATTAATTAAAACAGTATTAGCTAAAGGGGAATCTTCTTCTTTAGTTACTTGCAGTTCCACATAAATTTCACTTTTGCAAGGTAAAGGATATTTTCCTGCTTGTTGCAAAGCAATTCTGATTTCATCATTTGGTCCTAGTTTTGTAGGATTAAAAGGATCGAAAGAAAAAATTTCCCAGCTTAATATTGATTTATCAACCAATATATTTTCTCTTACATTTAAATAATCCATTTTATTTAAGTTTAAAACCCAAACTTTGAAGAAAATTTCTATTAGAAGGTGTTAACCTTTGGAAGTTTGATTTCCTACTAAAGGAAGTTGGTTTCTTTCTTGTCTTATTAATGTTTTTATTATTAAATTTTCTAGTAAAGTTTGCAGATTTATTGCTATATAATATTACCATCTTTCATCTACTTTTTTAAGATGTAGTCTGATGATTATGGTTTCTTTTCTAAAATTAACCAAATCACCTTCCTGATCTATTATTTTAATGGCTATTTTATCAATTACTTTAACGGTGACTGGGAAATATATGACGTTTTGAGGTGACTCAATTATTTTGAACCCTGGAGCAACGCTCGGGAAAAATTGGTGTATTATATGAACAGGTTTCCCGTTTAAATATGATCCCTCTGCAATACTGAAGTCTATATTTATTGAATTTACTTTAATTATTTCCGCGGGAAAATCTGATATATGTTCAATGTTGGCTTCCAATCGCCCATTTTTAAACCCTAATAATTTACCAATAGTTCCTTCACGAAAAGTTATGGGGGCTGAACATTTAAGATGTGTACGTAAAGTATTATTATTTGCATAAAGACTAAAACTAATTTTATCCTCATCCAAGTGTTATCAAAGCAATTAAACAATCTAAAAACTAAATCTGAAACTTCTTTTGACGAGGGAAATTTTACAAAGGTAATTGATGAGAAATTACAAAAAGAATTAGAATCCTTACTACAAGTAGTGCAAGCTATAATGGAAGTTTCTAAAAAGGATATATTAATTAAGATTAAAAATAATAGTTCAAAAATCGAGGAGGCTTCTTTACTCATAAAAGAACTTGAAACATCTTATACTGATATATTACACAAAGCTGAAAAGACAGCGTCAGATATAAAAAATATAGAAAAAAAATTGTAAAAATGACATCAGATATAACAAATGCAGAATTTCAATTAGGAAAAGATATAAAAAATGTAGAAGATAAATTAGTAAAAGATATAAAATCATTAAATGAATTAGTTCAAAGAGCTGCTGAAGTTTCTAGAAAAAAATTTAATGATGCAATGAATTATGCAAGAGAAGAAATGAATTCAACATTAGGTGGTTTCAAAAAAAATTATACGTTATCAAATGTTGTTTTGGAAACTAAATTTAATGTGAAAATGTCTGATCTTACTAACAACATCACCCAAATAAATTCGTCAATAAAAGAAATTAGAAATGAAAATAAAAAATCATTTGAAACAATGGAAAATAAATTTAATGTAAAAATTTCTGATCTTACTAACAACATCACCCAAATAAATTCATCAATAAAAGAAATTAGAAATGAAAATAAAAAATCATTTGAAGCAATGGAAAATAAAATTAAAGAAATTGCTAAAAAAACTGAGATGACTTTTTTATATTTTACACAGTCAGCGATAAAGGGCTTTTATAAACGGTTTAGAAGGAGGTAAAATTATTTATGGGATTTATTTTCGAGAGTAAGGTATAAATTATTAATGAGTAAAATTAAGCAAGATGTTGTAAATGAATTACATAAATCAGCGAGAAGGCGATATAGAAGGAGACGAACAATTGTAAAAGGGTTTAATGATCTATTTCAAGCTGATCTGATAGAAATGCAGCAATATGCGAAATTTGATAGGGGTTTAAGATATATTTTAATGGTAATAAATGTGTTTTCTAGATTTGTATGGGCAGAACCTGTGAAATCCAAAACTAGTAAAGATGTAACAGCTGCAATGAAAAAAATTCTATTAACTTTAAAATCTCCCCCAAAAAATCTGAATACTGACCAGGGTAAAGAATTCTTTAATCAAGACTTTCAGAAACTTATGGAGCAGTTCAAAATTAATCATTACAGCACATTTTCTAATATGAAAGCTAGTATTGTAGAGAGAGTAAATAGAACTATAAAAAACAAAATGTGGAAAAAGTTTAGTTTACTAGGTAATTATAAATGGATCAGCTTTCTTAAAGAAATAATTACAGAATACAATAATACTAAGCATTCAACAATCGGAAAAAAACAAACGAAGTTAACAAAAAGAATGAAATGGAAATCTTGAAATCAGCTTATACTCATAGGAAAACTGGGGATTCCAAATCACCAAAATTTCGTGTCAGTGATAGAGTACGAATAAGCAAGATTCGCGAACAATTTTCTAAAGGTTACACACCCAACTGGTCAAACGAAATTTTTCAAATAAAAAAAATCCAGCTCACTAATCCAACAACGTATTTGATTCAAGATGGAAACGGGACAGATATTCAAGGAGGTTTCTATGAGGAAGAACTTCAAAAAGTAAGACACCCAAATATATATCTGATGGAAAAAATGTTAAGAAAGAAAGGAAACAAAGTATTTGTAAAATGGTTAGGATTAGATAAATCTTATAACTCTTGGATCTTCAAGGGAGATTTGATGTAATAGTAATTAATGCTGTAATAATAATTGATGTTTGTAATAAAAATATATATTTTGTCAAAAGAATCTCCATGGTAAAAATGTTGTTTCTAAAAACGTTGAAATAACGTCGAAAGTTTTGTTTTTGTAAAACGTTTGGTTTATATTCTATAAGTGGAATTTGTTCTCATAGTCTGCAGAGTTTCACTTCCATAGTAAATAAATTCACAGCTTTTCACAATCTTCACTATTGGTAATTCACCAATCTTTTCAAAATGAATAGATAAATTTTGCAAATATATCGGTTCATTGAAAACATTAGGTGAAAACATATAATTTGTTATAATTCCTTGATATTGCAATAAGTTCTTCCAATCATCTTCATTTAATATCACAGATTGACCATTTTTAGCACCAAGTTCAATGCATGGTAGAAAATTACTTTCCACCCACAAACCAATCGCAGCATATTTAGAGTTAGAATTATTTAAATTATATTTTGTAGAATTTATAGTTGTTTTTTTTATTTTCTTTTTTAATGGTGAATTTTCAAATATATTTTTACTCTGATTACTGAACATCTTGAATGATGTATTTCAAAAACTAACTAGCTATCTGTTTGCTCTCAAAAAACTAACTATCTATCCGTTTGCTCCTAAATTGTATACATTTTCCCTCTCCTCTCAAGTGTAGGGGTAAACTTATTTTCCCTCTCCATTTAAGAGGAGGGGATAAACTTTAAATGTCTTTATACTAACAGGAATCAATAAAAAACAAAATTTATATTATTTTTTAACATTTATTAAATAATTTTATAGATATTTTTTATGAAATACAATAAAATTAAACATCTACAAATAAATATTGCTGCTGCAAATATAATAACAAATATATAACAACAGATACAATGACAGAATTCTTCCTTTTTATTGTTGAAACGAATCCAATCTGAATATTCTAATGGTTTATTTGTCATGGAATATTTAATTTTTATGAATGTATTTTCACATAAAGCAGAATCAGTTACATAATAGGTAAAAAGTGTGAATTTCCAACAAGATATGTCATTTTCGTCTGTTCGTAGCAATCGGTTTCATTTTTGAGGGCATTTATACATATATCAGCCCTAACTGCATTAGGAATGTAATTACATTTCCAACAAGGGAAACTAAAACTATTAAAGATGCAGCAGTTATTGTTGTAATATTACTAACAAATAATGGCATTTCTATACAATATATATGTCTTTGGATTCAGTTCCCCCTCCAACTTTTAAAGCTTCAAAAACGACTTAAATATATTATCATCATATAAAATGATGTCTTTATAAAGATGAAAAATTACTAGGAGTAGTAATCGTGGTTTTTTATTTTTAGATGCATTTTCGTTTTCGAAACTTAAAGAAGTTAGAGTATCATACATCATTTTCATATCTTTATCAAAAAAATCTTTTTCCAAAATATCCTTATGTCCCCATGCAATAGTTTTTGTGGAATTTGGTATACACTATCTTTTATCATCATGAGTTGTTAATGCCAATTTATTTAACAAATTAATGTATATGTTATGCATATCTGACTTGAATACATACATGGTGCAGAATATTTTGTCACCTTTCTCAACAACATCTTTATAATCTGATAATGTTAATTGATTTTTTATACATGATTTACTAACACCTTTTGCTTTTTTATCTACACTATTTTTGGATTTTATACAATATGCTTTAGCACCAATTCCATAAAAACTTTCAATGGGAATCCCTTTATACTCATCTTTAAATTTACCAACAACTGATGTTGTAATAGGCATGTAATGAATATTTTGTTCAGAAAAATTAGAAGTATCAAATTTATCCAGATTTAGCTTCATATCTTCATAAAAGTTTTGGGTCTGAACTTCAAGAATTAAGGAATCAGTATCGGTATATAATAAATTTAAATTATTGCCATATTTAACTTTTAAATACCCGTAATAAAAATTATACATCACAGTTTTTACAATATCCAAGATACTAATCCCAGCATAAATTGGTTTATTGTATCAAATGCAAACCTGTTGAAGTTGAAGAGCAAATAAATTTTCAGAGCAAATTTTAAAATCCTTTAATTGAGGTTTAGAAATAAGTTTTTCGGCGCTAAGTTTATTACCCTGTCTTTCCCATTGAGATACTAACTTATTATCTGCTCGCCTATCAACATTTTCCATGATTTTACCAAAAATTGAATTATTTGCCAATTTATAACAATTTTTATTAAATTTATTTTTAGATAAATTTTGTAAATTTGTATTTAAATCTATATATTCCGCAACCATGGTGATTGTGTAAATTTAATTGCTCTGTGTATTTTTATGATTGTGTGTCCTAATTGTAGACATTGTTTCAGATATGGGTAATGAATGTTATATTTATTATGTAAGTTTGGAATCAATTTGGAGTGGTTTGAAATTAGCGGTGTATATTGTTCAGGACAAAATGGGAAATCATTATGACTATCATGTAAATAATTTGGGTATTCTAAATCAACTTCAAATATGTAGCCTATAGATGATGTATCTGAAAGTTCGGATATATTTAAAGTTTCTATTTCGAGCTTAGATACCCAAGCAAAATTTTTTTCAGGCAAATATTGTTTCATAGCATAACCATACAAATTTGTGGCGTCTAAATAAGTGATATATGTTGTAGGTCTTTCAGGATTAAAATTTTCTAAGAATGGATTATTTGCTTCAGATTTGCGTTTTGAACAAGTGGTAACGCCACAACGAACACCTTTTTTGAAAAAATGAAGCATATCTTGTTCCGTTAATAATTATAATTCTACATTAGTTAATTTCATCATTGCATACCAGCACATAGAAGGGCTAGTGGCATAATTAACAGGATCTAACTTATAGGTTTTAATACATGTGGATCTATAATTTTCAAAAACATCAGCCAAAAGTAAAACATCAGATTTTAAGTAAATATCGGAATAAGCCCCTATTGTAGAACACTTAAATAGATTCTACACTTCTACAGCACGATTGTAGTCTTGAGGAGAGATATTTTCATCGGTTAAGTTATTATAAAATTTATCAATCGATGGTAGATATTTCTCATTTAATTTTTCGTTGAAATCTATGTAAGAGTATGGAAATACCCCTTTTTGTCTAATGTATCGAAATTCATCAGCATTTGAGAAAAACTTTTTAATTTCAAAACATTGTGAATCTTGTAGTTTGTGATAACGACTCTAAAGACTCTGGGAGATATTGAAAAGAATCTATAAAGCGTAGTCGCAAAGCAACTGGTTTCCGCTTTTCTGACACATAACTGTCGACGAAAATTTCCTTACTAAAAGAAATATACTTTTCTTTATTTTGATCTATAACACTAATATTTTCTTTATTATAGCAAAGCAATTTAATAAATAGGTGAGAATCATAGTTTTTTAAATTATGCAATACTATTGGTATATATTTTGGAGGTTTAAAATGCAAATTACAAATTGAGTGGGCAGCTTCTCGATATTTACCTGTAATATCTCTACACTTTATGAAATTTCCTTTTGAAAAAGGTTTTTCACATATGTAGCAAATGCTAGAATTTTCATACTCAATCTGTTCTACAGATGACAAATCTTTCAATGGTACTTGATATTTTAAATATTTTTTATAAAGTTCTTTTACATTATTTTCAATGTATTCAATAAATTTTAAAGCGCATTCTGTACCTCTATAAAGTTTAAGACAAACAGCATTCTCATCAAATGATTTAATATAATAAGCAAATGAATAGGGTATATGTTCAGCTGTTTTAATAGTATATGAGGTTGTCGAATCAGGTGTAGATTGTTGGCACTCAATGTTTTTCAAATAACATTCAAAATCGGCATAAATAACAAAAGGGGCTTTATACTGTTTTTTTAATATATTTGCAGGAATATAATTTCCAAATTTATCCAAAATCAAATTATCTGAAGGAAGCTCAATTCGAAAAAAACTACAATCATGTTTTAAATGCGTGTTAAGTTTTTCATATGTTCCAAAATATTGAAGGCATCCATCACATAAGTATTTTTTTATTTTCTTTTTTGATAATTGTTTGGATACCAAGCAACCTAAATCTTTTATCCAACAGTAGTGGTTATTAACATCATCAGAACTTATTAAAAGCAAATTAATATGTAATTTTTTCTTTTCATTATTATAATGTAAAGGACCGACAATCTCATATACATTTTTAATATCTCGTAAAAATTTTTCAACTCTATATACATTTATGGACAAATTATTTTTTCCTCAAATTTTTTTTTATCTAATAATTTTACTGGAAATTCGAAAGCGTTTCTGAAGTCTGGATATGAAGAGGTCTTTCGAGGATTACCGATTGGCTGGTATGCTACTGAAACGACTGCCCAGGCGAAACAGCAATTGTCCTCATTCATCACATTCACTATTGATTTAGAAAAATTTTGCATCTTTATGTAGGAGGAGGCATTCAAAGGGTTGTACTTATTGATATTTACTTCCAAATGCAGAATTCTTTGTAGAGCCCACCCTGTAATACGAATTAAAAAATTAGTTCTGAATAATATTTGTTAGAGATGTTCAAGTGATATTAAGAAAACTTAGCTCTTGAGATTAAATAATAATTACCTGAGTCTCGTTCCGGCAATTTATCTGCTTTGGTTTCAATAATCTTGAATAAATCATCGTAATGCTGTTGTAGATCAGTTGTATGGGTGACAATGAAGAACGGCGTATTAAATGACTTAATTGAAGTAGAAATTAAAGTTGGGGAATAATATATTCCAAATAATTCCAAACTTACTTTAGCACATGTAAATTCTTGTTGACGCTGGCGTTTAAATGTTTACACTTTATTACCAACATCTTGCTGAAACTTTTTGATGTCGACGTGATAATTCTGTGAATATATTCTGTAGGAAGCTATTCAACATTTAAATGTACTCCTGATAATGTCAATTCCATTTCCATATTTTATGCAGCTCTTGTTTTTATGAATATTTGTCCTCAAGTGTGTGCTCCAGGAATTAGATTTGCCATTTACTTCACAATCTTGACAATATCGCATTGGAGGTCTTGAAAGTAGTTCATCAACTGAAACAATTATTATTTTTTAATTCCTCTAAAACTTTATTAATTAATATTAAAAAGGAAAATTAAAAGAAAAATTATAGCTATATGTGTTATAAAAAAATACTTACGATTAATTATATAATCTTCCATGTTAAAGGTGTTTTCGTTATTGACAAAATTTTCTCGAAGGTGGCGTACAATATGTGATTTTCTTTTAAATTCTCTTAAGCAGTGTGTGCAAAGAAGAGTCATTTTAAAATGGAATCGGTTAGGGTTATGTCGCTTTTAAATAAACAAAATTTGATCTATCAAGAGCCAATGACATAGAATAATTAGCAATTTTTTCAGCTCGCGCAATTTAGAAAACTTTTTAATTTGTCGAAAAGCATAGATTTTTTTATATTACCCAAATTTAAAAGAAGATCGCCTTGTCTTTGTATACAATTTTTTACATCTTTCAGAGTTGAATTGGACAAATTATTGCAAATACTATTCAAGTTGAAATAAGGGAATACCTTTGACTTAAACCTAGATGCCGCGCATCTTGTGTCACACATATTTAAACTCGGCTTAGATTTCATGCGAATAAATTTATCTAATTCACTCTTATTTAATAAATCGATCTTCGGAGCTGTTCTGATTGCGGTGGGTAAAGAAAAATTTTGATTCTCCAAATTATGAGACCTAGTATCGTCACCATCCAATTTTGGCCTTTTAAAATTTGGCAAATCTATCAATGTTTCCGAAGAGCGCTTTTTTGAGAAATTTTTTCAAATAAATTAGTAGAATTTTGATTTGGTTCCAATATAGTTTGTTCCTGATTTTGATTTGAGCTTGAAATGATATTTGAGGAACATTGAGGTTGCTCATTCTCAAAATTTCCCTTATAACTATATACCTCAATGTCCCCCACAGTTTCACCGCAGCTCAAATACAAAATGTCTACAAAACTGTTTGTATAGCCAAATTTGGATGGTTGTTGATATAATTTTTTTTCATCTTTTGTTGAAACCTGTATGAGTTTTCACACTGTCGATAGAATCATCAGATGAATCATATGATGATTCATCTGATGAAGCATCCGAAATTGGTGAATAATGGGAGCGATAAATCTCTTTCATATTATTTTTTAGAAAAACCCCCAATGCCAAACCCATTATTATTATTTAAAACTCCCTCATTATCACCCCCATTTTGCCCTGAGCCATTTGGAGACCCTCCCAATATATTCAAAAGTTGTTCCACATCATAACCCTCCTCTATTGTCGAATTATTAATTAAATTTTGCCCGGAAATTTCCTCATGCTCCCCATCAACCTTAATTAAATTTTGCTCCGAACCATTTTCAGTCCCTTCCGTTATATTAACAAGCTCTTCCAAATTATCACCCTCATTTATTTCAAAATTATTAATTAAATTTTGCCTTAACATATCATTGTATATATCGTAAAAATTTATGGTTTCTAGAGGTTCAGGAGAAAATTCTTTAACAATCGCTTCATCTAAAACTTTTAAAAGCTGTCCTGAAATATCACATTCACCAATTTCGGAAGAATTAACCAATTTATTTGCGTCCAAATCAGGATTACCAATTTCTTTAAATTTAGTTTCTAATTGTTCGTCGCTTAACCCGCAAAAAGAACTGTCCATTAAATCGTGGACAAGGCAAGCTTCGTTTAAATCAAATGCGGTTAAATCGATGTTTTCAATTTTTACATTTAAAAATGAAGACATTTTAAATTAAAAGATCAAAAATCAAAAAATCAAAATATATGTATAAAATAGCTCATAAAAATGAAAAAAAAAATTAAATTAAAGCAAATCCAAAATATTAAATCAAAAATATTAAATCAACAATACAAACCAAATAAAAATGAATACTATGTCACTACGTCACACAATAATTTGAAATAATTCGAACTAGTTCAAATACTATTCAAGAATTTTAACATACACGCTAATAGCGAGATGTAAACTGAAGAGACGCTTCCTACCTGGTCGCCTTTTAAAGAGCTTGGTACTGGCTGGTACGGCGTGGCACTGCATGGTACGACGGGAACCGTGAGACCGTGAACTCGAGAGAGGTCGCTGAACGGTCGTAAGTTGTTTTGTTCTTAAGAAAAAGACGAGTAAAGAGGAGAAGAAGAAAAAAAAAAGTTGTTTTTTGGAATAATATAATAAAAAACATTTTTTTTAAATTTTTTTTTGTTTTTTATATTATTCCAAAAAACAACTTTTTTTTCTCTTCTTCTCCTCTTTACTCGTTTTTTTCTTAAAATCAAAACAACTTAAGACCGTTCAGCGACCTCTTTCGAGTTCATGCTATCTTTGCCTTCTTCTTCTCATTCTTTGGACCGGTTTCGCCGCTGGAGGTACTGAATGGTGGTATTTCAGTATTGTATATAAGGATTTACAGCGTCTTGACTTATCATTCAATAAGTTTAAAGTCAACATGAGCGCATTCATAACTCTCACATTAGAAGATTTTATAGGCTTCTTAGAACATCAGGCTAACCTGATGGATAGTCTAAGAAGCCTGACTCCAAATTCAGACGACACGATGATGGGGCCGCCACCATCAGAGGCTGAATATTTGCATGAAGAATTTGGTGATGAATTCCTCATGGATGAGGATTTACCAAGTGAAGAGTTCATCAACATGTTCGAGCCAAACCTGGATCCCGAGCCTGCCGCATTTGAGTGAGATCCAGACCGAGCAATGGTCCTGCAGCCTTTGATGATGGAACAACAACAGCCTTTGATGATGGAGCAACAACAGCCTGTGGCAGAAGATCAGCCACAACCTATGGCAGAGCAGCAGCAGCAAGTTTTGGCAGAGCTGCAGCAAGCTATGGCAGAGCCGGAGCAGCAGCAAGCTATAGCGGAGCCAGAGCAACCTCTGACAATGCAGCGAAGGGAGAGATACCATCGAAGATGCAAGAAGCTCATAAATTATAAATTATAAATTATGATTTATAAATTATGATTTATAAATTATGATTTATAAATTAATTTATAGCAATCTCTGGCAGCGCAGCAATCTCTGGTGGACAACAACAATCTCTGGTGGGCAACAACAATCTCTGGTGGGCAGCCACAATCTCTGGTGCACCAGCAACAACCGATGGCAAAGCAGCAGTAACCGATGGCAAAGCAGCAGGAACCTATGGTAGAGCAGCAGCAACCTATGGCAGAACAGCAGCAGCAACCGATGGCAAAGTAGCAGCAACCGATGGCAAAGTAGCAGCAACCGATGGCCGAGCAGCAGCACCCTATGGCAGAGCATCAACAGCAACCTCTGGTGGGCAACAGCAACCTCTATTGGGCAGCAACAACCTCTGGCGGGCAGCAACAACAGATAGCAAAGCAGCAGCAACAGATAGCAAAGCAGCAGCAACCTATGGCAGAGCAGCAGCAACCTATGACAGAGCAGCAGCAGCAACTTATGGCAGAGCAACAGCGACAATCTATGACAGAGCAGCAACAATGTGTGCTGGAACATAGATCCATCCCAAAATGGTATTTGGTATTGTGATTTATATATGTATATATATATTTATCTATTTATGTATATATGTATATTTGTATTTTGATTTAGGAGTAATAAAAAACAAAATCTTTGAGAAAAATATTTTATTTTTTTTTCTATTTCTTGTACAGAAACACACCTAATAACCAAATATCTTTAACTTGAAAGAATTATTATGAATAGGATAAATATAATTTTTTTACAAGCATAGTAATGAAAACTAGGTTTTTTTTAACTTGGCAGAATTATTCTACATGGAAGAATAAATCATAAGCTCTGTTTTCAGGGAATCTTATCTAATCAAACCTAATTGTTCTTTATCTTATATATAAATTCTTATTTATATATAAGATATTTATTTTTAAACTTAATATTACAAGCTACCAGGGCGCATGAATAAATTCAAGTCAAGTATCAAATTCATTTATTTAAAATTCAATTTATCGATAGGATTGATTGTGCATATTATGTAGAAAAAATTATTCTACACTGAAAGAACAAAATCATTAATTCTTCGAATCTTAATATAGACAAATTTCTATTTATTTATATGGTACCCTTATATTTATTTAACTTAAACTTAATATATATCTTGACATAGAATAATTAGCAATTTTTTCAGCTCGCGCAATTTAGAAAACTTTTTAATTTGTTGAAAAGCGTAGATTTTTTTATATTACCCAAATTTAAAAGAAGATCGCCTTGTCTTTGTATACAATTTTTTACATCTTTCTTAAACTTAATATATATCTTATAACTTATATCTTATAACTGATATCTTACAACTTATATTTTATATAAAATCTTATTTAAATTAATTGGCATTTTAAACTTAATATTAAAAAACTACTAGAGTGCATGAATAAATTCAAGTGAAGTATCAAATTCATTTATTTAAATTTGTGCATAGTATTTGAAAAGAATTATTCTACACTGAAAGAACAACATTATAAATTTTTTCAATGGGAATAAATACGAATTCTTATTTATTCACATCATTCTCTTATATTTATTTACATAATTTCTTACATTTATTTAACTTAGCAGAACAAAATCTAAATTCTTATAAAATATTTTAAACTTAAACTTAAACTTAATATTAAAAATGCCGTAGTGCATGAATAAGTGCAAGTGAAATAAATTTATTTAAAATTTGATTTTTCGATTAGATGGTTTTGCATATTCTTTAATTCTAGTTTATTACATATTATACATGTACTTGTGAAGGAGTTGTTATAAATAAATAGTTTTCGCAAGTGTTGCATTGTAGATCTTTTTCGCAATATATAAAGGATCGTTTATAGTGACTATTAACAAAACTATGTTTCCCATTTGGGCAATTTAGAGCATATATATATATATATATATATATATATATATATATATATATATATATATATATATATATATATATATAGTAACTAGCACAACATAAATTATATGCACCACCAGAAGATAAAATAATTACAACATAAGACTGGAAAACGCACACTTCTCGCGTAAGGTAATGGGGTGCCAATGAATCACTTGCATTTATTTTTGTCACTTTTACTAATCCCTCTTCTCCACAACCATTCGAAACACCATTATCTTCAATCCCATCATCATCTTCATCTTCATCGTCGTCTTCGAAGTTATTTCTATCTATTCTTATTAAAGAATCCTGTCTTGCGTTGAACTTCCCCCTTCCAGCCAATTTAAAATGAGTTACTTCATCCTTGTTTATTGACTGGATTGATTCATCGCAAGCGGAATCTAAATATATTTGTTGTTGATCCATTTCGAACACTGATGAACTGAATATGCAAGATTTGATTCACTTGTTTAAACAATTCGCCCTTTTACAACACTTTTTTATTGGTAATGGTGGATCGTCTATATGATTTTGGTATAATTTGTAATGTTCAAAACAGGGTAAATTTAACTTCAATTCCTCGTAGGAAGGAGGTAGGAGGTGGAGCAAAAAGATGTGGAGTTTACGTAACCAATCGAGATAGGGTGCGAACTTGGGCAGCCAATCAGAAACAAGGTCATTCTTGGCTGACCAATTAAAAAAGTGGTGGGGGGGTCAACTGAAAGCCCCCTATCTCCACTACTAATATCCCATTAATATTTTTATAAAAATATGTAGGTTAACACGCTTACCTAATCCATACCTACTCCAGAAGTAGTAGGAATTGTAAAATACTAAAAGATTTAATGGTTTTTCCTCCTTATTTTTATCCATAATAATGAAAGAGATAATAATTGCCTCACAGGAAGAAACACAAAAAAAAATCTATATTCTTTGAGAAGAATTTTAATACATAACCATAACCTCACTTCAGACTAACGGTGTCTTTACTTTGTCCTTCTATAATAACGGCTATAAAATAATATTAAACACATTTTATGTACTTTGTCAACAACATTGTGATATTCTTATTATATTAAGATATAAAATGGTTTAGACATTTTGTGCCGCTATTTAATATTGTAGCGTTTATTGTTTGTCACTCTAAACTCTCAATATACTTTATAGTGCTTGTTTTTATAAGATTTTTGAAGGTTTTCTAACTGGACCTTTATTGGGACACATATGGAAAATTTAGTTCGGCTTGAAGATATACCTGTTAGTGGTGAAAAGTAACGATGCTAATCGTTACAAAATAACCGTTACAAAACAATCACTAAAAGTATTGAGTCCTCTATTTAGAAAAGACTCGTTCCTTGGTAATTCGTTACTATACCTAAACACCTTTAGCTCGAGACGAGAACCAAAATAACTAAAGAAATATAACTACTATTTTATTCTGACAATCCCAGGTCGGCTAGCAGTCTTCTTTATAGTCACGAAACCGCTGACTAGAGGAGTGGACGAGAAAATTCGAGAACAACACTGGATTACTTTGACTCTTTATTAGGCATTTTGGGTGTTGACGATTTTGAAGTTTTATTTGTTTTTCAAACGGCAACCACAGGAGAGAAGAGTTTATTTTTAACTGTTTAAAAAATGTGGTTATTTTTGAATGATATATTTTTTAATTCATGTATATATTTTTCCAGATCTCCATATATTACCTTTAAACACTTATAATTTAAACCAATACATATGTTACTTAATACTCAGTGTTAAATTTCATATCTAACACAGAATATAAATTATTCAACTAAAGACCTAAAGTATATATCGTATATCACTTGCAATACTGCTTATTCCAACGAAAGTAACTAAAGTAACCATTCCAGAATAATGACTACTACAGATCCAAGTAACGATTAGTTACAAGTTCTTAAAAGTAACTAAACTTTCCACCACTAAACCGGTAAGTAACTGATAAAAGGTAATTTTTTGTTATACTCTAGTATCTCTTTCAAAAACGTTAAACAATATTTTGTCGAGTTTTATTGAAATACACAGTATTTCGAACTCATTTAAGTGAACACTATGTTAATACAGCTTGTACAAAATGTGATTAGAAATATTTTAACAAAGAATGGTACATTAAGTGAAAACAAGGGAAACTGTTACTTAAAACATATCTCTAAAATTCTTAATTTTGGAAGATAAAATTAATAAGATGTGCAAAATAGCCCACACGCACAAATTGTTTAGTGATTCTTAAAGGAATGCTTTAGATTTTTGGGTAGTTATTGGATTTAGTGAATATCTAGGAGTTCATAGAACACGATTCTCTGTTTTTATTTTCATAATTTTCTCTTCTTTTTCTAGAAAATACAGAGAAACACTTTTACTTTCGGTTTCATTTTTTTACTAAATGGTTATTACTTTGTTACAGTCAAAGATTTTACGCTTATAACCTCTATGTTATATAAAATTTTATAAATTTGCACTCTTTATTAACCAGAAAACTAAAAAAAAAAACCTACAAAAAACTTTGGAAACAAAACCCCTGATTATATCTGCTAGAAATATAAAATTTGGGCTGTTGCTATAGTATAAATATGATTTATGTAAAATTTATCTGGATATTCTGAACAATAACATCGTGTTCTATGTCCTCGAAATAGGGGGTATGTAAACAATTTTTTTTTAAATACGTCATTTTCTTCGATTTCCACTAAATCCAATAATTACTGATTTTTGCGTTGCACACATTTTATTTTGTTCATAGTTACAATGAATACCAATACTATTAACAAATTTGAAATTTTGGTTTTAGTTTTCTAAAGAATTATTGCATATTCCGCAAACTTTCTTGAAATTTACAATGAAATAAATATAATTTAGAGTTTCAAAAAAACTATAAACCTAATGACCGTTAGAAGTGGGTGAAAATTGACTTGCAATATTTGCTTACATATTTAGTTACATGCAAGTCAAACTCCATATTATTAAAGCAAATAGGATTTACCTACAGGTAAATAATAATTTACATATAACATATAAATGATATATATATATATATATATATATATATATATATATATATATATATATATATATATATATATATATACCTGATCAATTTGGTTTTGCTAGTCAAAGTAACAGCCAAACTTCTTTAACTATTTCAAATAGTAGATATAAAGTATTGCGTTGATAAACCTAGTGCTGTTTTCTTCATTTAAATAATATACCCATTCCCAAGAATTAGGTAGCTAACAAAAATTTAACAATCAATAATTTTAAGTTAATGATAAATTATGTAAATATTCGTTAAAATTTGTAGCGAAATCTAGAAAAACATTTTTTTTTTAATTCTATACTTCCTCCCTATTTCGAGGTCGTATAGAACACGATTCTGAACTCGGATTTTCACAATTTTTCTTCAATTTTGCGGAAAACGAGGAAAATCACTTTTCACTTCAGGTTCAATTTTTTGCACTAAATCCTTAAAATTTTGTTACAACCACTGCTATAAAAGCGAAAAGACAGCGGCGTAATTAAGAACATTACGGATTGCTCCTTTAGAGTCAATTTGTCCTTTTTCCGATTGAGTTTAGCTCTTGGGGGTCACGAGATTGTTTCCTTCTTAGGATAAATCGTGGCTCTTAAAGTAGTTTGTCTTGGACAACGTAAATTCTTCTGACAATAAAGAACGTGTACATGTCTTACATTATTAAAATAGAAATTAAAATGACTGTCGATAAAAAGGCGAGGTTAGTGGCGCGTACGAGTTACTGAACCAACGCGTCCTAACTTAAACGTAATTACCAGATCGTGACCAAGTCGAGAAAACCTGATATTGACATTGCGACTAATAGTCAACTTCGTGTTGGCTCTAAAGTTATCAATACCGATCTTGACAAATAAATCCCAAACGGACAGTGGAGAGTAAAATAATCCCGAACTTGCCTTGCGGAAAAAAGCAGTACTGAATAAAAAAACAATGAATAAAAAGTTGACCAAGAGTCAAGGACGAATGTTACTTGATAACCTCTTCTTAAATGGCTCATTTCTTTGATAAAAAAAATAAAATTTAGTTAATCTTCGTTAATTCTTGAGCTTCATTCATTCCCCTTCTATCCCGGCGAGCGAGAAGAAAGGTGAGGCGGCTAGAGTTTTTATTCTAGTCGGAAGGTTTGGCGGGACTTCACCAACAACCCCTGTTTGTGTTAAAACTTAAATTAGTCCCGACGGAAACGAACTTCTACGTTTCCGAAAGGATAAAATTAATCCAATAAACCCGGTAAATAGGTCCATATTCTCGGAGATGGGTAGAAAAATATCGAATAATGGCGAGGTGCAGTGACGTCTCGTTAGAATCGAAAAATAATTTAAATTGCGAAAGGCAGTTGAAAGAGACCCTTGGAAAAATAAACTAAAATTTGGTAAATTAAAAACTGAATTTAAAATAGAAAAAATACTCATCATCCGTTAATACCACAGTTAGTTCAGTTAGGTTTCAGTTTTTCAAACAAATTTAAACCTGAACTAACCGAAAATTTTGGTTGGTTAAGATTAATTTTACCTTGAGGCTGTATAAAATATTAAAAAAATGAAACTATGTTGTTGACTAAGATCGACAATTTTTATAGTTTATACCACGAAAGTATTTTATATCTGGCAACGTCGCAAACGAACATCTCGTTTTCGCGAGTTGATGATGATGGTGTTTCCGAGACGTATTTTTGTTTTTTCCTTGAAAATAAAAGTTTTTCTAAATTTTTCCGCTAAAACTTGTCGAAATATATTACGCACCATATATTTTAACTAGTTCCGTTGAAAATAAATACGTTGTTTTCTTTAGAAAGTGCTTTACGGCGTGACGCTAAGCGTTTCTTGTTTTCCGGGAAAGTGAGGAAAAATAATGAAAAATCAAGGTCAAAGTCGTGGTCTGTGACCTCGAAATAGGGATGTAACTGTCGAAATTTTTTCAAAAAAAAACGTCGTTTTCATAGATTTACCTTAATGTAAATAATGGCCAAATATTCTGCCTCAAAACCCTTCTTCTTGATATAATCACTAAGTAGTATATTGTATAATGGCACAAAAGAGGCTAGACTTCTAATTTAAAAAAATATCCCTCTAACAGAAAATGTTCTCTTATTGAAAGCACTGAACGAGTATTTGAACTTGGCCTTCCAATCGTGTGTGGCGCTGCCAGTATCAAGTAAACTTTTCTTCTTCAAACAGCAATTAAACCATTTCCTTTAATTCAGGCCAGATCACAACTGTGGTATCTAGGGTACCGGTATTTTTATGCGATTTCTATTTACACGCGTCATTTTTGTGAAAGAGGCTGTTTTTACTTTTTTCAAGATATTTTGTTACATTTTAAAAAGGTTAAAAATGTTTAGCGGGGAAAAACGATCCAAAATTAAGTGCTCTTTCCCAAATTCTGCAGGCAAATACAGTAGGCGATTTAGATTTTCGAATTCAAGCTATTCTGATATGATGAAAAAATGGCTACACGCAATTCACAACCCTCTGTTGGACAGTCCGAATTACGAAGGAATGTATATAAACCATTGTGTATGTGTAAGCCATTTTTAGAATATTGTGTAGGAAATTCTGGAAATACAGTTAAATATAATGCAGTTCCTGCCCTCTACCTTCCTGTATGTAAGTAAAACCTAGTGAGCGCTTTTTTATTTTCTAGAAAATTAAAAATATATAATGTAAAAAATACAGATTCAGGTGTAAAGTGAAATGACTATGAATATAAAATATATTAATATAAAAGCTAGCTGGAAATCAACAAGCCGAATACACACACCCAAGAAAATACATAAAATAAAGAAATCCTGGGAAATGATCTATTACTACCAGTGATGGAGGTATATTTTTGAGTAAATATCATTATATTGTTGGATTTTCTTATATTAATGTATGAGTATGATTGATAATTCATTTTACATTTTTGAATTTAAGAGAAAAATTACCATATCATAAAATTGTACATGTTTTTTAGAGCAGTATTCCAGTACATCGTTGATGGATCTAATATTTCTCCAGAAGAAAAGATGTTTTATACTTTTCAGAGATTAAATGTCTGAATTTATTATGCGCTTTTACTGCTCAAAATTAAATACAGTCTCCAACTCTAAAGGAATTCCAGAAACAACATTCATCTTACGCCGTTAAGATGTTTTCTTGTTCTTAGCTGACCATTTTAAAAGAAACAAAATTAACCAATATTACTTATTTGGTACCCTTAAAAATAATCTATATAATCAGTTCTAACATTAATAATATTCTTATAAGCAAATTGAACCGACTTATAAAAGTGCGCTAAAAAGTGAAAAATAACCATAAATTTTTATATGAAATTTAAATTTTTAAAGTCGGCGCCTAACTAATACCTGACAAAATATGATTCGCATAAACAGATTAAAAATACTTTATTTGCAATTGCGATTTTTAGTTTTGAATTCTTTGTGATATCTATAAATTATTTAAACTAAGTACTAATCGAGACTGACTCCAAGTTGACAAAATAGTACCCATTTTATCCAAAGTTGTAAGTCACCCTAAAATGAACCACTAAAAAATCTTTGATTCTTAGAGTTCTCCAAATACCAGTAAAATTGTGTAAAATAAATATTTAGTCCGTCATAGTAAATCCACTATCTTAAATTCAAATTAACTTTGGATTGATAATATATGCCCCAAAACTTTCCAATATCGATATTTAAAGTACTTGAGATGTAAATTTCTTAGCCCTATATATTTTATACTGCATATTGAGTTTGTATACGCTCCAAGAACCCCGCAATATCAATTTTCGACAAAATCGGAAAATGTAAAATTCCCTCATTTTCTCATATTGTATCTTAGCAACCTAATAGTTGTAAAAAATTAAGTTAATATTCGTAATACATGACCCTGAAAACCCCACAATACCAAATCTAAAAAAATTTCTATCCATATATTAAATTTCAAAAAAAAAAAAATTTTAATGTCTTAATCTAATCTAAATTTTCAAAGCCTCCTAGTACCAATTTTGGAAAATTTAAAATTTCTAGAACGTCATATTGCATTTGACATATTAGATTTTCTTAAAATAATTTTATAGTCGCTATTTACATCCTCAAGAACGATTCGGTCCCACCTTTGAACAAAATCGAAAAATGCTGACCAAGTAATCCAAGATGTCACGTTTATATACCCGACTTGGAGAAGACGCCGTCAGTCAGTTGAAGTCCGTTGAAGACGTAACATAGTTAAACTAATAATTATATATTATATTTAATCAATAATTCTGTAAACAATAAAATAAATTGTTTTTAAAAAGAATCTCTTCTGGTCTCGTGAGTTAACTGGCGCAGTCGGTAGGATCTTCGGAAATCAATTGAATCGATCATTTGATTTTTCGTGCAACGATTAACCGAAGGAACCAAGTGTTGTGATGTTGGTGGTTGGTGCTTGAAGTGGAGTGGATTTTTCCAGAAATCGAAAAATTCCCAATCCATAGAGGATCTACAGAAACCCATCAATGAGCTGAACATCGGAGGACAGGACCGATATTGCTTGTTTTCGTGAGGACCAAGATTTTGGGGAAGACTCTAATTGTTGAACCGAAGCCTTGACCTTATAATTAAGGAATAACCATAGAAAGAGAATTCATCATAAGCTTAATGTAAGTGTAGATAATAATTAAACAATTAATGTCAATTGATCTCTTAATCGAAAACTTAAATAAGTTACAAATAACAACGCCTTTAGCTGACTGTGTTTCTCAAGAAAACTTAGAAACATTAAATTTAAGTGAAACTAGTTTAAGTGAAACTAATCAAAATAATTTTGAAAATAATCTATCAAGTACGGAATTGATAATTGATAATAAAATGTCTCAATTCAAACTGGAATATCTAAATTGCATGCCGAATTTTGACGGTAACCCAAATGATTTGACTAGATATTTGTCTACTTGCCAAACTCTAATCGATTCATTTTACGATGTTAATAAAACAAACGCAGAATGTTTCCAAAATGTTTATTTACTAAACTCTCTAATCAGTAAGTTAACTGGTCAAGCTAAAATAATAGTTAATATCTAAAATGTTAGTACATGGGATGAACTTAAAGATACTTTACGACGTAAAGAGACGAAGCATGTTTAAATCGTGACCTAGTGATAACAAAACAATTACCTAATGAAAAGCCTAATCAATTTTATGACAGAATATTACACCTTTTAAATTTCTTGTGTTCATATGTCGATTTGCATGAAAATAATGAACCAGCAAAAATTCTAAAAAGACAGTTATATAATGAACTTGCTTTAAAAACGTTTTTGTCGGGATTAAAAGAACCCTTAACACTACAATACTACAACCTAACAGTCTTATGCAAGCATTGCAATTTGTAACACAGGAATATAATGTTCAATATCTTCAAAATCAAGCTAAATCAAATGCTTTTATTCCAAAGAATAATAATAATAATAATAATTTTAAAGAGATTTCTAATAATAATAATTTCAAACAACAATTTCAACCAAATTATTCATTTAATGCGAATATGCCTCATAATATGTTTAAACCAAACTTTCCATCACAGCCAATAACTATTAGGCCGAATTTTAATAGACCACAATCAAAATATTTCACTAATTCTCAAGTTTTTGGAAAAAATAAAACAAATGTTTTTAAACCAAATCAACAAAAACAAATTTCCTAGCCGACACCTATGTCCGGAGTGTCAACCTCTAGATTTAAGCCATTACCAGGCCCATCTAATACGAATTATAATCCTCCAAAATTTATTTTGAAGAGTTATATAACACTCAAACACAAAATACTTATCAAACTGAACCTAACGAATATGACAATTATAATAATTATTATCTTAATCCACATAATGACCTATCTAATAATGACCAACAATCATATGACGAATATTACGAAAATGTTATTTAACCTGACTATGACCTAAGTCAACAAAAGTCTAACGATAACGAAAATAATGAAAATTCTCAAGTATCGCCTCAAATGGATAACCCAAATTTAGTACAGCAGGTAATTTCTTTAAAAACGTCTAATAATAGTGAACTATCATATATAATTTTTCCCGAAACCAATATTAAAATTCTAATCGATTCTGGATCGACTAAATCATTTATTGATCCTAATATTGCTAGAAAATTTTATCCTGATAAAATAATTAATGATCCATGTATAGTATCGACAGTTTTTCAAGAATCTGCTCATCTGTACAGTGCATTCATATCTTCTTCTAAAATATTTAAATTACCAGAAAATAAAAATCTAAAATTTCATTTGTTTAAGTTTCACAACGTTTTTGATGGTCTTATAGGACTTGATAATTTAAAAATATTACAAGCAAATATCAATTTTGATAAAGGATTTTTAGAAACGCCTTATACCCGTATAAAATTACTTTTTTATGAAACAAAACCTGAACTTAACTGTATTACGATTACACCTAGAGTTGAACAAGTTATAAAAATAAAAACCACGATATGAAACGGTGATATAATTATACTGCATCAAAGATTTCATAACTGCGAGATACCAGAATCTTTATCAACTGCAAAAAATGGCTTTGCCTTGACAACAATATTAAATAATACATGTGAATCAGTAACTTTAGATTTTTCCGAGCCCATTGAAGTAGAAAAATTTAATTTACAAGAAATGAGCGAAATTGAACTAAATAATTTTAATAACGAACCAGAACAAAAATATTTAGATTTTTCGAAATTTAGAACTGACCATCTCAAAGATGAGGAAAAGTCTAAAATTTTAAATTTAATAAAAGAATATTCTGATATATTTTATAACGAAAACGATCCATGAACCTTTACCAGTAAAATTAAACATATAATTAAAACTACCGATGAAATACCCGTTTATTCTAAATCATACCGTTACCCTTTTATTTATAAAAAAGAGGTAGAAAAACAAATTAAAAAAATGTTAGATCAAAAAATTATACAGCCAAGCAGTTCATCTTGGAGTTCACCGATTTGGGTTGTTCCCAAGAAGGCAGATGCCTCTGGAGTACCAAAATTTAGGGTAGTTTGCGATTTTAGGGGTTTAAATTCAACAACCTTAGATGATAGGTATCCTTTATCGAATATTACAGATTTATTAGAAAAATTGGAAAGATGCCAATATTTTACCACTTTAGATTTAGCTAGTGGCTTCCATCAAATCCAAATGCATGAAAATGACATAGAAAAAACAGCCTTTAGTACCGAAAACGGACATTATGAGTTCTTACGTATACCTTTCGGACTTAAGAATGCTCCAGCGACGTTTCAGCGCGTAATGGACAATATCCTTCGTGGAATACAAAACGAAAAATGCCTTAATAGTGGAGATAGGGGGCCTTCAGTTGACCCCCCACCACTTTTTTGATTGGTCAGCCAAAAATGACCTTGTTTCTGATTGGCTGCACAAGTTCGGCCCCTATCTCGATTGGTTACGTAAACTCCACCTCTTTTTGCTCCACCTCCTACCTCCTTCCTAACCACCACAGCAGTTGGAGGGGAGCTGGTAGCAGTTGGAGGGGAGCTGGTATTTTAAACGACCGAATCTGAGCGAGCTACATTCATTCAATCGTGATGTCAAATAGTGACCAACAACAACAACAACAATAACAACTCATTGAACGTGTAGGCCAAGTAATAATTTTATATTAAACCAGCCAGAAAAACCTTACGGACTTTGAAGATCAAGACTTGGCCTTCTTTCCCATCAGCTATTTGAAGAGATACGTTGATTTACTTAGTTTACAACAAATTTGGCATAGGTTACCAAAGCATTATCAAAGTGACGACGAATTGAAGCTAAATTTACCCTATTTTGAACATTACAAATTATACCAAAATCATATAGACGGTCCACCATTACCAATAAAAAAGTGTTGTAAAAGTGCGAATTGTTTAAAGAAGTGAATCAAATTTCGCAAATTCAGTTCATCAGTCTTCGAAATGGATCCACAACAAATATATTTAGATTCGGCTTGCGATGAATCAATCCAGTCAATGTACAAGGATGAAGTAACTCATTTTAAATTGGCTGGAAGGGGGAAATTCAACGTCAGACAGGATTCTCTGATTACTATTGATCGTAATAACTTCGAAGACGACGATGAAGATGAAGAAGATGATGGGATAGAGGATAATGGAGTTCCAAACGGGTGTGGAGAAGAGGGGCTCGTGAAAGTGACAAAAATAAATGCAAGTGATGCATTGGCACCAAATTACCTTACGCGAGAAGTGTGGGTTTTTCAATCGTATGTGGTCGTTATTTCATCTTCTGGTGGTGCATATAATTTATGTTGTGAATGTTACTATATACATGCTCTAAATTGCCCAAACGGGAAACATAGTTTTGTTAATAGTCACTATAAACGATCCTTTATATGTTGCGAAAAAGATCTGCAATGCAGCACTTGCGAAAACGATTTATTTATAACAACTCCTTCGCAAGCATGAATAATATGCAACAAACCCGAATTAAGGAATATGCACAACCATCTTATCGAAAAATCAAATTTTAAATGAATTTATTTCACTTGCATTTATTCATGCGCTATAGTGTCTTTTAATTTTAAGTTTAAGTTGAAAATATCAAATCGGACATTATCGAAGAATTTGTGATTTTGTCCTTTGAAATTAAATAAATATAAGGGAACCATGTAAATATAAGGGAATTATGCCCATAAATGTGAATTTGTATATATTAGGTTTCTCGGACATTTTCGAAGAATTTGTGATTTTGTTCTTATAAGTTAAATAAATATAAGGGCAACATGTAAATAAATATAAAGGAACTATGTAAGTAAATATAAGAGAATGATGTCAATAAAAAAGAATTTGTATATATTAGGATTTAAAGAATTTATGATTTTGTTCTTCCAGTGTAGAATAATTCTATTAAATAAATATAAGGGAAACATGTAAATAAATATAAGGGAAACATGTAAATAAATATAAACGAACTATGTAAGTAAATATAAGAGAATGGTGTCAATAAAAAAGAATTTGTATATATTAGGATTTAAAGAATTTATGATTTTGTTCTTCCAGTGTAGAATAATTTTTTATAAATAATATGCACAACCACCCTATCCATAAATCGAATTTTAAATAAATTAATTTGATACTTCACTTGAGTTTATTTATGCACCCTGGCAGTTTTTAATATTAAATTTAAAATATCAACTAAGACATTGTGCGCTTTTAAAAACAAATGTGATTGATTAAATAAAATGCCCTGATAACAGAATTTATGATTTATTCTTCCAATGTAGAATAATTCTTTCAAAGTAAAAAACCCTATTTTTCATTATTATGTTTGTAAATAAAATTATATGATCATCCTATTCACAATAATTCTTTCAACCCTATTTTTCATTATTATTTTTGTAAATAAAATCATATTCATCCTACCTATTAATAATTCTTCAAGAAAAAATTCTATTTTTCATTATTATGTTTGTAAATAAAATTATATTCATCCTATATTAATTCTTTTAAGTTGGAGAGACTTGGTTATTATATGTGATTCTGTATAATAAATAGAAAAAAATAAAAAATATTTTCTTCAATGATTTATGTGTTTTTATTTATTTTTATTATAAATTATAATTTAAAATTTATTTTAATTTAATTTATAATTTATAGTTGATAGTTTTTTTGCATTTACGCGGATATCGAACCCTTGGTTCCACCTGCTGTTGCTCCGCCTGGTGTAGCTCTGCCTGCCGTCGTTCTGCTTGCTATAGCTCTGCCAGCTCTCGTTCTGCTTGCTGTAGCTCTGCCTGCTGTCGTTGTGCTTGCTGTAGCTCTGCCTGCTGTAGCTCCGCCTGCTGTCGCTCTGCCTGCTGTAGCCCCGCCTGTTGTTGTTCGGCTCGTTGTTGATCCATAACCCGGTCCGCCCATTCAAAGGTTATAGGCTCCGGATCCTGGTTGGGTTCGAAGACGTCCATAAATTCATTATCTGACGGCTTATCCATGACAAAGTCGTCGAATTCCTCCCTTAAAAATTCAGATTCCAAGTTTTCCGGTGGCCACGTCACTGTACTAGCTGGTGATTGCCTGCTTGAAATCTGAATTTGTTGCTCCAAAAAAGCAATAAAGTCTTGGAGCGTAAAAATTACTATAGTTCTCATTTCTTAACTAAGTTAAAAGTAAAGACGCTGTAAATCCTTATATACAATATTCAAATACCGCCTTTCTGCACCACCAGCGGCAAAACTGGTCCGAAGAAGGGGAAGAAGAAGAAGGCAAAGAGAGCGTGAACTCGAGAGAGGTCGTTGAACGGTCATATGTTGTTTTGTTCTGAAGAAAAAGACGAGTAAAGAGGAGAAGACCAAAAAAAAAGTTGTTTTTTGGAATAAAAAAAATAAAAAATAAAAACGAAAAAAAAATTTAAAAAAAAATTTTTTTTTTTATTATTCCAAAAACAACTTTTTTTTTTGGTATTTCCTCTTTACTCGCCTTCTTCTTCAGAACAAAACAACATATGACCGTTCAACGACCTCTCTCGAATTCACGGTCTCACGATCCCTGTCGTACCATGCAGTGCCACGCCATACCAGGTCTTGGCCACTTTAAAAGCCGGCCTAGTACGAAGCGTCTCTTCAGTTTACTTCTTGCTTTTAGTAAGAATTTTATACGGCATATAATATTTTCGTATAGTAGTGTTTTATCCTTCCAGTCCTTATTATTATATCATATTGTGTGACACAGTGACCTAGTACTGATCTCTATTCGGTTTGTATTTTTGATTTATTATTTTTTGATTGTCTTTTGGATTTTATTTCACCTAATATTTCATTTTACTTTTGATTTTTGGAAACCTTTTTAAAAAAATTTAAATTTATTTTTGATTTTTTGATTTTTTTTTAAATTTTGGATTTTTAATTTCTGATTTTGATTTTTAAATAACTTGAAATTTATCTAGAATTGAACAAGTTATAAAAATAAAAACCACGATAAGAAACGGTGATATAATTATACTGCATCAAAGATTTCATAACTGCAAGATACCAGAATCTTTATCAACTGCAAAAAATGGCTTTGCCTTGACAACAATATTAAATAATACATGTGAATCAGTAACTTTAAATTTTTCCGAGCCCATTGAAGTAGAAAAATTTAATTTACAAGAAATGAGCGAAATTGAACTAAATAATTTTAATAACGAACCAGAACAAAAATATTTAGATTTTTCCAAATTTAGAACTGACCATCTCAATGATGAGGAAAAGTATAAAATTTTAAATTTAATAAAAGAATATTCTGATATATTTTATAACGAAAACGATCCATAACCTTTACCAGTAAAATTAAACATATAATTAAAACTACCGATGAAATACCCGTTTATTCTAAATCATACCGTTACCCTTTTATTTATAAAAAAGAGGTAGAAAAACAAATTAAAAAAATGTTAGATCAAAAAATTATACAACCAAGCAGTTCACCTTGGAGTTCACCGATTTGGGTTGTTCCCAAGAAGGCAGATGCCTCTGGAGTACCAAAATTTAGGGTAATTTGCGATTTTAGGGGTTTAAATTCAACAACCTTAGATGATAGGTATCCTTTATCGAATATTACAGATTTATTAGAAAAATTGGAAAGATGCCCATATTTTACCACTTTAGATTTAGCTAGTGGCTTCCATCAAATCCAAATGCATGAAAATGACATAGAAAAAACAGCCTTTAGTACCGAAAACGGACATTATGAGTTCTTACGTATACCTTTCGGACTTAAGAATGCTCCAGCGACGTTTCAGCGCGTAATGGACAATATCCTTCGTGGAATACAAAACGAAAAATGCCTTAATAGTGGAAATAGAATTTTGGATTTTTAATTTCTGATTTTGATTTTTAAATAACTTGAAATTCATCTAATATGTGTAAACGTAGACATTGAAAATATTTATTTGACCGTTTTCAATTTAAATGAAGCTTGCCTTGTGCATGATTTAATGGATTGCTCATTTTGTGGGCTAAGCGATGCGGAACTGGAAAATAAATTTAGGAAAATTGATATTAATAATACATCTAACAATTCATTTGAATCTGACAATTCTTCAGAAATTGGTGAAAGCGATATTTTGACACAGCTCTTAAAAGTTTTGGATGAATCTATTATCCCTGATATTCCTCATGAACCTCTTGAAACAATTAATTTCGACGATTTAAATAATGATATATTGAAGCAAAATTTAATTAACGATACTGAAATAAATGAGGGATATGATTTAGAACAACTTTTCGATATATTAGAAGGGAGTGAAATTTCTGAAAATAGCTCTGGGAAAAATTTAATTAAGGGTGATGTGGAATGTCAGGAAACTTTTGAGGGCTGTGAGAAAACGAAAAATGAGGAGAGTTTAAACAATAATAATAATAATAATGGGGTTGATAATGAGGGAATTTTGAGCAATAATGAAGAGGTTTATTGTCCCCACTATTCATCAATTTCAGATGCATCATCAGATTCATCAGATGATTCTAACGATAGTATTGAGACAGTTATACACGTCTCATCAAAAGCTCAACAGAATTTTATTAAAGTGTTGGATCAAAATTTAACTGAAGGGCTGGATCAAAATATTATTCAGGGGTTGAAACAACCATCCAAATTTGACTATACCAGAAATTCGGTAAATTCAGTAAATGTTTTTGATTTGAGTTGTGGCGAAATTGTGGGGGACATTGAGCTATATACTTATGCTGAAAATTTTGAACGTAAGCAGCCCCAAGGTCCCTTAATTTCTTCCTCTAGTCAAAATCAATTTTCGGAATCATTTAAAAATCTTTCTGATCTAAATTTAAAAGAACAACGTTCACGTTCTGAAAATTTAATTGAAAAAATTTTTTCCAAAAAACGTTCTTTATCAGAAATCAATAATGATTGTCCAGATTTAAAAAAGTCAAAATTGGATGGTAATATTTCTAGTTCCCAAACTTTAGGGGCACGAACTTCAAAAAATTATTTTTTACCTATCGCAGTGACAACAACTCCCAAAATCAGTCCAACAAATAAAGTCGGAGAATTAGATAAGTTTCTACATATGAAAACTAAGCCGAGCTTAAATAGGAATGAAACAAGGTGTGTCACATCTAGATTTAAGTCAATGATTTATTCCTATTTAAAATTAGATAAAATATGCAATAATTTATCTAATTCGACTTTAAAAGACGTTAAAAATTGTATTCAACGACAAGGTCATCTTCTTTTAAATTTAGGGAATATTTAAAAAAAAATCCTTGCTCTTCTTCAAATTAAAAAAATTAATCCAAAAGTTTTTTCAAACTGCGTGAGCTGAGAAAATTATTAGTTAGTCTATGTTGGTGTGTCTAGATAGATAATATTGTGTTTATTTAAATCTGATAGTCCAGTCCTTTCCATTTTAAAATGACCCTCCTTTGCACACACTGACTAAGAGAATTTAAAAGAAAATCACATATTGTACGCCACCTTCGAGAAAATTTTGTCAATAACGAAAACACCTTTAACATGGAAGATTATATAATTAATCGTAAGTATTTTTTTATAACATATATAGCTATAATTTTCCTTTTAATTTTCCTTTTTAATATTAATTAATAAAGTTTTACAGAGGAATTAAAAAATAATAATTGTTTCAGTTGATGAACTACTTTCAAGACTTCCAATGCGATATTGTCAAGATTGTGAAGTAAATGTCAAATCTAATTCCTGGATCACACACTTGAGGACAAATATTCATAAAAACAAGAGCTGCATAAAATATGGAAATGGAATTGACATTATCAGGAGTGCATTTAAATGTCGAATAGCTTCCTACAAAATATATTCACAGAATTATCACGTCGACATCAAAAACTTTCAGCAAGATGTTGGTAATAAAGTGCAAACATTAATACGCCAGCGTCAACAATAATTTACATGTGCTAAAGTAAATTTGGAATTATTTGGAATATATTATTCCCCAACTTTAGTCTCTATTTCAATTAAGTCATTTAATACGCCGTTCTTCATTGTAACCCATACAACTGATCTACAACAGCTTTACGATGATTTATTCAAGATTATTGAAACCAAAGCAGATGAATTGCCGGAACGAGACTCAGGTAATTATTATTTAATCTCAAGAGCTAAGTTGTCTTAATATCACTTGAACATCTCTAACAAATATTATTCAGAACTAATTATTTAATTCATATTACAGGATGGGCTCTACAAAGATTTCTGCATTTGGAAGTAAACATCAATAAGTACAACCCTTTGAATGCCTCCTCCTACATAAAGATGCAAAAATTTTCTAAATCAATAGTGAATGTGATGAATGAGGACAATTGCTGTTTCGTCTGGGCAGTCGTTTCAGCAGCATACCAGCCAATCGGTAATCCTCGAAAGACCTCTTCATATCTAGACTTCAGAAACGCTTTCGATTTTACAGGTATTGAATTTCCAGTAAAATTATTAGATATAAAAAAATTTGAGGAAAAAAATAATTTGTTCATAAATGTATATGGAGTTGAAAAATTTTTAAGAGATAATAAAAATGTATATGAGATTGTCGGTCCTTTACATTATAATAATAAAAAGAAAAGATTACATATTAATTTGCTTTTAATAAGTTCTGATGATGGAAATAACCACTACTGTTGGATAAAAGATTTAGGTTGCTTGGTATCCAAACAATTATCAAAAAAGAAAATAAAAAAATACTTATGTGATGGATGCCTTCAATATTTTGGAACATATGAAAAACTTAACGCGCATTTAAAACGTGATTGTAGTTTTGTTCGAATTGAGCTTCCTTCAGATAATTTGATTTTGGATAAATTTGGAAATTATATTCTTGCAAATATATTAAAGTTTCAAAATATTCAGAAACAGTATAAAGCCCCTTTTGTTATTTATGCCGATTTTGAATGTTATTTGAAAAACATGGAGTGCCAACAATCTACACCTGATTCCACAACCTCATATACTATTAAAACAGCTGAACATATACCCTATTCATTTGCTTATTATATTATATCATCATTTGATGAGAATGTTGTTTGTCTTAAACTTTATAGAGGTACAGATTGCGCTTTAAAATTTATTGAATACATTAAAAATGATGTAAAAGAACTTTATAAAAAATATGTAAAATATCAAGTACCATTGAAAGATTTGTGATCTGTAGAACAGATTGAGTATGAAAATTCTAGCATTTGCTACATATGTGAAAAACCTTTTTCAAAAGGAAATTTCATAAAGTGTAGAGATCATTGTCATATTACAGGTAAATATCGAGGAGCTGCCCACTCAATTTGTAATTTGCATTTTAAACCTCCAAAATATATACCAATAGTATTGCATAATTTAAAAAAAACTATGATTCTCACCTATTTATTAAATCGCTTTGCTATAATAAAGAAAATATTAGTGTTATAGCTCAAAATAAAGAAAAGTATATTTCTTTTAGTAAGGAAATTTTCGTCGACAGTTATGTGTCAGAAAAGCGGAAACCAGTTGCTTTGCGACTACGCTTCATAGATTATTTTCAATTTCTCCCAGAGTCTTTAGAGTCGTTATCACAAACTCTATAAGATTCACAATGTTTTGAAATTAAAAAGTTTTTCTGAAATGCTAATGAATTTCGATACATTAGACAAAAAGGGGTATTTCCATACTCTTACATAGATTCCAACGAAAAATTAAATGAGAAATCTCTACCATCGATTGATAAATTTTATAATAACTTAACCGATAAAAAAATCTCTCCTTAAGACTACAATCGTGCTGTAGAAGTGTGGAATCTATTTAAGTGTTCTACAATAGGGGCTTATTCCGATATTTAATTAAAATCTGATGTTTTACTTTTGGCTGATGTTTTTGAAAATTATAGATCCACATGTATTAAAACCTATAAGTTAGATCCTGTTAATTATGTCACTAGCCCTTCTATGTGCTGGGATGCAACAATGAAATTAACTAATGTAGAATTAGAATTATTAACGGAACCAGATATGCTTCATTTTTTCAAAAAAGGTGTTCATGGTGGCGTTAGCACTTGTTCAAAACGCAAATCTGAAGCAAATAATCCATTCTTAGAAAATTTTAATCGTGAAAGACCTACAACACATATCACTTATTTAGACGCCACAAATTTGTATGGTTATGCTATGAAACAATATTTGCCTGAAAAAAATTTTGCTTGGGTACCCAAGCTCGAAACAGAAACTTTAAATATATCCAAACTTTCAGATACATCATCTATAGGCTACATATTTGAAGTTGATTTAAAATATCCAAATTATTTACATGATAGTCATAATGATTTCCCATTTTGTCGTGAACAATATACACCGCCAATTTCAAACTACTCCAAATTGATTCCAAACTTACATAATAAATATAACTATATCATTCATTACCGATATCTGAAACAATCATCAATCATCAAACAAAAATACACATAGCAATTAAATTTACACAATCACCATGGTTAGCGGAATATATAGATTTAAATACAAATTTACGAAATTTATCTAAAAATAAATTTGATAAAAATTGTTATAAATTGGCAAATAATTCAATTTTTGGTAAAACCTGGAAAATGTTGATAGGCGAGCAGATATTAAGTTAGACAGGGTAATAAACTTAGCGCCGAAAAACTTAATTCTAAACCTCAATTAAAGGATTTTAAAATTTTCTCTGAAAATTTAGTTGCTCTTCAACTTCAACAGGTTTGCATGGAATACAATAAACCAATTTATGTTGGGATGGGTATCTTCGACATTGAAAAAACTGTGATGTATAATTTTTATTACGGGTATTTAAAAGTTAAATATGGTAATAATTTAAATTTATTATATACGGATACTGGTTCCTTAATTCTTGAAGTTCAGACCCAAAACTTTTATGAAGATATGAAGCTAAATCTGGATAAATTTGATACTTCTAATTTTTCTGAACAAAATATTCATTGCATGCCTATTACAACATCAGTTATTGGTAAATTTAAAGATGAGTACAAAGGGATTCCCATTGAAAGTTTTTATGGAAGCATATTGCATAAAATCCAAAAATAGTGTAGATAAAAAAGCAAAAGGTGTTAGTAAATCATGTATAAAAAATCAATTAACATTATGAGATTATAAAGATGTTGTTGAGAAAGGTGACAAAATCTTCTGCACCATGTATGTATTCAAGTCAGATATGCATAACATATATACTAATTTGTTAAATAAATTGGCATTAACAACTCATGATGATAAAAGATAGTTTATACCAAATTCCACAAAAACTCTTGCATGGGCACATAAGGATATTTTGGAAACCGATTTTTTTGATAAAGATATGAAAATGATGTATGATACTCTAACTTCTTTAAGTTCCGAAAACGAAAATGCATCTAAAAATAAAAAACCACGATTAGAATTAACTACTCCTAGTAATTTTTCATTTTTATAAAGACATCATTTTATATGATGATAATATATATAAGTCGTTGTTGAAGCTTTAAAAGTTGGAGGGGGAACTGAATCCAAAGACATATATATTGTATAGAAATACCATTTTTTGTTATTAATATTACAACAATGACTGCTGCATCTTTAATAGTTTTAGTTTCCCTTGTTGGAAATGTGCTATATGTAAATTACATTCCTAATGCAGTTAGGGCTGATATATGTATAAATGCCCTCAAAAATGAAACCGATTGCTACAGACAGATGAAAATGACATATCTTGTTGGAAATTCACACTTTTTTTACCTATAATGTAACTGATTCTGCTTTATGTGAAAATACATTCATAAAAATTAAATATTCCATGACAAACAAACCATTACAATATTCAGATTGGATTCCTTTCAACAATAAAAAAGAAGAATCGTGTCATTGTGTCTGTTGTTATGTATTTGTTTTTATATTTGCAGCATCAATATTTATTCGTACATGTTTAATTTTATTGTATTTCATAAAAAAATATCTATAAAATTATTTAATAAATGTTAAAATATAATATAAATTTTGTTTTTTATTGATTCTTGTTAGTATAAAGACATTTAAAGTTTATCCCCTCCTCTTAAATGGAGAGGGAAAATAAGTTTACCACTCCACTTGAGAGGAGAGGGAAAATGTATAAAATTTAGGAGCAAACGGATAGATAGTTAGTTTTTTGAGAGCAAACAGATAGCCAGTTAGTTTTTGAAATACATCATTCAAGATGTTCAGTAATCAGAGTAAAAATATATTTGAAAATTCATCATTAAAAAAGAAAATAAAAAAAAACAATTATAAATTCTACAAAATATAATTTAAATAATTCTAACTCTAAATATGCTGCGATTGGTTTGTGGGTAGAAAGTGATTTTCTACCATGCATTGAACTTGGTGCTAAAAATAGTTAATCTGTGATATTAAATGAAGATGCTTGGAAGAACTTATTGCAATATCAAGGAGTTATAACAAATTATATGTTTTCACCTAATGTTTTCAATGAACCGATATATTTGCAAAATTTATCTATTCATTTTGAAAAGATTAGTGAATTACCAATAGTGAAGATTGCGAAAAGCTGTGAATTTATTGACTATGGAAATGAAACTGTCTGCAGACTATGGGAACAAATTTCACTTATAGAATATAGACTAAACGTTTTACAAAAACAAAACTTTCGATGTTATTTCAACGTTTTTAGAAATAACAATTTTTATGATGGAGATTCTTTTGACAAAATATATAATGTCCTTTCTCCAAAACAAAATCTAAATAGTGAAAGTGTGTGCTCCATGCTGGAACTGCTTTTGAATCATCCCGAAGAACTAGAACAAAAATAATAATAGTCTAAGCACTATTATGAAGAAGACAGTATCTAATGATGAATCAAGAAACCAAATTCATCTGATGGTTGCTTGGAACTTCGCCTACAGAAAAGCTCGTATGACTTCTGAAGAGTTTATAAATCAAAAACATTTTAGAAGAAGGATTAAATTGACTGAAGAAATTTTGAATCCCATATTAGACTCTGATTATAGGAATATCGTATTTAAAAAAATGTTTATGTAATAAGCTTATTTTTAAATAAAACAAATATATATATATATATATATATATATATATATATATATATATATATATATATATAATTTCATTTTTTTATTACAAACATCAATTATTATTACAGCATTAATTACCATTATATCACATCTTCCTTGAAGATCCAAGAGTTATAAGATTTATCTAATCCTAACCATTTTACAAATACTTTATTTTCTTTCTTTCTTAACACTTTTTCCACCAGATATACATTTGGATGTCATACTTTTTGAAGTCTTCCTCATAGAAACCTCCTTGAATATCTATCCCGTTTCCATCTTGAATCAAATACGTTGTTGGATTAGTCAGCTGGATTTTTTTTATTTGAAAAACACGAAATTTTGGTCATCTGGGATCCACAGTTTTCCTATGAGTATAAGCTGATTTCAAGATTTCCATTTCATTCTTTTTGTTAACTTCGTTTGGTTTTTTTTTCGATTGTTTAATGCTTATTATTATTGTATTCTGTAATTATTTCTTTAAGAAAGCTGATCCATTTATAATTACCTAGTAAACTAAACTTTTTCCACATTTTGTCTTTTATAGTTCTATTTACTCTCTCTACAATACTAGCTTTTATATTAGAAAATGTGCTGTAATGATTAATTTTGAACTGCTCCATAAGTTTCTGAAAGTCTTGATTAAAGAATTCTTTACCCTAGTCAGTATTCAGATTTTTTGGGGGAGATTTTAAAGTTAATAGATTTTTTTTCATTGCAGCTGTTACATCTTTACCAGTTTTGGATTTTACAGGTTCTGCCCATACAAATTTAGAAAACATTTATTACCATTAAAATATGTCTTAAACCCCTATTAAATTTCGCATATGGCTGCATTTCTATCAGATCAGCTTGAAATAGATCATTAAGCCCTTTTAAAATTGTTCGTCTCCTTCTATATCGCCTTTGCGCTGGTTTATGTATTCATTGACAACGTCTTGCTTAATTTTACTCTTTATTAATTTATACCTTACTCTCGAAAATAAATCCCATAAATAACTTTACCTCCTTCTAAACCGTTTATAAAAGCCCTTTATCGCTGACTGTGTAAAATATAAAAAAGTCATCTCAGTTTTTTTAGTAAGTTCTTTAATTTTATTTTTCATTGCTTCAAATGATTTTTTATTTTCATTTCTAATTTCTTTTATTGATGAATTTATTTGGGTGATGTTGTTAGTAAGATCAGAAATTTTTACATTAAATTTATTTTCCATTGTTTCAAATGATTTGTTATTTTCATTTCTAATTTCTTTTATTGACGAATTTATTTGGATGATGTTGTTAGTAAGATTAGACATTTTCACAATAAATTTAGTTTCTAAAAGAACATTTGATAACGTATTATCTTTTTTGAATCCACCTAATGTTGAATTCATTTCTTCTCTTGCATAATTCATTGTATCATTAAATTCTTTTCTAGAAACTTCAGCAGCTCTTTGAACTAATTCATTTAACGATTTTATTTCTTTGACTAATTTATCTTCTAGATTTTTTATATCTTTGCCTAATTGAAATTCTGCATTTGTTATATCTAATGTCATTTTTACAATTTTTTTTTTCTATATTTTTTATATCTGACGCTCTTTTCAGCTTTGTGTAGTATATCTGTATAAGATGTTTTAAGTTCTTTTATGAGTAAAGAAGTCTCCTCGATTTTTGAACTATTATTTTTAATTTTAATTAATACATCCTTTTTGGAAACTTCCATTATAGCTTGCACTACTTGTAGTAAGGATTCTAATTCTTTTTGTAATTTCCCATCCATTACCTTTGTAAAATTTCCCTCGTCAAAAGAAGTTTCAGTTTTGGTTTTTAGATTGTTTAATTGCTTTAGTATATCCTTGATTTTTTCATTGCTATTTGTAATTTGATCTTTGAATTTTGTTTCAATTTTTTCATTTTCGTTTTGAAAATCCTCCTTCAATTTGTCTTCTAAATATTGTAAATCTGATTTATATGCATTGATTTTAATTTCAAATTCTTTAATTTGTTCTTTAAATTCATTAACTTTGTCGGTATCTTTTTTGTGAGTTAGAAAATGAGTATTCATTTATTTTTCAAGATTTTGTGTATTTTTATCCATAACGTCATGTATTTTCTTAAAATTCCCTACTTCTTCTGCTACTCTATCATTAAGCATATTAGTAAAATTTTGAAAATTTGATGTAATTTCCTTGGAAATACTGTTCTTTCCGTTGTCAATTGCTGAAGTATCCTTAATTATTGATTTAATTGATGTAATTTCATTTTTTATTTCATTTTCAAAATCATCAACTTTATCATATTTTAACTTCACTACGTCAAAGTCATTTGCATATTTAGAAACTTTCTTTTCTACTACCTCATCATTTCCATCAACAGTATTTTTCAAATTAATTATCTTATCATTATATTCAGGAATAACTTTGTCCTCAAATAACTTAATCTTTTTTGCAATATTTTGTATATTGTTATCATATTCATTTATTCTCTTATTTAAATTATTAACATCACTTTTCAACCCGGGATCTAAATTTTGAATTAATTTGTTTTCAATATATTTTCCATCGCTTTTAAATTTTTTTATTATTTTCTCTTCAACATTTGATAATATTTTATTTTCTAATGATAATAATGTGTTTAGAGTAGATTTTTTTGAAATATGACGACCAAATTTATCGATGGTCATTTTATAAATGTTTAAAACTATCTATTATGTTCTTTTATATAATAATATTCGCTTCTCTTAGTTCTTCAATAATGGAAATAATTTCATTGTTATGACCAGTGTGTTCCGCAAGCATGGATGCTACCAATAGTCGAAGTCTCTCAACAAGTTCGTTTCCATTATCCCAATATATGTAATCTGTATTAGGTTTATTAACTTTTAAAGTTATACCAAATCCGTTTTTTTTTTGAAGACATTCGACTTTCTCTATATGGAGCTTTGCGTCTTTCAAAAAATCCCTGGACTGCTTGTTGTGATTCGGGATTTAGAGTTTTAGTTTTTGTAATTCCTTTGCTTTGCAAATAAGGTCCTATTATAGAAATATATTTATGTGATCCATTTCCCTGCACCTGCTCATTTGGATCATTATTTCTACGGTATGCATTGGTTCTTTTAAAATATCCATATAATTTTCCAAATCTTGTTTTTTATACCCTATTGGTTCTTTTTTAAATAATAACTCATATAAACCTGGTGTACCTGTATAGGTTATTCCTTCAATTTTGATGTTTCTACCAATAATTTCGACAGGTTTTTGAGTTAAACCCAAAAATAATTTCTCGGTTTCCAAATCATGAACTATTCCATATTGGTGATCAAACTCATGTTCAACATCTTTTACACCGCCATCAATATATTGGCGAGGTAATTCATCAAATCCTGATAAATATTCTTTATATAAATCTGTATCAACAAATATTCGAATTGTTTGCCGTGTTTGTTCTAGTACATCTGAAAGATTTCCTATTGTGGAATGTGAACCTGAAGAAGGGGTAGTTTCTGCAATAATACTTGTTTGTTGTATAGATGGCATTTGACTTGCTGAAGCTTAACTCGCGTCCCAGTCAATAATCGATGATATTTCTGTAGGAAGGAGTGGAGTTTTTCCCGTCTTTCTTTTTTCTGGTGTTGATGTTCCATATTGTAATTTTCTCTTTGGTGTTAGTGTTTGAATTGATCTTTTTTGTGGTGTTTCATAATTTTTTTTAATTGGTGTATGTAGCTCTTCCTTTATTTCAACAGGTTCAATTTTACCAATCGTTGAAATTAATTCTTGTAAGGGCTGAGTTATCGGTTTATATGTTTCCTCCAATTTAGTTTGCGCCTCAAATTCCGCATTTTTTAAACTCTGATATTTATGTTTAACAGCTTTTCTTGATTTAACTAGCTCCCTTGCTAAACGTTCATCCAAGATTGGTATAATTTACCATCAAACGTTTATTTTTTTAAGTAAATATATGAAACAAATCCTTTTCGATATCGACCAGATTTTACATTAGAGTCTTTATCTATTACAAAAAATCCAAATTTATCTTTATAACATATTAAGCACAACTCATTAAATTGGTTGAATGACGTATCAACATTAACATGATCATCATAAATATGTTTTAAGTTTGTTCGATCTTGTTGAAATATAACAATTAAATTTGCATTGTCACGAATTAATTGTTTCGGAATAGAAGAATATGTTTGACATAAATAAAAACAATCAGTATTTTTATGTCTTCCGAAACAAAAATAGTCTTTTACAACATTTTGATTACAACACACTATATCATCAAATATTATTATAGAGTTTGGTTTAACTTGTTTTGATGAAACACTTGTTTCTTCATTTTCAGATTCATAGTATCCAATTTCTTTCAAAGATTTAAAAAGTGTTCTCAAATATTTGTACTTTGGTTGATATAAGGATTTTGAATAAACATACAGATTTTCAAATTGCAAACCATTCGGATCTTCAATCAAACTAATAATAACATTGGTTTTGCCACAGACTGACGAGCCAATAATTAACCCTCTTTTACTATTTCCCTCAAACAGTTTTCCATGTTTTCTAAAACCATTCACTGAACTTTCATGATCCTTAATTGTTACAGAGTATGGTTGTTTCTCAACTCTCATTTTATATATAAAACAAACTATTAATATTCAGTATTGTGATGTAACTGGTTAGTTATCACTAGGATTGCGACTATATATAATGTTTCCATCACATAATAAACGAATCATTTACAAGACAAACAACAAAAGGAAAGGAAGTGGTTTAGTAAACTCATTAATAAATAAATTACCCTTTGAATTGCATATTCCTGGTTATAATTTTTTTGGACCTGGAACAAAATTGGAAAAACGGTTGTCAAGATGTGATAAAGATATAAATTTATTGGATGAGTCTTGTAAAGAACACGATATTGCTTACTCACAATCAAATGATATAAAAAGAAGGCATTTAGCTGATAAAGTATTAGCTGACAAAGCTTTATCAAGGTTCAAAGCTAAAGATTCTAGTTTTGGGGAAAAAACTGCTGCACTAGGAATTACTGGTGCTATGAAAATTAAAAGAAAATTAGGTATGGGACTTCGAACGAGAAGAAAGTTCAAGTGAAAAACTCGAAAAGGACGAGGACTATTATTATCTCAGGTAATTTCAAAAGCTAGAAAAGGAATTAAGGGGAAACGTTTTAAAGACCTAAATGAAAGTATTCAAACTGCTTTAAAAGCTATTAAAAAAAAAAGATAAAGTGTTACCTCCAAAGAAAAGGGTAATTCCAATCCCAAAGACTGGCGGATTTCTTCCACTTATACCTTTATTTGCTGGTTTGTCTGCTCTTGGAGGAGGGGCTGCAGGTATTGCTAAAGCAGTAAATGATGCAAAAGCAGCCAAAGTGAAATTAGAAGAATCTAAATTAATTATAATTATAACAGTTATCAAAACTTTAACAAAACAAATTGTGGTCAGTTGTGTCTAAAATTTCTTTATAACCATATGTAACACCTAATTTTAGTTTATTATTAAACACATTTTTAAAGTAAAATGTCATATAGTTTAGTTCTTAGCGGCAATTTCGCTATTTTAACATCAGAGTTACATCCTCCAATATATCTAGATAAAGATGTTGTATATGTTATCGGTCTTGTAAATTTCGAAACATTTAATGCAATTCCCAATATTGATGTTGGGAATAATGTATTAATTCATGATGAAAATTTAGAAATAGCCATACCCCCAGGTAGCTACGAATTAGAAGACATACTTGGATGAGGATAAAATTAGTTTTAGTTTTTATGCAAATAATAATACTTTACGTACACACTTTAAATGTTAAGCCCCCATAACTTTTCGTGAAGGAACTATTGGTAAATTATTAGGGTTTAAAAATGGGCGATTGGAAGCTAACATTGAACATATATCAGATTTTCCCGCTGAAATAATTAAAGTAAATTCAATAAATATAGAGTGCAGTATTGCAGAGGGACCATATTTAAACGGGAAACCTGTTCATATAATACACCAATTTTTCCCGAGCGTTGCTCTCCAGGGTTCAAAATAATTGAGTCACCTCAAAACGTCGTATATTTCCCAGTCACACTTAAAGTATTTGATAAAATAGCCATTAAAATAATAGGAAGGTGATTTGGTTGATTTTAGAGAAGAAACCGTAACCATCAGACTACATCTTAAAAAAGTAGATGAAAGATGGTAATATTATATAACAATAAATCTGCAAACTTTACTAGAAAATTTAATAATAAAAACATTAATAAGACAAGAAAAAAACCAACTTCCTTTAGTAGGAAATCAAACTTTCAAAGGTTAACACCTTCTAATAGAAAATTTCTTGAAAGTTTGGGTTTTAAACTTAAATAAAATGGATTATTTAAATGTAAGAGAAAATGTATTGGTTGATGAATCAATATTAAGCTGGGAAATTCTTTCTTTCGATCCTTTTAATCCTACAAAACTCGGACCAAATGATGAAATCAGAATTGCTTTGCAACAAACAGGAAAATATCCTTTACATTGCAAAAGTGAAATTTATGTGGAATTGCAAGTAACTAAAGAAAATGATTCCCCTTTAGCTAGTACTGTTTTAATTAATAATGCTCCGGCATTTTTATTTAAAGAATTACGCTATATTTTAAATGGTGTTACTATTGACTCCGTTCGAGATATTGGTATAACTTCAACTCTTAAGGGATATATTTCATTTAATCAAAATGAAAGTGCTAAATTGGAAAATGCCGGTTGGTATCCGAAATCAAAATCTAAAGAAAAAATTATGACTGATGATAAAGGTAATGTTTCATTATGTATACCATTAAAGATGTATTCAGGATTTTTGGAAGATTATAATAAGATTATTCTTAATTCACAACAAGAACTTATTCTAATAAGAAGTAATGATGATACAAATGCATCCAGTAATGAAGATAAAAAACCCAGAATTAAAATTACAAAGTTGTGTTGGAGAGGTCCTCATCTTACTGTAGTGATTCCGCAAGAATTAGCACTTGCTAAAATTATTGACAAAAATAGTGATATACTGATAACCTTCCGAAGCTGGGAATTAGTTGAATATCCAGAGTTATTGGAAACTACGAGGAACAACTGGCCCGTAAAAACATCTACAAAAGTCGAAACCCAACGTTATGTTCTAATTGCTTTTCAGAAAAATAGACGTGGTAATCTAAAAATGGATATGAGTAAATTTGATCATTGTAATTTAAGAAATATGAATGTCTTTTTAAATTCAGAAAGATATCCTTACAATGATCATCAACTTGATTTTGAAAATAATAAATTTGCTACTCTGTATGAAATGTTTACAGACTTTCGTCAAGGGTATTATAACTCTCCAGTGGAACCAATTTTTAATCCGAAAGAATTTAAAGAAAATGCTCCTATAGTTTACATTAATTGTTCACATCAAAGAGATTTACTACAAACCGGTCCAGTAACCATGAGAATTGAATTTGAAACCAAGGAAAAAATACCCCCTAAAACAGCGGCATATTGTGTTATAATTCATGATAAAGTTTTTAGTTACAACCCATTATCAAAAATTGTGAAATAACTGTAATACCACTTTCTTAAGATAAAAAAACTACTTTTAAACAAACCACTACTTATGCGTAAGAACGCATGCGTCAATTTTGATATTTATTAACGTACCCAAACCAGAATTCTTCATTTATATAATGTCTTACGAGATTTCAGTTCGAGTAGTAGATTTTCAACTTAAGTTGCAGAAATTAAAAAAAACAAATAAGTGAATATCAATTAAAAGTAGATATGATCAAGAAATTCAAATATTTGAAAATATGAAACTTATTTTAGATCTTCAAGGATTCAAAATTGAAAATAATAAGTTTATTGTAAAAGAATTAGCTGCTTACGATGTGCAAAAGGCAAGTCATTTTATTTTCAAAGCTCCATTTCCGATGAGTCATTTACCATCCTATTTAAACAAACAAGCTCTGTGGTTAATAAAAAATTACCATTGCATTGAGTGGTGTGAAGGATATACACCATTACACAAATGTGGAGATATCATAAGAGATTTAAGCGCTAAGGTGGACTATGTTTATGTAAAAGGGGAAGAAAAGGCAGATTTCGTAAAGAAGTATTCCATGGAACCAGTTATCGAGATTGATGAAAAACCCACCCTAAAGAAAATGGATCCTTGCTGCTTTTATCATCAAAAAATACCATGTCTATGTGCATTATCAAATGTTTATTACCTTTACAACAATTTTTTTATGTACTAAAAGACTTGATTATAAATTATGTGTTTTATTTCCTAACATTGTTTTAATACATGAAATATTATTATTTAATCCTAGTTCTTGAAGTTTACATATTAAAATATCTATATTTTTATCTTTTAAATATTCGCTACAACATTTAGCTGCTAGTAAACATATTTCTGCATGTTCCATATAATTTAAATACAATATAATATTCTGCGCTTTACTTTCTTGACATTCATATGCATAAAACTCGGAACAGGCTGCGGACATCAAAAACTCTTCGTACATTTCTCTTACTAACAATTCCATAATAAATCCTACACTAAAACCTCCTTGTTTTTCAATATCTCTTTATCTCTCTCTGCCTCTTCCACGATTTCTTTTAATATATCAGGATCTTCTATATAATCCTTCAATGTCCTTAAAAAGTAACTGAATCCTATTTCCTTTATTTCATGAACGAACCTCGACAAATTTTGTGTCTTTCTCTAGTTTAAACAGGCTTCTGCAGCTAATTGGTATTGGAAGGCAGACTCATAATATACCTGCGCCCACTCAGGTTGCCTCTGTCTTAGCATTGCATCCTTTAATTGGGAATTTTGAATCTTAGCAAATTGTTTACCTAATTTGGTAATTTCATTTTTCAAATCACTGTTCATAACTACCACTTATTTTTAATTTAACAACACTTTTTGTTATTGGTGGTGGATTATCTATATGAGTTTAAGACTAGTAGCGAATGAATGTAACTCGCTCAGATTCAGTAATTTAAGATACCTGCTCCCCTCCAACTGCTGTGGTGGTTAGGAAGGAGGTAGGAGGTGGAGCAAAAAGAGGTGGAGTTTACGTAACCAATCGAGATAGGGTGCGAACATAGGCAGCCAATCAGTAACAAGGTCATTCTTGGCTGACCAATCAAAAAAGTGGTTGGGGGAGTCAACTGAAGGCCCCCTATCTCCACTACTTGCCTTGTATACTTAGACGATATAATAGTTTTTTCAACCTCATTGCAGGAACACTTAGAAAGACTAAAAAGTGTTTTTCAGCGATTAAGAGAATCTAATTTTAAAATCCAGCTAGATAAATCAGAATTTTTAAGAAAAGAAGTAGCATATCTTGGGCATATAGTTACAGCAGAAGGAGTAAAACCCAACCCTGATAAGATAAAAGCGATCAAAGAATTTTCAATACCCAAAACAACTAAACAAATTAAAGGATTTCTAGGTTTACTTGGATATTACCGAAGATTTATTAGAGACTTTGCTAAAATTACAAAACCACTTACGAAATGTTTAAAAAAAGGTGCAAAGATATAAATTAACGAAGAATATCTAAAATGTATTGATACCTGTAAAAATTTATTAATGAATGAACCAATACTCCAATATCCAGACTTTTCTAAACCTTTCAATTTAACCACAGACGCTAAGAATGTAGCAATTGGCGCAGTATTATCGCAAGGACAAAGAGGGCAAGATTTGCCCGTGGCCTATGCATCGAGAATATTAAATAATTCAGAAAGAAATTATTCTACAATAGAAAAAGAACTTTTGGCAATCGTTTGGGCAACCAAATATTTTAGACCATATATTTTTGGAAGAAAAATATATCTCATTACGGACCATAAACCATTGCAATGGTTATTTTCACTAAAAGATCCAAGTTCAAAATTACTAAAATGGAAAATTAAACTTGACGAATGCGACTATAACATTATATATAAAAAAGGAAAATTAAATACCAATGCTGATGCTTTATCACGTATCGAATTACATACAAAAGATACTGAAGAAATCTTTCAATTAAAAAACTATATCGATAAATTTAATAAAGAATTAGAACCTGAAAATTTAGAGCAAATATCTACTATAGCACAGGCGGACGCCAATGAATTCAATGAATTTAGCGAAGTTAATGGCACCGCAACACATAAAACAGCTGATGAAGATAACATAACAATACATACGAATGAAACAAAAGACCCAGTCGTAGGTATACCAATAGTTGACATACCAGTAAATTACGGAGCAAATCAAATAATTATTTCATCTGTATTACACTCACCTGTGAAAGCAAAAATAACTATTTTATTCGAGAACAAGCGTAGAATATACATTCAAATATCTCAAAATAGTTTTGATCAAGACATTTTAAATTTTGTAAAAGAAAATAATTATTCCTGATAAACAATATCACTTGTATTTCCAAAAACCGGAGATGTATGAACCATTCTCTGAAGTAATTAGAAAAACTTTCAAATGGCCCTCTATAAAATTTAAACGATGTTTACCAAAATTAATAGATATTACTGATAAAACAGAAATCCCAGAAATTATAAAAAATTATCGCGAATCTAAAATTAATCACCGAGGAGTTGACGAAACGTTAGAACAAATAAAGAAAAAATACTATTGGCCAAATTTAAAGAACTCAGTACAAACATATATTAATAATTGCGGAATATGCCAAAGAAGCAAATACGAGAGACATCCAATAAATATAGAAAGAAATATTACGCCAACGGCATCAAAACCATTTGAAATTGTTCATTTAGATACTTATACGTTAGAACAAACTAAATTTCTGTCTAAAATTGATAGCTTCTCAAAATATGCACAAGACTATGCAATTCGGTCACTTGCCGCTACTGAAATCGTTGATAAACTTCTTCTATATTTTTCTCACCACGGTGTACCGAAACACATAATAGTTGATAATGGTACCGAATTTAAAAAAACAGTAGTAACGGAACTTTTAAATTTACATAAAGTAAAAATACATTTTTGTTCACCTAATCACCCAGAATCTAATGGAATTGTTGAAAGACAATATTCCACCCTAGCTGAACATATACGTTTATTAAATAATCAAAATTTTGCTTCAACACCGATATCACAAAAAATGATTTACGCGATATTGACATATAACCATTCAATACATTCAGTTACTAATCTAAAACCAACAGAAATAATTAATGGAGAAATATGCTCAAATGATCTTTTTGACATAAAATTAGAACAATTAATATTAAATCACGCTTATTATATTCTAAAATAAATCAGGAGCTTTCCGAAAATAAAGAAAAAGTAATATCGAAAATCAATTCTAATAGAGATTAACCAGAAATATTTCAAAATAATCAACAAGTATATATACGAGAACACGTGAGACAAAAACACGCAGATAAATTTTCTAAGCCTACAGAAATTCAATCAATTAATAAAGAAAGAAAAACGATAAAAACAGAAAATCAATCTAAAATCCATATGGATAATATAAGACGTCCATTAAGACAGACTTATAGTTTTGACTAAAACCAAGTATTTTATTTCAGGCTTATAACCGCTGTTATCGGAGACGGAAAAGACAAAGAAATACTAATCAAACCTATAGACCAGGAGTCGGCAAGTAGTTTTAGGTGGGGTCCGGATACTGTAGGAAAATTTTAACGAGGTCCAGAAAAAAACAAATGATAATAATTAAGTGCTACATATTTATTATTTTGGTTTCAAATCACATTCTGAATTATAAAACACAAGACCTAAAATTAATGTGAGAAACTACACCGACGGTCTTGAGCCAGTTTTTTATAGTTTGGTTCTCGAGAGGAACAGCAAATCCTAAGTGTGTCCTCTAGGTGGGCGTCCGTTAATCACGAACGATATTTGTTTTTCAAAAAATTCATCTTTGAGAAAGATGTTTCACATATGTATGTCGAGCCACACATAGTGGCCAAATGGATAGCTAGTTTTTTGCAATTTTCATATTTTTCTGGGACATGTTTGGCCCAAAATTCTTCAGTGGATACCGTTTTATACATTTGCAAAGACACATCTTCTTGCAAATCAATTATCTCCATTTGAAGGGATGGCTTTGACAGATTAAACAACTTGGCAGCCACATCTGTCCATTCTGCCGCTACATCAACTTCAAATGGCGATTTAAGAAACGAAGATAGCTTGCCCATCTCTGCAAAGTCTTGGAATCTTGTAGCAAATTCGTTCCTACGATCGGCCAGAAATTTTACAAACACTGCAATGTCTTCTTCAGAATTCTCCTTTTTAAATTCAAGAATTGTCGGAAAATGAATAAATTCTTGTTTTGAAATACCTTTTTCAAAGATATCCAGCTTACGACGAAAAGCAGACACGCTTTGTATCAGATCACATATTAATTTTTCATTTCCTTGTAACTCTGTGTTGAGCGCATTCAAATATTTCAAAATATCTTTTAGAAAAGCCACAACCAGCATATTGCGCTCGTTTGTTATGAACTCAAAGTGCTTCCTGGCTCTCTGCATATCTAAGTTTTGCAAGAAGGAGATTACTTGTTCTTTTATTAGCCAGAAACATTCAATAACTTGACCTTTACTTACCCAACGAAGTAGTAAGTCAGAATACGCTGAATCACATTCAGAAAGGAACTTCTTGAAATGTCTGTGCTGAAGAGCAAAATGAGATCTCATAAAATTAATCAACTTGACCAAGCTGTCCATCACTTCTTTCAGTGTAGCATTAAGTTTTCCACAAAGGGCTGCCAGGTGAATTATGCACTGATACGATATTAGACCTGAATTTGTATCCCTGATTCTCTTTACTACACCTTTTTCTTTGCCAGTCATTGCTGGGGCCCCGTCGGTTGAAAGCGACACCATTTTATAATAACTGATATTAGATTTAGTAATAAATTCATCAATGACCTTGAATAAATCTTCTCCTCGAGTGTTACCTTTCAACGGCAATATTGCTAGCAACTCTTCCCTAAAAATCTGACACTCAATGTCAAGAAATCTTACGAAAATAGACATTCGTTCATCATCAACAATGTCACATGATTCATCAAGTGCTATGGCGTAGCAAGGTGCCTTTTGCAGAAGTTTAAGAAGAGTGTTTTTAATATCCGCAGCTAAAAGTTTCGTTCTTCGTGTATTACTTCTCGCTGACAATGGAATACTTTCAATTGCAGAGACAACATCTTTTTTTTCTTCAAAAAGTGACGGAACTACTGCCAACATACATTCCTTCACTATCTCAGAATCTGAAAATGGTTTCTGGTGTTTATTAAGCGTCCAGCACATATGTAACTCTGCTTCTGTGGATTTTTCTTGGTCGCTCATGCAACGAACTAGTAGTTTTGTGCTTTTTTCGTAAGAACTGAGATATGCCTGAAGTTTTTCTTTACGAGCCTCACTGCCAAGAGGAAAGTTTTTGTGGAATTGCTGATGAGTTGTTTCGTAGTGTCGCTTCAAATTTCCACTTTTAACAATAGCGACAGTTTTATTACATATAAGGCACACTGGAATCGCTTGAGGCTTATCAGACAGCGTAAAACAATATTGTTCAGTCCATTCTGCCAGAAATCTCCTATTTTCACTGTCCACTTTTCGCTTTTTAGGATCCATATTAACGTAGGTACAAAAAGATTTTTTATTCAACGAACGAAAACGCGAGAAATCACAAAACAAATGAACGGTTGCTCCGCGGTTTGCGCTGCGACTGACCGACTGGCAGTCTGCTTTCCCCCGCCCCCACATGCCCGCACCACCGATTTCGATACTCGCTCGCGCTTGTTTCAACAAAATAAAACAGTCGCAAGCGCGCCGCAGTAAGGTAAGTACGCGGAGCGCTGTGAAATGCTCCCGCACATATTTCCGAAAAAATGGTACGTAGTTCAATCTATGGATGTTTCGTGTGCGTAACAAAGATTTAAAAATATTTAAATCGCATCAGTTATAACTAATTCGCACAAACACACACACAGGCTAGATAGGAAACTAATCAAACCATATTAGTGGTAGGTACTTGTAAAACAGGTTAACTAGGCAACTTAAAATAAAATAAGTACTAAGTTAGATTTTATGTGGCTTAAAAATATTATTTTAATTAATAAAGGTATAGTATACCTTAATAATATATTACAATATTTGGCGGTCGGCGATTCAACCTTTCGCGGTCTGCAAACGGACCGCGGTCCGCCTGTTGCTGACCGTTGCTATAGACGATAATCCTGGACTTTTACTCTTAAAACTAGGACAAGTAAAATTGACAGAGTACACTCATACGCTGATACACTACTTTGATTTAAATCCAATTAAAATAGAAATTAATAAATTACATTTTAAGTCTAAAACTATAACACTGTGACGCGTTTTTCGTAGGAGGGGAGAGCGAAAGGGGAAGCCGGTCGTGCTCTACGGATCTGCTTTGCTTATGGCAGCGGAACATCGGTCAGTGGATATTTCTTGTGCATACAATACAATCAAATGCTCAGCGCAGGGGTATCGATTTGACGGTATCTACTTATATTCGGGATATCCCTGCTCTCTGAACTGATCAACGGTTTGACTGCCTGAAGGCCAAAACATCCACTCGGTGGTCGGCTCTCGGGCGCCATCCGCGGGATTCATGTGGTCGAGGGCCCACTTATGAACCGGGCAGCTTGTTACAGTGGAGAAACGGCATGCCAGGGGTCACGCGACGATCTCTACACGCCGCGGCGGCGATTAGCGTCGGGGCGGCAGTTGTTTAGCGCCCTTATCAACGGACATCGGAGGGCACCTGGCGATAAAACACATTCCTGGTCAATACGGAAACAAAACTAAACTTACGGCATCAGTGCCTGTGTATATAGGAGACGGTAGGAAGGAAAGAAAGGAACTGACGCTGCCCGTTCTTATAAGGGTCCTCGACAATGTCGACCAATAATGGTAGGAAATTAGGAAAGGAACCGACACTGCTGGTTCTTATAAAAATCCTCGGCAGTGACGGTAGGATGACACAACATTTCCCGTTCTTACAGGGGTCCTCGGCAATGCTGGCCATTGGCGAGGTAGGACGTAAGGAAGAAAGTGTATGGTGAAACACCATATATACACAAGCCTAGCCTCACCTACATTACTAGACCAGGAAGGCGCGGTCCGGCAGGCGACCCAGTCCAGTCCATTTGGACTGTTGACCCGGGTGGAAAACGTGCAATTCTCAGCGAAATAATGGTCTGCTCGAGCTTAAGTAGTCGGCCCGAGCTCCCACTACGCTGATGTGTGACGACGTGCGGTCATCGCACATACAATACTGCTATATGCGGCGCGCGATTGCTATGGTCGGACGCTCGGAAAATCTCGTAAAATGATATTTTTCGGCATAGCGCGGTAAATCTAATTAAATTTCGATAATATTGAAACTTTAAGCAATTTTTTCCCGCAAGAATCAGATTTTTCGAATGTAAAATAAATAAATTAAATCCCGGCAAACATACTCACGCCCAAAAAATTAGTAACTTCGTTACACACCCTCCCTCCTTCTTCGGAAAATATTTATTCCATAAATATTTACAATTCAAACCTAACCAGATACAATTCTAAACTTAACCTAATCTTCTCGTCTTCTTCGGTGGTTTGTGGAATGGATTTCTCATGGCTGGTAGTGGTGGTTCCATGACGGTCTAGTAGCGGTGGCTCCTCATGCTACGCATGGTACCTCACCGTTTTCCATGTTGAGCTTAAGGCTGACGGCGGCCAGAAGGGCAGCCACAGGTCGGGCATGGCCGATAGCAAACGTCATGGCCCGAAACCTGAACTCCGACTGAGACTCGTCGACGGTGGTGATCAGACCGAACGGTACCACGGCTAATGAGAGATGACCTTCGGTTTTCTCGTATGGCCAATGATATTGGCCTGGTACGGACCGGGAATGCGGAGGGACACTTACACTCGCGGGACATAGGCCCCACCTTCTCACTTCTGGAGCAGAACTGTACATGGCGTCTAGTACACTGCTCCTGGTGATGTCCGGGGTAGCCACAGCGCCAACACAGATCCAGATGGACAGGTAGGTACATGGAGATCTTTCCGTTTCTTTAACTTCTCGCAGGTCACGGTTGGTGGTGGAGGACGGCTTCTCGGAATCGGAAGAGTTGCTGCGGTGAAATGGCGGCTCTGCGGGCGGCGTGCTGGGGTCCTCGGCTCGAAATTCTTCGGTGACGAGGGGTGAGGAAGAGCGGTTTTCGATTTCTGGCGATTCACACTGCGGTTCTTCTCCAGGTGGATCAGGTGAGAAGGAGTCACACCAGGACCTGGCCATCTCTTCTTCCTTGAAGAAAAGTTCCAGAGTTGGACTGTCAGTAACCTATAACAGAGCAAACTTTATTACATATTCTTATTGTCCGCGACAGCTAGGTATAAGCAAACTCAGATTAAAACCTAACCGGTCTCTTTAATTAACTTATAAACCTATACATAATTCTAAAGGAAAGTAACAATAAAAGTTTTTAGGCCTAATAGTACTTCGGTAGATTTATTCAGATGACGGTACCGTCCGATGCCTTAAATCGTCGCCGAACTCGTTTTCCGGCTGGTAGCAGTGCGGGCCGGTAGCGTTGTAGAGCGGCTTTTAACTCGGGAGACCAATCGGCGGGTTCAGGACATGCCTGAAGCGCGTCTCCGAGGGAGTTCGTTTGGACGGTGGACGGCGGTTGAATGGCCGTCAAGTGGCTGAACTGCGGCGGCGACTGTTAACGGGCTTTATAGGCCCCGACGGCATCCTTTAAGCTCTTCATTTTGGCCTCGGACTCGAGGCGGGCACGCCTGGCGTCATGTCGAGGCGCACGGAGATTGGGGAGCGGAGCCTTTCGAGGAGGCTCTCCCGGTTGCCTTGCGTGGTTCCCGGTTCTAATCTGAAATCAAAGATAGTCGTATACGGTGATATGGCAAAAAATACGCCATTGATACCGGCGGCGGTGGTGGCACGATAGCACGATGTCGGCGCTGGGCGTCTGCGGAACTAACTTACCCGAGTCCTTGTCGGAGTGTCAATGAGCGGGAGTCCGATGATGGTGTCGGTCGGCACGGATTCTTCAGCCATCTTCTTCGGTACTGCTTCTTTGGTCAGTGCTTGGGAGCTGGAGATGCTTCTTACTGAACGGTGAGTTTAGAACTGATATTTTTCCGGACGGTTCTTGCCTTTATAGTACTCTCGGAGTGGTTCTATCGGTGGGATGTATACTATCGGTGAGCACATACTCTCCCTCCAGTTTACTCTCCGGTCCGCATGCGCGACGCAAGCGCGTTCAACATCAATATTTTAACATAAGTCGGTAAAACAGGCCGTATCTCGCGGTACACTAAAAATTAACCTTTCCACGGTCGAAAAATGGAATCTACGACCCAAAATTAGTCGAAAAAGACATACAGCTCACATTACAGCTTCGCGCATGCGCAGAATAAATTTTTGTAAAAAGACAGTATTCTTCCAGTTTTAGGCCCTAATTACCTCCTACAACAAAATTTACTTTAATCGGTTCATAAACGCTGTTACGGTCGGCGAACACAGTATGGAATACTCGGATTACCTATTATCACAACTATTGTGACTAAACGGACTTAATCGGTGGTGGAAAAGCATTCCCTCAACGTCGGTACTCCTTCAACAAGATGTAACACTCTCAACGGTGACGGTAAAAAAAAAAAGCAATACTCCTTCGGTAAGACGGTCCACCACAGTCACGCCCAACTGTCTCCCGGTGTCGGTCAATCTCGGTACTACTTCAGTATTGCTCTTCTTTCCGGTCCTATGCTCTTCCTACTATGCTCTTTTCGCAAGTTATGCGCTTTTCAAGTCAAACGTTTCTATAGTCCCTGTCTTTCTAGTCAAACGGTTTGAAAGTCCCTGCTCAACAATTTATAGTCCCTGCTCGGGCGCCAAATTGTGACGCGTTTTCGTAGGAGGTGAGGAGAGCAGGGGAGCAGGTCGTGCTCTACGGATCTGCTTTGCTTACGGCAGCGGAACATCGGTCAGTGGATATTTCTCGTGCAGACAGTCATTGGTCAAATGCTCAGCGCAGGGGTATCAGTTTGACGGTATCTACTTATATTCGGAATATCCCTGCTCTCTGAACTGATCAACAGTTTGACTGCCTGAAGGTCAAAACATCCACTCGGTGGTCGGTTCTCGGGCGCCACCCGTGGGATTCATGTGGTCGAGGGCCCACTTATGTACCGGGCAGCTTGTTACAGTGGAGAAACGGCAAGCCAGAGGTCAATTGCGTATATATTGCTGGCTGCCGGCTACCAGTTGTTATATGTAATCTTAAAAATGAGACTAGGTGCCAAGTTTGTGAGGCGTATGAGACTAGATAATGAAACAAACGGTTATAAAACATCCTGTATCCTGTATTCCATTCTTTTATAAAAAGACATGGCCTAAAACTAAGTTACAATCTAAAATGGACAATAATGTAAACAAATAAACGGTCTGGAGGGCAAGAGTATGTTTTGAGAGCTGATCACGGTAGCTCGTACTGATCGGTTGCACTGAAGACGGTAACCCTGCGGTATCATTCACGACGCTATTCACGTACCTCGTACTATACAGTTGCGACGCTATTCACGACGGCTCGTACGCAAATTATCGCGCCTTGTATCTAAAATCCGCGTTCACGGTTCACGGTTCACGGCGCTTCGTATTAAAATTCGACCGATGGCGGTATACGCGGTAACAATAACCCGGCATCGATCGGCGACAGGCGGCGTCTCTACACGCGACGATCTCTACACGCGGCGGCGGCGATAAGCGTCGGGCGGCAGTTTAGCGCCCTTATCAACGGACATCGGAGGGCACCTGGCGATAAAACACATTCCTGGTCAATACGGAAACAAAACTAAACTTACGGCATCAGTGCCTGTGTGTATAGGAGACGGTAGGAAGAAAAGAAAGGAACTGACGCTGCCCGTTCTTATAAGGGTCCTGGACAGCGTCAGCAGGATAGAACGACATTGCCCGTTCTTATAAGGGTCCTCGGCAGTGACGGTAAGATGACACAACATTGCCCGTTCTTACAGGGGTCCTCGGCAATGCTGGCCATTAGCGGGGTAGGACGTAAGGAAGGAAGTGTATGATGAAACACCATATATACACAAGCCTAGCCTCACCTACATTGCTAGACCAGGAAGGCGCGGTCAGGCAGGCGACCCAATCCAGTCCATTTAGACTGTTGACCCGGGTGGAGAACGTGCAGTTCTCAGCGAAATAATGGTCTGCTCGAGCTTAAGTAGTCGGCCCGAGCTCCCACTACGCTGACGTGTGACGGCGTGCCGTGATCGAGCATACAATACTGCTGTATGCGGCGCGCGATTACTATGGTCGGACGCTCTGAAAATCTCGGAAAACGATATTTCTCGGCATAGCGCGGTAAATCTAATTATATTCCGGCAATATTGAAACTTTAAGCAATCTTTTCCCCCAAGAATCAGATTTTTCAGATGTAAAATAAATAAATTAAATCCCTGCGAACATACTCATGCCCAAAAAATTAGTAACTTCGTTACAACAGATTCATTACTTCAACATAAAGATTATTTTAACGAAACGTCTAACTATTTAAAAATAATAAAACTAACACAAGATAGGGTAGAAAACAAAATAAAAGAAATTTTGCCCCATCTTCATAGAATAAAAAGAGGCTTAGTCAATATTATAGGCTCAGTATTCAAAGCTGTGACCGGAAATTTAGACGCGTCGGACGGCGAACGATATGAAAATCTAATAAAAAAAAAATTACAAGAAAATCAAAACAAATTAGCCGAAAATATTCGGACACAAAATTCAATTTCTAAAAGTATTATTGAAAAATTCAACACCACTATTCAAAAAATAAATCAAGATGAAACATTATTGGAAAGTAGAATTAATCAAATCAATATAATAATTCAACGTACAACACAAAGGGAAAATATACTTTTTATTAAAGACATTTTAAATCAAATTATTAATTTATATGAAATAATTGACTCAATTCTACAAGATATAGAAAATGCTATTACTTTCTCTAAACTAAAAATAATGCATCCTAGTATAGTCACGTTAAAAGACCTCTTAGTTGAATTGAAAAAACTTGAAACAACAATAGGCACTAATAGACTACCTTTGCAAGTCAATTTAGAAAATGTATTTTATTTTGAAAAGTTAATAAATGTAGACTGTTTTATATTAAATAATAAAATTACGTTTTTACTAAAAATACTAGTTGTTAAAACAACTACTTTTGAATATTTCCATTTGTACTCAATACTAGTCTTACAGCAGGTCTGTTCAAGGTTGTTATCCCTCGCCATAAGTATTTAATCAAAAATCAATTATACTACGCTTATCGAGGAACCCCTTGTAAAGAAGTATTGCCAAACAATTATCTATGCGATAAAGAAGACTTGCAAGAAATTGAAGACAGAAGCCCTTGTGAAATGCAGCTGATCCAATCCACAAAGAGCACCTCCACCTGTCAAGAAATCTAAGTCGTTGTAACCAGACCAATAATCAATGAATTAGATTCCTCAACGGAATGGATACTAGTTGTGTCAACCGAAGAAGTAGTCGAATTAAAATGCCAATTACAAGATGAAAGAGGAAAACTATATGGTACTTTCTTATTAACCCCGCCTAATGGATGCCGAGGAAAAATCAATGGACTATCGATCACTAATATCCAAAGTATGCTCGAGTCAAAGAAACAACCGATAATTTTCCCAGATTTTGAAGCAACGCCGACGCAGTTCCCTCTGCTCAACCTGAGTCTTCACTTACAAGAAATTAAATTGGACGAATTACATAAACTAAAAAATAAAATTGAAGAAAATGAGCCACGCCTATTCTTTGATGAAGTGCTCAAAGTGCCCAGCCTATGGACAATTTTAATTTACCTAATTTTACTATTTATTCTAGGGTACTTCATATACAGATATTTAATCCGAAAAGGTTACTTAGGAAGAAAAACCACCCCGGATAAAGAAAATGGACCACGTCCACGGATTGAACTACCCCTTGGCAAGTTATAGTTCAAGCTAATGGGGGAGGAGTTATATCACGGCCTAACCCTAGGAAATGCTGACCAAGCAATCCAAGATGTCACGTTTATATACCCGACTTAGAGAAGACGCCGTCAGTCAGTTGATGTCCGTTGAAAACGTAACATAGTTAAACTAATAATTATATACTGTATTTAATCAATAATTCTGTAAACAATAAAATAAATTGTTTTTAAAAAGAATCTCTTCTGATCTCGTGAGTTAACTCGCTATATTGGATTCGCCATATTGAATCCTGAAAAAATACTTTTAAATTCATAATTTACACCCTCAAGAACCCCCTATACAGTTTTGGAGAAAATCGAAAAATGTAAAATTTTAAGGACGCCATATTGAATCCGCCAGATTGAGTTTTTCAAAAAATATTTTAAATTCGAAATTAACACTAACAAAAATCCCCCAATACTCATTTTAGACAAATCAAAAGATGTAGAATCTTTAATCCGCCATCTTGGATCCGCCTGGAAAACTTCCCCACACCAATTTTAGAGAAAATCGGACACAATAATTTTTTTGTTCGCCATATTGGATCCGCCATATTGAATTTTTAAAAAATAATTTCAAATTCGTTGTGTACGACCCCGAAAATTTCCCCATCCCAATTTTGGAGAAAATCGGACAAATTTTTTTTTTTGGCCGCCATATTGTCAGCGCCATCTTGGATTTTACTGCACCAATTTCGTCCAAAAAAATATTGGACCACCGCAGCAACTTCCTTAACATAACGTAAAAAATTTCATTCAAAACAGTGCCGCCTTTCCGGAGCAATCGGTGTACATACATAAAAAAATACGTAGTCGACGAATTGTTTTATTTGTTGAATTGTTTCATTTGTTGAATTTTTTATTCTTTTAAAGGTCGGTTAAAAAATAAAGTATTTATTTACTTTTCTGTTATTTTAAAGAAATTGAAGTCTTTATGGAAAGTAATTCAAATATTTTTTTCTCTTGAATTTAATTTAGGTACAATAACATTGTTTTCTAATTAGATTTAGTATTTCCAATTTAGATACTATCAATAAATAAAATTCCCTTAATGGATCACGGATAGAATTTTTGTTACAAGTTTTTTGTTTATTATATTAAATATATTTTTTGGATGAATACAAAAGTGTAACCCTAATATATTACGATATTTTGTTATCGTCATTTTAAACTTTGATTATTATTTAGTAGTAGTCCTATCTTTCAGAAAAATATGTTATAGGAAGATATAGGTATTTATTTAAATATAACAGAATCATGTTTATTTTCAAGCCATAAAAACATAAGATCAAGAATTATAAAGGAAGTCAATATTACTAGGCAAAAAATTCTTTCCCCTAAAGCAAAACAACAATATTTTTTGGATGAATACAAAAGTGTAACCCTAATATATTACGATATTTTGTTATCGTCATTTTAAACTTTGATTATTATTTAGTAGTAGTCCTATCTTTCAGAAAAATATGTTATAGGAAGATATAGGTATTTATTTAAATATAACAGAATCATGTTTATTTTCAAGCCATAAAAACATAAGATCAAGAATTATGAAGGAAGTCAATATTACTAGGCAAAAAAGTCTTTCCCCTAAAGCAAAACATCTTGAAGAAGAAAGTCTCCTGTTAAACCTCTCAAAACAACTGTTACTTCAGGGTCTGGTCATATTTCATCTTGATATGAAGCAATTAATATTCTCAACACAATCAAATTTTTCTGTGCTAAAAAAAAGATTTATAGTAGTGCTTTCAATAAAAAATCTTATTCACCATTTAAAAGGTTTTATATATTTGTCACAGAAAATATTACGCCTTCATCCAAAAAAAAATATTTTAACTAGAGTTATTCAGCAAGATGCTTTAGAATTTTTTTTGTTGCATTAAATTATATAATGGCAGAGATAATGTTCCAAGTACATCTTATTTTACATCTTTGAAGGCTCTACATATTAAGAATTTTAAGCCTAAACATTCTTCCGCGGCAAACTGTAAAGAAGATCAAAATTAGGGATCAGTAATTTAAAAGAGTTTTTAACAGGTAACATTTAAGAAGACTTCAGTTACCTCCAACCAACTGTTGAAGTGGACATTCTCTCTGCTGCAATAATTCCAGGTCATACCAAAAAGACACATGTACAATTAATGATACCTCCAGATTTCTTGTCAAAAAAATGTTTCTAAAAGTTAGTCGTATTAAGTGTATTAAAAACATGGCGTTGAGGAATCAACTGTTGGATATAGATTTTATTCAGGCTAAATGTTATGATATGATAAAAACTGTTTCACTTGTCCAGGTACTTATTTTAATTTTTTAGTTAGTCATTCAATTTCTAGATTACTTTTTCTAATATCTCCATTATGTCAATTTACAAAACATTTCTTTATTACCAGAAAATATTTTCTCTCAACAGTTACATTTTTCTTTAAATAATTGTATCCAACACACTGATACCCACAAAATATTAATAAAACTGAATATTAAATGTTAAGTTATATTTTTGTAGCAGCCGAACTAATCTAGTGTCAAAAAGAAAGGATGAGAGTTTACTAAATTTTTAGAAATAAAACTAAATTAAGATTTAGAGATCCAGTTAAATTAAGCGCCTATAAAAGTATGTAAGTTAAATTAAAAGATCCAAAATCAGCCAAAAAATATATGGTAGGTTGACTCGTTAAAATTTTGGTATTATGTTTATCGTATATGTGTGTATTTTTATATATTAACTTTTTTTGACCATTCTTAAGAATACCTAAAAGCTCTTTTTTAAAATTTATTAATTATTTACTTAGCCTGAGGAAGGAAGTTGTCAAATTGCCTAAATAACAGAAGAAAAAATATCCGTGGTTTACTTGCATGAATGTTTTGGATAAGGTAACAGAAAAGGTTTCTCATCTTATGCTTTAAAAAAACTACGCATTTTTTTTTAATAATTAGGCAGAAAAATTAATTTTTTCGATATTATGGAGAAACTACAGAATATAGAGAAAAATGGTGTAGAGACAGTTTATGCATCTTGAAAAGATCTACAAAATGACTTTTTGAATGTTAAAATAGCTTCACGAACAAAAAAATTATTGCAAAAAGGACGTCAAAATTAACACTTCACGAGCTGGTCAAAGCGGGGTAATCTGAAAGAAGCACGACGGGGAGTCATGGAGCCCGCTTGAAAAATTTGCAATATCTTGGCTTCCCAGTAACAAGAGCCTCCATTTTTTTTTTTTAATTTGAGGTGACTCGTCGAAACAATAATTTTTAGCATATTTTCAACCTCTTCGTACCATACCCATACCCCAAAAAATGCTTTTTTCTTAAATTATATTTTATCATGTGATATTTGAGCTACGACAGATATATAAAATGTAGATTAAGAAATTAATGATTGTACAAAAAAATGCTTCAAAATATTTGGTATATAATATAAAACTGAAGAAGACTAGCAAAATGTAAACTAATATTTAAACACACCAAATTAATGAAACAAATTATAAATATAATTATTAAAATATTTCTATATTCGTATAATATACAGAAAATATTTTTACTGCCCACAACAAATATAATAAAAGTTAAAAAAACAAAATAATTTCAAAAAAGCATTTTCGACGTTCTTTTTGCAATAACTTTTTTGTTTATGAAGCGATTTTAACATTCAAAAAGTCATTTTGTAGATTTTTTCAAGATGCATAACCCGTGTGTACATCATTGTTCGCCATATTCTGTAGTTTCTCCATAATATCGAAAAAATCAATTTTTCGGCCTAATTATCTGAAATGTATCCTCTTTGTAGTATATTGCATTAATTGTAGTGGAATTTGTGCAAGATTTTAAGGACGCATTGTATATTGTTCTTCAAAATGTGTAATGAATGAATGAAACAAAGGTGGTGATACTTGATCATCGATGCCTAGACCTCATTGGACCCTTTACATCCCACCATAGCTCAAGTCATTCGAGGTTAATCGCCCTTGCGAATCCAAGCAGCCTCGTTAGTTGAACTTACCTAACTTCTACCGCTAAAAAAATTGTATCTCAGAAATGTCTTTTTCTCAGTCCGTTGAGTACTGGGCACTCTCCGAGGACATGGTCAAGAGTTTCATCCTCCTCCAGACAATGTCTGCACGTCGGATCGTCTACGATATGTCACATTTTAAAATAATTTCATAAATATGCTAAAAGTGCCAATCATAACAGAAAATAATTAAATGAATATTTCGCCAGGCCATCATTGGAGGCTTGCCTTTTCAATCACGAGTGGCGCTAAAACATTTTAAAAGGAACTACATTTTTAATATATTTACATGCCTTCCCATACTGCTAATGCACTATATGTTCCTTTTATTGTGCAAACGTGTCTTTCGAATATTAATATTTTCTTCTCCTCGCGAATTTACCGGGAAGGTTTCGTGTCTACGACCTTCATCGGCGTTAAGACTTTTTAAAACTTCTAAGCGGTTTTCCGAGATTTGAAGATTTTTATTTAAGGTTAATTGTGCGTCAGAGGATTCACGTATTGGTAAAATTGAGACGCGCCACAATCCTCTGCTCCCCCCCCCCCCAATAGTTCTGGGATTTGAAACGAAGAACGGTGAACCAGAACTATTCCCAAGGTTCCTACTGTTGATTGCCGTAGAGTTAAAAAGATTTATCAATTTTTTCACCGACCCGAATTGTATCGATGATTCATCGCGCCCAGTGTTTTCTATATTAGTCTTTTGTCCTGTTTTGTTTGTCCTGTCTGAGGTGCCCATTTTTACGGCGACCGGTCTCTCAGCCACAGAGGACCCTCCATTACCACCCGAGTGACTGGTATAGCTACTCTCCTCATTAGACACGGACTGAACATAATAGAGATTGGATATTTTTAATTTGAAAGAAGTACTTTGTAATTATTATTTTAATTATCTCAGAAATTTCTGATTAAATGGTTTTGCAAATGTTATTACACACGGGGGACTTCTTTTTAATTATTTGTTTTCAGTCTGGTTTTTAATTTAAATTACTGGCGTTAAATAATATTTTTTGTTTTTGATTAAACCCCGTATAGTAATAATGATATTCGATGTTGAGCTCTTGCGCAATTAATGATTGTCTTAAACCTAAAGATCAAGTGGCGTCCCACTGTCTTTTACAAATTAAAACTAATATTGTTTTTACAAAAAATTTATTACTTAATTATTTAAGTTTTATAATTAAAGTAAAAAGTTATTTAATTAACTTCGAAAGAATATATTAAAGGAATTTAACTTATTTAAAATGAATGTTTTTCTAAAGGATTAGTTTTCTATCCAACTATGGATTAATTTAGAAAATTAATGGAATAATCCAATTAAGATTTCAAATATATGATTAGCTAATTGTAATTTCTAATCCAAGTTTTAAACATTAGAGTTTTTTAAAAAGTTTAAAAATATTTCTGACAAAATGACGAAGTTATTAAAATTGGTAAAGGTTGCCTCTAAATTTACCAAAATTCTTTGAGACACCAGATACCAATAAAAAAGATTAATTGAAATTTTTTGCACTCAATTTAATATCTAGAAAATTATATATTTTTGTTTTTTTCCAAAACCATAAAAGAATTAAAAGAGTAAAATAAAACTGAATTCTAATTATTTTTAGTATTTTTAAACTATTTGAAAATAAATAAATTAATTTTAATTTTCGACTTATAGAAAAGTCAATAACTATTTTTCGCAATAAATAAAAGATATTTAATTATCAATTAATCTTCTTTTTAATTTTATTAAGTAAAACAGAAACTCTAAGTTTCTTTACAAAATTATTTTTACTAACAAAGTAAAATTAGTGGATTAATTTGGTTTAATTTATGTTTAAAAAGTTCTAATTAGGTATATTGTTAAAATATCATTCAATTTAGTAATATCTTTTTAACAAAGAATGGAATATTTCTGTCAATGTCGGGAATTTTCCCATCACGGAGAATAATGGATCATATGCGTCACCCTAATTCTGTTTTTTCCCCATTGACGGAATGTTTTAATAATGCACAATATCACAAAGTTTTTATTTGAAGTCTTTTCAAGTGAATTTTAAAGTTTTTATAAATTTATCACTCGTTAAAAGTCTAATTAATTATTGTTCATTTTCACTAAAAGTATACGGGTAATTTTTGAGTTTTAAAGTTTATCACACAGAAAACAGTATTGGTAATAAGAGTTAATTTTTATAAGAAAGTCAAAATAAAGGTTCAGTGTAAGGGTTACATAGGTAGAAATTATCGAAATAACAGACTAGCGTGGTGGGGAGGATTTTCATGCAGATTAATGTAATCCGTTTGCCAACAGATGAAATACGTTCTGGGAAGAATGTGAGGGTAGGCGCCATCTTTTCATAATTTCACGTGTTTTATTTCAGTTTGTTTCATTCTATTTAATAGAATTTATTAATATATTATAAATAATTATTTATTTTAAAAAAACTGACTAGCAATATGGCAGCAAAAATATGATTTAGTCCTAAATAATAAAACTTATTCTTTAGATTTGATAGAATTTTTCGTAACTTATATATATTTATATATAAATTGACTTAAATCGACCTATTTTGACGTCAAGAGTCTGTCATCAAACCGTTTTACAAGTATTTTCCAGACACTCTATATATAGATATATACGTATACATATACATATACATATACATACATATATATATATATATATATATATATATATATATATATATATTATATATATATATATATATATATATATATATATATATATATATATATATATTATTGTGAAAACGCTCCTCTCGGGTGATTAAAATTTTCTTCACGTCGCGGTTTTCCCAAGAAGGTTTCGCGTCTATGACCATCATCGGCGACAAGACTATGTAAAACTCTTAAGCGATTTTCCGCGATTTGAAGTTTTTTGTTGGAGTTTAATTCTGCGTTGGAGGAAGCGTGGATTGGAGATCTCGAGGCGCGCCACAATCCTCTGCTCTCGCCCCCAATAGTTCTGGCGTTTGTAACGGAGAGATGTGAGCCAGAGCTATTACCAAGGTTCCCACTATTAATTGCGGACGAATTAAAAAGTTTCATCAATTTCTTAACCGATCCGAATTGAATTGAAGATTCCTTTTGGGTGCTAATTTCCATTTTTGTCACATGTCCAGTTTTGTCTGTTCTGTCTGGTGTGCCCAGTTTTACGGCGACCGGTCTCCCGGCAGCAAAGGACCCTCCATTATCACCCGAGTGACTGGGGTAGCCACTCCCCTCATTGGTTACGGACTGAACAATAAAAGGGTTAGACATATTTACAGAAAGAAGTACTTTTTAATTATTTGTCTTCATAAATTCCAGAAATTTTTGATTAGATTATTAGGCAAAAAATTATTACACACGGGGGACTTCTTTAATTAAAGTTGTCAGTCTGGTTTTTAAAAAAGTTATGACTTAATAAAGTTGGAATTATTATTACAGTCTCAAAATAAGTCTTTGGTCTCAGTCTGCTAATTGTTGAAGACAGATAGCTATGTTATTTAGGCCTTTGGTATTTCTTTTTTGTTATTTAATTAATAAAAAACCGAATCGACGTTGTTAAATTACCGGCGTTAATTAATACTATTCTTGTAGTTTTTGATTAAACCCCGTATAGTAATAATGATATTCGATGTTGAGCTCTTGCGCAGTTAATGAGTGTCTTAAACCTAAAGATCAAGTGGCGTCTCACTGTCTTTTACAAATTAAAACTAATATTTACACAAATTGTTTTTACAAAAAATTTATAACTTAATTGTTAAAGTTTTATAAATAACAAGAAGTTATCTAATTAACTTCGAAAGAAAATGTTGAAAGAATTTAACTTATTAAAAATAAATGTTTTTCTATAGAGTTAATTTTTTACCCAATTATGAATTAATTTAGACATTTAATTGAATAATTCAATTAAGGATTCAAGAATATAATTAGTTAATTAAAATTTATAATTTAAGGTTTTTATTTTAGAGTGTTAGAGATTTAAAAATACTCTTGACAAAATGGTGTTAGGTCAAAATTAATAAATGCTGTCTCTGATTTTATCAAAGTTATTTGGGACACCAGGTACCATTAAAAAGGGTTAATTGAGATTTCTGTTTCAAATTATAATTTAAATAAAATTATAAGTATTTGTTTTTCCTAAAAAACCGGATTCTAATTATTTTTAATAACTAAAACCATTTCGAACAAACAAATAAACTTAATTTCGGTTTATAGAAAATCAGTAGTTAGTTTTTGAAATAATTAAAAGGTATTTAATTATCAATTAATCCTCTTTTATCTTTTATTAATTAAAAATAGAAACTTTAAGTTCCTTTACAAAATTATTATTATTAATAAAATAAAACAAGTTAACTAATTTGTTTAACTTGTTAACAAAAAATCTAATAAATTTATTATTAAAATATGATAACATTTATGAAAATGTTTTAACTAAGAACGGAATATTTTGGTCGATGGCTGGAAATTTCCTATTGCTCGAGAACAATGCGACACTCTTGTCTTTTGGGTTTTTTTCCACTGACGGAATATTAAGAGAATGCACAATGTCGCAATGCTTTATTTTTTAAGTCTTTTAAAATGAATTTTAAGGTTTTTAGAAAGTCGGCACTTGTTTAAGAGTTTAGTTTAATTATTGTTTATTTGTTATTGTGCTAATTATTATTTAATTAGAGTTTTATCTGTGACAAATATCTTGTGAAATTTTAGTCACTCGTAAAAAGTATTTGTAGTAACTAATTTAATAAAAATTGTAAGTTGAGTTTAAGAGTTTATTGCACAGAAAACGGTATTGATAATAAGTTTTAGTTTTTATAAAAAGGCACAATAAAAGTTTTTAAAGTCTTTGAATGCCCGGTATTACTAATGGTGGTTTCTCCCACAGTGTCGAACACTTATCGAACACAGTGGTTATCCGTGCCACGAGTTTTTCTAACAGAATAAGTTGCCAGAACTTTTACGGTCAACGACTCGAAAGTGAGCTAGTGTTTCGCGCCCTTACTTTCCGATCTTTGCTGAGATCCGGATTTTTGCCTAACAACTTAACGCAATTTAAAAACCGCTCTAACCCCGGCGACAAAACGAGTCTTCTGTTTCTTCTCGACGGAAATCAATCCTCCAATTTCTTGGGAAAATTTGCAGGAGGTTGAAGCCCGCCAATTAAAGATTCCCGTATCCTTTCACTAGCTGAGTGCACGTGCTAGCTAATCAGATAACGACGGCGATCTCGCGTCGGGAGGGTTAATCAGCAAAATGCCTGTAATTTACCAAACGATCTGAAGAAATTTGCCCGCTCTAAGCCTACGAATACTGCTTCGTGTCCCTCGTTGTTAGGCTTAGTAAAAAATGGGATCGAGCGTCGCGTTCCGATGGTATTTATAGTTTCGGGGTTCACTGTTTACCCGAGTGACCATAGACGTGGCTGAAAATGATTTTTAAGGCTATATTAGACCTTTTCAAACAATAATATTAAGGAAAATTGTAAAAATTATGTGTTTTCACCCCCCCCCTCTTCTTGTACATGTCGACAATAAATTGAACTCTTTGAAACTGGAGTTATACCACTTTCTACTCCGGGATACATTCCCGGCATTTATCGTTACTTCTTCTACTTCGTTTAATGATTCACTTAACTCTTCTGGAAAATCTGTATTTTCTGGCAGTTCTATCACATTTTCATTTGGTTCTGACCTAGGTTCCGTCGGTTGCTGTAACCTCGTCGGTTCTTGGTGAATTTCTATTGCGATTTCCTGCCGCTCGGAGATTTTTTCTTCCAGACCAGACTTCTTAAAATCCGGCACTTCTGCCGGCTGATTATCGACGACCTCAAATTCCGAAATGTCTGATTCGGACGTTTGGTCGTCATCTACGTCTTGGTTTAGTACGTTTCCTGATGGGGCAGGTCGCAGATCATCATGATGAACGGTATGCATTCCGCTTTCAAATTCGACCTCGTAAGTTGTATCTCCGTTCACTTTTATGATCTTATGCGGTCCTGTCCAATACGGAGCGAAGGCGTGACCTCTTCTGAATTTGGCTTTCGCGTTCACTAAATCGCCTACCTGAAATTCCACTAGAGGCTCTGACTCATCGTGATATTCCCGGCGTTGGTATATTTTTTGTTTCTCAGCGGTTTCTCCTAATTTCCGTGTTCTTTCTTTTTTACTAAACGCATATCGTTGCTTAGGCTAGTTGCGCTGCCACTCACCTGGCGCGTTTAGTTCGTAACCTAATATGATTGACGCTGGGGTCTCTCCGGTAGCGCGGCATACCTTGCCGCGCAGTACTTGTAAAGCTTTCGGGAAAAGTTCCTCCCATGCGCTGGCTCTACGTTTCATGAGCAATACTTTTAAGATCTTCTTCAGTTCTTGTATCTTCCGTTCTACCGCATTAGCTTGCTGGTGGTAAATAGCAGAAAACATTTTTCGATGTCATTCTCCCTGCAGAAATTTTTAATCTTATTCGAGGTAAAGATTGGATACTTATCGGTTATTATGGTTTTCGGGATGCCATAACGACATATAATTTCGTTGTTAATAAATTCCTGGATGATGTTCGAATTTACTTGTACGTAGGCTTTTGCCACTACCCATTTCGAGAAAACGTCTTCTGCTATGACAATGTATCGAGCCCCAGTTCTAGCATCCGGTGGTTCATAGGGTCCTAGAATGTCCATTGATGACATCTGGAAGGGCAACTTCGGGCTGTGAGCACGTAATGGCGCCCTCGCCTGTTTTTGTTGTGTTTTGCAAACAGCACAAATTATGCAATTTTTAATATATTTATTTATCGTTTCTTTTTGTCTGTCCCACCAGAATGTAGTAGCTATGTTTTTTATAAGTTTCGTCAACACCTGGATGTGCCGCTTCATCTACATCGTGATAGTTATGTATTACTTTGTCCACGAGTCTTTTTGGTACCACGATTTTGTCACCAGATTTGTGTCGTCTATAACCTAAATCTCCGTGCATGATGAATTCGCGACAGATCTTCCTTTGACCAGGCGTCGTCGGGTCATGTTCCCTGAGAATTTCTAGAGTATTTTTAGACGTCTTAGATATCTGATGCGTGATTGAGCGTCTGCGATTTCCTCGAATAATTCTGATCTATTGATCATATTTACTTTTGACAAAATGTCACGGGGTAGTATTCGTTCATTATCAGGTGTAGCATTGTAAATGATATTATTGTCTGGATTTCTACTTAGATAATCACACAGCTCATTATTTTTCCCGGAAACATGTTCGATCGTGAAATCGTATTCTTGCAACTGCATAGCCCATCTAGTTAGCTTTGCCCTTGCATCTTTAAATTTATGTAGCCACGTAAGGGCTTTGCTATCTGTTCTTAACACAAATGGATTATCTTGAAGATATCCATTAAAATGCTCTATACCCCAAATTATAGCTAGGCACTCTTGCTCATTGACGTGATAACGTTTTACAGTGTTGTTAAATTTAGCACTAGCATGAGAAATGATATGCTTCCTATTATTAATTTCTTGATACAAAATAGCAGCCATTCCTTCCAGACTGGTACCTGTCTGTAAAATAAATGGGTATCTATAGTCAGGTCGATGCAGCGGTTTACAATTTTTTATTGCCCGTTTTACTTCTTCAAAAGCTTTTTGTTCTTTCTGCGTCCAATTAAACGGTTTGTTTTTATGGAGCAGTTCACAAATTGGCGCAGTTAGGCTAGACAAGTTTGGAACGTATTCACGCAGCCAATTTACTAAGCCCAAAAACGAATGGATACCTGTACGGCATTTAGGTCTAGGAAAATTCTCTATTTGTATCTGGTGTTTATCTAAGGGTTCCACCCGATCCTGTTTAATCAGATGACCCAAATATTCTAGCTCTTATTGACATATTCGGCTTTTCTTCCCGGATAGTTTTACGTTATGAATTCGCAGTCTCTCAAATACCTGCTGTGCATGTTGGAGATGTTCGTTTTTAGTATTACTATAAATGATGATGTCATCTAAATACACCAGTACAGTCTTCTGGATTAAGCCAACTAAGACTTCAGAAGTCATTAGTTTTTGAAAGGTACTGGGTGCGTTTTTTAGCCCGAAAGGCATAACACAGAACTGATAGAAAGCTCCGTCAGGTGTGCTAAAAGCAGTGTATTTTTTTGACTTGGCTTCAATTGGAATTTACCATTACCCTTTCCTTAAGTCCAAGACTGTAAAATATTTAGCCTTAGAGATTTCTTTTAGTGAATCTGTAATTCTAGGCAAGTTAGTAGATTCATCGGTTGTTATTAAATTTAACTCACGAAAATCTACGCGGAAGCGCAGATCTTTTCCCTCTCTTTGCACAATTACAGGAGGACTTGAAAACTCTGAGGTGGACGGCTCTATCACACCCAATGTTAGCATTTCTTCTAACTGTTGGTAGAGAATTCTTCTTTTGGTTCTACTTAAGGAATAACAGCGCTTATTCACAACTTTTGGTTGTTTCAATGTTATTTTGTGACTTGTGGTCCTAGTCGTAGGTTGTGTTAATCCTTTTACAAATAAATCTTTGAATTCATTTAACAAATTTCTGAATTCGTTTGGACATTCAGGGGTTAACACTAGTAATTCGATCTGTCCCGATTCTTTAATCGGATTTCTTTGGCAATAAACGGTTTTCCTGATATGCTTCCCTAAATAGATACATTTTCGCGAAAAGTCAATGATTGCTTTTTCCTTATTCAAAAAAGGTACACCTAGTAGAAGCTGTCCATCCAGTTTATCTACGACCAAGAGTGATACTAAATAATCTCTCTCTTCGATCCGTAGCGACTTGTCGCAGGCTCCCAATATTCGAGCCTCCGCATTATTATATGCTAACCGGATTTTTTGAAGGGTTGTAGGTCTAAATTCGTCTGATACTAATTGTTGAAAGATTAAATTGCAATCTGCTCCGGTATCAATCAATGCGTCGTAAGTTAATCCGTTACATTCGGCTTTTAATACTGATTGACAAGTTCTACTTACTACTGTAACTTGCGGAATGTCTGACAATTCCTTTGAGATTTTTCGTTGCATAGTCCCTTTTTTAGGTGGCTTAATGTCCCTAATATTTGATTCTTTTAAGCACCGGGGATTTTGAATTTTTTCTTCTTCTAAATCTCGTTCTATTAATTTAGCCAATGATATAAGCTTGTCCAGGTTAATTAGCTTACAAGCTCTAACCCTGGAACGTATGGCCGGTACTAATTGAGTCACGAGTACTTCCAGGAAATTTTCTATTTTCCCTTCCGGTTCTACCCGTGAGTATAATGCGCACTTGCGCAGAATGAACATTTCTACACTTTCATTTGGTTTTTGTTTTACACCGTATAATTCGGTTTTTAAGTCGATTACATTTTCCACACTGGAAAATTGTTCTATTAACATTTGAGCGAAGTCACAATAATTTTTGATGAAAGGCTTATATGGTTCATACCATGATCTAGCTCTTCCCGTTAGCTGTTCGCGAGCATAATATAATGTCTCGTATTGAGCTAATTTGTTTTCATGGATCCAATTCTCAATTTCGTGGAGGTAAAAATAAGGATCTTCAAAGTCCTCTCCACCGAAATGAGTTTTAATTGGAGTTTTGGTTGTCAAGGTTTGACGTTCTAGTTGCTGCGTAGAATTGTCAAAATTTTTGCATTTTGCAAATTTAATTGCATTTCTGCATCTTGTAATTGATCTTTGTTTCTAGGAATCTTCTTCCTTTTTTTTTGTTTTATTTTATTGGGAATTTTTTCCTGTGTAAGTGGAGCTGCCACTTGGCAAGAGCTGGTATGCTGATGCTGTGGGTAAGCCGGGCATTTTTCAGCGCCGGAGTTTGCTCTGGGAGTCGTTGATTTTAAAATAGTTGGGTTATGAAGGTAATCTGAAGCATTTATGCTCTCTTGCTCGCTCATACGTTCCCGACGTTTCGTAATTGCTGGCCGACTCTTCAGGGAAACTTTCCCCACCAGGGATACCATATTGTGAAAACGCGCCTTTCGGGTGATTAAAATTTTCTTCACGTCGCGGTTTTCCCAAGAAGGTTTCGCGTCTATGACTATCATCGACGACAAAACTCTGTAAAACTCTTAAGCGATTTTCCGCGATTTGAAGTTTTTTGTTGGAGTTTAATTCTCCGTCAGAGGAAGTGTGAATTGGAGATCTCGAGGCGCGCCACAATCCTCTGCTCTCGCCCCCAATAGTTCTGGCGTTTGTAACGGAGAGATGTGAGCCAGAGCTATTACCAAGGTTCCCACTATTAATTGCGGACGAATTAAAAAGTTTCATCAATTTCTTAACCGATCCGAATTGAATTGAAGATTCATTTTGGGTGCTTATTTCCGTTTTTGTCATATGTCCAGTTTTGTCTGTCCTGTCTGGTGTGCCCAGTTTTACAGCGACCGGTCTCCCGGCAGCAAAGGACCTTCCATTATCACCCGAGTGACTGGGGTAGCCACTCGCCTCATTGGACACGGACTGAACAATATAAGGGTTGAACATATTTACAGAAAGAAGTACTTTTTAATTATTTGTCTTCATAAATTCCAGAAATTTCTGATTAGATTATTAGGCAAGAAATTATTACACACGGGGGACTTCTTTAATTAAAGTTGTCAGTCTGGTTTTTTAAAAGTTATGACTTAAAAAAATTGGAATTATTATTACAGTCTAAATATAAGTCTTTGGTTTCAGTCTGCTAACTGTTGAAGTCAGATAGTTATGTTACTTAGGCCTTTGGTAAGTTTTTTTTGTTATTTAATTAATAAAAAATCGAATCGACGTTGTTAAATTACCGGCGTTAATTAATACTATTCTTTTAGTTTTTGATTAAACCCCGTATAGTAATAATGATATTCGATGTTGAGCTCTTGCGCAGTTAATGAGTGTCTTAAACCTAAAGATCAAGTGGCGTCCCACTGTCTTTTACAAATTAAAACTAATATTTACTCAAATTGTTTTTACAAAAATTTATAACTTAACTGTTTAGGTTTTATAAATTACAAGAAGTTATCTAATTAACTTCGAAAGAAAATGTTGAAAGAATTTAACTTATTAAAAATAAATGTTTTTCTATAGAGTTAATTTTTTACCCAGTCATGAATTAATTTAGACAATTAATTGAATAATACAATTAAGGATTCAAAAATATAATTAGTTAATTAAAATTTCTAATCTAAGTTTTTTACTTTAGAGTATCTCAAAAAGATTTAAAAATACACTTGACAAAATAGTGTGAGGTCAAAATTAATAAATGCTTTCTCTGATTTTATCAAAGTCATTTGGGACACCAGGTACCATTAAAAAGGGTTAATTGAGATTTATGTTTCAAATTATAATTTAAATAAAATTATAAGTGTTTGTTTTTCCTAAAACTAAAACAAAAAATTTAAAACGGGTCAAATAAAACCGGATTCTAATTATTTTTAATAATTAAAACCATTTCGAACAAACAAATAAACTTAATTTATAAAAAATCAGTAGTTTGTTTTTGAAATAATTAAAAGTTATTTAATTATTAATTAATCCTCTTTTATCTTTTATTAATTAAAAATAGAAACTTTAAGTTCCTTTACAAAATTATTATTATTAATAAAATAAAATATATAAACTAATTTGTTTAATTTATTAACAAAACGTCTAATAAGTTTATTATTAAAATATTATAACATTTATGAAAATGTTTTAACTAAGAACGGAATATTTTGGTCGATGTCTGGAAATTTCCTATTGCTCGAGAACAATGCGACACTCTTGTCTTTTGGGTTTTTTTCCACTGACGGAATATTAAGAGAATGCACAATGTCGCAATGCTTTATTTTTTAAGTCTTTTAAAATGAATTTTAAGGTTTTTAGAAAGTCGGCACTTGTTTAAGAGTTTAGTTTAATTATTGTTTATTTGTTTAATCTGCTAGTTGTTATTTAATTAGAGTTTTATCTTTAACAATTGTCTCGTAAAAAGTATTGGTAGTAACTAATTTAATAAAAATTGTCAGGGTAATTGCTGAGCTTAAGAGTTTATCGCACAGAAAACGGTATTGGTAATAAGTTTTAGTTTTTATAAAAAGTCACAATAAAAGTTTTTAAAGTCTTTGAATGCCCGGTATTACTAATGGTGGTTTCTCCCACAGTGTCGAACAATTATCGAACACTGTGGTTAGCCATGCCACGAGTTTTTCTAATAGAATAAATTGTCCGGGCTTCAACGGTCAGCGACTCGGAAGTGAGCCAGTGTTACGCGCCCTTATCTTCCGGTCTCTGCTGAGATCCGGATTATTGCCTGACAATTTAGCATAATTTAAAACTGCACAGTTTGAACAAATTGCTAAGGAACACAATTTATCCTATTCCACCACCATCGAGATGATGGCCTACCTGTACCACCATACCGAGAAGAAAGTCAAAACTTACCCTCCCCGCCACAGTGATATGGTTGGAACGAAGTTTGCATTTACTTCATTCATAGACGGAGCTGCATATAGTTGTACGTTTTGCTGAATGTGATTTCAGCACTACAACGACATAATGTGGGTATATCCACTGCTATTGCATCTCACACGGAGGTATCCGTGAAAGCCGCATAAACATATATAGGCCATCCGGCGGGAGGTCGGCGAAGCCGCGTTCAGTATTTGCATGCTTCCTTCTGACCTGTCCTTTGCACAGCCAGGTGCATGTCGGTACCCTGATGAGTCTAGTAGAGACGAAACATGTTCCTCTGCCGTATCATTGTGGCGGGGAGGGTAAGTTTTGACTGTCTTCTCGGTATGGTGGTACAGGTATGCCATCATCTCGATGGTGGTGGAATAGGATAGCAATTTTTTCAAACTGTGCAACCTCTAACACGGAAAGGATATGGTTGGAGCGAAGTTTGCATTTACTATTCGCATTCTACTTCATATATATATATATATATATATATATATATATATATATATATATATATATATATACAAGACTGTGTATTGAATTGTCAAAATATCTTTACAATGCTCGCATATTTGTTCATTTGCATCTATTAGTAAACATAACTTGGTATAAAAAAATATTTCCCATCCTAATCTGTTTTGTTACCATTTAGAACATATATGTTTACTAAACTGCATATATTTATTCCTTTATTCATTCACGACATACAGTGTTTCTTCAATAGTGGCGTTAGTGTTTGCTAGTCTTCGAAAGATTCGCTAGATTTGAGCTCGTTGTCAGTGTCATTTTAAGCTTGTTGTAGACCTCAATTTGTCAGTATTTTCAATTCTCCTCATCTGGCCGATACTACCAAAAAAAGGCCTTTCATTATCAGTCTTGTCCCTGCTGGCGTCGTTTTGATTTTCATCTTTTTTTGCATAAATTTTTGTTTATGTGACATTAACCTTCTTCAACTCTTTTCAAAATTTTCTCTTCTTTTTCGGCTGTTTAAGTTCTTTGAATACGACCCCTACCTTCAATTTTTATCTTAAAGCTGCCGGTTTTCGGAGATGACACTCAATATTGGCAAATGTTTGATGATTTGTTATTTTGCGGTTAGGAAATCTCTCTGTGTAAACTCTAACACTTTGACGCCCATTTCCTTAAAGTTATAAACAACTTTGTTTAGCATAATATTTTTCTTACAATTGTACGTGGTTGCCTAACCAAAAAGTAATGTTTGGTTACAACTTTTTATACGTTGATTCAACGTGCGTGTGTTTACTGGGCGTTGTCTGCATTATGTAATCTCCACTATTTCCCGGTTCCCCTTTATAATTTACTCATTTAAAGGCAAATGACAAAAGTTACAAAACAATAAGAACTGTGCACTTAACCTCCGTCAAAGCCATCTACACACCAAAACATATATGAACCATAAAGGTTAAAATCAATGTCACATGTCCAAGGTAACCTTGAGCAAAGTCAAGGTTATGCACAGCATTGAACGCGTAACTTCCCTCAAGGTCAGGGCGACAACAATGCCGTATTGAACGTCAAGGTCAAAATCAAGATCGTGTGGAAGGAACCGGGTATTGTTCACTACTTCTGACTTCTTTTAAATTAAAGCTAAATTATTATGAAGGAAATGTTAACATATTACAATTACTATTATGAATGTTGGTAACCGCATATTGAGGGAGAAATAATTTTAAATGTTGAAATTCTATTACTTGGCAATAGGTTGTATGGACATTTCTAGATCTTACACTTAGTTAAAATATTTATGAAATATTTCAATAAGTGTTCAGTGTGCAAATGAATACCTCACCCAGAGATTTTTTAAAAGCTTTTGAAACATTTCATGGAACGTTTCTGGAAACATTTCTAAAACTTGCGTCAACTTTTCCAGAAGTAGTAAGTAGCTCGCATTAAAGTTGGTTAGAATTTTTCTTAAATATTCCATAAATATTTCAGGAAACATTTATTATAATATTTCATTAAGCTTTCATGCTACTTAAAATTAACCCTAATAAGACGGCGGCTTTATTGTTTTGCAGTGATAACATTAGAAACAGCCTGTTAAATATTTTAGATATAAAAATGTGTCCCGATACTATGTCTTTTAAAGAATGTATTAAGAATTTAGGTAATATGATAGATACAAAACTAAAATTCACAGAGCATGTAACATTGTGTTTAAAAAGAGGTTTTTCCATGTTGAAGATGATTTATGCACATAGACGACATCTCTCTCAAAAAACAAAAACTGAATTATGCGATTCACTAATTTTATCGCATTTTAATTTTGCGGATAACGTCTATGGCCCTTTTTTCGGTTCTGTCGATACCAGACGAATTCAAGAACTTCAAAATTCATATATACATACATAACATGTTTAATATACGACTTCTTCACTCATTGCATTTATATTATAAAATAGTCAAATTGAAAACTCCACCTTACCTCTAAAATAAACTTAAATTTCAAACTGATGTTCAGAGCTTAAATATAGATAGATTCATGAATCTTTTTTTTTGCCATTTTTATATGTACTAGCTCCGTCACTCTTTCTCTGCTTCTACTTGATTTCTTCTTTCTTTTCTTCCAATTAAACGTTCTAGCTGATTCTAGTATTATGTAAACTATTTAACTAAAAAAACACTGTAGTTGTTTGTAAAATTGTTTAATTTAATTTTCTAATACTGGTTTGAACAGCATCTACAATCACGTAGGATGCTGCTAGAGGCCTTTTATTCATTCTTTTGTAATAGTATTTTTTTCTTTTGTAAAATTTTGTGGAATAATAAATGTATTATTATTATTTATTATAACATATATATATATATATATATATATATATATATATATATATATATATATATATATATATATATATATATATATATGTTTACCGTAGCTTATCGTGACATTTTCCGATATCTATAGTACTTTACCGCGACATCATGGTGTTTAGCGCCACGTCGCGCCAAAATTTCGACATCTACCGTATTTTAGCGCACCATTGCGATGTTGCAAAATTTAGCGCGACTTCCAACTGCTGCCCTTAACACATGACATTATATTATTAAATTATCAAGATTTACAAGCCAAATGGCTTCCCACTCCCTCCAGGGATTATTCACTCATACCAGGTATACAAAGACACCAAAAATATGAAGCTCTGTGGGGACCCTTTCCATGTTATCGGGTCCTAGGTGGCGTGGTCTTCTGCACTTCCTACAAACTTTCGGACGGTTCGCGCGGTTGCAAGGAGAATCGCCTTCTGAATCGGTTTATACAGATGCTCACTAAGGCCCAGTCCCTTGATGTTCTGCAGGAGGTTCTTTGGTATTACTCCAGTAGTTGACAGTTTATAGGAATCGTGTGGACGCTGTTCATTGTCCACTGTCTGCGGATTTGCACCTCCAGATCTCTGTATTTGTATTATTAAATTATTATTATTTTTATTCTAGATTAATTTATAATAGAAACAAATGCAGTTTTTTTCTATATAAATTTGACATAGTTCTAATTTATGTGAGGTGGGTGTAAATGATGTTGAGTGTGATAAAGAAGGCATGCTAATTGCTGCGGTCAGACTGCGAGGGATCACTAGTGAGAGGAGTCTTGGAGCAGACATGAAAAAGACCGACGCAAAAAATGTATGGGTAATTCGAACTTCGTCGTCCGAAAAAATGTATGGGTAAGAACATGGCTTCAGTAAAACAAGTGAAAAAAATGTATGGGTAATTGAAATTTCGTCGTCCAAAAAAAATTATGAGTAAGAAGATGGCTTCGGTAAAATAAGTGAAAAAATTAGATATTCCTAAAAAACAAATTAATTGAATGCCGCAACTAAAATTGAAGAATCTCTGGAAGGTTAAAGTTTTTCTATCTAATTTTTTATTTTTTGACGAAAAATAAAAATGACACGTTTTTTTGAATAGTTATTTGTTTGGTTATTATGGGAAAACTCAAGTTATGGTATAAGGTGTCGCGATCCTTAGGTGCCAGATCCCGTTCCACAGCAACCTCCTTCAGATATATGGAGTATACTCGATCTTTGGCTTAACACAAGTGAATCTCGGGTCCTTACGTCCGCAATTTATCTTTAAAAAAGGGGAAAACTCAGAGACACTATTTTTACCGATCCTGGAATCTTCAACAATAATCCGCCTTTCAGCTATCGGTCACGAACGGATAGGGGTGTTATAGTCCATATCTTTCTGATGGCAGTATACACCTTCCAGATCTTCTAGAAGAGTCAATAAACCCACGAAATAATCTGGTTAGGCACGTACGTCAGGGAAGTTTGCCTATAACACCCCTATCCGTTCGTGAAATTGCCCGTCGTTGTCTGAGTAAGCTATCATTTTAAATAGTGTCTCTGGATTTTCCCCTTTTTTAAAAACAAAGTGGACGTAAGGAGTAACTGCTTACCGACTCCTAGGTAAGTTTCCGGGAATAAAAAGGAACCCCAGGGTCACTTGTGTTCGTCCAAAGATTGCGTATACTCCGTATATCTGAAGGAGGTTTCGGTAGAACGGGATCTGGCAACTAAAGATCGCGAAACATTATACCATAGCTTGAGTTTTCCCATACTCAACCAAACAAATAACTTTTTAAAAAAATCAAGTCATTTTTCGCGGAAAACAAAAGATAAAAGACATTCTTATTTTTCGTCAAAAACCAAAAAATTAGATAGAAAAACTTTAACTCTCCAGAGACATTACGCTCGATAAAATTCTTCAATTTTAGTTTCGGCATTCAATTAATTTGTTTTTTGGAAATATCTAATTTTTGCACTTGTTTTACCGAAGCCATCTTCTTACCCATACATTTTTTCGGACGACGAAGTTCCAATTACCCATACATTTTTTGCACTTGTTTTACTGAAGCCATCTTCTTACCCATACATTTTTTCGGATGACGAAGTTCGAATTACCCGTACATTTTTTGCGTCAGTCTTTTTCATGTCTGCTCCAAGGCTCCTCTCACTAGTGATCCCCTCGCAGTCTTACCGCAGCAATTAGCATGCCTTCTTTATCCCACTCAACATCATTTACACCCACCTCACATAAATTAGAACTGCCTTTGTTTATATTATAAATTAATCTATAATAAAAACAATAATATAATAATAATTTAATAATATAATGTCATGTGTTAAGGGCAGCAGTTAAATATATATATAAACTGAGATAAGGAACGAAACCCGAATACGTTATTTATAAAAATCATTTTTTTAATTACTTGACTGAACATATGACGAAAAAATATTTGAATTATATTCATTTTCAAAGAGATATTCTCATCACAGTAGTCATTTTTAAGTAAAACGGCTACTACATGTTTTCAAAATGACATACCCTGCATATTTTACTGTTTGATGTATACTTAAAATTCTATGCAATTTGAATTAATCCCTTTTATTCACGGAACCCAATGAGATAAAACAACTTTTTTCCCTTAAAATATTATATAAAAAAAAACGAATTACATTAGCATTATTAGTTATTTGACTTCATTCTAAATTATATATAAATTTCGACATCTTCCCTATTTTAGAAAATCATTCTCATTTTTCGTCAAAATAACGAAAATTGGATAGAAAAACTTTAACCCTCCAGAAACATTACACTCGATAAAATTCTACAATTTTACTTGCCGCAGCCACTTAACTTGTTTTTCGGGAATATCTAATTTTTGTACTTGTTTTACCGAAGCGATCTTCTTACCCATACATTTTTTCGACCAAGTCCGAATTACCCATACATTTTTTGCGAATTTTCGTAAAAAATAAAATGGTGTGACTTGTTGAAAATGCACGTATACTACAATAAAAAATCGGGAAATTAAATTTTTAAGCAATAAAATAATTTTTATTCAAGTAACACGCAAATTATTTTCAGAATGAAAGTTATGTTTTTTTACAAAGAAATTCTCTATGGAGTTCCTTGTAACAAAAAGTTTTATATTAATAAAGCTATTTAAAATTTTGTATATTTTATTGCACATGGAATTTTGTAAGCCTACACATTTTGTTCGAGACCGTATAAAATAACTAATTACTTTATGTAAATATTTATTTTAGGTGTCTCGGTAAGCACAGTAGCACTTACCGCGACTTCTTCAGGTTGTTTACCGCGACATTTGCGGCGTTGCCGCTTTTTGGTGCGCTATACACCTAAAGATATATAAAAAAGTCGAGGTGCGGTAAGCATACATATCATCAGGGTTTTTACGTTGTTTGAAATCGGGTAAGTTCGTGTAATTTCGATAGTCGGATTTATTTCTTATGATTTGCGGCCCCTTTGCTCGGGCGCTTGAGTTTACCCGCTGTTCCTTTAAACTTCTTCAAGGTTAAAATTTGGAAAAGCTGCCGTGTCCCTTGGCGCGCCGGTCAGTACCGACGCAAAGGACCCTTCATATCCACCCGGGGAGCTTTGAAAGTCACCCGCCTCATTGGACACGGACTTTAAACTAGATAACGGATTGGACACTTTTAAGAAGGATTTTTTAAAACTGTACAAAAATATTTATTTTTATAAAAAATGAAAAAATTATTTGTAAGAAATTTTTAATCACGGGGGGCTTATTTGTTTTTATTTAATTATTAATGGTGGCTTGAACGGAAATTATCCAAACGGAAATTTTAATCGTAAATGAAAAGTTTGAAAATTTATACTGCAGTTTATGTTGTGTCAGTTAATTTGCGTAGTCAAATTTGGAAGAAAAAATATTATCTTTATTTATGTTAAAAAAATAGTTTAAGTAAGCGATTATTTTTATTTTAGTTAGGCCTTTGATGTTATTTAGATTTTTACCGACCTCTATGAGCTCTGATTTTATCTTGTTTTTTGAATTAAAGGATTTTATGGCGTCCCATAAACCCTTTTAAAATATTTATTAATTTTAAATAAGTATTTTATTTTACTGTTTTTTGATTAATTGCTAATAGCTTTTGAATTTACTAATTTTTTACAAATATCAGTATTTGCTTTAATATATTTTAATTATCTTTTGTTTCAGAGTAAATATCGGATTAATAGCTGAAGGCTATTAAAGAGATTTTTTTGTGTATCGTCAATCACTATCGTACACTAATAAAATTTATTTATATTCTTTGTTTTAATTTGTTGAATGGTATTCTTATTGATAGTATTTTTATTAATACCAAATATTTAACAAAAGATCTAATATTCACATAAGTTAATTAGTTTTATAAATTAATAATCAAAAATTCCTTTCTAGGAACTTATTTCAATCTTATTGGATAAATCGTAACAAAATTATAACGCTAATTAGCAGTTGATTCAAAACTGATTCGGCTTAAAACAAAAATAAAATATTTTTCTTGGAAAACAAAACAAATAAAAATTAATCTTATTTTTATGATAATATTCATCAAGTAAAAGAATTTATAAAAATTATTCTCAAAATTAAGTAACTATAAAAAACAAAAGAATATTTTAATTTATAAGTTAATCATTAATTAATATTTTAAACCAATAAGGTTGAAATTAAGCAATTATTCTTATTAGAGATTATTACCTCTGTACAATAAATGAACTGTTTTTTTTTATTTCATAAAATGAATACAAAGAAAAAACTTATTCTATTTTTAGAAGGTAACAATAGTCGAAGTTTGTGATCTTTCCTTTGTCAGGAGCGTGACCAAGCAGTGTAAGCTCGTTCGGTTTTTTCTTTTGTTCTCGGGCTTATGGAATGTTTCGACGGCCAAGTTTTGATAACTTTGCACTTAATTCTCGCAAGTTTGGCTTATTATTTGGCACAACAATTTGAATTATTTATAACTTCCGTAATCGCGGCTTAAGGTACGAATATATCTCTTGTTCTTCTGCATAAGAATCCGTTTTCTAATTTCTTGTAAGAAATTACAAAAGGTGGAGGCTTGCCAATTGAAAATTCTCTTGAACTTCCATTAATTCTGTGCAAATGTTAAGTACTCGTTCAGCGAAAGCGATCTCTCGATCGTTTGCTGACCAGCTAACTGCATGTAATCAACAGTTACGTGAAACAGAAGACCGATGCAGACTTGCGGTAATACTCATCCCACGTTGTCAAGTCTGGTTAAGAGAGCGATTATCATTTTGCGACGGTATTTAAAAGATTTTCTGGGTCATATGACTAGACGAGGAACTTAAGAGAGGAATTTGTTGTCAGTTAAAAGCAAATTTTATGCTATTCTGTAGCAAGTTTAGTATTTATTTTGTGAAAATAATTCTGATTTTATTTTGATTTTTATTTTTTTTGTAAAATAGTAGACGGAAATATATATATATATATATATATATATATATATATATATATATATATATATATATATATATATGCCAGCAAGGTCGCTTTCCGTCTGGGTTATGAGGGACCAAGGTTGTAAAGAAGGCGATTTGTCACGCCCCATCTTATGGTGTGACGAGAACTTTGGTCTTTAGAAACTGAACTCTAAACTACCTGTTCGACCGTATATAAAATAGAATATTACTATCGTATTAAAAAGTACGGAGAACTCCAAGACAATGGAGAAGCTCCGGGCACAGAAAATGACGACAGCGCTATTTCGTTCTTATTTGGGACTCATCAGGCCATTGCATCCGGTACAATCCATCATTCCGCCACGGTGACCTATCTACTGTTTTCTAAAATGAAAAAACAGCAGACGAGACACAAATAGCCACATCGCGACGGATCACTCAATAACACAAGAGTACCGTCCAGATAGGAAGAAATAAAATTTTTATAAAAAAAATTGAACCGACTTCTAAAAGTGTGCTAAAAAGTAAAAACTAACTATAAATTTTTATATGAAATTGAAATTTTTGAAGTCAGCGCCAAACTAATACCTGAAAAAATGTGATTCGCATAAACAGATTAAAAATACTTTATTTGTAGTTGCTTTCTTACCATAATTTGTATATATTAGTTGTTATTTATTTCATTTAAAAATAATTTGGTGCCAATTTCAAAAATTTCAATTTGATATAAAAATTTATAGTTACTGTAAAAATTTTAATTTTCGATTTTTAATTTTAAAGTCATTATGATATGCACAAATTATTTGACCTACGTACTAATCGAAATTAGTGTATCTCGCAATGACTACAAGGTAACAATAAAGTACTCATTTTATTCAGTTGTAAATCACCCTCAAATGAACCACTAAAAATTCCTTGATTCTTAGAGTTCTCCAAATACCAGTGAAATGGTATCAAACAAATAGTTAATCTGTCATAGTAAATCCACTATCTTAAATTTTAAATTGGTAATATAGGTCCCAAAACCTTCCAATACCGATATTTAAAGAACTTGAGACGTAAATTTCTTAGTTCGATATATTTTATACTGCATATTGAGTTTGTATACGCCACAAGAATCCCACAATATCAGTTTTAGATGAAATCGGAAAATGTAAAATTTTCAATCCCTCATATTGTATCTTATCAAACTAATAGTTGAAAAAAATTAACTTCATATCCGTAATACACGATCACGAAAATTCCCTAATACCAAATCAGAAAAAATGCGAATAAAGTAAAATTTTCAGCCCACCATATTGGATCCGCCATATTGAATTTCAAAAAAATAATATTAACGTCTTAATCTAATCTAAATTTAAATCCTTCAAAATCCCCTAGTACCAATTTTGGATGAAATCCGAAAATTTAAAATTACTAGACCGTCATATTGCATATGACATGTTAGATTTTCTTAAAATAATTTTATATTCGCTATTTACATCCTCAAAAACGAGTCAGTCCCAACTTTGAACAAAATCGAAAAATGTAAAATTTAATATTGAATCCTTAAAGGATACTTTTAAATTCATGATTTACACTCTCAAGAGAAAATCGAAAAATGTGAAATTTTTAGGATGCCATATTGTATTCAGCAGATTGAGTTTTTCAAAAAATATTTTAAATTCGTAATTAACACTAATAAAAAAACCCCAATACTGATTTTAGAGAAAATTGAGACATGTAGAATCTTTAATCCGCCATCTTGGATCCGTCATATTTAATTTCTTTTTTTGATAATTTCAGATTCGTTATATGCGACTCCGAAAACTCCCTCATACCAATTTTGGAGAAAATCGGACAAAATTGATTTTTTCTTCCGCCATATTGGATCCGCCATATTGAATTTGTTAAAAATAATTTTAGATTCGTTAGGTGCGATCCCGAAAACTCTCTCGTACCAATTTTGGAGAAAATAGGACAAAATTGATTTTTTTGTCCGCCATATTGGATCTGCCATATTGAATTTTTTAAAAATATTTTGGATTCGTTATGTGCGACCCCAAAAACTCCCCCACACCAATTTTGGAGAATATCGGACAAAATTAAATTTTTTTGGCCGCTATATTGTCAGCGCCATCTTGGATTTTACTGCACCAATTTCATCCAAAAAAATATGAGACCACCACACTTCCTGAATATAACGTAAAAAATTTCATTAAAATCGGTGCCGCCGTTCCGGAGTAATCGGTGTACATACATGAAAAAAAACATACATAGTCGACGAATTTAGAACCTCCTTCTTTTAGAAGTCGGTTAAAAAATTGATGTACTACAAACAGGATGGCTTAAAAGAATAAATGTCATAATTAAGTAAAGGTAATAATAGTACATAAAAACTTTATCTAAAAGTGTATTTTGACAGATATAACATAATTTTGAGAAAACCTTGTGATTTAAATAATTAATTACTACTGTAAGATTCAAAAATAAAAATGTGAATAAATACTAGATTGGTATTTCTTTTAGGATAAATCAATCAATCAATAAAATAAATAAATGTTTTTCTTGAAAACGCTGACACAGAATTCCTGGTGATACTGAGAGTAATCTATCAGATACAGTGCCTGAAAATTTCTTCAGGGTAATCAATAATACGAAAATATCTGTTCTTCTAAATTGATTTTTTCAACCTCTCTCAGAGGAAAAAGTCTAAAGATGTAATATCCGGCGACCTATATGGTCTAGGTGTTTTCAAACATCATCTTATCCATCTTTGTGGAAAACTGACAAGGAGCTCCATCCTGCTGGCACCCCAAAGAGCCTAACATTTTTAATGGCAGTCGGGAAATGAATTCAAAAATCACAATTTAAATACATCTAACTTATCATATTTTCGCGGAAAAAATGTTTTTTCACTATCTGAAAATTTAGACTACCGTTCCAAATCTTCGTTTGGAAATAGGTTTGGTTAGAACATTCCATAACTGTTGATAAGTTGTTTAAAATAAAGTTATTTTTTAAACAACCTGTAAATCTCCTTCTATATTCTAGACTAACTAGACTAGATAAATTGTGTTCTTACACAACTGTAATGTAGCTTAAATGAAGTATAGAATAGTCTTGTATAGGATTTATTTACACCACAAATGTTTCCCCAACATCTTAAGCACAGAAGATGCCTGATGAGATGAGTGCATCACGAGAACCATGAGAAACACTATGACAACAGCCATGGAAACCTTACTAAACCATACAGGGCATACGGGCTGAAACAAAACCAAGTTTGGTGGACTGGACTTGCCTTTGACCATACTAGCATCAACGGCATGATGACGAACTCATTGTTGGAGATGAGTTGTGACACCATGCCAAGAGCCTATAACTAACAGGCCCTACACCATTCAGACTAACTAAAAGGCGGGACATGATCGATCACTGATTTAGTCAGGCAACCTCATTTGATTTACAGAAGAGTCCAAAACTGACCATGGTACAGGAGCCGGAATACACGAAGCCACACCTAGACTTACCATACGTGAAGCACTGGGCAGCACACCACAGTATTCCAGGCAGAAATACATGGTATTAATACCTGTCTCCTAGAGAATCTGACGAGCGGTTACAGACAGTGCTGAAAGCGCCTGCATGTCATTAGATAACATCAAAACAGGTCTGGGATTGTCTTCAAAACCTTATCGCTCTTGCAACACACAACAAGGTTACTCTTGTGTGGGTGTCATGACATGAGGGCATCCTTGGCAATGAAAAAGCGGCCCAACTTGAAAGACAAGAATCACATTTATTGAGCCGGAACCATTATTTGGGACCACTAAAGACAATCTTTGAAAAAAAAAACGAGCTAATGGCCGACGACCTAGTTAATAACTAAGTAGTATTCTCTACTATTCATGGGTGGTTGTCCTGGTGGATACGCCATCAAAACCGTACCCACTGGAACCACATTGCGGGCCACAGGCACAGCAAACTATTGTTGAGTAAACCATCCGGCAAATTAAGCCGCGAAATCCTGCATTTAAGCATACAGCAGATTAGGCTAGTGATAGGACTAATAACTAGCCACTGTAGCTTAGGGAAACATCTACACACAATGGGCATCTATAATGATGAACCAGCTTGTAGAGTATGTGATAATGGGGACGGAACAGCTTCACACCTCATCTTCGAATACGAAGGTCTGACCTACTGGAGACACCTTCAAAGATCGCTCCATCCGGAAGTCTTATACCCAGAGGTCAAACTAGTGTACAGGCTGCTAAACCTGATTAAGGAAATCAAAATGTTCATATAGAATATATATAACAGGCGCCATAATAAATCAACAGAGTGTGGTAAGGGCTTCGCAACCCAAGCCTGCTCTATCATCCAATCAATCAAGCGAAAAAGGATGTGAATGATGACTGCATCAAGAATGCAAAATTCGCCATTTCCATCACAATTCTTTCTGTAACGTGTTTATTACTGCGTTAAAGTAGTCGACAGCTTATACATAAGATAATTCTACAGCAGTATTTTCTTAAGATTATTCCTTCACCCTATTCTTTTTTATGATTAATTAAAAGCCAATGCCTTAAAAGGAGAGGACGATATGAAACTATTACTCCCTTTGTACTGTTTCTTATGATTTATTCGGTAAAAATATATAAGCATTTGCGCCGAAAAAACCCATTTTGTGCTTGATTATTAGATTTGAAGTGAAATAAAAAATAATAATAATTATTTTCTGGACAAGCGAATACGATAAACTCGATCTGGCAGGAGTTTCCATTTAAAAAAAGAAATTTGCCTTCAAATTACTTTATAGATCAATCTCAAGGTCAAAGTCCCACTTTAAAACCCACAATTTATATCTGAATTAGTTTTCTCGAAAACGCGAAGAGATATTAGTGTGGATTTATTAAAACGATTCACCCTGTATACAGGGTGTTCGGATAATGCATCAGGATACTTAGACAAGTGATTTTACATGGTAAAATAAAAGTAGCAAGTCATAAACCAAAAACTCAAAAATTCAATATATCCTAGACTTATAGCCTGTCAAATTTAAATTTTTTTAACATCCTGTAGTCGGTTTTTAATTTATCGAGTTGTTATTTGGCACAGGGACTACTCTTAATGAATTCTATCGTTCTGTTATAAAAATATTTTTCTACCATGCCACTAGAGGTCACTTTACCTGCAATTAAAATTTTATTTTTAACATATCTTTTTTGTTTTCACAGGTATTGGAAAAAAGGGCATGTCATTTTAGAGATAAAAGAATATCTAATAAAAAAGGTGTTCCTTATCCTAGTCGATAAACCAAAACTCGAAATTGAGCGTTTCAGTATTCGAAGCAACCTATCCCTATGGTATTGTTCTTTTTTCATGATTCTTTCCATTTTCACAAGTTTATCAAACCCTGCATGACTGAAGCCGACCCAAACCATCACTAAGCCATCATCATGTTTTACAGTAGGCAAAATACACTGGTGTCTGTACCTTTCATTGACTTTTTGGCGAACGTATTATCGTCGATGATGCTTAAAAAGGTCAAACTTCTACTCGTCACTTCACAAAACGGATTTCCTCTTATCAATGGTTCAGCCAACATGCTCTCTAGTAAAATCCAATCTATTTTGCTTGTTTTGTGATTAAAGTTTTTGTAATACCAGTAAAATCTGTTTTTCAAATATAGTTAAATCTGTCAAATATTTAAGAAGAGTTTTATTTGTTAAAAAATAGCTAATGAGTAAACTCATCTTTGTATTTTAGTAGACGTGAAATTAGTAAAAACCTTAAAATTAACTTGGTATTTAATTATTTACAAAATGGCTAGTGAGTATTCATATATTAAATATCATGACATGCATTTTTGCTATGGGAGAGCAAATGGGAAAAGCAAAGCGGTTGTATTTGGAAGCATATCCTGAAAGAAATTTCCATATTGAAAAACTGATTTTACTTTTAATAAAAACTTTAATTCCAATTTATGCCTAAAGGGTGTGGTTAATCGACTCGAATAGGGAGTATGTTTTTTATTTGGTATCTTTTTCAATAACCACCGCGTCAGAACAAAAAAGATATGTAAAAAATAATATTTGAATTTCAGGTAAAGTGGCCTCTGGTGGCACAGTAGAGGAACATTTGCATAACGGAAAAATAGAAGTCAATAACCGTAATCCCTATACCAAATAGCAATTTGATAAGTTAAAAACTAACCAAAAGATTTTAAAAATAAGAAAAAAAAATAAACTTTGAGAGTCTGTAATCCGAACAATATTGACTTTTTGTTATATGACTTGCTATCATTATTTTACCATGTAGAATGACGTCTCCTGATGCATTATCTAAATACTTTGTATAAACGAAATATTTAAACACGTCAAGTTAGCAAATCTGAGACCGGATTCATAATTACCTAGCCCAAATGCCATCTGCAATGGAATCTGCTTTCTTGGGTAAATACCCAGCTTCTTATGGTCATGTGTTACTTAAGGGTAGTTTGAAAAAAAGCTCTGAAACACCACAGCAAGTTTTTATATTCAGTTGATTAGTGAAAATATTTGTTCTAAATATTTTCTGCCCTATCCTCGAACTAGGGAATGTGAAGTGAACGGTCACATGCCAAGAAAAATGGTGAATTTTGTATTCTCGATGCACATCCCTCTTCGCTTGATTGATTGATTTTATCATAGTGCAGGCTTGGGTTGCGAAGCCTTTACTACACCCTGGTAACTTATTGTGGCGCCTGTTATATCTGTTCCATATAAACATGTTGGTCTCCTTAATCAGGTTTAGCTATCTTTGAAACTGTCTTCAGTCGATTAGAGCTTCGCATTCGAAGATGAGGTGTGAGGCTGTTCCGTCCCCATTGTCACATACTCTACAAGCTGGTTCTTCATTATAGATGCCCGTTATATGTAGATGTTTCCCTAAGCTACAGTAGCTCGTTATTAGTCCTGTCACTAGCCTAATCTGCTGTCTGTCTAAATGCAGGATTTCGAGGCTTAATTTGCCGGATGGTTTACTCAACAATAGTTTGCTATGCCTGTGGCCCGCAATGTGGTTCCAGTGGGTACCATTTTGATGGCGTGTCCACCAGAACAACCACCCATGAATAGTAGAGAATATTACTTAGTTAGTTATTAATTAGGTCGTCGGCCATTAGCTTGTTTTTTTTTTCAAATATTGTCCGCCGAAAGTCAAGTGTTAAGTCGTTGGTCATTAGAAAGTGAACTTTAGTTATTTTTCAAAAGTTAAATAAAGTCATTACTTTTAAACAGTAGTCCAGTTAATTCGGAAACATTTTCGGTACGAAGGGCCAGTCTATCTGAGGCCGGCAAGATTGTGAGTTTTCGAGACGTAGCGAAATTTTAAAAGTTAGTGAAGGTGCTTAAACAAAGTGTGAACAAATTAAATGCCAGGGAAATAATATGTGTAACTAATAAATTATATATTATCATATAAATTAATAATAGATGTACTCTAGAAAAAGTGGCTCTTTAGCAAAGAAAATAAATCGTGTTTCGAGTTTAAATATTAGGAAAATAAATAATTAAATAATTTTTTCGACAACAAAAACAAGAATTATGCTACCTTTCAAGCTGAATAGCGTTTATAATTTAATAAGTTTATTCGACAGCCACGATGAGAATTATGCTCCCTTTCAAGCTGAAGAGCTTTTAATAACCTTACAAAAATTTTATAAGAATTCAGCAAGAATTATGTTCCCTTTCAAACTGAATAGCTTTTAATAAACATACAAAAATTTTATAAGTAGAATTCAGCAAGTGAATAGTGCAATGTCCAGTCTCTACAAAATAGAATAACTAGAAGCAGCCCTGTAAAAGGAAAAACCAAAAATTTGTAAATACAAGGGTAAAAAATGTGAGGACAGTCACAAATGGTGAAATGGGTATGGTGTCTAATTTTCAACTCCCTTTAGAAAACTCCACAAATGATAATAGATATGGAGTCCGGTGTTTCAACCCCCATTAGTAGAAGCAACAATAGTGTCACAGATGTACGATTTATGTTTACAATTTCTCATCCCTTGTTAAAAGAAAATAAATAAATAATAATTTCAAGATGACTGAGTCTACTAAACCCACTGTAACCTTTGTTACAATTGCCGCTCCTAGTCCCAGTATAGTAATGTAACGCCTAGCTCTTATTATATTTTCAACTCTCGAATTTGACTCTAGATTTCAACTGACTGTTTTTAACTCTTGTTCTTTACTAGCTTTTTGTAGCGAGATGGCTCGTATTTAAATGACATTTGCAGAAATCTGGATTTTTCGAATCTATTTGTTTTTGCAAGAAAAAGTCGCGTGATGTTGGTTCTTTATCAAAATCTCGTGACTTCCGACGTCAGCTGACCCACATTCCTTTCTTGGCCTAATTATTTTTCAGCGTTCCAGAACAAAATATGTCACATATCGTGTGGTTTAGATTAAGATTTTATATTTGATATTTTATTCGAAATTAGTAAAGAGTTGAAATAAGAAGTGCGCGTCTGTGATAAAATTTACAAAACTATGACTTAGAAGAATTTGGTCTTAGGTAAAGAACAATAATTTGATTTTAATATTTAAACCTTAATAATTTTTTTTTGTTGTTGAATTTTAAAGTAAATACTTTTAACATTTTTGAAGCCTTCCGATTTATTTTTTATTTATTTTAAGATAAAATAGATTTTAATCTGACTTTTCCTTTTATAAATTTAGATAAATTTTGCTTTTAAAATATTTTTTATATTTTTAATTTACTTACTTCTTAGAAAAATAAAATTAGTCCCGGGACATCACAGTAATTGGAAAAGATTCAATACCAACCTGCGATCGAACCACCAGTATAGATGAATTTTTAAAAATTCTAGAAGAGATTGGAGTACTAGCTGATTGAACACATAACAAAAATATCCATTGCTCGCTTGAAACTACGATATGGAGCAAAACAATTCTTAAACTCAGAGCATATCTTACAGGTTATCACATTTTGGCAAACAATCAAAGATAGCCTTAAAAACAATTCACTAGACAGTTCATAAAGGGTTCAGCAATGAAGAATTTTATGGAATGCAGACAACGGGCCAGTGAAACCTGTAGACAATTCTTAACTAGATGCAAGCTTTTAGCAAATCGAAACATTACACTAACCGGTAATCCAGCAAACGATGATCCCATAATAAATAAAATAGACCAAGATATTACTACTCAATTTAACTTGGGATTAGTTATGTCCATAAAACGAAGTACTATCAGGAAACCCTAAGGATTTAAAAAAAGCTTTGAATATTGCCAAAAGAGAATAATCAATTGAAAATTTGTTACATCCTACTAGCAGCCGTGAATGTAGAGCTGTAGAAAACTTTATTGAAGCAAACAGCAGACAAGATATTAACCAATCATTACGAAACTCTTTCAATGTAAGAAATTGTATTAAATGTCAATGCAAATTATTGTTTAGCCAGCAATAGCATAATTTGCTAAAAATTTAAAAAACCTGGACATTTTAATACAATGTCTGCTAGAAATAAATACTAATAATTACGAACAAGAATGGAATCAAACAGGACGACTTTGTTATTCTTACCAGACACCAGGACATATACCTAGAAATTGTTATTCAAAGAGAAATTAACCATTTCAGTCAGCAGACTCGCAACATTTGTACTTGAACGTACCCACTTTCGAACCCCGGAGTTCGGCTGTCAACCAGGCAGGAAGAAAATAAATAATAAGAACAGGGTTGGGATATATAAGTTCTCAGAAAAAAGAATCTTAAAATTATGGAACGTAATTAAAGTTAGTGCCAATTGTAGGCCATGCTTAGCCTTAATTGTCCAGGGGTTCAGAACTCAGTGTAGTAGATATTCAAGATAATAATATACTAATACTTGGAGTAGCAACCATACCGATAGCTTTAGCAAATAAGTTAGTGATAGATTATGATGCCCCGGGACTAATTTTATTTTTCAAAGGAGTTAATAAATCAAAAATATTCCAAAAAAAAACTTCAAAAGCAAAATTTATCTAAGTTTATAAAAGGAAAAATAGGATTGAAATCAATTTTATTTTAAAATAAATAAATAAATCGGATATCTCCAAAAATATTACAAGTATTTACTTTGAAAACCAACAACAGAAAAACAAATAAAAACTTGGTAAAATATAAAATATTAAAATCAAATTCTTGTTCTTTATCTAACACGAAATTCTTCAAGCCCAGGTTTGCAAATTTTATCACAGTCGCGCACTTCTTGTTTCGACTCTATCTAAATTCGAATAAAATATAAAATAAAGAATCTAAATCTAATCCACACGATATGAGAGGTATTTTGTTCTGGAACGCTGAAACATAAGTAAGCTAAGAAAGGAATGTCGGTCTGCTGACGTCGGAAATCACGAGTTTTGGTAAAAAACCAACATCACGCGACTTTTTCGTGCAAAATTAGGTCAGGAAAGGAATGTCGGTCTGCTGACGTCGTAATCACGAGATTTTGGTAAAGAACCAACATCATGCGATATTTTCTTGCAAAAACAAGTAGATTCGAAAAATACAGATTTCTGCCAAGACTTCACGGCAAATGTTATTTAAATACGAGCCATCTCGCTATGTGAAGTTTTGGTTTTTTAGAACTAAAGTTAATAAAAGAACAAGAGTTGAGAACAGTTAATTGAAATCTATAGTTAAATTCGAAAGTTGAAATCAAGAGTTAAAAATATACCGTTGAAATAGTTAAAGAGTTGATTCAAAAAATACATAGACAGAGTGTTTCTCAGTACGGTGAAAAATGGTTTAAATACGGTTTTAAATACAATTATCGCAGTAAAATTTTAGGTGTGTTATGTAGAGTTTTAAAATGGGGTAAACCAAACTTCTAGCTCGTTTTGCGAAGCCTCGACGTGTGAGTAAGAGAAATGCGGACTATAAACTATAGTAACTAGTAGGAAAATGAGCGTTTTGTCTATTTTAATTTTGTTAAAGATAAAATAAAAGAAACTTTATAGTTGCTCCCTAATTAAGTTAAATTATCGTTGATTTCTTTTCGTAAACTAGTGCCGCTCGTATATAATTTCAATAAAACGTTATCTAAAAAGGCCATCAGTGTTTTAGTGGTAAAAAATAGTTGTAAAGAAGTTCGAAGCAATAATAAGTACTCTATGCCCTCGGCCCCCTCTTCTTTATTATCTGCAGCTGCTCTAGCACCTACGAAAGTTGGAAACACTATATTTAACATAGAGATAAAAGAGGGGCTAGGCATTACAAAATCATAAGTTTGTTGTGGTAGACACTGACACATTTCATGCTGAAATCAGTTATTTCTGACTTGCATAGGTAGTACATGTATTATTGTTTGGCAAATCATGACATATCTTTGTGAAAATTGCGGTTCTAAGATTAATATAATATGAGGCGAGTTATAATATGAGGCGTCATAACGAGAACCGTGTGCGGCGAGATCTAATGAAGTGCCAGGACGAAAACGGTTCCGAATTGAAGAGCGTACATCAGTGATTCCAGTAATTAATTGCGCTACATGTAATGTGGATGTTCCAGTAAATCATATGTTAACACATCAACGAACACAACAATATAAAAATAATTCATGTTTGCCGGTATGTCATGGTGTGCAACTCATTGAATGTGCTTTCAAAAAGAGAAATGGAACCTATCGGGTTAGCAGTGATATGGAGCATTTCGACTATGTAATGTTTTTTGCAGGCATTAAATCGAAGGTGGTGGAACTCGTTAATAATGTATTATTTGTGCATCACGCTTTTAAAGTTAACATGACAGCTGTTGGCGAGTACATGCTTCCATCACAAGAAATATTCAGCGAGAAATCCTTCAACACTGCTAATCAAATAACTACTGTAGAAAGGGATTTGGATGCCGTTTACCATTCTTTTACCGAATTAATAAAAACGCAGGCAACAGAGTTTCAGGAAAAAGATTCAGGTATGTAAAAATCAAAACCTGATATATTAAACTGATTTTTATAGTTTTTTTTTCTTGTTATAGGATGGGCTCTTGTGCGAATTTTATACTGGGAAGTTAGCATCAACAAGTATACGCGTATAAGTGGCTCATCATACATCAAGTTGCCGTGTTCTATTGAAAAGAGAGGAGCTGTCGTCAATGTGAAAAACAAGGACGAATTATGCTTTGCGTGGGTTGTAACATCAGCATTTGTTCCGCCAGTAACTGCACCTTCACAGCTGACATCCTATCCCCATTTTTCTAGAGTGCTAAATTTAGCAGGTATGGATTTTCCAGTAAAATTACGTGACATTAAAAAATTTGAGGAAATGAACAACATATCCGTCAAGAAAGTTGGATAGACATGTAAAATTATTGTTAATTACAAAAGACTAGTCGTAAAGATGGCGGTAAACATTTTTGTGATACGACTTGTTCAAAAAGTCATTATTGTTGGATTAAGGATTTATCACGCTTAGTTTCAAGTCAAATTAGTTGTCAACAACATAAAATATATTTTTGCGATGGTTGTCTCACTAATTTTAGTACATCGTCAGCTTTAACTTTACATCAAAATTACGAATGTAGCCACATTTTCACGCAAACACCCTCAGTGGATTTAAAAATTGATAAATTTGGAAAGAATGTGCCAGAAAACATTTTAAAATTCGAGGGCATAGAAAAGCAAATGCGCGTTTTACTCGTGAGTTAGGCAGATTTCGAATTTATTTTAAAACCTGTTGAAAGGGTACAACCAAACCCACAAAATTCTTACACTGTAAAAAGTTTTAAACACGAACCATATTCTTTTGCTTATTTAATTAAATGCTTTTTCAATGACTCAATTTCGAAATTTGAGCTATTTCGGGGGAATAATGCAGCTCAAGTCTTTGTGGATCGTATCGAGTGTGATTTAAGGGCTCTATATAATACATATTTAAAAGACATTAAGCCTATAAAACCGTTAACGCGTGAAGAAAAAAGGGAGTTTAATGCCCTTTTGAAGACGATGAGATTAAAGTAAGAGATCATTGTCACATAACTGGTGCAAAAAGATTTGGTGCTGCATATCCCATTTGTAATTTAAATTACAAATTACCCTCTTTTATCCCTATCATATTTCATGACGTAAGCGGCAACGAGAGCCATTTATTTATAAAACAGTTATGTAAATATGGAGATAAAATTGATGTTTTGGTTCAAAGTAAAGAAAAGTACATATACTTTACCAAAAGCATTTATGTGCACGATTATTTTGATAATAAATTTGGAAAAGTCAAGAGGAAATATTTAAAGTTGCCGTTCATTGACAGTTTTAAATTTCTGTCAAATTCTTTGGAAAATTTAGGCCGCGGTTTAAACGATGATGATTTTATTGAAACGTATCTTGATGCTACAAATCTATATGGTCATAATATGTCACAAACATTACCATATGGTGGTTTTCGATGGTTAACAGAGAGCGAAATACTCAATTTAAATATTATGGCTGTTGGTGATGATAGTTTACATGGCTACGTTTTGGAAGTGGATGTAAATTTTCCGACTGAGTTGCATCATGCACATTCTGATCTTTCATTTCTAGTAGAAAATCTCATACCACCAAAAAAAAACGCCAAATTGCCGAAATTAATTCCTAATGTACAAGATAAAAGAAAATACATTGTACACTATAGAACTTAAAAAACAAACCATCGCCAACGGCTTAGTGGTAATGTAAACTCATCGAGTATTACAGTTTAACCAATCCAAATGGCTAAAAACCTATGTTGATTTTAATACCAATTTGCGTAACAAGGCCACCACAAAATTTGCGAAAGACACTTTTAAATTAAAAAATAACGCGATATTTGGCAAAACTATGCAAAATGTGGAAAATCGAAAGGATATAAAATTAGTAAGGCATTGGGAAAACAGTGTAGGCAAAAGTGAAGCTAGAGCACTAATATCCCACCCCAATTTCAATAGTAGCTCGATATTTACTGAAAACTTTGTTGCTATACATATGAATAAAGTTAAAATATTATACAATAAACCAATTTATATCGGATTTTCCATATTAGATATATCAAAGACTGTAATAATCGAATTTTATTACAATTTTATTAAATCTAAGTTTGGCGATGATGCTTCGTTACTTTACACCGATACTGACTCGCTTGTATTAAAAGTGTACACAGAAAACTTTTATCAAACTACATCAGAAAACTCCGAAAAATTTGATACATCAAATTACCCCGAAATAAATAATTTCAACATAAGTAGAAGTAATTCTGTAGTTGGTAGAACGAAAGATGAGTTTCCTGGTGACCCAATAATAAGTTGTTATGGTACCGGCGCGAAGGCTTATTATGTAAAGTCCATTAATAATGAATTTAAAAAAGTCAAAGGTATCAAAAAATCAGTTATCGAGAAAGGCCTTCATCAGGAAGACTACCAAAGAATTGTTGAACGGGGTGGTTTGATATTAAGAAAGATGAAGATTTTTACAAAACAGACCCGGAAGAAAATTTAGCAAATTTAGTCACTGTGGAATCATTTCTAAGTCAGGACAGCACGTAATCTGGAAAATCCATATTTCATTATTTGTATTGTTTTTATTAGTTGTCTTGAACATAGAACATTAATATATGACGGCAGTATTGTAATTTTTTTAAAATAAAAAACATATTCATTACGTGATTGCTTTTTATTCAACCTTTATTTTAAAATTATAAATATAATGAAGTATTGACACATAACAAACGGCAAAGTTATTGTTGAAAAATTTGTTTAACAGTAAATTAAACGCACAGGTCTACGAGTAAATGTTTAAAGTAGAGCAGTTTTGTTGACAAGATCCTCCATAATCTTTTCAATTTTCAACATTCTAGAAATAAGTTCATTACGCAGTTCGTCTTGTTTAAGTTCATATATTGCAATAACAGTATCATCATTGTATCCTATAAGTTTTTGAGAAGTTTCAATTAATTTCTTGCGTACATAACCTTCAAGTTGGTTTCTGAATATATCTTTAATAATAATTGTTGAGTCATGTACAGCTTTCTGCGTATCTTGCACAAACTGAGCAAGGTTATTATCAACATAACTTCGTGTGGCCGCATCGTCTACTTCAAGAGGTTCCGCTAAGTAGCATTATCTTTCGCTTCCCATGTCGTAATCTCCATTAGGTGTAAGTTTAAATCCTATTCCTGAAGGTCCTCGCATTAAGTTAAAATCCTTAAATGTTCTTTTGCGGCCGAACTTATCAATAGTGTTTACTTCTGACATTGTTTTTTGAGACTGATTTGGAACAATTACATTTCACCCTAATATATAGTTCTATTTTATCACTAAACAAACTATGCAGAAAAATATGGATTGCAAAACTTATTTTAGGTGATGTTTAGTAAATATACACAGATTCACTTTACTATTGTTTTATTGTTAAAAAATGAAAATATAACAAAAAAATTAAAAAATTCACTTTACTTTTTATTATTAAAAATGAAAATATAACAAACAAAAAAAAAATAAAAAAATAAAGAAATAAAATGCATAAGTTAATTTCTTCTGTACAGGTAAGCTTCATCTATGACCCAATTTCTCCTCTGGATGGCGCGCTCATTAATGTCCTTGCCCTGGTAGTGAACTAGTCCACAAAAATCGCATTATACAAATTTGACCCTGAGAAGGTCAATGTAGTTGAAATCGTGTTTTAGATCATTCGGCCAGCAGATACCTTGTCTTTTATAACGATAACAAGTTTAACAAAAAGCTCTTGGTATATGCCTGTATGTTTTGGCCGCTTTACCAGCTTGTTCATCATTTGACAACATTATGTTTGAATATGTTGTACTTTTCAAACGCTTTACTCTATTTGTGGGTTATTTTTTAAAATAACCTTGACAGGGGCAAAAAAACTTCCCTGAGAATTACAACCTCGAAAACCCCTGGCATTGCCGGTTACGTTGGCCTTGACCTTGGTCTTGCATCTGACACGTTTAGTACTATATTTATATGTTACTTTTTTAAAAAAAACCTTGACAGGGACAAAAAAAAACCTCGAAAACGACCCTGGCATTGTCGGTTGCGTTGGCCTTGGCCTTGGCTTTGCATTCGACAAGTTTAAATACTATACTTGATGCATCAAACAAAAGGAATAAAGGTGGTGTAGTGTGGAAAATTGGCATAAAAGCAGACTTGTTGGTTAGAGCTCTTCACATCTCGTCAGAGCAGCAAACAGTACAGTAATAAGTGCAAGTCGAAGTTAGGTAAAGTAAGAAAAAAACGAAGATGTCTTCAAGAGCACAAAGCGTAAGTTCAATCTTGGACGGGCTTAATATAAGTTGCTGATCCCAGAAAGACCTGTTGGAGAACATGAGTGGTCTGGAAGTCTTAACTCCAGTTGTGTTCGAGAATTGGCACAGGAAGCAAGACGATGCCGAAGACAAAGCCCTCAACGATGATTGGGATGAAGAGTTGGTACAGTCGCCAGCGGAATTTCTTCAAGGTTGGAGTGAGGAGAAAGAGCCGAAAATAAAAGTTCTAAGTTATGTGGTTGTGCGAAAACCGTCGCGTACAAATCGGGCACCTTCTCCAAAAGCGTCAAAATTGCAGAAGCTGGTGACTATACCAAAATCGGAAATCGCCGATAAAACAACATTTTATTCGACGATTAAAGGTGTAGGGCAGTCGTGAAAGAAATTTACCTTCAAGAAACCAAAGACGCCCGCACCGTTACCCGATTTCTTGTCAACACCATCACCACCACCACGACCGACAGAACCTTTGTCCGTGGAAGTCAAGATAATTGAAGGCGACGATGGACCAACTCCACCAACACCGGCCAGTGTAGAAGAAGTGTCGGAGGTAAAGTCTTCACCAGTAAAGACTGATACGCCACTATCTCCAATATTGACTTACAGTTAGAAAAAGTGCGGGTGAGCGGTATAAAAGACAATTAATGGACTTTGATAAGTTGTGTAGTAGGTGTTAAGTTGTTATAAGTATTAGTTTGTCATTTATAGTACTAAGTTTGTAAATATATTTTGTAAATGAATTTTGTAGATTAATAAAAAAAAATGTGTTTGATAAAAAAGATTTTTATATTTTAACAAATGTTTTTTTACAAATATATATTTTTATATTTAGAATAAAAAATTGTCTAAAAATATACTTTTGGTGTTTTATTTCGTATTGGACCTTCCCGCATAATATTAGATAGTAAAAAAAAAAGTGTCAATAACCACTAAAACCACGTAATAGCAATAGTTGTAATTATTTTTTGATTATATTTACAACTATGCTAAAACATGGTTCGGTTTAAGAAGTTCAGGTTCTTTCGCCAGAATTTCTAATACTTTGCATCTCAATATTGTATGTTTTTTTTTAAGAAAAAAACAAAATATTGATTACAAAGTATTATAACCAACTAAAACTACGATCAGAGTATTTTGTGGTCCTGAAAAGGACCGTTTTGTTGTGTTGCGGAAACATGCGACTCTTTATGGTGTTTTGAGTCGCACGGTCCTTCAACGGTGGCGTTGTTATCCACCCATTAGATTATAAAGTCCCAGAGGGCTTCCCATCTAGGATCATTCAACTCTCATTGCAGACAACTGTCCGTGGGAGAATCTACCAACGGGCATTTCTGGTCTTGCTCATTGGGCATTTTGTTTTCAAATGATTGTAATAAGTATTGGTAGCCGTATATATAGAGACAAATTAGTTGTGGGGATAACGACAAATGCCATATTACTAATTGGGACCAGAGTTATATGTGGTCTCATATACAAACGAACGACTTTGCCGGGTTCCACCATCACCTAAAATTTAATACCTTGTATTGTATGTTCTATAATTACAATATTAATAACAAAGTACTAATATGAACTAAAACTACGATTAAAGTATTCTGTGATCCTGAAAAGGACCGTTGTTTTGTGCCCTTAAAAAGGGCCGGGGAGGGTGTGAGGCTTATGGTGGCACATCCTCATCGACAGACCACCAGCTCGATGAGTCGCAAGGACCCTGGGGATCTTCGAGCGTCGGCGATTCTGGAATTTTCAATACTGCGTCCCACGTCGTCCAACTCCACAAGACCAGGATCGTGGTCATAGAGCAGTGGAATTGGCTCATCCAGGTCGTCCCAACGTAGGACGTCAATCTCAAAATCCACATCGTCGAAGTCCTCCAGGTCTTCAACGTTGCCGGCGACAGTGTCGTCGCTAAATATTGAAGAGCCTCTGCTTGCTGGTCTTTCTTCTTCCATGTTAGTCATATGAAAGTTGAAGTAGATATGACTGTATAACTGGCCCGGCCTCAGTTATATAGAACAACTCCCACCCCACCCAACAGCGCGTTCTAAATGTTTTGTGTTGGTGAGAGCTTAAAGAATTATTGATTTTTCAAAAACTTAGAAAATAAGACTAATTCCTAACATTTTGTAAAGAATATATTTAAAAAAAAATAATAGAAACTTGACACTTAAGCGACGAGACAAATCGTTAAACGATTATCTCGCCCCTTAAGTGACGACTACTAAACTACGATCAAAATATAATGTAATCCTGAAAAGGACCATTTTTGTTCCCTAAAAGGGCCTGGGGGAAGGGTCGGGTGTCTACCGTAGAGCAATACCCAACGATAGTAACACTGATCTAGGTGCAGCCCTTGATCTTCTTCTTAGCCGCACCTGGACCTCGGGCTGCCAAAACCGTACTGGCGGAGTCGCCGTCGCTGGCGGTGTCGGCGTTGCTGGCGGTGCTGACGTGCTGGTGCTGGTGCGGTACCCCTGCACCCGCACACATGCATAATGTTCCAGGAACGAATGGCCGTACAATTCTAATAATCTTTTTCGAGGTATCTTTCTTCCTGACGATCAAATGTATAATGATGAAATATTTCGAATACCGCCCCTATGTACATTTAAGAAAGTTGGAGGGGGTAAGATGGTGTGCATATATGCAATATATATGTTTCAGAACAACATGATATTAAAAATCACCATATCTCTGCTTTTTAGACACAAACTACTTTTCTAACATGAAGTACTGAACGTCCTCTATATTTTTTTCCAATAACTTTTTTTGATATTCCTAACCATTACTTTGCTACATATTTACAAATAATGCTAAACATGCATATATTTTAATTATTTTCGAAAAATTTAAGGAAAATTTTGAAAATTTTTTGATGGAATCGTAATAAGGAAGACTTGTCACACTATTTTTCCCGAATCGCTAAATAAAAAAATATTATGCCGCATTTTGGGCGGGCTCTGGCGTCGTAACCGTTAATGATAAAAAATTGGAAAAATACGTATATTGTGTGAAATATCCTCTAAAATCCAAAAAAAAATTATTCCGTATTTCTGTAATCGGAAATAAAAAAGTTGATACCACAAAAATTGAGAAAAAACGGTAAAAGAGCCGTCCAATTACGCTAAAACCATCAAAAATCGATTTTTCAGCCTTCCCTGGAGTGGGTGGGTGGGAGGAGGTGGGGGACAAAGAGGGCCGGAGACCCATAGACCAGTTGGCCCTCTTATAAAAAAAATAAAGGGAGCGGTTTCCCTACAACTTTCCGACAACCCCGTCCGGTGGTCAAGCTTCCTTCTTATTGATTTTTGGATTTTTGTGGTCTCTATTTTTTTCTTTAATTTGTCAATTTTTTCATCATCGTATTTTCCTCAAAATTCTAGGTAATTAAAGTGCTTTTAGTTTTTCTCTATCTTTCAGAATTCTACAATCTGTAGAAAAAAAATCTTTTTCAAATTCCCCAATTTCGTTTTTCTCTAAATCTTCAACTTTAGCGCGCATTCGCCATTTTTCTCAAAAAAAATTGTTCTACCATTGCATTCTCCTCAAAATTCTAGGTAATTAAAGTGCTTTAGTTTTTCTTTATCTTGAATGGTTCTCGAGCTACGGCGCTTTAAAAAAAAATTAAAATTACCAACCTTTCTTAACCCCTTTTTTCAAATTTTAGCTTTTCGAATTTTGAAAAATGTAAAAAAAAATTCTCGTTTTAATTTCTTAATATTGTTCTGCTCCAAATCTTCAACTTTAGCGCGCATTCACCATTTTCAATAAGTTTTGAAAAAAAATATTTTTTCCTTTATTACTGACGGAAAAAAATGCTTACTTATAATACTCGGTTCCTCTATCATTTTTTTCCATAAATTTTTTCCCTATTCCTAACTTTTCCTTTCTACAGATTTTCTAAATCATTGTGTTCATATTTTCACTAAATAAACCCTAATTATCTAAACTTCCGTACTCTCTTCTTAAGGGAATCCACTTTTTTTTATTGGGTTTCAAATAAATATAAAACTACTACTCGACTTTTTACAAATTTATTTATTGACGTACCATATTTTCACATTATTTTGTGTTATAGATAAAGGATAATTACATTAAGATATAGATTTACTGGTCACGGAACCGTTTAATGCATTATAACTAAAAAATTAATTGTGAATAACTAAGGCTTACACTTTAGTGTCTTTGGGAATTTATTATTTCTGGTTTGGAACTCCAATTTCACATCAATGGTCGATGAGTTAATAGCCTCTGATTGATGACTGCAATTGATAATAAAAACGGGGTTTTTCATATATTCGGCGAACGTCATCATCGAATCATTTATTTCGCGCCCGTAGTAGCTGCTTTGGAAGTTTTCATAATTGTAATCGGCTACTCGTACAGTTTCTTGGCGAAATCTAAATTCCATCTTTCGTAGGGATAAACGGTTGAATTCAGATATAGTCTAATATCGCATACGTCGGCGTGGGTAAACTGGGTTGCGTTTCTTTCTTTTTTGTCGCAATTATTACTGTCTTGAAATCCCATGATTATATAGCGCGATCTTTCTAGATTTGTGCTCGTTCTCAAGGCCCATACGTCGGAAGATGTTTGTCTTAAAGCTAGTAATTCGTACAGATCCATTTACGATATGCCATTTGAATACTGGCATTGTTTCCACCTTTATTAATGCGAGACAATATTGTCAGTTTTTGCTTATCGTCGGAATGATGTGACGAATTTTCCATTCGATTTTGTCTACCCTAATTTCAGCCTCTACTTCGCCGACGTAGCAATTGGTAAAGTGCGAGCTATAATCATAATAAGCTCTTGTTTTACGTTGAAAACACCTTTTGTACAATCTTCGACGAATCCCATAAGATATTTTAAGGGTAATTTCCCGGAAAATAGGTTATTTGCAGTGTCTACGATATCTTGATTTGCTTCATCGAGATCCCATCTGCATGTCATGAGAGATCTTTGTTGCAAACTTCCGAATGAAACCATGGTTTTTAATGTCGTGGTAACTCCAGGTTTACGAACCACGGCGACCTGCTCACCTCCCATCTCGTAGCGAATTTCATCGAACAAAAATGCGAGGGCATTATGTGATAAAAACATCTTTTCGTTGCGTCTATGGGATTAAATTTTCATTCGGCGGTTCCCCAATCTTAGTCGACAGTATACACAGTTGACGATTGAAACAAAAACCCATTTCTATGAAAGTTTCTTCAATTCCAATTTCATGATAATTTTCTCGCCTTGAAAATTGATTAGTTCACCGCTATCGTCCAAGATGCGAAGAGTAATGCTATCGATAAACTGACGCCCTTCCAGCATTAACGGCATATAAATATTTTTTTGTGGTTCTTTACTGATTTTGTAACCGGACTCCACATCGATATCGAATTCGAATAAGATGTGACCTTCCACAGAATTCATATATGCTCCGGAAATTATATTACAATCTGCCCGTATGATGCGTACTTTCATTATTTCCATCATTTCGGTTGACTTGTGCTTTTTGTCTCTTTTTTATTCTGTATATTTAAATCCTAACATTTTACCGATACTCGCCTCTCCCTGGAAATCCATAGTATATTGGGATTTCAGTTCAGATTTCGGCGTATTATTATTAGCGACTAAGGAGAAGATTCCATCACTCTTTTCTTCAGTTGAATTTCTCAAAGCCTCCGAGTGTCCTGCTAGTGTGAATGTATAAGACATGACTAACCGTTAAAACATCCCACATCTTGGTTTTATTCTCAGCGGCAACATTTAAAAAGATTCATCTTCACACCTTTTCTCACTGCATTAGATAGTGTATTTTTATGCTATTTCCTGCTTTTATGCAGACATCGCTGATTTTGCAATAACAACAAAATATTTCTCTAGACGTAAGACCGTTATCAGCCGTATCTTCGTTTAAATTGCTGCTGGAATAATATTTGCAACCGCACTGTTATTTTTATATATTGATATCGTTTTTGAGGTGCTCGTGCAATTTATGCGAAACGAATGGAATTTCATTTAGGGCCAATGCAATCATTACTTCCTTGGGCATGTTTTCGAGCTGTCTTGTCTAGGTAATGAATCCCTCATATAAACACCTCGAAAGTGTCCTATTCTCTTCTTCTTGGCATATTTTTCAATATCGATGTTAGATAGCGGTCTTCGAGGTTGGGATTCAATTAGTTGTTTGATCTACGATTTAAAAATAACCCCATACCTTTACGATATTGCTTTAGAAACAAACCATTTTCTTTCGATTTCAAATATAGGCGGGCACCGGTTTTACCTTCACTGCTTTTTTTTGCAGCTCTTACGGCATGCACAATTCCCGCTGCCCCACCTGCTAATGAACCTAAAGCTGATAACCGGGCAAAAATTGGTATTGATGATAATATTCCGCCAGTTTTACGAATCGGTATTATTCCCGGTGTACGAACCTTCCTTTCGGCACCTGCTGCTTTTACCGATCTACGTGCTGCCGACAGAGCTATTCTAGTTGCATTCATGAGATTTTTTTCCAACAAATTTTTTCTTTCGGCTTTTAATAACTCCTTTCGAACTGCTTGTTGAATAGCCGTTCCGAAACTGACTTCCCGAACATGACCACTTTTATTGACACCTTTCCCTTTTGTACGACGTGTGCCTTTACTAGATGTTTTTTTGTTGGTAATGATGATGATGATGGTACACCCATACCAAAATGCTGTTTTGCTTTCATAATGTTTGTAACTAACCAAGCTGCTGTTTTTTCACTTAAACTGGAATCGTTCGATTTTACTCTATTCCAAGCACTTTGTTCGAGCTCGTAATCCGCTCGATGTCTCGCACTTATGTTGTCTGTGTTATGTAAATAGGCTAAATCGTGTTTTTTGCATGCGGCATTAAGGATTAATGCCCGTATCACCTCCTGTTACACGTTTTATTACTCTTGTTCCGGGTCCGCAATATTGATAACCGGGAATGTGTACCTCGAATGGCAATTTATTTATTAACGAATTCATAATACCTTATCCAGTTTTATTGGAAATATGAGACCGTCCACTTCGTTTGACGCTCGGCATATGAATGACAGTTTTTGTGAAAATTTGCCTATAAAATATCAAATTTTTCTACGATGCGCGTTATCAATCTTAAACAGAAACTTCCTATTAACAATCTCGATGAAAAAGTCGAACTTGGATTTGAAAAGAAAATAATGAAAAGGCACGGTCCTCTACTTCCTTCCTCTATTCGCGGTCTGTTAATTGGTCCATCTAATTGGGGAAAAACTAATGTCATGACTTCGCTGCTTACACACCCCCTTGAGTGACGTTTCGAAAATGTCTATATTTACTCGAAATCTCTGTATCAACCAAAATATGAGCATTTAAGGAAAATTTTAGCACCCATCAAAGGTTTAGGCTACTATGCCTGTAGTGATTCCAGTAATATTGTGGAACCGTCCGATGCAAAACCAAACTCTATATTTATCTTTGATGATGTTATATGTGAAAAACAAGATGTTATAAGATCGTACTTTAGCATGGGATGTCATAAAAATATCGACTCCTTTTACCTAGCGCAAACATATTCGCGAGTGCCTAAACAGCTTGTGCGAAACTGCCAATTTTATTATTATGTTTAAACAAGATGAGTTGAATATGAAACACATATTTTCTGACCACGTTCCACCCGATCTAACTTTTACTCAATTTCAGGAAATGTGCTCAAAATGTTGGGATAATAAGTATGTATTTTTAGTAATTGATAAAGACAGTGATGTGAAATCGGGAAGATACCGCAAAGGGTTTGATAGCTATATATTACTGTAATAATAAGAGGAAGCACTCATTTGATAGTTGTAACATCCTTTCTTAATATCATGAATAACGTGATAGACTTAAAACGTAAACTAGTGGAAGCTACCAATGCCGTTAGAAAAAAGTTTAAACAAATTAAAGCGGCTGAAGAATTAAATGTGGTGGAATTGGAAAACTTTTATAAACCCATTTCTAAGCCATTGACAACCATATCTGATGTGGTCAAGCAACGTCAACAACAACAACAACAACAACAACAGCATTATCCAGCTACAAAACCACATAGTCCCAGTACATCAGTGCAGTCGACTCAAATTTCTCGTTATCCCCAACCTACACATTTCTTTCAAACCTCTACACCTATACAGCAGCAGCAGCATCGCATTTCAAAAGAAGATATTAGCCAAGCGGTTTTTGATACACCCTCGACTGCAACTAATACATCTCTCGCATTCGCTGACACCGCAACTTGCGATATTTTAAACGCACACCTGAAAGGATTACTTTTAAAACCATCTCTATACGATAATGTATATGGTGTACGTTTTGGTTCGAAAACAGATCGTATCAAAAATTTTATTGGTAATTTAGAGGTGCGTTTTCCAAATGGAAATATTGCCTTATACAAAAAGGGGAGAAAACATTGCAGAATACGATGGATCACCGGCACTTTATGAGTTGTTATTTCTAAAAATACCCCAAGCTTAGGCAAGGAAACACAATTGAAGGATAATGTACTTTCAACGTACAAGGAAATTTTGGAATCCACAAGTGCTGTCTACAAAAATTATAAAAAAAGTGATGGTTTATTGAAAAGAAAATGGCACAAATATTTACGAATTATTAAACCTCTGATAATGGACACAAAGTTGGACGGTGGTGTTACAAGAAAAAATTTCGCCGAGAAACGACTGTTACCCACATAAAAGAAATTATTTTCGAAAACATTTCAATATATCTACTGGAACAAAGCCAAAGAGTTGCTAGACCGTTTACGTTTGTTGTGGAGTTCCAAAATGGCCGGACACGCCGGACATGAAAATGAAATTATGTCAATCATAGAAGAATTACGAGAAGAAGTTATAATATATTAAGCTCAATATTTAATGATATTCTTCAGTTCTTCCATCGATCTGAAACCTTTAATATTACTAATAATATGGAGCCCAGTTTAGATAAAACCAAAATTGTTAATGAACTACATAGAACGGCTAAAAAAAAATTTATCCGAAGGCGTACTATAATAAAAGGATACAGAGATTTGTGGCAAATTGATTTGGCTGACATGAAACAGTATGCTGATGAAAATGATGGTTATCGTTATATTTTGGTTTGTATAAATTGCTACTCTAAATTTGTCTATACCAAAGCGATAAAAAACAAGACAGGTATAGAAGTTACTTGTGCGATGAAAAGCATCATTCAAGAGGCACCATATACACCAACAAATTTACAAAGTGATCAAGGAAAGGAGTTCTATAATAGCAAAGATTATTATAGCTAACGCTATAGATACCTCACGCCGTGTCAAATTTTTGATAACCGCGATTTAGCGCCTGGCTCCCGCGGGCCCGAACGTAACGTAATGGATTTTCGCTTTGACCCTCGTTGCCAATTTGAGCCTGGCTATTTATCTAGCGCAAGGAGCCTGTCGCCGCTCGATATTACGGGTATGTTGTGATTTGTTCTGGCATTTGTTTCGCTGGTTTTAATAGTATCCTGGAAATATTAAAATAAATAAACTATTTATTACGGTATAAATACAAATATATTTTGTTATTATTTGAATTGTGAGACAATTGTATATTTTTTTTAACCGACCAAAAAGAAAATAAAAATAATTTCATTTATATATTAACCTGGTTTAAGAAATTCTCGCCAGGTGGGAAGAAAAAATAGATGTAGAACATACAGGGTGTCTTAAAAGAGTAAAAGTCTTAGTTCAGTAAAGTAAAAAATTCTTAAAAATTTTATCTAAAAGTGTATTTTGACAGTAGATATAATATGATTTTGAGAACATAACCTTGTGATTTAAATAATTAGTTTAGAACCTACTTGGAGGTTAAAAAAGTATGATAAGATACTATTCTAAATTTCTTTTAGACTAGATTACCACTATGTAAGAGTACGAATCAGGTTTTAAGTTAGTCGAGGATAAAAAATTATATATACAGGGTGGTTAAAAAATAACAATTCTAAAGAACTTTACAAAAAATAAAACGCTCGCAAGTAGATCAAAAAGCATTTAGGTCTCCATATACCCTCTATCTTAGAAATAAATGTAATTCTTGAAAACGCTGATACAAAGTTCGTGATGATACGGAGTATAATTTATCTAATACAATATCTTTTAATTTATTCTAGGCAATCAATAATACGAAACAAAGGTGTTTCCGAACGTCATCCTATCCATTTTTGAGGACAAGTGACTGGGAACTCCATCATGCTAACACCTCAAAAATCATGTAGCACTTTTAATGGCAGTCAAGAAATAAATTTAAAAATTACTGTTTTTAGGAAATTTAAATAAATGTAACTTCTACGTTCTAGGCTAACTTATAACTTGATTAGTGTTCTTACAGAACTGTAATGTAGTTTAAAGGAAATATAGAATAGTCTTGTATGGGATTTATTCAATTAACAGATGTTTCCCCAAAATCACAAGCATAGAACGAGCCTTATAAGTTTTTTTCGAAACGTCTGCAAATTTCTAAATAACACTAATCAAATGAAAATATATGTTATTGTACTATTAAATAAATAAAATAAACTGATTACTCTAGAAGCCGAGATATGCCCATTGAAAGTTGCAAAATGGGCTCTTTTTAGATCATTTTTTTTCATATTTTCAAATGCCCACCAAATGTAGAGGTTTGGGTCGATATGAATTTTGAAAAAAGCATTTGGAACTTCTTGAAAAGATCTTTCCAATCCGCTGATTCATTTACTTTTAATTTAAATTGACCTTTTTACAGCACCAGTCGTGCAGTGCTGTTTCTGAGACTTTTTATGATATTTGGGCAATTCAAACACTCATAGAATCTCAACTTGTGATTCTTTCTAAACTGGTTCCGGTTTTTCCGTCCCAAAAATATCTTTAATTTATATTTTAAAAAGTTTAGATTGGTTAAAAAACTAGATGTATCCGCCTTTAAAGATAGATGTATTTTGAAATGTTTTATTTCGATTTTAATTCTAAAAAATGTTTTTTTTTCATCTTGAAGAGACCTTTGCTACCAATTCATTTACTATGTACTTCTAATTAGAATCGATTTTTTTAAACAACAATTTTTCTTAAACTCGGTTTTGTTAATTTTCGTGATTTGATAAGCATGCTAGAAATCCTCATAAAATCTTGAATTTCATTCTTTTTTGACTTATAAGGTCTCATAATTTCGTTTTAAAAAGTTCTTTGATTTTATTTGCAGGGCTTAGATTGACTATAAAGAACCGCAAATATCAGTCTTTTAAGGAATGTCTGTTGTCAAAATTTTGCAAAATAATATATTTTCAAAAGATTAATGAAAAAAAAAAATTTTCCTTTTTCACTTGAGGGGAAAAAACTCTTCCCTGAATGCGTAAGATACATAGAAAAAAATTGGACTCCCGTAATAATATATTTTTTTAACTTGCAATTATCCATTTTTTTCCATTCTTCTTAGATTAACTTAACAATTATAAATGCTCCCCAAATTTTTGAATAGTTTTGAATTAAAAAAAAAAAGAATTTTCTTCGCCTTGAAAAGACCTTTCGAACTAATTAATTTTTACATACGTTTAATCAGAATCGACTCTTTTACGGTTCCATTTGTACAGCACTGTTTTTGTAATTTTCAGGCATGCTTTAAACCTTAATAATTTCGAGTTTTGATTATTTTTCAAGTAAAAAGATAATTTTTTTTATCTGTTATGGATCTTTAATTCATTTTTCTAAAACCTTCAATTTGTTAAATACAACCTGGCGTATTAGTCTCTGAAGGAGGCCTTTTTGGGAAATTGCTCTTTTTCGATTGGCTGATGCAAAAAAATTTTTTAGGAATCTACACCCTTTCTTGAATGTAGTAGAAACTCTAAGTAAATATTTGATCTTCCGTATTTGAATCTTTTATATTTTTTTTTCGTCTAAGAATATCGATTTCCACCGATTTTTAACCTCTTTTCAATTTTTTTAAATTACCTTTTTAGGTTTAAAGCTACATTTCCACATACTCTCATGTTCCGAATGTTTTAATACATGACAGACGTTAAATACACAGTGAAACCGTTAATCTAAGGTTACAAGATCTTAGAAAAAATTTTAATTGATGAAGTAAAACAACAAAATTAGATCTTATGGGTTTAAAGCATGCCTGGAAATCACGAATAATAACATTAAAAAAAACAGATTCTAATTGAAACTATATAAAAAAATAAGCTGGTTGAAAAGGTCTTTTTAAGAGAAAAAATGCTTTTTTCGGAATTCAAATCGAGACAAAATCCTAAATTTGACGAGCCTTTAAAGTGGAAAGATAATCTAAGAAAAATGGAAAATAGATTACAAATGAGAAGAAATCGTTTAATTAATGTTTCTGATGTATTTAGGCCTCTAAAGTAAAAATATATGATTGTTTACATTAGCCTCCTGAAAAAAAGTCATTATTCAAATTTTTGAAAACAGACTCCCCTTTAAAGACCATCTCTGGTCCTTTTTAAGCAATATGAGTTTTGCAAAATAGAAATTGAAGATATTTTTAAGACAAAAAAAATAAGATCTTATTACTCAAAAAGAAATCAAAAGTTAAACTTGTCCAAAAATCATAAAAAAGAACTCGTCGTCGAATTTGGGATAATAAGCTGAAATATATCCTTTTAAAGTTGTCTTCGTAGTCAATTTTTCGCATATTTTCAAATGGTCGTTAAATCTACAGTTTTGGCTCGATATGAATTCTGAAGAAAGCATTTTGTTTACCTTCAAAACACCATTTAGTCTATTTACTTTTAACTCGAAATAGGCTTTTTTACCGCACAAGTAGTGCAGGCTGTATCTGTGAATTTTTATGATTTTTAGGCAAGTTCAAACCCTCACAAGACCTCAATTTTTGATTCTTTTTTGACTGTGATTTCTTGCGGATCTTATTTTGTTCGTCTTAATAAGACCTTCAATTCTATTTTGAAAAACTCACATTACTTAAAAAGAATCAGAGATAGCCTCTTGCAAAAATTAGAAAAATGAGTTATTTAAAGGAGGGTAATACAAAAAATCATATCTTTTTACCTTAGAGGCCTAAATGCATCAGAAACACTAAAGACAATTGTAGTTCTTGCATTTAGGTGTTTTTTTTTCACTTAAATATATCTATTTTTCTCATTTTTAACCTTTTTTCCATTTTTCTTAGATTATTTTTACCACTTTAAATGTTCGCCAAATCTTGGATTCTGTTTCGATATAAATTCTGGAATAAGCATTTTTTTTTCTCTGAAAAGACCTTTTCAGCCAGTTAATTTATTATATACTTTTATTTAGAATCTGCTTCTTTTTAGAATTCCATTGTGTGCAGGATTGTTAGTGCAGAAGCCCCAAGTTGGAAATGGACACAGACCATATGAACTCGAGCTACCGTTATAATATACCGTTTGAAATCACACTAGAGGATCGAATGGCAAGTAAAAGAGAAAAACCGGAAACATTCTCGGGTGCAAGTATCTGGTACACTGAGCAGGATCAGCATCTCAATACATTGATCCAGAACCGGCCTTTGGGGTGCCGCGGTGTGCGGCCCGAGAAGCAGTCAAAAAATGGATCAAAAGAAAACATGAAAACCACTGGATGACCAGACAGGGTTTAAACCACAGCAAGCTATTTATTGGGAATCCTGACCCGAAACTGGCAAGGAAATTACTCCAAATGAGTAGGAACCAATTAAGGACTATTACGGGTATAATGACGGGACATATGGTCGTCAAAGTACATCTGAATAGAATGAATCTATATAACGGAAACCTCGGCTGCAGACTATGTGGACAAGCCGAGGAAACAGTGAAGCATATCATATATGACTGTGAGTCACCGGAGAGATATAGACAACAAAAATTCGGGTCAGTAAGTCTGGAACTGGGAGAAATACTCACTCACTCCTTAGCAGGAGTGTACAAGGTGAGTCAACGATTGGATGAAGTAGGTTTGTGCCTTTTCGGTGAAATTAACAAAGAAACTATATTTATTGTTTGATACAGTTTATTTTTACGCAGATTTTAAAAATATTTAGGACTCTACAGGGTGAGCCAAAAAACTAGGACAGCATAAAGTTGTATTTTTTTAAATAGAACACCCTATATACGAATCGTATTTTCGATTTAGCTTATAATTTTAAATCTTTTTTATGAAGGGTTTACTATAACAAAACTTTATAGTTTCTGAGATAATTAAGTTTAAAGAAAAAAAGTCACATTTTCAAGCATCAATTCAATCGTAAATAACGTTTTCAATTTTGTGACAAATATATTCAAATTTGGAATTTAGCAAGGCCAAGGACAAGTTAACATAATTTTTACCTAATATTTGCAATAAAAGCTACAGGGTGTTGAACACATCGGCTCAAATTTGAACAAGTTTAAATGAATAAATATCTTTTTTTTTAAATGGTACACCCTGTATATTTTCATGTTATTTAATAGAGTAATAAAAACCCTAAAAGTTTTGTTCAATATATCCTATACCTATTTATAATAGTTTTTGAAATATTTCAGTTTTTCTTATTTTCCATACTTTTTTACAGAAATAGTCTTCATTATCATAGTAGCCATGGCAAAAACAATGTAAAAGAACATTTTTCTGTGTCAAATTTATAACCGCAATCGCTTCTTTTGGTTTTATGTAGCGTAGTTTGGTTTTTTTGCATTCATCTTATATTGTAAAATGAATTTTCCAAAGAATGAGTTAATAGATATGATTTATACAATAGGAGAGGCTCAAAAAAATTGCCTTCTTGCTCAAAGAATTTACAAAATGAAGTATCCTGATCGACGCCAGCCTAATACCCATACTGTTCAAAACTTAATGCAAAGATTTGATTCTTCTCATACTGTTGATTATCCAAAACGTAAAATGGTCAACAAACCAGTAACTAATGAAGAAAAAGAACTACAAGTATTGTTAAATGTTCAGGAAAATCCTTATATTGGTAGCCGTCAGTTAGCAGCATTATGTGAAACATCACAATCCACCGCTAATCGTACTACCAAGAAATATAGGTATCATCCATATCACATGGAATTACACCAAGAATTGCATGGACATGGATTTTGAAAGTCGTGTAGACTTTTATCGTACAATAAATGCGGAGATTCAATTAAATCCAAATTTATTATGCAAGGTAATGTTTAGTGATGAAGCTACTTTTAGAAGTAACGGTGCCGTAAATAGACGCAACATGCATTATTATGCCACAGAAAACTCACTTTGGATTAGAGAGGTGCAACATCAAAACCACTGGTCATTAAATGTTTGGTGTGGTATTCATCATAATCGAATTATTGGACCCCACTTTTTTAATGAACCACTAAATGGCCATAGTTACCTGAACTTTCTACAAGAAGAACTACCCCAACTGCTTCAAGGTCTGGATAGGGATGAGCTCGACAGTATGTGGTTCCAGCACGATGGTGCGCCTCCGCATTACCATCGTGAAGTTCGTGCGTTTTTGGACCAACGATATCTGCAAAAATGGATTGGACGTGGGGGTTTCATTGAGTGGCCACCAAGGTCTTGCGACATCACCCCATTAGATTTCTTCCTATGGGGTTATATTAAAAATAAGATGTATGTTAATCCACCAACAACAGTGGAAGATATGCGAAACAGGATTAGGGATACCTGTAGAACAATAACGCCACTAATTTTGTCCAGGGTCCGAGAAAATCTGCAAAAAAGACTAAATTTGTGCATTGCACAAGAGGGTCGTTTATTCGAACACTTATTAAAAAGAAATAATTAATCTCAGTATTTAATAGGTAATTTTTTTGTTTCAATTTAGTATAAAAGTAAATATGTATTTGCCTTGTCGTTATTGTTGTGTTAATTTTTTCACATTATGTTTAATTAAACTATTGCCGTTGTAATATAACGAATAATGTATTTCATCATATTTAACCACATTCTGTTTGTTTCTGTAGTTTCTTTTTATTATTTTATATGGCTACTATGATAATGAAGACAGGCGCGGATCCAAGGGGGGGGGCGGTGGGGGCGATCGCCCCCCCCCCAAGATCTTGGAGTTCAGGAAAATAGACCCGATTTTGCCTCTTATACTATAGTTTATTCAAGAACTAGGGAGAGTTTTTCATTTTTTACCTTTTTTTTCTTCGCAAACTACCTGTGTTCTTTAGTCCGGTGTCTTTGGCAAAATCTGTTAGACACATATATTTTTCATAGGAATGAGTTAGAAATTTTATAATCAAAAATACCGGTCTATAATAATGGACTATTTGGGTTGAATAGCAATAGATATTTGGATGTTTGAAGTGTTAAAAAGGATTTTAATCCTTGTCATAGGCATCGGAAGGCGTCAAAAGGAGGTCTATTTTATCACTAAATATTTATGGCATAGAGTATTATTTCAGTAATAAACTTAAAATAAAAAGTTTTTATAATATTATTTTATTTCTTGTGATTTTTTAATAATTCACATATATTAGAAAATATAGATAATTTTGACATATTTAACACAAATCACAACTGTAGTTTTATTATTTTTAATTTTGACATAGAAACCGTTTTAGGCACATTCAGACTAAAACGTAGCCTTTTTCTCTCAAAAAATTCTAAGTTATAATTTAAATACTTACAAAATACCCATCATCAAAAATACAAGAAGTTAAACATATATAAAAAAATAAATTCATCAATATAATATTAAAATTTTTTGGGGCTGTCGGTCATTTTATTATTAATTATAAACATTTTTGGGATATTTTACATTCCAGTTTATTTATTTCTTAAACCATCTGCAGAATTACAATTTAAACACTAAAAAGGGATTCAAATGTCATTAATTTTTATATGTTACAGAAAATTTAAATAATAAATTGTGTTAACACTGGTAAACATTACGTATCTTATTCGTGATCAAAGTCAGTGAAGCTTTCTTTTATTTTTTTATTATATGGATTTTTCGCAATTATCTGCAGTAACTTTATTCAAAAAAATCTTTCAAAAGTTCAGTTAAATTATTAATTTTGTAAGTTGTGTTTTCCAGCAACTCTACCTTTCATTTGAGAGAGATATTTCCTTCACCAACGGACATTTTCCGGACGATCTATAAGAACAGATTTCCTACCTGGTTTTTCCCAACAAAAATTAAGTTCTCTGAGCAATTTCCAAAGCTCAGTTCTTTTAATTTCAGGCAATTCCCGATCTATATTGATTTTAGTTAGAATTTTGTCGACGGTTGAGATCTGCTTCTCATAATAAAATGTATGTACAACTCCTTTTATTACAGTTTACATCTCTTCTTCCAACGAGATTTTTCGTCTGCCTGTGATCGAATATAGCTTGGAATTACTAACAATTCCAGTCGTTTTTTTTCTCCGTCAGTGTTCGGTACATGATAGATTTTCGAACTCCTGTTATATTGGAATACATCTCAACAGAGCTTTTAACATTATTATCTAGATATTAATATCTTAAAGCATCATAAACATTCATCGTAATAAGTTTCTCGTTGAGGAAAAAATGCCCTCCATCTTTTGGGTATCTCACTAATCTCAAATAATATATAAAAGCAAGCACAAACAAAATAAATCACTAAGGACACACTGTAAGGTGTACTTTGCTCACTGACAGAAATTAAATTGAATTATCAGAAATTTTATTGTTGCAGTAAATTTATAAAAGCTTATAATATTTAAATATAATTAGATTTACGGCAGTTCTCAGTTACCGGGGGCACTGAAGCAGCTACGTTGGAGGTCTCGGTAACAGTTTTATTACTCCCTCTAGTTCTTGAATAGAGTATAGGAATGTGTATGCTTGCGATCGCCCCTCCCCTTCCCAAGGGCTTCGAGTTCAGGAACATAGAACCGATTCTGCCTTTTATATTAGGAATGTGTATGCTGCTGGCAATCCCCCCCCCTCCGTTGACAACTTGTTTTTTTTTGCGATAGCACCCCCCTCCAGGAGCTTTGAACTCAGGAAAATAGACCCGATTCTGCCTCTTATACGAGGAATGTGTATGTTAATCGCATCTTCCCACCCCCTGTCGGAAACTTGTTTTTTCTTGTGATCGCCCCCCCCCCTCCAAGACTTTCATACCATACTGTACTTCTGTGATATCACCGCCCCCCCCCAAGGAGAGAGGCTGGATCCGCCCCTGAATGAAGACTATTTCTGTAAAAAAGTATGGAAAATAAGAAAAACTGAAATATCTCAAAAACTATTATAAATAGGTATAGGATATATTGAACAAAATTTTTAGGGTTTTTATTACTCTATTAAATAACATGAAAATATACAGGGTGTACCATTTAAAAAAAAAAGATATTTATTCATTTAAACTTGTTCAAATTTGAACCGATGTGTTCAACATTCTGTAGCTTTTATTGCAAATATTAGGTAAAAATTATGTTAACTTGTCCTTGGCCTTGCTAAATTCCAAATTTGAATATATTTGTCACAAAATTGAAAACGTTATTTACGATTGAATTGATGCTTGAAAATGTGACTTTTTTTCTTTAAACTTAATTATCTCAGAAACTATAAAGTTTTGTTATAGTAAACCCTTAATAAAAAAGATTTAAAATTATAACCTAAATCGAAAATACGATTCGTATATAGGGTGTTCTATTTAAAAAAATACAACTTTATGCTGTCCTAGTTTTTTGGCTCACCCTGTAGAGTCCTAAATATTTTTAAAATCTGCGTAAAAATAAACTGTATCAAACAATAAATATAGTTTCTTTGTAAATTTCACCGAAAAGGCACAAACCTACTTCATCCAATCGTTGACTCACCCTGTACAGATTGAGCCAGGGGGCTAGCTTGACAGAGTGGCTGTAATGTCTAGGGTGAGCACAATAGGCCTACTCTGGCCGCAGTGCATCCGACTTTAGAACGAATCCGGGAATATAAAAGAAATAAAAATTGTTAGTGCTAATTTTCGCGATTTTCAGGCATTTTTTAAAATATTTCCATATGTATTAAAATTCAAAACATGATAGTGTGAGGAAAGGGGGTTTTAAACTTTAAAATAATTTTAAAAAATTGAAAAGAGTTTAAAAATGGATAACAATAGATATTTTTAAGTCAAAAAAAACAATATAAAGACCGAAATACGGAATATCAAATTTTCTAGTTTCTACTACATTCTAGAAAAATGTAGATTCCTAATTTTTTTTTTCATCAGTCTTTGGAAAATGAAAGAACAGTTTTTTAAAAAAAAGCCTCCTTCAGAAGCTGGTATATCCGATTCTATTTAACTAATTCAAGGTTTTCGAAAAATAAATTAAAAATATTTTCAAAGAAAAAGAATTGACCAAAACTCGAGATCACACAAAGCTTTAAAGCATGCCTGAAAATTACAAGACTTAACAAAAACAGCGCTGCACAAATGGAATCGGAAAAAAGCCAATTATTATTAAAAGTATATAATAAAGGAATTAGTTCGAAGGTCTTTTCAAGTCGAAGAAAATGCTTTTTTCAGAATTCAAAACCATGCAAAAATTTGGCGAGCATATATAAAATTGTAAATATAGTCTGAGAAAAATGAAAAAAAAATCGATGTTTTCAAGTAAAAAATTAATAATTAAATAAATAAATATATCAGTACTCAAATACGGAAGTTCCAATTTTTTCGCGTTATCTTATACATTCAGGAAAGAGTTTTTCCTTTAAAATGAAAAAGGAATATATATATATATATATATATATATATATATATATATATATATATATGTTCTTTTTGCGTTAGTCTTTTGAAAATAAGCTATTTTGTAAATATTTCAAAACAGATATTCCTTAAGCGACTGACACATGCTTCCCTTTACAACAATTCTGAGCTCTTTAAAACAAAATCAAAAGTCTTTCTAAAACGAAAATATAAGATCTGATAAAACAAAAAAGAATAAGAATTCAAGAATGAATGACGATTTAAAGCATGCTTATCAAGTCATAAAAATTTGCCAAACGGAGTTAGAAAAAATTGTAGTTTAAAAAAGCACCTTCTAATCATTAGTACTTAATAAATAAACTGGTTAAAGTGATCTTTTCAAGATGCAAAAAATACATTTCTTATAATTCAAATCAAGACCAAACTTTAGATCTAGCGAGCATTTAAAGCAGAAAAAGTAATCTAAAAACAATGAAAAAGCCTTCAATATTTAAAAAAAAAATCGATATGGAAATACAATTTAAGGGCCAGTTACAAAAGCTACAAGTCTTTTCACTGTTTTATATGCATTTAAGTAAGTGTGTAGGCTTTTAAAATAAAAATTTAAGAAAAAAATGTTTTTTTGCATTAGCCTTCCGAAAATCAGTATATTTGTAATTTTTGAAAACAGATCTCCCTTTAAAGGCCGATACTTCTGATTCTTTTTAACCAATCTGAATTTTTCAAAATAAAAATCGAAGGTATATTTTGAACAAAAAAAAACTGAACCCTATCGGTTTAGAAAAAATCAAAAGTCGAGATTCTATAAGAGTTTGAAATTGCCCAAAAAATCATAGAAATGCGCAGAAACAGCCCTGCACAACTAATGCTGCAAAAAGGGCCATTAAAATTAGAAATAAATAGATTAACGAATTTGGAAAGGTGTTTTCAAGAAATCTAAAACGCTTTTTTTTTAAATGTATATCGGGGCAAAAAATATGGTGAGCATTTGAAAATATGCAAAAAATAGAATAAAAAGAGCCCATTTCGCAACTTTCAATGGCCATATCTCAGCTTCTTGAGTACCTTAAGAGCTGAAATTCCACATGAGTTTGTTAATGTTTTTAATAATACAATAACATATTTTTTTTCCGATTTTTTTGAAAGTGCGCAGCGAAATGATTTAATATAATCCATTTGATTTCTTGTGGAACTTTTAAGTTTCTACGATAAACCAAACGGACAAACGGAGCTTCTAGTATGGCGGACAAAAAACTAATATTATTTTTTTAGGTCTGCTTCAAATTTAGAAGGTATAGAAAACAGCTGCAAACTGCAAAAATAATCTCAACTATGGCACAAAGGAACATAAATCAGAAGCTATTAAATACTTTCCTACTGTGATGGAAAAACATACCAGTCCACCCATAATTAGCTTAAAAATAACTAATTCGACTAATACATAGCAGACCTCAAAACCATTCTACGTAAATAAGTAAATCTGCATTAAATTAATACCAATATAGAACAGTTTTTGGTTTATTTTGTGCTCTTAAGTGGCATTTTTTGTGGTCCATTTATTGTTTTAGAAAAGAAATTATATTTTCGAAAAAGGGTATTTGGAAAAAATATACAACTCAATATTAAGAAATCAACAAAAGGAACCATTTTACTCCCTAAGTTGGCTACCAAAAGGCCTTAACTGAGTGCAACACATAAATGTGGACAATAAAAAAGAATCTCACCATAGAGCCACTGAAATTTGTATTCTTAAAATTTAAGTACTTATGTGAACAATTTTATTAAAACAATAAAAAATACTACTTTCCTTAATAAGATTTATAATTCAATATATTAGAGAAAATATTTTAGTCCTCAACAAACTGAAAAAACCTGATACTAATATAAGGACAGAAGTACCCTTTTCTAACACGGTTAGACATAAAACATTATTTCAGATTGCAAAAGAATACCAACGATTTAATATTTTCATTACTATTTCGTTTGTTTCTAATATTAAAAATATAGAATTTTCCATTTTCAATTTGCAATAAAAAGTAAAATATAAACCCCGAGTCTAAATCAACCCCATCACAAGAATTGGCTACGTAAAATAGATTCCTATCTTATACCGACAACCTAACGCTCAGTTTTCAATATTTGTCTCCCTCTGAAGCGAACAATTAAACTACGTTACTTTTAAATAAATCAATTCATTTTTCTAGCTATAACTAATCTGACAACATTGCTACCCGTCGTGAAAGTTCATGAACCGCCAATTTCAATTTATTCCCTTTTCGGTGGGTTTTGCTGCGGAAAAATAACAACACGGTCTGCCGTAAGCGTGGGGTATCTTTTGCGTTAGCTATAATAATCTTTGATAATAGTAACTTTCAAGCCCTGATGAAAAAATATAATATAAATCATTGTTCCACTTACAACACAAAGAAAGCTGCAATTGTTGAGCGAGTCACAGGAACTCTTAAAAATAATTTATATAAAAAATTTTCGGCAAGAGGATCTTACAAATGGATACATATATTATACGACAGTAACAAAAGCCTATAACCTTTCGAAACATCACACCATTGGAATGAAGCCGGCAGATGTGCAAGAAGAAACGCAAATTAAAGCATACGATTATTTAAAAATTGTACCTAAAAAATTTAAGTTTTCCATGGGTGACATTGTGCGTATTAGCAAGTACAAAAGCTTATTCGAGAAAGGATATACGCCCCCTTGGTCAACTGAACTGTTTAAAATTGTAAAAGTTAACGTTACAAATTCACCTACATATTTGTTGGAATCGTTAGAAGGCCAGCCTATAAAAGGGTGTGTTTACGAGTCAGAACTACAAAAAACAAGCAGTTTTGGCGTTTATCTAGTAGAAAAGGTCCTTAGACAACATAAGAAAAACCACACCGATCAATTGTTTGTCAAATGGCTAGGATTTCCCAACCATTTCAATTCTTGGAGAGATAAATCTGATATTGTTTAAATAAGATATTATATGACAATAATTTTAATTTAAAATTTAAAATAAATCAACAATATATAGTAATACAAAGTTTTTTATTTCAATCTTCATCATCAATAACAATGACAAGTGTTTGTCAAATGGCTAGGATTTCCCAACCATTTCAATTCTTAGAGAGATAAATCTGATATTGTTTAAATAAGATATTGTATGACTATAATTTTAATTTAAAATTTAAAATAAATCAACAATATATAGTAATACAAAGTTTTTTATTTCAATCTTCATCATCAATAACAATGACAATAAAACATCATACACATAAATAACATTTCAATATTCTTAGAGGGAAGACCCAATTCACCGACGACTACGACGTTATCTTCAAGGCTATGCCACTCGGAGTGCGTTCTCCTATTCTTTATCTTGCTTTCCCTTTTTTTAGATTTTTTTGACGACAGTGCGCTTAATGGGTCATTTAAAGGCTGATGATAGAGTATTTTCTGAATAACTTCAAATTTTGATTTAAGCTCACTATTATTTTTGTATATCAGGGGGAGGACATCTTTGTTAAATATGTCACATATTACAACTGCAAAGTTGTAAAACTTTCTATAAGACAGTTTTTTGTCACAGCATCGTCATCATCTTTAGGTTCGCCTAAGTTGGTTATGGTTTTTCCACCCATATCATACTGCCCGTCCGCTGTAAGTTTAAAACCTGGTGGCTCGGGTAATATATGATTTTTTTCATTATATGTCTGATGACTAAATTTATCAATCGTGTTGTTTCCTCGACTCATTTTTAATCGTAACTAAACTATTTTATTTTTATTTGCTCTATTTATACTAAATATTTCAGCTGATAAAAATAAACACTGACTATGATCTACTGGGTTGGTATATTTATAAAAGCAATAAGACAAAACTGTGATTCTAACAAATATTTATTTACAGTTATTTAATTGCACAAATAGAAAATTTATAAAAAAAAAATAATTTTCTACGTCTTTATTTTCGTTGTTCAAAATTCTCATCCGACACTATTTCGATAGTCAACATCTTGGGCTGTTGCTGTTGCAGGAACCAATTCATATTTTGCAGCAAGCTCACCAGATAAATGTGGAATATTAACAAGGTATTCTTTTAATTCATCTTCAACCATTTCAGCACAAAATATATCCATGTCTATGGAACCATATAAAAATTTGTCGCACAAGTGTGCTCCAGCCATAAAGTTGATTGCATCTCTGATCTCTTTTTTATATTGATCTTTGATTGCCTCAATATGCGGCCAATCATTTACGCTATCTAACGTATTGTGAGCCATATTTCTTAATTCTCTTCCCAACCAAAATATGTATCTATCTACACATTCGTTGACGGTCGTCGCATCAGCTGATATCTTTAACAGAAATAATGAACACGCGTGAGTATTCTGACATGTGCAACTATTTTTTAAATTTAATTACATCCTTTTTTCAAACATTACATACAATTTAGTCCAATGAGCCAAAACGTAATAATGCTCGAGTGTTGTTTCCAAAAACTCTAGTACCTTGCCCCAAATAAATTAGAGTGTATTTCCCTTTACTCATAATATCTACAATATCGTCAGACAGTGTTTCGGCCACACGTTTTAGCAAAAAAGTCTCAAATATGCTATTATCACCGTCATCGTGTAAAGCCACAAGAAGAGTTTTACGTGTAGTCATTGAAAGTATTTTTACAATTTTATACACTTTCCCCACAATCATTTCGCTAACCTTTTTTTCTCTCTAAAACCTCGAAATCTTTGCTGAACATTTCATTAATTTCATCTAGAGTTTCTTTTGCAATACTCATTATTGAAAAAATGGTATATAAATCCAAAAATTACCGTGAATACAATAGCACTTTCAGAACACTACACGAACACAATATATGATGTTTATGCCACTGATATCTGCGACTGTCACTTCTTTTCTCACTAACTTTTATAGAGAATTGGTGGCGGCGAATTAACGGTAGAAACACCAGAAATAGTGTGGGGAGTCTTCAAGTTCAAATGACTTCACACGTTTAAAATGGCATAAGGATAACTTCAAGGTCAAAATATAATGAAACAAATAACTATATTTTATGTACTTTATTGATTGACATATTTCTGTCGTTCTTTTATACGTGTATCATAATCGTTTAAATCTAAATTTATCAACTTGTTTAATAATATTTGTTCGTTTTTCTTTATTAAAAAATCTTTACAAATTATATCCGCTAAAATACACATTTCAACATGGTCCATATACTTAAAAAATATACTAAAATCCTGAGCCTCCGAATCTTGCATTCCATATGCATACAATTCCGAACAGGCTGCAGAAATTAAAAATTCTTCATACATTTCTCTCACTACACTTTCCATATTAACTACTACTAGGTTAAACTTAAGTCCTACACTCTAATTTCATTTAACACAACCGGATCTGCAATGAAAGTAATCAGTTTTTCCATACAGTCACTAAATCCCAACTTTTTTATTTCACAAACAAACTCTAGTAAATTGAATGTTTTGCTGCAATATTTATGACATGCATTGGCAGCCTTTTTATATTCAATAGCCAAATCACATTAGCGCGACGCCATATTCTGGTCAACTTTTCATTGCATCATTGAAGTAATTACTTGCCGTTTCAGTGAACTCATCGCCCAATTTTTTTACTGTCTCTTGCAAATCACTATTCATATCATTCACTTATTTTTACACTCACGACCCTTTTGTATTGCTGGTGGTGGCCCATCTCTATAATGACGATATATTTTTTCATAGTGAATGTTCCTTGTCACACCGATATGGCGCTGGCAGCTTATCCCAAATTTGCTGTAAACTCAGTGAATCGATATAAGTTTTTAAATATTCGAGAGGAAAATATGCTAGATCCTTTTCTTCAAAATCACACAAACTTTTTAAATTGCTTTGATATAAACAAATTACTCGGCTTGCTCTGTAATTTTTTCTTTTGATAGTTCCGTATCTGACATTTCACACTGAATGAATGGAAATAGACTCACACAATTTTATAGACGAATTTGCAAGGTCAAAAACCATTTCAAAATCATCCCACACTATTACAATGGACAAATAACTACTTCAAGGTCACACATCCAAGATGACACTCGGTAGAGCCGAGATGACCTTGAACCAGGCCAGCGCCAAGGTCACGTCCACAACCTTGAACGCCACCTTTTTCAAGATCAAGGCCATATCAACGCAAGGTGGAATATCATGGTCAATGGGCGGGGCCGAAGAGGGGGGGGGCACGGTCAAGGTCGAGGAGTGGGAGGACTGAGCGCATCTGGTAATGCTCACTACTTGTATGCTTTTGAGATAGCGATTCCACTGTGAAAAAAGAGACCTATGAATTATGAGGAAGACATGAATAAAAGTTTCTTGCAGCTAGAGACAGATATTATTAGTATGAAAAGAAAATTAGAACAAGGTAAAGAAGAAAACAACATAGTTTTAAGGAATTCTCGAATGGAAGATCTCAGTGTTCACGAGATTTACGGTCGTCTGAATTCTGACATAAGAAAACATCCCTCCCATGAGGAAACTTTAATCTCGTCTGAGAATACAGCTGATTCTCTCTTTTTAAAATAACCACCTATTTGTGATTACATGCACGTGCAAAAAAGCTTAAAGGAGGCACAAGAAATTGTGATGGAAGAAAAGAAAGGTCTTGAGTCAAAAGAGAGACAGGGATCCGAAAGAAGTTGTAAGGTGTTGCTTCACCAAAGTTATATAATTCCCTCGATTGCCAAGTAGTTTGTCAAGCATTAGTGCAAGGAGTGACGAGGGTTAGGAACACTTGGTTTGAGAACCCATTGAGGGTATTCCGACAGGGCTGCTTATGCAAGTATTTTGTGTAGGACCGGAAAAATGGTACCATTTAGAACAGTGATTATATCAAACGAAGAGATGACTATAACCAGCAAATTTATTGTTGCTAGAACATTTGCAGCGGAAATTGAAGAACCTTTTGAAATAAAGAACACAGGAATCGTAAGGAAAATAGATTTGAAAAATGCAGAGGAGATATTAAAAGTAGAGAATTTGAATAATCCGAGCACATCAGATGAGGATAAATTGCGAGAGCTGATCGTGGAATATATTGCTATATTTAAAGCTCCACAATAAACATTGAGTTGCACAACCAACGTTGTTGATCGGATTATTGCAGAATACGTTCAACCCATATTGGAAAGACCAAAGAAAGAGAACTTTTGCTATAATTGACATGGTATATTTTGTTCAAGAATATTAATAAAGAACTAATCCTTCGCCAATCTGTCCAGATTAATTTTGAAGAAATGATTAAAATTACATATGAGAGGAAAGGTTTGCTAGACTTCTTTAAACAAGACAAAGGAGTAAGAAGTATTTTGTGAATTTGTTAGAAAGAAAATGAAGTTAAAGCAAGGAAATAGAAAGGATAGTGATAAAGACATGAAAACGTTTTGAGTGTCTGAAACTTGAAATGTAGTTATATATTATGTAACCGAGTTAAGAAAATTCGAAACTTCAGAACTATTTAAGACTAAGGTCCATTCCTACGGTTCCTAAAGTTTCAGTTACTACTAAAGTGTAACGAGAAATAGAAGAGACGTTTCAATGTGTGTCAAGGGAGGACAAATATGATATATCAAAGAAATAATTATGTAAAAGAAGAAAATTGACAATAGGGTAAGGGAAAAAAATATATTAAAGAAAAAGTAAAAACTTGAGGAAAAAGAAAAGGTAAAGCAAATTTTTGTAAAAAGTCATGTATTTCCTTAAGCTCGGTTGCGGCAAACGCTTGGCATCCTCCAGTTATGTGCTGGATTGTCTCTGATGTTCGACAGCCATATCTGCATTGGTCGTTTTCTATTGAGGGATCTCTAATGATGAACTTCCGGTAGTTCTTCGTCGGAATAACCTGGTCTTAGATAGCTAACAAGAAGCCCTCCATTTTCGGAAACTTCTGTCCTGAAATCATCCTGAGACGCTGAGTTGTCGACATTGTCCTGATTAACCTCATTTGGATGTTGTCCATGAAGTAGCTTCTGTAGCCAGGTTTGTAACTGCTCTTGGTCTGTTCGGTGGTGAGAAGTAATATATTGTTCCCTCAACTGTAGCGACGTTGAATCGTCTGCCTCGCATATTGCTCGATGTAATGTGGAAAAGTCCGCTAACCTGTGGAAATATGAACGTAAGTTTATTATTTGTTGGTCGAGCTGCTTACCAATATCCACCAATCTTCTTCCTCCTTGGTGTCTTAGAAGCATTGTACGTTCAATAGCACTCCGAGGGTGACGTTTTTCTGTTTTTGTTAGGAGTGACCTTATTTTCCTTTGCAGGTTTTGGATGCCCGTCCTGCTCCATTTTGCAATTCCAAAAGAGTAGCTCAGCGCAGAGCAAGCATACGTGTTGAGCGTCTTAAACAAATTTCTACTATTTAAATTAGTTCGTAATACCTGCCTTACTCTCCTGACAAATTCGGTTGTCAATTCGGCCTTCATAGTGCGATGGTGAATTCTTTTAGCCTGTTTTATACCTAGATATTTGTATATTTAGTCTGCTCCCATTGCAGCTATAGTTTCACCGTTCTGCATTTTAAAAGCCTTTGGTTGTATCTTCTCTTTAACGATGTTCAAAATACGGCACTTGTCAAGTCCAAATTGCATTCCGATATCCCCGGAGAACTGCTCTACAAATTTAAGCATTTGTTCCAGCTGATTTCTGGTAGCAGCTTTCAGTTTAAGATGATCCATGTATAGAAGATGATTTACTCTTACTACCTCTTCGTTGTTATTTCTAATACTAAAGCCGTATCTAGTGGAGTTCAAACAGCGTGATAGTGGGTTCATTGCAAGGCAGTACCTCAATGGGCAAAGTGAATCGCCCTGAAATATTCCCCTTCGTATCGGAAAAGTGTTAGTTTCGATGGTGTCACTAGATGGCACATGCAATTGGATCCTAGTTCTCCAGGTTGACATGAAGCGTTCTAAAAAGGAGACAAAATTATTATCAACTCTATACATTCTCAATATAGTTTTGAGCCACTCATCTGGCATTGAATCGAAGGCCTTTTTATAATCCACGTAGGCAGCAAAGAGGATTCTTAGGTTGGTACAGGCTTGGTTACATATGACAGAGTCAACAATCAATTGTTCCTTGCATCCCATTACTTCCCTCGTGCATCCTTTCTGTTGAGTTACAATGATATTATTTTGCTCACATTGTGCATAGATGCGTTGGGTCAAGCAGGAGGTGATCACTTTATACAGTGTGGGTAGGCAGGTGATTGGCCTATACTTACCTGAGTCATGTGTGTTGTGTTGGTCCTTTGATAGGAGGTACGTAACACCTTCGGTCAAGAACAATGTAATTTTTGTAGGATTAAGAAAAACATCATTAATAAGATTAGCCAGCCAGTGTATACACCAGAACTTTTTGAACCAGTTGTTCTGGATCCCGTCGAGACCTGGAGCTTTCCAGTTATGGGATTCCTTGATTATTCTTGAAATTTCCTCGGTGGTAAATGGCTCAAACTGCATCTGGCTGTAATCTTGGCAGATTCGGTGTTCTTCATTGATCCAGCCAGCTGCGATGTTACAATTGGATGGTGTGAAAAGTTAGTACGGTAGAAAGTCTTTTCTGATCGTTGGAAGAGCGCATTGTCGCGTTTTCGGTTATTGCTGGTCTTGTACCTCTTTAGCCGTCCTGAAATAACAGAGAGTTTCTGTTTCAGCGTATCAAGGCATTGCTGAGCAGTAACATTCGCTGGATCTTGTTGCGAATGAAATCGAACACGATTCATGATTTCTTCAACTTGCCTTTATAGTCTACTTGTTCTTCTATGGTGTGTTGGGTTCTGTTCTTGCTGATCGGCGCTCTGTTGTAACTTTAATTTCTAAATCTCTAGCTATAGCAGTCGCGGCACAGTAGACGGTCATATGCAAGGACTCAAGAGTGTAGGCATCTGAAACATAAGCTGGTAAAATCCGATTGTTCATGATGTCCAACATGGCACCCAATTTTTTGGATGAATTAATTTTTGGGAGTGCCGGTCTTCTTAATGGATTGCTTCCATCATACTCCAACGCCGCAGCATTCATTTCCGTTGACAGTTTCTGATAAAAGAATTCAGTGTTGTCCTGTTGGGCATCGTCATTCAGCTGTTCCTGTAATTCTTGGACCTCAGGTTCCGGTTGTGGCTCAGGCTCAGAAATCGGATTGTTGTTATTGTCAGTGCCTCTGATCTCACGTTCAATTTCCGCTTTGGTGCTATTAAGCCGAGCTTCAGGAGTCAGGCTGTTTCGGAGAATAACTCTATATTGGTCAGCTATTCTCTGCTGGGAGACTTGCATGTGTGGGTACTCCCTGCAAAATTCGGCATGTAGTTGTTGTCTCTAGTCGATCATCTCTCGTCCTAGTTGAGTTTTACTATTATTATTATTATTATTGTTTAAATTTGACTTGGAAAATTTCTATTGTCCCTGCTATTTATTAATGTAGGTATATTAAATTTGAAATTTTAAATTCTAATGGAATTCGACTTAAAACAAATTGATATAGTAATATTTTAATAAAAAAAACATGTCATTTTAAAACAAAAGAGAACTTAAGCTCTTATATTACTATTATTTTATTTTATTTTTTCTAATATATTTAAATTTTTTTCTGGTTCATCACAGTCGTACGGAATATTTTTAGTATTTGCCCAAAAATAATTAAATAAATAAAAATTTAAAAGTTTAATTTGTGGCAAGAACAAACATAAGTGTGTGAATAACGCTACGTTACAACTAAATATGCTTCTACTCAGTCTGGCGTACCCAGCCAGATTATTTACCATACTAATCAGTCAATATAGACCATGGTACAAACGAGATAGCGGTAGAACCAACACATCCCGAGGCACGCCACCTCGCAAGCCACCTTCATCAATGAAATAGGGATTTGGGCATCTCGATCAAGCTCTTTGCATATTAGTTAGGGGTGTGCCCTAAGAACCCTCACCTCCACCTTCGCCAAGCCAATTACCTCGCCAAGGACAACCCCCTATATCAGAGGTAGCTTCAGCTGCAGGCGACGCACGAATTCACAAGGGGTTGGTTCACTACAGCATGGAGATCCAAGATACGAGCACTGTTTTCCACCAAAGCCAAGGTCATGACCATAGGAAACAACCGAAAAAACCAAAAAACAAGTAACGAACTTTTCATTTTATAGTGTAGAAATAGAAAAAAAAACCTTTATGTTGATTTCCATTTTTTAGATAGCAGCTCTACAGTTTTTATTTGACAACCTAACAGTATATTGTGGGGGGCAGATGTCAAATTTTTAATACTAGTTGTTCAAAATTTAAATTTAAAAATGTTCTTTGTATTTTAGTGATACATTTTTTTTTTACTATTTAGGAATTTTAAATTATTAGTATTTTTTTTTGTAAAGTTATTTAAGATTCTATATTCTATATTTTATTTTTGTCAATATAATATGCGATTAACAAACTTTAGTTAGGAATAATGTATATTAAAAAACATATGAACCGTATAAGCGGATTCACTTATTTTATAAACAACAAATCATAAATAGTCTAATTAAAGATCGTTGTACCAGCTAAATAAAAATAAACAAACAGAAAAAGCTTTTAACGGAACAAAGAGCGGAGACATAAGTTCTATACATTCGGGACATACCTCACATGATATTGACCTATATAATAATTAGAGTGAAAATTAATGCCATATTTAATTACTAATTAATTCTGACTTATTAGCCGGGAGGCATGTAGTGAAACGGTCTTTAGGAAATTTTTAAAATAGGTCCTGAAAATATTTTCTTTTTAGAATTCCTAATTTTCTAAATTAAAAATTTTAAACTTTGTATATTTTTAAGACACCCGAAGAACTTAAAACTGTGCTGTCCCGGGATTAATCTTATTTTTCCGAAAAGTAAATATTTTAATATTTAAAAATTAAGTTTATAAAAGGAAAGTCGGAATAAAATATATTTTATTTCAAAATAAATAAATAAATCTTCTTCAAGTCTTCAAAAAATATTACAAGTATTTCCTTTGAAAATCAATAACAGAAAAAAAATCTTTATTTAAATTAAAGTACGAAGATAAAATTATATTACCTAAAACCAAATTTTTCTAAGTCATAGGTTTCCAAATTTTAACACAGTCGCGCACTTCTTGCTTCGCCTCTTTATTAAATTCGAATAAAATATAAAATTAAGAATCTAAATCGAAACCATGAGATATGTGGCGTATTTTGTTCTGGAACGCTGAAAAATAAGTAGGCCAAGAAAGGAATGTTCGTTTGTTGATGTCAGAAATCACGAGATTCTGGTAAAAAACCACTATTGCAACATATAGAGTCTCGATCATGCGACTTTTTTCTTAGAAAAGCAGGCCGAGAAAGGAATGTCGGTTTGCTGACGTCGGATCACCAGGTTGGGGTAAAAAACTCACATCACGAAAGTTTTTCGTGGAAAACAAGTAGATCCGAAAAATCCCGAGTTCTGCCGAGACGTCACGGCAAATGTTTAAATACGAACCATCTCGCTATGAAAAAGGGTAGTTAGAAAGAAAAAGGGTAGTTAGAAAAAAAAAGCAGTTAGTAAAAGAACAAGACTTAAGTACGGTTAGTTGAAGTTGGGAGTTAAGTCAAGATTAATAATTAAAGTTAAAATCGGTAGTTAACTAGTTTGTTCAAAAAGTGTATAAACCGTGAAAGCATTGTATTTAGCAGCGTTCTGTCGGAATAGCAAGAGGTTCAATTTTTAAGTCCAAGCGCGTTTTTGAAAAGTTAAATATTCTCTCAAAATTTTCTTACACAAAAAGTCAAAAAGTGAGTGTTTTGCTAATAAAAATTTATGTATTTTTACTAGTACTAGGATGGCTCAAATACTATTAATTGTCTCCCTTTCTTTTTATTATTTTTTTTGTTTTTTTGTATCACTTTGGCATTTTCTTACCAAGAATTAATAAAGTGTTAAAATATACTCTCCGTTGAGTTTTAAATCATTACCAAGAAAAGAAACCCAGGCAGTAAGTACTCTAGGACCTCGATCCTGCTCTCTTTTGAATTTAGTAGCTCTAGCCTATAGAAAGTAAATAAATACATAGTAAAAAGAGAAACAAAAGAGCCAGACGCTACATTTGGTGTCAAGTTGTGTGGGGTTACAAATCCTCTGAGGGTTGAAAAATTTGTAATATAGGAAAAAAAACATTTAACCTAAGGTCCTAGATCTATAGACCATAAGATCAGACACCTACAACTGTACTTACTACCCAATGAAAATGACTGACGGAAGTTCAGCAACAACGGCTCTTATCAATAATGTACTTATTGGAATCGAGTCTGTACCAACCTTTGGAGGGCAGACTAACATAGAAGAATTCCTTTCCATTATTGAAGAAACTGCAGTTCTTGCGAATTGGAATGAACAGCAAAAACTTTCTGTTGCTCGTCTAAAACTTCGAGGAAAAGCTAAACAAATTTTGGAAGCTGAACCAAACCTTAAAAGTATTACAAAATGGAAGGACTTGAAAGACGCCTTACAAGATCAGTTTACTCGACAATTTGTCAGTGGTGCAGCATTGAAACAGTTCATCGAATGTAGACAACGCACAGGTGAGAATTGTAGACAGTTTCTTATCAGACTGAAAATACTAGGAAATAGAACGATTAAACTTACAGAAAATCCTAGTACAGACAAAATTATTACCACCAAGTTACAACAAGATATCGCTACGCAGTTTATGTTAAGTCTTAGCATGCCAATAAAGCCACGCGTTCTTTCGGGTAACCTTGCGACGTTAGAAAAAGCCCTGGAAATTGCTGAAAGAGAAGAAACTATTGAAAATTTGTTACATCCATCAAGTAACCGAGAATGTCGTTTAGTAAATGTTAACAGGGGTCGAGAAAATAATAAAACATACAAATACAGGTCACCCAACCCAATTTCGCCCCTTGAGATAGAAATACCAGGTGTTTCAACTGCAATAAAATAGGCCACTCGAAAAGTGAATGTAAAGAAAGATTAAATCCGCAAACCAGACAATCATGGCAGAAGACTCAGTGCTACTAATGCCAACAAGTGGGACATTTAGCTAGATTTTGTCCAAATGGAAGGCAAGTTTTAAACTCAAACACAGCCGCTCTGCAACCCCGAAGTTCGGCTGCAGACCAGGCAAGATGGGATTAAGTAAGAAGCCTCGGGTAGGGATATATACGTGCTCTCAGGAAGGAACCCCAAACCCTTGTAATATTGTTAGCGTAACTATAGAGGGAAAAGAATGTAAAGTATTGATAGATTCTGGAGCAGTTATATCCCTTATAAAACCCAAAGTTGCCGAGGGGTTCAATATATTTAGTGATGACAGCAATTTAGTTTATATACAAGGTAATGCTATTCCTACATTTGGAAAGGTAGAACTACCAATAAATTTTATGGAAACAGAATTAGTATTTCATGAATTTATGATTGTTGAAGCTATTAGTTTTCAAGCAGATTTGTTATTAGGAATTGATTTCTTGCACGCGCAATCCATAAAAGTGGACTGGGAAAATGGAGTTATGTTTGCTTTTGGTAAGGAGATTCCTTTAGGAGAAGAGAAACTACAAGAAAGTGAGATATTTAATGTAAGAAAAGAAATTCATGATATGAAGAAAGAATTAAGGGAAATGAAGGAAATTCTTAAACAGATACAGACTCTGTCAAAAGAAGACCCTGCGAAAAAACTTTCATTAAAGTCAGTAATGGAAGAAGGAGATATTCGAGCGTCTGACTCACGTTTGGATATCCAGAATAAATCCAAGGAAATCTTGGAGACAAAGTCAAGGAAGGCTGCAGCTTCCGGTATCAGTTCTGAAGAAGTTAAGGTAAATAATGAAAATATAGAAACAAGGCAGGAAAGAAAATGTGTCAAATTATTTGAAGATATGATAATTCCCCCTTGCAGTGAAGTAATATGTGAAGCAGCTATAAAGAGAACATCTAGAGTTAAAACTCAGCACATAGTTTTAGAACCATATGAAGACGTACCCCAAGGACAGCTAGTTGCAAGAGTATTATGCAAAAAAGGAAACAAGGTGACAGTAAGATTAGCTAATATATCTGATAAAGAAAAACTAATTCATAGAAACAGCGTATTAGCAAGAGCTTTTGAAGCTGAAATAGAAGAGAGAAATTCTCATAAACAAGGATACCGTATAGGGAGAGTTACTCAAGAAGACAGCAACGAAATTTTAAAACAATTAAGTTTGGACAAACCGAGCCCTGAAGATAAAATAAAACTTAATAATCTTATAAAAGAGTTTATTGATATTTTTAAAACGCCAAATCAAACTTTGACTTGTACAACACAAGTTACACATAGTATAATTACTGAAATTGTTCCGCCAATCATTAAGAGACCTTATCGAGTGCCATTTCATAGACAACAAATTATGAGAGAAGAAATACAAAAACTACTTGATGATGGTATCATTACTGAAAATCAATCACCATGGAGTTTCCCGGCTATTTTAATTGAGAAAAGAAGACTTTCAATATAGATTGTGCATTGACTTTAGGGAGCTTAATAATATCACAAAAATGGATTATTTTCCCCTCCCTCATATCCAGGAAACCATAGATAAACTTTCCGGATCAAGCCTGTTTTCTACAATGGATCTCGCATCAGGTTATTTTCAAGTACCACTTCATCCAAACGACAGAGAAAAAAGTGTATTTTCTACGCCAGATAATCACTATGAATTTACACGCATGGCCATGGGACTTAAAAATGCACCAGCTATATGGAGCCGTATGATGTCGCATATTTTCGCCAAGTTAAACTACAAAGAATGTTAACTTTACCTAGATGATATTATTGTATTCTCTGTAGATGTTGTTCATATTCATTTAGAGCGCTTACGCCATATATTTCAAAAAATGCGCGAAAGTAACTTAAAATTTAAGCCCACAAAATACCACTTTTTGAAGAGAGAAATAGAATATTTGGGTCATGTTATCAAGGAAGGAGGATATACCACAAATCCAGAAAAGACAGAAATAATTCGAAACAATGCTGTACCAAAAAATATTAAAGAAGTATGTGCATTTCTTGGATTGTGCGGTTTCTACAGAAAATTTGTGCCCAATTTTGCAAAAATCAGTCAGCCACTCACATCACTTACCAAAAAGAAAGTATTATTTCACTGGACTACAGAGCAACAAGAAGCATTTGACAAATTAAGATTATCTCTAAAGACACCACCAATCCTGAAGTACCCAGATTTTAAAAAGGAATTTATTGTAAATACCGATGCCAGTGCGACTTCGATTGCAGCGATTTTGACACAAGTTCAAGACGGAAGAGAACAACCCATTTGTTACTCAAGCTATACATTAAACGCCGCTGAACGACCATATTCAACGATAGAGAGAGAATGTTTAGCCGTAGTATATGCTATTAAAATTTACAGAGTTTATCTTACAGGAACATATTTTACCATTATGACAGATCACCGTCCTTTAAAATATCTGCTGACCATTAAAGACTCTAGTTCGAGATTATCTAAATGGGCTATGTTCTTAATGGAATACAGTTTCACCATCAAGTATCGACCGGGTCGTATGAATGCAAATATGGACAATTTAACTAGATTAAGACAAGAAAATAATGGAAACCCAAACTCTTCAACTAAATCTATTGCCTTCGTAACTAATGAGACTGAAATAACTCCTATGTACTCTGTTATATGGAGCAAGCAAGAACTTAAGAAACTTCAAGATGAAGATCCAGAGGTACAAAATATAAAATTAAACATGAATAGTGCATGTGATTTATTTTACTACAATGAAGGACTGCTTTACAGACAACGACAAAATGATGAAAGGCATGACAAATTAGTTGCTCCAACAGTTATCATTCCTGATATTCTCCATATATATCATTCATCCCTTCTAGGAGCCCATCCAGGACAGAAAAAGACACAATAATTAATTCAACGAGATTTCTTTTGGAAATCACTAAAACAAGATGTCCAAAAATATATAGCCGATTGCCATTCTTGTAACACAAGGAAAACGAATCCTCAACCACCTATTGAAATGAAAAAGATGCCTGTATCATCCTCTCCATGGGAAAGAATAGCTATGGATATTGTAGGCCCTTTGAATCCAACTCAAAATGGAAATAGATATATTTTGGCATGCATCGATTTCTTAACTAGATATCCTGAATGCATCCCTCTGTCTAATATAAAAGCTGATACAGTTGCCAAAGCGTTTGTAGAAAATATAATCGTCAGGCATGGAGTGCCTCGAGAATTATTAACAGATTGCGGAACCCAATTCACGAGACAATTGTTCCAAAATATTTGCAAAATACTGGAAATTAAGAAACTTCAGACAACGCCCTATCATGCAGCTGGAAATGGAATAGTAGAACGAATGAACAAAACTCCTTCTTCAGACAATAGTGAAAGTGAAGAACAGGAAGATGACGAAGAGCCAGAAGTCGAGAATGTGAGAAGAACGAGAACGCGTGAGATAAGACTACCCTTAAGATTTAAAGATTATGCGTTACAGTAACTATAAGGAGCCACCCAGTCGTTCAAGAATGATATGCTAATTTTATTTTTCTTTATAGTGTCAAGAAAAATCTTGCTGCTTGTATTAAATGTACTCTACTTGCAAGTAGAACCAACATTAATTGCATATGACTGCCAAAATCTTATATATCTCTCTTCGAGAAGTACAATCATGTCCAGACCCTGAATATGGTTACCAAATTGCGAATGGATATACTCAAGTTATTGAAAAAAGAAGGTTCGATTATGTTCATGTATATACGTGTTTAATTGAAGTCACTAGAGTAATAGCATATTGTGGAGCATTCTCGCATTCAAGTATGGTTAATGACGCCATCGCAACTTATGTGCACCAGGTTGGCGCCAAAGAATGTAGAAAAATATATGCCTATAGGGAATATCGCGGGTTTAGTCAGACTATAATAAGTAAACTAGAACCTAACTCCTCAGTGACGACAACAGTTGATTTAGCAGGCGATGTTGATGAAAAATATAACTGTCAAGGAACCCAGTATACTGAAAATGGAAACAAATGGAAAAGTGTAGTAGTACAAGCCAGCGTAAAAATTACATTAAGAGATTTTTTCACCAAAGTAACGTTGGACTCCAACGAAATAAAATTGCCCAATGGTGTAGTTTGTCTCTTCCTTGATGGTTATTGCTTGGACTACTTAGTAGGAAAATCAGTATGGGATACCACAAAAACACAAGCCTGTACCCAATACAATGTATTATATGAAGGACCGGCTACATTTGTTCAGGAAATAGAACGAAATTCTAGTAGAAATCGTTATGTCGTAGTAAAAGATCGTGCAAAAATATTTGCTATACAGCTTATAAAAAGAAATATATTACGTGGAATTTCTGTTTGGGAAAGTGAACCTCCAAGATTAATAATAATTGAAAAAATTTACGCTACACAAATTACGCCGTGGACTATCCGAGGAAGTGAATATCCGGATGCCGACTTAATAACTTATATAAACAGAAAATTTCTTTATGTTGAGCAGTCTTTTAAAAAAAGCCTTAATGAAATGTTGGCGCATGCAGTTCACCGGCGTTGTCTCCTTTACAGAGAAATTTTAAAGAATCGACTAATAATGGCTCCTTTTGCTCCAAACGCTGTAGCTACCCTTGTAAAAAATCAGTTAGAATATATTGCTCACGTAGCAGGAGAAGTTTCGTACGTGATGAAGTGTTTACCTATTATGGTTGAAGTACGTCAAGAAGAGAATTGCTATGTGGAGCTACCTGTTACAGCATACAACCAAAGCATATTTATGTCCCCTGGAACACGCATCCTCCAGGAACATGCACAACAAATTGAATGTAATACCATAATGCCCGCAATGTACTATTTAGAGGATAAGTGGGTGGGTTTCAATCCTTATCCTACAGCTGGTATAACATCACAAGAGCTAAAAGTGGATGCAGAAGAACCTTTCACTTTCCAATCTATAAAAAGTTTAGGATCAGGTGGCCTATATACGACAAAGAAATAGAACGTGCTCAAAATGCTATAATGTTTAACTTCGAAAGATCTGCTTTAAATAATATTATTATCAGAAAAATGGCAGGAAAAACAGTAAACTCACAGGATTATTCTTCTTTATCTCTATTTGATAAATATGAATTGGAAAAATTAGCCAATTCTACCTTAAAAGCATTGTACGATTATTTTACCATTATAGGAGAAGTTACAGGTGACTTATTAGGACTATATTTCATTTTTCGAGCTATAAAATTCATTTTGGAAACAACAATTAATGCTATAGTACTTCACAAGTTTAATGGTTGTTCATTTCATAAAAACCTAAAACAAAAACAAAATAAAGAAGATGAAACTACTAATACATACTAGAAAAATGAGGAACCCTTACCATCCGAAGAACGAAATAACCTACCTATTCAATTAAATACTACCGAACAAACTCAGTCAGTAGCCAATTCAACGGATAGACAACAGTGGTCTTATGCTAAATTCCAACGGAAACTTACCAGCGTACCTGCCAGATCTAAAACGTCCGATATACCAAATATTTCGTGGAGCATTTACGACAAAGATGAAGTAAAGTTATCACAAAAATAACTTGGAATCTATGATGAGACGTGCCACCTAGTTATTAAAAATGAGAATATGCATTCGTGTAAAATAGGAAACTTTATTTTAGAGACGTTTGACGCCACCTGGTAACTACGAATAACAGTAAATAGTAAATTTTATAGCTTTAGACCGGAGACCTTAGAAAACCAAACATACATTAAGAATGTAAGAACACCGGGAAATACCGAAAAATTTCTTGCCGATGAGAGGCCCAAAAAGGGGCATTGAAACTTGATCACATGAAGACCACCTAGGAGCTGAAAGGAAGTTAAGATTGAGAAAAAAAAAACGCTGACAAGGGGAGCCGACAATTTATTTACAACTTTACAAATAGTGCTGAATTGCTTATTTAGCTTTTTTTTTGGTACCTCCCCACAGAATCTTGTGACTTGACAAACGGGAAGAAAAATAAGAAATTGCCGAGTTGCTAAAGATTTTTAACAAAATTGACTCACATGCGCCTAAAAATTTAGTTGTGCGTAACTCTCAAAAGAATTAAAAACTAGTGGTTACTCGAACATTTTAAGTGAAAATTAAAAAAATTAAATAAATAAATATATATTTCTTTATAATAAGAACAATAAAGAAGCAGTGCCTTTTTTTTGGAGTAAAAAAAAAATGGCGTGGTTATTATTATTTCTAACGTACGTTTCTATGGTAGAAGACCTCAATACGAGGGCCTTACTGTACCGGATGGCCTTGTACCATCTCAGATATTTGTACTTATACTTCGGAGAAGACCATCCCTGTCATCCAATTCTATGGCCAATAAGGGCCACACTAGCGGTATGGCGTGAAGTAATCCATTCATGCTATCAAGGGGTAAGATTAGCCATGACTGAACAACCTGGACTGGTGGATCCGTGTACCTGTGCCTTGCGTGTTCCATCATGTGGACCATTGTTTGACCTTGAGTTCGTCTGGAACTTGTGGAACATCATTAGGCTCCGAGGTTGTACCTGCCTTATCTGCAGAGCCCAACCCCCTCGTCTTTCCCATGGAATGTCGACAGTAAACGCTTCGATGCAAACCGAGACCATAGAACGCCAGGACGCCGAGGTTCAAGCTACTCCAAGCATCAGACCTGCAGTACCGGTACGACCAATGATTCGACCATTCCAACCAATTCTTCCACAGTTACTAGCTGCAGGACATGGACAAGCCATAAGAAGACCAGTTGCTCCACCTCCAGGAATTGGGCCAGTTCCTTCTGCGGAACCACCACAAGTACCCCGACATGCCCCGCCTCCCTCCGGACAGCGACGCTATGTAATCCAACCGGCTGGAGAACCACTAAGGGTGATTTTCCGAAATCAGCCTCACCACAGTGACGAAGACACTGGCATTGATGAGTAAAGAAGAAAAAAAGATATGAAAGACATTTATAAAAAGGACTTTTGGTTTATTTTTTTTGTTATATTAGATTTTGTTATGTTATATTATAATTATGTTGTATGTTATATTGATAAGTTTAGGTTCTCTTTTCTTTTAAAAGGGAAAAAAGAAACAATATTTAGGGTCTTGATTTTGTAGAATCCAACTAAGCATTAATTCTGCTTTTAGATTTGAAATGATGTAATAGCAAAATATTTTCTTTCTAATATAATTTTAAATTAAAATATCGAACTTACAATCCAATTTAAATTTTCAAAAAAGAATACGATATTCACCAACTAAAAGTAAATAGTTACGCGTTCAAACGCTCCTAAATTATTTTAAATAGGTCTAAGCGTTTCATAAGTAAACAAGTAGAAGTATCGGGTTACATATTTTGAGACGGGACGTTCCTGACCTACGATTAAACGGACTTTAAAAGAATCTCATACTAAGCAAGAAGAATTGATTTCGGATAACTTGGACGAATAAAATATATTAAATTATTTTTTCGTCTTAGAAGGCAAGGAGGGGTGTGCTGTCCCGGGATTGATATTATTTTTCCGAAAAGTTAATAAATAAATATTTTAATATTTAAAAAGTAAAAATTATCCCAAGTTTATAAAAGGAAAGTCGGAATAAAATATAATTTATTTCAAAATAAATAAATAAATTTTCTTCAAGTCTTCAAAAAATATTACAAGTATTTCTTTTAAAAATCAGTAACGGAAAAAAAAATCTTTACTTAAATTAAAGTATGAAAATAAAATTATATTACCTTATACCAAATTTTTATAAGTCATAGGTTTCCAAATTTTATCACAGTCGCGCACTTCTTGCTTTGCCTCTTTACTAAATTCCAATAAAATATAAGATTAAGAATATAAATCGAAACCATGAGATATGTGACGTATTTTGTTCTGGAACGCTGAAAAATAAGTAGGCCAAGAAAGGGATGTTCGTTTGTTGACTTCAGAAATCACGAGGTTTAGGTAAAAAACCACTATTTCAACATATAGAGTCTCGATCATGCGACTTTTTTCTTAGAAAAGCAGGCCGAGAAAGAAATGTCGGTTTGCTGACGTCGGATCACGAGGTTGGGGTAAAAAACCCACATCACGAGACTTTTTCGTGGAAAACAAGTAGATTCGAAAAATCCCGAGTTCTGTCGAGACGTCACGGCAAATGTTTAAATACGAGCCATCTCGCTATGAAAAAGGGTAGTTAGAAAAAAAAAGCAGTTAGTGAAAGAACAAGAGTTAAGTACGGTTAGTTGAAGTCGGGAGTTAAGTCAAAATTAATAATTAAAGTTAAAATCGGTAGTTAACTAGTTTTTTCAAAAAGTGTATAAACCGTGAAAGCATTGTATTTAGCAGCGTTCTGTTGGAATACCAAGAGGTTCAATATTTAAGTCCAAGCGCGTTTTTGAAGAGTTAAATATTCTCTGAAAATTTTCTTACACAAAAAGTCAAAAAGTGAGTGTTTTGCTAATAAAAATTTATGTATTTTTACTAGTACCAGAGTGGCTTAAATACTATTAATTGTCTCCCTTTTTTTTATTATTTTTTTGTTTTTTTGTATCACTTTGGCATTTTCTTACAAAGAATTAATAAAGTCTTAAAATATACTCTCCGTTAGTTTTAAATCATTACCAAGAAAAGAAACCCAAGTAGTAAGTATTCTAGGACCTCGATCCTGCTCTCCTTTGAATTTAGTAGCTCTAGCCTATAGAAAGTAAATAAATACATAGTAAAAAGAGAAACAAAAGGGCCAGACGCTACAGAACCATAGGTGACATTGATAGAATACGTGAGCTTTGCAGGTATTTTTTGTTTATGCATTTTCCGCGAATTCATTAGTACCTAAAGTGGAGCAGAAAAATTAAAATTGTAGAACATCTTTTAACGTTAACATATTTCGGTGAAATAGATGTTTTAACCTCGAAAATCCATTAGCCAGATGTTGTTTGCGTCACCATTCTTGCAGGTGTCCTAGATTTCGAAAGAAGAAGGAAAAATATTAAGTCAGTAGAAGGTGTAAATACAAATACGAGCTATAGCTAAAGTGGTCGGCCGGCACGGGTGGTTACAAATTATTTACACGAGCAATCCAGTTTCATATGTCAAGTTCGTGCCTTTGGCAAGCTTCAGTTTAAAACGATTTATTGAGGACGTCTACGCATATGAGTTCACAAGGTCGCGTAACAGCGAAACAGCGAAATTGCAATGCAAATTTTTTGGTTATATGTTGTGTCTGAGAGTGGGTCCACACGATAAGAAAAATTTGAGCTTAGGCATATTACGCGCTTTTGTGTTAAAAATATCTCGTCCCCACGAGACATTTCGTTACGCGGTTATAAGGGGGGGTGTGGTTTTTTTTGTCTTAACTTAACTTTTATCAGGATTTTTGTTTATATTTTATCTAAAAATTAAAATGAAGCAAAATAAGAAATTAATTTCGGCAGTATTTTAATCTAGAAAAAAAAGTTGTAAATGTAAGGAGAATATTGATAGTTTCTTTATTAAAAAAAACAGGAAAGTCATCGCTACCGGGTCTGGTCTGTATTTGAGGAAAACATTGAAGAAAGGCTTGGACATACTAATAATTGAATTCAAGAAATGTGTGAAAATGATCCTGATTTTTTAAAAATATTTTCCTGTTCCTATTGGTGAATTTGAAGAGCTCTTCGCTGTTGTTGGGCCAATAATTAGGAAACACAATACGGAAATGTGTACAGCTATACCCTTATTACTAGGTTGGAAATAATACTGTGATATTTAGCTGATGAAATCAGCATATGAAAGCAACAGTGCGAATTTCGAGTCGGTAAACAGTGTTTCTGAAATTATTCAGGTTACTTGTGCGGTAATAGAGGACTCTTTAAAAGAAGTTTTATTTCCAAAGTTTACCATTGTCAAGGAGTTCAAAGACGAAAATTTGAATATAACAGTGTAATTTTAATAATCGTTTTAATACATTCTTCTGTATAAATTACCATATTTTAATTTTTCACCTAGAAGTATATCTCTATTAAATCATATCTTACAAAAAGACAACAAGTAGGACATCACAACAACACAACATCAAGTAAGCTGGAAGTTAATATTGGGGTCCCGCAGAGTTCGGTTGTGGACCAATTATTTTCCTAATTTACATTAATGACCTACCAAAAAATTGCTGAATTGGAACAGTATATTAGCTTTGCGGGTACACAACAGAACAAGGACAAGACGCAGACCTGCAGACAGCTCTGGAAATGTCGGATCAGGCATAGTTGAGAGGTAAGCAATGGTTTTTATCAAATAAACTTTTTCTTAATGAGTCCAAAACCCAGAAGTATGTTTTTTCTTTGAGACAGATTGATCCTATGGAGGGTAGTGTTCAGTTTTTTGGTGGTACACTTGACCAGAGACTCTTATGGAATGCTCATACAGAGATTACTACGAAAAAGTTGAGCAAAAATGTTTTTCTTTTAGGAAATTTGACATTGTGGGTCTCACTAAAACTAGTAAAACAAGCTTACTGTTCTCTATTTCACTCATATTTGAGTTATACTCTACTGGTTTGGGGACATGCAAGTGGTGCTCAGCAGGTATTTTCAATTCAAAGGAAAGCAGTCAGAATAGTAGCGGACCTAATCTATCGAGATGACTGTAAACAAGCCTTTATCACTAACCATATTTTAACATTACCTTCAGAGTACATACTACAAAATCTTATGTATGTTAAAGAACACAGTGATCAATATACCTGCTTTGTTGATGTGCACAATCACAATACAAAGAATAGAAACAATTTCAGAGCTATCTACCATAGATTGCAAAGATATTAAAATGTTCCGGGGTATCATGCTGTAAAAATTTACAACAAGCTACCCGAGGAGGTAATCCACCTAAGCAAAACTATGTTTAAAAGAAAAATTAAAAACTTTCTAATTGATAGCATCTTCTATTCCCTTCAGGAGTACTACGATTCCACTGTCGGTTGGAATGACAATAAAATAATATGTGTTTTACATAATAGATAGTGATAAAGCTTTAAAAAATTTTGATGTAGCATAATGCTTTAGCCATTTGTTCATTATAACTGATAACTATGTAAATGTTTAGTGTAATTGTTAATGTGAAGACTTATTCGAGATTTTATGTAATTTTAATTAGTACCTAGGTAATTTTATATCATCTTTTAAAATGTTTGTTTAAAGAAGTTTATTGATTTGTGTGAACACCATTTTAAGTGTATATAGCACCAATAAAGAATTTGAAAAATTACATTTGTTTGTAGTTTTTAGAAGAATAAATTACATATGATACTAACTGGATTTCTGTTATTAAATTTCCATCAACGTTAATTTTTTCTTTTTAATTGTTTATAATAGGTTTATATAAAATTTGCGAAGGGTAGGGTTATCAGACGACAGGAATTTTCCTGACATGTCTGAAATTTTAGCCCCCTGTTAGAGAAGCAGGAAAAAACTGCAATTGTCAGTATTTTTTTTTGAAATTAAAAGAGGAAAATATAAGTAATAAAAAAATATTTATTTTTATATATAAAATTTGCGAAGGGTAGGGTTATCAGACGACAGGAATTTTCCTGACATGTCTGAAATTTTAGCCCCCTGTTAGAGAAACAGGAAAAAACTGCAATTGTCAGTATTTTTTTGAAATTAAAAGAGGAAAATATAAGTAATAAAAAAATATTTATTAATGATTATAGTAAGAAAAAATAAATTAATTAAACGTTAACAAAATAAGTCAATTGTTAATGTAGTATATTAATACGAAACTAAATGTTTCGTACTTTTTATTGTTTGATGTTTCTTTTGGCAATTGCTGGTCTTTTATAACCATTTCACGACATTCTTCACATGATATGTTCTTTAAGTTAAATTGTGTCTAGAGTAGAACCTTGATAGAATATATTGTTGTAAACCAACTATTACTACAAATTATTAATTATTAAATTACTATATATAAATATTTTCTAAGTTACTCTTATGGATTAATAGATGATTATAGTCTAATATTTAATACTCGCTTAAGAAAAAGTTATATCTTAAGTAAATTTATATTCTAATAGGCTCAAAGAAAAGTATGCCTTAATTTCCGAAACTCTAAAACTTTACTTTTTACAGAAACCATTAGCTTTGTTCAAATTGTCATCATCCCATAAATACACACTTTTTCATTTCAGTAATCATGTAAATAAATAGTTATGTTATATTTGTTAGTACACCTATGACTGTAAAATAATAATTTAGATGCAGAAATAGAATATAACTAGGACATGAACATAGAGACGAGGGGAACTAAAATTAAAAAACTAAAATAGTGACATTAAATTAGTAATTAGTTAGAAGAAAAACTGTTGTTACCTCATGATTTAGTGAACATTTTAATAAAATATTAAAAGTAATATTAGAAGATTTATTTGAATTCATCGAAACCAGTGATGAACCAAAAACAGAACCAGAAAAGTTATAACATTGATGGCAGTGAAAAGTAAAGCTTATAACAATATAGACAGCCTATTTCTCTCCTTAGTCCACTACGCTCCCTTTAATGAGAACACTCGCTCGATATTCGCATTTGGTGCTTCGATTGAAAATATTTTGAAAATCTCACTGCCTTAACATACCACATACAACATTCAGATAAAATGTCCGGATATTTATTGAAAAGTCAGGGATATTGTCACGAAATCTCATTATTTGATCTGGTAACCATAGCTAAGGGCATGTCTGTGGATTAGCGTCTCGATATCAGAGATTGTCGTTAAATAGAAACTGTATTATATAACGGCCTTTATTTCATAAGCTTTAATTTATATAACGAACAACTCTTTTATTGCAATTGTTATAAAATTAATAAAAAAATGAACAAGAATTGTTTTTTTTTTGAGGATCAAGCAGTAATGATCTTCAGCAACAAGCATTTTTAATAAATTAAAACAATTTAACATAGTTCATAAATATCCATTATATCAAAGCTCACAAAATAAAAAAATATAAATAAAACAACAATCTTCTGAAAAAAACATAGGTTTTGTTCATAGAAAATATTAAAAATAAACAGTTTCCGCCATATTTAAAGCAGTCCGCTGAAAAGTTAAACATTATCTTGCGTAATGACCTTGGAAAAGGCGGATTTAAGTGGGAAATCTTCGGTCTTTGTCTTTTTTAAAATTTAACTAATCGCAATGTTTGAAATTTGACATATGTCATATTACGCTACATTTACTGCCAGATTTTTCTTATCGTGTGGACCCACTCTGAGCATGTATTCATAAGGTCGCGAAACGGCGAAACTGCGAAACCGTGGAATTGCGATGCGAATTCTTGAGTTCCTAAGCTCGGGGCAGCTAAGTGTTGTCTTGCAATTCTAATAACTTTGATGTGTATGTGATTTTATAAAGTAACCTCGGTTTTTTTTTAATTTTTCTTAAATTTTGCGGAAAACAGAGAAAAATCCCTTTTCATTTTAGGTTCAATTTTTTGTATAAATCATTAAAATTTTGTTATTACCACAAATTCTACACTAATACAAGTTTCTGTTTTATATAAAAATTTATAAATTTGCCCTCTTTTTTTATTGGAAAAATCAAGAAAAGTATCATAAAACAAATAATAACAAAATACCCATTGTGGCGTGACTTATTCTGAAAGGTGAATCATTTGAGCTATTGCCAAGTCATAACTACGATTTCTGTGAAAATTTACATTTTTTTTCTATTGAAACTGGAAAGAAAAGGATAACAAAAACATTTTTTCCTTCTCTTTGATGTCCCGCTTCTACGTGGTCTTTGTTGGACAATAACATTTTTTAATTAACAAATCTAGGTCAATTTAGATTAGTTCAAGTTAGTTTCAGTTTTCCAAACTAACTAAAATCAAGCCAAACCTGAACTAATCTGAACTAACCAAAAATATTTGGAAGTTAAGATTAATTTTACACTTTTCTATACATTACAAAAATTAAACTATGTTGTTGACTGAAATGGATAAATTTTATAGTTTATACTACGATAGTATAAATCTAGGTCAGTTTAGGTTGGCTCAGGTCAATTTCAGTTTTTCATACTAAAACCAAGCTAAACCTGAACTAAACAAAAATTTTGGGTGGTTACCCTTCTTTTACATTACAAAAATTAAACTATGTTGTTGACTGAAATAGACAAGTTTTATACTTTATACCAAGAAAGTATTTTATATCTGGCAACATCGCAACGAATATTTGTCGTTTTCGTGAGTCTGATGATCGATGGCGTTTCCGAGATGTATTTTTGATTTTTCTAAATTTGATTGCTAATATTTGTGCAAAGATAGTTGAAACATTTTACATAAAATATATTTTAACTAGTACCTTTCAAAACAAATAAATAAGTTGGATGTTTTCTTCAAAAATAAAAGTGCTTTGCGAAGTGACGGTTGGTGTTTTTTGAGTTTTACGGGAAAGTGAGGAAAAATAGTCGAATCCAAGGCCAGAATTGTATTTTACGACCTCGAAATAGGGAGTAAGTGACGCAATTTTTTCCCAGAAAACGTCGTTTTCCAATTCCAATCTAAATAATTACCGTTTGCATTTTTGTTTTCTGATTACTACGTGAAATAAATGCTATTGGTCAATTTCCTTAATTTTCAAAAATGTTTGCCTCGTCTGTTGTTTTTTCAGTATTAGACCTCTTTAATATACAAAAATATGTATTTGTAAGTAAACCTTTTATGTATTATTAAGTTACCTATCTATTAAGTGGTTAAGTCACCCTGAAGGCAAAAAAAATAAGTATAAAATTAATTAATTAATTTGATACGCCTATTACATATATAACAAAATTTTCATTTCTCAATACATTGTAGTATTATGAATAGATTACAAAAAAAAGAAGAAAGAAAAAAATGGTGGAGATATGTTTTGTTTAGTAGGGCCCTTTTTTGAAAACTCTGCTGGAGGTGGATTTTTTCCTCGGTCAAAAATCGTCCAAAATTTTTTTTCTTGAAAAAAAATCATAGCTTCAATGTCTTCTGTCTTCTTTTTCTTTTTATTTTCATTCTTTTTTTCAAACGCCAATTCTCATATTAGTGCTTGGATGATTTGCCAGGAGGTCTAGTGGTATTCGATTTATCATCTTTTGCAATTTTTACAAGTCAATTGTTCGTTATTCATTATATTCACGTTGTCTCTCCATACTCTTCTTCAGATTCGAGTCCATCTTACGGTGTCTTGGATGTTATATAAGGATCTAATAATGCTACTTCCCATTTTGTCTCTCAACGTTTTGACCGTAATTTATATTAGCGTCTTCATCTCCGCCACCCTTAATACTCATTTAGTAGCCACTGGCTCTGCTCGTGTTTCTGTCGCTCTCTTGTTTTTTTTTTGCATATTAAGTTGTCATTATCTTCCAATATGAACATCGCGTCCTCTACCAGCAGTTTATACTTCCCTATATTCAGTGAAAGGAGCCTTATCTGTTATTTAGGCGAATTATTACGTCTTCTAACTTATCTCTATGGGTGCATTCCACTAGGCGCTCACAACGCCCAAAATATTCCTTCAGTCGTTCCACAGAACGACTACAGTCGTCGCGGTCGCGGCGAAAACGTCATTAATGACGTCATTCTTCTCGCTCACGCCAAGCTCACAACGACCCATCTGAAAAGGTGGGTCAAAGTGGACGTTCAGAATTTTGGCGCGGTTTTTTAAATTTAAAGACAATTGAATATAAGAGTTTCAAACTTACAGTGTAACATATGAGAAAACAAATAGGTATAATTAAGTTTAGATTCAAAATACACTGAATTACACGGTGTAGTCCAATCCACAAAAGGTGTTACTGTAAAATACATTTATAAAAATGTAGTAATTATATACAAGTACATTTATAGAATGTAGTAATTATATAAAATTTACCCTAAAATAACTTGAATTCTTTATCTGAATAACGATTAATAACATTCTCATAATCAATAATACGTGGTCTAAGCGCTTCTCCCGATTTTGTAAAACTGCATTCCATTCTTCATCTGAACTAGATGAAGTAATTTCTGAAGCTTGATTACGATCCACCATTAAATATCCAACTGTCACCACAAGAGATATTTTGATTATTTTTCAACGTAAATTACTTAAAGACTCCACTAAAATAAAATATAAGAAACTAAATAGTATTTTTCTTTAATATAAAGCAAGTTAACCAATAATTATAACAAATTATTAATATTAAAGTTTAAAAATTATAACATAACCTTTTCAAACTACTGATTTATTTTCAAATCCGTCATTTGTAATATTTAACTCAACGCTTAAGACGTCCACAATCCCATTCCACTTGGGTTTATGATTAGAATGCTCACAAGCTAGTGGAACGGGAAAAACTGCTATCATGAGCGTGATTGTTGTGGGTGCTTAGTGGAACGCACCCTATGTGTGGTGTATGCTTATATTAAAAATTCACAGAAAAGTTAAACTTGTTATAACTTTTTCGTCTAAAAAATTCAAAAGTTTAGCGAGTTTTCCTTCTTCCAAAAAATAAATTTTAAATCTATCAAAGTTATTACTCAAGGTCTCTCAATACCAACAGGGATATTTGCTACAATTTTCGCCGGCCATACAAAAAAAAAGTTAAAAATTTATGTTGGCTGTTTTTTTTAATCACATTAGTAAAAATTTACGTTGTGTGTGGCATACGGCAAAAATTTGTGCGCGCATATACAATTTTTGCAAATGTGGACCTGTTCGCTGAATACAAACGCATGCAAACATTTGTTGCATACCACACACCACTTATATTTTTACTAATGTGGACGCGGCCTTAGTCCTGAAACTGTACGGTGTAAATCCTCCATATATATGGTGTAAACAAGACTTATAAGTTTTGAACTTTCAAACGGTTTTCGTTGTATTTGCAGAAATATATTCGTAACATTTACGGCTATAGTTTGTAAGTTCTGTGTGTTTTATTAATAATAAGAGCAACATAATTCCTTGGAAAAATAAAAGCATTCATTCATTCAATTCCATAATTCAAAACGATTAAAAATACTTTTTTCATTCCTAGAACATACTTGATCATTAGCTAACTGGGCTGTAATAAATTCAAGCTAACAGAAACATGGCGCTATATTACCCTCAATATGATATTGTAGAAGCATTGAACAGTCTTGATGAAACAATCAATTTTGGAATACGGGCAATGATGGATAATAGCTTGTATGAAGTAGGGACCTTGGCCGTTATCCAACCTTCTGATATCAGTAAGGTAGGTACCATTTAATTTTTATATTTATAAATTTTCTAGAATGTAAACTATTTCTATAAACTTTAAAATATTTCACAATATATATATATATATATATATATATATATATATATATATATATATATATATATATATATATATATATATATATATATATATATATATATGAAGTAAAATGCGAAACAGTGAATGCAAACTTCGCTCCAACATATCCTTTCTGTGTTAGAGGTTGCACAGTTAGAATAAATTGTAATAAAACACAATTCATCCTATTCCACCACCATCGAGATGGCCTACCTGTACCACCATACCGAGAAGAAAGTCAAAGCTTACCCTCCCCGCCACAGTGATACGGCAGAGATACATGTTTCGTCTCTCACTAGACTCATCAGGGTACCGACATGCACCTGGGTGTGCAAAGGACAGATCGGAAGGAAGCATGCAACACTGAACGCGGCTTCGCCGACCTCTCGTCGGATGGCTTATATATGTTTATACGGCTTTCACGGATTTCTCCGTGTGAGATGCATTAGCAGTGGTTATATCCACACTATGCTGTTGTAGTGCTGAAATCACATTCAGCAAACGTACAACTATATGCAACTCCATCTATAAGTGAAGTAAAATGCGAAACAGTGAATGCAAACTTCGCTCCAACATATCCTTTCTATGTTAGAGGTTGCGCAGTTAGAATAAATTGTAATAAAACACAATTCATCCTATTCCACCACCATCGAGATGGCCTACCTGTACTACCATACCGAGAAGAAAGTCAAAGCTTACCCTCCCCGCCACAGTGATACGGCAGAGATACAGGTGCATGTCGGTATCCTGATGAGTCTAGTGAGACACGAAACATGTATCTCTGCCGTATCACTGTGGCGGGGAGGGTAAGCTTTGACTTTCTTCTCGGTATGGTGGTACAGGTAGGCCATCTCGATGGTGGTGGAATAGGATGAATTGTGTTTTATTACAATTTACTCTAACTGTGCAACCTCTAACACAGAAAGGATATGTTGGAGCGAAGTTTGCATTCACTGTTTCGCATTTTACTTCACTTATAGACGGAGTTGCATATAGTTGTACGTTTGCTGAATGTGATTTCAGCACTACAACAGCATAGTGTGGATATAACCACTGCTAATGCATCTCACACGGAGGAATCCGTGAAAGCCGTATAAACATTATATATATATATATATGTATGTAGTTTAAGTGATGAGGACATGCAGTGTTTTTATCGATTGAGATTATTTTTCTTTTTTGCTGGTTTAATGTTTAAAAAAAAACAAGAAATCGTCCATTAGGATCTATAACTTTATCAAAGACTGAAATAAACAAAATTATTGGTGTTGAAAATAAAAAACAAATTCCTCAGATAAGAAACTGTGATAAGCAGGATGGTCAAAAAAATGGTACTGAATATAATAAATCAGAATATGAAACTGATATACAGGAAGATCTCAATAAAAAGGATGATGATACTAAAATAACGGAAAATGACGAAAATGTTTTTGAAAATAATAATAATAATTCCACAGAGCTTCATACTTTTAGTATCTTTGTGTGCCTGGTATAAGTCAATATTTCCTGGAGGGAGTGCGAGGCCGTTTGGCTTGTAAATCATAATAATAATAAGCTTTATTTCAAATTGAGATACAATAAGTTTAAAACAAAAACATACTGCACACAAATGAAATGACGTCACCAGAAAGCGTCACATAGTGACACCAGTTATACTATGTAAAATTTTACATATTAATTACAAAATCTTTAATTGAGTAGGGTTCCATCCATCAGTCAACAATTTTTTTATACACTTTTTAAAATTTTTTCCAAATGTGATTGCTTCACAATAATCAGGAAGACAATTCAACATTCTAAGACTCATATAGCTTGGGCTTTTTTCCATTAATGTTAACCTATGAATTGGGTAGTTTACATTTAATGTTCTTGTATTATATTCATGGAATGTCTGCAATTCGAAGCTGTTTCTATTTTTAAAAAAGAAAATCAAACATTCATAAATATATATTGCATACACTGTCATTATACCTTCAGCTTTGCATAACCCTCGGCAACTTTCACAATACTTGATTTTTTTCATGGACCTAAGTACTTGTTTTTGCATGACAAACACATTTTCCATCAAACCATTCCTGCCCCAAAAGATTATGCCATATTTTATTAGTGATTCAAAATATGCAAAATACATAATTTTTTGGGTTTTTGTCGCTCATATAATTCACCAAGACTCTGATTCCATAGCAAACAGAACTGAGTTTAACAAATTTTTTAAATGTTCCGACCAATCTAAAAATTCATCTACATGGAATCCCAAAAATTTTGTGTTGTTTATCATATCCAAATTTTCATTTTCAATCGATATGTTGGAAGGGTTTTGCGCTCTACACAATTTTGTTCGAAAAAGCATACACTTTGTTTTGTCTTTATTTAAAATTAACTTATTTTTCATAAACCATTTGTTTGCTTTCATGAACAATTGTTCACCCTTATTTACTAATTTCGAGATATTTTTTTCCCCAACTAATAAATTTGTACCATCCGCATAGCATGTTACATTTTCATTTGAGCCGTCTGCTATAGAACACAAGTCATTTACAAAGACAATTAACAGTATAGTTCCAGCTATACTTCCCTGTGCTATGCCTATCTTATTGATTAATGTTTCCGAGGTAATATTTTTTCCATTTTTTTGTATTGAATTGAACCATAGATTCTATTACTAAATAAGCAAAATGTCGAGGAAGATCAATAATTAAAAAAACAAAAAAATTTTTGAAGATGCCTTAAATAAAGGATGAAACGTCAAATTGTTTTTGATTTTTTGTTAAATAAAGAACCTAATCCCAAGAAAAGACAAAATAAGAAAAAATGATATATATATATATATATATATATATATATATATATATATATATATATATATATATATATATATATATATATATATTGAAGACTCATACTATGGGCAGATTGGCTATGGACTCTCAGGTCCTTGACCACAGCAAAAATGAGAGTATGCTTCCAGTCATCAAGCAGTTCCTGACTACTCAAACAGAAGAAATGGCTTTTAAGCTGGATTCAGTTGTTACTGTTATTAAGGAGACAAATTGTGATTTTTTACTTTTAAATCTTAATATAGCGATGTTCTTGCAGTTTCTAACAAACCACTGACTGTGCCAATCCTAATAATGGATAATGCAAATTCTGTTGGAAACTTGGGGAATGCCAATTCTGTTGGAAACTTGGGAAATGCAAATTCCGTTGGAAACTTAGGGAATGCAGATTTGGTTGGATTAGTTAGTGGAGGCATTTCCAATATCGTCAGGGTTACAAATAATCTATTGTCAGCAGCAGAGGAATGCAAGTGGTTTCACAATAATAACCTTGCAGCTGAAACTATGGGGGAGTGCTTAAAACAATATCTTTTGTGATGACAGTTACTGCCCTCAGCTGCATCAAACCCTGAGTAGCTCCTAGCAAATCTGAATAAAGCGGTTCAAGTGTTAATTTGCTGGGTAAATAACCTCCAAATTATTTTTTCAGACTTGGTGATTTTAATACGCATAGCAAAACATACTGGAGAAAAAAGGGTAAAAATATTATTTTATTACTTAATAGTTTTGAATTTTGTCTGGTAAATATTTCATAATTCGTTAAAAAAACTAATGAACGTAGTCCGTTCCAAAATGATTTTCTCCTGAACTTAGAGACTGTATTATATATAAAGTATATAAAGAAAACAGAGTTACATAAACAATGCAAAACTGCTTAATCTATAAACAATTACAGTAAATTTTGTAAACTAAGCACTCAATGTAAGTATCTCGAGTACATGTTATGATTATAGACATTTTTGGTCATATATCGATAGTAAGAAGGAACACATTGGTATTCATCATGTTATGACCTACAGAAATATGCATTAACACATGAGTTTGAAATTGTTAATGCTTTTCAGATCATTTTGCTTCTGTCTATTCTGGAAAACTGAATGATCAGGTAAACAAACTTGAGGGGGAGTTCTCTGACTTAGCTAATTTAAGCATTTTCTGTTTTGAATTCAATATTTCAAGTATTCTTGAAAGAATGGATAACATTGACTTAAGAAAGGGTCCTGGGCCAGATGGATTGCCTCCCAAATTTCTAAAAAACTGTTCTAGCTAGATCACTATGGCTAATTTTTAATAATTATTTAACAGAATTCTTGGAACATGGTCAAGTAGTTGACTGCATTTACACAGATTTTTCAAAGGTTTTGATAAATTGAATCATGTAATTTTTTTATGTAAATTGTCCAGATATAGTATAAAAGTCACATTTTTGCAATGGAGTCGATCATATTTCTTAGACAAAAATAAATAATTATTTTTCAAAGCCAATAGCTGTTACTTCTGGTATATCACAGGGAGCACATCTTGCACCACCAAATTTGCAGATGTTTTGCCAAAATCCCATTTGGCATCTTCTGTACTTGCTGGTTGTAGATTAATAGTTGATCTAATTATTTATTTATCCATACACAGGATAAGTCCATTTACACAAAAAGTACTAAATAGATCATTGTCTGTTGATATATTGTAATATATATCAACAAATAAATTTACCAACCATATTCATAAAGAAATATATAAATAAATAAATAAATGTTTATTCACAGACCAGCCATTTACAAAAAAGAAAAAAAATACTCAATGTAATAAAAGTAAAGCTCACACTCAATTGTAAAATTACAAATATATGCACACACAACAGACTTAAAATTATATATAAATGAAAATATAGCAACTAAAACTTTGCAGCAATAAATTACTTGGAACAGTCTCGATAAATAAAATGACATATGTATAAACAAAAATCAGCAGATATCTTAACAAACAATTAAAAAATTAAAATAACAGGTCTTTAGCTTAATTTTAAATAATGTTAATGAATCATTAAAAAAATCAATATCAATAGCTTTACTTATTCTGTTAGCTTCTGATGAACCGCGTGTGATGGACGATGAAATGCCATAATGTATTCTGTGAATTCTCCTAATGATCTTTGCAGTCAATAATTTTACTTGTAATAACAGTTCAGGACACTCCACAAATCCATTCAGAATCTTATAAAAAGTGCATAAATCAATAAAAGTCCTTCGACTTTGGAGGGTTGGTAGGTTAATTATCTTAAGTACCTCTCCATACCTAATGTCATCTCTGGCTATCTAATAAATCTTTTCTGAATTCTTTTAATTTGGTCAATGTAATGATAATAATTTATCAAAGTTTTTCCTAACACTTGCAATATCAACATGAAATATATTAAGTTTTTTCTCATTAATGTTTATTTTATTAGTGTCCTCCCAAAATCCCACACTCTCGCTACAAGCAAGACAGTTAATCGAGTCAAGAAGTAGAACCTCTTTTTTGTTTAGTTATAATTTATATTACTTTTCAAAACTTCCATGTGATATCTATATGTTGGATATTCAGGGTCAATTGCTTCATGATTGAGGTTATGGCTGGTCCTATATTTCTGGTTTTAATGTTCACAGTTGATACACCTCGTTCCGTGCCCTACTGAAATGTAGAATTAATTCCATAGTGGCCGTTGGGCGTTGCCCTTGTTATGCATGCACAGGCTAGTCTTTAAATTTTCAAGAGATGAGCTCTCTAGTTATCAGGGCTCATTCTTTTACTCCAGATCATTGCCCCATATATGATGACTCACTATTACAGGGTACATCCACTGCAGGATATTTGGGTTAATGTCCCAGTTTTTCCCCGCGAAGTCCTACAGATCATTAGAGTTTTTGTAACCTTGTTGATTACTTCCTGTTCGTATTTATTCCAAAGAAGTTTATTAAACCCAGATATTTTACGTCTTACTTCCACACATGATTTCATCTATTTTGATGGCTTTAAGGTTTATGTTCCTTGTAAAGTCTATTAAGGTGATTTTGGCGTAGTTAACGTTGAGTTTAACTAAATACATATTAAATAAACTTATTTAAATTTATAAATCAGGGAATATAAACTATATAGAGAACTATAGATCTGTTGCCAAAGGGGTTGGCTTTGTCAAAGACTTTCTAATTATTTATATATAGGGTGTCCCAAAAGAACCGGAGCAGCAGAATATTTTCTTAGCAAAACATTTTAAAGGAAAATGTTTCCGACGAAACTTGTAGGAAATCCAACGGCGCATCTAATGGTGACCTTGACCTTCAAAGTCATTTGAAAGTTGATTTTTTGAAATGGAAACTCCCATTTTTTTACTGCAAAAATGGAAAACAGAAAATTTCCTATCCAACGGTATAAATAACATAGGGATCTAATGACATCTAGAGGTCATTTCAAGGTTTGAAAAACTCGGCTTAACCTTCAAATGAATTTGAAGGTCAATGCCAAGGTCACCATCAGATGCTCCGTTTGATTCCTACAACTTTCATCTGAAACATTTTTCTCTAAAATGCTTTTTCGAGAAAATATTCTGCTGTTCCTTGACCTTGAAGTGACCTCTGGAGGTCAGAATTTTCTCCGTCTTCCATTGCTGCATAAAAATGGGGATTTCTGTTTGAAAAACTCAACTTAACCTTCAAATGACTTTGAAGGTCAAGGTCAGCATCAAATGCGTCGTTTGATTTCCTATACCCTGTATAACAGAATATTTGGTAGATATCAGCATACGTTGGCAGCTGAAGAACACGTTTTTTTTTTTTCAAATCGTAGTTTAGTTACAAACATGTTTGATTTTTGTCAATATATTCATCAATCATTTCTAGATACGAGTAGTAGATAAATTGATTACATTTTGACGATTAAAAAAATGTGTTTGACAGAGTTTGCCACGAAGACGTTGTGGATTCTTTAATGAACGCCAGTGTAGATGACAATATTGTTAAATTAGTGTCATCTTATTTGTAAGAAAGAAAAATGTATGTAGAGATCAAAAGTTTTTAATCTATAAAATTTGTACCTACTTCAGCACTTCCTCAGCCCTGATTATTTTTAATACCAATAATCACAATATATGTATGTTTAGTTAGTGCACCAGGGCTTTTAAATGCAAATGATGTTAAATTACCTTTTTCTATTAATTACAATAGAGATAAGTCTTGAATATCCCTATAACACTATTGAAACTGGAATTAATAAATGTGTTGGAATTAGACTTGATCCAAAATTTAAACTTATTTCACATAATTGACTGCAGCAAATTCCTATAAAATGCTGAGTTCTGTAAATCGTCTTGTAATGTGTTTGATAATTTAAATGAAATTATGACAGTATACGAATCAATTGAATTCTCTAGACAGGAGTACGCGTTGTATTATTTGATCTCGATATGCTGAGAAATTAAATCCGTGGGGGTTAGGTCCAAAGTTTTTTAATAACAATAATAAATAGCTTTATTTCTAGTTTTGTTACATTACATCTCTGTAAAACAGAGAAAAACATACAAATAAAAAAAGGGACTGGGTCAAAGTAAAAAAATATATATACATCAAACTATCACCCTTAATTTTACAATCCATTATTTTATTATTATGTCCTGTTATTTCCTTGCACATACACTTATTTTTGTTATCTGAGTAGAAACTTTACTTTCATACTCCTCCGATTGCAATTTCTTTAACAAAATATCATACTCATGTTTTACGTTTTTATATTATTCTTTAAAAATAGCAGTAACCCTACTTAATGCTTAAAAAATATCTAGTCTATTTTTACATTCCTCTATCCTGGGATCATTATTTTTTGTTTTAGGTTTGTGATTTATACTAATTAACTTTACTGGAAAACAGTGGTTAAATATAATTTTTAAATTATTCATAAAGATATTCCATTGTTTATTTACGTCATGTGACTGTATTTCATAAACCTGAGCCCAGTCTTGTTCCTTTGTGTAAAACTGTACTATCTAAATAACTAAAATTTACAATAACATTGTCTACGCATGATCCTGAAGTTGGCGTAATTCAAGTGTTTTCGAACATTGTCTACTTTACATTAAAAGACTCGCTTGCATTTAAGAATATGTTTACATTACCCGTTGGTGGTCAGTACACTAACAACACAACAACCTGTTTTCTTTCGAAATTACATTCTACTACGGCACATTCGATTTCGTTTTTTACCGATATATTGTCGATTTTAGTTCGTTGTCTCCACTCAACAGTTTTATGAACCAACACTGCACTTCCGCCATGTTCATTAAGATCACGACAGAAGCAAGCCCTAAATTTAAAATTTTTTATTGGCAAATATTCTAACTGCTCTGTGGTTTTCCAGTGTTCAGTCATACAAAGGATTTTACAGTCTGCATGTTCTTCCATTAGGGCGTTTATATTATCAACAGCATTTCCTAACGACTATGCATTTTGATGAATTATGTTTATTGACTCATAGATTTTTTGAGCAGAAGGTAGCTGTTTTTTAGATGTTTTTAATTTTTCCTGTTGGTCGTTTATTAAAAGTCCTCCTGATAGTTGATGTTATTTCTCTATCTCGTTAGTCGTCGTCTATATACGAGACAGTTTATGTCTCTTGCTGAATGATCAGTATCATGGAGTTTCATTCTAGTACAATTAGGGCATTTTAATTCAACTTGATTGCATTATGCAACCCTGTGTTGGCCCCCACATTTATGGCAGCATTCCTTCTGATTGCAGTATTTTGCCATGTGATCAAAATCAGGGCACTTAAAACACATTGCCAGATTTATATGCTCTTCAACATACACCGCCAACAGGTCAAAATATAGAGTGCGCCTTTTCAAAAACCACTTTGTAATATTTGGCTGTGCTTGCAATATCCTATTTTCTTTAGCAGGATTTCTTCACTGTTTTTTACCAATTACTTTAATTTTGTTTTTAATGCCCATCTCCAGTTCTTCAACTACTTCCCATTAAGACGTTCAAGTTCTTCCAAAAATTCTCTGTCTGAAAACCTTTTTTCGATACCTGTTATCATGAACGTTGGTTGATTAGCTTGGTTTCCTGTGAATTTCATGTTTTTCAGGTTATTTATGACAGTTTTTAGCTTGTCCTGCTGTGATTTGTCATGGCTTTTTACTATTATAGTATCAGATATTGTTTGCTTTATATTTTTAAAAACACCACCTACATCTTTTAATTTAAATTTTTTCTTTAAAATTTTCATTGCCTCTTTGGAGTCGCTGATATTTTCGACTTTAATTATCGTTTCGTGTGTTTTATAGTGTTTGGGTGTTTGCCACTGTCTTTGTTCTGAATCTTGAGGATACGTATTTTCGATATCCTGTATTAATTTTGGAAGTTCTGTTAACTGTGCATATGATTTTCTTAATAACTGACTGTTTATTTTCTCTATATCATTGTTCGTTTTTTTCACTGTAGTTTTGAGCACAATATATTATTTTTCAATTTATCCTGTCCTAAACACCAACATTATAAAAAGATTGTAAATTTGAAATTGTGCATTTTTTATCGATTTTTGCATTGTTCTCGAAAGGTAAATGCTTCCATCTTGACAGCTTTTTTCTTTCAGCGCCTCCGTGATATTATCATTTGCCGAAAAAAATTTTTTTCAATCAGATCCTTTGACAAGATTTGATTTGTTGAGTTTCATCCATATTGTTTTGTAACAAATTTCCCGATGAAATCAAAGTAGTTTTTTCTCCATTCACTTCACAAATGTTATTACGGAAAAGCTTCAATTTTCCGTCTCTGGTGTAGTTTGAAATCGCTGTTTTTTGCTAGAGTTTTCTCCTGATTTTTTTTTCCAAATTCTATTAACACTGGAGAATCTTTAAACTTCGGTGGCGTTCGACAAACGGAAAGACTTGGCTTGAAAACCGTGTCATAAGAATCAGTCTCTATTACATTACTTTTTTGTCGCTCTTTTCGACCTCTCCTCGCGTTTGCTGGGCACCAGTTTGTTTATTTATTTCTTTATCTGACGCCTCGATCCGATGATGTTATTTATTTCCGATTGCTACAAGTTCAATGTGCCAAGTAAAAAACTTCGTTGTTTTTCTTTTTTCTTCAGGTCTATTGATGTTTTTAATTTGATCTTTGGTTTCTTCTCACATTCATTTATATTCATGCCAAAATTCGCAAAACTAACTTGTAAAAAGCACTCGAAAAAACAATAAAAACGTGGAGCAAAACGATAAACGTCTATCCGAATATCTAACATACATTATAAACAATTTGGCATAGACCCACCTAGAGGATTTGGTGATACTAATATATTTTCACTTGATATTCTTAAAGTCAAATTGTAACATATCATGCAATATTGATAAAAATTGTTTTTGATTTTATAAACAGTCAGTCGATCAGTAAATTTTAATTATAAATTATTTTATAAGAATGGAAGTTTCAAAACAATCCTTTTTGTAAAGGCCACAAGCATTTTCATAAAATAGTTAAAGTTAATTTCTGAAAGTAAATGCGAAACCATGATTTAAGTATTTCTTAATAATTTTTAAAAGAAAATCTCGCTCAATGAATAACATGTATTTGTTTTGACTTTCGATAAAATACAAGTTTTTCTATAGTATGTAATATTTGTTCTATTTTTTAGACAACCGACAAATTGAAAATTGTATCCCATTACCACCAGGGAAGGGTTTTCTTCAGTATTAACCAAACACTGAGAATAATGAAAGAAAATAATATGATGGTTGTCATTGGATCTTTTGAGTTCGATCATACTATTGAGACCTTTAGTCTTAGTCCTTGTGGAAAATTTATTCTTATTTGTACGCAAGATGGAAAAATTACGATAAGAAATTTGTCGTATACTGAAAACGATGACAGTTCAAGTGATGAACATTCTATAATTTTTGAAGAGTAAGTATAATGTTCTCATTTTATTTTTTTAATATTTTAATATACATTACGAACCTGTAGATAGATCAGTGTTAATAATGTTATTCTTATATGGACATTTCTTTATTACTTCATGCGACCGATGCCGATTTACAACGCTACCAGTATTAACAAGTTTCATTTATATTTTCGGAGGAGAATATGAAAACATTCTTCAAACATTGTTTTCCTGTATTCCTCTTAAACGTATGCCCGTCAATTCACTAACGTGGTCTAACTTTAAAACTGGTCAAAATTGGCAATAAAGAGTTTAAATTAACAAGTGCACCAATAAGTCAACCACGTTTTGAACCTTAAAAATATCAAAGTATAAAAATCTGTTCGATAGTTATTCCTCTTACCCAGGTTTTTATCCTGAATTTTCCTAGATAAAGGTTTGTTGGTCGACACATAACACAAAATTATAACATTATCACAGTAAAACTAAAATAAACAGTTGGTTCTCTTTGCTTCAAGCTGCGATAAGCATTTCAAATTAAGAAAGAAATCATGTCCCTTAAAATTTGTTTGAACAGTATTTTATATAAAAGTACGGTAATTATTACTTTTAACTGCATTATGTCAAAATTAACAATTTTTTCAGAACAGATATATTTTGGTGCGTAGAAGTCGGCAATGCCTTATTGTGCGTTCGCCCCAGAATACATCTATTCTAAAAAAAAACTGTTAACTTCGTGGTAGTTTAACCAAGTAAATACCGGACTTACTAAGTTATAAGTTTTTAAAATCGATATAATCGTCACCTTAATACAAAAACGCACGTCTGTGGTGTAATAGTAATTTCCACAACGCTGGCCGGGGTCATAAAAAACCTAGTGACTTCAGGAATGCTTTTTTTTTGTGAGGATAACTTACTGGTAATTTTTGTTATACTCTGATATGAACAAACAGAAGTGGCCAACTAGATCATGTTTAAAACTTAAACCATTTTAGTGCTCGGACTATTTGGTTAAAAAAGATCATGTAAGATATATAATTTTCCCTTTTTTAGAAATTACCCTGTATAATATATATATATATATATATATATATATATATATATATATATATATATATATATATATATATATATATATATATTGACTGACAGCAGTTTCGATTTTTAATTACAATCTTTAATAAATGCAGAATTTTTACAGCTTTTGAGTACATCTAAAAAACTTACATGTTCTCCTTAAGATAACGGAAAAGAATTGGTTTCTTCCGGTTAACCCAAAATTTCACCCTTTTGGATTAAGAATGAAACCACAAAATGGGAATATGCAAATCGTCTTATTTCAAGTTGTACGGTTTGACTGTCACAACTTCTATGCAAAAATATATAAAGTTCCAAAAGATCCGTACTTACACTTGCAAATTAAGTAAGATACGAATTTCGCTTAAAATTTCCACTATATTCGATTTAATTATAACATATTAAAACATAACAGGTTTTGCTACAATGCCTCTGCTGTTTCAGTTGTTGAACTGGACTTAATTTAATGAACAGAAGATAATAAACGCAATTTTTCATAAACCTTTGTACACAAATACTGTTCAAACATAAAAATTTATGACATTCAATTCAAAATAAATTAGCCTCGCATTTCACAGCATGAGTCAGAGTGGTAACATAAGTGATAATGTTTTTGTATATATCACAAGAGTTTCCAGAAGCTTACTCACCGATTAGAGCAATGAGTCTATAGCTATTTGATAGGGTTTTAGGCTTATTGGGTTTGTGAAATGATATTAGTATAAAATTTCTTCATTGTACCGGGAATTGTTGTCTGCTCCAAATTAAGTTATAAAGCTACTGTAGTCTCTAGTCCTTCCCCCATCTTGACCTTCGTATTTATTCATATTCATCGAGGGACTCGAAGGCGTCCCCCCCCCGCACCGCGGGGTCGTTATTTACGTCTCTGATTGACATCGACCTTTCTAAACAGTCTGACGAGTGTCCGCTCTATACAAGAAGTAAATCACAAATCAATTTGTTAATCTCCAATTTGTTTTGAAGACTCGCTCAAAAACAATACATTTCAACTCAATTACGTGGCAACAAACCGAAAGCAACCCTGAAGAAGAGCCTTAGCTTTATCAAGCTAATTCTACGGTCGTAAAAAATTTCTTTGTATCTTAATGGAATTTCGATTTTTTATTAATTTATTGCCTGAAAAAAATACATCTTTTTAAAAATAAAACGAAAGTAGTTTTCTGTTTATTGGATTTTATTATCTAATATTTAAAATATTTAATTAAGTTAAATTAATTAAAAAATTTTAAGACTTAATTTTTTTCTTTGGCATATATAGTACAGAGAACACAGTCATAATATAATGAACATTATTTTCGGGTACGAGTCTTAATCAGGTACAGGTTTGTTATCAAGTGCAGGTCATTATCTTGTTGGCGTTATCATCAGACTATGCTTAATTTAGGTCAACATTTAACATGAAATAAAAAAGAGTGGGCATAAAATGATTTAGTCATCCAAATCAAGTAAAAAAATTTAATTTCTATAGCCCTCTGATAAATTAGTAAAGTTCTTACATTATATATATATATATATATATATATATATATATATATATATATATATATATATATATATATATATATATATATATTTAGAAAAAGATTTGCCAGTTCCCAGAAGAGAGCTGTTAGAAATCCAGACATGTTAAAAAAAATTTGGAAAGGCAAAAACTATAAGGAAAAAATCAATTTATTATACATATTTAATCGTTAAATTATTGTTACATACCTGAACTAAATTCCTTACTGATAAAGTAAATACACCTACAACAAATAAAGCTTAATATAGCTAATAACATGCAAAATCTAGAATATGTATCACCGAATAGTGTTTATCGGCACAGTTCTATTAGCACTGCTACTAATATATTATTGGATATTTTAGCCCTCACGACTACTATTAGAATCTTCCAACCAAAACTGAATTAATATTTTTATTGTTTAATATTAAATTAACATATTCTATGTAAACATTTATGTAGTGTTTGAAACCCAAGTTGTTAATTCTCCATTCCAACAATAGATTAACTTCTGAACCTCTTAATCAGTAACTGCCTTAAAATTGTCCAATTGACCAATTGGTATATATTTTTTTAATTTTCATTCTTATTCTTAACATTTTAGGAAGTTTGATTCTAGTTATTCATCCAATGGAATGTTTTTTATGGGAAGTTTTGTGAATGCTTCTTCTGATAAAATTACCTTTTATGTTGTAACTTATAAAGGCCTTGTTAAGAAGTAAGTATTTCTTTTAGTATTTTACCTATAGTTCGTAAGGTTCACTTGAGCTAAGACGCATGCACACCCACCCCATATGTATGAACAGGAAAATATTCTTTCTCTTTAACCTGAATGTAAAATGTTTTCTTGTTTAAATTTTTGGGGTATTTTTTTAAATAAAATAATTATCAACTACTTACTATGTATGATAGGACAGTAGCTATGGGAAAATCTTGCTATCGTGTTTATGAAACCTGACTGGTTAGAGTAGCAAGACATTGAGTTGCTTATTAATAAATTTGCAAAAAATAATACTAAATCAGTACAGTTTCTAAGATTTTTTTTTAAAATACTTATTCTTTTTTTTTTTTAATAAAACAGGTGCAATCCGAAAAGTTTATTTTATTTGTTAATAATTTGGAATAAAGTTTTTATAATTTAAACACTGTTCTGTTCGTGTTTAGTAATTAAATATTTAAATCTTATATGTACATATTCTTGTTTTGACAGTCATAATATATTATATTTTTTTGTAGTGTAGTATATGAAAAACAAGCTATATTAGTTTGTAATAAATATCAGACATGGAAATATGTTTTTAAAAATAAAATATCTTAAAATATTTGTATATTGTTCATGCTTAGAATGGTGAAAACATGGATTCTGTTTATTCTGTGACCTAATCTTTCAAAAATAATGGTTATGCCCAGGGTGATGGTTCAGTAATTATATTTTGATCGAGTGTTTTGAGTTGTCGCGAGAAATACCTAATCCATATTAAATCCTAAAGTATTTTTAAATGTACGCTTAGCTTTTTGTTTTTGATTCCCTCTCCCTCTCATGAATAAAAATGGATTGTTGTTTAAAAAAAAAAATAAATACATTTTTACAGAAGTAATAAAAAACTTATCCACGGTAAATTACAAAGCTGAAATTACGACGAACACCAGACAAGTTTTCTCCTTAGTAGTGAAATAAAAAACTTACGACTTTTTTAATAAGCTTCTCAGTTGAAGATTGTGTGTGAACCTTTTTTGTTGGTGGATAACGCTTATCTATGGACTCTAATTTTGTATCTAGATCCTTGTGATACCTCAGTCTTTCTTGTTACTATCTTAGAGAAAAATTCAGAGTCGGAATCCAAAGATTCCAAATGATTATGAGAAATTTGCTGTTTTGTAGTTTTATTTGGACCCACCATGCTAAAATTTTTCTCATGCCTAGTTTGCCATGCAGAATTATCAAAACGCTAGGTTCAGTTATATTTAATGCTTTAGCAATAGTAGACACTCTCAAAGGAATGTTTGATAACCATTGTTTCCACTTTCCCACAGACATCATGATTTGTATCATTTAAATGCCTTCCTCTCCTTGAGTTATCGCGACGCCATCGAAACTATTTTGACCAACATTTTACTTTAAAATCTAATTGAACCTCGTCCCCACATACTGCAATTATTCGTTTGTGTTTATTTTTAGGACAATTATGTTTCTTTATTAAAATTTTATAACACTGCTACGTTCCAATTCCACAAGACTCATTTTTTGTTTCAAAAGATTTATAATACTCAAAATAATGAACGAACTGATAAATAATTTCCCAGAGCCAAGAAAAGAAAAGTCAACACAAACATTAACAACTTTTTTTAAATATTCATACCTTTCTTAAACTGCATGAAGTGCCAGTGGTAAACACACGGGTTCTGGAACCAGGACGAAAAAGGGTTCGACATAAATTATTTGTAATTAGCAGCAGCGTTTAATGCTGTACGAACATTTACTAATTAAATATTAAATCACGAAAATTGACGAAACATTATTGTTTACAAAAGCCGATTCTACTTAAAAGCACGTAATAAATCATTTGGTTGAAAAAGTCTTATCCGAAAAAATCGATATTTTCCAGTTGGAGAACAAATTAAAAGCTTAAATACAAAAGCTACAAATCTTGCTACTGTTTCCTATGCGTTGAAGTAAGGGTTTATGTTTTTAAAATAAAAATTAAAAAGATGTTTTTTTAACTGGCCTCCTGAAAATAAGTAATTTTTCAAATTTTCGAAAACAGACTTTCCTTGTTCTTTTTAACCAATCTGAACTTTTGAAAATAAAAATTTAAGTTATTTTTGGAACAAAAAAAATTGAACCTTACCAGTCAAGAAAAAATCAAAACTCGAGATTCGATGAGAATTCGTATTTGCCCAAAAATTATAAAAATTCGCAGATACAGTGCGGTACGACTAGTGCTATAAAAAGACCCATTTGAATTAAAAGTAAATAGATTGGAAAGGTCGTTTCAAGAAGTCGAAAATTTTTTTCAAAATTCATGTCGAGCCAAAACTCTAGATTTGGCGAGTATTTGAAAATATGCGAAAAAGGGGTTAAACCGAGCCCATTTTGCAACTTTCAGTGGACATATCTAATCTTTCAAGATTAATACTGAATCACTCCACTATAACAACCAACTTATAATGTGGCGGACAAAAAAAATTAATATTATTTTTTTAAGTCCACTTCAAATCTAAAAGTTATAGAAAATAGCTGTCAACTGCAATTGCAACTCTCAACTAAGACACTAACAAATAGAACATAAATCTGAAGCTATGTAAACCATTTCCTACTGTGAAAAATATCTATTCTTCAATAATTAATTTAAGAATAACTAATTCAACTAATACAAAGCCAACTTCAAAACCATTCTAAGTAGATCTACATTAATTAATAGCAATGTGGAACGGTTTTAGGTTTATTTTTGACTTTTAGTTGCATTTTTGTGATCGGTTTATTGTTCTAAAGGAAAAAAAAATATATATTTTTTTAGTATTTTAATATTTGTGCATACTTAATTATGTAGCAATGATATTAATAAGTCAACAATATTAACCATTTCTGCATTTAGTTGAATAGAAAACTCGAGCAGTTAAAATTACTTGCTTAAAAAGTTACCATGTCAAAACGATTAGAATTACATGAAAGGTTTTGGATGCAAAATATTTAAATCTGTGATTAGACAATCTATACTCTAGTAATACGAAGGTCACTACTATACATGTTTCCTTGTAGCGACTCAGGATAATGTTGCTGTATGAATTAAAAATATACATCTCAACCCAATATTAATAAATCAATCAAAGGAACCTTTTCACCCCCTACGTTGTCTACCAAAAGGCTTGACTGAGTACAACACATAATGTGGACATTAAGGACGATAAAAAAAATCTTACCATAGAGCCACTTAAATTAGTGTTCTTAAAGTTTAATTACTTATGTGAACAATTTTACTGGAACAATAAAAAACGCTGCTTTCTTAAATAAGTTTTAAAATCTAAAATGTTTAAGTTTATATTTATATTAGAGAAATTATTTTAGTTCTCAGCTAACTGAAAAAAAAACTTATACTGATTATAAGAGCAGGTGTAATCTGTTCTAACACGGTTAGAGACAAATCATTATCTCAGATTGCAAAAGAATACTAATGATTTAATATTTTCATTACTATTTCGTTTGTTTCTCCCTTTTTTATTTTCAAGAAAAGTACAATATAAACACCTACTCTAAATCAACCCCATCACAAGAATTGGCTATTTAAAATAGATTCCCTTATGTCGAGAACCTAACATTCAGTTTTGCAATATTTGTTTCCCTTTGAAATGGTCAGTTAAACTACGTTACTGTTTAATAAATCGATTCATCTTTATAGCTATAACTAATAAGTATAAAATAAAAGCATCTGACAACATCGCTAGCCCTCGCCAAAGTTCGCGGACCGCCAATTTCAATTTATTCTTATTTCGGCCGGTTTTGCTTCGGAAAAATAAAAACGGGGCTGTTCATAAGGATGAGGCTTCGATAATTCCCTATAGATTTAAACAACAATAGATTTGTTTAAAGACTATTTATGGTCGGTGGGGGAAAGACTTTTTTGATGTTTGACAGGCATAAACATCTTTACTCATCTTTTCTTTCAGTTTAATTGCTTGTCGTGACTCGTTTCAGTGTTAGAAATTACTATACATGTGAAGTTTACAATTAATATTAACAAAAAGAGGATTTAAAAACTTACTTTTATTGGCAAATATTGTTAGATATTGTTTACATTTGAAAGTAACAATGATGGTAATTTAGGCAAGCATAAATTCATACTAGAATTGACGTACCGATTATCAGATGACACTCGTTTAAATAATGCAACTAGAAAAGGATAGTATAATTTTGGAATGTCTGTACCAAGAAATGAAATATCTGCTGTTTATCAACACTTCTTCAAATATAAATAAAAAAAATTATTGCGTTATTCAGCGTTCAAACAACCGGGCCCTAGTTCTGACGTTATGCTAATTTTACAGGGGTATGTTCAAAGGGATGAGGTATCTGGAGCGGTAGCTATTATAATCTTTGGTAATAATCATTAAAGATAACAGCGAAGAATAATTAATAGATTGATCGACTTACCTGTAAGGATTATTATTGATCCGGATTATTCAAGCTGTTGTCCGAACTGTTTATTACAACCCTCCCTTCCCGCTATAATATCCTACGATTTAATTTACTAAATAAATACAATGAGGATTAAGTGGATTACCGAACGATAAGTTGAGTCAGGATTTTTTGGTTTATCTTTTTTCAATTTGTGTTGGCTAGGTATGACCAATGTCGATCAATCTATTAATTTTATAACTTTTTAGAATGACATTAATAAATGACGTTCGAAATATCGAACGTATTTAAATCTGTTTTTCTTTTTAATTGAAAGAAGGTAACGAAAAAAGAAACCATGTTATTTCCAAAGTATTACAATTCGTTGAATATCTTAGCGTACTATAACAATACAAGTTTTTATGTAGAACATTATGTGTTATACAAAACAAAAATATATGCTAAGAACATTCACAAAATCATGCAGTGTAACATATGATGCTTGCCCTTGTGACCCTTATAGAAAAGGGGGTCTATTTAACTTGTTTAACCAATTAAAGAAAATTTCTTTATATTTCAAAAATTATTTTCTTTAGTATTCTTGTATCTTGTAAGTACCATGATAATGTAATTCTCCAATTTCTCCAGTCCACAATCTAAATGTAACTCACCGTAGTTTACTGTTGATTTATTTTTGTTAACATTGTAACAGCTGGAATAAAATTCAAGTATATTATATCGATAATAAACTACATCATAAAAATTTTTCGGTCTCTGTTGCAATTTTTTCGACCCTGCCGCTAACCTTCGCAATGGTTCATGATTTAACTTTTTTCAGAATTTTATTGGAAAAAAAAGAGGACAACATATGTAGATCGGAAAATATGTTTAACTTTAATCAAAATATAAATATATGTTCTTTTGGATACCCGTATTTATGTTTAGAAGGAAATGAGATTATTATGGCAAACGTCGAAAGTAAAAGTTGCCAGTTTGATGATGCCGTTGATTTTAAAAGTATTACAGTTTTGCAATCGTAAGTATATTAATTTTGTGTTTTTTAAAAATTCGTTCATTGTCATAAATGTCAAGAATCTTTTTATTATTTTCAAAACACTTGATGTTAACAAAAAAATTATTATACAGAAGATAATTTTTGAGATTTTAAATATTTGATGGGAAATAATTATTCAAGTTTTATTTTGGATTATTCATTTGCTTATACGTATATATATATATATATATATATATATATATATATATATATATATATATATATATATATATATATATATATATTGTGTTCACGGATGGAGTGCTATTTTTATAGAGATGGAAATTTGATTTTTTTGTGGTGTGGTGGGTGTTCCTTGTGGTTATAATCATTTCCGATTTAACAAGAAGAAAACTAATCCGTTAGTATGCGAGCTATAAAACTACAAACACAATATCTATATAAAATATTTAATTAACCTTTTGCTGATGTATCAGTTGTCGGCTTTTGTTTGGCAGATGGCGAACGATTTAAATTTGTCCCTTTAAAGACTAATCGGAAACGAGTCGCAAATAATTTAAATATTAATGATATGCTCTGTCATTCTTTGATATATTTCGAACTGTAATGAACTAGTGTTTGAAGATCATATACAATGATGTTTCTTGCACAGCAGTAGATATCTGTGGGATTTTAATTGTTTTTATTTTTTTGTTGAAATTCACAGTGATATTCATTCAACTTTTCTATTTTTGACGGCAACCACTAAGTTTTACAATATTTACTTGATAATGTCACCACCACCTGGCCAACTTATGATATGTCATGGAATGGTACTTTTATATAGGTTAAAAAACGGGAGCATGACAAATAAATTCTAGGTACTTATTACACGTTTTCGAAATATTGATAAATTAAGTTTTAACGAAAAAAATACCTAATTTATCTGACGAACCACAACATATTATGTTCAAATAAAAACATAATTTAAAAGCATTTATTACATGTTTTCGAAATATTGATAAATTAAGTTTGAACGAAAAAAATACCTAATTTACCTGACGAACCACAACATATTATGTTTAAATAAAAATACACAATTTAAAAGCATTTATGAATACAAACACTAAATATTATGAACCTCCATATTTAAAACAAATTCTAAAATATGATGTCAGCGGAAAGAGAATTTTCTGCGCAGATTGTAGAGTATTTAAATAATTGTTCAATTTGTAAGATATATTTTTTACCTCAATTTTGATCTCTTTCCTACTACTGACTTCTATTTTTTTTTGCTTTTTGTAGGATGAGCTGTCAAAAATTATGTAAAATCTTATTAGTTTAGGTGATAGCAAAGTACGTAAAAAATTACCCACCCTTTAATTTTAACTTATATAACTTGACTGTCTAATTTCCAAGATATCCACGGCAAAGATTCAAAATCTACATAATATAACAAAAAATTTGGGGCATAATTAAGAAACAACGTTTTCGCAAATAAGCCATTTTATAACTTATTTAAGTATTAATAAAAAAATACGATTTGATATGAAAACTTCGAATTTTGAAACTTGCCAGTATATTTTATGTGCGACTAAGAGAAGTAGCAAGCACTTTAATTTATTTTAGGAATTCAATATGTTTATCTCAGTTCAAGTTAATTTCTTCTGGTTCTCTATGAATGCCTGGAACTAGCCGAAGACGGGCTTGCAAGATATTAATAATATTATAAATTTAATTGTTAGGTGTATTATAATATAGGTTTTTAAATAAAACTTCAAGAATAAATCTTTTAAAACGTATATAACGAATATTCTAGCTGTTTTTGAGTTGATATTTTCAGATTTTCAAAAAACTATTTTATTGAAAAATTTTAAAAGTTTAAAAATGCCAGTGGCTTTTTAGAAAATTTATTGTTGACTTATCTCCATTTGCATCAACTAAGGTAAACTAATGCTTACATATCCCAAGTACATACAAAGGTTTTAACTATGTTAAAAATTTAAAAACTGAATTGCATCGGTTTGTGTAGTTTTTACCCTGTTTATTTAAATAGTAAAATTGAATAGTAGACAAAGTTAGAAAATGTCAAATTTTCTCTCAGTTCAAGGACCCAGAGGGATTTTTAATTTTTGTCAAAAATTTATATGCCATTATGCGTTGTTGATAAATACCTTTTAATATATTTATATAAAACACCAATAAGTAGTAATAAATAAGCCGTATATTAATAGTAGTTTCTTAAAGTCACAGATTCAAAATTGCACTTTGGTACAATTTTGCCCCCTTAGAAATCTACTTCGTCTTAACTAATTTTTTGACTGTAAATAAACCTAGGATGTGTATTTTCAGAAATTTTTTTGCCAGTGATATAGAAGGAAACATCTATATCATTGATCCGTTGGAACTCCTGATATTCTGTGTCAATGACAGATATTCAAATTTGGTTAATCGCTTTGATGACTTAATTTTTGTCGATGATGAAGAGAAGAAAAATCAACTACATGCCCTTGGACTAACAAAGGATTTACCCGAAAAGAAACGTGAAATACAACTAATGACATTCCCAGGTATGTTAAATAACTTAAACAATATTTTAAAATAATTTAGGCAGCATTATGCATATTTAGTTGATGAAACGCGGGGAAAGCTAAAATAATGAAAGTCAATTATAATCTACGAGGGGGTCAAAAAATAAGTTTTTCTAGCTAGGAGAAAAATGAGAAACATTTTTTTTTATAAAATCATGTGTATTCGATTCTTTGATTAAACTATTTTTTTACGTAGTCGCCTTCGACTTCAATTCATTTTTGATATCTGTTATATAATTTTCGCAAACTTTGTTTAAGAAAAAGCGTGTCTTGTTTCCGAAACCATAAATTTACCTCCGTCTTGCTCATTGCTACGGAAATGCTTGCCACCCAGGCTTTCTTTCATTTGGTGCAAGTTCTGGAGAGTACAGTGGATAGTCGAAAATATCCCATTTGAAGTTTTCCAATAAATTTTTTGTTTTTACAGCAGAATAAGGACGAGCATTGTCATGCAAAAGCTAGACTTCTTTCGACCACTTCTCAGGACGTTTTCGTTTAGTAGCATTTCTGAATTTTGTTAAAACTTCACAATATCTATCTGCATTGCCATTATGATTTTTTGCAATTAAAAAGCGTATACCTGCACGTAACTCCTAGTCAGACACGGTTTGTATAAGAATCTCCATGATCGCCCAGCTCGTACTGGTGAGAAAAGTATTTTAGACTGGTAAAACTGGTTCCCCTCTTACAGGCAGACTATAAAGAAAAACCAAGTATGGTGCGATCCCGCTAAATGGCGCCCAAGAGAAATGGCAAGCTAGGGAAACTTACTTTTTGACTCCCCTCGTACTTTTTAAATTGATAGCTGCACATATTTATTGTTTATGGTTTTATTACTGTTCCTAAAAAATGTTGACACGTTGAACAGTAAACACTCCTAGTTTTTAGTTAATATTGATATGATAAGCAGGCATTATTTAACAACCCTTGGCCCAAAAGCGTTTAATGTATTTAATCCATATTAAACTTTCTTCTTATTTGCTTCTACATTTGGAATAATTAGCTTAAATGATTGAATACTTGGTAAGATTCGAAACAATGAATAAAATGAAAGAAGCGCGACCCATTAAAAATTTATTCATAAAAAATTGCGAGAGACTGATAATGATGATCATTCGTCAGCTTCTCTCAGCATATCTTTAAGATTAAACCGCGTTGTTAAAAATTCAACACTAGTGAGGTGAAAAATCGATAAATTTATTTTCCGCTACAGCTGGGGAAATGCATGTGTTATTTGTCAAAATTCAGCACCAATGAAATTAAAAAATGGTTACTTGTTCCACTATGGTAAAGAGTACTTCAAGTCACTAAACTTAGAAGTGGTAAATTCAGCATAATTTTAGATTTGCTAAAGTTATGGGGTAAAAATTACCAAATATATTTATTAGAAAAAAAACAAATTAAACAAATTTTTAAACCTAAGTGAAAAAAGGGGATAGGTATTTGTTTTAAAATTGTGTAAATTTGTGTTAATTAAAAATGCTCCTAAGAATGACTTAACTAGCTCACTTAGCAGTCTTCTGGGAACTTCAGTATCACCAGTCTCGTGCCAACAATTTAATTAATCTTCAAAGCAAGAAAATATGGCTGCAAAGTTTGTTCAGTAAGTAGAAACTACGGATGCTATAAGTGTCCGATTGAGTATTCTCCCTGCGCCTGTTTACAGTTATAATCGGGTTGATGGTAGCGTAAATTTTGAGAATCAAAATACTGTTGATCATCATAATGATAATAGTCATCATTGCCTTAATAATCGTCATAAGCATAGTTGGTGTTTAGGTAATGAACTCTTTGTCGTTTTATTCGGAAATTATTAGTCCTGTTTGTCATCTGAAGCGATTTTGCGGTGAATTATTGTATTGTGGGGGTCTAGAATAAATAAGTTATTAACAGGTTGTACACCGAAGAAATCAAGAAATTGACAGATTTTGTATTTCAGTGCATATTTGAATTATTACAATCGGCCGATTGTAATAATTCAAATATACATTGAAATACAAAATCTGTCAATTTCTTGGTCTAGAATAAGTTGGTTGGTAATAATTTGTTCGCGAGGTTTGGTTTGGTGGTCTTTAAAAGCCAGAATTTCAAGGAGGCTCATAACATTCTTGTTGAGGAGGTGGCTTCTTAACAATTGAAACGAGTTTTGTAGGGTTAGGTTGAACCATTCTTTGGTTTTCAAAATAGGACAATTGTAACTCTTTTTTGATTCGTGCTCGCAAAAGAGATGTTGGGTTATTGTATGAATAAGTTGGCTGAGTCTCGGCTCTAAACTGGTAAGAAGTGTATTTAATGTTAAAGGGTCCATCAGAGACCTCTATGCAGACTTTCTGTCACTAGTTACAAAGAATGGTGACCCAGAGCAGCCTACCAATTTTCGACCTATTTCGTTACTGCCAATCTTATTTAAGATAATAGAAAAAGGTAAGGATACCATTTATCGACAACAATAAATATCAAAGACTCAGTTTGGTTTTCAGGCTGGCAAATTAACAAAAGACGCAGTTTATAATTTTCTGGAGAGTGTTTAAACTAATATTGATAAAATTTTACCTTGGCGGTGTTTTGTGATTTGGTCAAGGCCTTTGATTGTGTCAGTAAGGAAACATTGCTTGAAAATTCCGACTTTTATGGATTTCGGGGAAGAATTAGGGAAGGGTTCCGAATATTTTTGGTAGGAAGAAAGCAAATAACTAAGGATTTTAGCTTGGCACCCCGTAGGAAGGGTTAACAAATATGTTCCTTATAATTTGCGGCGTTCATCTAGTAATTGACATTTTAGTTATTTCTTCAGTAGGAATAACTAATATCCATTCGGTCCAAGAATCCAATTGATTTATAACGGGTTGGGTTATTATGATGTTAAGTTGTTGACAGATGCTTGGACTGTATCAGCTGTATTTCGCAGAGACTTATTTCTTCGATTTCTTGTAAGTCTTCCTTGTCGCACAGGTAGTTATTCAACAATAGCTCTTTCCAGGGGGTTCCTTGATGGGTATAGTGTAGTTGATTTTTAATTAAATATTTATCGCGAAGAATTACAACCTTAAACATACTCTGGTATAGTAGTGCTATTGAATATAAATGATAATATTCGAAATTAGTCGTTTTAACGATTTGTATTCGTAATGAATATGTGATTTTGTGATTTAATATGTAATAGTCGACGCTTAATAATTTTTCGAAATGAAAAATATTTTCCAAATTAACTTTTAAAGGTAATCCATCAGTACCTATTACTGATTCAAGCTTTTCTAATTCATTTAAAAGATCTTTTAGTGTTACTATACTTGGATGCTTAATTTTTAATCTTGAAAAAGTGATGAGAGTTTTCGAGGTCTTGTGAAATTGAATCAATTATTTCATATAAATGAATTAATTGGTTTAAAATATCTTTAATAAAATGCGTATTTTCCCTGTATGTTGTATTTTGTACTATTTTACCAATCTGATTGATTTTGCCTTCAATGAGCTTTTCATTTTGGCTTATTTGTTGAATATTGCTGTTGGAACTTATCAGTGACACTCCTAGAAATTGAATTTTGTTTACGTATATTTTCGGCTAATTTATTTTGATTTTCCTCTAGGTTTTTATTAGATTTTTAAACCGTTCGCCATCTGACCCATCTAAGTTACCAGTTACACCCTTAAATACTGAAGCTATTATATTAACTAATCCTCTTTTTGTTCTTTGAGGATGGGGTTATATTTCTTTAATTTTATTTTCAACCCTTTCTTGTGTTAATTTTAATATTTTTAAATAATTGGATAATTCAATGAAACATACTTTATGTGTAAGTAATGAATGAGTTATGGTTTTTGATCTGAAATGTAATTTATTGATTTCCGTAATAATTGGATTTAGATCATAATAATGTATCGATGTGTGGGTGTAGTTTGTAAGTTTTGCTTGTCCCAATTTAAAGGTCCTGGGTTGTCTTCTATAGGTGTGATTATTATTTTTTATTATTGATTTAATTTAATTTATGATTTATTATTTTTTCTCTGCCTCCGATAACGGCAGCAATAAGCCTGAAATATATATTTTAGTCAAAACTGTACGTTTGTCTTAATGCGCGTTTTAAGTTGTCCATATAAATTTTTGTTTGGGTTTGCGTTTTTACCGTTTTGCAATCTTTATTAACTGATTGAATCTCGGTAGGTTTAGAAAATTTGTCTGCAAGTTTTTGTCTAAAGTGATTTCTTACTTACACTTTATTTTGAAATAACTCGAGTTTATTTCGTTTTGTATTAATTTTTGATATTGTTTATTCTTTGCTTCCTACGAGTTTTTGATTTATATTCTAATACATTAATTGCGATTTTTCTTCATGAACGCTTGTTTTTGGAGAAATATGACCATTGATTATACCAATCGGTTTTAAGTTAGTGGCAGAATGTATTGAGTGATTATATGTCAAGATTGCATAGATCATTTTTTGTGATGTTCAAGATAGGACAAAATTTTGATTGTTTAGCAAACGTATGTGTTCAGCTAAAGTAGAATGAAGCCTTTCGACAAACCCGTTAGATTAAGGGTGATTTGATGAACAGAAGTGTATTTTAATTTTATGCAAATTTAAAAATTCTGTTACAACTGTGTTTTTAAATTCAAGACCATTATCGAGTATAATCTGTTTCAGTACACTATGGTGAGAGAAATATAATAATAGTTTATCGACAATTTCTGTAGCAATAAGAGACTGAATAGCGTATGCTTGCGCATATTTAGAAAAACTGTCTATTTTGGTTAAAAATTTAGTCTGTTCGAGCGTATAACTATCTAAGTGTATTATTTCAAAAAGTTTTTATGCAGTGCGTGTAATGTTCCTTTCCATATTTATAGGATATCCTTCGTATTTGCTTTTCTGACATATTTCGCAATTATTTATGTAGGTTTGAACTGAATTTTTAAAATTTGGCCGATAATATTTTTTCTTAGTTTGTTCTGTTTCATCAATTCCACCGTGATTGGTTTTTAACTCATGTTTTGTATTATTGCAGGGATGTCTTTTATCGGCAACGTCTATTAATTTCCTTAAACATCGCCTAAATTTTATTGAGGGCCATTTAAAAGGTTTTTCGAATTACTCCGGAAAATGGTTCATACATTTCCCATACTTCAAAATATAAGTAGTACTGCTCTTATTGGGAATTATTAATTTTTTAAGAAAATTTGAAATATTAAGTTTATTTTTCTTTCAACAATTTATGGGCGAGAATATTTAGTAGCCCAAACGATTGCCAAAAATTCTTTTTCTGTTGTAGGTTAATGTCTTTTAGAGTCGTGTAATATCCTAAATGCATATGCCACCGGTAAATCTTGTCCTTTTGGTCCTTGTGACAACACACCACCAAGTGCTACCTTACTGGCATCTGTAATATATATTTCATAGTATCCAAGTAAACTTAAGAATCCTTTTGTTTGTTTTGTCGTTTTAGGTATTGGAAATTGTTTAATCGCCTTGATTTTGTCAGGATTGGGTTTCACTCTATTGGCTGTTACTACATGGCCAAGATATGTCACTTCTTTTCTTAAAAACTCGAATTTGTCTGGCCGTATTTTAAAATTGGTTTCTCTTAAACGTTGAAAACTCTTTTTAAATTAACTTAAATGTTCCTGTAATGAAGTTGAGAATACTATTATGTCGTCCAAATATACCAGACATTTTTCATTTTGAATTCCGCGAAGAATATTATCCATTGCAGCATTCTTTAGCCCAAAAGACATTCGCAGAAACTCATAGTATCCCTTCTCAATACTAAATACCGTCTTTTCTATATAATTTTCATGCATTTTGATGAAAACTACTAGCTAAATCAAAAGTGGCATTTTCCCAATTTGTCTAGTAAATCCGTTATATTTGATAGAGGATACTTATCATCCAATGTTTCGGAATTCAAAACCCTAAAATCACAAACTATCCTAAATGTTTGCACCAACTCAAATTGGTGAACTCCAAAGTGAGCTACTTGGTTTAATAATTTTTGTCTAACATTTGTTTTATTCGCTTTTTTACTTCTTGTTTGTAAATAAAAGGATAGCGGTACGATTTCAAATAAACGGGAATTTCATCAGTAGTCTTGATCCTGATTTTGCTAGTGAATGTTAAAGGGTCATTTTCATTGTAAAATACTTCAGAGTATTCTTTTATTGAATTTAAAATTTTATATTTTTCTTCATCATTTAGATGGTGAGTACGAAATTTAGAAAAATCTAGTATTTTTTGTTCTGAATTATCATTAAAATTATTTAATTCGATTTCGCGCAATTCTTTTTCTAATTTAATGGGTTCTGAAAAATCTAATGTTACTGGTTCACAAGTGTTTTTAAAACGGTTCTCAAAGTGAAGCCATTTTTAGCAACTGATAAGCATTCTGGTATCCCACATTTATGAAATTTCTTATCGAGGTTTTTAACAACTTGTTCAATACGAGGTCGAATTGTTATGCAATTTATTTCTGGATGTATTTCATGGAAAAGTAACTTAATACGAGTATGCGTTTATGTTTCTAAAAATCCTTTATCAAAGTCAAGATTTCCTATAAAATTTTTAAATTACCAAGCCCTAAGTGACCATCAAACACATTATGAAATTTAAATAAATAGAATTTTAGGTGTTTATTTTCGGGTAATTTAAATAATTTAGAGGAAGGTATTAAGGCACTATACTGATATTTTTACAATATTTGGATCAATGAATGATCTAGTCTATTCCTGAATCAGTTAATATTTTAATCTTAGTTTCGGAAAAATAATGTATAACAGCTCGCTATGACATATTAAGAGAAATTATTTGCAGTGGTAACTCGGTTCTTCTTCTTCAGGTGTACTGTGAAAATTTTGTTGACTCAGGAATTGTTGAGACAGTGATAAGTGTAAGTCAGGTTGACTAACGGTTTTGTAATAGTCGTAATTTGATTGTGGGTAATTGATAGTTAGGTCGTGGTAATAGTTAGCTAGGTCAGGGTAATAGTAATTGTCACATTCAGAGGTTGTGTTTAATCTACAATTTGGGGTTGCGCATTATTTAATTGTTCGAAAACAAATTTCGGTGAGTTATGATTTGAGTTTAATGGGCCAGGTAATCGTTTTTCCAGGTAATGGAAATTTCTTCACCGGACATAGGTGTTGTTTGTGTAATTTGTTTTTGTTGTTTTGGCTTAACATTATTTTTGTTACCGAGATTACCCAAAAACTTGTGAACTAGTAAAGTACTTTTGCTGCGGTCTATTTAAATTAGGTCTTTATATGGGCTGTGATGAAAAATTAAGCCTAAAAATGTTAAGAGGTTTTTGTGTGTTAAATGACAAGTTTGGTCTTACTATGGCGTTTTGTTGAAAAAATTACCTAAAATTATTATTTTCAGTTGGTTTAAAATTATTATGTTTTGGCATAAAAGAATTTGATTTCGTTCGATTTTGGAAATAACGAACGTTATATTCTTGTGTTACCAATTGCAATACTTGCATTAAATTATTTGGACGGACTCATTGTATTGAAGTAACAAGAGGCTCCTTTAACCCAGATAAAAATATTTTAAGGGCAAGTTTAATACATAATTGTCTTTTTAAAGTTTTTACTGCATATTATTTTCGTTTGAATCAACATAAAAACATAAAATATTTAAAAAATATAATACCCTATCATAAAATTGACTTGGTTATTCATCATTACCATATCTCGATTTAAACAAGCCTCATCTCTCTGATCAGCAAAATTTCGCCCAAAAGTATCATTGAGTTCATTCCACGTACTTACATTTTGAATATTAACAATAATTTTAGCTTGGCCAGTAAGTTTGCGAATTAATAAATTTAGCAAATAAACGTTTTCAAAGCATTCTGAAATCTTTAGTAAACATTTCAATAATGTGGATAAAACATCCATGAAAGGTTTGAGTGAAATCTTTACGAAAGCTTTCTATAACATTTCATGAAGTAGTCCCAAAACGGTAAAATATAGTGTTATTGAAATATTACTGAAATATTGAGACAACATTTCATTGAAGATAAAACATGAAATGTTTGGAGAGTCGTTTTGAAACTTTTGCGAAATATTTACTGATAGCTTTCAGATGAATTTAAAAACAAGTCAAGATAGGTTTCGGAAATATTTAAGAAACATTCCATGAATCGTTTTCTGAAACGCCATATAAACCATCTTCTGAAAACTTTCAAGAAACCTTTCCGAAATATTTTCGCAGGGTTTTTTAGCTGTCTTTATGAGTGCGACAAATAGGCAGCAAAAAAGATTTCCAAATGGTTCCATAAACGTTTCGAGAAAACTTTCAGAAAACGTATCATAAACCTTTTCAGAAATATTTCAAGAAATATCTTTGAAACCTTTGCGAAAGATTTACTGAAAGCTTTCATGACGAATTTAAAAACGAGTCAAGATATGTTTCGGAAATATTTAAGAGACCTTCCTTGAATCGTTTCCTGAAACGCTATTCAAACCATCTTTCAGAAGCTTCAAAAGTGTTTCTCAACAGCCTTTATGAGTGAAATAGGCAGCGAAAAAGATTTCCAAATCATTCCCTAAACATTTCGAGAAAAGTTTCATGAAACGTATCCTAAACCTTTTCAGAAACATTTCTATTTTCCATTTGCTATTTAAATAGCTCTCCCAACAGATTTTTCTGTACAGATTACATGAAATTCCGAAAGATGGTACAGCTTGAATTGAGCTTTCTGTTTAGTTTTATATAAATTGTTAAAAATATCCACTTTTCCGAAGGTGCCGTGTACTTGGCTGATTTGTACTGACAATAACCAATGAATACGAAACCAGTCTACAGGTGGCGGTACACTACCAATGAGAAAAGTTTCCACCTTTTTCTGGTAGTTTCTAGCAATCTAACGTAGTGTTTTTGATGCCTAACAAGAACAAAGCACACATGTCCTTATCTTTTTCAGTTGATTTCTTCTAAATATAAATTTCAAATATATAGAATATTTCAAAAATATTTCGCGAAACCTTTCTTTTTAAATTGACGAAACTTAAGACATATTTCACGAAGTGTTCAGTGCACAAATGAATACCTCACTCAAGGATTTTGAAACGTTTCTGAAAACATTTCTAAAAATTTGCGTCAACTTTTCCAGAAGTGTTAGGTAGCTCGCATTAAAGTTGATTAAAATATTTCTTAAATCTTCCATAAATATTTCATTAAGCTTTCATGCAATATTGTCGAAACTTTTTTGGAATCCTTTCAGAAACATTTATTTCTGTGTCATATCGTCATTTCTGAAACGTTTAGATCCTTGGATGAAACGTTTCTGAAAGATTTCGTCTTATGCGGGAAGCCCTGTAATAAAGTACAATATGAGGCTACGTCTTTCCCGTAAGGTGTTTTTTTACTTTTGGATATTATCTCTTTCTGAGAAATATAGAATCAGTACATATAACTGAAAAGTAATCAATAGCATATCACACTAGATGAAAATTTTGAGAAAACGATACCTTTTTTTGCAACTTACACACAATTTTAAATTGAAATTCTAAAAGCTTTTTCTAAGTGAGTTTTTTGATGAGTAGACTCCAATTATTTTGTTTGTTTTAAACTCGATAAATAAATTTTATTTATTTGTAGAATTAAACGTTGTCTATTCCATACCTCTGGAGGGACCCGTCCACTTAATAAAAGTCAAAGATCTTGCTGTAGAAGTTATGTTCTTTACGGAAATACAAAGAAATAATTTTGTGCCAGAGATTCGATTGCAAGTTGTTATAGAAGCTAACCCAGAAATTAGAGTAATAAAATTGATACAGAAAAACCTTTTTGATGAAGCTGAAGCTTTTGCACTCACTTTTGACGTCAACCCAAATATTGTTGCCAAAGCTAAGGCACAGCATATCGTAAACAAAATAATTTGTACCACAGGGGACATCGACAAACTTTTGACTATTTTAGACTCCATTGATGATCAGCTGTTTCGACTAAACTGCTGCGACATTGTAGATTGCAAATTCGAAACAGATACTAGAAGAGTTTTGCGTTACGGAGCCTTCATGAATATTAATGTAAAAGATTGTGTAAGTTTATTTATTCGTAAAAGGTATATGTTTATATATTAATAATTATACTTATATTACTACTGCTATCTCCGAAACGGTAATGTACAGTACATCCTATGTTAAGTGTCTTTTTGGCACCTTAGACTTAGATTATGGAAAATGTTGTCAAACAATGTCAGGTCCATAAACAAAGTTTGGAAAAATATTTTTTAAAAACCCAGTTTACAAACGCCTATTGAAAATATAATTAATAATTATAATAATTTTAAATTGAGCGATAAACCAGAAACTTTTTGAGTAGTAGATCAAAACTATATATATCAAATCCCTCGTATTAACAGTATCTTACTATCCATTATTAATTAACATCTAACAACCTTTTTCGATTTCAGTATAATTTTTGCTATACACATCCCAAAAATGGGACCTAAAAAATCTTTACCTTTAATTATTTGTGTCCTCTTATCCAAGAAGGCAATTTATTTGCCCCAAAAGGTCTTTTTTTGGTACAGCTTGTAAAGAATCCCAACTTCGTAAAAAACTTTAGTCCACTAGAAGAATTAACCCTCCAAGTAATAGAGGGGACCTTTACCATTGTTGCTGGTAATTATGTTTTTACCCAATACAAATCTGATAGATATCTGGAAATCAAACAGAATATGGAAGGCGAAGCAAGAAACTTCATTAGCAATGTCAAAACAAGGAAAACTGCTGATTTTACGACGATTAAAAACCTCCAAATAAAAGTTTCAAAATTATATTAGTCGCGTTTGTGATATTCACCCATAGTATTATTTTAAAGTCACAACACTACCTCTGTGTAACTTAAAGGTTTTCATCAATTAAGGAAAGATAAATGTATAGATATGCTTGTATTTTTCCATTATACTATTGACAAAATGAAATTAGATCCTATTAAAAACATAGGTATAAAAACGAAGCCAAGTCTTATAACTGTTCGACCATAAAAATTAGTGAGAGCTCATGTGGAGAAAAAGTTTCTGGCATACTTATTGTTAATCTGATACTTCCATTTATAAGTCTGTAAATCTGTAAGTAAAATAAAATTAAATGACTTGGCATTTACGCAGAACAAAAATGTGAGTAGTAGAACTTACATTCAAGGACATACCGGTTAAGTCGCATTAAATTATATGAAATAGTATTGTATAAAGTATTGGAGATAAATGTGATAGACTTAGTTCAACATACCATTATTACGTCTTTCAATATAACTACTAACTCTCACATTCTTTCTCAGCTTAACTGCCAATTCACTTAACGTTATTTAAGTTAACATTTAGAGTTTTACAGAGATAAATGAAAATATCAGATCTAATAATAAAGATGCTGGAGACTTGGTTCTACAAGAGATCTTGTTAAATTTCGTGGCTAGACACTCACGAGAATGGACCTCTTCTTTTTCAAGTATGTTTTTGATGACTTAAGATTAACCGTTCCTCGTTCAGCCACTATATGGTTTGTTGATGTTAGCAATAGTTTTGAAGAAATCTCAAGACGATTATATTTGAAAATGTTCTAAATAAAGAACAAAACGTCGGAGCGATGAAAACTATGTTTTAAATACGAACCTAATCTCAAGAAAGTAATTAAAAATAAATATACCACTATATGGTTTGTTGATGTTAGCAATAGTTTTGAAGAAATCTCAAGACGATTATTTTTGAAAATGTTCTAAATAAAGAACGAAACGTCAGAGCGATAAAAACTATATTTTAAATACGAATCCCAAGAAAATAATTAAATATATATATATATATATATATATATATATATATATATATATATATATATATATATAAAGCATCTTCAATTTTTATTTGTTTGCTTTTGAATAGTACTGTTTTTTTTTATTACGGTTAAAACTATATTTACCAAACTTGGCTAGCTTTCAGTTTAGCAACCTTGCAAGTCGTTTATATTTAAAAGTGTTTTTGTGACTTCGAGACTTTCCATCCTATATTATAATAGAAATTTTTTTTTAGCTTGAAAATAGAGATAATGAGCTTCTCAAAACAAAAACACGCCTTAATGACAAATTTAGAAGACTAAATATATTCATGGAAATTTATAATGAATATGATAATAATAAATTTAAATATTTCGTCGACAGTGACCTTTTGAACGAAATGAAGATCTTTTTAACAAAGGTAGGTTTGTATATTAAAGTGTTTTTTTTTATTTGAAGGCTTAGGAAACGTAATTTTTTCAAAGGCTAGTTGCACTTTTTTAAAGTCCGATTTTTTTATTTCTGGGTCCAATTGTAAATTTAAAGGTAGCCTTTTTTTCCATTAAAACAGCCTGGTAGCACCCTTTTTTTTTGCTTAAAGAGGTAATTTTGGATTTATAAACATTTGGTGTTGCCTGTGATATTTTTCTACAGTGATCACAACTCTTTGTATTCTGACTGTACAGAATAGTAGCTGTTTTAGTCAAAATGATAGGAGTTGTAAAACAGTAAAATTACTCATGCTTCAAATTTTATTTAAGAAAAAAATATATATTCTGATAAAGCGCTTGTTCACCTCCATTCAGCTCATCAAAAATGAGCCGACAAAATATTGTTATATTTTATTTTAAGAAAACATTTATTCAAGAAGAACAAAATAATAGCAATGTTTTGCAAATAATAAACTTTTAAAAGTTACATTTAAGAAAAAGGCCTAGTATATTTGATTTTATATTATTCTAACCAGAATCATAAGAAAAAAAGGGAGGCATCTTAACGGGGTCTGATTAGACGTCTACGTTTTGATATGAGATCTTACGTTGAAACCCAAATGCGAGATATTTTGCTAAAATGGTTGCAAATGCTATAAAATGTTAACCCACATAGAAACTTGAGGCGACGAACGAAAACCAAACCGAAAATGGGATACTTATTTAATACGTGCTGCAAAACAAATTCCTTTTACATCAGATAAAATAAATTCTGGATGCTGTAGGAGTAGATATTTCTTCCATAATAGTTAGACGTCATCTACAAGAAGCTATAATATGGTATTCCCATAAGGCCTCGTTACAAAATAAAAGATATATATCGATGTTTACAGTTTAGTTTGTTATATTTGTAATTCTCGTTTCAGGCAGAGAATATGAAAAATATATATACAAACAGTTCATTTCCTGCAAATATCGCTCTGGTCCTCTCTCCATACGCGTTTCGATCACCTAATGATCTCATCAGTGGAGCTGTATCGAACCAAGAGCAACATTAGCAGGAAATAACTGATACATAAAATATAAATTTCAAGGTATATCGGTAGGATATTGCACGTGCCACCTACCGACCTCGATGTCAGACTGAAAAATATCGCCAGTCGAACGACATCTATGAATCACCGGAATAATGTGAAATTTTTAAAAAAATTAAAATTTTAATAAGAAATAAAGAAATCTTTCTGCCGTATTTAAATAGTTTGTTATATATGTAATTCTCCTTTCAGGCAGAGAATATGAAAAATATATATATACAAACAGTTCATTTCCTGCAAATATCGCTTTGGTCCTCTCTCCATACGCGCTTCGATCGCCTCATGATCTCGTCAGTGGAGCTGTATCGGACCGAGAGCAACATTAGCAGGAAATAACTGATATATGAAATATTAACTTCAAGGTATGTCGGCAGGATAGTGAGGTCAGTCTCCCATGGCTTAGGTTAAAAAAACCTTTTTTGTAAGTCGAGCTCTCGAGTATTTATTATGCTGTTCATCAGGGCAGTAAACTCACTCAAGGAGATTTAAAAAAAAAATAGGAAAAACATTACTTAACAGAAAATTAAAACTAATAGTTAATAACTTTATGTTACATATTTGTTAAACAGAATGAAACCGCTCGACCTTTGACAAGTTGCGAAATTTATTTTTCATATGCAATTTACACTTCCTTTGTTTTTTTTATTATTTGATCCGTACACATGCCGACCTGCACGCTCCGAAATTCAATAAACATGTTTAGACCGAGATAAAATTATCCAGAAATGCTATGTATTGAAAAGAGATGAACAAGAGCTGAAATGTAGGTAGTATGTCGTATAAAGATGGATACCTAGAATGTAATTTAACTTATATTGGTCAGACATCCAGAACCCTCTAAAGTAGAATTATATCACACATAAGTCATTGTAGTAGGAATGTGAAAAGTTGTGCCAACCGTGATTCGGTTGTCTCCTGTCACACTCTCGTCAGCAGAACAAGCAATAGATGTATCGTTATACGACATGCTACCTACATTTTAGCTCTCGTTCCTCTCTTCAATGCATACCATTTCTGAATAATTTTGTCTCTGTTTAACATGTCTATTGGATTTCGGAGCATGGAAGTCGACATGTATATCAACTATTTAATAAAAAATCAAAAAAAGTGTAAATTAGATTTAAAAAAATTAATTCCAGAACCTGTGAAATGTCGATCATTTCCATTTTGTTTAACAAATATGTAAAATAAAATTATTGACTATTAGTTTTAGTTTTCTACTGAGCAATGTTTTTCCTGTTTTTTTTTTTTGAAAATCCACTTGGGCGAGTTTACTTTAAAACACTACAGTGTAACTAAATATCTAAAATATTATATATTAATTGTAGACTGTCCTGATGAAGAGCATAGTAAATACTCTAAAGCCTGACTTACAAAAAGGGTTTTTCTTTAATTTAGGCCATGAGAGACTGCAACCCCAACATGAAGAAATTTTTTAAAAAAGTTTAGCCTTCGAAGCTATGGAAGGAACTCTACTTTTTTCGAAGTAGAGGGCCCGCTATAAATATATTTTATGGTTTTAGTTCCCAAGCGATTCTTCAGTTTTATTTAAAACCATGACATAGCCCAAAAAACTGCCATCAAAATAAAATAGTGGTGATTATAAGTTAACTGCGGTTTTGTCTAAACAAGTCTTTAAGTCTACCCATGAGAAATGTAATAAAATATATGTGTTAAAGTGAATATCTATCTTCTAAAGAGAAACTAATCAACTATACGATCTAAGGGATACCTATCACTGGTCGACCCGTAGGATTTTTTAAAAATATATTTTGTCTACAATAAATGATTTAAAGTTTGTCAGTCAGTTCTGCAGCTTCTATTCTACGCTCATTTAAATCTCGTGTTGAATATAATGATAATATTAAAAATTGTACTAAAAATATGGGTACAAAAATATTCGAAAATCAAAAGTTTTCTTTAATACTTAACAAAACTTCTTCTCAGAAAACTGAATTTTTATGCTTTGAATGCGTATACGCCGTCGATATGTTTCTTAGTATTGTTTTCATTAATACAGAACTCACGAGAGATATTTTTTCTTTAGTAAATATAAAAAAAAATGTTTTAAAAGTATTTGTTTAGGGTTACTAATAAACTTTTTTTATATTTTACAGAGTAAATTTGACGAAGCCACTGCTATCTGTACCCACCTGGACCGTACTACACTTTCTTTATTAAATTATGAAGTAATAGAAGACATTATTTATATGATGAAAGAGGTAATTATTAAATTTTTATCGACCCATAAAGCCGAAACAAAAAATTCTATTAAAAATAATGTTATTTTCATAATTTTAATTTTGTATTGGGGATTTCTAATTAGAAAAAAAGTCGGCGTCTAGTTTAGTGGAGTGCAATTATACAGAAAAAGTAGGAACGCATACATTTAATTACATTGAATATTTTTACAAGGAATCTAGCTAGAGGCCGTTTAACACAAAAGAATTATTGCCAGATTTTGCATAGACACCACCACGAAGCGTACACCGGATTCCTATCGGCTAATCTCACCACCACCACCCCCCCCCCCAAAAAAAAAAAAACTGGGAGTCTAACGATTTTTTTTGTTCATACTTGGCGTGGCTAGACCTGGCCCAGAATGAACTCGCAGGGAGAGTCCTTTGGGTTGCCGGGCCGATGGGCCTTTACAAACCTCTGGTCTTCACAGCATAATGTTTCCGCTCCAGGTACTACTTGGCACTCTCTTACATTTTGCGTACAACGTAAGGTTAGTCTCTTAGTCTAGTATTTCAGTAATATTAAATATCCCTTATTTGCTTGTGTGCGCCAAAGGATGTCCTAGGCTCTGTATATCCTGTAGGTTTTTCACCCAGCGGGATATCATGACTGGGATTTGGTAGCATATTGGAGTATCGCTCCTGGATTGCTGTAGTATTTCCTGCTCCTTTGATGTTGTGTCCTGAGAAGGCCTTTTATGTCTCCTGCGATCCTCTCTAGGGTCGTAGTTGACTACTTGCCTAATTAGCTCATTGTCCTGCTCCTCTGCGTTATGGAAGGCTTTGACGGCTATCTCTTAGTAGGATCCATCTCATTTCCCTATGGATCTCTTCATTTCTGACGAACCAAGGGGCATTTAAGGCCATTCTCAGAGTGATGTTCTCCTGGGCCTCTAGTCTTTTTAGGTGCGTGTTCGCTGTGTATCCCCACGCTATGGATCCGTAAATCAGGATCGGTCTCGGCATCTTTTTAATTATCATCAATTTATTTCTTAAACCCATTTTGCTCTTTCTGTTAAGCAGAATGTAGAGTTGTTTTTTCGCTATTTTGTATTTAATAACATCAACCGAGATGTGTTTCTCCCATCTCAGCCTCTTATCGAATGTCACTCCCAGGTATTAGATCTGATCTGACTATCGGATATCTTCACCGTCTATGTCGACTATTTCTCACTACGTTTTCCTTCTCCTGGTCAAGAAGAGAGCTTGGTTCTTGTCGGCGTTAACAGCGATTTTCCAGAAAACAAACCAGTCGTGGATCTGGTTTATCTTTTCCTCGAGATGTCTGCTTATCATTTCTGGCCCTGTTGACATTGCTGTTATGCCGGTATCAACTGCTAATAGGGCTAGCTTCGTGTTTGTTGATGGGGGTGTCGTGTGTGAATATATTGTACAGATCTGGTGAGAGTACGGTCCCCAGAGGTACTCCAGCCTCTGGTCTTCTAGACTGAGAGCTTTCTTGTTCGACCCTTATGGTGAACTCACCCTCTTGAAAATAGGGAATCAAAAATTTTCGCAGATCTACGTTGGGTATCCGGCAGTCTCTAGTTTATAGATCGGGCCTGCCTGCCAAAGGTTCTGACTACGTCTAGGAGAACCATGCCTGTTGGTTGCTTCCTGCTAAAGCCTTCAGCTGCTAATTTCGTGACTCTCAGTAGATGTAATTCAGTGGATCATCTGTCCATCAATCCGAGCTGCTCTGACGGTATGCTGCCGATGTCCATTGTCGCTGTTTTGATCCTTCTCAAGATGACCCTCTCAGCAACTTTACTGAGAGCAGGCATCAAGCTGATAGTCCTGTAATTCTGCGGAAATGTATGATTTTAGCCCGGTTTAGGAATCATCATTATTTGAGCTTTTTTCCAGGCTTTTGCGAAGTGTTTTCGCCTTAGCGCCACGTTGGTGATGTTTGCCAACACCGCTATCCCTTTTCTAGACAAAAGGTGGTAGAAAGGTTAAGTGCTTCGTCTCTCTTGTTCCAAGTGATAATATTGTATCTCCAAAATGTCTCTGCCTCAGTTCGTTAAATGCTGGGCACTTTCTGGACAACAGATTCATCCTCTTCTAGACACGATATGTACATCGGGTTATCCATGATGCCAATCTTATGAAGATGACCTCGCGGTTGACAATGTCCCGTCACTAGTCCCAATACGATTTGCAGTTCTATCCTCTCCATGTCGAGGAACTCCTTAGTAAGCCGTACATTAGGTTCATTTATATATTCTTTGGCTCACCTCATTCCAGGAGCCTCTCTCTAACGACAATTTTAATTTCTTTTTACCAACGGTATGAGGTGTGCATGGTTTAATCGTGGACCCAATCTCTGCCAGACGATCCGCTTCCTCGTTCCCGTGTATATCTGAGTGACCCGGGATCGACACGAACTTGATTGTGCAGCCATTCTTTGTCAGATTATCCAGTACATCCTTGCACTCGGACACAAGTCGTGAAATTACGTCAAACGATTTTTATACTTTTTAATTTCAATTAGTCTTTAAAGCGGATACGCTAAAAATAACAATGTTATACGAATGTGTGAAAGATGTTTAAAAGGAAGTGGAGTAGGTGATAGCCATTGGCGTACCTAGGGACAAGGGGGCTTCTCTATCCCAGACAGTTCTGATACCAGATGGAGGCAGCTAAAAATATGTATTCATACTCGTATAAATGACATTTTTATTTCGGTAAATTTTCTTTTCAATATTTCTACATTCGCGTTGTCTAGAGGGGAGGGAGGTCAGTGAAATTTTATACTAAAAGAATCAAATAAGGAAAAGACCATCTACATCTTAGAAGTTTATAATATTGAAACATACAAATATAAGCATGTGTAATTGATCTGTCCTATTGGGCTTTATTAGACGTCTTCTTGAACGCAAAGACTGTGTTTTTTGTTTGAACTGACTTTATTTGTGGTTGTTTCTGTACTAGAATGAAAACCTGAATTGAAGGTATATATCAAGGGCAGAAATGACGGATAAAATTCTACTTTAAACACTAAAAATATGGTAGTGGGTTGAGTTTTTTATTTTCTCATATATATTTTTTAAACTGAAAAATATTTTAAAGAATTTTATTGGACAATACAATTTTGCCAAACTAAATGTTAAGGTAAAACATCGTTCACATTTAAGAGAAATAAAGAGCGTAGAAGATGAACGTACTGAAAATGTATTGAAAATGTATTGAAAATTAAAATATATATATATATATATATATATATATATATATATATATATATATATATATATATATATATATATATATATATATAATATGAGTCAGGAATGGCGGAGATAGAAATATTGGCAATATTTTTAGAAGTTCAGAAATACATAGTAAAATGTATTACCACACTATAAAACTTGTTAAAGGCGACAGCGATAGAACCGCTGGAAATTTGTTTAAAAATTCATGTTGCTTTAGAAAAATAATTCCTTAAACGAGGAAGTATGACATAAAAACATTTACCTCCACTTTTACTAACTGGTCTAAATTGAAAATAAAGAGTTTGTACGACAATAAGTCAATTGAACCTTAAAAAAATCGTTTTTCTACAAACACTATTAAAAGCGTTCTTTCTAATATGTCATTCTAATGTTAAAAGTGAATTACTTTTAACAGTAGTGTTAAATAAACTCTCAGACGTTTTTCGAAATATTTTTTTAATAATAGAAAATTTTAAATTATTTAGTAATACTTAAATATACCTTTTGTATAAAGGAACTGTTTGTTGGCATTTTATAATATAAATTATAACAAGTTATAAACAAAATAAAACTGGCCAACTTGAAGTTCAACTGCCATGGTAACTAGATCATGTTCAAATTAAACTGTTTAATGAATCTGGCTGTTAATATTAGAAGATTCTATATAGATTATAGAAAATTAATTTATGTTAAAAAATATATTTTTTTCATTTAAACAAAGTTAAAGGCGGTGTTTAAATGCATAATATATACAGGGTGGAAACTATAATTTTTTCTTTTATGTAACTTTTCTGGGACAGTTTGCAACACTCCGTGTGTTATTCTTTGTCAGAGATCCTCTTTATTTTTGGGTTTCTTTAGAAAACTTTTATTTTAAGATGATTCCATACAAAAATCTAAGGAATGCAGATCTACTTATCTTGTTGGTATCCCTTCTGCCGATCCACTGATTAGGAAAAAAACATACAAATATTGCCGCAATTTTTGGGCATAATGAGCTGATGCACTATCTTGTTAAAACCATATCCTACTATCATGTCAGTTTAGTTCTTTGGGAGCTAGTTGACCTTAATCCGAAAGCGAGAATCAACTATAACTTTTTCGGACTATTCAAAAAGTGCGGGTAAAAAATGAATGCATTGGTGTATATTTGATAGGCACTAATATTCTATTCTTTATTCAAATAAGAAAATTTAAATTTCAAATTTTCATTTGAAACAACAAAACTTAAATTAGGGAAATCATTAGATTATAGGAATATCAAGCCCTAAAAAATAATATTAAAATTAAATTAACTGTTTTAGAAACAAAATGTCTAGCCTTTTTGTAATTTTAGCCCACTGTTTTATTGGGTCTGGCATCTTGGGATTTTCTAACACTAAAACTTATTATTCATTTTCACAACTAAACATGAGTTGTACTCAAAATACTGAGAGAACTCGTCGATTTGACTGTAAATGACGTAAAAATTACATCGGTCATGTGATATACGGAGTTCGAAATTTCCCTTGACAATAATTATAATAATATCTGAAATATATAATCAGAGACCCCTCGATCAGCTGACAAAGTATAGTAGAGGTGTTAGAATAAGAAAACTAAAGAAATGATAACAAGAAATATTGAATCGGGTCTAATATCACTCGCAACATGACTTAATAAACAGCACTGCCCAACAATGCCTCGACACACTTAAAAAGAAACTTTCCGTGACTGCAAAACGGTTACGAAGATATAAAGCCAGGAACAAGCAAAAACGAGACAATGCGCTTTTTGAGCGATCGGAAAGAACTTTTTATCGGCAGTTAAACTCTTTACCAAATAGAATATGAATAAAGAGCAAATATAAGAGTTCTGGAGAAATCAACATTTTTAGTTTCTGCTATGAATTTATTATTAAACATTTTTCAAACATTTGTTTATTACGCAGTGTTTATACACCGAGCTGGGTTAATAAATTACTGTTCAAAAACTATTTAACCAATCGGGTTCAATCCAGAGGGGGATTTATTTGTTGTTTGCCGCTTACTTATGCCGGCTACTTATGAACATAATTTGACTGGAATATCCGTGATACATACACACGTACATATGTACATACATACCTTCGTACGTACATACACCCATACGTACATTTACTGCAATAGTGACACAATTCCTTGTGAGTTGCTGTTAAGAAGTAAAAACTGCAAATTTATTTGTGTAAAAAATGTTGGTCCCGGAACTGCCGACACTTTGTTGAGGTAATTCGTACTTCCATTTTATATCTTGTAATTGTGTATTTCCATCTCGTCTAAAATTTCAATAATTTAATATTATCTTTTAGGATCCGCTGAATAGACTGTTTCTAAGTAGCTTTGTTCCGATAAGTTTAAAATATGTTCCTGACTCTTTTCCTATTTTTGTGCAGTGGTTACATAACGAAGTTTATCAGGCAGAAAAACAACATGGAGTTGATTTTCCCGAGCACGCAATAAAGTAAGTGGTTTTTACTGTATTTTTATATAGACTTATGAATGAAAAATATTTGGTGTAATTTCTTTCTTCATTTTTTAAATTTTAATACAGCCACGAGCAAAAGTATTAGACACACCTATTGTTTATCTCTGTATTGACAACAAGTCTCCAGATACGCTTCTTATGGTTTTATTATTGCATATGTTTTCATATAAATAGGATAAAAATAAATATTTATGGCACTCAGGTGTGCATTAACATATTATTTCTTCGAATTAGCTATTTCACGAATTTTAGGATTTTAATTTGTTGTCAGAGTTTGAAGTAAACATGTTGTACGCAATTATTTCTACCATATTTTTAAAAACTAACATTTACAGCGTGACTAAAAGAAACTGATCTTAGTGCAGAACAGCACCTAAAAATTAGGATTTTACATGAACAAGGCATGTCTCAAGTGAAGATAGCCCGAGAAATGAAGTGCTCGTGTTGTGCAGTGCAATATACATTAAATCGTTTCAAAGAGACAGGATCCCATGAAAACAGGCCAAAAACAGGCAGAAAGAAAGTACTACAGATCGTGATGACCGATTGTAGATTAAGCAGTTTTTACAAGACTGCAAAAAAAAACAGCTTTCGACCTCGCTACAACTTTATCTGAAGCAAAAGGCAAATCTAGAAGTGTGCATACTGTGAGAAGAAGCTGGATTAAAATGTTGGCCGGCAAGGAAGAAGTCGTAGTTATCGAAGCACAATTAGAAAAATCGGTTGGAGTGGGCCCTCAAATTATAGAGATTGGACAATGTAAGATTGGTCCCACGTACTATGGCCAGACGAATCTAACTTCGAGGTATTATTATTTACTTTATGTTTTGCATTAAAACAAGTCGATATCTTTGAAAACAAATTCTGCCCGGTTATGTCGGGTGCCGGGTGAGCGAAGAGTACAACCCAGAATGTGTCGTGCCCACTGTTAAACACGGTGGAGGCTCAATTATGATTTGGGGTTGCATAGCTGCCTATGGAGTGGGCGAAATGGTATTGTGTGAGGGGCAAATGAACAGTGAGAAATACACAGAAGTTCTAGAAGCAGTACTAGCGCCGTCGGTAACACAAATTTTCGACGAATAAAATTCCAGCAAGACAACGCCACAAATCGGCTCACACTATGACGTGGATGGCTCAAAATGGTATTGATCTTTTAGACTGGCCACCACAATCGCCAGACCTCAATCCAATTGAGCACATTTGGTCTGTTTTGAAGAAAAAGATCCGAAAACACTCTGTAACTAATAAACAAACAAAAAGGTGGACCGACCAAATATTAATTACTTTAATATAATAAATCATATAAGTTTTATATCTATTTTATTTACATACCCTATGTTAAATTACGCCGAAACTAGCAATTTTGTAGGATGCCTAATACTTTTGCTCATGGCTGTATTTTAACTAAATGTGCGTTATCATACACGACATACGAATACATTTTATTTACCAAACACTATTAAACATTTATTTTTTTGTAGAAACAAAATATTAAGATAAAAAAGTTTTACACTTTCCGTATACCTCAGAAATAATTATATATATATATATATATATATATATATATATATATATATATATATATATATATATATATATATATATATAATCAAATGGTTTAAGAAAGAACTAACAATATATACATGGTGGTCTATTTTAATCTATGCACCCAAATTTCTTCATAAATAAGCCAGACACAGAAAAATGGTTTACTTAAAAGTTGTTTAGGACAATGGGGGTCACCTATTTGTGCTAGTAACTTTGATCTTAAGGCCAATTCACAAGGTCATTCGAAGGTCAAGTTGTGTTTTTTATATAAAGAAAACTCCCATTTTTCACTATAGAAATAGAAAGTAGACAAAATTCCCTATGCAACGGTATAAATAACGTAAGGGTTAAAATCGCATCTGGAGATCACTATAAGGTCAAATATTCCTATACCATGGATTGATGTAAATTATCCAATAGCTCGACAACTCAGAGTGATAGAGAAAAAATTGTCACTCAAAAATTTTAGGAAATCAAACGATGCATCTCAAAGTAACTTCAAATTTGACCTTGACCTTCAAGGTCATTTGAAGATTAAGTGCGTTTTTTCTCATGGAACTCTATACTCTCAACGTCGGGAATGGAGTGACCCTCCCTTTATTTTTGTGGTGGACTTTTTGGAACGATTGATAAATACTTGAGTGAATAATTCATTTGTATCATTGCTTTTCTATGATATCAGTTACTGAGTAATTCTGTACTAGTGACATTGACCTTAAGGTCAAAGTCATTAGCAGAGAAGGGTCAGTTTGGGGTTGGTTTTGCTCACACAAGCTATTCTTGACGTGCCCCGCTCTGTACTCTTTGAGCTACTATCCCTTTGTAGTGCCTTCTGCTTTGGGGTAAGTCGATGACTACAAAGCTAAACATGTGACCTCGATTTTTCAGTTCTATGGTATATTTCAAGTTTTCTTAAAATCGGGTTCCTATTTACTGGAAAACAAGTTTTTAGCCGCCATTTTTAAATCTGGCTATAGGCTAGACATTTGTTATTATAGAGGTATTCCTGTGCAATTGGTGATTCCTAAACTGTTTGATAAACTGATTTCTGACCAGCTTACCAGGAAATTTAAGAATGTAGTTATGGAAGAACAACATGGTTTTATTGGGGATAAGTCCACGGTGACCAGCCGGCTTGCTTATAAAGAGTATTTGTTGGGCGCCTTCAAGGGGAAATTAAGGGTAGACACTATTTATACAGATTTCTCGAAGGCGTTTGACAGAGTAAATCATGAATTGCTTTTACATAAGTTGCGGGCTTTGGGTTTTGGTTCTTCGGTTTTGAAATGGATATCTAGTTTCTTGTATGGTCGTAGCCAATACGTATATATAAACAATTTTATATAGAACGAAATTTTGGTACTTTCAGGGGTGCCACAGGGTCCTCATTGTGGCCTTTTGCTTTTTAATTTATTTATTGATGATATCGGTAATACTATACCTCATTCCAATTTTCTAATGTTTACAGATGATTTCAAGCTCTTTAAGAGTATAGAGTCAGAAACAGATTTTTTAAACCAGAAATTCATTGTGCCTCTGCATCAGACTAATTATAGCTATAATAGTCCTCTTTCATGTATGGTTCGTTCACTCAATGACATTGGTATGGATCCCTTTGGAATGAGTTTGCCTATTTTAAGAAAGCGTCTAATTGCTGCACTATGTACAGATTAGCTTAGCTTTGGTTAATATATTTGCTTTTATGTATATTTTTTTCTCTTCTTTCATTTTTACCTTTATTTATATTATCTTTGTTTTTTATTGTAAACTATTGTAAAATAGGTTTTCCGTTGGAGTAAATAAATAAATAAATTTTTGACTTGCCGAGAACTTACGAGATCTATTAGATTTCTCCTTAGCATCTTCCAGCATTGAAGTCGTTTTGCGCCTCTAGTAGAGCTTGAATTTTTTCGTTTGAGTAGTTTTATTTGGAAGGTATGCGTCTAATATGGCTACCAATGATAAACAAAATTTTCTTTCTAAATATTTTATATTCTTCCTAGATTTATAGTAATTAATACTAAGTATAACGCTAATCTTTAATAATGAAACTTCTTTTTTTCGAGCGTTCAGCTATAGTGGCTACTCACAATGGTTCACCTGCCACTCTTTTCGAATTGGATCAAAACAAGAAAAGGTCACAACGAGAAGAGAAATTTTAAGTGAAAAAAAAACGAAGAAATTTGTTAAAAATATTTTACATTATTCTTCTTTTATTTTAGAACTAATTTACCTTGTTTAAAATCGCAAAAGTAATTGCCACAAAACACAACTACAAAGAAAATTAGCCATCTATTAATTTCATTTGCTGCCGGGTTACCGCCGATACACCGATAATACAATTTCGTACTACTTCGCATTTCCGAACTTTGTTGTCTTGAAAGCATTTAAAATTTACATACGAATTAAAATTTTGTTTACATTTCATTGTTATTTTTTACATAAAAAATCTTATTATAGCTTTGAGATTCCACTTGAGACGTTTTCATCTTATTGTCGAATTTTGCTTTGGCTTGGTGTACCTGTAAACTTTAAGTCGCAGACACACACATAATTAATTAAATTTTTTGGTTAATGATCACATTTTTAAATAATCTATAGCGACCTAAAAAGCCTGATGTCAAAGTGGTAGGTATAGTTTTTGTAAAAAATAGGAACTTGGGAAGTCCGTTTATTGTTCCCCATTATGATGACCTAACGACGTCTTTTAAAAAGGGCTTAGAGACGTCTGAAAACAGACGTCTTCAAAACGTCTTCATTTGGCCTATGATGTCTCAGAGAAATATGTCCCAAATAAAGACGTTCCATAGACGTCATCTGCTACCTGGTAGTAGATTAAGTCATCAACTTATATTATTTCCTTATTTACCAATATTCTAAAATTCTTGGTAATCGATATAAATTTTAAAAAATATATATAAAGAACTTATTTCGGCATACTTTTAATCCTTTACTCCCACAATCTCATAAGATGCCACAATTTCCCAGTGAATTCACCTGCGTGACTACTCTTTAATTATTCGAAACCGGTTAAAGTGGTTTCTGTTGCCAGCCTTAGTGGTAGCTACTGGTGATTTTATAATATAGAGCGTGATCAATTAAGGCTAGCTATATCTAAACTATATATGTTACGACTTCAGGATATAAAATTTATTGACAAATATGGCCAAAAAATATCTGTTTGTAAATTCCCAATTTGGCCGCTAGATGCGTATTTGCTATGTTGTTACCAAAAAATCTTTAATTTCTATAAATATCTCAGATACGATGTAGGTGAGAATTTTTTTTAATCTTTGTTATTTCCTCGGCAAATTTTGTTTTTGTGCGGTTACCACGGTAAAAGCTTGGTGAAAGATAATAATTTAAAATATTTAAAGTACTGTAACTTCCTTTTGCTTGTTTGACAAATTTGACAAAACTCTGGCTCATTTTAAAGGGTTTTATTCTATTTACCTATTGGTATAAACGACTTTAAAGTTAGTTTGTGCAGTAAACGAACGGATTCTTCACTCACAAAAATTACCTACCTACCAGCCTCTTAAAATTTTAAATCATAGAGCTGCCTTCACTTTATTTCATAGCCCACTAGTTGTTAAAAATGTCATATTTATCTATTTTTATCATTTTCAATCTTTTTTTACTAAGTGCGATAATCATCCAAATATTGTTTTTATTAAAAAGAAGGCCATCCATAATTTATGACGAAATAAAATAAAATAACAAATTTATGTGCCTCCTTTCTAATTAATACAATATTCAGATTTTGAAAGTATTTTTTAAACTAATTAATTAAATAAAAAAATGCCCTAATTAGTAAAATAGCCAATTATGAATAATTTTTTTTTGATTTTTAATACTTTACTATTTATGCGTTAAATTTTGAACGAAAGGAGATGTATGTGTGTAAAAATATACCTCTTTCGTAAACCGTATGAACTAACTGCAAAATTGTTTATAACCAAATATAATTAGAATAAAAGCAATAATTAAACGACATAAATATCTTAGTTTTATTTTACTTTGTTTCAGATTTATTGAAGAATTTTCTGAACTCATGAAGCTACCTAATCTTATAAATGCAAATATAGAAAGCTCACAGAATAAACTTAAGTGCTTACTAAATGGCCTTCGAAATTTAAAATTGCTCTCAAAATTTGGTATAATACTTCCATTAGTCGATATAAGTGTACCGGCTAATGCTGTAAAAAGTTTAATTAACGCCAACTTGGATCCTGTCAATTTTGAAGAACTCATGCGTAATTTCGTTTGCCCATTTATCCTGAAAAGCAATTTAAAGATAGATCTTGTTTTAATCCAGGAAATACAGGTAAATTAATGTCATTAATATAAAATTTGTTTACCTGGCTTTCAACTATAACAAATTCTAAACGGTTTTTGTTTTAGAATCTAAAAGGTGCAACTCGAAATAAAATGGTTTATGCATTTCTATTTATCCCGCTCCTGGTTTAACGCAAATAGACTTCAACTCGAAAATTATGCCCATTTGTTGCAATTGAAAAATAAAATAGGAATGTACAAACCATGTTCGGAATTCAAATATATAATTTCATTGTGTGAACTAATAAAAAATGTAAAGTGAGTTGTACTTGGACCATTCATAATCCAGATATGATTTACATGGTTGGATTTTTTATTCAACTGAACATAATTAGGCGATGTAAAACTTATGGAAATATTTATTAGTGAAGTTCAGCTTTTCTGGTTAGGCGGAATTATATATTTTTTTAGACACTAAATATATATTTTGGTTACGGGATAAAAACATTTTATTATACTACAAAAAAGTTAAGCATTTATTAGGTGTTTTTGATGGAACAAATCAAAATATAATAAAGAATTGATAAATCTTGTGTCACGTGATGCTAAGAGAAGTTTTTTTTTGTATCATATCGATATTTGCTTAAGCGGTTTTGCAGGTGTGTATGATTACATCAAATTTGGTGTTTTATTTTTGAGGCAACTGACTGAAATGTTGCGTTTTAATCTGTTATTAAAAATATCGACAATACAATTTAATCACCTAATGTGCATGTAAGCTCTTCAACTTGTTTAAAAGATTCATTAATAATAGTGAAATGGCCACAGTAAAGGGAGGGACCCAAAAGATATGGATAGTCTATACTTTTTTCCCAAATATGCGAGTTTCATTTAATACTCGATTCGTAATGTTTGGACTAAGATTAATCTTACTGGTTACATGGTTTAGGAAGTCAGTGGAAGTGACTGTCTTCACAAATTCAGCCTAGCTGATAGAAATTCTGCAAGATGATGAACAAATTTTCTTTATGTGTGTTTTGAGCCTAACTTCCGATTTCTGAAGAAATAGGAATTATAGACCTAATTCTTATTTGCAGTCTGTCAAAATAGAAATCTTGTTAATTTGCTGTTCTTTTTGTATTTTTTTTTCTTTCAGAAACATGTATCATGTTTTCTTTTTGAACAATTTTACAGAAAATTACTGTGATGGTATGTGAATATTAAATCCTTCTTTGTGTCATTTTTTCTGCGATATTTTCTCCTTGTTTTGCCACTGATATCTAATGATGACTTGTTGTTTTCAGCTATAGTTTATTTTGGTGTCACCTTTTCTTTTATATCCTCTTCATGATTCCTTATTTATGGCCTCATGAGTTCCTTGCAGTATAAACCCAAACTTTTTGTTTTAATGAGTTAGTACGGTGGTGTTCTTGTACATCTGGTTGTACCTTTAGATTTGATTGTTATATTTTCATAATGTAAACAATTCAGACATTGTAAAGAACGAGGGATGTAAAGGTTAACCTTTGGTTCATTTTTTTATGTACTTGGGAAATTAATGCCTCGAAATTTGACTACAATATTTTCCTTATTATTAATATATTCCACCAACCATGTAATTTTTCGTAACTTTTGCTAATAAGCTTAGCTTTAAGAAATGGTAATATCGATTCCACCTCTTACACATGTAATTATTATATTGTTTAAGAAACTATTTACACTCGAAGCCGTTACGAATTCAGCTGATAATTTATTTGCCCATTTCTGTTAGTTTTGAAGAGGTTTGAATATTGCACACTCTTTTATTATTACTTTAAAAGAACCTAGCTGTTGTTCTTGTATAAATTTGTCCCCCAGTGTCTGCCCAATATACCCATCAAAGTGTAGTTAGGATTTAAAAGAAAATAGGTACAAATTAATAAATTTGCCAGATTTTGATTCCTCTTTGAACATGATTTATTTTAAATAGAAATAAGCCAATTTTTATCTCATCCTTTCCGAATAAACCTACTAAAACAACTACTAAGATTCATGTGCTTCCATCGTTATAGAAAAAAAGCTTATTACCTATTTTTTTTTTAATAAATGATACAACTATGTAGCACATGATATAAGAATTATTTTTTGATAAGTGCTGTAACCATCATACATTTTCATATTCCTGCGTCATTTTTCATCTACACTTTATATTCACCTATCTTTACATTTTTATATTTAGATTTCGGAAGCCAAATATAATTTTTCGGAAAATATTGAGCAACCGTGTAACTGTCCACTTGCTGTAGATGTTTGGGTTGACTTTGTGCACATCCCTTTTACATTCTAAAAAACTATTTCTGTTTATATATACTCAATTCTAAATTCACTTGTTTTATTTATTTTTAAACTTTTATGGCAAATGCCTTTCCTCTAACAACTGGGAAGGGCTTGGTCTTTATATCTAGCTTTACAACCGATGTTGCCTTTCGATATATTCTTTTAATTAGATTAGAGTATCTAGAGTCTTTTCGTGTACATCAATATACACAATTTCAAATATGTTGAAAAGCTGGTACCATTCAGATACGGTTTGATTTTTTTACACAACCCCTCTCGTTCCCAGCACAAATGCTTGTTTTACAATATCACACATTTCTAAAAAAATCATTTGGCTTACATATGATTAATAGAACGTTCTTACAGACTAATGATTTATCAGGCTTCGTTGATATTGTACTTTCCGTTGATTTCACTACGGAACAATGCGATTTCTGTTACGTCAAAAATTAAAACTCCCAAAACCCTCATGAACAGAAAATCCCTTCACAATATCGTTATCATTACTCACTGCTACCAGATAGACTAAAAACTTGCTCTTTTGACACTTTATTTTTCACCAATGTATTGCAGTTACTGGATACTAATTTACTTTAAGCATCGCCGTAAAACATACCTGCCTTTTAAGATTTGCCTTAACCACTATATGTTTTAAAAAGACATTTCGTCGGAAAATAAAACTTGTATATTTACTTCACAATTACATTAACGAGATATTCTTAATTTTAAAATAAAATCTTTTCATCAAGTTATAGAACTAAAGTTATTTTTATTATGCAAATAAATTTTTATATAAAAATAAACTTTGGTAAATTGACCAGTAAAAATTTATATTTTACAAAGAAAATTCATAGTCATTTAAATGTATAACCTTTTAACTTATGTTTTAGGATATGTTCATATACGAAGAGGAATATTGGATTGACACCGTTCAGGTGTTAATGAATTTTATAACCAATCTTGATCAAAAGTTGGAATTGACGTATAAAATACTCGAAATAACTAATGTTCCTTGGAGTGATAAAGTGAAAAATATAGCCCGAAATATTTGTCAGCTTGCAACAAATAACCCTGGAGCAGAAAAAATTATAGAATATATGAGTAATGAACGAATTTTGATTGTTTTACGCAAATACGATATTCAAAGAACTCAATTTGAGACACTGGACGATGTAAGTAGAGAATCTATAAAATTTTTGGGAAACAATTAGAATTTTTATTATAAATCTTTTTTTTAGAAAATCTTTTATTTTAACCGAATGATTTACCTAAATAGACCATCACTATTGGAAGATATTCACGATTTATGTTTAGATAATCAAACCCGACTAGAAGCTGATCTACTCATTATTAAAAAATTACTTTACGAGGAAAAGTATGAAGAAGTAATGAAGATAATAGACGAACATAATACTAAAAACATGACTGTTTTGTGTAAAAGTATGCTTAAACGTTGTTTAGGATTTGCAACTGAATATAAACTGCCTAAAAAATTTAGAAATCCATATTCTATTGTTTTAAATCTTGTTTGGAGTAGACTAAATAAATGTGTCAAAAATTCATTTCAACTTGGTCAATTGAAATTCGATTATAAAATAGCAGATGGTGTATATAAAATCGAAAAACATTTTAACATGCAAGTTAAAATAGGTGACCTTTTTCCAGGCAAAAGAAGTGAAAATCTTTTGAACACATTAATTCAAAAAGAAATTGAATTACATTTTAAAAGTGGTGAGGTTTTAAAATATTTATTTTTCGTTACACATATTATTTGTAGACATGTATTTTTTTAATTTATATCGAAAACAATCAAGTGATAGGTTTCTACAAATTTTTTGCTTTTCAATTTTTTGTAACCTTAACCTTCGATTTTTTAAAGTTATTTTGACATCCATATTGATTTATGACTAGAACTTCTGAATTTAATAATAATGGGATGTAGTGGCCACTCTTTAAAAGATGTTTCCTGTATATGTCTTTTAACCAGTTTCTCTGTCAGTTTTAACAGAAAAGATCGGAGATCAATTGGCCTGAACGAATTCGCCTGAAGGTAGTCTCGCTCAAGTTTATTTTCATTTTTATTCTAAAATGTTAAATTTCTTTTCTTAAACTGCCCCAAAATATAGTGACGTCTTCGATTCCCGGTTCTTGTATTGTGACGAATGGAATTACCCTGGTGGCCATCAAAGAGAAATTTGCGAAGTGATTTCGACTACAAGGTAGTTCATTTTAGTATCTGTGTGACGCCGTCGCTGTATTTTGCATGTAAATGTTATTGTATATTTTCTCATCTCCACAATCAAACCTATATACAGTCCAGTTATTACTCTTTTGTTGCATTTTCCTACATTTTAGCCACTTCAAGCCGTGTTTTGAATGTTTTTATTCTCAAAATTAAAAAATATATAATTTGTTAAAGTTTTGCAAAATAGTTTACTATTTTTAGAATTTTTTCGCCGGCCTTTTAGAGCCTTCAAGGCGCACTCTTCGCACGCATTTTACATGATCGTACTCTCTCTCTGTACCGCTACATCCACGTGTCCTAGTCCTGCTGCTAAAACTGATCTGCTGAAGCAGTATCATAAAATTTCCCACATATAATATTTGAATATTATAACGCATTGGGAACTGTGGAAATTGCATATTTCATTTGCTTTTTGGGGAGCGAAATAATATTTTTTATTGATTTGTTTTTATTAAATAGTTCTCAATAGAAATATTTCAATGCGTCAAAACTTCATATCTACACTACTCGCAGAAACGCTGCAAAAGCTCAAAATGTACGTCTACATTTTAAAATGCCCTGTAAAATGTTCGAATGTATTAAAGATGATTTTGATAACAATCATTGGAATATTGTTGATTTAATATCAAGCATTGAAAATAAAGATGCTCTAGCGGGTCGAAAGCTCATCAGGGCCCACCTATCGTTCTAGTATGGTTTATTGCTTATAAAAAGTACAATCGACGTGTTCGGACTTTATTCGAATAAATACCTCGTTTTAAAAATATTTAAGGATTCTATACTTTTTGTTCATACTATATACTTATCATAAATCAGTTAGATTTAGAGAGTGTCATGGCCTAATTTATTTAAAAAGTTGAACTATTAAGTATAATAAATAGCAGTGTTCAGATCTTGTGCTCAATTTGGAAACGATCTCTAGCACGCACTGTTATTCTTTATTATATTTTAAGGTAAACTCTCAAGAAAGTAACCAAGATATATGTAAATATCTTTTAAATAGCGTAGGACTCGATATTTACATAATAGTAGGATATTTGTTGTTTTCGTTATTTTTTAAAAAAAAATCTGAAATGGAAAGATACCGAGTTTAATAAATTTTTAAATAAACAGTTTTATGTTTTGATTATAATATTCTTTATAAAAATCAGCGAGTGATTTATTGATTTTGTGGATTAATTTAATGTTAAATTTCTGTTTTAGATCATTTTAACTTCGACACATTTCTTGTTAACTGCCAAAAATTGGCAGACATTTTTGAACAGAATTTGGACACGTTGTTTTTAAAATATCTGGTGAATTGTAAGAACTTCAATCCTTTCTTGGAAATAGGAAAATATCTTTTAAAAAATTCAGAATGCTCTAAAGTCTTGTGCTGTTGGGCCTTATATCTATTTAAATATTCGAAACAGAGTTTTTCTGTCGATTGGGAAGAATCGTTCGTAGTTGCAATATCCAATGCATCCAAAAACGAAGAAGACTATTTAGTGGGGATTCAATTGGCCAAGAAACTATCTATTAAAGCTATGATATATGCAACCCCAGAAGATCATTCAGCAGTTATGGAAGTTATTCGTTGGATTGATTGTTGTTTTTACTTAACTAATTGTTCGAAGAACATGAACACAAATATACTCCATATGTACCCTTCTATTAAGGTGTTAAATCATGGTGCAAAATCATTTGAAGCAATTAAATCAGTATTTAATATATACACTGCTAACTTAGGTAACATTTTAGTTTCTATAACTAAATTAGTAGGTTTTGTATTTTTTTCTTTTTTAGTATCAACGTGGAGGCCCAATACGACGTATTTAACTTATTTTACCACTGACTTAAGAACTAGTCAGGTAAGTTTATTATTAGTGTTACTGTAAGTAATATGTTTTTAACACAATAGTTTTCATGGTATTTTAAAGCGATGCAATTTAGGCATGCCATATTTCATCCAGTATGAAGAACTTTGTTATTCCCGGTTTGAAGAAAACGTGGTATTTAAAACATTCCATGGTTTGTAAATGACCATAGAGCTTACATCGAAGACATAAAAATCATTAAGAAAAAAAAATTTTAATGACGAAGATGTTAGTTAAAACTCGGCTAAAAAAAGAGATAAGTTTTTATCCGTGTAATTTTAAAATAAAATAGAAAACTCTAAGCTGTGCGGACATAAGATTTTTGATAAACATTACTCTTTGTGTTAAAAAGTGCGGAAAACTCCAAAACAATGGAGAAGCTACGGATCCGAAAAATGACGACAACGCTGTTTCGTCCTCGTATGGGACTCATCAGGCCATTGCATCCGATACAATCCATCATTGCAATTGTGCCCTATAAACTGTTTTTCAATTGAAACAAAGCAAACAATACACGAATAGCGACATCAAAACTCGATACACGAAACATGCTACCCAAAGGATAGAGGTCGCATCATTCGACACCGGCGACCAAACTAATTTACCGTCCCTCCATCACATGGCAGTTTATACTATATTTTTGGTTTGTGTTGCTCTTGTGTTACTTAGTGATTCGTCGAGATATCGCTATTCGTGTCTTGTTTGCTTTCATTTTAGAAACAGTTTATAGGGCACAATTGCGAGATGATAAATTATACTAGATGCAATGGCCTGATGAGTCTCATATTAGGACGAAACAGCGCTGCCATCATTTTTCGGACCCGGAGCTTCTCCATTGTCGTGGAGTTCTCCACACTTTTCAACCCGAGAGTAATGTTTATCAACAATCTTATGTCCGCACTCTGCTTAAAGTTATTACTAATACTCCGTGCAACAACGTTTTTGAGTCAATCCGCTATCTATATTAAATTCAAAAAAAGGTTTGAGAAATACGTCTTGAGCAGTCCATTTTTTATATCATTCAATAAGAATAAGAGGCAGGGAAACAATATGGAATAAACACAATATTTGACTGGTATTTCGAATTTGAAGATACTGTTCTCATCCTGTAACATATGATATCAGTCGGCCATAAATTGGTTGCTTAATTTCATATGCCTTTAATTTTTTATTTAAATGGTCGAATTAATATCTTGAGAAAGATTTTCTAGGGATCATAGATTTATGTTTTTGTGGTCTAAACATTTGTATACAAAATTTATGGATTCGCACAGGTTCGGTTTGATTGATTTTGCTTTGAGAAACTCGTCTTTTGTTGAAAATATTTGTTTTTTACCAAAAATCAGTAAAATGATCAGTTATTAGTTTCTCGAAAATATTTAAAAAAATTAAAATATTTAATTTATTTTTTTCTTTAATGTATAATTTTTAAGATTTTAAGTTAAATGAAAAATGTTTCATCTTTAAAATATTTACTATAATATTTTCTAAGAGAATTTCGTTTTATCATTTTTATCATCATTAATTTCATTCAAACTATAAGCTCAAAATTTTCAATTCTTTCCATTTTTGAATTATTTTTCTTATTCATTCTAACTGAACTTCTTTGAATACCTTTTACCTGAGTAAGAATTTACATTTTGGATCCAAACAGAATTTGTAATAATAAAGTCAGGAAAACAAAGTAACTAACAAAAATTTAAATAAACTCTTCAAAATGTGGAGAAGTTTCAGAAACTTTCATATATCTCAGTTGTACTGCAACATAATATTAAATATTAAATTTATTATGAAATTAAAGCAGCATTTAGGAATACGGTCAAAAGACAATAACCACGGTTTTTTTTTTCAAGAAATGCTCATGACTATGTGTGCTGCTCTTTTGAGAGTACATTTTTATAGAATAAAAAGCAGCATTAAATACGACATTTTTTAACCTAAAACATTTTCAGCCGGATTCTTTAACATAGTTTAAATTTAAAACCGCCTTAAATTGACAGCAGAGGTCTTAAAATGACGAGAACAACAATAAGTCAAGCAAGCTTTAAACCGTAAAAATACAAAAATAAAAAAATCATTTTGTTTTATTACTGAACCGGCAAAAATGGAAAACTTTTTTTCGGGATACAATTATTTGTTTTACAGGTTCTTATCCCTATCCCTATATGAGCATTTATTTGTTGACATATGTAATATAAATTGTGACAATATCATAATCAAAATAAAACTGGCCAACTATCAGATTTAAATTTCATAGCAACTAGATCGGGTTTAAATCTTAAAATCTTTTTAGTGTTTATTTTTTAACTAAAAAGCATTGCAGCATTTTATTTTTGTGTAACACCATAAATTAATAATCCTTTCGAGCAGATCAGAAAAGAACTTTCAAAATCATTATATTTCTTTCTGGAGCATTTGGCATAAATCGTAAATAAGTATTTAGGGTGATTAGCTTCATCCCTGAACGTTTAGTCCCTTCTATCGCTGAGCGTTCCCACTTTTCTACCATCTTTATTCTGTCTGGTCAAATGCAGATTTGGGTAGACATGGTTTCTCCCGGAATTATGATTCCAAATTCAACGTGGGAACTATCGAAATAGTTCTCGCAAATCGAAAAGCAGATAAGCGGAAGAAAACGTCAACTTGGGGGGGGGGGGGGGGAGTACAATCCGATATTGTCTTCTGAGATTTGGATACCTTGCATTTTTCCTGACAAGCGGGTTAACTCATATAGTTAAAAGAAATTACTTCTTCATTTGGTGTTCTACAATAGTGCGTTTTCTCAGTGGTACCCTAATGAAAAAGAGGAGTTATTCCTTTCTTAAGCGCATACTAAGGCACGTAAATATTGTTCTAGTGTCCAAAGTCCATATAGTCCCACAGATTTTATCCTTCAGCTGCATTATGATTTCTGACATGTCGATAGGTTCCCGCCAGAAGTGTAATTTCTGTACACCAGGGATACGTTCTACCTTTAGTCTCCTACCTCTATTGGGAGTTCATTCTTCACTTTAGAAATAAGACATCCTGAGAAGATATGGTACCTTAATATTCGGTATATTCGTTAAGGGGTTGATTGATTTTTGATCATATATGCTGCTTAAATGTCTCCATGTTTTTAAAATTAATAAATTGTAGAAATATATAGCGCAGTGGTGGTATTGTTTTAATGTGTAATTTGATTATTCTAATGTATATATATTTTTTGATTTCTGAAGACCGTTGATTTTATTTCTACTTCAGGATGTTCTAAATTTTATTTAATAGATGTGATTACAGTTAATCTCAGTCGTTTCATTTCAATTTTTGAACGACAAACATCATTTAAATCACTCTTCTCAATTTAATGGTTTAACTCAATAAAAGAACATACAAAGAATCGAGTGGCGCCCTAATTAAGTACTCCTTGCGCACACCATATACTCGCCGATGAAAAGCTGCCGTCTAGTTATCTTAAGGGGTCTTTTAGGTTACAATTTTTCAAAAAGAAATTTTTTTATTCACTTTTTTTTAAAAGAAAGAAAAGAGATCATTTTATAGTTTTTTTATGGATGTTTTTACCCATAACAATTTAAAAAAAAACATCAAGAAATGACGGCGGACGTGATTCAAGGTGACTGAATCGTCTGAAAAAAAAAATATATATATATATATATATATATATATATATATATATATATATATATATATATATATATCAAATTAATCCTTGTTCAAGTGCCCATGGTCGGTACTGGAATAACTTTTTTCATCAAAATACCAAAATGGCGGCCATTTGAAAAAAAAAATCCATTTTTGAGGGTGAAAAATCGGGTAAAAATCGGAAAATTTGTTACCGATCAAAATGATTCCGGTTCCGACCATGGGCACTTGAACCAGGATTAATTTGATATTTTTTGTTTTTTTTTTTTCAGACTCTTTGGTCACCTGGAATCACGTCCGCCGCCATTTTTTGATGTTTTTTTAAAAAAATTGTTATGGGTAAAAAAACCCATAAAAAAATCCAAAAAAAATATTTTTATATACTTAAAGTACGAATAAATATATGTGTAAAATTATAAAATGATATCTCTTTTCTTTTTATTAAAAAAAATTAATAAAATTTTTTTTTTTTGAAAAATTGTAACCTAACAGACCTCTTAAAGTTAAAAAATAATAAGAATTTATATATATATATATATATATATGGTAATCGTTGGAGAAGGTGGAAACGCGCAATTTTCCAAATTTTTCGATGATTTTTTACATATCTCCTATTTTTCGGTCATAGAACACGAATATGTTGTCAATTTTTGCCGATATCCCGTGATTTTTCCGCAAAAATAAAATCCATTTTCACTCATATAACATGTATACAACAAAATTTACGTAAATAACTTTGGAAAAATACAATTTTTCCATAAAACGTAAGAAAACCGTTGTCTTGTCGTTTTATACAGTTTCTAGGGATGCATGGTTGGTTGCATACGATTTAAATCCAAACACGGGATGCGATGTTGCCACGTTTACGTGGATTTTAAATTCATTATGCTGGAAAACTTGATAGTTCAAATGCAATTAATTGTGGTCTTTCCAGTATTGTTGCGTAAAATGTGGGTATATGTGCAGAATCTGGATGCCCAACATAAACAGACTCGTAACCTGAACAAAACTTATCTAGATTCCATGGAAAAACCACGCAAGATCGGCGAAGAAAAACAATATATTCGTGTTCTACAACCTGAAAATAGAAAGTATGTAAAAAATCATCGAAAAATTCAGAAAATTCTTTAGATTAGTTCAGGTCGGTTCAGGTTAGTTTAGTTATGATTTTCGTTTTTAAATCAACGTAGTGTGCCGAACGATCTGTTTATGTTTGGCATCTCGATTCTGCATATTTATCCACATTTTACGCAACAATACTGGAATGACCACAATTAGTTGCATTTGAACCAAGTTTTCCATTCCAATAGAATTTAAAATCCACGTCAATGTAGCAACATCGCATCACGTGTAACCATGCATGCCTAGAAACTGTATAAAACGACAAGACAAGTTTTCTTACGTTTTGCGGAAAATTCGTATTTTTTCAAGGTTATTTATGTAAATTTTGTTTAAAAAAAAATGACTAAATATTGTGTAGTGTTTGTGTATTTTACTATAAATGCCCAAAATTTAAAGGTAGTGATCGGAAAATACAAGTTATATGAGTGAAAATGAATTTTATTTTTTCGGAAAAATCAGGCGAGATCGGCGAAAATTGACAACATATTCGTGTTTCCACCTTCTCCAAGGATTACCACATATACATACATACATATTAAAAAAACGAGGCTACAACATATTCCAATAATTTAAACTTTAGAAGTATAAGACAAATTATTAGGTATTTAAGGAAATAGACATTATATTATTATTATAGATTATAACACTTTAACGTCAATAAAATATATTAAGCAAAAAAAAGGTAAAAATATTTGTAGAAACGTTTCCTTGATATGTCAAATGGCTACTTGCCAAGAATTACTGACTTCGACAGAAGATTAACACACTATAACTATGTTACAGTTTTGTCTTATCCGTCTATTTGTGCGTGCGTCTTGTGAGTTATAGTCTCCTCCTCCTTTACTGGGCTTGGGACTAGCTAGAGTTCACAACGGCCACCAACAGTTTTTAACGCAAAACCCCTGGCGACTCTTAGTGAGGACACTGGGCGGAATTTCTACAAGTAAATTTTATAATTTTGTAAACAACCATTGAAAATTAAGTAGAAATTACACGTTTTTTTTTATTCCGTAACAAATAAACGATTTTGTCAAAATAACTTATTAAAATATAAAAATTAATTTTTCTTACTATAGATATAGATTAGTCTATTTCTGTTTCTTAAAACGACTTAAAGGAATGGAATAAAAATAGCATCTCTCAAATTATGATAACTTTTTGGAAAGGTAACAATATTGAAAAATGTGAAGTTCTACACTGCTCTACGGTACGAATTTGTTCGAGCACTTAAAAAAGTAAATATATATATATATATATATATATATATATATATATATATATATATATATATATATATATATATATATATATATATATATTAAAAAAACGAGGCTACAACATATTCCGATAATTTAAATTTTAGAAATGTAAGACAAATTATTAGGTATTTAAGGAAGTAGACTTCTAACATTTTAATGTCAATAAAATATATTAAGCAAAAAAAAAATTAAAAATATTTGTAGAAACGTTTCCTTGATCTGTCAAATGGCTAATTGGCGGGAATTAATTACTTCGACATAAGATTAAAAAAATTTAGCAATATTTCATCTACTTGTTAGTTTCTCATAGAAATGTTTTTTTTTTCTATATAAAGATTTAAAAATTGCTTTGTAGAATCAGTTTTGCCAGGATTTGGAAGCATTTATGTGGAATATAAACACTATTTTAGAAGATGGTCAACACATCACCGCCTTAAATGTAATTAAAGCCATACAACAAGGTTTTTTATGTAACATCAATAATTCTGAAAATGTAATATTAAATATACAGTCGTTAATCCAAACCAAATGGGTACCTAAAATCTTGGAAGCTATTCTTGCCTACAAATACGTAGACAAGAATTTACTGCTGAATGTGTTGTTATTATGTCAAGACTTTGAAAAACAAATATCGCATTATTTAAATGTTTACAAAAGGCAACCGAACAAACTGATTATTATTTGTCAAGTGGGCATGGAATTGTTGAAGTATCGTGGAAATAAAGAGGGAAAAGAAGATCTGCAAAATATCCTTAACTTATGCAAATGGTGGATGAAATTAACAAACAAAAATATAAGTTATCCTTCATTTTTCACTGTTAAATCAGAAGAACGCTTAGAGTTATTAGTTTCAGCAGAACAATTGGACTTGCTTAGTTTACCCGAGTATTGTATTGATTTTAATCTGGATTTAGAAAAGGCGTATGGAAAGTACTTGGAAACGTAAGCATTTATATTAAGCATTTAAAAATAAAATTATAAGATAGTAGATATATGAAATTTACTACTTATTGCTCTTTTAAAATGAGAAATAAAGAACCAATCATACATTGAAAAATAAATCGCTAAAGAAAGAAATTAGATTTAGCATAATTATCGAAATTAACCAGAATCTGATTATATGCGTATTTTTTGATTATTTTAGTAACATTAATTTTACAGTTACATATAATTTGCCCTCTTAAGATTTACTGAATACAGTTTTTTTTTTGATTTATTTTTTTGTTGTTATATTAACAATTTTATTATGTATCATATAACTTATTAATCATAATGACTTAAACTAATGAATAAAAATATTTTAGTATTTTAAAATCCTGGAAGCCTGGTGATAAGCAAACTAAACTGAATAAAAAATGCCAAAATATATTAAAATACATTAAAAACCCTCAAAGTATTGTGGCATTACTAGACCATATGTGGCCATTGGTAAGTTATAACATCTTTCGTTTTAGAAGAAGTTAAAAATGAAAAAGTTTGCCGTTACTAGTCAAAAATGTATTAAACCTTGTATTATTTTCATCCTATATTAGTATTTAAATAAAAAGATATGATTTACACCCATAACGTGTGACATTCACTAACAAATACGCATTATTTGAATACCGCATTGCAGTATATGACGGCATTTTTCAGAGACATGGAGAATAATTCTTACAAACTATAAACTCTAATCACTTCTGCTACCACTACTATCATCACCAACCACCATGGTTATACATCATAGGAACTAAGGAAATTTTTATATTTATATTGCTAAAGAAGCTACTGATAAAGCTCTTGAGGAATTGCGATCTTTTCTTTTTCCGTAACTTCCTCATAATGTTACTTCATGTTGCCAAATTGGAAGTATTTTTCACGTTCAACGTTACCCACCATCCTGCAGTTTTCTCCATTTCCTGTATTATGCATTTGATCATGCCTATTTTCGTGTTCTGGAACTAATTTACTTTTTGGATGGATCTGTTCCATTTACCGTCCCCAAATGGAGACTTTCTTTAATATAATTTCCTGACCATCTCGACAAACAACGAAAAGAAAAAACAATTACATATAAAATAGCTTTAAAAAAATGGCTACAGACCGCCAACCATAAATGAAGCAATCAAATTGCAACAGAAACCCATTCACGAAATAAATCCATCTACCGATATTATCACCATACTTCGATGCGTAAGAGACACAGATAGAATTGGTAGAGATTGTTCGGGAGACATATCATATCTGCAGCTTACAAATCACACAAAACAATAGGCTGATCTCTAAGAAACCTAAACGACAAAATCATCGCTTATATAAGATCGCATACGGTACCTGCAGTAAAACATACATAGGCCAAACTCGCCGAAGAATATCGGCACGGCTAGAACATAAACGCAGCATAAAAAATTAACAGACAACATCAGTCCTTTTCCAACATCAGCTCAAAAGAGGGCACAAAATTGATTTTGCAAACTGCCAGCAAATTGCTAACATAGAAAACTACAAGTCAAGGTTGATCCACGAGTCCATTGAAATTGAAAAAAAAAACGGCACGTTGAATAAGAGAGATGATGCACCTAACCTTACTTCTACCTGGGAAACTCTCCTCAAGCAGGACCATTGTACCGGCATGGCGATTAACTCTAGACTGAGATTTTAGCGAAACTTCTGCAAGGTTCTAACCAGTGGTGTAAGTAAAAATATGTGTGCCCCCCCCCCCGCGTAGAATTTTTGAATGCGCCCTACTATTTTGCTCCCGTCGGGATCCTTCGGATTTGTTTATTTATTTTCATCAAGGGACTGAGGGTGCCCCTATTTTTCTGGTATGCGGAACGTTGATTCAATTTTCTTTCTTTGATACTTAATATTAAGCAGTAAAAACTACCAAACATTACAGTAAAACGGATAAACTAACAAACTGAATACGGTAAAACAACAAATGAGCCCTTCCAAATTTGAGACTAATAATTGGGTTTGTTGTTGTTGCTCATTTTTTTGTATTGTTTTGTATATATTTTTTAATACTTGTGGATGGTCTTTGTTAAATCCAACCATTTTAAATTTTATATATACCCATTGCTGTATGTGTATGTGACTAATTTTACAATATGATAAGAAAAAATTCTATTCATTAAAAAGTTAAAACTCTTGATCCCAGTCACTATAACACAAGTCATTTGTATGTAATAGACTAACTTTTTATTATTGTAGTAATTATTTTAATATTTATATTTTTGTATAACTTACTTGTTCATTCTGATAATTTAAATATATTTATTTTAGGTAAATTTCTACCATTATGAAATCTTCATGGTTATGTTGTCGATTCGAAGCAAGCTTGCTGTAACAAGTAATCCACTATTTGAAGCATATCATCCGCTTTTATCATTTCTTCAAAGTTACAAGCGTATAAGCAATCCATCTCGTTCCGAAGTGGAGCAGTGGTTTGGCACTTTTCCATTTAAAGCTTTTATTGATCCCTTATCGAAATGCAGACTTCCTTTTACTAACACTTTTTTCTCAAGTAATATTTGGACAATTATAAAACCGGAAGTTAGTCTTGACACTTACAAAGAATGGTTTAAAGTGGTTCCTATACTTGAAAAATATCTGAACATAAATGATATTTGTACTTATGCTATAAATAGTGCACTTCCTGCTGGGCTTTCTGACGGTTCATGTGATACCTGGCAATTATATCCAAAATATGACTACTTAATAACTAAAGTTGAAGAATGTGCTAAGCATATAACCGATTTGGAACGAGCTACTGCCGCTGTTTATTCCTTAATGTGTAGCATGCCCCCTGGAATTGATAGAGTGAGAATGGCTGAACTTAGTTATAAATATGCTCAAGTTTATCGACAGTCCATATGTAGTAATGCAGTTGAGAAAGTCTATGTTAAGGTAAATTATTTTTAAAACATTGCAGAAAAAGATGTAATGGGAATGTACATGTCATGAGATTTTGGAAAGAAATATGATTAACTGGGGAAAGTTTTGAACAAATCTATTACTGAATACTGTCTTCAAAAATTTGTATTATTTTTAAAAATTATTGTAACTTCTTTCTTAATGTTTTTTATTTAATCAATAAAAGCATGTGCGATTCCGAAAGTTGTGAAAGGGAAATCGGTGAGGCAGCAATTTCCAAACACTACACTGACGTATGAAAATCAACGATACTTGTTAAATTATTTCGGAACTAACGATATAAATTTGGAAAATAAAATACTACAATACACACTAATATATATTACAAATTTAATATTTTTTAAGTAGGCTTTATGTAATGTCTAAAAATGTTGCAATTTCCTATTAATACCAAATGTTCCCAATTCGAAATTGACCTTTTTAAATTCCAAAATCTCATGAAATACCAATTTGATTAAAGGTTCAAATATTATATCAAAAATTATTAATTGTTAAAAAGATAAAGCTTGCAATTGGTTTTATATTTGTAAGAATATATAGTGGTAATAATAACAATAATAGATAAACGTGAATTATTATTAAATTAAATAAAAATAAATTAATGGGCTGCTTGGCCTTATATGCAGCTTCCCATACAGAATTTACTATGTATGTATCGCTGAAGCCATTAGAAAAAAGTGAGCAGCAATTAAAATTGGAAAACAGATTATTTCTATATACTTAAATCTAAAACCAAAAAGAAATAAATAACTAAGGCACAGGGTAAGAGAAAACGTTACACAGTGTGAAACAAAGATAGTAACATTTTTTTAAAATTATTTTAACTGGAAAAAATGCGGAGTGTCACTTGTTAATCCTATTAGCGACATACACAGAAAAAAACGAAAACATGTAGGTTCGGTTTAAAATTATTGTTGATTAAAAACAATGAACTTAATTTTCTTTTTAAATGTTTTCCAGGATGCGGAAAAATATGTTAGATTATTTTTTTTATATTTGAGGCAATATGAAAAGAAAAACTTTAAATATTATTTATAATACCTTGATATAATTAGAATATTTATATGAAGATTGTTAATATTGTGCAGGTCGGTTCTATAAACTATTCTTTCGAGTAAATTGGAAGGATATTTATATTTGAATATTTTATAGATGAAGCAAGTTGCATAAAACACACGACATATTAAGCGATTTCAAATCTTATATATATATATATATATATATATATATATATATATATATATATATATATATATATATATATATATATATATATATAACCACAGTAGCGTAGCGAAGGCTTCGTAGGGCCCACGGCCGGAGAAGCCCTGCTCACCCAAAGAAATCTTTAAAATTCCATTTATTCAATCTGAAATAAACTTTGCAATCCATTTAACGCAATGTGTCAATGGTTATTTATTATAACTGAACGCGTAGATTTTTAAAGACAAACGAACCGAGCACATGTAACGTAGGGCTTTTGGATTTATATTAAATGTAATAATGTATTAATCACTTTAATACTCACCAGTTAAACCCATTGAACGCAAAGTCGTTGTGACAGTCTGTATTAGTATCTATTCGCACGGCGTACAAGAAGCAACTTTAATTCAAATAAAATGCCGACAAAATCGATCTCAACAGCGACTTAGGTAATAATTTGTAGTGCTCAATCCTTTTTCGTTTGAAATCCTAGTTGATCGTTTACTCGAGATATATATGTTTTAAGTTTTCCTCATTTAAAAAGCGTTGTAAAATTTTTCCCATTGAAAAAAACATTGTAAATGAAATAAAAGCGATTACTCATAATTCAACTGATTGTAGAATTGCGAGTTTTGAAGGTTTTTGGACGGTTAACAAAGGAATTACGCGTCTTTTGAAGACGCTTTTTTCTGTGTTTCTATGGTTCAAAAAGCTCCAAAATTCGTTCGTCAACAGGCATATAAAGTTGCGAAAACACTTTGAAAAATTGCGCTCGTTTCGTATTTAAATGCTTGTCAAATCTTGAGAGCTGTTTTAAAAGTTCAGCAGAAATTCTGCCTATTTTTGAGACTCGTAATTTCTTTTTTAGGCGTCTAAAAAGCTCTAAGTCTCGAGATTTGACAAACATTTAAAGTTGAAATGAACACAATTATCATTTAAATTATTTATACACGATTTGTTTATAGGATCACGAGTTCTAGAGCTTTTTGGACGTTTAAAAAAAAGTCCGGGAAAAGATATTTTGAACCGATAGATGATATTATAAAAGATATTACTTAAGATATATGTAACGGTTTGTCTTCAATTATAAATTTATTAGAGATAAATATATATAATTTGTTGCCACTGGCCTCATTTTTAAGCCGCTAAAGATCGTCCTCATTCTGTACTCGGTTTATAACTCTCGCGCACTTAATATACATATTATAACACAAACGCCAGGCATTCTTGGAGGAAATCTTGGCAATGATCGCAGCCTAGAGTTTTACATGATTGTGAGCAATGGATATTTTAATCCATTTAAGTGATTTTCGACATTTTAACACCTCCGATCGTTTGTTTACATTAGACAAACTCGACCGCACGCAGCTTATCAGGTACAGGATTTTTTACTTATTCGATGACACTTTTCCGTGTCAGATATATGCAGCGAAGGAATTTTAATTTCACTCATAAACAAGTCTAAATCAGATTAAAGCAAAATATTATTCGCGGGCTTCTCCATACCAAAAATTCGAATATTTCGTCCTTTCATTGTTTGTTAATCAGGAACATTTTTATGTGCTAATTTTTCCTTTTTACAGACTAATTCTGTTTTTACATTGTTAAGATCATTTTCTACTGCTGTTCTTGAAATTTGGTCTCGAAATTTCTTATAACTGGCATCGGCCAGTTGATCCAAAATTTTTCAGTAACAATGTTTCTCATCTCGTCACTGATAACTTTTTAAGGTGGGTCCGCATGAAGACTATAGTGACCTTTTTCTCGAATCAAATATACATTTTCAGACACAAAAGATTAACAACCGGATCAAAAAGTCAAAAATTAAATCGAATACCTTTTGTATATCTATTCTTAATATGTTCGGTTTTTGTAATTCAGAGTTAAAGGCATCATTTCCCAAGCATATGCGCTCAGCAGCTATTTTTGCAATTTTATTGTTTAAAATATTCTTTATAAGCAAGCGAAAATAGATCTTTAGGCACATACAGATATTTAAGTAAAATTCGCTATACGCTATCGCGCATATATCGTCCTTTACATTAAAACAAAAAAACATATTCAAAACTCAATCAACATAAGTTTTTAGAGATTAGTTTTAACAGACTTCGAAAAAGGAAGGGGTGCTAAATTTCGTTATATACAACTATAATTTTTATGTAAGTACACCAATTACAGCTTTATCGATTTGAATGAAATTTTCTGCACTATGTTCATTAAGAGTTCTATATAATTTTGGCTGAAATCTGTTCAGTAAAATCGAAATGGCGTTCAAAAAAATTAATATTGTCTTATTCCCTCCAAAATGCGGGGGTTTTCTATATAGCTTATTATAAAATTGTTTTTTTAATTGCCCTTTTTATGTATGAATTTGGCGCAGATGAAAGTTTATAAAATTATTTTAACCATAAAGTATTGTTAATATATTTAATTAAGTGTATATAATTTATTGTTGACTATGTATGTACAAATGGTCGAATTTAATTTGGATCTCATTTTTGATCAATTTATACAATATCGGCTTTAAATTAAATATATTTGCTAAGTACTATTATTGTTTTTAATTAATTACGTAATTTTATTTTTAGGTTAAACAGCGATATTTTAATTATTCAACTATCCATATTCTACATAAATACCAACTCGTTGAAGGGAAATATTTGTCTTTAGTTGCCCAGCCAGATGCGTTACTTACTAACTTATATAATGATCCTAGAATTCCCCAAAAGATATGCAGAATTAATTTTAACTGCCCAGGTAAGATGTCATTTTTAAAACAATTAACTCGAGATTGGCCATTATATCTAAATTCTTATATAAAGTATTTTGTAGTTATTTCACACAAATCACTATACCAGTTTTTTTTTCCTAAATATTGCACCTATTATTCCTAATTTTTACTTAACACTAGTCTGAACTAATTAATTAACTAGCTAATTTATATTTAGATATCTCTGTCATAAGCACTCGTTAATTAATTTTAATTTGATGTTATATTACAAATATTTCTATCTATAGGAGTACTTTTGGAATTTCTCATTCTGAACAAATCTATAGAATGTGAGATGCAAATTCATAACTAGATCATCAAAGTGAGATATATTGAAAATTTGTGTTAACTAGGGATTCGTTTTTTTATTATTATTATCATTAGCTTCAAAATCTCTACTCTCTCTGATGGTTCTACTCAAAATCTTCAATTTTCAAGTACATACGTACAGGATTTCTGACTTTCGTCTTCGAGAAAATAAATTGTATTCCTAGTTTAACCTTATATAAAAAAAATGAGAATTTTAGGAAATAAAAAACCATTACAACTGAAACTGACACAAAACAACTCGGCAAAATAAATGATGGCATCCTCGAATAGTGTTATGATTTTAACTAAAACAATTATGTTCTAAATAAAATCGAAATGATTAAGATATTATATATAAAAAAATAGATACTCCATACTTATCGTCAGAAATCGTATTCCAATAACTGAATCCAGTAACGGATTCTGTCGAAAAAGAAATATTCACAAACGAAATTTGAAAAATTCAGGTTTTTGAAACTTCTGCGTTAATAATTACCGATAATTTATTTCCGTTCTTAAATAAAGAAATATAGTGGTTGTTATAGTTTTGTAGTTTCTGTGAAATAAAATTTCTCTAGATCAGCGGGGTTCCCAAACTTTTTCTTCGTGCAAACCTCTTCTAAAAGCCGGAATAAATTGGCGAACCCCCTGTGTTGTCATTAGGAACAGTAAATGAAACAGTAAAATTGGATTATTAAAATTAATTTTCCATATTGAATAACAGTTCATAACTAAAACATATTCGTAAAATACATTTACAGATAAACATTATTAAAACTAAGGTGATAACTTAACCTACAAAAAAAATAATACACTATGAAGACAATACTACAGAATTTGAAAAATGCCCTCAATGGGATATTTGTGCCTGTTTGGTGGAACAAATAAATTCAAAATTTGGTTCGATGTCTGAAAGTTTGAGTTTTAGGTCAAGTTCTGCATTTAACCTGTTTCTTTACTTATCTTTCAGGTAAGTGTATGTTGAAAATCCTTTGTCACATAGATATGTTGTACAAAAGGGCAATAAAAGTTGAATGGTTTTTTCCGGCAAAACAGGATACTCTTTTCTTACACTGAGCTAAAAATCAATTAAAGAGTGATATTTTAAAACAGTTCTTAGGAAATTGTCAGAGGATAAGTCAGTGAGCTTTTCTTTTTCCAGTGAAGTTAAAGAAGTGGACTACTTATCCAGTTGTGCAATCCAGATATAATAAGTTTATTAGAAAAATAGCCCCTGAACGTTAATTGAAGTTGTTTGAGATGTTTAGTAATATCCCTTTTAATATTTTCAAGTTGAATTTCATTTTCTAATAAAATGGTACTGAGAGAATCCAAACATTCGTACTCATTCTCCTGTAAACATTGAATCCAAAAGTTGAACTTCCTTGACATGGCTCCTATGTCATGCACATTGAGAATGGTGATACCCAAGCCTTGTAAAGACGGATTTAAATCATTTAATTTAGAAGTGCGTAAGTTCTTGTAAACTATCTTACTTCTGTATTTACTAGTAAAGAAACGTGGAAACTTCCAAAGTCCTCACAAAACGCACTGAATAGAATTTACTATTTTTACAGCATCTCTTAAAGTACTGGATAACTCTGCAGAAATGCGCTTACATGCCAGTGTTTGTCTATGAATACAGCAATAAATCCATTCAATATTCTCGTTGATCTCCTTTATCCGCACCACAAGACCAGAAAATGTTCCGGTCATTGATTTTGCACAATCAGTCCACACATCCAAACAAAAATACCAATTTATTTCATTTTTTTTTCAAAACAATTATTGAGCATATCGAAACTTGCTGCACCTGTCATATCGGTTTTCAATGGTTTTGCAAATAATATATCTTCTTGAATGGGTTTCTTAAAAATACATCTAACATAGACGAGCAATACTACAGCGTTTGCTACATCGGTTCACTCGTCAGACTGAATAGCAAAATAATTCAATTTTGTTCTTTTTAAAAGTTCATTTTTCACATCATTCGCCACTGTGTTGGTTGATTATGGAACAAGGGCAATTTTTCCGCTTTTTTTCCAAGCACACACTTCGTGATTTCTTTAGCACAAGGTCCAATCAAATGTTCTGCCACTGTATGTGCTTCTCTAAATCTTGCAATTCTGTAGCTAACTCGAATTGATGCCTCGTGAGCCATTTTACTATCTTCGTTTAAATCTGTTAGGAAAGAATTAACACTCGACTTTTTATTACCTGCCAATTTTTATTTAAAATATTGAACAGGTTTATCCTTGCGATCCGAATGTATTGTTTCAAAATTTCTGCGAAGAGATGGTTTTAAACTGCTTTTGGCCAAGATTTCATTAGAGATTACACAAAGCAGTTTAGGTTGTGACTCCTCCCCGGTAAAATGAAAACCCATTTGTAAATAGTCACTGTCATATTTTCGTTTCTTTTATTTTTTCCCACTCTGTTCGCCTATTTTTTCTTTCTTTTCAGTCTGGCGAGACGGTAGCTGACTATAACTGCCACCCTGTGTTGCTTCCAAACCAGGAAGTGAAGTAGTAGAAGCAATTGATTGCTCATCCAACAACTCATTTATCTTTTTGAAATCATTCAAGGTTCCTAAGCTCGTCGTACAATTCAATTCGACTCTACTCTTCCTTATATGTGACTGCTGCGTTTTTATATCGGCAGCTGTTATTCTCGTTCTTTCATACGTATTTGGAAAAAGTCTTGATTGGCCGAAGTAGAAATTGCCGACTAGTTCGGGAATGTACTCGTAGCAACCCGTCGCGTTACAGATTGTTGCCGGTTGCCGTGTTTAATTTAAAATACCGCCATTACAATATTTTTTCTCGAACCCTCTTCATAAACCTCGCGATACCCTGGAGGTTCGCGAACCCCCGCTTGGGAAACGCTGCTCTAGATAATCTGTTAAAATTTATTTAAATTACCAGATTCAAGCTTACTTTTTCTTTTATTTTTACAGTCGTATAGGCTGCATGCATTCGCATTTTGCTCCTGAATCTTCCCAACCGAGTTTTACTTCATCAGATACTGAAATCCGATATCTACCTAAACCTGTGTGAAGTTAGCAACGTTTCTTAGAAACGTTTCTGCCAGCAACGAATTTTTAGAAGGGAACATGTCAATTGCACCCACCATTTAAACAATAAATTTGAAAATAAGATTTGAAAGATCAAGTGCTTAATTCCGTGATATTCTAGTATATTTCACGATTTTCTTGTACAGGGTGGTATAGTTAAAAAATCAAAAAGGATGAGCTGTAGACAACTATCTCCAATCGACACACAATGAATGCACATACATTTTTCGCAAGGAAAACTGTAAATTTACAAGTTGAAAGCACTTATATATTTAACAAAAAAAAAATACTTTATATTAATTTTCAATCACCTGCAGGACATCAGACACAAAATTAAAAGAGCCTGCAATGCACAGTGGATCGTTAAAGAAAAATGCAATTTGCACAAGGAAAGCTTCGAGTCTACACCTCGGAAATATTTTCCAAAAACTACTACCAGATTGAAGAAAATAACTCACGTTGTAAGAATTCTCAAAAACCCGTATGAGTTAAGATAGAGAGTAAAATGTGCCAGAAACGAACAGTGGGTCAATATAGAAATATGCAATTTTGACAAGGAAAGCTGCGAGTCTACATCTTGGAAATGTTTTTCAAAAACTACTACTATATTGAAGAAAATAACCCACCCTATAAGAATTCTCAAAAACCCGTACGAGTTAAGATGGAGAGTAAAATGTGCCAGCAACGAACAGTGGGAAAATATAGAAACTTTTCGTTGCTAACACATTTTACTCTCTATCTTAACTCGTACGGGTTTTTGAGCATTCTTATAGGGTGGGTTATTTTCTTCAGTATAGTAGTAGTTTTCGGAAAATATTTCCAAGATGTAGACTCGCAGATTTCCTCGTCAAAATTGTATATTTCTAGATTAACCCACTTTTCGTTGCTGACACATTTTACTCTTTATCTGAACTCGTACGGGTTTTTGAGAATTCATATAGTGTGGATTATTTTCTTCAATATAGTAGTAGTTTTTGAAAAATATTTCCAAGATGTAGGCTCGCAGCTTTCCTTGTGGAAATTGCATATTTCTAAATTAATCCACTTTTCGTTACTAACACATTTTACACTCTATCTTAACTCGTACGGGTTTTTGAGGATTCTTATGGGGCGAGTTATTTTCTACAATTTAGTAGTAGTTTTTGAAAAATATTTATAAGATGTAGACTCGCAGATTTCCTTGTGGAAATTGCATATTTCTAGATTAACCCACTTTTCGTTGCTAACACATTTTACTCTCTATCTGAACTCGTACGGGTTTTTATGAATTCTTATAGGGTGGGTTATTTTCTTCAATATAGTAGTAATTTTTGAAAAACATTTCCAAGATGTAGACTCACAGCTTTCTTTGTCAAAATTGCATTTTTCTATATTGACCCTCTATTCGTTGCTGGCACATTATACTCTCTATCTTAACTCGTACGGGTTTTTGAGAATTCTTATGGGGTGAGTTATTTTCTACAATTTAGTAGTAGTTTTTGAAAAACTTTTCCAAAGGTGTAGACTCGCAGCTTTCCTTGCGGAAATTGCATTTTTCTAAATTAATCCACTTTTCGTTGCTAACACATTTTACTCTCTATCTTAACTCGTACGGGTTTTTGAGAATTCTTATGAGGCGAGTTATTTTCTACAATTTAGTAGTAGTTTTTGAAAAACATTTCCAAGATGTAGACTCGCAGATTTCCTTGTCAAAATTGCATATTTCTAGATTAACCCACTTTTCGTTGCTAACACATTTTATTCTTTATCTTAACTCGTACGGGTTTTTGAGAATTCTTATAGGGCGGTTATTTTCTTCAATATAGTAGTAGTTTTTGAAAAACATTTCCAAGATGTAGACTCGCAGCTTTCCTTGTCAAAATTGCATTTTTCTATATTGTCCCACTGTTCGTTGCTGGCACATTTTACTCTATCTTAACTCGTACGGGTTTTTGAGAATTTTTATGGGGTGAGTTGTTTTCTACAATTTAGTAGTAGTTTTTGAAAAACATTTCCAACATGTAGACTCGCAGATTTCCTTGTCAAAATTGCATATTTCTAGATTAACCCACTTTTCGTTGCTAACACATTTTATTCTTTATCTTAACTCGTACGGGTTTTTGAGAATTCTTATAGGGTGGGTTATTTTCTTCAATATAGTAATAGTTTTTGAAAAACATTTCCAAGATGTAGATTCGCAGCTTTCCTTGTCAAAATTGCATTTTTCTATATTGTCCCACTGTTCGTTGCTAGCACATTTTACTCTTTATCTTAACTCGTACGGGTTTTTGAGAACTCTTATAGGGTGGGTTATTTTCGTCATTATAATAGTAGTTTTTGAAAAACATTTTCAAGATGTATACTCGCAGCTTTCCTTGTCAAAATTGCATATTTCTTAATTAATCCACTTTTCGTTGCTAACATATTTTACTCTCTGTCTTAACTCGTACGGGTTCTTGAGAATTCTTAAAGATTGGGTTATTTTCTTGAATATAGCAGTAGTTTTTGAAAAATATTTCCAAGATGTGGACTCGCAGATTTCCTCGTCAAAATTGCATATTTCCAAATTAATCCACTTTTCGTTACTAACACATTTTACACTCTATCTTAACTCGTATGGGTTTTTGCGAATTCTTATGGGGTAAGTTATTTCCTACAATTTAGTAGTAGTTTTTGAAAAATATTTCCAAGATGTAGACTCGCAGATTTCCTTGTCAAAATTGCATATTTCTATATTGACCCACCCTTCGTTGCTGGCACATTTTACTCTCTATCTTAACTCGTACGGGTTTTTGAGAATTCTTATGGGGCGAGTTATTTTCTACAATTTAGTAGTAGTTTTTGAAAAACTTTTCCAAGGTGTAGTCTCGCAGCTTTCCTTGCATAAATTGCATTTTTCTAAATTAATCCACTTTTCGTTGCTAACACATTTTACTCTCTATCTTAACTCGTACGGGTTTTTGAGAATTCTTATGGGGTGAGTTATTTTCTACAATTTAGTAGTAGTTTTTGAAAAACATTTCCAAGATGTAGACTCGTAGCTCTCTTTGTCAAAATTGCATTTTTCTATATTGACCCACTGTTCGTTGCTGGCACATTATACTCTCTATCTTAACTCGTACGGGTTTATGAGAAATCTTATGGGGCGAGTTATTTTCTACAATTTAGTAGTAGTTTTTGAAAAATATTTCCAAGATGTAGACTCGCAGATTTCCTTGTCAAAATTGCATATTTCTAGATTAACCCACTTTTCGTTGCTAACACATTTTATTCTTTATTTTAACTCGTACGGGTTTTTGAGAATTCTTATGGGGCGAGTTATTTTCTACAATTTAGTAGTAGTTTTTGAAAAATATTTTCAAGATGTAGACTCGCAGATTTCCTTGTCAAAATTGCATATTTCTAGATTAACCCACTTTTCGTTGCTAACACATTTTATTCTTTATTTTAACTCGTACGGGTTTTTGAGAATTCTTATAGGTTGGGTTATTTTCTTGAATATAGCAGTAGTTTTTGAAAAATATTTTCAAGATGTAGACTCGCAGATTTCCTTGTCAATATTGCATATTTCTAGATTAACCCACTTTTCGTTGCTAACACATTTTATTCTTTATTTTAACTCGTACGGGTTTTTGAGAATTCTTATAGGGAGGGTTATTTTCTTCAATATAGTAGTAGTTTTTGAAAACCATTTCCAAGATGTAGACTCGCAGCTTTCCTTGTTAGAATTGCATTTTTCCATATTGACCCACTGTTCGTTGCTGGCACATTTTACTATTTATCTTAACTCTTACGGGTTTTTGAGAACTCTTATAGGGTGGGTTATTTTCGTCATTATAATAGTAGTTTTTGAAAAACATTTTCAAGATGTATACTCGCAGCTTTCCTTGTCAAAATTGCATATTTCTTAATTAATCCACTTTTCGTTGCTAACATATTTTACTCTCTGTCTTAACTCGTACAGGTTCTTGAGAATTCTTAAAGGTTGGGTTATTTTCTTCAATATAGCAGTAGTTTTTGAAAAATATTTCCAAGATGTGGACTCGCAGATTTCCTCGTCAAAATTGCATATTTCCAAATTAATCCACTTTTCGTTACTTACACATTTTACACTCTATCTTAACTCGTATGGGTTTATGCGAATTCTTATGGGGTAAGTTATTTCCTACAATTTAGTAGTAGTTTTTGAAAAATATTTCCAAGATGTAGACTCGCAGATTTCCTTGTCAAAATTGCATATTTCTAGATTAACCCACTTTCCGTTGCTAACACATTTTACTCTTTATCTTAGCTCGTACGGGTTTTTGAGAATTCTTAAAGGGTGGGTTATTTTATTCAATATAGTGGTAGTTTTTGAAAAACATTTCCAAGATGTAGATGAGCAGCTTTCCTTGTCAAAATTGCATTTTTCTATATTGACCCACCCTTCGTTGCTGGCACATTATACTCTCTATCTTAACTCGTACGGGTTTTTGAGAATTCTTTTGGGGTGAGTTATTTTCTACAATTTAGTAGTAGTTTTTGAAAAACTTTTCCAAGGTGTAGTCTCGCAGCTTTCCTTGCATAAATTGCATTTTTCTAAATTAATCCACTTTTCGTTGCTAACACATTTTACTCTCTATCTTAACTCGTACGAGTTTTTGAGAATTCTTATGGGGTGAGTTATTTTCTACAATTTAGTAGTATTTTTTGAAAAACATTTCCAAGATGTAGACTCGTAGCTCTCTTTGTCAAAATTGCATTTTTCTATATTGACCCACTGTTCGTTGCTGGCACATTATACTCTCTATCTTAACTCGTACGGGTTTATGAGAATTCTTATGGGGCGAGTTATTTTCTACAATTTAGTAGTAGTTTTTGAAAAATATTTCCAAGATGTAGACTCGCAGATTTCCTTGTCAAAATTGCATATTTCTAGATTAACCCACTTTTCGTTGCAAACACATTTTATTCTTTATTTTAACTCGTACGGGTTTTTGAGAATTCTTATGGGGCGAGTTATTTTCTACAATTTAGTAGTAGTTTTTGAAAAATATTTCCAAGATGTAGACTCGCAGATTTCCTTGTCAAAATTGCATATTTCTAGATTAACCCACTTTTCGTTGCTAACACATTTTATTCTTTATTTTAACTCGTACGGGTTTTTGAGAATTCTTATAGGTTGGGTTATTTTCTTGAATATAGCAGTAGTTTTTGAAAAATATTTTCAAGATGTAGACTCGCAGATTTCCTTGTCAAAATTGCATATTTCTAGATTAACCCACTTTTCGTTGCTAACACATTTTATTCTTTATTTTAACTCGTACGGGTTTTTGAGAATTCTTATAGGGTGGGTTATTTTCTTCAATATAGTAGTAGTTTTTGAAAACCATTTCCAAGATGTAGACTCGCAGCTTTCCTTGTTAGAATTGCATTTTTCCATATTGACCCACTGTTCGTTGCTGGCATATTTTACTCTCTATCTTAACTCGTACGGGTTTTTGAGAATTCTTATGGGGTGAGTTGTTTTCTACAATTTAGTAGTAGTTTTTGAAAAACATTTCCAAGATGTAGACTCGCAGATTTCCTTGTCAAAATTGCATTTTTCTATATTGTCCCACTGTTCGTTGCTAGCACATTTTACTCTTTATCTTAACTCGTACGGGTTTTTGAGAACTCTTAAAGGGTGGGTTATTTTCTTCAATATAATAGAAGTTTTTGAAAAACATTTTCAAGATGTATACTCGCAGCTTTCCTTGTCAAAATTGCATATTTCTTAATTAATCCACTTTTCGTTGCTAACATATTTTACTCTCTGTCTTAACTCGTACGGGTTCTTGAGAATTCTTATAGGTTGGGTTATTTTCTTGAATATAGCAGTAGTTTTTGAAAAATATTTTCAAGATGTAGACTCGCAGATTTCCTCGTCAAAATTGCATATTTCCAAATTAATCCACTTTTCGTTACTTACACATTTTACACTCTATCTTAACTCGTACGGGTTTTTGCGAATTCTTATGGGGTAAGTTATTTCCTACAATTTAGTAGTAGTTTTTGAAAAATATTTCCAAGATGTAGACTCGCAGATTTCCTTGTCAAAATTGCATATTTCTAGATTAACCCACTTTTCGTTGCTAACACATTTTATTCTTTATTTTAACTCGTACGGGTTTTTGAGAATTCTTATAGGGTGGGTTATTTTCTTCAATATAGTAGTAGTTTTTGAAAACCATTTCCAAGATGTAGACTCGCAGCTTTCCTTGTTACAATTGCATTTTTCCATATTGACCCACTGTTCGTTGCTGGCACATTTTACTCTCTATCTTAACTCGTACGGGTTTTTGAGAATTCTTATGGGGTGAGTTGTTTTCTACAATTTAGTAGTAGTTTTTGAAAAACATTTCCAAGATGTAGACTCGCAGATTTCCTTGTCAAAATTGCATTTTTCTATATTGTCCCACTGTTCGTTGCTAGCACATTTTACTCTTTATCTTAACTCGTACGGGTTTTTGAGAACTCTTAAAGGGTGGGTTATTTTCTTCAATATAATAGTAGTTTTTGAAAAACATTTTCAAGATGTATACTCGCAGCTTTCCTTGTCAAAATTGCATATTTCTTAATTAATCCACTTTTCGTTGCTAACATATTTTACTCTCTGTCTTAACTCGTACGGGTTCTTGAGAATTCTTATAGGTTGGGTTATTTTCTTGAATATAGCAGTAGTTTTTGAAAAATATTTTCAAGATGTAGACTCGCAGATTTCCTCGTCAAAATTGCATATTTCCAAATTAATCCACTTTTCGTTACTAACACATTTTACACTCTATCTTAACTCGTACGGGTTTTTGCGAATTCTTATGGGGTAAGTTATTTCCTACAATTTAGTAGTAGTTTTTGAAAAATATTTCCAAGATGTAGACTCGCAGATTTCCTTGTCAAAATTGCTTATTTCTAGATTAACCCCTTTCCGTTGCTAACACATTTTACTCTTTATCTTAGCTCGTACGGGTTTTTGAGAATTCTTATAGGGTGGGTTATTTTATTCAATATAGTGGTAGTTTTTGAAAAACATTTCCAAGATGTGGACTCGCAGCTTTCCTTGTCAAAATTGCATTTTTCTATATTGACCCACCCTTCGTTGCTGGCACATTTTACTCTCTATCTTAACTCGTACGGGTTTTTGAGAATTCTTATGGGGTGAGTTATTTTCTACAATTTAGTAGTAGTTTTTGAAAAACATTTCCAAGATGTAGACTCGTAGCTCTCTTTGTCAAAATTGCATTTTTCTATATTGACCCACTGTTCGTTGCTGGCACATTATACTCTCTATCTTAACTCGTACGGGTTTTTGAGAATTCTTTTGGGGTGAGTTATTTTCTACAATTTAGTAGTAGTTTTTGAAAAACTTTTCCAAGGTGTAGTCTCGCAGCTTTCCTTGCATAAATTGCATTTTTCTAAATTAATCCACTTTTCGTTGCTAACACATTTTACTCTCTATCTTAACTCGTACGAGTTTTTGAGAATTCTTATGGGGTGAGTTATTTTCTACAATTTAGTAGTAGTTTTTGAAAAACATTTCCAAGATGTAGACTCGTAGCTCTCTTTGTCAAAATTGCATTTTTCTATATTGACCCACTGTTCGTTGCTGGCACATTATACTCTCTATCTTAACTCGTACGGGTTTTTGAGAATTCTTTTGGGGTGAGTTATTTTCTACAATTTAGTAGTAGTTTTTGAAAAACTTTTCCAAGGTGTAGTCTCGCAGCTTTCCTTGCATAAATTGCATTTTTCTAAATTAATCCACTTTTCGTTGCTAACACATTTTACTCTCTATCTTAACTCGTACGGGTTTTTGAGAATTCTTATGGGGTGAGTTATTTTCTACAATTTAGTAGTAGTTTTTGAAAAACATTTCCAAGATGTGACTCGTAGCTCTCTTTGTCAAAATTGCATTTTTCTATATTGACCCACTGTTCGTTGCTGGCACATTATACTCTCTATCTTAACTCGTACGGGTTTTTGAGAATTCTTATGGGGCGAGTTATTTTCTACAATTTAGTAGTAGTTTTTGAAAAATATTTCCAAGATGTAGACTCGCAGATTTCCTTGTCAAAATTGCAGATTTCCTTTTCAAAATTGCATATTTCTAGATTAACCCACTTTTCGTTGCTAACCCATTTTATTCTTTATTTTAACTCGTACGGGTTTTTGAGAATTCTTATGGGGCTAGTTATTTTCTACAATTTAGTAGTAGTTTTTGAAAAACATTTCCAAGATGTAGACTCGCAGATTTCCTTGTCAAAATTGCATATTTCTAGATTAACGCACTTTTCGTTGCTAACACATTTTATTCTTTATTTTAACTCGTACGGGTTTTTGAGAATTCTTATAGGGTGGGTTATTTTCTTCAATATAGTAGTGGTTTTTGAAAAACATTTCCAAGATGTAGACTCGCAGCTTTCCTTGTCAGAATTGCATTTTTCCATATTGACCCACTGTTCGTTGCTGGCACATTTTACTCTCTATCTTAACTCGTACGGGTTTTTGAGAATTCTTATGGGGTGAGTTATTTTCTACAATTTAGTAGTAGTTTTTGAAAAACATTTCCAAGATGTAGACTCGCAGATTTCCTTGTCAAAATTGCATTTTTCTATATTGTCCCACTGTTCGTTGCTAGCACATTTTACTCTTTATCTTAACTCGTACGGGTTTTTGAAAACTCTTAAAGGGTGGGTTATTTTCTTCAATATAATAGTAGTTTTTGAAAACATTTTCAAGATGTATACTCGCAGCTTTCCTTGTCAAAATTGCATATTTCTTAATTAATCCACTTTTCGTTGCTAACATATTTTACTCTCTGTCTTAACTCGTACGGGTTTTTGAGAATTCTTATGGGGCGAGTTATTTTCTACGATTTAGTAGTAGTTTTTGAAAAACTTTTCCAAGATGTAGACTCGCAGATTTCCTTGTCAAAATTGCATTTTTCTATATTGTCCCACTGTTCGTTGCTGGCACATTATTCTCTCTATCTTAACTCGTACGGGTTTTTGAGAATTCTTATGGGGTGAGTTATTTTCTACAATTTAGTAGTAGTTTTTGAAAAACTTTTCCAAGGTGTAGTCTCGCAGATTTCCTTGTCAAAATTGCATATTTCTAGATTAACCCACTTTTCGTTGCTAAAACATTTTATTCTTTATTTTAACTCTTACGGGTTTTTGAGAATTCTTATGGGGCGAGTTATTTTCTACATTTTAGTAGTAGTTTTTGAAAAACATTTCCAAGATGTAGACTCGCAGATTTCCTTGTCAAAATTGCATATTTCTAGATTAACCCACTTTTCGTTGCTAAAACATTTTATTCTTTATTTTAACTCTTACGGGTTTTTGAGAATTCTTATGGGGCGAGTTATTTTCTACATTTTAGTAGTAGTTTTTGAAAAACATTTCCAAGATGTAGACTCGCAGATTTCCTTGTCAAAATTGCATATTTCTAGATTAACCCACTTGTCGTTGCTAACACATTTTATTCTTTATCTTAACTCGTACGGGTTTTTGAGAATTCTTATGGGGTGGGTTATTTTCTTCAATATAATAATAGTTTTTGAAAAACATTTTCAAGATGTATACTCGCAGCTTTCCTTGTCAAAATTGCATATTCCTTAATTAATCCACTTTTCGTTGCTTACATATTTTACTCTCTGTCTTAACTCGTACGGGTTGTTGAGAATTCTTATAGATTGGGTTATTTTCTTTAATAAAGCAGTAGTTTTTGAAAAATATTTCCAAGATGTAGACTCGCAGCTTTCCTTGTCAAAATTGCATTTTTCTAAATTGACCCACTGTTCCTTGCTGGCACATTTTACTCTCTAACTTAACTCGTACGGGTTTTTGAGAATTTTTATTGGGTGAGTTATTTCCTACAATTTAGTAGTAGTTTTTGAAAAATTTTTCCAAGACGTAGCCTCGCAGATTTCCTCGTCAAAATTGCATTTTTCTATATTGACCCACTGTTAGTTGCTGGCACATTATACTCTCTATCTTAACTCGTACGGGTTTTTGAGAATTCTTATGGGGTGAGTTATTTTCTACAATTTAGTAGTAGTTTTTGAAAAACTTTTCCAAGGTGTAAACTCGCTGCTTTCCTTGCGGAAATTGCATTTTTCTAAATTAATCCACTTTTCGTTGCTAACACATTTTACTCTCTATCTTAACTGGTACGGGTTTTTGAGAATTCTTATGGGGCGAGTTATTTTCTACAATTTAGTAGTAGTTTTTGAAAAACATTTTCAAGATGTATACTCGCAGCTTTCCTTGTCAAAATTGCATATTCCTTAATTAATCCACTTTTCGTTGCTTACATGTTTTACTCTCTGTCTTAACTCGTACGGGTTGTTGAGAATTCTTATAGATTGGGTTATTTTCTTTAATAAAGCAGTAGTTTTTGAAAAATATTTCCAGGATGTGGACTCGCAGCTTTCCTTGTCAAAATTGCATTTTTCTAAATTGACCCACTGTTCCTTGCTGGCACATTTTACTCTTTATCTTAGCTCGTACAGGTTTTTGAGAATTCTTATAGGGTGGGTTATTTTATTCAATATCGTGGTAGTTTTTGAAAAACATTTCCAAGATGTAGACTCGCAGCTTTCCTTGTCAAAATTGCATTTTTCTATATTGTCCCACTGTTCGGTGCTAGCACATTTTACTCTTTATCTTAACTCGTACGGGTTTTTGAGAATTCTTATGGGGTGAATTATTTTCTACAATTTAGTAGTAGTTTTTGAAAAACTTTTCCAAGGTGTAAACTCGCAGCTTTCCTTGCGGAAATTGCATTTTTCTAAATTAATCCACTTTTCGTTGCTAACACATTTTACTCTATCTTAACTCGTACGGGTTTTTGAGAATTCTTATGGGGCGAGTTATTTTCTACAATTTAGTAGTGGTTTTTAAAAAACATTTCCAAGATGTAGACTCGCAGATTTCCTTGTCAAGATTGCATATTTTTAGATTAACCCACCTTTCTTTGCTAACACATTTTGTTCTTTATTTTAACTCGTACGGGTTTTTGAGAATTCTTATGGGGCGAGTTATTTTCTACAATTTAGTAGTAGTAGTTTTTAAAAAACATTTCCAAGATGTAGACTCGCAGATTTCCTTGTCAAGACTGCATATTTCTAGATTAACCCACTATTCGTTGCTAACACATTTTATTCTTTACTTTAACTCGTACGGGTTTTTGAGAATTCTTATAATGTGGGTTATTTTCTTCAATATAGTATTAGTTTTTGAAAAACATTTCCAAGATGTAAACTCGCAGCTTTCCTTGTCAGAATTGCATTTTTCCATATTGACCCACTGTTCGTTGCTGGCACATTTTACTCTCTATCTTAACTCGTACGGGTTTTTGCGAATTCTTATGGGGTGAGTTATTTTCTACAATTTAGTAGTAGTTTTTGAAAAACTTTTCCAAGGTGTAAACTCGCAGCTTTCCTTGCGGAAATTGCATTTTTCTAAATTAATCCACTTTTCGTTGCTAACACATTTTACTCTATCTTAACTCGTACGGGTTTTTGAGAATTCTTATGGGGCGAGTTATTTTCTACAATTTAGTAGTGGTTTTTAAAAAACATTTCCAAGATGTAGACTCGCAGATTTCCTTGTCAAGATTGCATATTTTTAGATTAACCCACCTTTCTTTGCTAACACATTTTATTCTTTATTTTAACTCGTACGGGTTTTTGAGAATTCTTATGGGGCGAGTTATTTTCTACAATTTAGTAGTAGTAGTTTTTAAAAAACATTTCCAAGATGTAGACTCGCAGATTTCCTTGTCAAGACTGCATATTTCTAGATTAACCCACTATTCGTTGCTAACACATTTTATTCTTTACTTTAACTCGTACGGGTTTTTGAGAATTCTTATAATGTGGGTTATTTTCTTCAATATAGTATTAGTTTTTGAAAAACATTTCCAAGATGTAAACTCGCAGCTTTCCTTGTCAGAATTGCATTTTTCCATATTGACCCACTGTTCGTTGCTGGCACATTTTACTCTCTATCTTAACTCGTACGGGTTTTTGCGAATTCTTATGGGGTAAGTTATTTCCTACAATTTAGTAGTAGTTTTTGAAAAACATTTCCAAGATGTAGACTCGCTGATTTCCTTGTCTAAATTGCCTATTTCTAGATTAACCCACTTTCTGTTGCTAACACATTTTACTCTTTATCTTAGCTCGTACAGGTTTTTGAGAATTCTTATAGGGTGGGTTATTTTATTCAATATAGTGGTAGTTTTTGAAAAACATTTCCAAGATGTAGACTCGCAGCTCTCCATGTCAAAATTGCATTTTTCTATATTGACCCACCCTTCGTTGCTGGCACATTTTACTCTCTATCTTAACTCGTACGGGTTTTTGCGAATTCTTATGGGGTAAGTTATTTCCTACAATTTAGTAGTAGTTTTTGAAAAACATTTCCAAGATGTAGACTTGCAGATTTCCTTGTCAAAATTGCATTTTTCGATATTGTCCCACTGTTCGTTGCTAGCACATTTTACTCTTTATCTTAACTCGTACGGGTTTTTGAGAACTCTTAAAGGGTGGGTTATTTTCTTCAATATAATAGTAGTTTTTGAAAAACATTTTCAAGATGTATACTAGCAGCTTTCCTTGTCAAAATTGCATATTTCTTAATTAATCCACTTTTCGTTGCTAAAATATTTTACTCTCTGTCTTAACTCGTACGGGTTCTTGAGAATTCTTATAGGTTGGGTTATTTTCTTCAATATAGCAGTAGTTTTTGAAAAACATTTCCAAGATGTACACTCGAAGATTTCCTTGTCAAAATTGCATATTTCTAGATTAACCCACTTTTCGTTGCTCACACATTTTATTCTTTATCTTAACTCGTACGGGTTTTTGAGAATTCTTATGGGGTGGGTTATTTTCTTCAATATAATAATAGTTTTCGAAAAACATTTTCAAGATGTATACTCGCAGCTTTCCTTGTCAAAATTGCATATTCCTTAATTAATCCACTTTTCGTTGCTTACATATTTTACTCTCTGTCTTAACTCGTACGGGTTGTTGAGAATTCTTATAGATTGGGTTATTTTCTTTAATAAAGCAGTAGTTTTTGAAAAATATTTCCCAGATGTAGACTCGCAGCTTTCCTTGTCAAAATTGCATTTTTCTAAATTGACCCACTGTTCCTTGCTGGCACATTTTACTCTCTAACTTAACTCGTACGGGTTTTTGAGAATTTTTATTGGGTGAGTTATTTCCTACAATTTAGTAGTAGTTTTTGAAAAATTTTTCCAAGACATAGCCTCGCAGATTTCCTCGTCAAAATTGCATTTTTCTATATTGACCCACTGTTCGTTGCTGGCACATTATACTCTCTATCTTAACTCGTACGGGTTTTTGAGAATTCTTTTGGGGTGAGTTATTTTCTACAATTTAGTAGTAGTTTTTGAAAAATTTTCCAAGGTGTAGTCTCGCAGCTTTCCTTGCATAAATTGCATTTTTCTAAATTAATCCACTTTTCGTTGCTAACACATTTTACTCTCTATCTTAACTCGTACGGGTTTTTGAGAATTCTTATGGGGTGAGTTATTTTCTACAATTTAGTAGTAGTTTTTGAAAAACATTTCCAAGATGTAGACTCGTAGCTCTCTTTGTCAAAATTGCATTTTTCTATATTGACCCACTGTTCGTTGCTGGCACATTTTACTCTCTATCTTAACTCGTACGGGTTTTTGAGAATTCTTATGGGGCGAGTTATTTTCTACAATTTAGTAGTAGTTTTTGAAAAATATTTCCAAGATGTAGACTCGTAGCTCTCTTTGTCAAAATTGCATTTTTCTATATTGACTCACTGTTCGTTACCGGCACATTTTACTCTCTATCTTAACTCGTACGGGTTTTTGAGAATTCTTATGGGGTGGGCCATTTTCTACAATTTAGTATTAGTTTTTGAAAAACATTTCCAAGATGTAGACTCGTAGCTCTCTTTGTCAAAATTGCATTTTTCTATATTGACCCACTGTTCGTTGCTGGCACATTTTACTCTCTATCTTAACTCGTACGGGTTTTTGAGAATTCTTATGGGGCGAGTTATTTTCTACAATTTAGTAGTAGTTTTTGAAAAATATTTCCAAGATGTAGACTCGCAGATTTCCTTGTCAAAATTGCATATTTCTAAATTAACCCACTTTTCGTTGCTAACACATTTTATTCTTTATTTTAACTCGTACGGGTTTTTGAGACTTCTTATAGGGTGGGTTATTTTCTTCAATATAGTAGTAGTTTTTGAAAAACATTTCCAAGATGTAGACTCGCAGCTTTCGTTGTCAGAATTGCATTTTTCCATATTGACCCACTGTTCGTTGCTGGCACATTTTACTCTCTATCTTAACTCGTACGGTTTTTTGAGAATTCTTATGGGGTGAGTTATTTTCTACAATTTAATAGTAGTTTTTGAAAAACATTTCCAAGATGTAGACTCGCAGATTTCCTTGTCAAAATTGCATTTTTCTATATTGTCCCACTGTTCGTTGCTAGCACATTTTACTCTTTATCTTAACTCGTACGGGTTTTTGAGAACTCTTAAAGGGTGGGTTATTTTCTTCAATATAATAGTAGTTTTTGAAAAACATTTTCAAGATGTATACTCGCAGCTTTCCTTGTCAAAATTGCATATTTCTTAATTAATCCACTTTTCGTTGCTAACATATTTTACTCTCTGTCTTAACTCGTACGGGTTTTTGAGAATTCTTATGGGGCGAGTTATTTTCTACGATTTAGTAGTAGTTTTTGAAAAACTTTTCCAAGATGTAGACTCGCAGATTTCCTTGTCAAAATTGCATTTTTCTATATTGACCCACTGTTCGTTGCTGGCACATTATTCTCTCTATCTTAACTCGTACGGGTTTTTGAGAATTCTTATGGGGTGAGTTATTTTCTACAATTTAGTAGTAGTTTATGGAAAACATTTCCAAGATGTAGACTCGTAGCTTTTCTTGCGGAAATTGCATTTTTCTAAATTAATCCACTTTTCGTTGCCAACACATTTTACTCTCTATCTTAACTGGTACGGGTTTTTGAGAATTCTTATGGGGCGAGTTATTTTCTACGATTTAGTAGTAGTTTTTGAAAAACTTTTCCAAGATGTAGACTCGCAGATTTCCTTGTCAAAATTGCATATTTCTAGATTAACCCACTTTTCGTTGCTAACACATTTTATTCTTTATTTTAACTCTTACGGGTTTTTGAGAATTCTTATGGGGCGAGTTATTTTCTACATTTTAGTAGTAGTTTTTGAAAAACATTTCCAAGATGTATAATCGCAGATTTCCTTGTCAAAATTGCATATTTATAGATTAACCCACTTGTCGTTGCTAACACATTTTATTCCTTATTTTAACTCGTACGTTTTTTTGAGAATTCTTATAGTGTGGGTTATTTTCTTCAATATAGCAGTAGTTTTTGAAAAACATTTCCAAGATGTAGACTCGCAGCTTTCCTTGTCAGAATTGCATTTTTCCATATTGACCCACTGTTCGTTGCTGGCACATTTTACTCTCTATCTTAACTCGTACGGGTTTTTGAGAATTCTTATGGGGTGAGTTATTTTCTACAATTTAGTAGTAGTTTTTGAAAAACATTTCCAAGATGTAGACTCGCAGATTTCCTCGTCAAAATTGCATATTTCCAAATTAATCCACTTTTCGTTACTAACACATTTTACACTCTATCTTAACTCGTACGGGTTTTTGCGAATTTTTATGGGGTAAGTTATTTGCTACAATTTAGTAGTAGGTTTTGAAAAATATTTCCAAGGTGTAGACTCACAGCTTTCCTTGTCAAAATTGCATTTTTCTATAATGACCCACTGTTCGTTGCTGGCACATTATACTCTCTATCTTAACTCGTACGGGTTTTTGAGAATTCTTATGGGGTGAGTTATTTTCTACAATTTAGTAGTAGTTTTGAAAATTATTTCCAAGATGTAGATTCGCCGCTTTCCTTGTCAAAATTTCATTTTTCTATAATGACCCACTGTTCGTTGCTGGCACATTATACTCTCTATCTTAACTCGTACGGATTTTTGAGAATTCTTATGGGGTGAGTTATTTTCTCCAATTTAGTAGTAGTTTTTGAAAAACATTTCCAAGGTGTAGACTCGCTGCTTTCCTTGCGGAAATTGCATTTTTCTAAATTAATCCACTTTTCGTTGCTAACACATTTTATTCTCTATCTTAACTCGTACGGGTTTTTGAGAATTCTTATGGGGCGAGTTATTTTCTACAACTTAGTAGTAGTTTTTGAAAAACATTTCCAGGATGTAGACTCGCAGATTTCCTTGTCAAAATTGCATATTTCTAGATTAACCCACTTTTCGTTGCTAACACATTTTACTCTTTATCTTAACTCGTACGGGTTCTTGAGAATTCTTATAGGTTGGGTTTTCTTCAATATAGCAGTAGTTTTTAAAAAATATTTCCAAGATGTAGACTCGCAGCTTTCCTTGAGGAAATTGCATATTTCTTAATTAATCCACTTTTCGTTGCTAACACATTTTACTCTCTATCTTAACTCGTACGGGTTTTTGAGAATTCTTATAGGTTGGATTATTTTCTTCAATATAGCAGTAGTTTTTGAAAAATAATTCCAAGATGTAGACTCGCAGCTTTCCTTGTCAAAATTGCATTTTTCCAAATTGACCCACTGTTCTTTGCTGGCACATTTTACTCTCTATCTTAACTCGTACGGGTTTTTGAGAATTCTTATTGGGTGAGTTATTTCCTACAATTTAGTGATAGTTTTTGAAAAATATTTCCAAGACGTAGCCTCGCAGCTTTCCTTATCAAAATTGCATTTTTCTATATTGACTCACTGTTCGTTGCTTTCACATTATACTCTCTATCTTAACTCGTACGGGTTTTTGAGAATTGTTGTGAGGTGAGTTATTTTTTACAATTTACTAGTGGTTTTTTGAAAAACATATTCAAGATGTATACTCGCAGCTTTCCTTGTCAAAATTGCATATTTCTTAATTAATCCACTTTTTGTTGGTAACATATTTTACTCTCTGTCTTAACTCATACGGGTTCTTGAGAATTCTTATAGGTTGGGTTATTTTCTTCAATATAGCAGTAGTTTTTGAAAAATATTTCCAAGATGTAGACTCGCAGACTTTCTCGTCAAAATTGCATTTTTCTATATTGACCCACTGTTCGTTGCTGGCACATTTTACTCTCTATCTTAACTCGTACGGGTTTTTGAGAATTCTTACGGGGCGAGTTATTTTCTACAATTTAGTAGTAGTTTTTGAAAAATATTTCCAAGATGTAGACTCGCAGATTTCCTTGTCAAAATTGCATATTTCTAAATTAACCCACTTTTCGTTGCTAACACATTTTATTCTTTATTTTAACTCGTACGGGTTTTTGAGAATTCTAATAGGGTTTGTTATTTTCTTCAATATAGTAGTAGTTTTTGAAAAACATTTCCAAAATGTAGACTCGCAGCTTTCCTTGTCAAAATTGCATATTTCTTAATTAATCCACTTTTCGTTGGTAACATATTTTACTCCCTGTCTTAACTCGTACGGGTTCTTGAGAATTCTTATAGGTTGGGTTATTTTCTTCAATATAGCAGTAGTTTTTGAAAAATATTTCCAAGATGTAGACTTGCAGATTTCCTCGTCAAAATTGCTTATTTCCAAATTAATCCACTTTTCGTTACTAACACATTTTACACTCTATCTTAACTCGTACGGGTTTTTGAGAATTCTTATGGGGTGAGTTATTTTCTACAATTTAGTAGTAGTTTTTGAAAAACTTTTCCAAGGTGTAAACTCGCAGCTTTCCTTGCGGAAATTGCATTTTTCTAATTTAATCCACTTTTCGTTGCTAACACATTTTACTCTCTATCTTAACTCGTACGGGTTTTTGAGAATTCTTATGGGGCTAGTTATTTTCTACAATTTAGTAGTAGTTTTTGAAAAACATTTCCAACATGTAGACTCGCAGATTTCCTCGTCAAAATTGCATATTTCTAGATTAACCCACTTTTCGTTGCTGACACATTTTACTCTTTATCTTAACTCGTACGGGTTTTTGAAAATTCTTATAGGGTGTGTTATTTTCTTCAATATAGTAGTAGTTTTTGAAAAACATTTCCAAGATGTCGACTCGCAGCTTTCCTTGTGGAGATTGCATATTTCTTAATTAATCCACTTTTCGTTGCTAACACATTTTACTCTCTATCTTAACTCGTACGGGTTTTTGAGAATTCTTATAGGTTGGGTTATTTTCTTCAATATAGCAGTAGTTTTTGAAAAATATTTCCAAGATGTAGACTCGCAGATTTCCTCGTCAAAATTGCATATTTCCAAATTAATCCATTTTTCGTTACTAACACATTTTACACTCTATCTTAACTCGTACGGGTTTTTGCGAATTCTTATGGGGTAAGTTATTTCCTACAATTTAGTAGTAGTTTTGAAAAATATTTCCAAGATGTAGACTCGCAGATTTCCTTGTCAAAATTGCATATTTCTAGATTAACCCACTTTCCGTTGCTAACACATTTTACTCCTTATCTTAGCTCGTACCGGTTTTTGAGAATTCTTATAGGGTGGGTTATTTTACTCAATATAGTGGTAGTTTTTGAAAAACATTTCCAAGATGTATACTAGCAGCTTTCCTTGTCAAAATTGCATATTTCTTAATTAATCCACTTTTCGTTGCTGGCACATTTTACTCTCTATCTTAACTCGTACGGGTTTTTGAGAATTCTTTTGGGGTGAGTTATTTTCTACAATTTAGTAGTAGTTTTTGAAAAACTTTTCCAAGGTGTACTCTCGCAGCTTTCCTTGCATAAATTGCATTTTTCTATATTGACCCACTGTTCGTTGCTGGCACATTATACTCTCTATCTTAACTCGTACGGGTTTTTGAGAATTCTTATGGGGCGAGTTATTTCCTACAATTTAGTAGTAGTTTTTGAAAAATATTTCCAAGATGTAGACTCGCAGATTTCCTCGTCAAAATTGCATATTTCCAAATTAATCCATTTTTCGTTACTAACACATTTTACACTCTATCTTAACTCGTACGGGTTTTTGCGAATTCTTATGGGGTAAGTTATTTCCTACAATTTAGTAGTAGTTTTTGAAAAATATTTCCAAGATGTAGACTCGCAGATTTCCTCGTCAAAATTGCATATTTCTAGATTAACCCACTTTCCGTTGCTAACACATTTTACTCTTTATCTTAGCTCGTACAGGTTTTTGAGAATTCTTATAGGGTGGGTTATTTTATTCAATATAGTGGTAGTTTTTGAAAAACATTTCCAAGATGTAGACTCGCAGATTTCCTCGTCAAAATTGCATATTTCTAGATTAACCCACTTTTCGTTGCTGACACATTTTACTCTTTATCTTAACTCGTACGGGTTTTTGAGAATTCTTATAGGGTGGGTTATTTTCTTCAATATAGTAGTAGTTTTTGAAAAATATTTCCAAGATGTAGTCTTGCAGATTTCCTTTTCAAAATTACATTTTTTCTATATTGACCCACTGTTCGTTGCTGGCACATTATTCTCTCTATCTTAACTCGTTCGGGTTTTTGAGAATTCTTATGGGGTGAGTTATTTTCTACAATTTAGTAGTAGTTTTTAAAAAACTTATCCAAGGTGTAGACTCGCAGCTTTCCTTGCGGAAATTGCATTTTTCTAAATTAATCCACTTTTCGTTGCTAACACATTTTACTCTCTATCTTAACTCGTATGGGTTTTTGAGAACTCTTATAGGGTGGGTTATTTTCTTCAATATAGTAGTAGTTTTTGAAAAATATTTCCAAGATGTAGTCTTGCAGATTTCCTTTTCAAAATTACATTTTTCTATATTGACCCACTGTTCGTTGCTGGCACATTATTCTCTCTATCTTAACTCGTTCGGGTTTTTGAGAATTCTTATGGGGTGAGTTATTTTCTACAATTTAGTAGTAGTTTTTAAAAAACTTATCCAAGGTGTAGACTCGCAGCTTTCCTTGCGGAAATTGCATTTTTCTAAATTAATCCACTTTTCGTTGCTAACACATTTTACTCTCTATCTTAACTCGTATGGGTTTCTGAGAACTCTTATAGGGTGGATTATTTTCTTCAATATAGAAGTAGTTTATGAAAAATATTTCCAAGATGTAGACTCGCAGCTTTCCTTGTCAAAATTGCGTTTTTCTAAATTGACCCAATGTTCATTGCTGGCACATTTTACTCTCTATCTTAACTCGTACGGGTTTTTGAGCATTCTTATTGGGTGAGTTATTTCCTACAATTTAGTAGTAGTTTTTGAAAAATATTTCCAAGATGTAGACTCGCAGCTTTCCTTATCAAAATTGCATTTTTCTATATTGACTCACTGTTCGTTGCTGGAACATTTTACTCTCTATCTTAACTCGTACGGGTTTTTGAGAATTCTTATAGGTTGGGTTATTTTCTTCAATATGGTAGTAATTTTTGAAAAACATTTCCAAGATGTAGACTCACAGCTTTCCTTGTCAAAATTGCATTTTTCTATAATGACCCACTGTTCGTTGCTGGCACATTATACTCTCTATCTTAACTCGTACGGGTTTTTGAGAATTCTTATGGGGTGAGTTATTTTCTACAATTTAGTAGTAGTTTTTGAAAAACATTTCCAAGATGTAGACTCGCAGATTTCCTTGTCAAAATTGCATTTTTCTATATTGCCCCACTGTTCGTTGCTAGCACATTTTTCTCTTTATCTTAACTCGTACGGGTTTTTGAGAACTCTTAAAGGGTGGGTTATTTTCTTCAATATAATAGTAGTTTTTGAAAAACATTTTCAAGATGTATACTCGCAGCTTTCCTTGTCAAAATTTCATATTTCTTAATTAATCCACTTTTCGTTGCTAACATATTTTACTCTCTGTCTTAACTCGTACGGGTTCTTGAGAATTCTTATAGGTTGGGTTATTTTCTTCAATATAGCAGTAGTTTTTGAAAAATATTTTCAAGATGTAGACTCGCAGATTTCCTCGTCAAAATTGCATATTTCCAAATTAATCCACTTTTCGTTCCTAACACATTTTACACTCTATCTTAACTCGTACGGGTTTTTGCGAATTTTTATGGGGTAAATTATTTCCTACAATTTAGTAGTAGTTTTTGAAAAACATTTCCAGGATGTAGACTCGCAGATTTCCTTGTCAAAATTGCATATTTCTAGATTAACCCACTTTTCGTTGCTAACACATTTTACTCTTTATCTTAACTCGTATGGGTTCTTGAGAATTCTTATAGGTTGGGTTATTTTCTTCAATATAGCAGTAGTTTTTGAAAAATATTTCCAAGATGTAGACTCGCAGATTTCCTCGTCAAAATTGCATATTTCTAGATTAACCCACTTTTCGTTGCTGACACATTTTACTCTTTATCTTAACTCGTACGGGTTTTTGAGAATTCTTATAGGGTGTGTTATTTTCTTCAATATAGTAGTAGTTTTTGAAAAACATTTCCAAGATGTCGACTCGCAGCTTTCCTTGTGGAAATTGCATATTTCTTAATTAATCCACTTTTCGTTGCTAACACATTTTACTCTCTATCTTAACTCGTACGGGTTTTTGTGAATTCTTATAGGTTGGGTTATTTTCTTCAATATTGCAGTAGTTTTTGAAAAATATTTCCAAGATGTAGACTCGCAGATTTCCTCGTCAAAATTGAATATTTCCAAATTAATCCATTTTTCGTTACTAACACATTTTACACTCTATCTTAACTCGTACGGGTTTTTGCGAATTCTTATGGGGTAAGTTATTTCCTACAATTTAGTAGTAGTTTTTGAAAAATATTTCCAAGATGTAGCCTCGCAGCTTTCCTTGTCAAAATTGCATTTTTCTATATTGACCCACCCTTCGTTGCTGGCACATTTTACTCTCTATCTTAACTCGTACGGGTTTTTGAGAATTCTTATTGGGTGAGTTATTTCCAAGACGTAGCCTCGCAGCTTTCCTTATCAAAATTGCATTTCTCTATATTAACTCACTGTTCGTTGCTGGCACATTATACTCTCTATCTTAACTCGTACGGGTTTTTGAGAATTCTTATAGGGTGGATTATTTTCTTCAATATAGTAGTAGTTTTTGAAAAACATTTCCAAGATGTAGCCTCGCAGCTTTCCTTGTCAAAATTGCATTTTTCTATATTGACCCACCCTTCGTTGCTGGCACATTTTACTCTCTATCTTAACTCGTACGGGTTTTTGTGAATTCTTGTGGGGTGAGTTATTTTTTACAATTTACTAGTGGTTTTTTGAAAAACATATTCAAGATGTATACTCGCTGCTTTCCTTGTCAAAATTGCATATTTCTTAATTAATCCACTTTTCGTTGCTAACATATTTTACTCTCTGTCTTAACTCGTACGGGTTCTTGAGAATTCTTATAGGTTGAGTTATTTTCTTCAATATAGCAGTAGTTTTTGAAAAATATTTTCAAGATGTAGACTCGCAGATTTCCTCGTCAAAATTGCATATTTCCAAATTAATCCGCTTTTCGTTTATAACACATTTTACACTCTATCTTAACTCGTACGGGTTTTTGCAAATTTTTATGGGGTAAGTTATTTCCTACAATTTAGTAGTAGTTTTGGAAAAATATTTCCAAGGTGTGGACTCACAGCTTTCCTTGTCAAAATTGCATTTTTCTATAATGACCCACTGTTCGTTGCTGGCACATTATACTCTCTATCTTAACTCGTACGGGTTTTTGAGAATTCTTATGGGGCGAGTTATTTTCTACAATTTAGTAGTAGTTTTTGAAAAACATTTCCAGGATGTAGACTCGCAGATTTCCTTGTCAAAATTGCATATTTCTAGATTAACCCACTTTTCGTTGCTAACACATTTTACTCTTTATCTTAACTCGTACGGGTTCTTGAGAATTCTTATAGGTTGGGTTATTTTCTTCAATATAGCAGTAGTTTTTGAAAAATATTTCCAAGATGTTGACTCGCAGATTTCCTTGTCAAAATTGCATATTTCTAGATTAACCCACTTTTCGTTGCTAACACATTTTATTCTTTATCATAACTCGTACGGGTTTTTGAAAATTCTTATAGGGTGGGTTATTTTCTTCAATATAGTAGTAGTTTTTGAAAAACATTTCCAAGATGTCGACTCGCAGCTTTCCTTGTGGAAATTGCATATTTCTTAATTAATCCACTTTTCGTTGCTAACACATTTTACTCTCTATCTTAACTCGTACGGGTTTTTGAGAATTCTTATAGGTTGGGTTATTTTCTTCAATATAGCAGTAGTTTTTGAAAAATATTTCCAAGATGTAGACTCGCAGATTTCCTCGTCAAAATTGCATATTTCCAAATTAATCCATTTTTCGTTACTAACACATTTTACACTCTATCTTAACTCGTACGGGTTTTTGCGAATTCTTATGGGGTAAGTTATTTCCTACAATTTAGTATTAGTTTTTGAAAAATATTTCCAAGATGTAGACTCGCAGATTTCCTTGTCAAAATTGCATATTTCTAGATTAACCCACATTCCGTTGCTAACACATTTTACTCTTTATCTTAGCTCGTACGGATTTTTGAGAATTCTTATAGGGTGGGTTATTTTATTCAATATAGTGGTAGTTTTTGAAAAACATTTCCAAGATGTAGACTCGCAGCTTTCCTTGTCAAAATTGCATTTTTCTATATTGACCCATCCTTCGTTGCTGGCACATTTTACTCTCTATCTTAACTCGTACGGGTTTTTGAGAATTCTTATGGGGTGAGTTATTTTCTACAATTTAGTAGTAGTTTTTGAAAAACATTTCCCAAGATGTTGACTCGCAGCTCTCTTTGTCAAAATTGCATTTTTCTATATTGACCCACTGTTCGTTGCTGGCACATTATACTCTCTATCTTAACTCGTACGGGTTTTTGAGAATTCTTATGGGGTGAGTTATTTTCCACAATTTAGTAGTAGTTTTTGAAAAATTTTTCCAAGGTGTAAACTCGCAGCTTTCCTTGCGGAAATTGCATTTTTCTAAATTAATCCACTTTTCGTTGCTAACACATTTTACTCTCTATCTTAACTCGTACGGGTTTTTGAGAATTCTTATGGGGCGAGTTATTTTCTACAATTTAGTAGTAGTTTTTGAAAAACATTTCCAAGATGTACACTCGAAAATTTCCTTGTCAAAATTGCATATTTCTAGATTAACCCACTTTTCGTTGCTCACACATTTTATTCTTTATCTTAACTCGTACGGGTTTTTGAGAATTCTTATAGGGTGGGTTATTTTCTTCAATATAATAGTAGTTTTTGAAAAACATTTTCAAGATGTATACTCGCAGCTTTCCTTGTCAAAATTGCATATTCCTTAATTAATCCACTTTTCGTTGCTAGCATATTTTACTCTCTGTCTTAACTCGTACGGGTTCTTGAGAATTCTTATAGGTTGGGTTATTTTCTTTAATATAGCAGTAGTTTTTGAAAAATATCCAAGATGTAGACTCGCAAATTTCCTCGTCAAAATTGCATATTTCTAGATTAACCCACTTTTCGTTGCTGACACAGTTTATTCTTTATCATAACTCCTACGGGTTTTTGAGAATTCTTATAGGGTGGGTTATTTTCTTCAATATAGTAGTAGTTTTTGAAAAACATTTCCAAGGTGTGGTCTCGCAGCTTTCCTTTGTGGAAATTGCATATTTCTAAGTTAACCCACTTTTCGTTGCCAACACATTTTACTCTTTATCTCAACTCATACGGGTTTTTGAGAATTCTTATAGGGTGGGTTATTTTCTTCAATATAGTAGTAGTTTTTGAAAAACATTTCCAAGATGTCGACTCGCAGCTTTCCTTGTTGAAATTGCATATTTCTTAATTAATCCACTTTTCGTTGCTGACACATTTTACTCTCTATCTTAACTCGTATGGGTTTTTGAGAATTCTTATTGGGTGATTTATTTCCTACAATTTAGTAGTAGTTTTTGAAAAATATTTCCAAGACGTAGCCTCGCAGCTTTCCTTATCAAAATTGCATTTTTCTATATTGACTCACTGTTCGTTGCTGGCACATTTTACTCTCTATCTTAACTCGTACGGGTTTTTGAGAATTCTTATAGGTTGGGTTATTTTCTTCAATATGGTAGTAATTTTTGAAAAACATTTCCAAGATGTAGACTCACAGCTTTCCTTGTCAAAATTGCATTTTTCTATATTGACCCACTGTTCCTTGCTGGCACATTTTACTCTCTATCTTAACTCGTACGGGTTTTTGAGAATTCTTATTGGGTGATTTATTTCCTACAATTTAGTAGTAGTTTTTGAAAAATATTTCCAAGACGTAGCCTCGCAGCTTTCCTTATCAAAATTGCATTTTTCTATATTGACTCACTGTTCGTTGCTGGCACATTTTACTCTCTATCTTAACTCGTACGGGTTTTTGAGAATTCTTATAGGTTGGGTTATTTTCTTCAATATGGTAGTAATTTTTGAAAAACATTTCCAAGATGTAGACTCACAGCTTTCCTTGTCAAAATTGCATTTTTCTATATTGACCCACTGTTCCTTGCTGGCACATTTTACTCTCTATCTTAACTCGTACGGGTTTTTGAGAATTCTTATTGGGTGATTTATTTCCTACAATTTAGTAGTAGTTTTTGAAAAATATTTCCAAGACGTAGCCTCGCAGCTTTCCTTATCAAAATTGCATTTTTCTATATTGACTCACTGTTCGTTGCTGGCACATTTTACTCTCTATCTTAACTCCTACGGGTTTTTGAGAATTCTTATAGGTTGGGTTATTTTCTTCAATATGGTAGTAGTTTTTGAAAAATATTTCCAAGATGTAGACTCGCAGATTTCCTCGTCAAAATTGCATTTTTCTAAATTGACCCACTGTTCCTTGCTGGCACATTTTACTCTCTATCTTAACTCGTACGGGTTTTTGAGAATTCCTATGGGGCGAGTTATTTCCTACAATTTAGTAGTAGTTTTTGAAAAACATTTCCAACATGTAGCCTCGCAGATTTCCTTGTCAAAATTGCATATTTCTAGATTAACCCACTTTTCGTTGCTGACACATTTTACTCTTTATCTTAACTCGTACGGGTTTTTGAGAATTCTTATAGGGTGGGTTATTTTCTTCAATATAGTAGTAGTTTTTGAAAAATATTTCCAAGATGTAGACTCGCAGCTTTCCTTGCCAAAATTGCATTTTTCTAGATTAACCCACTTTTCGTTGCTAACACATTTTATTCTTTATTTTAACTCGTACGGGTTTTTGAGAATTCTTATGGGGCAAGTTATTTTCTTCAATATAGTATTAGTTTTTGAAAAACATTTCCAAGATGTAGACTCGCAGCTTTCCTTGTCAGAATTGCATTTTTCCATATTGACCCACTGTTCGTTGCTGGCACATTTTACTCTCTATCTTAACTCGTACTGGTTTTTGCGAATTCTTATGGGGTAAGTTATTTCCTACAATTTAGTAGTAGTTTTTGAAAAACATTTCCAAGATGTAGACTCGCAGATTTCCTGGTCAACATTGCATTTTTCTATATTGTCCCACTGTTCGTTACTAGCACATTTTACTCTTTATCTTAACTCGTACGGGTTTTTGAGAACCCTTAAATGGTGGGTTATTTTCTTCAATATAATAGTAGTTTTTAGAAAAACATTTTCAAGATGAATACTCGCAGCTTTCCTTGTCAAAATTACATATTTCTTAATTAATCCACTTTTCGTTGCTAACATATTTTACTCTCTGTCTTAACTCGTACTGGTTCTTGAGAATTCTTATAGGTTGGGTTATTTTCTTCAATATAGCAATAGTTATTGAAAAATATTTTCAAGATGTAGACTCGCAGATTTCCTCGTCTAAATTGCATATTTCCAAATTAATCCACTTTTCGTTACTAACACATTTTACACTCTATCTTAACTCGTACGGGTTTTTGCGAATTCTTATGGGGTAAGTTATTTCCTACAATTTAGTAGTAGTTTTTGAAAAATATTTCCAAGATGTAGACTCGCAGATTTCCTCGTCAAAATTGCATATTTCTAGATTAACCCACTTTCCGTTGCTAACACATTTTACTCTTTATCTTAGCTCGTACAGGTTTTTGAGAATTCTTATAGGGTGGGTTATTTTATTCAATATAGTGGTAGTTTTTGAAAAACATTTCCAAGATGTAGACTCGCAGATTTCCTCGTCAAAATTGCATATTTCTAGATTAACCCACTTTTCGTTGCTGACACATTTTACTCTTTATCTTAACTCGTACGGGTTTTTGAGAATTCTTATAGGGTGGGTTATTTTCTTCAATATAGTAGTAGTTTTTGAAAAATATTTCCAAGATGTAGTCTTGCAGATTTCCTTTTCAAAATTGCATTTTTCTATATTGACCCACTGTTCGTTGCTGGCACATTATTCTCTCTATCTTAACTCGTTCGGGTTTTTGAGAATTCTTATGGGGTGAGTTATTTTCTACAATTTAGTAGTAGTTTTTAAAAAACTTATCCAAGGTGTAGACTCGCAGCTTTCCTTGCGGAAATTGCATTTTTCTAAATTAAGCCACTTTTCGTTGCTAACACATTTTACTCTCTATCTTAACTCGTATGGGTTTTTGAGAACTCTTATAGGGTGGATTATTTTCTTCAATATAGAAGTAGTTTATGAAAAATATTTCCAAGATGTAGACTCGCAGCTTTCCTTGTCAAAATTGCGTTTTTCTAAATTGACCCAATGTTCATTGCTGGCACATTTTACTCTCTATCTTAACTCGTACGGGTTTTTGAGCATTCTTATTGGGCGAGTTATTTCCTACAATTTAGTAGTAGTTTTTGAAAAATATTTCCAAGATGTAGACTCGCAGATTTCCTTGTCAGAATTGCATATTTCTAGATTAACCCACTTTTCGTTGCTAACACATTTTACTCTTTATCTTAACTCGTACGGGTTCTTGAGAATTCTTATAGGTTGGGTTATTTTCTTCAATATAGCAGTAGTTTTTGAAAAATATTTCCAAGATGTAGACTCGCAGATTTCCTTGTCAAAATTGCATATTTCTAGATTAACCCACTTTTCGTTGCTAACACATTTTATTCTTTATCATAACTCGTACGGGTTTTTGAAAATTCTTATAGGGTGGGTTATTTTCTTCAATATAGTAGTAGTTTTTGAAAAACATTTCCAAGATGTCGACTCGCAGATTTCCTTGTGGAAATTGCATATTTCTTAATTAATCCACTTTTCGTTGCTAACACATTTTACTCTCTATCTTAACTTGTACGGATTTTTGAGAATTCTTATAGGTTGGGTTATTTTCTTCAATATAGCAGTAGTTTTTGAAAAATATTTCCAAGATGTAGACTCGCAGATTTCCTCGTCAAAATTGCATATTTCCAAATTAATCCATTTTTCGTTACTAACACATTTTACACCCTATCTTAACTCGTACGGGTTTTTGCGAATTCTTATGGGGTAAGTTATTTCCTACAATTTAGTAGTAGTTTTTGAAAAATATTTCCAAGATGTAGACTCGCAGATTTCCTTGTCAAAATTGCATATTTCTAGATTAACCCACATTCCGTTGCTAACACATTTTACTCTTTATCTTAGCTCGTACGGATTTTTGAGAATTCTTATAGGGTGGGTTATTTTATTCAATATAGTGGTAGTTTTTGAAAAACATTTCCAAGATGTAGACTCGCAGCTTTCCTTGTCAAAATTGCATTTTTCTATATTGACCCATCCTTCGTTGCTGGCACATTTTACTCTCTATCTTAACTCGTACGGGTTTTTGAGAATTCTTATGGGGTGAGTTATTTTCCACAATTTAGTAGTAGTTTTTGAAAAATTTTTCCAAGGTGTAAACTCGCAGCTTTCTTTGCGGAAATTGCATTTTTCTAAATTAATCCACTTTTCGTTGCTAACACATTTTACTCTCTATCTTAACTCGTACGGGTTTTTGAGAATTCTTATGGGGCGAGTTATTTTCTACAATTTAGTAGTAGTTTTTGAAAAACATTTCCAAGATGTACACTCGAAGATTTCCTTGTCAAAATTGCATATTTCTAGATTAACCCACTTTTCGTTGCTCACACATTTTATTCTTTATCTTAACTCGTACGGGTTTTTGAGAATTCTTATAGGGTGGGTTATTTTCTTCAATATAATAGTAGTTTTTGAAAAACATTTTCAAGATGTATACTCGCAGCTTTCCTTGTCAAAATTGCATATTCCTTAATTAATCCACTTTTCGTTGCTAGCATATTTTACTCTCTGTCTTAACTCGTACGGGTTCTTGAGAATTCTTATAGGTTGGGTTATTTTCTTTAATATAGCAGTAGTTTTTGAAAAATATCCAAGATGTAGACTCGCAAATTTCCTCGTCAAAATTGCATATTTCTAGATTAACCCACTTTTCGTTGCTGACACAGTTTATTCTTTATCATAACTCCTACGGGTTTTTGAGAATTCTTATAGGGTGGGTTATTTTCTTCAATATAGTAGTAGTTTTTGAAAAACATTTCCAAGGTGTGGTCTCGCAGCTTTCCTTTGTGGAAATTGCATATTTCTAAGTTAACCCACTTTTCGTTGCCAACACATTTTACTCTTTATCTCAACTCATACGGGTTTTTGAGAATTCTTATAGGGTGGGTTATTTTCTTCAATATAGTAGTAGTTTTTGAAAAACATTTCCAAGATGTCGACTCGCAGCTTTCCTTGTTGAAATTGCATATTTCTTAATTAATCCACTTTTCGTTGCTGACACATTTTACTCTCTATCTTAACTCGTATGGGTTTTTGAGAATTCTTATTGGGTGATTTATTTCCTACAATTTAGTAGTAGTTTTTGAAAAATATTTCCAAGACGTAGCCTCGCAGCTTTCCTTATCAAAATTGCATTTTTCTATATTGACTCACTGTTCGTTGCTGGCACATTTTACTCTCTATCTTAACTCGTACGGGTTTTTGAGAATTCTTATAGGTTGGGTTATTTTCTTCAATATGGTAGTAATTTTTGAAAAACATTTCCAAGATGTAGACTCACAGCTTTCCTTGTCAAAATTGCATTTTTCTATATTGACCCACTGTTCCTTGCTGGCACATTTTACTCTCTATCTTAACTCGTACGGGTTTTTGAGAATTCTTATTGGGTGATTTATTTCCTACAATTTAGTAGTAGTTTTTGAAAAATATTTCCAAGACGTAGCCTCGCAGCTTTCCTTATCAAAATTGCATTTTTCTATATTGACTCACTGTTCGTTGCTGGCACATTTTACTCTCTATCTTAACTCCTACGGGTTTTTGAGAATTCTTATAGGTTGGGTTATTTTCTTCAATATGGTAGTAGTTTTTGAAAAATATTTCCAAGATGTAGACTCGCAGATTTCCTCGTCAAAATTGCATTTTTCTAAATTGACCCACTGTTCCTTGCTGGCACATTTTACTCTCTATCTTAACTCGTACGGGTTTTTGAGAATTCCTATGGGGCGAGTTATTTCCTACAATTTAGTAGTAGTTTTTGAAAAACATTTCCAACATGTAGCCTCGCAGATTTCCTTGTCAAAATTGCATATTTCTAGATTAACCCACTTTTCGTTGCTGACACATTTTACTCTTTATCTTAACTCGTACGGGTTTTTGAGAATTCTTATAGGGTGGGTTATTTTCTTCAATATAGTAGTAGTTTTTGAAAAATATTTCCAAGATGTAGACTCGCAGCTTTCCTTGCCAAAATTGCATTTTTCTATATTGACCCACTGTTCGTTGCTGGCACATTATACTCTCTATCTTAACTCGTAGGGGTTTTAGAGAATTCTTATGGGGTGAGTTATTTTCCACAATTTAGTAGTAGTTTTTGAAAAACATTTCCAGGATATAGACTCGCAGATTTCCTTGTCAAAATTGCATATTTCTAGATTAACCCACATTTCGTTGCTAACACATTTTACTCTTTATCTTAACTCGTACGGGTTCTTGAGAATTCTTATAGGTTGGGTTATTTTCTTCAATATAGCAGTAGTTTTTGAAAATATTTCCAAGATGTAGACTCGCAGATTTCCTCGTCAAAATTGCATATTTCTAGATTAACCCACTTTTCGTTGCTAACACATTTTATTCTTTATTTTAACTCGTACGGGTTTTTGAGAATTCTTATGGGGCAAGTTATTTTCTTCAATATAGTATTAGTTTTTGAAAAACATTTCCAAGATGTAGACTCGCAGCTTTCCTTGTCAGAATTGCATTATTCCATATTGACCCACTGTTCGTTGCTGGCACATTTTACTCTCTATCTTAACTCGTACTGGTTTTTGCGAATTCTTATGGGGTAAGTTATTTCCTACAATTTAGTAGTAGTTTTTGAAAAACATTTCCAAGATGTAGACTCGCAGATTTCCTTGTCAACATTGCATTTTTCTATATTGTCCCACTGTTCGTTACTAGCACATTTTACTCTTTATCTTAACTCGTACGGGTTTTTGAGAACCCTTAAATGGTGGGTTATTTTCTTCAATATAATAGTAGTTTTTAGAAAAACATTTTCAAGATGAATACTCGCAGCTTTCCTTGTCAAAATTACATATTTCTTAATTAATCCACTTTTCGTTGCTAACATATTTTACTCTCTGTCTTAACTCGTACTGGTTCTTGAGAATTCTTATAGGTTGGGTTATTTTCTTCAATATAGCAATAGTTTTTGAAAAATATTTTCAAGATGTAGACTCGCAGATTTCCTCGTCTAAATTGCATATTTCCAAATTAATCCACTTTTCGTTACTAACACATTTTACACTCTATCTTAACTCGTACGGGTTTTTGCGAATTTTTATGGGGTAAGTTATTTCCTACAATTTAGTAGTAGTTTTTGAAAAACATTTCCAGGATGTAGACTCGCAGATTTCCTTGTCAAAATTGCATATTTCTAGATTAACCCACTTTTCGTTGCTAACACATTTTACTCTTTATCTTAACTCGTACGGGTTTTTGAGAATTCTTATAGGGTGTGTTATTTTCTTCAATATAGTAGTAGTTTTTGAAAAACATTTCCAAGATGTCGACTCGCAGCTTTCGTTGTGGAAATTGCATATTTCTTAATTAATCCACTTTTCGTTGCTAACACATTTTACTCTCTATCTTAACTCGTACGAGTTTTTGAGAATTCTTATAGGGTGTGTTATTTTCTTCAATATAGTAGTAGTTTTTGAAAAACATTTCCAAGATGTCGACTCGCAGCTTTCCTTGCGGAAATTGCATATTTCTTAATTAATCCACTTTTCGTTGCTAACACATTTTACTCTCTATCTTAACTCGTACGAGTTTTTGAGAATTCTTATGGGGCGAGTTATTTTCTACAATTTAGTAGTAGTTTTTGAAAAACATTTCCAAGATGTACACTCGAAGATTTCCTTGTCAAAATTGCATATTTCTAGATTAACCCACTTTTCGTTGCTCACACATTTTATTCTTTATCTTAACTCGTACGGGTTTTTGAGAATTCTTATAGGGTGGGTTATTTTCTTCAATATAATAGTAGTTTTTGAAAAACATTTTCAAGATGTATACTCGCAGCTCTCCTTGTCAAAATTGCATATTCCTTAATTAATCCACTTTTCGTTGCTAACATATTTTACTCTCTGTCTTAACTCGTACGGGTTCTTGAGAATTCTTATAGGTTGGGTTATTTTTTTTAATATAGCAGTAGTTTTTGAAAAATATCCAAGATGTAGACTCGCAGATTTCCTCGTCAAAATTGCATATTTCTAGATTAACCCACTTTTCGTTGCTGACACAGTTTATTCTTTATCTTAACTCGTACGGGTTTTTGAGAATTCTTATAGGGTGGGTTATTTTCTTCAATCTAGTAGTAGTTTTTGAAAAACATTTCCAAGGTATGGTCTCGCAGCTTTCCTTTGTGGAAATTGCATATTTCTAAGTTAACCCACTTTTCGTTGCCAACACATTTTACTCTTTATCTCAACTCATACGGGTTTTTGAGAATTCTTATAGGGTGGGTTTTTTTCTTCATTATAGTAGTAGTTTTTGAAAAACATTTCCAAGATGTCGACTCGCAGCTTTCCTTGTGGAAATTGCATATTTCTTAATTAATCCAATTTTCGTTGCTGACACATTTTACTCTCTATCTTAACTCGTACGGGTTTTTGAGAATTCTTATTGGGTGATTTATTTCCTACAATTTAGTAGTGGTTTTTTAAAAATATTTCCAAGACGTAGCCTCGCAGCTTTCCTTATCAAAATTGCATTTTTCTATATTGACTCACTGTTCGTTGCTGGCACATTTTACTCTCTATCTTAACTCGTACGGGTTTTTGAGAATTCTTATAGGTTGGGTTATTTTCTTCAATATAGCAGTAGTTTTTGAAAAATATTTCCAAGATGTAGACTCGCAGATTTCCTTGTCAAAATTGCATATTTCTAGATTAACCCACTTTTCGTTGCCAACACATTTTACTCTTTATCTCAACTCATACGGGTTTTTGAGAATTCTTATAGGTTGGGTTATTTTCTTCAATATAGCAGTAGTTTTTGAAAAATATTTTCAAGATGTAGACTCGCAGATTTCCTCGTCAAAATTGCATATTTCCAAATTAATCCACTTTTCGTTCCTAACACATTTTACACTCTATCTTAACTCGTACGGGTTTTTGCGAATTTTTATGGGGTAAATTATTTCCTACAATTTAGTAGTAGTTTTTGAAAAACATTTCCAGGATGTAGACTCGCAGATTTCCTTGTCAAAATTGCATATTTCTAGATTAACCCACTTTTCGTTGCTAACACATTTTACTCTTTATCTTAACTCGTATGGGTTCTTGAGAATTCTTATAGGTTGGGTTATTTTCTTCAATATGGTAGTAATTTTTGAAAAACATTTCCAAGATGTAGACTCACAGCTTTCCTTGTCAAAATTGCATTTTTCTATATTGACCCACTGTTCCTTGCTGGCACATTTTACTCTCTATCTTAACTCGTACGGGTTTTTGAGAATTCTTATTGGGTGATTTATTTCCTACAATTTAGTAGTAGTTTTTGAAAAATATTTCCAAGACGTAGCCTCGCAGCTTTCCTTATCAAAATTGCATTTTTCTATATTGACTCACTGTTCGTTGCTGGCACATTTTACTCTCTATCTTAACTCCTACGGGTTTTTGAGAATTCTTATAGGTTGGGTTATTTTCTTCAATATGGTAGTAGTTTTTGAAAAATATTTCCAAGATGTAGACTCGCAGATTTCCTCGTCAAAATTGCATTTTTCTAAATTGACCCACTGTTCCTTGCTGGCACATTTTACTCTCTATCTTAACTCGTACGGGTTTTTGAGAATTCCTATGGGGCGAGTTATTTCCTACAATTTAGTAGTAGTTTTTGAAAAACATTTCCAACATGTAGCCTCGCAGATTTCCTTGTCAAAATTGCATATTTCTAGATTAACCCACTTTTCGTTGCTGACACATTTTACTCTTTATCTTAACTCGTACGGGTTTTTGAGAATTCTTATAGGGTGGGTTATTTTCTTCAATATAGTAGTAGTTTTTGAAAAATATTTCCAAGATGTAGACTCGCAGCTTTCCTTGCCAAAATTGCATTTTTCTATATTGACTCACTGTTCGTTGCTGGCACATTTTACTCTCTATCTTAACTCGTACGGGTTTTTGAGAATTCTTATAGGTTGGGTTATTTTCTTCAATATAGCAGTAGTTTTTGAAAAATATTTCCAAGATGTAGACTCGCAGATTTCCTTGTCAAAATTGCATATTTCTAGATTAACCCACTTTTCGTTGCTAACACATTTTACTCTTTATCTTAGCTCGTACGGATTTTTGAGAATTCTTATAGGGTGGGTTATTTTATTCAATATAGTGGTAGTTTTGAAAAACATTTCCAAGATGTAGACTCGCAGCTTTCCTTGTCAAAATTGCATTTTTCTATATTGACCCACCCTTCGTTGCTGGCACATTTTACTCTCTATCTTAACTCGTACGGGTTTTTGAGAATTCTTATGGGGTGAGTTATTTTCTACAATTTAGTAGTAGTTTTTGAAAAACATTTCCAAGATGTAGACTCGCAGCTCTCTTTGTCAAAATTGCATTTTTCTATATTGACCCACTGTTCGTTGCTGGCACATTATACTCTCTATCTTAACTCGTACGGGTTTTTGAGAATTCTTATGGGGTGAGTTATTTTCCACAATTTAGTAGTAGTTTTTGAAAAATTTTTCCAAGGTGTAAACTCGCAGCTTTCCTTGCGGAAATTGCATTTTTCTAAATTAATCCACTTTTCGTTGCTAACACATTTTACTCTCTTTCTTAACTCGTACGGGTTTTTGAGAATTCTTATGGGGCGAGTTATTTTCTACAATTTAGTAGTAGTTTTTGAAAAACATTTCCAAGATGTACACTCGAAGATTTCCTTGTCAAAATTGCATATTTCTAGATTAACCCACTTTTCGTTGCTCACACATTTTATTCTTTATCTTAACTCGTACGGGTTTTTGAGAATTCTTATAGGGTGGGTTATTTTCTTCAATATAATAGTAGTTTTTGAAAAACATTTTCAAGATGTATACTCGCAGCTTTCCTTGTCAAAATTGCATATTCCTTAATTAATCCACTTTTCGTTGCTAACATATTTTACTCTCTGTCTTAACTCGTACGGGTTCTTGAGAATTCTTATAGGTTGGGTTATTTTCTTCAATATAGCAGTAGTTTTTGAAAATATTTTCAAGATGTAGACTCGCAGATTTCCTCGTCAAAATTGCATATTTCCAAATTAATCCACTTTTCGTTTATAACACATTTTACACTCTATCTTAACTCGTACGGGTTTTTGCAAATTTTTATGGGGTAAGTTATTTCCTACAATTTAGTAGTAGTTTTGGAAAAATATTTCCAAGGTGTGGACTCACAGCTTTCCTTGTCAAAATTGCATTTTTCTATAATGACCCACTGTTCGTTGCTGGCACATTATACTCTCTATCTTAACTCGTACGGGTTTTTGATAATTCTTATGGGGTTAGTTATTTTCTACAATTTAATAGTAGTTTTTGAAAAACATTTCCAAGGTGTAGACTTGCAGCTTTCCTTGCGGAAATTGCATTTTTCTAAATTAATCCACTTTTCGTTGCTAACACATTTTCCTCTCTATCTTAACTCGTACGGGTTTTTGAGAATTCTTATTGGGTGATTTATTTCCTACAATTTAGTAGTAGTTTTTGAAAAATATTTCCAAGACGTAGCCTCGCAGCTTTCCTTATCAAAATTGCATTTTTCTATATTGACTCACTGTTCGTTGCTGGCACATTTTACTCTCTATCTTAACTCCTACGGGTTTTTGAGAATTCTTATAGGTTGGGTTATTTTCTTCAATATGGTAGTAGTTTTTGAAAAATATTTCCAAGATGTAGACTCGCAGATTTCCTCGTCAAAATTGCATTTTTCTAAATTGACCCACTGTTCCTTGCTGGCACATTTTACTCTCTATCTTAACTCGTACGGGTTTTTGAGAATTCCTATGGGGTGAGTTATTTTCTACAATTTAGTAGTAGTTTTTGAAAAACTTTTCCAAGGTGTAAACTCGCAGCTTTCCTTGCGAAAATTGCATTTTTCTAAATTAATCCACTTTTCGTTGCTAACACATTTTACTCTCTATCTTAACTCGTACGGGTTTTTAAGAATTCTTATGGGGCGAGTTATTTCCTACAATTTAGTAGTAGTTTTTGAAAAACATTTCCAACATGTAGACTCGCAGATTTCCTTGTCAAAATTGCATATTTCTAGATTAACCCACTTTTCGTTGCTGACACATTTTACTCTTTATCTTAACTCGTACGGGTTTTTGAGAATTCTTATAGGGTGGGTTATTTTCTTCAATATAGTAGTAGTTTTTGAAAAATATTTCCAAGATGTAGACTCGCAGCTTTCCTTGCCAAAATTGCATTTTTCTATATTGACCCACTGTTCGTTGCTGGCACATTATACTCTCTATCTTAACTCGTAGGGGTTTTTGAGAATTCTTATGGGGTGAGTTATTTTCCACAATTTAGTAGTAGTTTTTGAAAAATTTTTCCAAGGTGTAGACGCGCAGCTTTCCTTGCGGAAATTGCATTTTTCTAAATTAATCCACTTTTCGTTGCTAACACATTTTACTCTCTATCTTAACTCGTACGGGTTTTTGAGAATTCTTATAGGGCGAGTTATTTTCTACAATTTAGTAGTAGTTTTTGAAAAACATTTCCAGGATGTAGTCTCGCAGATTTCCTTGTCAAAATTGCATATTTCTAGATTAACCCACATTTCGTTGCTAACACATTTTACCCTTTATCTTAACTCGTACGGGTTCTTGAGAATTCTTATAGGTTGGGTTAATTTCTTCAATATAGCAGTAGTTTTTGAAAATATTTCCAAGATGTAGACTCGCAGATTTCCTCGTCAAAATTGCATATTTCTAGATTAACCCACTTTTCGTTACTAACACATTTTATTCTTTATTTTAACTCGTACGGGTTTTTGAGAATTCTTATGGGGCAAGTTATTTTCTTCAATATAGTATTAGTTTTTGAAAAACATTTCCAAGATGTAGACTCGCAGCTTTCCTTGTCAGAATTGCATTTTTCCATATTGACCCTCTGTTCGTTGCTGGCACATTTTACTCTCTATCTTAACTCGTACTGGTTTTTGCGAATTCTTATGGGGTAAGTTATTTCCTACAATTTAGTAGTAGTTTTTGAAAAACATTTCCAAGATGTAGACTCGCAGATTTCCTTGTCAACATTGCATTTTTCTATATTGTCCCACTGTTCGTTACTAGCACATTTTACTCTTTATCTTAACTCGTACGGGTTTTTGAGAACCCTTAAAGGGTGGGTTATTTTCTTCAATATAATAGTAGTTTTTAGAAAAACATTTTCAAGATGTATACTCGCAGCTTTCTTTGTCAAAATTACATATTTCTTAATTAATCCACTTTTCGTTGCTAACATATTTTACTCTCTGTCTTAACTCGTACGGGTTCTTGAGAATTCTTATAGGTTGGGTTATTTTCTTCAATATAGCAGTAGTTTTTGAAAAATATTTTCAAGATGTAGACTCGCAGATTTCCTCGTCAAAATTGCATATTTCCAAATTAATCCACTTTTCGTTACTAACACATTTTACACTCTATCTTAACTCGTACGGGTTTTTGCGAATTTTTATGGGGTAAGTTATTTCCTACAATTTAGTAGTAGTTTTTGAAAAACATTTCCAGGATGTAGACTCGCAGATTTCCTCGTCTAAATTGCATATTTCCAAATTAATCCACTTTTCGTTACTAACACATTTTACACTCTATCTTAACTCGTACGGGTTTTTGCGAATTTTTATGGGGTAAGTTATTTCCTACAATTTAGTAGTAGTTTTTGAAAAACATTTCCAGGATGTAGACTCGCAGATTTCCTTGTCAAAATTGCATATTTCTAGATTAACCCACTTTTCGTTGCTAACACATTTTACTCTTTATCTTAACTCGTACGGGTTCTTGAGAATTCTTATAGGTTGGGTTATTTTCTTCAATATAGCAGTAGTTTTTGAAAAATATTTCCAAGATGTAGACTCGCAGATTTCCTCGTCAAAATTGCATATTTCTAGATTAACCACTTTTCGTTGCTGACACATTTTACTCTTTATCTTAACTCGTACGGGTTTTTTGAGAATTCTTATAGGGTGTGTTATTTTCTTCAATATAGTAGTAGTTTTTGAAAAACATTTCCAAGATGTCGACTCGCAGCTTTCCTTGTGGAAATTGCATATTTCTTAATTAATCCACTTTTCGTTGCTAACACATTTTACTCTCTATCTTAACTCGTACGGGTTTTTGAGAATTCTTATAGGTTGGGTTATTTTCTTCAATATAGCAGTAGTTTTTGAAAAATATTTGCAAGATGTAAACTCGCAGATTTCCTCGTCAAAATTGCATATTTCCAAATTAATCCATTTTTCGTTACTAACACATTTTACACTCTATCTTAACTCGTACGGGTTTTTGCGAATTCTTATGGGGTAAGTTATTTCCTACAATTTAGTAGTAGTTTTTGAAAAATATTTCCAAGATGTAGCCTCGCAGCTTTCCTTGTCAAAATTGCATTTTTCTATATTGACCCACCCTTCGTTGCTGGCACATTTTACTCTCTATCTTAACTCGTACGGGTTTTTGAGAATTCTTATTGGGTGAGTTATTTCCAAGACGTAGCCTCGCAGCTTTCCTTATCAAAATTGCATTTTTCTATATTAACTCACTGTTCGTTTCTGGCACATTATACTCTCTATCTTAACTCGTACGGGTTTTTGAGAATTCTTATAGGGTGGATTATTTTCTTCAATATAGTAGTAGTTTTTGAAAAACATTTCCAAGATGTAGCCTCGCAGCTTTCCTTGTCAAAATTGCATTTTTCTATATTGACCCACCCTTCGTTGCTGGCACATTTTACTCTCTATCTTAACTCGTACGGGTTTTTGTGAATTCTTGTGGGATGAGTTATTTTTTACAATTTACTAGTGGTTTTTTGAAAGACATATTCAAGATGTATACTCGCAGCTTTCCTTGTCAAAATTGCATATTTCTTAATTAATCCACTTTTCGTTGCTAACATATTTTACTCTCTGTCTTAACTCGTACGGGTTCTTGAGAATTCTTATAGGTTGGGTTATTTTCTTCAATATAGCAGTAGTTTTTGAAAAATATTTTCAAGATGTAGACTCGCAGATTTCCTCGTCAAAATTGCATATTTCCAAATTAATCCACTTTTCGTTTATAACACATTTTACACTCTATCTTAACTCGTACGGGTTTTTGCAAATTTTTATGGGGTAAGTTATTTCCTACAATTTAGTAGTAGTTTTGGAAAAATATTTCCAAGGTGTGGACTCACAGCTTTCCTTGTCAAAATTGCATTTTTCTAGATTAACCCACTTTTCGTTGCTAACACATTTTATTCTTTATCATAACTCGTACGGGTTTTTGAAAATTCTTATAGGGTGGGTTATTTTCTTCAATATAGTAGTAGTTTTTGAAAAACATTTCCAAGATGTCGACTCGCAGCTTTCCTTGTGGAAATTGCATATTTCTTAATTAATCCACTTTTCGTTGCTAACACATTTTACTCTCTATCTTAACTCGTACGGGTTTTTGAGAATTCTTATAGGTTGGGTTATTTTCTTCAATATAGCAGTAGTTTTTGAAAAATATTTCCAAGATGTAGACTCGCAGATTTCCTTGTCAAAATTGCATATTTCTAGATTAACCCACTTTCCGTTGCTAACACATTTTACTCTTTATCTTAGCTCGTACGGATTTTTGAGAATTCTTATAGGGTGGGTTATTTTATTCAATATAGTGGTAGTTTTTGAAAAACATTTCCAAGATGTAGACTCGCAGCTTTCCTTGTCAAAATTGCATTTTTCTTTATTGACCCACCCTTCGTTGCTGGCACATTTTACTCTCTATCTTAACTCGTACGGGTTTTTGAGAATTCTTATGGGGTGAGTTATTTTCTACAATTTAGTAGTAGTTTTTGAAAAACATTTCCAAGATGTAGACTCGCAGCTCTCTTTGTCAAAATTGCATTTTTCTATATTGACCCACTGTTCGTTGCTGGCACATTATACTCTCTATCTTAACTCGTACGGTTTTTGAGAATTCTTATGGGGTGAGTTATTTTCCACAATTTAGTAGTAGTTTTTGAAAAATTTTTCCAAGGTGTAAACTCGCAGCTTTCCTTGCGGAAATTGCATTTTTCTAAATTAATCCACTTTTCGTTGCTAACACATTTTACTCTCTTTCTTAACTCGTACGGGTTTTTGAGAATTCTTATGGGGCGAGTTATTTTCTACAATTTAGTAGTAGTTTTTGAAAAACATTTCCAAGATGTACACTCGAAGATTTCCTTGTCAAAATTGCATATTTCTAGATTAACCCACTTTTCGTTGCTCACACATTTTATTCTTTATCTTAACTCGTACGGGTTTTTGAGAATTCTTATAGGGTGGGTTATTTTCTTCAATATAATAGTAATTTTTGAAAAACATTTTCAAGATGTATACTCGCAGCTTTCCTTGTCAAAATTGCATATTCTTTAATTAATCCACTTTTCGTTGCTAACATATTTTACTCTCTGTCTTAACTCGTACGGGTTCTTGAGAATTCTTATAGGTTGGGTTATTTTTTTTAATATAGCAGTAGTTTTTAAAAATATCCAAGATGTAGACTCGCAGATTTCCTCGTCAAAATTGCATATTTCTAGATTAACCCACTTTTCGTTGCTGACACATTTTACTCTTTATCTTAACTCGTACGGGTTTTTGAGAATTCTTATAGGGTGGGTTATTTTCTTCAATATAGTAGTAGTTTTTGAAAAATATTTCCAAGATGTAGACTCGCAGCTTTCCTTGCCAAAATTGCATTTTTCTATATTGACCCACTGTTCGTTGCTGGCACATTATACTCTCTATCTTAACTCGTAGGGGTTTTAGAGAATTCTTATGGGGTGAGTTATTTTCCACAATTTAGTAGTAGTTTTTGAAAAACATTTCCAGGATATAGACTCGCAGATTTCCTTGTCAAAATTGCATATTTCTAGATTAACCCACATTTCGTTGCTAACACATTTTACTCTTTATCTTAACTCGTACGGGTTCTTGAGAATTCTTATAGGTTGGGTTATTTTCTTCAATATAGCAGTAGTTTTTGAAAATATTTCCAAGATGTAGACTCGCAGATTTCCTCGTCAAAATTGCATATTTATAGATTAACCCACTTTTCGTTGCTAACACATTTTATTCTTTATTTTAACTCGTACGGGTTTTTGAGAATTCTTATGGGGCAAGTTATTTTCTTCAATATAGTATTAGTTTTTGAAAAACATTTCCAAGATGTAGACTCGCAGCTTTCCTTGTCAGAATTGCATTTTTCCATATTGACCCACTGTTCGTTGCTGGCACATTTTACTCTCTATCTTAACTCGTACTGGTTTTTGCGAATTCTTATGGGGTAAGTTATTTCCTACAATTTAGTAGTAGTTTTTGAAAAACATTTCCAAGATGTAGACTCGCAGATTTCCTTGTCAACATTGCATTTTTCTATATTGTCCCACTGTTCGTTACTAGCACATTTTACTCTTTATCTTAACTCGTACGGGTTTTTGAGAACCCTTAAATGGTGGGTTATTTTCTTCAATATAATAGTAGTTTTTAGAAAAACATTTTCAAGATGAATACTCGCAGCTTTCCTTGTCAAAATTACATATTTCTTAATTAATCCACTTTTCGTTGCTAACATATTTTACTCTCTGTCTTAACTCGTACTGGTTCTTGAGAATTCTTATAGGTTGGGTTATTTTCTTCAATATAGCAATAGTTTTTGAAAAATATTTTCAAGATGTAGACTCGCAGATTTCCTCGTCTAAATTGCATATTTCCAAATTAATCCACTTTTCGTTACTAACACATTTTACACTCTATCTTAACTCGTACGGGTTTTTGCGAATTCTTATGGGGTAAGTTATTTCCTACAATTTAGTAGTAGTTTTTGAAAAATATTTCCAAAATGTAGACTCGCACATTTCCTCGTCAAAATTGCATATTTCTAGATTAACCCACTTTCCGTTGCTAACACATTTTACTCTTTATCTTAGCTCGTACAGGTTTTTGAGAATTCTTATAGGGTGGGTTATTTTATTCAATATAGTGGTAGTTTTTGAAAAACATTTCCAAGATGTAGACTCGCAGATTTCCTCGTCAAAATTGCATATTTCTAGATTAACCCACTTTTCGTTGCTGACACATTTTACTCTTTATCTTAACTCGTACGGGTTTTTGAGAATTCTTATAGGGTGGGTTATTTTCTTCAATATAGTAGTAGTTTTTGAAAATATTTCCAAGATGTAGTCTTGCAGATTTCCTTTTCAAAATTGCATTTTTCTATTTTGACCCACTGTTCGTTGCTGGCACATTATTCTCTCTATCTTAACTCGTTCGGGTTTTTGAGAATTCTTATGGGGTGAGTTATTTTCTACAATTTAGTAGTAGTTTTTAAAAAACTTATCCAAGGTGTAGACTCGCAGCTTTCCTTGCGGAAATTGCATTTTTCTAAATTAATCCACTTTTCGTTGCTAACACATTTTACTCTCTATCTTAACTCGTATGGGTTTTTGAGAACTCTTATAGGGTGGATTATTTTCTTCAATATAGAAGTAGTTTATGAAAAATATTTCCAAGATGTAGACTCGCAGCTTTCCTTGTCAAAATTGCGTTTTTCTAAATTGACCCAATGTTCATTGCTGGCACATTTTACTCTCTATCTTAACTCGTACGGGTTTTTGAGCATTCTTATTGGGTGAGTTATTTCCTACAATTTAGTAGTAGTTTTTGAAAAATATTTCCAAGATGTAGACTCGCAGATTTCCTTGTCAAAATTGCATATTTCTAGATTAACCCACTTTTCGTTGCTAACACATTTTACTCTTTATCTTAACTCGTACGGGTTCTTGAGAATTCTTATAGGTTGGGTTATTTTCTTCAATATAGCAGTAGTTTTTGAAAAATATTTCCAAGATGTAGACTCGCAGATTTCCTTGTCAAAATTGCATATTTCTAGATTAACCCACTTTTCGTTGCTAACACATTTTATTCTTTATCATAACTCGTACGGGTTTTTGAAAATTCTTATAGGGTGGGTTATTTTCTTCAATATAGTAGTAGTTTTTGAAAAACATTTCCAAGATGTCGACTCGCAGATTTCCTTGTGGAAATTGCATATTTCTTAATTAATCCACTTTTCGTTGCTAACACATTTTACTCTCTATCTTAACTCGTACGGGTTTTTGAGAATTCTTATAGGTTGGGTTATTTTCTTCAATATAGCAGTAGTTTTTGAAAAATATTTCCAAGATGTAGACTCGCAGATTTCCTCGTCAAAATTGCATATTTCCAAATTAATCCATTTTTCGTTACTAACACATTTTACACCCTATCTTAACTCGTACGGGTTTTTGCGAATTCTTATGGGGTAAGTTATTTCCTACAATTTAGTAGTAGTTTTTGAAAAATATTTCCAAGATGTAGACTCGCAGATTTCCTTGTCAAAATTGCATATTTCTAGATTAACCCACTTTCCGTTGCTAACACATTTTACTCTTTATCTTAGCTCGTACGGATTTTTGAGAATTCTTATAGGGTGGGTTATTTTATTCAATATAGTGGTAGTTTTTGAAAAACATTTCCAAGATGTAGACTCGCAGCTTTCCTTGTCAAAATTGCATTTTTCTATATTGACCCACCCTTCGTTGCTGGCACATTTTACTCTCTATCTCAACTCGTACGGGTTTTTGAGAATTCTTATGGGGTGAGTTATTTTCTACAATTTAGTAGTAGTTTTTGAAAAACATTTCCAAGATGTAGACTCGCAGCTCTCTTTGTCAAAATTGCATTTTTCTATATTGACCCACTGTTCGTTGCTGGCACATTATACTCTCTATCTTAACTCGTACGGGTTTTTGAGAATTCTTATGGGGTGAGTTATTTTCCACAATTTAGTAGTAGTTTTTGAAAAATTTTTCCAAGGTGTAAACTCGCAGCTTTCCTTGCGGAAATTGCATTTTTCTAAATTAATCCACTTTTCGTTGCTAACACATTTTACTCTCTTTCTTAACTCGTACGGGTTTTTGAGAATTCTTATGGGGCGAGTTATTTTCTACAATTTAGTAGTAGTTTTTGAAAAACATTTCCAAGATGTACACTCGAAGATTTCCTTGTCAAAATTGCATATTTCTAGATTAACCCACTTTTCGTTGCTCACACATTTTATTCTTTATCTTAACTCGTACGGGTTTTTGAGAATTCTTATAGGGTGGGTTATTTTCTTCAATATAATAGTAATTTTTGAAAAACATTTTCAAGATGTATACTCGCAGCTTTCCTTGTCAAAATTGCATATTCTTTAATTAATCCACTTTTCGTTGCTAACATATTTTACTCTCTGTCTTAACTCGTACGGGTTCTTGAGAATTCTTATAGGTTGGGTTATTTTTTTTAATATAGCAGTAGTTTTTAAAAATATCCAAGATGTAGACTCGCAGATTTCCTCGTCAAAATTGCATATTTCTAGATTAACCCACTTTTCGTTGCTGACACAGTTTATTCTTTATCTTAACTCGTACGGGTTTTTGAGAATTCTTATAGGGTGGGTTATTTTCTTCAATATAGTAGTAGTTTTTGAAAAACATTTCCAAGGTATGGTCTCGCAGCTTTCCTTTGTGGAAATTGCATATTTCTAAGTTAACCCACTTTTCGTTGCCAACACATTTTACTCTTTATCTCAACTCATACGGGTTTTTGAGAATTCTTATAGGGTGGGTTTTTTTCTTCAATATAGTAGTAGTTTTTGAAAAACATTTCCAAGATGTCGACTCGCAGCTTTCCTTGTGGAAATTGCATATTTCTTAATTAATCCACTTTTCGTTGCTGACACATTTTACTCTCTATCTTAACTCGTACGGGTTTTTGAGAATTCTTATTGGGTGATTTATTTCCTACAATTTAGTAGTAGTTTTTGAAAAATATTTCCAAGACGTAGCCTCGCAGCTTTCCTTATCAAAATTGCATTTTTCTATATTGACTCACTGTTCGTTGCTGGCACATTTTACTCTCTATCTTAACTCGTACGGGTTTTTGAGAATTCTTATAGGTTGGGTTATTTTCTTCAATATGGTAGTAATTTTTGAAAAACATTTCCAAGATGTAGACTCACAGCTTTCCTTGTCAAAATTGCATTTTTCTATATTGACCCACTGTTCCTTGCTGGCACATTTTACTCTCTATCTTAACTCGTACGGGTTTTTGAGAATTCTTATTGGGTGATTTATTTCCTACAATTTAGTAGTAGTTTTTGAAAAATATTTCCAAGACGTAGCCTCGCAGCTTTCCTTATCAAAATTGCATTTTTCTATATTGACTCACTGTTCGTTGCTGGCACATTTTACTCTCTATCTTAACTCCTACGGGTTTTTGAGAATTCTTATAGGTTGGGTTATTTTCTTCAATATGGTAGTAGTTTTTGAAAAATATTTCCAAGATGTAGACTCGCAGATTTCCTCGTCAAAATTGCATTTTTCTAAATTGACCCACTGTTCCTTGCTGGCACGTTTTACTCTCTATCTTAACTCGTACGGGTTTTTGAGAATTCCTATGGGGTGAGTTATTTTCTACAATTTAGTAGTAGTTTTTGAAAAACTTTTCCAAGGTGTAAACTCGCAGCTTTCCTTGCGAAAATTGCATTTTTCTAAATTAATCCACTTTTCGTTGCTAACACATTTTACTCTCTATCTTAACTCGTACGGGTTTTTGAGAATTCTTATGGGGCGAGTTATTTCCTACAATTTAGTAGTAGTTTTTGAAAAACATTTCCAACATGTAGACTCGCAGATTTCCTTGTCAAAATTGCATATTTCTAGATTAACCCACTTTTCGTTGCTGACACATTTTACTCTTTATCTTAACTCGTACGGGTTTTTGAGAATTCTTATAGGGTGGGTTATTTTCTTCAATATAGTAGTAGTTTTTGAAAAATATTTCCAAGATGTAGACTCGCAGCTTTCCTTGCCAAAATTGCATTTTTCTATATTGACCCACTCTTCGTTGCTGGCACATTATACTCTCTATCTTAACTCGTAGGGGTTTTTGAGAATTCTTATGGGGTGAGTTATTTTCCACAATTTAGTAGTAGTTTTTGAAAAATTTTTCCAAGGTGTAGACGCGCAGCTTTCCTTGCGGAAATTGCATTTTTCTAATTTAATCCACTTTTCGTTGCTAACACATTTTACTCTCTATCTTAACTCGTACGGGTTTTTGAGAATTCTTATGGGGCGAGTTATTTTCTACAATTTAGTAGTAGTTTTTGAAAAACATTTCCAGGATGTAGACTCGCAGATTTACTTGTCAAAATTGCATATTTCTAGATTAACCCACATTTCGTTGCTAACACATTTTACTCTTTATCTTAACTCGTACGGGTTCTTGAGAATTCTTATAGGTTGGGTTATTTTCTTCAATATAGCAGTAGTTTTTGAAAAATATTTCCAAGATGTAGACTCGCAGCTTTCCTTGCCAAAATTGCATTTTTCTATATTGACCCACTGTTCGTTGCTGGCACATTATACTCTCTATCTTAACTCGTAGGGGTTTTTGAGAATTCTTATGGGGTGAGTTATTTTCCACAATTTAGTAGTAGTTTTTGAAAAATTTTTCCAAGGTGTAGACGCGCAGCTTTCCTTGCGGAAATTGCATTTTTCTAAATTAATCCACTTTTCGTTGCTAACACATTTTACTCTCTATCTTAACTCGTACGGGTTTTTGAGAATTCTTATGGGGCGAGTTATTTTCTACAATTTAGTAGTAGTTTTTGAAAAACATTTCCAGGATGTAGACTCGCAGATTTCCTTGTCAAAATTGCATATTTCTAGATTAACCCACATTTCGTTGCTAACACATTTTACTCTTTATCTTAACTCGTACGGGTTCTTGAGAATTCTTATAGGTTGGGTTATTTTCTTCAATATAGCAGTAGTTTTTGAAAATATTTCCAAGATGTAGACTCGCAGATTTCCTCGTCAAAATTGCATATTTCTAGATTAACCCACTTTTCGTTGCTAACACATTTTATTCTTTATTTTAACTCGTACGGGTTTTTGAGAATTCTTATGGGGCAAGTTATTTTCTTCAATATAGTATTAGTTTTTGAAAACATTTCCAAGATGTAGACTCGCAGCTTTCCTTGTCAGAATTGCATTTTTCCATATTGACCCACTGTTCGTTGCTGGCACATTTTACTCTCTATCTTAACTCGTACTGGTTTTTGCGAATTCTTATGGGGTAAGTTATTTCCTACAATTTAGTAGTAGTTTTTGAAAAACATTTCCAAGATGTAGACTCGCAGATTTCCTTGTCAACATTGCATTTTTCTATATTGTCCCACTGTTCGTTACTAGCACATTTTACTCTTTATCTTAACTCGTACGGGTTTTTGAGAACCCTTAAATGGTGGGTTATTTTCTTCAATATAATAGTAGTTTTTAGAAAAACATTTTCAAGATGAATACTCGCAGCTTTCCTTGTCAAAATTACATATTTCTTAATTAATCCACTTTTCGTTGCTAACATATTTTACTCTCTGTCTTAACTCGTACTGGTTCTTGAGAATTCTTATAGGTTGGGTTATTTTCTTCAATATAGCAATAGTTTTTGAAAAATATTTTCAAGATGTAGACTCGCAGATTTCCTCGTCTAAATTGCATATTTCCAAATTAATCCACTTTTCGTTACTAACACATTTTACACTCTATCTTAACTCGTACGGGTTTTTGCGAATTTTTATGGGGTAAGTTATTTCCTACAATTTAGTAGTAGTTTTTGAAAAACATTTCCAGGATGTATTTCTTCAATATAGCAGTAGTTTTTGAAAAATATTTCCAAGATGTAGACTCGCAGATTTCCTCGTCAAAATTGCATATTTCCAAATTAATCCATTTTTCGTTACTAACACATTTTACACCCTATCTTAACTCGTACGGGTTTTTGCGAATTCTTATGGGGTAAGTTATTTCCTACAATTTAGTAGTAGTTTTTGAAAAATATTTCCAAGATGTAGACTCGCAGATTTCCTTGTCAAAATTGCATATTTCTAGATTAACCCACTTTCCGTTGCTAACACATTTTACTCTTTATCTTAGCTCGTACGGATTTTTGAGAATTCTTATAGGGTGGGTTATTTTATTCAATATAGTGGTAGTTTTTGAAAAACATTTCCAAGATGTAGACTCGCAGCTTTCCTTGTCAAAATTGCATTTTTCTATATTGACCCACCCTTCGTTGCTGGCACATTTACTCTCTATCTCAACTCGTACGGGTTTTTGAGAATTCTTATGGGGTGAGTTATTTTCTACAATTTAGTAGTAGTTTTTGAAAAACATTTCCAAGATGTAGACTCGCAGCTCTCTTTGTCAAAATTGCATTTTTCTATATTGACCCACTGTTCGTTGCTGGCACATTATACTCTCTATCTTAACTCGTACGGGTTTTTGAGAATTCTTATGGGGTGAGTTATTTTCCACAATTTAGTAGTAGTTTTTGAAAAATTTTTTCCAAGGTGTAAACTCGCAGCTTTCCTTGCGGAAATTGCATTTTTCTAAATTAATCCACTTTTCGTTGCTAACACATTTTACTCTCTTTCTTAACTCGTACGGGTTTTTGAGAATTCTTATGGGGCGAGTTATTTTCTACAATTTAGTAGTAGTTTTTGAAAAACATTTCCAAGATGTACACTCGAAGATTTCCTTGTCAAAATTGCATATTTCTAGATTAACCCACTTTTCGTTGCTCACACATTTTATTCTTTATCTTAACTCGTACGGGTTTTTGAGAATTCTTATAGGGTGGGTTATTTTCTTCAATATAATAGTAATTTTTGAAAAACATTTTCAAGATGTATACTCGCAGCTTTCCTTGTCAAAATTGCATATTCTTTAATTAATCCACTTTTCGTTGCTAACATATTTTACTCTCTGTCTTAACTCGTACGGGTTCTTGAGAATTCTTATAGGTTGGGTTATTTTTTTTAATATAGCAGTAGTTTTTAAAAATATCCAAGATGTAGACTCGCAGATTTCCTCGTCAAAATTGCATATTTCTAGATTAACCCACTTTTCGTTGCTGACACAGTTTATTCTTTATCTTAACTCGTACGGGTTTTTGAGAATTCTTATAGGGTGGGTTATTTTCTTCAATATAGTAGTAGTTTTTGAAAAACATTTCCAAGGTATGGTCTCGCAGCTTTCCTTTGTGGAAATTGCATATTTCTAAGTTAACCCACTTTTCGTTGCCAACACATTTTACTCTTTATCTCAACTCATACGGGTTTTTGAGAATTCTTATAGGGTGGGTTTTTTTTCTTCAATATAGTAGTAGTTTTTGAAAAACATTTCCAAGATGTCGACTCGCAGCTTTCCTTGTGGAAATTGCATATTTCTTAATTAATCCACTTTTCGTTGCTGACACATTTTACTCTCTATCTTAACTCGTACGGGTTTTTGAGAATTCTTATTGGGTGATTTATTTCCTACAATTTAGTAGTAGTTTTTGAAAAATATTTCCAAGACGTAGCCTCGCAGCTTTCCTTATCAAAATTGCATTTTTCTATATTGACTCACTGTTCGTTGCTGGCACATTTTACTCTCTATCTTAACTCTTACGGGTTTTTGAGAATTCTTATAGGTTGGGTTATTTTCTTCAATATGGTAGTAATTTTTGAAAAACATTTCCAAGATGTAGACTCACAGCTTTCCTTGTCAAAATTGCATTTTTCTATATTGACCCACTGTTCCTTGCTGGCACATTTTACTCTCTATCTTAACTCGTACGGGTTTTTGAGAATTCTTATTGGGTGATTTATTTCCTACAATTTAGTAGTAGTTTTTGAAAAATATTTCCAAGACGTAGCCTCGCAGCTTTCCTTATCAAAATTGCATTTTTCTATATTGACTCACTGTTCGTTGCTGGCACATTTTACTCTCTATCTTAACTCCTACGGGTTTTTGAGAATTCTTATAGGTTGGGTTATTTTCTTCAATATGGTAGTAGTTTTGAAAAATATTTCCAAGATGTAGACTCGCAGATTTCCTCGTCAAAATTGCATTTTTCTAAATTGACCCACTGTTCCTTGCTGGCACGTTTTACTCTCTATCTTAACTCGTACGGGTTTTTGAGAATTCCTATGGGGTGAGTTATTTTCTACAATTTAGTAGTAGTTTTTGAAAAACTTTTCCAAGGTGTAAACTCGCAGCTTTCCTTGCGAAAATTGCATTTTTCTAAATTAATCCACTTTTCGTTGCTAACACATTTTACTCTCTATCTTAACTCGTACGGGTTTTTGAGAATTCTTATGGGGCGAGTTATTTCCTACAATTTAGTAGTAGTTTTTGAAAAACATTTCCAACATGTAGACTCGCAGATTTCCTTGTCAAAATTGCATATTTCTAGATTAACCCACTTTTCGGTTGCTGACACATTTTACTCTTTATCTTAACTCGTACGGGTTTTTGAGAATTCTTATAGGGTGGGTTATTTTCTTCAATATAGTAGTAGTTTTTGAAAAATATTTCCAAGATGTAGACTCGCAGCTTTCCTTGCCAAAATTGCATTTTTCTATATTGACCCACTCTTCGTTGCTGGCACATTATACTCTCTATCTTAACTCGTAGGGGTTTTTGAGAATTCTTATGGGGTGAGTTATTTTCCACAATTTAGTAGTAGTTTTTGAAAAATTTTTCCAAGGTGTAGACGCGCAGCTTTCCTTGCGGAAATTGCATTTTTCTAATTTAATCCACTTTTCGTTGCTAACACATTTTACTCTCTATCTTAACTCGTACGGGTTTTTGAGAATCTTATGGGGCGAGTTATTTTCTACAATTTAGTAGTAGTTTTTGAAAAACATTTCCAGGATGTAGACTCGCAGATTTACTTGTCAAAATTGCATATTTCTAGATTACCCACATTTCGTTGCTAACACATTTTACTCTTTATCTTAACTCGTACGGGTTCTTGAGAATTCTTATAGGGTTGGGTTATTTTCTTCAATATAGCAGTAGTTTTTTGAAAATATTTCCAAGATGTAGACTCGCAGCTTTCCTTGCCAAAATTGCATTTTTCTATATTGACCCACTGTTCGTTGCTGGCACATTATACTCTCTATCTTAACTCGTAGGGGTTTTTGAGAATTCTTATGGGGTGAGTTATTTTCCACAATTTAGTAGTAGTTTTTGAAAAATTTTTCCAAGGTGTAGACGCGCAGCTTTCCTTGCGGAAATTGCATTTTTCTAAATTAATCCACTTTTCGTTGCTAACACATTTTACTCTCTATCTTAACTCGTACGGGTTTTTGAGAATTCTTATGGGGCGAGTTATTTTCTACAATTTAGTAGTAGTTTTTGAAAAACATTTCCAGGATGTAGACTCGCAGATTTCCTTGTCAAAATTGCATATTTCTAGATTAACCCACATTTCGTTGCTAACACATTTTACTCTTTATCTTAACTCGTACGGGTTCTTGAGAATTCTTATAGGTTGGGTTATTTTCTTCAATATAGCAGTAGTTTTTGAAAATATTTCCAAGATGTAGACTCGCAGATTTCCTCGTCAAAATTGCATATTTCTAGATTAACCCACTTTCGTTGCTAACACATTTTATTCTTTATTTTAACTCGTACGGGTTTTTGAGAATTCTTATGGGGCAAGTTATTTTCTTCAATATAGTATTAGTTTTTGAAAAACATTTCCAAGATGTAGACTCGCAGCTTTCCTTGTCAGAATTGCATTTTTCCATATTGACCCACTGTTCGTTGCTGGCACATTTTACTCTCTATCTTAACTCGTACTGGTTTTTGCGAATTCTTATGGGGTAAGTTATTTCCTACAATTTAGTAGTAGTTTTTGAAAAACATTTCCAAGATGTAGACTCGCAGATTTCCTTGTCAACATTGCATTTTTCTATATTGTCCCACTGTTCGTTACTAGCACATTTTACTCTTTATCTTAACTCGTACGGGTTTTTGAGAACCCTTAAATGGTGGGTTATTTTCTTCAATATAATAGTAGTTTTTAGAAAAACATTTTCAAGATGAATACTCGCAGCTTTCCTTGTCAAAATTACATATTTCTTAATTAATCCACTTTTCGTTGCTAACATATTTTACTCTCTGTCTTAACTCGTACTGGTTCTTGAGAATTCTTATAGGTTGGGTTATTTTCTTCAATATAGCAATAGTTTTTGAAAAATATTTTCAAGATGTAGACTCGCAGATTTCCTCGTCTAAATTGCATATTTCCAAATTAATCCACTTTTCGTTACTAACACATTTTACACTCTATCTTAACTCGTACGGGTTTTTGCGAATTTTTATGGGGTAAGTTATTTCCTACAATTTAGTAGTAGTTTTTGAAAAACATTTCCAGGATGTAGACTCGCAGATTTCCTTGTCAAAATTGCATATTTCTAGATTAACCCACTTTTCGTTGCTAACACATTTTACTCTTTATCTTAACTCGTACGGGTTTTTGAGAATTCTTATAGGGTGTGTTATTTTCTTCAATATAGTAGTAGTTTTTGAAAAACATTTCCAAGATGTCGACTCGCAGCTTTCGTTGTGGAAATTGCATATTTCTTAATTAATCCACTTTTCGTTGCTAACACATTTTACTCTCTATCTTAACTCGTACGAGTTTTTGAGAATTCTTATAGGGTGTGTTATTTTCTTCAATATAGTAGTAGTTTTTGAAAAACATTTCCAAGATGTCGACTCGCAGCTTTCGTTGTGGAAATTGCATATTTCTTAATTAATCCACTTTTCGTTGCTAACACATTTTACTCTCTATCTTAACTCGTACGAGTTTTTGAGAATTCTTATAGGTTGGGTTATTTTCTTCAATATAGCAGTAGTTTTTGAAAAATATTTGCAAGATGTAGACTCGCAGATTTCCTCGTCAAAATTGCATATTTCCAAATTAATCCATTTTTCGTTACTAACACATTTTACACTCTATCTTAACTCGTACGGGTTTTTGCGAATTCTTATGGGGTAAGTTATTTCGTACAATTTAGTAGTAGTTTTTGAAAAATATTTCCAAGATGTAGCCTCGCAGCTTTCCTTGTCAAAATTGCATTTTTCTATATTGACCCACCCTTCGTTGCTGGCACATTTTACTCTCTATCTTAACTCGTACGGGTTTTTGAGAATTCTTATGGGGTGAGTTATTTCTACAATTTAGTAGTAGTTTTTGAAAAACATTTCCAAGATGTAGACTCGCAGCTCTCTTTGTCAAAATTGCATTTTTCTATATTGACCCACTGTTCGTTGCTGGCACATTATACTCTCTATCTTAACTCGTACCGGTTTTTGAGAATTCTTATGGGGTGAGTTATTTTCCACAATTTAGTAGTAGTTTTTGAAAAATTTTTCCAAGGTGTAAACTCGCAGCTTTCCTTGCGGAAATTGCATTTTTCTAAATTAATCCTCTTTTCGTTGCTAACACATTTTACTCTCTTTTCTTAACTCGTACGGGTTTTTGAGAATTCTTATGGGGCGAGTTATTTTCTACAATTTAGTAGTAGTTTTTGAAAAACATTTCCAAGATGTACACTCGAAGATTTCCTTGTCAAAATTGCATATTTCTAGATTAACCCACTTTTCGTTGCTCACACATTTTATTCTTTATCTTAACTCGTACGGGTTTGTGAGAATTCTTATAGGGTGGGTTATTTTCTTCAATATAATAGTAGTTTTTGAAAACATTTTCAAGATGTATACTCGCAGCTTTCCTTGTCAAAATTGCATATTCCTTAATTAATCCACTTTTCGTTGCTAACATATTTTACTCTCTGTCTTAACTCGTACGGGTTCTTGCGAATTCTTATAGGTTGGGTTATTTTTTTTAATATAGCAGTAGTTTTTGAAAAATATCCAAGATGTAGACTCGCAGATTTCCTCGTCAAAATTGCATATTTCTAGATTAACCCACTTTTCGTTGCTGACACAGTTTATTCTTTATCTTAACTCGTACGGGTTTTTGAGAATTCTTATAGGGTGGGTTATTTTCTTCAATATAGTAGTAGTTTTTGAAAAACATTTCCAAGGTATGGTCTCGCAGCTTTCCTTTGTGGAAATTGCATATTTCTAAGTTAACCCACTTTTCGTTGCCAACACATTTTACTCTTTATCTCAACTCATACGGGTTTTTGAGAATTCTTATAGGGTGGGTTTTTTTCTTCATTATAGTAGTAGTTTTTGAAAAACATTTCCAAGATGTCGACTCGCAGCTTTCCTTGTGGAAATTGCATATTTCTTAATTAATCCAATTTTCGTTGCTGACACATTTTACTCTCTATCTTAACTCGTACGGGTTTTTGAGAATTCTTATTGGGTGATTTATTTCCTACAATTTAGTAGTGGTTTTTTAAAAATATTTCCAAGACGTAGCCTCGCAGCTTTCCTTATCAAAATTGCATTTTTCTATATTGACTCACTGTTCGTTGCTGGCACATTTTACTCTCTATCTTAACTCGTACGGGTTTTTGAGAATTCTTATAGGTTGGGTTATTTTCTTCAATATAGCAGTAGTTTTTGAAAAATATTTCCAAGATGTAGACTCGCAGATTTCCTTGTCAAAATTGCATATTTCTAGATTAACCCACTTTTCGTTGCTAACACATTTTACTCTTTATCTTAGCTCGTACGGATTTTTGAGAATTCTTATAGGGTGGGTTATTTTATTCAATATAGTGGTAGTTTTTGAAAAACATTTCCAAGATGTAGACTCGCAGCTTTCCTTGTCAAAATTGCATTTTTCTATATTGACCCACCCTTCGTTGCTGGCACATTTTACTCTCTATCTTAACTCGTACGGGTTTTTGAGAATTCTTATGGGGTGAGTTATTTTCTACAATTTAGTAGTAGTTTTTGAAAAACATTTCCAAGATGTAGACTCGCAGCTCTCTTTGTCAAAATTGCATTTTTCTATATTGACCCACTGTTCGTTGCTGGCACATTATACTCTCTATCTTAACTCGTACGGGTTTTTGAGAATTCTTATGGGGTGAGTTATTTTCCACAATTTAGTAGTAGTTTTTGAAAAATTTTTCCAAGGTGTAAACTCGCAGCTTTCCTTGCGGAAATTGCATTTTTCTAAATTAATCCACTTTTCGTTGCTAACACATTTTACTCTCTTTCTTAACTCGTACGGGTTTTTGAGAATTCTTATGGGGCGAGTTATTTTCTACAATTTAGTAGTAGTTTTTTGAAAAACATTTCCAAGATGTTCACTCGAAGATTTCCTTGTCAAAATTGCATATTTCTAGATTAACCCACTTTTCGTTGCTCACACATTTTATTCTTTATCTTAACTCGTACGGGTTTTTGAGAATTCTTATAGGGTGGGTTATTTTCTTCAATATAATAGTAGTTTTTGAAAAACATTTTCAAGATGTATACTCGCAGCTTTCCTTGTCAAAATTGCATATTCCTTAATTAATCCACTTTTCGTTGCTAACATATTTTACTCTCTGTCTTAACTCGTACGGGTTCTTGAGAATTCTTATAGGTTGGGTTATTTTCTTCAATATAGCAGTAGTTTTTGAAAAATATTTTCAAGATGTAGACTCGCAGATTTCCTCGTCAAAATTGCATATTTCCAAATTAATCCACTTTTCGTTTATAACACATTTTACACTCTATCTTAACTCGTACGGGTTTTTGCAAATTTTTATGGGGTAAGTTATTTCCTACAATTTAGTAGTAGTTTTGGAAAAATATTTCCAAGGTGTGGACTCACAGCTTTCCTTGTCAAAATTGCATTTTTCTATAATGACCCACTGTTCGTTGCTGGCACATTATACTCTCTATCTTAACTCGTACGGGTTTTTGATAATTCTTATGGGGTTAGTTATTTTCTACAATTTAATAGTAGTTTTTGAAAAACATTTCCAAGGTGTAGACTTGCAGCTTTCCTTGCGGAAATTGCATTTTTCTAAATTAATCCACTTTTCGTTGCTAACACATTTTCCTCTCTATCTTAACTCGTACGGGTTTTTGAGAATTCTTATTGGGTGATTTATTTCCTACAATTTAGTAGTAGTTTTTGAAAAATATTTCCAAGACGTAGCCTCGCAGCTTTCCTTATCAAAATTGCATTTTTCTATATTGACTCACTGTTCGTTGCTGGCACATTTTACTCTCTATCTTAACTCCTACGGGTTTTTGAGAATTCTTATAGGTTGGGTTATTTTCTTCAATATGGTAGTAGTTTTTGAAAAATATTTCCAAGATGTAGACTCGCAGATTTCCTCGTCAAAATTGCATTTTTCTAAATTGACCCACTGTTCCTTGCTGGCACATTTTACTCTCTATCTTAACTCGTACGGGTTTTTGAGAATTCCTATGGGGTGAGTTATTTTCTACAATTTAGTAGTAGTTTTTGAAAAACTTTTCCAAGGTGTAAACTCGCAGCTTTCCTTGCGAAAATTGCATTTTTCTAAATTAATCCACTTTTCGTTGCTAACACATTTTACTCTCTATCTTAACTCGTACGGGTTTTTGAGAATTCTTATGGGGCGAGTTATTTCCTACAATTTAGTAGTAGTTTTTGAAAAACATTTCCAACATGTAGACTCGCAGATTTCCTTGTCAAAATTGCATATTTCTAGATTAACCCACTTTTCGTTGCTGACACATTTTACTCTTTATCTTAACCCGTACGGGTTTTTGAGAATTCTTATAGGGTGGGTTATTTTCTTCAATATAGTAGTAGTTTTTGAAAAATATTTCCAAGATGTAGACTCGCAGCTTTCCTTGCCAAAATTGCATTTTTCTATATTGACCCACTGTTCGTTGCTGGCACATTATACTCTCTATCTTAACTCGTAGGGGTTTTTGAGAATTCTTATGGGGTGAGTTATTTTCCACAATTTAGTAGTAGTTTTTGAAAAATTTTTCCAAGGTGTAGACGCGCAGCTTTCCTTGCGGAAATTGCATTTTTCTAAATTAATCCACTTTTCGTTGCTAACACATTTTACTCTCTATCTTAACTCGTACGGGTTTTTGAGAATTCTTATAGGGCGAGTTATTTTCTACAATTTAGTAGTAGTTTTTGAAAAACATTTCCAGGATGTAGACTCGCAGATTTCCTTGTCAAAATTGCATATTTCTAGATTAACCCACATTTCGTTGCTAACACATTTTACCCTTTATCTTAACTCGTACGGGTTCTTGAGAATTCTTATAGGTTGGGTTAATTTCTTCAATATAGCAGTAGTTTTTGAAAATATTTCCAAGATGTAGACTCGCAGATTTCCTCGTCAAAATGGCATATTTCTAGATTAACCCACTTTTCGTTACTAACACATTTTATTCTTTATTTTAACTCGTACGGGTTTTTGAGAATTCTTATGGGGCAAGTTATTTTCTTCAATATAGTATTAGTTTTTGAAAAACATTTCCAAGATGTAGACTCGCAGCTTTCCTTGTCAGAATTGCATTTTTCCATATTGACCCTCTGTTCGTTGCTGGCACATTTTACTCTCTATCTTAACTCGTACTGGTTTTTGCGAATTCTTATGGGGTAAGTTATTTCCTACAATTTAGTAGTAGTTTTTGAAATACATTTCCAAGATGTAGACTCGCAGATTTCCTTGTCAACATTGCATTTTTCTATATTGTCCCACTGTTCGTTACTAGCACATTTTACTCTTTATCTTAACTCGTACGGGTTTTTGAGAACCCTTAAAGGGTGGGTTATTTTCTTCAATATAATAGTAGTTTTTAGAAAAACATTTTCAAGATGTATACTCGCAGCTTTCTTTGTCAAAATTACATATTTCTTAATTAATCCACTTTTCGTTGCTAACATATTTTACTCTCTGTCTTAACTCGTACGGGTTCTTGAGAATTCTTATAGGTTGGGTTATTTTCTTCAATATAGCAGTAGTTTTTGAAAAATATTTTCAAGATGTAGACTCGCAGATTTCCTCGTCAATATTGCATATTTCCAAATTAATTCACTTTTCGTTACTAACACATTTTACACTCTATCTTAACTCGTACGGGTTTTTGCGAATTTTTATGGGGTAAGTTATTTCCTACAATTTAGTAGTAGTTTTTGAAAAACATTTTCAGGATGTAGACTCGCAGATTTCCTCGTCTAAATTGCATATTTCCAAATTAATCCACTTTTCGTTACTAACACATTTTACACTCTATCTTAACTCGTACGGGTTTTTGCGAATTTTTATGGGGTAAGTTATTTCCTACAATTTAGTAGTAGTTTTTGAAAAACATTTCCAGGATGTAGACTCGCAGATTTCCTTGTCAAAATTGCATATTTCTAGATTAACCCACTTTTCGTTGCTAACACATTTTACTCTTTATCTTAACTCGTACGGGTTCTTGAGAATTCTTATAGGTTGGGTTATTTTCTTCAATATAGCAGTAGTTTTTGAAAAATATTTCCAAGATGTAGACTCGCAGATTTCCTCGTCAAAATTGCATATTTCTAGATTAACCCACTTTTCGTTGCTGACACATTTTACTCTTTATCTTAACTCGTACGGGTTTTTGAGAATTCTTATAGGGTGTGTTATTTTCTTCAATATAGTAGTAGTTTTTGAAAAACATTTCCAAGATGTCGACTCGCAGCTTTCCTTGTGGAAATTGCATATTTCTTAATTAATCCACTTTTCGTTGCTAACACATTTTACTCTCTATCTTAACTCGTACGGGTTTTTGAGAATTCTTATAGGTTGGGTTATTTTCTTCAATATAGCAGTAGTTTTTGAAAAATATTTGCAAGATGTAAACTCGCAGATTTCCTCGTCAAAATTGCATATTTCCAAATTAATCCATTTTTCGTTACTAACACATTTTACACTCTATCTTAACTCGTACGGGTTTTTGCGAATTCTTATGGGGTAAGTTATTTCCTACAATTTAGTAGTAGTTTTTGAAAAATATTTCCAAGATGTAGCCTCGCAGCTTTCCTTGTCAAAATTGCATTTTTCTATATTGACCCACCCTTCGTTGCTGGCACATTTTACTCTCTATCTTAACTCGTACGGGTTTTTGAGAATTCTTATTGGGTGAGTTATTTCCAAGACGTAGCCTCGCAGCTTTCCTTATCAAAATTGCATTTTTCTATATTAACTCACTGTTCGTTTCTGGCACATTATACTCTCTATCTTAACTCGTACGGGTTTTTGAGAATTCTTATAGGGTGGATTATTTTCTTCAATATAGTAGTAGTTTTTGAAAAACATTTCCAAGATGTAGCCTCGCAGCTTTCCTTGTCAAAATTGCATTTTTCTATATTGACCCACCCTTCGTTGCTGGCACATTTTACTCTCTATCTTAACTCGTACGGGTTTTTGTGAATTCTTGTGGGATGAGTTATTTTTTACAATTTACTAGTGGTTTTTTGAAAAACATATTCAAGATGTATACTCGCAGCTTTCCTTGTCAAAATTGCATATTTCTTAATTAATCCACTTTTCGTTGCTAACATATTTTACTCTCTGTCTTAACTCGTACGGGTTCTTGAGAATTCTTATAGGTTGGGTTATTTTCTTCAATATAGCAGTAGTTTTTGAAAAATATTTTCAAGATGTAGACTCGCAGATTTCCTCGTCAAAATTGCATATTTCCAAATTAATCCACTTTTCGTTGCTAACACATTTTACACTCTATCTTAACTCGTACGGGTTTTTGCAAATTTTTATGGGGTAAGTTATTTCCTACAATTTAGTAGTAGTTTTGGAAAAATATTTCCAAGGTGTGGACTCACAGCTTTCCTTGTCAAAATTGCATTTTTCTAGATTAACCCACTTTTCGTTGCTAACACATTTTATTCTTTATCATAACTCGTACGGGTTTTTGAAAATTCTTATAGGGTGGGTTATTTTCTTCAATATAGTAGTAGTTTTTGAAAAACATTTCCAAGATGTCGACTCGCAGCTTTCCTTGTGGAAATTGCATATTTCTTAATTAATCCACTTTTCGTTGCTAACACATTTTACTCTCTATCTTAACTCGTACGGGTTTTTGAGAATTCTTATAGGTTGGGTTATTTTCTTCAATATAGCAGTAGTTTTTGAAAAATATTTCCAAGATGTAGACTCGCAGATTTCCTTGTCAAAATTGCATATTTCTAGATTAACCCACTTTCCGTTGCTAACACATTTTACTCTTTATCTTAGCTCGTACGGATTTTTGAGAATTCTTATAGGGTGGGTTATTTTATTCAATATAGTGGTAGTTTTTGAAAAACATTTCCAAGATGTAGACTCGCAGCTTTCCTTGTCAAAATTGCATTTTTCTATATTGACCCACCCTTCGTTGCTGGCACATTTTACTCTCTATCTTAACTCGTACGGGTTTTTGAGAATTCTTATGGGGTGAGTTATTTTCTACAATTTAGTAGTAGTTTTTGAAAAACATTTCCAAGATGTAGACTCGCAGCTCTCTTTGTCAAAATTGCATTTTTCTATATTGACCCACTGTTCGTTGCTGGCACATTATACTCTCTATCTTAACTCGTACGGGTTTTTGAGAATTCTTATGGGGTGAGTTATTTTCCACAATTTAGTAGTAGTTTTTGAAAAATTTTTCCAAGGTGTAAACTCGCAGCTTTCCTTGCGGAAATTGCATTTTTCTAAATTAATCCACTTTTCGTTGCTAACACATTTTACTCTCTTTCTTAACTCATACGGGTTTTTGAGAATTCTTATGGGGCGAGTTATTTTCTACAATTTAGTAGTAGTTTTTGAAAAACATTTCCAAGATGTACACTCGAAGATTTCCTTGTCAAAATTGCATATTTCTAGATTAACCCACTTTTCGTTGCTCACACATTTTATTCTTTATCTTAACTCGTACGGGTTTTTGAGAATTCTTATAGGGTGGGTTATTTTCTTCAATATAATAGTAATTTTTGAAAAACATTTTCAAGATGTATACTCGCAGCTTTCCTTGTCAAAATTGCATATTCTTTAATTATCCACTTTTCGTTGCTAACATATTTTACTCTCTGTCTTAACTCGTACGGGTTCTTGAGAATTCTTATAGGTTGGGTTATTTTTTTTAATATAGCAGTAGTTTTTAAAAATATCCAAGATGTAGACTCGCAGATTTCCTCGTCAAAATTGCATATTTCTAGATTAACCCACTTTTCGTTGCTGACACAGTTTATTCTTTATCTTAACTCGTACGGGTTTTTGAGAATTCTTATAGGGTGGGTTATTTTCTTCAATATAGTAGTAGTTTTTGAAAAACATTTCCAAGGTATGGTCTCGCAGCTTTCCTTTGTGGAAATTGCATATTTCTAAGTTAACCCAATTTTCGTTGCCAACACATTTTACTCTTTATCTCAACTCATACAGGTTTTTGAGAATTCTTATAGGGTGGGTTTTTTTCTTCAATATAGTAGTAGTTTTTGAAAAACATTTCCAAGATGTCGACTCGCAGCTTTCCTTGTGGAAATTGCATATTTCTTAATTAATCCACTTTTCGTTGCTGACACATTTTACTCTCTATCTTAACTCGTACGGGTTTTTGAGAATTCTTATTGGGTGATTTATTTCCTACAATTTAGTAGTAGTTTTTGAAAAATATTTCCAAGACGTAGCCTCGCAGCTTTCCTTATCAAAATTGCATTTTTCTATATTGACTCACTGTTCGTTGCTGGCACATTTTACTCTCTATCTTAACTCGTACGGGTTTTTGAGAATTCTTATAGGTTGGGTTATTTTCTTCAATATGGTAGTAATTTTTGAAAAACATTTCCAAGATGTAGACTCACAGCTTTCCTTGTCAAAATTGCATTTTTCTATATTGACCCACTGTTCCTTGCTGGCACATTTTACTCTCTATCTTAACTCGTACGGGTTTTTGAGAATTCTTATTGGGTGATTTATTTCCTACAATTTAGTAGTATTTTTTGAAAAATATTTCCAAGACGTAGCCTCGCAGCTTTCCTTATCAAAATTGCATTTTTCTATATTGACTCACTGTTCGTTGCTGGCACATTTTACTCTCTATCTTAACTCTACGGGTTTTTGAGAATTCTTATAGGTTGGGTTATTTTCTTCAATATGGTAGTAGTTTTTGAAAAATATTTCCAAGATGTAGACTCGCAGATTTCCTCGTCAAAATTGCATTTTTCTAAATTGACCCACTGTTCCTTGCTGGCACGTTTTACTCTCTATCTTAACTCGTACGGGTTTTTGAGAATTCCTATGGGTGAGTTATTTTCTACAATTTAGTAGTAGTTTTTGAAAAACTTTTCAAGGTGTAAACTCGCAGCTTTCCTTGCGAAAATTGCATTTTTCTAAATTAATCCACTTTTCGTTGCTAACACATTTTACTCTCTATCTTAACTCGTACGGGTTTTTGAGAATTCTTATGGGGTGAGTTATTTTCTACAATTTAGTAGTAGTTTTTAAAAAACTTATCCAAGGTGTAGACTCGCAGCTTTCCTTGCGGAAATTGCATTTTTCTAAATTAATCCAATTTTCGTTGCTAACACATTTTACTCTCTATCTTAACTCGTATGGATTTTTGAGAACTCTTATAGGGTGGATTATTTTCTTCAATATAGAAGTAGTTTATGAAAAATATTTCCAAGATGTAGACTCGCAGCTTTCCTTGTCAAAATTGCGTTTTTCTAAATTGACCCAATGTTCATTGCTGGCACATTTTACTCTCTATCTTAACTCGTACGGGTTTTTTGAGCATTCTTATTGGGTGAGTTATTTCCTACAATTTAGTAGTAGTTTTTGAAAAATATTTCCAAGATGTAGACTCGCAGCTTTCCTTATCAAAATTGCATTTTTCTATATTGACTCACTGTTCGTTGCTGGAACATTTTACTCTCTATCTTAACTCGTACGGGTTTTTGAGAATTCTTATAGGTTGGGTTATTTCTTCAATATGGTAGTAATTTTTGAAAAACATTTCCAAGATGTAGACTCACAGCTTTCCTTGTCAAAATTGCATTTTTCTATAATGACCCACTGTTCGTTGCTGGCACATTATACTCTCTATCTTAACTCGTACGGGTTTTGAGAATTCTTATGGGGTGAGTTATTTTCTACAATTTAGTAGTAGTTTTTGAAAAACATTTTCAAGATGTAGACTCGCAGATTTTCCTTGTCAAAATTGCATTTTTCTATATTGCCCCACTGTTCGTTGCTAGCACATTTTTCTCTTTATCTTAACTCGTACGGGTTTTTGAGAACTCTTAAAGGGTGGGTTATTTTCTTCAATATAATAGTAGTTTTTGAAAAACATTTCAAGATGTATACTCGCAGCTTTCCTTGTCAAAATTTCATATTTCTTAATTAATCCACTTTTCGTTGCTAACATATTTTACTCTCTGTCTTAACTCGTACGGGTTCTTGAGAATTCTTATAGGTTGGGTTATTTTCTCCAATATAGCAGTAGTTTTTTGAAAAATATTTTCAAGATGTAGACTCGCAGATTTCCTCGTCAAAATTGCATATTTCCAAATTAATCCACTTTTCGTTCCTAACACATTTTACACTCTATCTTAACTCGTACGGGTTTTTGCGAATTTTTATGGGGTAAATTATTTCCTACAATTTAGTAGTAGTTTTTGAAAAACATTTCCAGGATGTAGACTCGCAGATTTCCTTGTCAAAATTGCATATTTCTAGATTAACCCACTTTTCGTTGCTAACACATTTTACTCTTTATCTTAACTCGTATGGGTTCTTGAGAATTCTTATAGGTTGGGTTATTTTCTTCAATATAGCAGTAGTTTTTGAAAAATATTTCCAAGATGTAGACTCGCAGATTTCCTCGTCAAATTGCATATTTCTAGATTAACCCACTTTTCGTTGCTGACACATTTTACTCTTTATCTTAACTCGTACGGGTTTTTGAGAATTCTTATAGGGTGTGTTATTTTCTTCAATATAGCAGTAGTTTTTGAAAAATATTTCCAAGATGTAGACTCGCAGATTTCCTCGTCAAAATTGAATATTTCCAAATTAATCCATTTTTCGTTACTAACACATTTTACACTCTATCTTAACTCGTACGGGTTTTTGCGAATTCTTATGGGGTAAGTTATTTCCTACAATTTAGTAGTAGTTTTTGAAAAATATTTCCTAGATGTAGCCTCGCAGCTTTCCTTGTCAAAATTGCATTTTTCTATATTGACCCACCCTTCGTTGCTGGCACATTTTACTCTCTATCTTAACTCGTACGGGTTTTTGAGAATTCTTATTGGGTGAGTTTTTTCCAAGACGTAGCCTCGCAGCTTTCCTTATCAAAATTGCATTTCTCTATATTAACTCACTGTTCGTTGCTGGCACATTATACTCTCTATCTTAACTCGTACGGGTTTTTGAGAATTCTTATAGGGTGGATTATTTTGCGTCAATATAGTAGTAGTTTTTGAAAAAACATTTCCAAGATGTAGCCTCGCAGCTTTCCTTGTCAAAATTGCATTTTTCTATATTGACCCACCCTTCGTTGCTGGCACATTTTACTCTCTATCTTAACTCGTACGGGTTTTTGTGAATTCTTGTGGGTGAGTTATTTTTTACAATTTACTAGTGGTTTTTTGAAAAACATATTCAAGATGTATACTCGCAGCCTTCCTTGTCAAAATTGCATATTTCTTAATTAATCCACTTTTCGTTGCTAACATATTTTACTCTCTGTCTTAACTCGTACGGGTTGTTGAGAATTCTTATAGATTGGGTTATTTTCTTTAATAAAGCAGTAGTTTTTGAAAAATATTTCCAAGATGTAGACTCGCAGCTTTCCTTGTCAAAATTGCATTTTTCTAAATTGACCACTGTTCCTTGCTGGCACATTTTACTCTCTAACTTAACTCGTACGGGTTTTTGAGAATTTTTATTGGGTGAGTTATTTCCTACAATTTAGTAGTAGTTTTTGAAAAATTTTTCCAAGACGTAGCCTCGCAGATTTCCTCGTCAAAATTGCATTTTTCTATATTGACCCACTGTTAGTTGCTGGCACATTATACTCTCTATCTTAACTCGTACGGGTTTTGAGAATTCTTATGGGGTGAGTTATTTTCTACAATTTAGTAGTAGTTTTTGAAAAACTTTTCCAAGGTGTAAACTCGCTGCTTTCCTTGCGGAAATTGCATTTTTCTAAATTAATCCACTTTTCGTTGCTAACACATTTTACTCTCTATCTTAACTGGTACGGGTTTTTGAGAATTCTTATGGGGCGAGTTATTTTCTACAATTTAGTAGTAGTTTTTGAAAAACATTTTCAAGATGTATACTCGCAGCTTTCCTTGTCAAAATTGCATATTCCTTAATTAATCCACTTTTCGTTGCTTACATGTTTTACTCTCTGTCTTAACTCGTACGGGTTGTTGAGAATTCTTATAGATTGGGTTATTTTCTTTAATAAAGCAGTAGTTTTTGAAAAATATTTCCAGGATGTGGACTCGCAGCTTTCCTTGTCAAAATTGCATTTTTCTAAATTGACCCACTGTTCCTTGCTGGCACATTTTACTCTTTATCTTAGCTCGTACAGGTTTTTGAGAATTCTTATAGGGTGGGTTATTTTATTCAATATCGTGGTAGTTTTTGAAAAAACATTTCCAAGATGTAGACTCGCAGCTTTCCTTGTCAAAATTGCATTTTTCTATATTGTCCCACTGTTCGGTGCTAGCACATTTTACTCTTTATCTTAACTCGTACGGGTTTTTGAGAATTCTTATGGGGTGAATTATTTTCTACAATTTAGTAGTAGTTTTTGAAAAACTTTTCCAAGGTGTAAACTCGCAGCTTTCCTTGCGGAAATTGCATTTTTCTAAATTAATCCACTTTTCGTTGCTAACACATTTTACTCTATCTTAACTCGTACGGGTTTTTGAGAATTCTTATGGGGCGAGTTATTTTCTACAATTTAGTAGTGGTTTTTAAAAAACATTTCCAAGATGTAGACTCGCAGATTTCCTTGTCAAGATTGCATATTTTTAGATTAACCCACCTTTCTTTGCTAACACATTTTGTTCTTTATTTTAACTCGTACGGGTTTTTGAGAATTCTTATGGGGCGAGTTATTTTCTACAATTTAGTAGTAGTAGTTTTTAAAAAACATTTCCAAGATGTAGACTCGCAGATTTCCTTGTCAAGACTGCATATTTCTAGATTAACCCACTATTCGTTGCTAACACATTTTATTCTTTACTTTAACTCGTACGGGGTTTTTGAGAATTCTTATAATGTGGGTTATTTTCTTCAATATAGTATTAGTTTTTGAAAAACATTTCCAAGATGTAAACTCGCAGCTTTCCTTGTCAGAATTGCATTTTTCCATATTGACCCACTGTTCGTTGCTGGCACATTTTACTCTCTATCTTAACTCGTACGGGTTTTTGCGAATTCTTATGGGGTGAGTTATTTTCTACAATTTAGTAGTAGTTTTTGAAAAACTTTTCCAAGGTGTAAACTCGCAGCTTTCCTTGCGGAAATTGCATTTTTCTAAATTAATCCACTTTTCGTTGCTAACACATTTTACTCTATCTTAACTCGTACGGGTTTTTGAGAATTCTTATGGGGCGAGTTATTTTCTACAATTTAGTAGTGGTTTTTAAAAAACATTTCCAAGATGTAGACTCGCAGATTTCCTTGTCAAGATTGCATATTTTTAGATTAACCCACCTTTCTTTGCTAACACATTTTATTCTTTATTTTAACTCGTACGGGTTTTTGAGAATTCTTATGGGGCGAGTTATTTTCTACAATTTAGTAGTAGTAGTTTTTAAAAAACATTTCCAAGATGTAGACTCGCAGATTTCCTTGTCAAGACTGCATATTTCTAGATTAACCCACTATTCGTTGCTAACACATTTTATTCTTTACTTTAACTCGTACGGGTTTTTGAGAATTCTTATAATGTGGGTTATTTTCTTCAATATAGTATTAGTTTTTGAAAAAACATTTCCAAGATGTAAACTCGCAGCTTTCCTTGTCAGAATTGCATTTTTCCATATTGACCCACTGTTCGTTGCTGGCACATTTTACTCTCTATCTTAACTCGTACGGGTTTTTGCGAATTCTTATGGGGTAAGTTATTTCCTACAATTTAGTAGTAGTTTTTGAAAAACATTTCCAAGATGTAGACTCGCTGATTTCCTTGTCTAAATTGCCTATTTCTAGATTAACCCACTTTCTGTTGCTAACACATTTTACTCTTTATCTTAGCTCGTACAGGTTTTTGAGAATTCTTATAGGGTGGGTTATTTTATTCAATATAGTGGTAGTTTTTGAAAACATTTCCAAGATGTAGACTCGCAGCTCTCCATGTCAAAATTGCATTTTTCTATATTGACCCACCCTTCGTTGCTGGCACATTTTACTCTCTATCTTAACTCGTACGGGTTTTTGCGAATTCTTATGGGGTAAGTTATTTCCTACAATTTAGTAGTAGTTTTTGAAAAACATTTCCAAGATGTAGACTTGCAGATTTCCTTGTCAAAATTGCATTTTTCGATATTGTCCCACTGTTCGTTGCTAGCACATTTTACTCTTTATCTTAACTCGTACGGTTTTTGAGAACTCTTAAAGGGTGGGTTATTTTCTTCAATATAATAGTAGTTTTTGAAAAACATTTTCAAGATGTATACTAGCAGCTTTCCTTGTCAAAATTGCATATTTCTTAATTAATCCACTTTTCGTTGCTAAAATATTTTACTCTCTGTCTTAACTCGTACGGGTTCTTGAGAATTCTTATAGGTTGGGTTATTTTCTTCAATATAGCAGTAGTTTTTGAAAAACATTTCCAAGATGTACACTCGAAGATTTCCTTGTCAAAATTGCATATTTCTAGATTAACCCACTTTTCGTTGCTCACACATTTTATTCTTTATCTTAACTCGTACGGGTTTTTGAGAATTCTATAGTGTGGGTTATTTTCTTCAATATAGTAGTAGTTTTTGAAAAACATTTCCAAGATGTAGACTCGCAGCTTTCCTTGTCAGAATTGCATTTTTCCATATTGACCCACTGTTCGTTGCTGGCACATTTTACTCTATCTTAACTCGTACGGGTTTTTTGAGAATTCTTATGGCGGTGAGTTATTTTCTACAATTTAGTAGTAGTTTTTGAAAATTATTTCCAAGATGTACATTCGCCGCTTTCCTTGTCAAAATTGCATTTTTCTATAATGACCCACTGTTCGTTGCTGGCACATTATACTCTCTATCTTAACTCGTACGGATTTTTGAGAATTCTTATGGGGTGAGTTATTTTCTCCAATTTAGTAGTAGTTTTTGAAAAACATTTCTAAGGTGTAGACTCGCTGCTTTCCTTGCGGAAATTGCATTTTTTAAATTAATCCACTTTTCGTTGCTAACACATTTTATTCTCTATCTTAACTCGTACGGGTTTTTTGAGAATTCTTATGGGGCGAGTTATTTTCTACAATTTAGTAGTAGTTTTTGAAAAACATTTCCAGGATGTAGACTCGCAGATTTCCTTGTCAAAATTGCATATTTCTAGATTAACCCACTCTTCGTTGTTAACACATTTTACTCTCTATCTTAACTCGTACGGGTTTTTGAGAATTCTTATGGGGCGAGTTATTTTCTACAATTTAGTAGTAGTTTTTGAAAAACATTTCCAAGATGTACACTCGAAGATTTCCTTGTCAAAATTGCATATTTCTAGATTAACCCACTTTTCGTTGCTCACACATTTTATTCTTTATCTTAACTCGTACGGGTTTTTGAGAATTCTTATGGGGTGGGTTATTTTCTTCAATATAATAATAGTTTTTGAAAACATTTTCAAGATGTATACTCGCAGCTTTCCTTGTCAAAATTGCATATTCCTTAATTAATCCACTTTTCGTTGCTTACATATTTTACTCTCTGTCTTAACTCGTACGGGTTGTTGAGAATTCTTATAGATTGGGTTATTTTCTTTAATAAAGCAGTAGTTTTTGAAAAATATTTCCAAGATGTAGACTCGCAGCTTTCCTTGTCAAAATTGCATTTTTCTAAATTGACCCACTGTTCCTTGCTGGCACATTTTACTCTTTATCTTAGCTCGTACAGGTTTTTGAGAATTCTTATAGATTGGGTTATTTTCTTTAATAAAGCAGTAGTTTTTGAAAAATATTTCCAAGATGTAGACTCGCAGCTTTCCTTGTCAAAATTGCATTTTTCTAAATTGACCCACTGTTCCTTGCTGGCACATTTTACTCTCTAACTTAACTCGTACGGGTTTTGAGAATTTTTATTGGGTCAGTTATTTCCTACAATTTAGTAGTAGTTTTTTAAAAAGTTTTTCCAAGACGTAGCCTCGCAGATTTCCTCGTCAAAATTGCATTTTTCTATATTGACCCACTGTTAGTTGCTGGCACATTATACTCTCTATCTTAACTCTTACGGGTTTTTGAGAATTCTTATGGGGTGAGTTATTTTCTACAATTTAGTAGTAGTTTTTGAAAAACTTTTCCAAGGTGTAAACTCGCAGCTTTCCTTGCGGAAATTGCATTTTTTCTATATTGTCCCACTGTTCGTTGCTAGCACATTTTACTCTTTATCTTAACTCTTACGGGTTTTTGCGAATTCTTATGGGGTAAGTTATTTCCTACAATTTAGTAGTAGTTTTTGAAAAACATTTCCAAGATGTAGACTTGCAGATTTCCTTGTCAAAATTGCATTTTCGATATTGTCCCACTGTTCGTTGCTAGCACATTTTACTCTTTATCTTAACTCGTACTGGTTTTTGAGAACTCTTAAAGGGTGGGTTATTTTCTTCAATATAATAGTAGTTTTTGAAAAACATTTTCAAGATGTATACTCGCAGCTTTCCTTGTCAAAATTGCATATTTCTTAATTAATCCACTTTTCGTTGCTAAAATATTTTACTCTCTGTCTTAACTCGTACGGGTTCTTGAGAATTCTTATAGGTTGGGTTATTTTCTTCAATATAGCAGTAGTTTTTGAAAAATATTTTCAAGATGTAGAGTCGCAGATTTCCTCGTCAAAATTGCATATTTCCAAATTAATCCATTTTTCGTTACTAACACATTTTACACTCTATCTTAACTCGTACGGGTTTTTGCGAATTCTTATGGGGTAAGTTATTTCCTACAATTTAGTAGTAGTTTTTGAAAAATATTTCCAAGATGTAGACTCGCAGATTTCCTCGTCAAAATTGCATATTTCTAGATTAACCCACTTTCCGTTGCTAACACATTTTACTCTTTATCTTAGCTCGTACAGGTTTTTGAGAATTCTTATAGGGTGGGTTATTTTATTCAATATAGTGGTAGTTTTTGAAAAACATTTCCAAGATGTAGACTCGCAGATTTCCTCGTCAAAATTGCATATTTCTAGATTAACCCACTTTTCGTTGCTGACACATTTTACTCTTTATCTTAACTCGTACGGGTTTTTGAGAATTCTTATAGGGTGGGTTATTTTCTTCAATATAGTAGTAGTTTTTGAAAAATATTTCCAAGATGTAGTCTTGCAGATTTCCTTTTCAAAATTACATTTTTCTATATTGACCCACTGTTCGTTGCTGGCACATTATTCTCTCTATCTTAACTCGTTCGGGTTTTTGAGAATTCTTATGGGGTGAGTTATTTTCTACAATTTAGTAGTAGTTTTTAAAAAACTTATCCAAGGTGTAGACTCGCAGCTTTCCTTGCGGAAATTGCATTTTTCTAAATTAATCCACTTTTCGTTGCTAACACATTTTACTCTCTATCTTAACTCGTATGGGTTTTTGAGAACTCTTATAGGGTGGATTATTTTCTTCAATATAGAAGTAGTTTATGAAAAATATTTCCAAGATGTAGACTCGCAGCTTTCCTTGTCAAAATTGCGTTTTTCTAATTGACCCAATGTTCATTGCTGGCACATTTTACTCTCTATCTTAACTCGTACGGGTTTTTGAGCATTCTTATTGGGTGAGTTATTTCCTACAATTTAGTAGTAGTTTTTGAAAAATATTTCCAAGATGTAGACTCGCAGCTTTCCTTATCAAAATTGCATTTTTCTATATTGACTCACTGTTCGTTGCTGGAACATTTTACTCTCTATCTTAACTCGTACGGGTTTTTGAGAATTCTTATAGGTTGGGTTATTTTCTTCAATATGGTAGTAATTTTTGAAAAACATTTCCAAGATGTAGACTCACAGCTTTCCTTGTCAAAATTGCATTTTTCTATAATGACCCACTGTTCGTTGCTGGCACATTATACTCTCTATCTTAACTCGTACGGGTTTTTGAGAATTCTTATGGGGTGAGTTATTTTCTACAATTTAGTAGTAGTTTTTGAAAAACATTTCCAAGATGTAGACTCGCAGATTTCCTTGTCAAAATTGCATTTTTCTATATTGCCCCACTGTTCGTTGCTAGCACATTTTTCTCTTTATCTTAACTCGTACGGGTTTTTGAGAACTCTTAAAGGGTGGGTTATTTTCTTCAATATAATAGTAGTTTTTGAAAAACATTTTCAAGATGTATACTCGCAGCTTTCCTTGTCAAAATTTCATATTTCTTAATTAATCCACTTTTCGTTGCTAACATATTTTACTCTCTGTCTTAACTCGTACGGGTTCTTGAGAATTCTTATAGGTTGGGTTATTTTCTTCAATATAGCAGTAGTTTTTGAAAAATATTTTCAAGATGTAGACTCGCAGATTTCCTCGTCAAAATTGCATATTTCCAAATTAATCCACTTTTCGTTCCTAACACATTTTACACTCTATCTTAACTCGTACGGGTTTTTGCGAATTTTTATGGGGTAAATTATTTCCTACAATTTAGTAGTAGTTTTTGAAAAACATTTCCAGGATGTAGACTCGCAGATTTCCTTGTCAAAATTGCATATTTCTAGATTAACCCACTTTTCGTTGCTAACACATTTTACTCTTTATCTTAACTCGTATGGGTTCTTGAGAATTCTTATAGGTTGGGTTATTTTCTTCAATATAGCAGTAGTTTTTGAAAAATATTTCCAAGATGTAGACTCGCAGATTTCCTCGTCAAAATTGCATATTTCTAGATTAACCCACTTTTCGTTGCTGACACATTTTACTCTTTATCTTAACTCGTACGGGTTTTTGAGAATTCTTATAGGGTGTGTTATTTTCTTCAATATAGTAGTAGTTTTTGAAAAACATTTCCAAGATGTCGACTCGCAGCTTTCCTTGTGGAAATTGCATATTTCTTAATTAATCCACTTTTCGTTGCTAACACATTTTACTCTCTATCTTAACTCGTACGGGTTTTTGTGAATTCTTATAGGTTGGGTTATTTTCTTCAATATTGCAGTAGTTTTTGAAAAATATTTCCAAGATGTAGACTCGCAGATTTCCTCGTCAAAATTGAATATTTCCAAATTAATCCATTTTTCGTTACTAACACATTTTACACTCTATCTTAACTCGTACGGGTTTTTGCGAATTCTTATGGGGTAAGTTATTTCCTACAATTTAGTAGTAGTTTTTGAAAAATATTTCCAAGATGTAGCCTCGCAGCTTTCCTTGTCAAAATTGCATTTTTCTATATTGACCCACCCTTCGTTGCTGGCACATTTTACTCTCTATCTTAACTCGTACGGGTTTTTGAGAATTCTTATTGGGTGAGTTATTTCCAAGACGTAGCCTCGCAGCTTTCCTTATCAAAATTGCATTTCTCTATATTAACTCACTGTTCGTTGCTGGCACATTATACTCTCTATCTTAACTCGTACGGGTTTTTGAGAATTCTTATAGGGTGGATTATTTTCTTCAATATAGTAGTAGTTTTTGAAAAACATTTCCAAGATGTAGCCTCGCAGCTTTCCTTGTCAAAATTGCATTTTTCTATATTGACCCACCCTTCGTTGCTGGCACATTTTACTCTCTATCTTAACTCCTACGGGTTTTTGTGAATTCTTGTGGGGTGAGTTATTTTTTACAATTTACTAGTGGTTTTTTGAAAAACATATTCAAGATGTATACTCGCTGCTTTCCTTGTCAAAATTGCATATTTCTTAATTAATCCACTTTTCGTTGCTAACATATTTTACTCTCTGTCTTAACTCGTACGGGTTCTTGAGAATTCTTATAGGTTGAGTTATTTTCTTCAATATAGCAGTAGTTTTTGAAAAATATTTTCAAGATGTAGACTCGCAGATTTCCTCGTCAAAATTGCATATTTCCAAATTAATCCGCTTTTCGTTTATAACACATTTTACACTCTATCTTAACTCGTACGGGTTTTTGCAAATTTTTATGGGGTAAGTTATTTCCTACAATTTAGTAGTAGTTTTGGAAAAATATTTCCAAGGTGTGGACTCACAGCTTTCCTTGTCAAAATTGCATTTTTCTATAATGACCCACTGTTCGTTGCTGGCACATTATACTCTCTATCTTAACTCGTACGGGTTTTTGAGAATTCTTATGGGGCGAGTTATTTTCTACAATTTAGTAGTAGTTTTTGAAAAACATTTCCAGGATGTAGACTCGCAGATTTCCTTGTCAAAATTGCATATTTCTAGATTAACCCACTTTTCGTTGCTAACACATTTTACTCTTTATCTTAACTCGTACGGGTTCTTGAGAATTCTTATAGGTTGGGTTATTTTCTTCAATATAGCAGTAGTTTTTGAAAAATATTTCCAAGATGTTGACTCGCAGATTTCCTTGTCAAAATTGCATATTTCTAGATTAACCCACTTTTCGTTGCTAACACATTTTATTCTTTATCATAACTCGTACGGGTTTTTGAAAATTCTTATAGGGTGGGTTATTTTCTTCAATATAGTAGTAGTTTTTGAAAAACATTTCCAAGATGTCGACTCGCAGCTTTCCTTGTGGAAATTGCATATTTCTTAATTAATCCACTTTTCGTTGCTAACACATTTTACTCTCTATCTTAACTCGTACGGGTTTTTGAGAATTCTTATAGGTTGGGTTATTTTCTTCAATATAGCAGTAGTTTTTGAAAAATATTTCCAAGATGTAGACTCGCAGATTTCCTCGTCAAAATTGCATATTTCCAAATTAATCCATTTTTCGTTACTAACACATTTTACACTCTATCTTAACTCGTACGGGTTTTTGCGAATTCTTATGGGGTAAGTTATTTCCTACAATTTAGTATTAGTTTTTGAAAAATATTTCCAAGATGTAGACTCGCAGATTTCCTTGTCAAAATTGCATATTTCTAGATTAACCCACATTCCGTTGCTAACACATTTTACTCTTTATCTTAGCTCGTACGGATTTTTGAGAATTCTTATAGGGTGGGTTATTTTATTCAATATAGTGGTAGTTTTTGAAAAACATTTCCAAGATGTAGACTCGCAGCTTTCCTTGTCAAAATTGCATTTTTCTATATTGACCCATCCTTCGTTGCTGGCACATTTTACTCTCTATCTTAACTCGTACGGGTTTTTGAGAATTCTTATGGGGTGAGTTATTTTCTACAATTTAGTAGTAGTTTTTGAAAAACATTTCCCAAGATGTTGACTCGCAGCTCTCTTTGTCAAAATTGCATTTTTCTATATTGACCCACTGTTCGTTGCTGGCACATTATACTCTCTATCTTAACTCGTACGGGTTTTTGAGAATTCTTATGGGGTGAGTTATTTTCCACAATTTAGTAGTAGTTTTTGAAAAATTTTTCCAAGGTGTAAACTCGCAGCTTTCCTTGCGGAAATTGCATTTTTCTAAATTAATCCACTTTTCGTTGCTAACACATTTTACTCTCTATCTTAACTCGTACGGGTTTTTGAGAATTCTTATGGGGCGAGTTATTTTCTACAATTTAGTAGTAGTTTTTGAAAAACATTTCCAAGATGTACACTCGAAAATTTCCTTGTCAAAATTGCATATTTCTAGATTAACCCACTTTTCGTTGCTCACACATTTTATTCTTTATCTTAACTCGTACGGGTTTTTGAGAATTCTTATAGGGTGGGTTATTTTCTTCAATATAATAGTAGTTTTTGAAAAACATTTTCAAGATGTATACTCGCAGCTTTCCTTGTCAAAATTGCATATTCCTTAATTAATCCACTTTTCGTTGCTAGCATATTTTACTCTCTGTCTTAACTCGTACGGGTTCTTGAGAATTCTTATAGGTTGGGTTATTTTCTTTAATATAGCAGTAGTTTTTGAGAAATATCCAAGATGTAGACTCGCAAATTTCCTCGTCAAAATTGCATATTTCTAGATTAACCCACTTTTCGTTGCTGACACAGTTTATTCTTTATCATAACTCCTACGGGTTTTTGAGAATTCTTATAGGGTGGGTTATTTTCTTCAATATAGTAGTAGTTTTTGAAAAACATTTCCAAGGTGTGGTCTCGCAGCTTTCCTTTGTGGAAATTGCATATTTCTAAGTTAACCCACTTTTCGTTGCCAACACATTTTACTCTTTATCTCAACTCATACGGGTTTTTGAGAATTCTTATAGGGTGGGTTATTTTCTTCAATATAGTAGTAGTTTTTGAAAAACATTTCCAAGATGTCGACTCGCAGCTTTCCTTGTTGAAATTGCATATTTCTTAATTAATCCACTTTTCGTTGCTGACACATTTTACTCTCTATCTTAACTCGTATGGGTTTTTGAGAATTCTTATTGGGTGATTTATTTCCTACAATTTAGTAGTAGTTTTTGAAAAATATTTCCAAGACGTAGCCTCGCAGCTTTCCTTATCAAAATTGCATTTTTCTATATTGACTCACTGTTCGTTGCTGGCACATTTTACTCTCTATCTTAACTCGTACGGGTTTTTGAGAATTCTTATAGGTTGGGTTATTTTCTTCAATATGGTAGTAATTTTTGAAAAACATTTCCAAGATGTAGACTCACAGCTTTCCTTGTCAAAATTGCATTTTTCTATATTGACCCACTGTTCCTTGCTGGCACATTTTACTCTCTATCTTAACTCGTACGGGTTTTTGAGAATTCTTATTGGGTGATTTATTTCCTACAATTTAGTAGTAGTTTTTGAAAAATATTTCCAAGACGTAGCCTCGCAGCTTTCCTTATCAAAATTGCATTTTTCTATATTGACTCACTGTTCGTTGCTGGCACATTTTACTCTCTATCTTAACTCGTACGGGTTTTTGAGAATTCTTATAGGTTGGGTTATTTTCTTCAATATGGTAGTAATTTTTGAAAAACATTTCCAAGACGTAGACTCACAGCTTTCCTTGTCAAAATTGCATTTTTCTATATTGACCCACTGTTCCTTGCTGGCACATTTTACTCTCTATCTTAACTCGTACGGGTTTTTGAGAATTCTTATTGGGTGATTTATTTCCTACAATTTAGTAGTAGTTTTTGAAAAATATTTCCAAGACGTAGCCTCGCAGCTTTCCTTATCAAAATTGCATTTTTCTATATTGACTCACTGTTCGTTGCTGGCACATTTTACTCTCTATCTTAACTCCTACGGGTTTTTGAGAATTCTTATAGGTTGGGTTATTTTCTTCAATATGGTAGTAGTTTTTGAAAAATATTTCCAAGATGTAGACTCGCAGATTTCCTCGTCAAAATTGCATTTTTCTAAATTGACCCACTGTTCCTTGCTGGCACATTTTACTCTCTATCTTAACTCGTACGGGTTTTGAGAATTCCTATGGGGCGAGTTATTTCCTACAATTTAGTAGTAGTTTTTGAAAAACATTTCCAACATGTAGCCTCGCAGATTTCCTTGTCAAAATTGCATATTTCTAGATTAACCCACTTTTCGTTGCTGACACATTTTACTCTTTATCTTAACTCGTACGGGTTTTTGAGAATTCTTATAGGGTGGGTTATTTTCTTCAATATAGTAGTAGTTTTTGAAAAATATTTCCAAGATGTAGACTCGCAGCTTTCCTTGCCAAAATTGCATTTTTCTATATTGACCCACTGTTCGTTGCTGGCACATTATACTCTCTATCTTAACTCGTAGGGGTTTTAGAGAATTCTTATGGGGTGAGTTATTTTCCACAATTTAGTAGTAGTTTTTGAAAAACATTTCCAGGATATAGACTCGCAGATTTCCTTGTCAAAATTGCATATTTCTAGATTAACCCACATTTCGTTGCTAACACATTTTACTCTTTATCTTAACTCGTACGGGTTCTTGAGAATTCTTATAGGTTGGGTTATTTTCTTCAATATAGCAGTAGTTTTTGAAAATATTTCCAAGATGTAGACTCGCAGATTTCCTCGTCAAAATTGCATATTTCTAGATTAACCCTCTTTCGTTGCTAACACATTTTATTCTTTATTTTAACTCGTACGGGTTTTTGAGAATTCTTATGGGGCAAGTTATTTTCTTCAATATAGTATTAGTTTTTGAAAAACATTTCCAAGATGTAGACTCGCAGCTTTCCTTGTCAGAATTGCATTTTTCCATATTGACCCACTGTTCGTTGCTGGCACATTTTACTCTCTATCTTAACTCGTACTGGTTTTTGCGAATTCTTATGGGGTAAGTTATTTCCTACAATTTAGTAGTAGTTTTTGAAAAACATTTCCAAGATGTAGACTCGCAGATTTCCTTGTCAACATTGCATTTTTCTATATTGTCCCACTGTTCGTTACTAGCACATTTTACTCTTTATCTTAACTCGTACGGGTTTTTGAGAACCCTTAAATGGTGGGTTATTTTCTTCAATATAATAGTAGTTTTTAGAAAAACATTTTCAAGATGAATACTCGCAGCTTTCCTTGTCAAAATTACATATTTCTTAATTAATCCACTTTTCGTTGCTAACATATTTTACTCTCTGTCTTAACTCGTACTGGTTCTTGAGAATTCTTATAGGTTGGGTTATTTTCTTCAATATAGCAATAGTTATTGAAAAATATTTTCAAGATGTAGACTCGCAGATTTCCTCGTCTAAATTGCATATTTCCAAATTAATCCACTTTTCGTTACTAACACATTTTACACTCTATCTTAACTCGTACGGGTTTTTGCGAATTCTTATGGGGTAAGTTATTTCCTACAATTTAGTAGTAGTTTTTGAAAAATATTTCCAAGATGTAGACTCGCAGATTTCCTCGTCAAAATTGCATATTTCTAGATTAACCCACTTTCCGTTGCTAACACATTTTACTCTTTATCTTAGCTCGTACAGGTTTTTGAGAATTCTTATAGGGTGGGTTATTTTATTCAATATAGTGGTAGTTTTTGAAAAACATTTCCAAGATGTAGACTCGCAGATTTCCTCGTCAAAATTGCATATTTCTAGATTAACCCACTTTTCGTTGCTGACACATTTTACTCTTTATCTTAACTCGTACGGGTTTTTGAGAATTCTTATAGGGTGGGTTATTTTCTTCAATATAGTAGTAGTTTTTGAAAAATATTTCCAAGATGTAGTCTTGCAGATTTCCTTTTCAAAATTGCATTTTTCTATTTTGACCCACTGTTCGTTGCTGGCACATTATTCTCTCTATCTTAACTCGTTCGGGTTTTTGAGAATTCTTATGGGGTGAGTTATTTTCTACAATTTAGTAGTAGTTTTTAAAAAACTTATCCAAGGTGTAGACTCGCAGCTTTCCTTGCGGAAATTGCATTTTTCTAAATTAATCCACTTTTCGTTGCTAACACATTTTACTCTCTATCTTAACTCGTATGGGTTTTTGAGAACTCTTATAGGGTGGATTATTTTCTTCAATATAGAAGTAGTTTATGAAAAATATTTCCAAGATGTAGACTCGCAGCTTTCCTTGTCAAAATTGCGTTTTTCTAAATTGACCCAATGTTCATTGCTGGCACATTTTACTCTCTATCTTAACTCGTACGGGTTTTTGAGCATTCTTATTGGGTGAGTTATTTCCTACAATTTAGTAGTAGTTTTTGAAAAATATTTCCAAGATGTAGACTCGCAGATTTCCTTGTCAAAATTGCATATTTCTAGATTAACCCACTTTTCGTTGCTAACACATTTTACTCTTTATCTTAACTCGTACGGGTTCTTGAGAATTCTTATAGGTTGGGTTATTTTCTTCAATATAGCAGTAGTTTTTGAAAAATATTTCCAAGATGTAGACTCGCAGATTTCCTTGTCAAAATTGCATATTTCTAGATTAACCCACTTTTCGTTGCTAACACATTTTATTCTTTATCATAACTCGTACGGGTTTTTGAAAATTCTTATAGGGTGGGTTATTTTCTTCAATATAGTAGTAGTTTTTGAAAAACATTTCCAAGATGTCGACTCGCAGATTTCCTTGTGGAAATTGCATATTTCTTAATTAATCCACTTTTCGTTGCTAACACATTTTACTCTCTATCTTAACTCGTACGGGTTTTTGAGAATTCTTATAGGTTGGGTTATTTTCTTCAATATAGCAGTAGTTTTTGAAAAATATTTCCAAGATGTAGACTCGCAGATTCCTCGTCAAAATTGCATATTTCCAAATTAATCCATTTTTCGTTACTAACACATTTTACACCCTATCTTAACTCGTACGGGTTTTTGCGAATTCTTATGGGGTAAGTTATTTCCTACAATTTAGTAGTAGTTTTTGAAAAATATTTCCAAGATGTAGACTCGCAGATTTCCTTGTCAAAATTGCATATTTCTAGATTAACCCACTTTCCGTTGCTAACACATTTTACTCTTTATCTTAGCTCGTACGGATTTTTGAGAATTCTTATAGGGTGGGTTATTTTATTCAATATAGTGGTAGTTTTTGAAAAACATTTCCAAGATGTAGACTCGCAGCTTTCCTTGTCAAAATTGCATTTTTCTATATTGACCCACCCTTCGTTGCTGGCACATTTTACTCTCTATCTCAACTCGTACGGGTTTTTGAGAATTCTTATGGGGTGAGTTATTTTCTACAATTTAGTAGTAGTTTTTGAAAAACATTTCCAAGATGTAGACTCGCAGCTCTCTTTGTCAAAATTGCATTTTTCTATATTGACCCACTGTTCGTTGCTGGCACATTATACTCTCTATCTTAACTCGTACGGGTTTTTGAGAATTCTTATGGGGTGAGTTATTTTCCACAATTTAGTAGTAGTTTTTGAAAAATTTTTCCAAGGTGTAAACTCGCAGCTTTCCTTGCGGAAATTGCATTTTTCTAAATTAATCCACTTTTCGTTGCTAACACATTTTACTCTCTTTCTTAACTCGTACGGGTTTTTGAGAATTCTTATGGGGCGAGTTATTTTCTACAATTTAGTAGTAGTTTTTGAAAAACATTTCCAAGATGTACACTCGAAGATTTCCTTGTCAAAATTGCATATTTCTAGATTAACCCACTTTTCGTTGCTCACACATTTTATTCTTTATCTTAACTCGTACGGGTTTTTGAGAATTCTTATAGGGTGGGTTATTTTCTTCAATATAATAGTAATTTTTGAAAAACATTTTCAAGATGTATACTCGCAGCTTTCCTTGTCAAAATTGCATATTCTTTAATTAATCCACTTTTCGTTGCTAACATATTTTACTCTCTGTCTTAACTCGTACGGGTTCTTGAGAATTCTTATAGGTTGGGTTATTTTTTTTAATATAGCAGTAGTTTTTAAAAATATCCAAGATGTAGACTCGCAGATTTCCTCGTCAAAATTGCATATTTCTAGATTAACCCACTTTTCGTTGCTGACACAGTTTATTCTTTATCTTAACTCGTACGGGTTTTTGAGAATTCTTATAGGGTGGGTTATTTTCTTCAATATAGTAGTAGTTTTTGAAAAACATTTCCAAGGTATGGTCTCGCAGCTTTCCTTTGTGGAAATTGCATATTTCTAAGTTAACCCACTTTTCGTTGCCAACACATTTTACTCTTTATCTCAACTCATACGGGTTTTTGAGAATTCTTATAGGGTGGGTTTTTTTCTTCAATATAGTAGTAGTTTTTGAAAAACATTTCCAAGATGTCGACTCGCAGCTTTCCTTGTGGAAATTGCATATTTCTTAATTAATCCACTTTTCGTTGCTGACACATTTTACTCTCTATCTTAACTCGTACGGGTTTTTGAGAATTCTTATTGGGTGATTTATTTCCTACAATTTAGTAGTAGTTTTTGAAAAATATTTCCAAGACGTAGCCTCGCAGCTTTCCTTATCAAAATTGCATTTTTCTATATTGACTCACTGTTCGTTGCTGGCACATTTTACTCTCTATCTTAACTCGTACGGGTTTTTGAGAATTCTTATAGGTTGGGTTATTTTCTTCAATATGGTAGTAATTTTTGAAAAACATTTCCAAGATGTAGACTCACAGCTTTCCTTGTCAAAATTGCATTTTTCTATATTGACCCACTGTTCCTTGCTGGCACATTTTACTCTCTATCTTAACTCGTACGGGTTTTTGAGAATTCTTATTGGGTGATTTATTTCCTACAATTTAGTAGTAGTTTTTGAAAAATATTTCCAAGACGTAGCCTCGCAGCTTTCCTTATCAAAATTGCATTTTTCTATATTGACTCACTGTTCGTTGCTGGCACATTTTACTCTCTATCTTAACTCCTACGGGTTTTTGAGAATTCTTATAGGTTGGGTTATTTTCTTCAATATGGTAGTAGTTTTTGAAAAATATTTCCAAGATGTAGACTCGCAGATTTCCTCGTCAAAATTGCATTTTTCTAAATTGACCCACTGTTCCTTGCTGGCACGTTTTACTCTCTATCTTAACTCGTACGGGTTTTTGAGAATTCCTATGGGGTGAGTTATTTTCTACAATTTAGTAGTAGTTTTTGAAAAACTTTTCCAAGGTGTAAACTCGCAGCTTTCCTTGCGAAAATTGCATTTTTCTAAATTAATCCACTTTTCGTTGCTAACACATTTTACTCTCTATCTTAACTCGTACGGGTTTTTGAGAATTCTTATGGGGCGAGTTATTTCCTACAATTTAGTAGTAGTTTTTGAAAAACATTTCCAACATGTAGACTCGCAGATTTCCTTGTCAAAATTGCATATTTCTAGATTAACCCACTTTTCGTTGCTGACACATTTTACTCTTTATCTTAACTCGTACGGGTTTTTGAGAATTCTTATAGGGTGGGTTATTTTCTTCAATATAGTAGTAGTTTTTGAAAAATATTTCCAAGATGTAGACTCGCAGCTTTCCTTGCCAAAATTGCATTTTTCTATATTGACCCACTCTTCGTTGCTGGCACATTATACTCTCTATCTTAACTCGTAGGGGTTTTTGAGAATTCTTATGGGGTGAGTTATTTTCCACAATTTAGTAGTAGTTTTTGAAAAATTTTTCCAAGGTGTAGACGCGCAGCTTTCCTTGCGGAAATTGCATTTTTCTAATTTAATCCACTTTTCGTTGCTAACACATTTTACTCTCTATCTTAACTCGTACGGGTTTTTGAGAATTCTTATGGGGCGAGTTATTTTCTACAATTTAGTAGTAGTTTTTGAAAAACATTTCCAGGATGTAGACTCGCAGATTTACTTGTCAAAATTGCATATTTCTAGATTAACCCACATTTCGTTGCTAACACATTTTACTCTTTATCTTAACTCGTACGGGTTCTTGAGAATTCTTATAGGTTGGGTTATTTTCTTCAATATAGCAGTAGTTTTTGAAAAATATTTCCAAGATGTAGACTCGCAGCTTTCCTTGCCAAAATTGCATTTTTCTATATTGACCCACTGTTCGTTGCTGGCACATTATACTCTCTATCTTAACTCGTAGGGGTTTTTGAGAATTCTTATGGGGTGAGTTATTTTCCACAATTTAGTAGTAGTTTTTGAAAAATTTTTCCAAGGTGTAGACGCGCAGCTTTCCTTGCGGAAATTGCATTTTTCTAAATTAATCCACTTTTCGTTGCTAACACATTTTACTCTCTATCTTAACTCGTACGGGTTTTTGAGAATTCTTATGGGGCGAGTTATTTTCTACAATTTAGTAGTAGTTTTTGAAAAACATTTCCAGGATGTAGACTCGCAGATTTACTTGTCAAAATTGCATATTTCTAGATTAACCCACATTTCGTTGCTAACACATTTTACTCTTTATCTTAACTCGTACGGGTTCTTGAGAATTCTTATAGGTTGGGTTATTTTCTTCAATATAGCAGTAGTTTTTGAAAATATTTCCAAGATGTAGACTCGCAGATTTCCTCGTCAAAATTGCATATTTCTAGATTAACCCACTTTTCGTTGCTAACACATTTTATTCTTTATTTTAACTCGTACGGGTTTTTGAGAATTCTTATGGGGCAAGTTATTTTCTTCAATATAGTATTAGTTTTTGAAAAACATTTCCAAGATGTAGACTCGCAGCTTTCCTTGTCAGAATTGCATTTTTCCATATTGACCCACTGTTCGTTGCTGGCACATTTTACTCTCTATCTTAACTCGTACTGGTTTTTGCGAATTCTTATGGGGTAAGTTATTTCCTACAATTTAGTAGTAGTTTTTGAAAAACATTTCCAAGATGTAGACTCGCAGATTTCCTTGTCAACATTGCATTTTTCTATATTGTCCCACTGTTCGTTACTAGCACATTTTACTCTTTATCTTAACTCGTACGGGTTTTTGAGAACCCTTAAATGGTGGGTTATTTTCTTCAATATAATAGTAGTTTTTAGAAAAACATTTTCAAGATGAATACTCGCAGCTTTCCTTGTCAAAATTACATATTTCTTAATTAATCCACTTTTCGTTGCTAACATATTTTACTCTCTGTCTTAACTCGTACTGGTTCTTGAGAATTCTTATAGGTTGGGTTATTTTCTTCAATATAGCAATAGTTTTTGAAAAATATTTTCAAGATGTAGACTCGCAGATTTCCTCGTCTAAATTGCATATTTCCAAATTAATCCACTTTTCGTTACTAACACATTTTACACTCTATCTTAACTCGTACGGGTTTTTGCGAATTTTTATGGGGTAAGTTATTTCCTACAATTTAGTAGTAGTTTTTGAAAAACATTTCCAGGATGTAGACTCGCAGATTTCCTTGTCAAAATTGCATATTTCTAGATTAACCCACTTTTCGTTGCTAACACATTTTACTCTTTATCTTAACTCGTACGGGTTTTTGAGAATTCTTATAGGGTGTGTTATTTTCTTCAATATAGTAGTAGTTTTTGAAAAACATTTCCAAGATGTCGACTCGCAGCTTTCGTTGTGGAAATTGCATATTTCTTAATTAATCCACTTTTCGTTGCTAACACATTTTACTCTCTATCTTAACTCGTACGAGTTTTTGAGAATTCTTATAGGGTGTGTTATTTTCTTCAATATAGTAGTAGTTTTTGAAAAACATTTCCAAGATGTCGACTCGCAGCTTTCGTTGTGGAAATTGCATATTTCTTAATTAATCCACTTTTCGTTGCTAACACATTTTACTCTCTATCTTAACTCGTACGAGTTTTTGAGAATTCTTATAGGTTGGGTTATTTTCTTCAATATAGCAGTAGTTTTTGAAAAATATTTGCAAGATGTAGACTCGCAGATTTCCTCGTCAAAATTGCATATTTCCAAATTAATCCATTTTTCGTTACTAACACATTTTACACTCTATCTTAACTCGTACGGGTTTTTGCGAATTCTTATGGGGTAAGTTATTTCGTACAATTTAGTAGTAGTTTTTGAAAAATATTTCCAAGATGTAGCCTCGCAGCTTTCCTTGTCAAAATTGCATTTTTCTATATTGACCCACCCTTCGTTGCTGGCACATTTTACTCTCTATCTTAACTCGTACGGGTTTTTGAGAATTCTTATTGGGTGAGTTATTTCCAAGACGTAGCCTCGCAGCTTTCCTTATCAAAATTGCATTTTTTTATATTAACTCACTGTTCGTTTCTGGCACATTATACTCTCTATCTTAACTCGTACGGGTTTTTGAGAATTCTTATAGGGTGGATTATTTTCTTCAATATAGTAGTAGTTTTTGAAAAACATTTCCAAGATGTAGCCTCGCAGCTTTCCTTGTCAAAATTGCATTTTTCTATATTGACCCACCCTTCGTTGCTGGCACATTTTACTCTCTATCTTAACTCGTACGGGTTTTTGTGAATTCTTGTGGGATGAGTTATTTTTTACAATTTACTAGTGGTTTTTTGAAAGACATATTCAAGATGTATACTCGCAGCTTTCCTTGTCAAAATTGCATATTTCTTAATTAATCCACTTTTCGTTGCTAACATATTTTACTCTCTGTCTTAACTCGTACGGGTTCTTGAGAATTCTTATAGGTTGGGTTATTTTCTTCAATATAGCAGTAGTTTTTGAAAAATATTTTCAAGATGTAGACTCGCAGATTTCCTCGTCAAAATTGCATATTTCCAAATTAATCCACTTTTCGTTTATAACACATTTTACACTCTATCTTAACTCGTACGGGTTTTTGCAAATTTTTATGGGGTAAGTTATTTCCTACAATTTAGTAGTAGTTTTGGAAAAATTTTTCCAAGGTGTGGACTCACAGCTTTCCTTGTCAAAATTGCATTTTTCTAGATTAACCCACTTTTCGTTGCTAACACATTTTATTCTTTATCATAACTCGTACGGGTTTTTGAAAATTCTTATAGGGTGGGTTATTTTCTTCAATATAGTAGTAGTTTTTGAAAAACATTTCCAAGATGTCGACTCGCAGCTTTCCTTGTGGAAATTGCATATTTCTTAATTAATCCACTTTTCGTTGCTAACACATTTTACTCTCTATCTTAACTCGTACGGGTTTTTGAGAATTCTTATAGGTTGGGTTATTTTCTTCAATATAGCAGTAGTTTTTGAAAAATATTTCCAAGATGTAGACTCGCAGATTTCCTTGTCAAAATTGCATATTTCTAGATTAACCCACTTTCCGTTGCTAACACATTTTACTCTTTATCTTAGCTCGTACGGATTTTTGAGAATTCTTATAGGGTGGGTTATTTTATTCAATTTAGTAGTAGTTTTTGAAAAATATTTCCAAGATGTAGCCTCGCAGCTTTCCTTGTCAAAATTGCATTTTTCTATATTGACCCACCCTTCGTTGCTGGCACATTTTACTCTCTATCTTAACTCGTACGGGTTTTTGAGAATTCTTATTGGGTGAGTTATTTCCAAGACGTAGCCTCGCAGCTTTCCTTATCAAAATTGCATTTTTCTATATTAACTCACTGTTCGTTTCTGGCACATTATACTCTCTATCTTAACTCGTACGGGTTTTTGAGAATTTTTATAGGGTGGATTATTTTCTTCAATATAGTAGTAGTTTTTGAAAAACATTTCCAAGATGTAGCCTCGCAGCTTTCCTTGTCAAAATTGCATTTTTCTATATTGACCCACCCTTCGTTGCTGGCACATTTTACTCTCTATCTTAACTCGTACGGGTTTTTGTGAATTCTTGTGGGGTGAGTTATTTTTTACAATTTACTAGTGGTTTTTTGAAAAACATATTCAAGATGTATACTCGCAGCTTTCCTTGTCAAAATTGCATATTTCTTAATTAATCCACTTTTCGTTGCTAACATATTTTACTCTCTGTCTTAACTCGTACGGGTTCTTGAGAATTCTTATAGGTTGAGTTATTTTCTTCAATATAGCAGTAGTTTTTGAAAAATATTTTCAAGATGTAGACTCGCAGATTTCCTCGTCAAAATTGCATATTTCCAAATTAATCCGCTTTTCGTTTATAACACATTTTACACTCTATCTTAACTCGTACGGGTTTTTGCAAATTTTTATGGGGTAAGTTATTTCCTACAATTTAGTAGTAGTTTTCGAAAAATATTTCCAAGGTGTGGACTCACAGCTTTCCTTGTCAAAATTGCATTTTTCTATAATGACCCACTGTTCGTTGCTGGCACATTATACTCTCTATCTTAACTCGTACGGGTTTTTGATAATTCTTATGGGGTTAGTTATTTTCTACAATTTAATAGTAGTTTTTGAAAAACATTTCCAAGGTGTAGACTCGCAGCTTTCCTTGCGGAAATTGCATTTTTCTAAATTAATCCACTTTTCGTTGCTAACACATTTTACTCTCTATCTTAACTCGTACGGGTTTTTGAGAATTCTTGTGGGGCGAGTTATTTTCTACAATTTAGTAGTAGTTTTTGAAAAACATTTCCAGGATGTAGACTCGCAGATTTCCTTGTCAAAATTGCATATTTCTAGATTAACCCACTTTTCGTTGCTAACACATTTTACTCTTTATCTTAACTCGTACGGGTTCTTGAGAATTCTTATAGGTTGGGTTATTTTCTTCAATATAGCAGTAGTTTTTGAAAAATATTTCCAAGATGTAGACTCGCAGCTTTCCTTGTCAAAATTGCATTTTTCTAAATTGACCCACTGTTCCTTGCTGGCACATTTTACTCTCTAACTTAACTCGTACGGGTTTTTGAGAATTTTTATTGGGCGAGTTATTTCCTACAATTTAGTAGTAGTTTTTGAAAAAATTTTTCAAGGCGTAGCCTCGCAGATTTCCTCGTCAAAATTGCATTTTTCTATATTGACCCACTGTTAGTTGCTGGCACATTATACTCTCTATCTTAACTCGTACGGGTTTTTGAGAATTCTTATGGGGTGAGTTATTTTCTACAATTTAGTAGTAGTTTTTGAAAAACTTTTCCAAGGTGTAAACTCGCAGCTTTCCTTGCGGAAATTGCATTTTTCTAAATTAATCCACTTTTCGTTGCTAACACATTTTACTCTCTATCTTAACTCGTACGGGTTTTTGAGAATTCTTATGGGGCGAGTTATTTTCTACAATTTAGTAGTAGTTTTTGAAAAACATTTTCAAGATGTATACTCGCAGCTTTCCTTGTCAAAATTGCATATTCCTTAATTAATCCACTTTTCGTTGCTTACATATTTTACTCTCTGTCTTAACTCGTACGGGTTGTTGAGAATTCTTATAGATTGGGTTATTTTCTTTAATAAAGCAGTAGTTTTTGAAAAATATTTCCAAGATGTAGACTCGCAGCTTTCCTTGTCAAAATTGCATTTTTCTAAATTGACCCACTGTTCCTTGCTGGCACATTTTACTCTTTATCTTAGCTCGTACAGGTTTTTGAGAATTCTTATAGATTGGGTTATTTTCTTTAATAAAGCAGTAGTTTTTGAAAAATATTTCCAAGATGTAGACTCGCAGCTTTCCTTGTCAAAATTGCATTTTTCTAAATTGACCCACTGTTCCTTGCTGGCACATTTTACTCTCTAACTTAACTCGTACGGGTTTTTGAGAATTTTTATTGGGTCAGTTATTTCCTACAATTTAGTAGTAGTTTTTTAAAAAGTTTTTCCAAGACGTAGCCTCGCAGATTTCCTCGTCAAAATTGCATTTTTCTATATTGACCCACTGTTAGTTGCTGGCACATTATACTCTCTATCTTAACTCTTACGGGTTTTTGAGAATTCTTATGGGGTGAGTTATTTTCTACAATTTAGTAGTAGTTTTTGAAAAACTTTTCCAAGGTGTAAACTCGCAGCTTTCCTTGCGGAAATTGCATTTTTCTATATTGTCCCACTGTTCGTTGCTAGCACATTTTACTCTTTATCTTAACTCTTACGGGTTTTTGCGAATTCTTATGGGGTAAGTTATTTCCTACAATTTAGTAGTAGTTTTTGAAAAACATTTCCAAGATGTAGACTTGCAGATTTCCTTGTCAAAATTGCATTTTTCGATATTGTCCCACTGTTCGTTGCTAGCACATTTTACTCTTTATCTTAACTCGTACTGGTTTTTGAGAACTCTTAAAGGGTGGGTTATTTTCTTCAATATAATAGTAGTTTTTGAAAAACATTTTCAAGATGTATACTCGCAGCTTTCCTTGTCAAAATTGCATATTTCTTAATTAATCCACTTTTCGTTGCTAAAATATTTTACTCTGTGTCTTAACTCGTACGGGTTCTTGAGAATTCTTATAGGTTGGGTTATTTTCTTCAATATAGCAGTAGTTTTTGAAAAATATTTTCAAGATGTAGAGTCGCAGATTTCCTCGTCAAAATTGCATATTTCCAAATTAATCCATTTTTCGTTACTAACACATTTTACACTCTATCTTAACTCGTACGGGTTTTTGCGAATTCTTATGGGGTAAGTTATTTCCTACAATTTAGTAGTAGTTTTTGAAAAATATTTCCAAGATGTAGACTCGCAGATTTCCTCGTCAAAATTGCATATTTCTAGATTAACCCACTTTCCGTTGCTAACACATTTTACTCTTTATCTTAGCTCGTACAGGTTTTTGAGAATTCTTATAGGGTGGGTTATTTTCTTCAATATAGTAGTAGTTTTTGAAAAATATTTCCAAGATGTAGTCTTGCAGATTTCCTTTTCAAAATTGCATTTTTCTATATTGACCCACTGTTCGTTGCTGGCACATTATTCTCTCTATCTTAACTCGTTCGGGTTTTTGAGAATTCTTATGGGGTGAGTTATTTTCTACAATTTAGTAGTAGTTTTTAAAAAACTTATCCAAGGTGTAGACTCGCAGCTTTCCTTGCGGAAATTGCATTTTTCTAAATTAATCCAATTTTCGTTGCTAACACATTTTACTCTCTATCTTAACTCGTATGGGTTTTTGAGAACTCTTATAGGGTGGATTATTTTCTTCAATATAGAAGTAGTTTATGAAAAATATTTCCAAGATGTAGACTCGCAGCTTTCCTTGTCAAAATTGCGTTTTTCTAAATTGACCCAATGTTCATTGCTGGCACATTTTACTCTCTATCTTAACTCGTACGGGTTTTTGAGCATTCTTATTGGGTGAGTTATTTCCTACAATTTAGTAGTAGTTTTTAAAAAATATTTCCAAGATGTAGACTCGCAGCTTTCCTTATCAAAATTGCATTTTTCTATATTGACTCACTGTTCGTTGCTGGAACATTTTACTCTCTATCTTAACTCGTACGGGTTTTTGAGAATTCTTATAGGTTGGGTTATTTTCTTCAATATGGTACTAATTTTTGAAAAACATTTCCAAGATGTAGACTCACAGCTTTCCTTGTCAAAATTGCATTTTTCTATAATGACCCACTGTTCGTTGCTGGCACATTATACTCTCTATCTTAACTCGTACGGGTTTTTGAGAATTCTTATGGGGTGAGTTATTTTCTACAATTTAGTAGTAGTTTTTGAAAAACATTTCCAAGATGTAGACTCGCAGATTTCCTTGTCAAAATTGCATTTTTCTATATTGCCCCACTGTTCGTTGCTAGCACATTTTTCTCTTTATCTTAACTCGTACGGGTTTTTGAGAACTCTTAAAGGGTGGGTTATTTTCTTCAATATAATAGTAGTTTTTGAAAAACATTTTCAAGATGTATACTCGCAGCTTTCCTTGTCAAAATTTCATATTTCTTAATTAATCCACTTTTCGTTGCTAACATATTTTACTCTCTGTCTTAACTCGTACGGGTTCTTGAGAATTCTTATAGGTTGGGTTATTTTCTCCAATATAGCAGTAGTTTTTGAAAAATATTTTCAAGATGTAGACTCGCAGATTTCCTCGTCAAAATTGCATATTTCCAAATTAATCCACTTTTCGTTCCTAACACATTTTACACTCTATCTTAACTCGTACGGGTTTTTGCGAATTTTTATGGGGTAAATTATTTCCTACAATTTAGTAGTAGTTTTTGAAAAACATTTCCAGGATGTAGACTCGCAGATTTCCTTGTCAAAATTGCATATTTCTAGATTAACCCACTTTTCGTTGCTAACACATTTTACTCTTTATCTTAACTCGTATGGGTTCTTGAGAATTCTTATAGGTTGGGTTATTTTCTTCAATATAGCAGTAGTTTTTGAAAAATATTTCCAAGATGTAGACTCGCAGATTTCCTCGTCAAAATTGCATATTTCTAGATTAACCCACTTTTCGTTGCTGACACATTTTACTCTTTATCTTAACTCGTACGGGTTTTTGAGAATTCTTATAGGGTGTGTTATTTTCTTCAATATAGCAGTAGTTTTTGAAAAATATTTCCAAGATGTAGACTCGCAGATTTCCTCGTCAAAATTGAATATTTCCAAATTAATCCAATTTTCGTTACTAACACATTTTACACTCTATCTTAACTCGTACGGGTTTTTGCGAATTCTTATGGGGTAAGTTATTTCCTACAATTTAGTAGTAGTTTTTGAAAAATATTTCCAAGATGTAGCCTCGCAGCTTTCCTTGTCAAAATTGCATTTTTCTATATTGACCCACCCTTCGTTGCTGGCACATTTTACTCTCTATCTTAACTCGTACGGGTTTTTGAGAATTCTTATTGGGTGAGTTATTTCCAAGACGTAGCCTCGCAGCTTTCCTTATCAAAATTGCATTTCTCTATATTAACTCACTGTTCGTTGCTGGCACATTATACTCTCTATCTTAACTCGTACGGGTTTTTGAGAATTCTTATAGGGTGGATTATTTTCTTCAATATAGTAGTAGTTTTTGAAAAACATTTCCAAGATGTAGCCTCGCAGCTTTCCTTGTCAAAATTGCATTTTTCTATATTGACCCACCCTTCGTTGCTGGCACATTTTACTCTCTATCTTAACTCGTACGGGTTTTTGTGAATTCTTGTGGGGTGAGTTATTTTTTACAATTTACTAGTGGTTTTTTGAAAAACATATTCAAGATGTATACTCGCAGCCTTCCTTGTCAAAATTGCATATTTCTTAATTAATCCACTTTTCGTTGCTAACATATTTTACTCTCTGTCTTAACTCGTACGGGTTCTTGAGAATTCTTATAGGTTGAGTTATTTTCTTCAATATAGCAGTAGTTTTTGAAAAATATTTTCAAGATGTAGACTCGCAGATTTCCTCGTCAAAATTGCATATTTCCAAATTAATCCGCTTTTCGTTTATAACACATTTTACACTCTATCTTAACTCGTACGGGTTTTTGCAAATTTTTATGGGGTAAGTTATTTCCTACAATTTAGTAGTAGTTTTGGAAAAATATTTCCAAGGTGTGGACTCACAGCTTTCCTTGTCAAAATTGCATTTTTCTATAATGACCCACTGTTCGTTGCTGGCACATTATACTCTCTATCTTAACTCGTACGGGTTTTTGATAATTCTTATTGGGTGATTTATTTCCTACAATTTAGTAGTAGTTTTTGAAAAATATTTCCAAGACGTAGCCTCGCAGCTTTCCTTATCAAAATTGCATTTTTCTATATTGACTCACTGTTCGTTGCTGGCACATTTTACTCTCTATCTTAACTCCTACGGGTTTTTGAGAATTCTTATAGGTTGGGTTATTTTCTTCAATATGGTAGTAGTTTTTGAAAAACATTTCCAACATGTAGCCTCGCAGATTTCCTTGTCAAAATTGCATATTTCTAGATTAACCCACTTTTCGTTGCTGACACATTTTACTCTTTATCTTAACTCGTACGGATTTTTGAGAATTCTTATAGGGTGGGTTTTTTTCTTCAATATAGTAGTAGTTTTTGAAAAATATTTCCAAGATGTAGACTCGCAGCTTTCCTTGCCAAAATTGCATTTTTCTATATTGACCCACTGTTCGTTGCTGGCACATTATACTCTCTATCTTAACTCATAGGGGTTTTTGAGAATTCTTATGGGGTGAGTTATTTTCCACAATTTAGTAGTAGTTTTTGAAAAACATTTCCAGGATGTAGACTCGCAGATTTCCTTGTCAAAATTGCATATTTCTAGATTAACCCACATTTCGTTGCTAACACATTTTACTCTTTATCTTAACTCGTACGGGTTTTTGAGAATTCTTATGGGGCAAGTTATTTTCTTCAATATAGTATTAGTTTTTGAAAAACATTTCCAAGATGTAGACTCGCAGCTTTCCTTGTCAAAATTGCATTTTTCCATATTGACCCACTGTTCGTTGCTGGCACATTTTACTCTCTATCTTAACTCGTACTGGTTTTTGCGAATTCTTATGGGGTAAGTTATTTCCTACAATTTAGTAGTAGTTTTTGAAAAACATTTCCAAGATGTAGACTCGCAGATTTCCTTGTCAACATTGCATTTTTCTATATTGTCCCACTGTTCGTTACTAGCACATTTTACTCTTTATCTTAACTCGTACGGGTTTTTGAGAACCCTTAAATGGTGGGTTATTTTCTTCAATATAATAGTAGTTTTTTGAAAAACATTTTCAAGATGAATACTCGCAGCTTTCCTTGTCAAAATTACATATTTCTTAATTAATCCACTTTTCGTTGCTAACATATTTTACTCTCTGTCTTAACTCGTACTGGTTCTTGAGAATTCTTATAGGTTGGGTTATTTTCTTCAATATAGCAGTAGTTTTTGAAAAATATTTTCAAGATGTAGACTCGCAGATTTCCTTGTCAAAATTGCATATTTCTAGATTAACCCACTTTCCGTTGCTAACACATTTTACTCTTTATCTTAGCTCGTACGGATTTTTGAGAATTCTTCTAGGGTGGGTTATTTTATTCAATATAGTGGTAGTTTTTGAAAAACATTTCCAAGATGTAGACTCGCAGCTTTCCTTGTCAAAATTGCATTTTTCTATATTGACCCACCCTTCGTTGCTGGCACATTTTACTCTCTATCTTAACTCGTACGGGTTTTTGAGAATTCTTATGGGGTGAGTTATTTTCTACAATTTAGTAGTAGTTTTTGAAAAACATTTCCAAGATGTAGACTCGCAGCTCTCTTTGTCAAAATTGCATTTTTCTATATTGACCCACTGTTCGTTGCTGGCACATTATACTCTCTATCTTAACTCGTACGGGTTTTTGAGAATTCTTATGGGGTGAGTTATTTTCCACAATTTAGTAGTAGTTTTTGAAAAATTTTTCCAAGGTGTAAACTCGCAGCTTTCCTTGCGGAAATTGCATTTTTCTAAATTAATCCACTTTTCGTTGCTAACACATTTTACTCTCTTTCTTAACTCGTACGGGTTTTTGAGAATTCTTATGGGGCGAGTTATTTTCTACAATTTAGTAGTAGTTTTTGAAAAACATTTCCAAGATGTACACTCGAAGATTTCCTTGTCAAAATTGCATATTTCTAGATTAACCCACTTTTCGTTGCTCACACATTTTATTCTTTATCTTAACTCGTACGGGTTTTTGAGAATTCTTATAGGGTGGGTTATTTTCTTCAATATAATAGTAGTTTTTGAAAAACATTTTCAAGATGTATACTCGCAGCTTTCCTTGTCAAAATTGCATATTCCTTAATTAATCCACTTTTCGTTGCTAACATATTTTACTCTCTGTCTTAACTCGTACGGGTTCTTGAGAATTCTTATAGGTTGGGTTATTTTTTTTAATATAGCAGTAGTTTTTGAAAAATATCCAAGATGTAGACTCGCAGATTTCCTCGTCAAAATTGCATATTTCTAGATTAACCCACTTTTCGTTGGTGACACAGTTTATTCTTTATCTTAACTCGTACGGGTTTTTGAGAATTCTTATAGGGTGGGTTATTTTCTTCAATATAGTAGTAGTTTTTGAAAAACATTTCCAAGGTATGGTCTCGCAGCTTTCCTTTGTGGAAATTGCATATTTCTAAGTTAACCCACTTTTCGTTGCCAACACATTTTACTCTTTATCTCAACTCATACGGGTTTTTGAGAATTCTTATAGGGTGGGTTTTTTTCTTCATTATAGTAGTAGTTTTTGAAAAACATTTCCAAGATGTCGACTCGCAGCTTTCCTTGTGGAAATTGCATATTTCTTAATTAATCCAATTTTCGTTGCTGACACATTTTACTCTCTATCTTAACTCGTACGGATTTTTGCGAATTCTTATGGGGTAAGTTATTTCCTACAATTTAGTAGTAGTTTTTGAAAAATATTTCCTAGATGTAGCCTCGCAGCTTTCCTTGTCAAAATTGCATTTTTCTATATTGACCCACCCTTCGTTGCTGGCACATTATACTCTCTATCTTAACTCATAGGGGTTTTTGAGAATTCTTATGGGGTGAGTTATTTTCCACAATTTAGTAGTAGTTTTTGAAAAACATTTCCAGGATGTAGACTCGCAGATTTCCTTGTCAAAATTGCATATTTCTAGATTAACCCACATTTCGTTGCTAACACATTTTACTCTTTATCTTAACTCGTACGGGTTCTTGAGAATTCTTATAGGTTGGGTTATTTTCTTCAATATAGCAGTAGTTTTTGAAAATATTTCCAAGATGTAGACTCGCAGATTTCCTCGTCAAAATTGCATATTTCTAGATTAACCCACTTTTCGTTGCTAACACATTTTACTCTTTATCTCAACTCATACGGGTTTTTGAGAATTCTTATAGGGTGGGTTTTTTTCTTCATTATAGTAGTAGTTTTTGAAAAACATTTCCAAGATGTCGACTCGCAGCTTTCCTTGTGGAAATTGCATATTTCTTAATTAATCCAATTTTCGTTGCTGACACATTTTACTCTTTATCTTAACTCGTACGGGTTTTTGAGAATTCTTATAGGGTGGGTTATTTTCTTCAATATAGTAGTAGTTTTTGAAAAATATTTCCAAGATGTAGACTCGCAGCTTTCCTTGCCAAAATTGCATTTTTCTATATTGACCCACTGTTCGTTGCTGGCACATTATACTCTCTATCTTAACTCATAGGGGTTTTTGAGAATTCTTATGGGGTGAGTTATTTTCCACAATTTAGTAGTAGTTTTTGAAAAACATTTCCAGGATGTAGACTCGCAGATTTCCTTGTCAAAATTGCATATTTCTAGATTAACCCACATTTCGTTGCTAACACATTTAACTCTTTATCTTAACTCGTACGGGTTCTTGAGAATTCTTATAGGTTGGGTTATTTTCTTCAATATAGCAGTAGTTTTTGAAAATATTTCCAAGATGTAGACTCGCAGATTTCCTCGTCAAAATTGCATATTTCTAGATTAACCCACTTTTCGTTGCTAACACATTTTATTCTTTATTTTAACTCGTACGGGTTTTTGAGAATTCTTATGGGGCAAGTTATTTTCTTCAATATAGTATTAGTTTTTGAAAAACATTTCCAAGATGTAGACTCGCAGCTTTCCTTGTCAGAATTGCATTTTTCCATATTGACCCACTGTTCGTTGCTGGCACATTTTACTCTCTATCTTAACTCGTACTGGTTTTTGCGAATTCTTATGGGGTAAGTTATTTCCTACAATTTAGTAGTAGTTTTTGAAAAACATTTCCAAGATGTAGACTCGCAGATTTCCTTGTCAACATTGCATTTTTCTATATTGTCCCACTGTTCGCTACTAGCACATTTTACTCTTTATCTTAACTCGTACGGGTTTTTGAGAACCCTTAAATGGTGGGTTATTTTCTTCAATATAATAGTAGTTTTTTGAAAAACATTTTCAAGATGAATACTCGCAGCTTTCCTTGTCAAAATTACATATTTCTTAATTAATCCACTTTTCGTTGCTAACATATTTTACTCTCTGTCTTAACTCGTACTGGTTCTTGAGAATTCTTATAGGTTGGGTTATTTTCTTCAATATAGCAGTAGTTTTTGAAAAATATTTTCAAGATGTAGACTCGCAGATTTCCTTGTCAAAATTGCATATTTCTAGATTAACCCACTTTCCGTTGCTAGCACATTTTACTCTTTATCTTAGCTCGTACGGATTTTTGAGAATTCTTCTAGGGTGGGTTATTTTATTCAATATAGTGGTAGTTTTTGAAAAACATTTCCAAGATGTAGACTCGCAGCTTTCCTTGTCAAAATTGCATTTTTCTATATTGACCCACCCTTCGTTGCTGGCACATTTTACTCTCTATCTTAACTCGTACGGGTTTTTGAGAATTCTTATGGGGTGAGTTATTTTCTACAATTTAGTAGTAGTTTTTGAAAAACATTTCCAAGATGTAGACTCGCAGCTCTCTTTGTCAAAATTGCATTTTTCTATATTGACCCACTGTTCGTTGCTGGCACATTATACTCTCTATCTTAACTCGTACCGGTTTTTGAGAATTCTTATGGGGTGAGTTATTTTCCACAATTTAGTAGTAGTTTTTGAAAAATTTTTCCAAGGTGTAAACTCGCAGCTTTCCTTGCGGAAATTGCATTTTTCTAAATTAATCCTCTTTTCGTTGCTAACACATTTTACTCTCTTTCTTAACTCGTACGGGTTTTTGAGAATTCTTATGGGGCGAGTTATTTTCTACAATTTAGTAGTAGTTTTTGAAAAACATTTCCAAGATGTACACTCGAAGATTTCCTTGTCAAAATTGCATATTTCTAGATTAACCCACTTTTCGTTGCTCACACATTTTATTCTTTATCTTAACTCGTACGGGTTTGTGAGAATTCTTATAGGGTGGGTTATTTTCTTCAATATAATAGTAGTTTTTGAAAAACATTTTCAAGATGTATACTCGCAGCTTTCCTTGTCAAAATTGCATATTCCTTAATTAATCCACTTTTCGTTGCTAACATATTTTACTCTCTGTCTTAACTCGTACGGGTTCTTGAGAATTCTTATGGGTTGGGTTATTTTTTTTAATATAGCAGTAGTTTTTGAAAAATATCCAAGATGTAGACTCGCAGATTTCCTCGTCAAAATTGCATATTTCTAGATTAACCCACTTTTCGTTGCTGACACAGTTTATTCTTTATCTTAACTCGTACGGGTTTTTGAGAATTCTTATAGGGTGGGTTATTTTCTTCAATATAGTAGTAGTTTTTGAAAAACATTTCCAAGGTATGGTCTCGCAGCTTTCCTTTGTGGAAATTGCATATTTCTAAGTTAACCCACTTTTCGTTGCCAACACATTTTACTCTTTATCTCAACTCATACGGGTTTTTGAGAATTCTTATAGGGTGGGTTTTTTTCTTCATTATAGTAGTAGTTTTTGAAAAACATTTCCAAGATGTCGACTCGCAGCTTTCCTTGTGGAAATTGCATATTTCTTAATTAATCCAATTTTCGTTGCTGACACATTTTACTCTCTATCTTAACTCGTACGGGTTTTTGAGAATTCTTATTGGGTGATTTATTTCCTACAATTTAGTAGTGGTTTTTTAAAAATATTTCCAAGACGTAGCCTCGCAGCTTTCCTTATCAAAATTGCATTTTTCTATATTGACTCACTGTTCGTTGCTGGCACATTTTACTCTCTATCTTAACTCGTACGGGTTTTTGAGAATTCTTATAGGTTGGGTTATTTTCTTCAATATAGCAGTAGTTTTTGAAAAATATTTCCAAGATGTAGACTCGCAGATTTCCTTGTCAAAATTGCATATTTCTAGATTAACCCACTTTTCGTTGCTAACACATTTTACTCTTTATCTTAGCTCGTACGGATTTTTGAGAATTCTTATAGGGTGGGTTATTTTATTCAATATAGTGGTAGTTTTTGAAAAACATTTCCAAGATGTAGACTCGCAGCTTTCCTTGTCAAAATTGCATTTTTCTATATTGACCCACCCTTCGTTGCTGGCACATTTTACTCTCTATCTTAACTCGTACGGGTTTTTGAGAATTCTTATGGGGTGAGTTATTTTCTACAATTTAGTAGTAGTTTTTGAAAAACATTTCCAAGATGTAGACTCGCAGCTCTCTTTGTCAAAATTGCATTTTTCTATATTGACCCACTGTTCGTTGCTGGCACATTATACTCTCTATCTTAACTCGTACGGGTTTTTGAGAATTCTTATGGGGTGAGTTATTTTCCACAATTTAGTAGTAGTTTTTGAAAAATTTTTCCAAGGTGTAAACTCGCAGCTTTCCTTGCGGAAATTGCATTTTTCTAAATTAATCCACTTTTCGTTGCTAACACATTTTACTCTCTTTCTTAACTCGTACGAGTTTTTGAGAATTCTTATGGGGCGAGTTATTTTCTACAATTTAGTAGTAGTTTTTGAAAAACATTTCCAAGATGTTCACTCGAAGATTTCCTTGTCAAAATTGCATATTTCTAGATTAACCCACTTTTCGTTGCTCACACATTTTATTCTTTATCTTAACTCGTACGGGTTTTTGAGAATTCTTATAGGGTGGGTTATTTTCTTCAATATAATAGTAGTTTTTGAAAAACATTTTCAAGATGTATACTCGCAGCTTTCCTTGTCAAAATTGCATATTCCTTAATTAATCCACTTTTCGTTGCTAACATATTTTACTCTCTGTCTTAACTCGTACGGGTTCTTGAGAATTCTTATAGGTTGGGTTATTTTCTTCAATATAGCAGTAGTTTTTGAAAAATATTTTCAAGATGTAGACTCGCAGATTTCCTCGTCAAAATTGCATATTTCCAAATTAATCCACTTTTCGTTTATAACACATTTTACACTCTATCTTAACTCGTACGGGTTTTTGCAAATTTTTATGGGGTAAGTTATTTCCTACAATTTAGTAGTAGTTTTGGAAAAATATTTCCAAGGTGTGGACTCACAGCTTTCCTTGTCAAAATTGCATTTTTCTATAATGACCCACTGTTCGTTGCTGGCACATTATACTCTCTATCTTAACTCGTACGGGTTTTTGATAATTCTTATGGGGTTAGTTATTTTCTACAATTTAATAGTAGTTTTTGAAAAACATTTCCAAGGTGTAGACTTGCAGCTTTCCTTGCGGAAATTGCATTTTTCTAAATTAATCCACTTTTCGTTGCTAACACATTTTCCTCTCTATCTTAACTCGTACGGGTTTTTGAGAATTCTTATTGGGTGATTTATTTCCTACAATTTAGTAGTAGTTTTTGAAAAATATTTCCAAGACGTAGCCTCGCAGCTTTCCTTATCAAAATTGCATTTTTCTATATTGACTCACTGTTCGTTGCTGGCACATTTTACTCTCTATCTTAACTCCTACGGGTTTTTGAGAATTCTTATAGGTTGGGTTATTTTCTTCAATATGGTAGTACTTTTTGAAAAATATTTCCAAGATGTAGACTCGCAGATTTCCTCGTCAAAATTGCATTTTTCTAAATTGACCCACTGTTCCTTGCTGGCACATTTTACTCTCTATCTTAACTCGTACGGGTTTTTGAGAATTCCTATGGGGTGAGTTATTTTCTACAATTTAGTAGTAGTTTTTGAAAAACTTTTCCAAGGTGTAAACTCGCAGCTTTCCTTGCGAAAATTGCATTTTTCTAAATTAATCCACTTTTCGTTGCTAACACATTTTACTCTCTATCTTAACTCGTACGGGTTTTTGAGAATTCTTATGGGGCGAGTTATTTCCTACAATTTAGTAGTAGTTTTTGAAAAACATTTCCAACATGTAGACTCGCAGATTTCCTTGTCAAAATTGCATATTTCTAGATTAACCCACTTTTCGTTGCTGACACATTTTACTCTTTATCTTAACTCGTACGGGTTTTTGAGAATTCTTATAGGGTGGGTTATTTTCTTCAATATAGTAGTAGTTTTTGAAAAATATTTCCAAGATGTAGACTCGCAGCTTTCCTTGCCAAAATTGCATTTTTCTATATTGACCCACTGTTCGTTGCTGGCACATTATACTCTCTATCTTAACTCGTAGGGGTTTTTGAGAATTCTTATGGGGTGAGTTATTTTCCACAATTTAGTAGTAGTTTTTGAAAAATTTTTCCAAGGTGTAGACGCGCAGCTTTCCTTGCGGAAATTGCATTTTTCTAAATTAATCCACTTTTCGTTGCTAACACATTTTACTCTCTATCTTAACTCGTACGGGTTTTTGAGAATTCTTATAGGGCGAGTTATTTTCTACAATTTAGTAGTAGTTTTTGAAAAACATTTCCAGGATGTAGACTCGCAGATTTCCTTGTCAAAATTGCATATTTCTAGATTAACCCACATTTCGTTGCTAACACATTTTACCCTTTATCTTAACTCGTACGGGTTCTTGAGAATTCTTATAGGTTGGGTTAATTTCTTCAATATAGCAGTAGTTTTTGAAAATATTTCCAAGATGTAGACTCGCAGATTTCCTCGTCAAAATTGCATATTTCTAGATTAACCCACTTTTCGTTACTAACACATTTTATTCTTTATTTTAACTCGTACGGGTTTTTGAGAATTCTTATGGGGCAAGTTATTTTCTTCAATATAGTATTAGTTTTTGAAAAACATTTCCAAGATGTAGACTCGCAGCTTTCCTTGTCAGAATTGCATTTTTCCATATTGACCCTCTGTTCGTTGCTGGCACATTTTACTCTCTATCTTAACTCGTACTGGTTTTTGCGAATTCTTATGGGGTAAGTTATTTCCTACAATTTAGTAGTAGTTTTTGAAATACATTTCCAAGATGTAGACTCGCAGATTTCCTTGTCAACATTGCATTTTTCTATATTGTCCCACTGTTCGTTACTAGCACATTTTACTCTTTATCTTAACTCGTACGGGTTTTTGAGAACCCTTAAAGGGTGGGTTATTTTCTTCAATATAATAGTAGTTTTTAGAAAAACATTTTCAAGATGTATACTCGCAGCTTTCTTTGTCAAAATTACATATTTCTTAATTAATCCACTTTTCGTTGCTAACATATTTTACTCTCTGTCTTAACTCGTACGGGTTCTTGAGAATTCTTATAGGTTGGGTTATTTTCTTCAATATAGCAGTAGTTTTTGAAAAATATTTTCAAGATGTAGACTCGCAGATTTCCTCGTCAAAATTGCATATTTCCAAATTAATTCACTTTTCGTTACTAACACATTTTACACTCTATCTTAACTCGTACGGGTTTTTGCGAATTTTTATGGGGTAAGTTATTTCCTACAATTTAGTAGTAGTTTTTGAAAAACATTTCCAGGATGTAGACTCGCAGATTTCCTCGTCTAAATTGCATATTTCCAAATTAATCCACTTTTCGTTACTAACACATTTTACACTCTATCTTAACTCGTACGGGTTTTTGCGAATTTTTATGGGGTAAGTTATTTCCTACAATTTAGTAGTAGTTTTTGAAAAACATTTCCAGGATGTAGACTCGCAGATTTCCTTGTCAAAATTGCATATTTCTAGATTAACCCACTTTTCGTTGCTAACACATTTTACTCTTTATCTTAACTCGTACGGGTTCTTGAGAATTCTTATAGGTTGGGTTATTTTCTTCAATATAGCAGTAGTTTTTGAAAAATATTTCCAAGATGTAGACTCGCAGATTTCCTCGTCAAAATTGCATATTTCTAGATTAACCCACTTTTCGTTGCTGACACATTTTACTCTTTATCTTAACTCGTACGGGTTTTTGAGAATTCTTATAGGGTGTGTTATTTTCTTCAATATAGTAGTAGTTTTTGAAAAACATTTCCAAGATGTCGACTCGCAGCTTTCCTTGTGGAAATTGCATATTTCTTAATTAATCCACTTTTCGTTGCTAACACATTTTACTCTCTATCTTAACTCGTACGGGTTTTTGAGAATTCTTATAGGTTGGGTTATTTTCTTCAATATAGCAGTAGTTTTTGAAAAATATTTGCAAGATGTAAACTCGCAGATTTCCTCGTCAAAATTGCATATTTCCAAATTAATCCATTTTTCGTTACTAACACATTTTACACTCTATCTTAACTCGTACGGGTTTTTGCGAATTCTTGTGGGGTAAGTTATTTCCTACAATTTAGTAGTAGTTTTTGAAAAATATTTCCAAGATGTAGCCTCGCAGCTTTCCTTGTCAAAATTGCATTTTTCTATATTGACCCACCCTTCGTTGCTGGCACATTTTACTCTCTATCTTAACTCGTACGGGTTTTTGAGAATTCTTATTGGGTGAGTTATTTCCAAGACGTAGCCTCGCAGCTTTCCTTATCAAAATTGCATTTTTCTATATTAACTCACTGTTCGTTTCTGGCACATTATACTCTCTATCTTAACTCGTACGGGTTTTTGAGAATTCTTATAGGGTGGATTATTTTCTTCAATATAGTAGTAGTTTTTGAAAAACATTTCCAAGATGTAGCCTCGCAGCTTTCCTTGTCAAAATTGCATTTTTCTATATTGACCCACCCTTCGTTGCTGGCACATTTTACTCTCTATCTTAACTCGTACGGGTTTTTGTGAATTCTTGTGGGATGAGTTATTTTTTACAATTTACTAGTGGTTTTTTGAAAAACATATTCAAGATGTATACTCGCAGCTTTCCTTGTCAAAATTGCATATTTCTTAATTAATCCACTTTTCGTTGCTAACATATTTTACTCTCTGTCTTAACTCGTACGGGTTCTTGAGAATTCTTATAGGTTGGGTTATTTTCTTCAATATAGCAGTAGTTTTTGAAAAATATTTTCAAGATGTAGACTCGCAGATTTCCTCGTCAAAATTGCATATTTCCAAATTAATCCACTTTTCGTTGCTAACACATTTTACACTCTATCTTAACTCGTACGGGTTTTTGCAAATTTTTATGGGGTAAGTTATTTCCTACAATTTAGTAGTAGTTTTGGAAAAATATTTCCAAGGTGTGGACTCACAGCTTTCCTTGTCAAAATTGCATTTTTCTAGATTAACCCACTTTTCGTTGCTAACACATTTTATTCTTTATCATAACTCGTACGGGTTTTTGAAAATTCTTATAGGGTGGGTTATTTTCTTCAATATAGTAGTAGTTTTTGAAAAACATTTCCAAGATGTCGACTCGCAGCTTTCCTTGTGGAAATTGCATATTTCTTAATTAATCCACTTTTCGTTGCTAACACATTTTACTCTCTATCTTAACTCGTACGGGTTTTTGAGAATTCTTATAGGTTGGGTTATTTTCTTCAATATAGCAGTAGTTTTTGAAAAATATTTCCAAGATGTAGACTCGCAGATTTCCTTGTCAAAATTGCATATTTCTAGATTAACCCACTTTCCGTTGCTAACACATTTTACTCTTTATCTTAGCTCGTACGGATTTTTGAGAATTCTTATAGGGTGGGTTATTTTATTCAATATAGTGGTAGTTTTTGAAAAACATTTCCAAGATGTAGACTCGCAGCTTTCCTTGTCAAAATTGCATTTTTCTATATTGACCCACCCTTCGTTGCTGGCACATTTTACTCTCTATCTTAACTCGTACGGGTTTTTGAGAATTCTTATGGGGTGAGTTATTTTCTACAATTTAGTAGTAGTTTTTGAAAAACATTTCCAAGATGTAGACTCGCAGCTCTCTTTGTCAAAATTGCATTTTTCTATATTGACCCACTGTTCGTTGCTGGCACATTATACTCTCTATCTTAACTCGTACGGGTTTTTGAGAATTCTTATGGGGTGAGTTATTTTCCACAATTTAGTAGTAGTTTTTGAAAAATTTTTCCAAGGTGTAAACTCGCAGCTTTCCTTGCGGAAATTGCATTTTTCTAAATTAATCCACTTTTCGTTGCCAACACATTTTACTCTCTTTCTTAACTCATACGGGTTTTTGAGAATTCTTATGGGGCGAGTTATTTTCTACAATTTAGTAGTAGTTTTTGAAAAACATTTCCAAGATGTACACTCGAAGATTTCCTTGTCAAAATTGCATATTTCTAGATTAACCCACTTTTCGTTGCTCACACATTTTATTCTTTATCTTAACTCGTACGGGTTTTTGAGAATTCTTATAGGGTGGGTTATTTTCTTCAATATAATAGTAATTTTTGAAAAACATTTTCAAGATGTATACTCGCAGCTTTCCTTGTCAAAATTGCATATTCTTTAATTAATCCACTTTTCGTTGCTAACATATTTTACTCTCTGTCTTAACTCGTACGGGTTCTTGAGAATTCTTATAGGTTGGGTTATTTTTTTTTAATATAGCAGTAGTTTTTAAAAATATCCAAGATGTAGACTCGCAGATTTCCTCGTCAAAATTGCATATTTCTAGATTAACCCACTTTTCGTTGCTGACACAGTTTATTCTTTATCTTAACTCGTACGGGTTTTTGAGAATTCTTATAGGGTGGGTTATTTTCTTCAATATAGTAGTAGTTTTTGAAAAACATTTCCAAGGTATGGTCTCGCAGCTTTCCTTTGTGGAAATTGCATATTTCTAAGTTAACCCAATTTTCGTTGCCAACACATTTTACTCTTTATCTCAACTCATACAGGTTTTTGAGAATTCTTATAGGGTGGGTTTTTTTCTTCAATATAGTAGTAGTTTTTGAAAAACATTTCCAAGATGTCGACTCGCAGCTTTCCTTGTGGAAATTGCATATTTCTTAATTAATCCACTTTTCGTTGCTGACACATTTTACTCTCTATCTTAACTCGTACGGGTTTTTGAGAATTCTTATTGGGTGATTTATTTCCTACAATTTAGTAGTAGTTTTTGAAAAATATTTCCAAGACGTAGCCTCGCAGCTTTCCTTATCAAAATTGCATTTTTCTATATTGACTCACTGTTCGTTGCTGGCACATTTTACTCTCTATCTTAACTCGTACGGGTTTTTGAGAATTCTTATAGGTTGGGTTATTTTCTTCAATATGGTAGTAATTTTTGAAAAACATTTCCAAGATGTAGACTCACAGCTTTCCTTGTCAAAATTGCATTTTTCTATATTGACCCACTGTTCCTTGCTGGCACATTATACTCTCTATCTTAACTCGTACGGGTTTTTGAGAATTCTTATGGGGTGAGTTATTTTCCACAATTTAGTAGTAGTTTTTGAAAAATTTTTCCAAGGTGTAAACTCGCAGCTTTCCTTGCGGAAATTGCATTTTTCTAAATTAATCCACTTTTCGTTGCCAACACATTTTACTCTATTTCTTAACTCATACGGGTTTTTGAGAATTCTTATGGGGCGAGTTATTTTCTACAATTTAGTAGTAGTTTTTGAAAAACATTTCCAAGATGTACACTCGAAGATTTCCTTGTCAAAATTGCATATTTCTAGATTAACCCACTTTTCGTTGCTCACACATTTTATTCTTTATCTTAACTCGTACGGGTTTTTGAGAATTCTTATAGGGTGGGTTATTTTCTTCAATATAATAGTAATTTTTGAAAAACATTTTCAAGATGTATACTCGCAGCTTTCCTTGTCAAAATTGCATATTCTTTAATTAATCCACTTTTCGTTGCTAACATATTTTACTCTCTGTCTTAACTCGTACGGGTTCTTGAGAATTCTTATAGGTTGGGTTATTTTTTTTAATATAGCAGTAGTTTTTGAAAAATATCCAAGATGTAGACTCGCAGATTTCCTCGTCAAAATTGCATATTTCTAAATTAACCCACTTTTCGTTGCTGACACAGTTTATTCTTTATCTTAACTCGTACGGGTTTTTGAGAATTCTTATAGGGTGGGTTATTTTCTTCAATATAGTAGTAGTTTTTGAAAAACATTTCCAAGGTATGGTCTCGCAACTTTCCTTTGTGGAAATTGCATATTTCTAAGTTAACCCACTTTTCGTTGCCAACACATTTTACTCTTTATCTCAACTCATACGAGTTTTTGAGAATTCTTATAGGGTGGGTTTTTTTCTTCAATATAGTAGTAGTTTTTGAAAAACATTTCCAAGATGTCGACTCGCAGCTTTCCTTGTGGAAATTGCATATTTCTTAATTAATCCACTTTTCGTTGCTGACACATTTTACTCTCTATCTTAACTCGTACGGGTTTTTGAGAATTCTTATTGGGTGATTTATTTCCTACAATTTAGTAGTAGTTTTTGAAAAATATTTCCAAGACGTAGCCTCGCAGCTTTCCTTATCAAAATTGCATTTTTCTATATTGACTCACTGTTCGTTGCTGGCACATTTTACTCTCTATCTTAACTCGTACGGGTTTTTGAGAATTCTTATAGGTTGGGTTATTTTCTTCAATATGGTAGTAATTTTTGAAAAATATTTCCAAGATGTAGACTCACAGCTTTCCTTGTCAAAATTGCATTTTTCTATATTGACCCACTGTTCCTTGCTGGCACATTTTACTCTCTATCTTAACTCGTACGGGTTTTTGAGAATTCTTATTGGGTGATTTATTTCCTACAATTTAGTAGTAGTTTTTGAAAAATATTTCCAAGACGTAGCCTCGCAGCTTTCCTTATCAAAATTGCATTTTTCTATATTGACTCACTGTTCGTTGCTGGCACATTTTACTCTCTATCTTAACTCCTACGGGTTTTTGAGAATTCTTATAGGTTGGGTTATTTTCTTCAATATGGTAGTAGTTTTTGAAAAATATTTCCAAGATGTAGACTCGCAGATTTCCTCGTCAAAATTGCATTTTTCTAAATTGACCCACTGTTCCTTGCTGGCACGTTTTACTCTCTATCTTAACTCGTACGGGTTTTTGAGAATTCCTATGGGGTGAGTTATTTTCTACAATTTAGTAGTAGTTTTTGAAAAACTTTTCCAAGGTGTAAACTCGCAGCTTTCCTTGCGAAAATTGCATTTTTCTAAATTAATCCACTTTTCGTTGCTAACACATTTTACTCTCTATCTTAACTCGTACGGGTTTTTGAGAATTCTTATGGGGTGAGTTATTTTCTACAATTTAGTAGTAGTTTTTAAAAAACTTATCCAAGGTGTAGACTCGCAGCTTTCCTTGCGGAAATTGCATTTTTCTAAATTAATCCAATTTTCGTTGCTAACACATTTTACTCTCTATCTTAACTCGTATGGATTTTTGAGAACTCTTATAGGGTGGATTATTTTCTTCAATATAGAAGTAGTTTATGAAAAATATTTCCAAGATGTAGACTCGCAGCTTTCCTTATCAAAATTGCATTTTTCTATATTGACTCACTGTTCGTTGCTGGAACATTTTACTCTCTATCTTAACTCGTACGGGTTTTTGAGAATTCTTATAGGTTGGGTTATTTTCTTCAATATGGTAGTAATTTTTGAAAAACATTTCCAAGATGTAGACTCACAGCTTTCCTTGTCAAAATTGCATTTTTCTATAATGACCCACTGTTCGTTGCTGGCACATTATACTCTCTATCTTAACTCGTACGGGTTTTTGAGAATTCTTATGGGGTGAGTTATTTTCTACAATTTAGTAGTAGTTTTTGAAAAACATTTTCAAGATGTAGACTCGCAGATTTCCTTGTCAAAATTGCATTTTTCTATATTGCCCCACAGTTCGTTGCTAGCACATTTTTCTCTTTATCTTAACTCGTACGGGTTTTTGAGAACTCTTAAAGGGTGGGTTATTTTCTTCAATATAATAGTAGTTTTTGAAAAACATTTTCAAGATGTATACTCGCAGCTTTCCTTGTCAAAATTTCATATTTCTTAATTAATCCACTTTTCGTTGCTAACATATTTTACTCTCTGTCTTCACTCGTACGGGTTCTTGAGAATTCTTATAGGTTGGGTTATTTTCTCCAATATAGCAGTAGTTTTTGAAAAATATTTTCAAGATGTAGACTCGCAGATTTCCTCGTCAAAATTGCATATTTCCAAATTAATCCACTTTTCGTTCCTAACACATTTTACACTCTATCTTAACTCGTACGGGTTTTTGCGAATTTTTATGGGGTAAATTATTTCCTACAATTTAGTAGTAGTTTTTGAAAAACATTTCCAGGATGTAGACTCGCAGATTTCCTTGTCAAAATTGCATATTTCTAGATTAACCCACTTTTCGTTGCTAACACATTTTACTCTTTATCTTAACTCGTATGGGTTCTTGAGAATTCTTATAGGTTGGGTTATTTTCTTCAATATAGCAGTAGTTTTTGAAAAATATTTCCAAGATGTAGACTCGCAGATTTCCTCGTCAAAATTGCATATTTCTAGATTAACCCACTTTTCGTTGCTGACACATTTTACTCTTTATCTTAACTCGTACGGGTTTTTGAGAATTCTTATAGGGTGTGTTATTTTCTTCAATATAGCAGTAGTTTTTGAAAAATATTTCCAAGATGTAGACTCGCAGATTTCCTCGTCAAAATTGAATATTTCCAAATTAATCCATTTTTCGTTACTAACACATTTTACACTCTATCTTAACTCGTACGGGTTTTTGCGAATTCTTATGGGGTAAGTTATTTCCTACAATTTAGTAGTAGTTTTTGAAAAATATTTCCTAGATGTAGCCTCGCAGCTTTCCTTGTCAAAATTGCATTTTTCTATATTGACCCACCCTTCGTTGCTGGCACATTTTACTCTCTATCTTAACTCGTACGGGTTTTTGAGAATTCTTATTGGGTGAGTTATTTCCAAGACGTAGCCTCGCAGCTTTCCTTATCAAAATTGCATTTCTCTATATTAACTCACTGTTCGTTGCTGGCACATTATACTCTCTATCTTAACTCGTACGGGTTTTTGAGAATTCTTATAGGGTGGATTATTTTCTTCAATATAGTAGTAGTTTTTGAAAAACATTTCCAAGATGTAGCCTCGCAGCTTTCCTTGTCAAAATTGCATTTTTCTATATTGACCCACCCTTCGTTGCTGGCACATTTTACTCTCTATCTTAACTCGTACGGGTTTTTGTGAATTCTTGTGGGGTGAGTTATTTTTTACAATTTACTAGTGGTTTTTTGAAAAACATATTCAAGATGTATACTCGCAGCCTTCCTTGTCAAAATTGCATATTTCTTAATTAATCCACTTTTCGTTGCTAACATATTTTACTCTCTGTCTTAACTCGTACGGGTTCTTGAGAATTCTTATAGGTTGAGTTATTTTCTTCAATATAGCAGTAGTTTTTGAAAAATATTTTCAAGATGTAGACTCGCAGATTTCCTCGTCAAAATTGCATATTTCCAAATTAATCCGCTTTTCGTTTATAACACATTTTACACTCTATCTTAACTCGTACGGGTTTTTGCAAATTTTTATGGGGTAAGTTATTTCCTACAATTTAGTAGTAGTTTTGGAAAAATATTTCCAAGGTGTGGACTCACAGCTTTCCTTGTCAAAATTGCATTTTTCTATAATGACCCACTGTTCGTTGCTGGCACATTATACTCTCTATCTTAACTCGTACGGGTTTTTGATAATTCTTATTGGGTGATTTATTTCCTACAATTTAGTAGTAGTTTTTGAAAAATATTTCCAAGACGTAGCCTCGCAGCTTTCCTTATCAAAATTGCATTTTTCTATATTGACTCACTGTTCGTTGCTGGCACATTTTACTCTCTATCTTAACTCCTACGGGTTTTTGAGAATTCTTATAGGTTGGGTTATTTTCTTCAATATGGTAGTAGTTTTTGAAAAACATTTCCAACATGTAGCCTCGCAGATTTCCTTGTCAAAATTGCATATTTCTAGATTAACCCACTTTTCGTTGCTGACACATTTTACTCTTTATCTTAACTCGTACGGATTTTTGAGAATTCTTATAGGGTGGGTTTTTTTCTTCAATATAGTAGTAGTTTTTGAAAAATATTTCCAAGATGTAGACTCGCAGCTTTCCTTGCCAAAATTGCATTTTTCTATATTGACCCACTGTTCGTTGCTGGCACATTATACTCTCTATCTTAACTCATAGGGGTTTTTGAGAATTCTTATGGGGTGAGTTATTTTCCACAATTTAGTAGTAGTTTTTGAAAAACATTTCCAGGATGTAGACTCGCAGATTTCCTTGTCAAAATTGCATATTTCTAGATTAACCCACATTTCGTTGCTAACACATTTTACTCTTTATCTTAACTCGTACGGGTTTTTGAGAATTCTTATGGGGCAAGTTATTTTCTTCAATATAGTATTAGTTTTTGAAAAACATTTCCAAGATGTAGACTCGCAGCTTTCCTTGTCAAAATTGCATTTTTCCATATTGACCCACTGTTCGTTGCTGGCACATTTTACTCTCTATCTTAACTCGTACTGGTTTTTGCGAATTCTTATGGGGTAAGTTATTTCCTACAATTTAGTAGTAGTTTTTGAAAAACATTTCCAAGATGTAGACTCGCAGATTTCCTTGTCAACATTGCATTTTTCTATATTGTCCCACTGTTCGTTACTAGCACATTTTACTCTTTATCTTAACTCGTACGGGTTTTTGAGAACCCTTAAATGGTGGGTTATTTTCTTCAATATAATAGTAGTTTTTTGAAAAACATTTTCAAGATGAATACTCGCAGCTTTCCTTGTCAAAATTACATATTTCTTAATTAATCCACTTTTCGTTGCTAACATATTTTACTCTCTGTCTTAACTCGTACTGGTTCTTGAGAATTCTTATAGGTTGGGTTATTTTCTTCAATATAGCAGTAGTTTTTGAAAAATATTTTCAAGATGTAGACTCGCAGATTTCCTTGTCAAAATTGCATATTTCTAGATTAACCCACTTTCCGTTGCTAACACATTTTACTCTTTATCTTAGCTCGTACGGATTTTTGAGAATTCTTCTAGGGTGGGTTATTTTATTCAATATAGTGGTAGTTTTTGAAAAACATTTCCAAGATGTAGACTCGCAGCTTTCCTTGTCAAAATTGCATTTTTCTATATTGACCCACCCTTCGTTGCTGGCACATTTTACTCTCTATCTTAACTCGTACGGGTTTTTGAGAATTCTTATGGGGTGAGTTATTTTCTACAATTTAGTAGTAGTTTTTGAAAAACATTTCCAAGATGTAGACTCGCAGCTCTCTTTGTCAAAATTGCATTTTTCTATATTGACCCACTGTTCGTTGCTGGCACATTATACTCTCTATCTTAACTCGTACGGGTTTTTGAGAATTCTTATGGGGTGAGTTATTTTCCACAATTTAGTAGTAGTTTTTGAAAAATTTTTCCAAGGTGTAAACTCGCAGCTTTCCTTGCGGAAATTGCATTTTTCTAAATTAATCCACTTTTCGTTGCTAACACATTTTACTCTCTTTCTTAACTCGTACGGGTTTTTGAGAATTCTTATGGGGCGAGTTATTTTCTACAATTTAGTAGTAGTTTTTGAAAAACATTTCCAAGATGTACACTCGAAGATTTCCTTGTCAAAATTGCATATTTCTAGATTAACCCACTTTTCGTTGCTCACACATTTTATTCTTTATCTTAACTCGTACGGGTTTTTGAGAATTCTTATAGGGTGGGTTATTTTCTTCAATATAATAGTAATTTTTGAAAAACATTTTCAAGATGTATACTCGCAGCTTTCCTTGTCAAAATTGCATATTCTTTAATTAATCCACTTTTCGTTGCTAACATATTTTACTCTCTGTCTTAACTCGTACGGGTTCTTGAGAATTCTTATAGGTTGGGTTATTTTTTTTAATATAGCAGTAGTTTTTAAAAATATCCAAGATGTAGACTCGCAGATTTCCTCGTCAAAATTGCATATTTCTAGATTAACCCACTTTTCGTTGCTGACACAGTTTATTCTTTATCTTAACTCGTACGGGTTTTTGAGAATTCTTATAGGGTGGGTTATTTTCTTCAATATAGTAGTAGTTTTTGAAAAACATTTCCAAGGTATGGTCTCGCAGCTTTCCTTTGTGGAAATTGCATATTTCTAAGTTAACCCACTTTTCGTTGCCAACACATTTTACTCTTTATCTCAACTCATACGGGTTTTTGAGAATTCTTATAGGGTGGGTTTTTTTCTTCAATATGGTAGTAGTTTTTGAAAAACATTTCCAAGATGTCGACTCGCAGCTTTCCTTGTGGAAATTGCATATTTCTTAATTAATCCACTTTTCGTTGCTGACACATTTTACTCTCTATCTTAACTCGTACGGGTTTTTGAGAATTCTTATTGGGTGATTTATTTCCTACAATTTAGTAGTAGTTTTTGAAAAATATTTCCAAGACGTAGCCTCGCAGCTTTCCTTATCAAAATTGCATTTTTCTATATTGACTCACTGTTCGTTGCTGGCACATTTTACTCTCTATCTTAACTCGTACGGGTTTTTGAGAATTCTTATAGGTTGGGTTTTTTTCTTCAATATAGTAGTAGTTTTTGAAAAACATTTCCAAGATGTCGACTCGCAGCTTTCCTTGTGGAAATTGCATATTTCTTAATTAATCCACTTTTCGTTGCTGACACATTTTACTCTCTATCTTAACTCGTACGGGTTTTTGAGAATTCTTATTGGGTGATTTATTTCCTACAATTTAGTAGTAGTTTTTGAAAAATATTTCCAAGACGTAGCCTCGCAGCTTTCCTTATCAAAATTGCATTTTTCTATATTGACTCACTGTTCGTTGCTGGCACATTTTACTCTCTATCTTAACTCGTACGGGTTTTTGAGAATTCTTATAGGTTGGGTTATTTTCTTCAATATGGTAGTAATTTTTGAAAAACATTTCCAAGATGTAGACTCACAGCTTTCCTTGTCAAAATTGCATTTTTCTATATTGACCCACTGTTCCTTGCTGGCACGTTTTACTCTCTATCTTAACTCGTACGGGTTTTTGAGAATTCCTATGGGGTGAGTTATTTTCTACAATTTAGTAGTAGTTTTTGAAAAACTTTTCCAAGGTGTAAACTCGCAGCTTTCCTTGCGAAAATTGCATTTTTCTAAATTAATCCACTTTTCGTTGCTAACACATTTTACTCTCTATCTTAACTCGTACGGGTTTTTGAGAATTCTTATGGGGCGAGTTATTTCCTACAATTTAGTAGTAGTTTTTGAAAAACATTTCCAACATGTAGACTCGCAGATTTCCTTGTCAAAATTGCATTTTTCTATATTGACCCACTGTTCGTTGCTGGCACATTATACTCTCTATCTTAACTCGTAGGGGTTTTAGAGAATTCTTATGGGGTGAGTTATTTTCCACAATTTAGTAGTAGTTTTTGAAAAATATTTCCAAGATGTAGACTCGCAGCTTTCCTTGCCAAAATTGCATTTTTCTATATTGACCCACTCTTCGTTGCTGGCACATTATACTCTCTATCTTAACTCGTAGAGGTTTTTGAGAATTCTTATGGGGTGAGTTATTTTCCACAATTTAGTAGTAGTTTTTGAAAAATTTTTCCAAGGTGTAGACGCGCAGCTTTCCTTGCGGAAATTGCATTTTTCTAATTTAATCCACTTTTCGTTGCTAACACATTTTACTCTCTATCTTAACTCGTACGGGTTTTTGAGAATTCTTATGGGGCGAGTTATTTTCTACAATTTAGTAGTAGTTTTTGAAAAACATTTCCAGGATGTAGACTCGCAGATTTACTTGTCAAAATTGCATATTTCTAGATTAACCCACATTTCGTTGCTAACACATTTTACTCTTTATCTTAACTCGTACGGGTTCTTGAGAATTCTTATAGGTTGGGTTATTTTCTTCAATATAGCAGTAGTTTTTGAAAATATTTCCAAGATGTAGACTCGCAGATTTCCTCGTCAAAATTGCATATTTCTAGATTAACCCACTTTTCGTTACTAACACATTGTATTCTTTATTTTAACTCGTACGGGTTTTTGAGAATTCTTATGGGGCAAGTTATTTTCTTCAATATAGTATTAGTTTTTGAAAAACATTTCCAAGATGTAGACTCGCAGCTTTCCTTGTCAGAATTGCATTTTTCCATATTGACCCTCTGTTCGTTGCTGGCACATTTTACTCTCTATCTTAACTCGTACTGGTTTTTGCGAATTCTTATGGGTTAAGTTATTTCCTACAATTTAGTAGTAGTTTTTGAAAAACATTTCCAAGATGTAGACTCGCAGATTTCCTTGTCAACATTGCATTTTTCCATATTGTCCCACTGTTCGTTACTAGCACATTTTACTCTTTATCTTAACTCGTACGGGTTTTTGAGAACCCTTAAAGGGTGGGTTATTTTCTTCAATATAATAGTAGTTTTTAGAAAAACATTTTCAAGATGTATACTCGCAGCTTTCCTTGTCAAAATTACATATTTCTTAATTAATCCACTTTTCGTTGCTAACATATTTTACTCTCTGTCTTAACTCGTACGGGTTCTTGAGAATTCTTATAGGTTGGGTTATTTTCTTCAATATAGCAGTAGTTTTTGAAAAATATTTTCAAGATGTAGACTCGCAGATTTCCTCGTCAAAATTGCATATTTCTAGATTAACCCACTTTTCGTTGCTGACACATTTTACTCTTTATCTTAACTCGTACGGGTTTTTGAGAATTCTTATAGGGTGTGTTATTTTCTTCAATATAGTAGTAGTTTTTGAAAAACATTTCCAAGATGTCGACTCGCAGCTTTCCTTGCGGAAATTGCATTTTTCTGAATTAATCCACTTTTCGTTGCTAACACATTTTACTCTCTTTCTTAACTCGTACGGGTTTTTGAGAATTCTTATGGGGCGAGTTATTTTCTACAATTTAGTAGTAGTTTTTGAAAAACATTTCCAAGATGTACACTCGAAGATTTCCTTGTCAAAATTGCATATTTCTAGATTAACCCACTTTTCGTTGCTCACACATTTTATTCTTTATCTTAACTCGTACGGGTTTTTGAGAATTCTTATAGGGTGGGTTATTTTCTTCAATATAATAGTAATTTTTGAAAAACATTTTCAAGATGTATACTCGCAGCTTTCCTTGTCAAAATTGCATATTCTTTAATTAATCCACTTTTCGTTGCTAACATATTTTACTCTCTGTCTTAACTCGTACGGGTTCTTGAGAATTCTTATAGGTTGGGTTATTTTTTTTAATATAGCAGTAGTTTTTAAAAATATCCAAGATGTAGACTCGCAGATTTCCTCGTCAAAATTGCATATTTCTAGATTAACCCACTTTTCGTTGCTGACACAGTTTATTCTTTATCTTAACTCGTACGGGTTTTTGAGAATTCTTATAGGGTGGGTTATTTTCTTCAATATAGTAGTAGTTTTTGAAAAACATTTCCAAGGTATGGTCTCGCAGCTTTCCTTTGTGGAAATTGCATATTTCTAAGTTAACCAACTTTTCGTTGCCAACACATTTTACTCTTTATCTCAACTCATACGGGTTTTTGAGAATTCTTATAGGGTGGGTTTTTTTCTTCAATATAGTAGTAGTTTTTGAAAAACATTTCCAAGATGTCGACTCGCAGCTTTCCTTGTGGAAATTGCATATTTCTTAATTAATCCACTTTTCGTTGCTGACACATTTTACTCTCTATCTTAACTCGTACGGGTTTTTGAGAATTCTTATTGGGTGATTTATTTCCTACAATTTAGTAGTAGTTTTTGAAAAATATTTCCAAGACGTAGCCTCGCAGCTTTCCTTATCAAAATTGCATTTTTCTATATTGACTCACTGTTCGTTGCTGGCACATTTTACTCTCTATCTTAACTCGTACGGGTTTTTGAGAATTCTTATGGTTGGGTTATTTTCTTCAATATGGTAGTAATTTTTGAAAAACATTTCCAAGATGTAGACTCACAGCTTTCCTTGTCAAAATTGCATTTTTCTATATTGACCCACTGTTCCTTGCTGGCACATTTTACTCTCTATCTTAACTCGTACGGGTTTTTGAGAATTCTTATTGGGTGATTTATTTCCTACAATTTAGTAGTAGTTTTTGAAAAATATTTCCAAGACGTAGCCTCGCAGCTTTCCTTATCAAAATTGCATTTTTCTATATTGACTCACTGTTCGTTGCTGGCACATTTTACTCTCTATCTTAACTCCTACGGGTTTTTGAGAATTCTTATAGGTTGGGTTATTTTCTTCAATATGGTAGTAGTTTTTGAAAAATATTTCCAAGATGTAGACTCGCAGATTTCCTCGTCAAAATTGCATTTTTCTAAATTGACCCACTGTTCCTTGCTGGCACGTTTTACTCTCTATCTTAACTCGTACGGGTTTTTGAGAATTCCTATGGGGTGAGTTATTTTCTACAATTTAGTAGTAGTTTTTGAAAAACTTTTCCAAGGTGTAAACTCGCAGCTTTCCTTGCGAAAATTGCATTTTTCTAAATTAATCCACTTTTCGTTGCTAACACATTTTACTCTCTATCTTAACTCGTACGGGTTTTTGAGAATTCTTATGGGGCGAGTTATTTCCTACAATTTAGTAGTAGTTTTTGAAAAACATTTCCAACATGTAGACTCGCAGATTTCCTTGTCAAAATTGCATATTTCTAGATTAACCCACTTTTCGTTGCTGACACATTTTACTCTTTATCTTAACTCGTACGGGTTTTTGAGAATTCTTATAGGGTGGGTTATTTTCTTCAATATAGTAGTAGTTTTTGAAAAATATTTCCAAGATGTAGACTCGCAGCTTTCCTTGCCAAAATTGCATTTTTCTATATTGACCCACTGTTCGTTGCTGGCACATTATACTCTCTATCTTAACTCGTAGGGGTTTTTGAGAATTCTTATGGGGTGAGTTATTTTCCACAATTTAGTAGTCGTTTTTGAAATATTTTTCCAAGGTGTAGACGCGCAGCTTTCCTTGCGGAAATTGCATTTTTCTAAATTAATCCACTTTTCGTTGCTAACACATTTTACTCTCTATCTTAACTCGTACGGGTTTTTGAGAATTCTTATGGGGCGAGTTATTTTCTACAATTTAGTAGTAGTTTTTGAAAAACATTTCCAGGATGTAGACTCGCAGATTTCCTTGTCAAAATTGCATATTTCTAGATTAACCCACATTTCGTTGCTAACACATTTTACTCTTTATCTTAACTCGTACGGGTTCTTGAGAATTCTTATAGGTTGGGTTATTTTCTTCAATATAGCAGTAGTTTTTGAAAATATTTCCAAGATGTAGACTCGCAGATTTCCTCGTCAAAATTGCATATTTCTAGATTAACCCACTTTTCGTTACTAACACATTTTATTCTTTATTTTAACTCGTACGGGTTTTTGAGAATTCTTATGGGGCAAGTTATTTTCTTCAATATAGTATTAGTTTTTGAAAAACATTTCCAAGATGTAGACTCGCAGCTTTCCTTGTCAGAATTGCATTTTTCCATATTGACCCTCTGTTCGTTGCTGGCACATTTTACTCTCTATCTTAACTCGTACTGGTTTTTGCGAATTCTTATGGGGTAAGTTATTTCCTACAATTTAGTAGTAGTTTTTGAAAAACATTTCCAAGATGTAGACTCGCAGATTTCCTTGTCAACATTGCATTTTTCTATATTGTCCCACTGTTCGTTACTAGCACATTTTACTCTTTATCTTAACTCGTACGGGTTTTTGAGAATTCTTATAGGTTGGGTTATTTTCTTCAATATAGCAGTAGTTTTTGAAAAATATTTCCAAGATGTAGACTCGCAGATTTCCTTGTCAAAATTGCATATTTCTAGATTAACCCACTTTCCGTTGCTAACACATTTTACTCTTTATCTTAGCTCGTACGGATTTTTGAGAATTCTTATAGGGTGGGTTATTTTATTCAATATAGTGGTAGTTTTTGAAAAACATTTCCAAGATGTAGACTCGCAGCTTTCCTTGTCAAAATTGCATTTTTCTATATTGACCCACCCTTCGTTGCTGGCACATTTTACTCTCTATCTTAACTCGTACGGGTTTTTGAGAATTCTTATGGGGTGAGTTATTTTCTACAATTTAGTAGTAGTTTTTGAAAAACATTTCCAAGATGTAGACTCGCAGCTCTCTTTGTCAAAATTGCATTTTTCTGTATTGACCTACTGTTCGTTGCTGGCACATTATACTCTCTATCTTAACTCGTACGGGTTTTTGAGAATTCTTATGGGGTGAGTTATTTTCCACAATTTAGTAGTAGTTTTTGAAAAATTTTTCCAAGGTGTATACTCGCAGCTTTCCTTGCGGAAATTGCATTTTTCTGAATTAATCCACTTTTCGTTGCTAACACATTTTACTCTCTTTCTTAACTCGTACGGGTTTTTGAGAATTCTTATGGGGCGAGTTATTTTCTACAATTTAGTAGTAGTTTTTGAAAAACATTTCCAAGATGTACACTCGAAGATTTCCTTGTCAAAATTGCATATTTCTAGATTAACCCACTTTTCGTTGCTCACACATTTTATTCTTTATCTTAACTCGTACGGGTTTTTGAGAATTCTTATAGGGTGGGTTATTTTCTTCAATATAATAGTAATTTTTGAAAAACATTTTCAAGATGTATACTCGCAGCTTTCCTTGTCAAAATTGCATATTCTTTAATTAATCCACTTTTCGTTGCTAACATATTTTACTCTCTGTCTTAACTCGTACGGGTTCTTGAGAATTCTTATAGGTTGGGTTATTTTTTTTAATATAGCAGTAGTTTTTAAAAATATCCAAGATGTAGACTCGCAGATTTCCTCGTCAAAATTGCATATTTCTAGATTAACCCACTTTTCGTTGCTGACACAGTTTATTCTTTATCTTAACTCGTACGGGTTTTTGAGAATTCTTATAGGGTGGGTTATTTTCTTCAATATAGTAGTAGTTTTTGAAAAACATTTCCAAGGTATGGTCTCGCAGCTTTCCTTTGTGGAAATTGCATATTTCTAAGTTAACCAACTTTTCGTTGCCAACACATTTTACTCTTTATCTCAACTCATACGGGTTTTTGAGAATTCTTATAGGGTGGGTTTTTTTCTTCAATATAGTAGTAGTTTTTGAAAAACATTTCCAAGATGTCGACTCGCAGCTTTCCTTGTGGAAATTGCATATTTCTTAATTAATCCACTTTTCGTTGCTGACACATTTTACTCTCTATCTTAACTCGTACGGGTTTTTGAGAATTCTTATTGGGTGATTTATTTCCTACAATTTAGTAGTAGTTTTTGAAAAATATTTCCAAGACGTAGCCTCGCAGCTTTCCTTATCAAAATTGCATTTTTCTATATTGACTCACTGTTCGTTGCTGGCACATTTTACTCTCTATCTTAACTCGTACGGGTTTTTGAGAATTCTTATAGGTTGGGTTATTTTCTTCAATATGGTAGTAATTTTTGAAAAACATTTCCAAGATGTAGACTCACAGCTTTCCTTGTCAAAATTGCATTTTTCTATATTGACCCACTGCTCCTTGCTGGCACATTTTACTCTCTATCTTAACTCGTACGGGTTTTTGAGAATTCTTATTGGGTGATTTATTTCCTACAATTTAGTAGTAGTTTTTGAAAAATATTTCCAAGACGTAGCCTCGCAGCTTTCCTTATCAAAATTGCATTTTTCTATATTGACTCACTGTTCGTTGCTGGCACATTTTACTCTCTATCTTAACTCCTACGGGTTTTTGAGAATTCTTATAGGTTGGGTTATTTTCTTCAATATGGTAGTAGTTTTTGAAAAATATTTCCAAGATGTAGACTCGCAGATTTCCTCGTCAAAATTGCATTTTTCTAAATTGACCCACTGTTCCTTGCTGGCACGTTTTACTCTCTATCTTAACTCGTACGGGTTTTTGAGAATTCCTATGGGGTGAGTTATTTTCTACAATTTAGTAGTAGTTTTTGAAAAACTTTTCCAAGGTGTAAACTCGCAGCTTTCCTTGCGAAAATTGCATTTTTCTAAATTAATCCACTTTTCGTTGCTAACACATTTTACTCTCTATCTTAACTCGTACGGGTTTTTGAGAATTCTTATGGGGCGAGTTATTTCCTACAATTTAGTAGTAGTTTTTGAAAAACATTTCCAACATGTAGACTCGCAGATTTCCTTGTCAAAATTGCATATTTCTAGATTAACCCACTTTTCGTTGCTGACACATTTTACTCTTTATCTTAACTCGTACGGGTTTTTGAGAATTCTTATAGGGTGGGTTATTTTCTTCAATATAGTAGTAGTTTTTGAAAAATATTTCCAAGATGTAGACTCGCAGCTTTCCTTGCCAAAATTGCATTTTTCTATATTGACCCACTGTTCGTTGCTGGCACATTATACTCTCTATCTTAACTCGTAGGGGTTTTTGAGAATTCTTATGGGGTGAGTTATTTTCCACAATTTAGTAGTCGTTTTTGAAAAATTTTTCCAAGGTGTAGACGCGCAGCTTTCCTTGCGGAAATTGCATTTTTCTAAATTAATCCACTTTTCGTTGCTAACACATTTTACTCTCTATCTTAACTCGTACGGGTTTTTGAGAATTCTTATGGGGCGAGTTATTTTCTACAATTTAGTAGTAGTTTTTGAAAAACATTTCCAGGATGTAGACTCGCAGATTTCCTTGTCAAAATTGCATATTTCTAGATTAACCCACATTTCGTTGCTAACACATTTTACTCTTTATCTTAACTCGTACGGGTTCTTGAGAATTCTTATAGGTTGGGTTATTTTCTTCAATATAGCAGTAGTTTTTGAAAATATTTCCAAGATGTAGACTCGCAGATTTCCTCGTCAAAATTGCATATTTCTAGATTAACCCACTTTTCGTTACTAACACATTTTATTCTTTATTTTAACTCGTACGGGTTTTTGAGAATTCTTATGGGGCAAGTTATTTTCTTCAATATAGTATTAGTTTTTGAAAAACATTTCCAAGATGTAGACTCGCAGCTTTCCTTGTCAGAATTGCATTTTTCCATATTGACCCTCTGTTCGTTGCTGGCACATTTTACTCTCTATCTTAACTCGTACTGGTTTTTGCGAATTCTTATGGGGTAAGTTATTTCCTACAATTTAGTAGTAGTTTTTGAAAAACATTTCCAAGATGTAGACTCGCAGATTTCCTTGTCAACATTGCATTTTTCTATATTGTCCCACTGTTCGTTACTAGCACATTTTACTCTTTATCTTAACTCGTACGGGTTTTTGAGAACCCTTAGAGGGTGCGTTATTTTCTTCAATATAATAGTAGTTTTTAGAAAAACATTTTCAAGATGTATACTCGCAGCTTTCCTTGTCAAAATTACATATTTCTTAATTAATCCACTTTTCGTTGCTAACATATTTTACTCTCTGTCTTAACTCGTACGGGTTCTTGAGAATTCTTATAGGTTGGGTTATTTTCTTTAATATAGCAGTAGTTTTTGAAAAATATTTTCAAGATGTAGACTCGCAGATTTCCTCGTCAAAATTGCATATTTCCAAATTAATCCACTTTTCGTTACTAACACATTTTACACTCTATCTTAACTCGTACGGGTTTTTGCGAATTTTTATGGGGTAAGTTATTTCCTACAATTTAGTAGTAGTTTTTGAAAAACATTTCCAGGATGTAGACTCGCAGATTTCCTCGTCTAAATTGCATATTTCCAAATTAATCCACTTTTCGTTACTAACACATTTTACACTCTATCTTAACTCGTACGGGTTTTTGCGAATTTTTATGGGGTAAGTTATTTCCTACAATTTAGTAGTAGTTTTTGAAAAACATTTCCAGGATGTAGACTCGCAGATTTCCTTGTCAAAATTGCATATTTCTAGATTAACCCACTTTTCGTTGCTAACACATTTTACTCTTTATCTTAACTCGTACGGGTTCTTGAGAATTCTTATAGGTTGGGTTATTTTCTTCAATATAGCAGTAGTTTTTGAAAAATATTTCCAAGATGTAGACTCGCAGATTTCCTCGTCAAAATTGCATATTTCTAGATTAACCCACTTTTCGTTGCTGACACATTTTACTCTTTATCTTAACTCGTACGGGTTTTTGAGAATTCTTATAGGGTGTGTTATTTTCTTCAATATAGTAGTAGTTTTTGAAAAACATTTCCAAGATGTCGACTCGCAGCTTTCCTTGTGGAAATTGCATATTTCCAAATTAATCCGTTTTTCGTTACTAACACATTTTACACTCTATCTTAACTCGTACGGGTTTTTGCGAATTCTTATGGGGTAAGTTATTTCCTACAATTTAGTAGTAGTTTTTGAAAAATATTTCCAAGATGTAGCCTCGCAGCTTTCCTTGTCAAAATTGCATTTTTCTATATTGACCCACCCTTCGTTGCTGGCACATTTTACTCTCTATCTTAACTCGTACGGGTTTTTGAGAATTCTTATTGGGTGAGTTATTTCCAAGACGTAGCCTCGCAGCTTTCCTTATCAAAATTGCATTTTTCTATATTAACTCACTGTTCGTTTCTGGCACATTATACTCTCTATCTTAACTCGTACGGGTTTTTGAGAATTCTTATAGGGTGGATTATTTTCTTCAATATAGTAGTAGTTTTTGAAAAACATTTCCAAGATGTAGCCTCGCAGCTTTCCTTGTCAAAATTGCATTTTTCTATATTGACCCACCCTTCGTTGCTGGCACATTTTACTCTCTATCTTAACTCGTACGGGTTTTTGTGAATTCTTGTGGGGTGAGTTATTTTTTACAATTTACTAGTGGTTTTTTGAAAAACATATTCAAGATGTATACTCGCAGCTTTCCTTGTTAAAATTGCATATTTCTTAATTAATCCACTTTTCGTTGCTAACATATTTTACTCTCTGTCTTAACTCGTACGGGTTCTTGAGAATTCTTATAGGTTGGGTTATTTTCTTCAATATAGCAGTAGTTTTTGAAAAATATTTTCAAGATGTAGACTCGCAGATTTCCTCGTCAAAATTGCATATTTCCAAATTAATCCACTTTTCGTTTATAACACATTTTACACTCTATCTTAACTCGTACGGGTTTTTGCAAATTTTTATGGGGTAAGTTATTTCCTACAATTTAGTAGTAGTTTTGGAAAAATATTTCCAAGGTGTGGACTCACAGCTTTCCTTGTCAAAATTGCATTTTTCTAGATTAACCCACTTTTCGTTGCTAACACATTTTATTCTTTATCATAACTCGTACGGGTTTTTGAAAATTCTTATAGGGTGGGTTATTTTCTTCAATATAGTAGTAGTTTTTGAAAAACATTTCCAAGATGTCGACTCGCAGCTTTCCTTGTGGAAATTGCATATTTCTTAATTAATCCACTTTTCGTTGCTAACACATTTTACTCTCTATCTTAACTCGTACGGGTTTTTGAGAATTCTTATAGGTTGGGTTATTTTCTTCAATATAGCAGTAGTTTTTGAAAAATATTTCCAAGATGTAGACTCGCAGATTTCCTTGTCAAAATTGCATATTTCTAGATTAACCCACTTTCCGTTGCTAACACATTTTACTCTTTATCTTAGCTCGTACGGATTTTTGAGAATTCTTATAGGGTGGGTTACTTTATTCAATATAGTGGTAGTTTTTGAAAAACATTTCCAAGATGTAGACTCGCAGCTTTCCTTGTCAAAATTGCATTTTTCTATATTGACCCACCCTTCGTTGCTGGCACATTTTACTCTCTATCTTAACTCGTACGGGTTTTTGAGAATTCTTATGGGGTGAGTTATTTTCTACAATTTAGTAGTAGTTTTTGAAAAACATTTCCAAGATGTAGACTCGCAGCTCTCTTTGTCAAAATTGCATTTTTCTATATTGACCCACTGTTCGTTGCTGGCACATTATACTCTCTATCTTAACTCGTACGGGTTTTTGAGAATTCTTATGGGGTGAGTTATTTTCCACAATTTAGTAGTAGTTTTTGAAAAATTTTTCCAAGGTGTAAACTCGCAGCTTTCCTTGCGGAAATTGCATTTTTCTAAATTAATCCACTTTTCGTTGCTAACACATTTTACTCTCTTTCTTAACTCGTACGGGTTTTTGAGAATTCTTATGGGGCGAGTTATTTTCTACAATTTAGTAGTAGTTTTTGAAAAACATTTCCAAGATGTACACTCGAAGATTTCCTTGTCAAAATTGCATATTTCTAGATTAACCCACTTTTCGTTGCTCACACATTTTATTCTTTATCTTAACTCGTACGGGTTTTTGAGAATTCTTATAGGGTGGGTTATTTTCTTCAATATAATAGTAATTTTTGAAAAACATTTTCAAGATGTATACTCGCAGCTTTCCTTGTCAAAATTGCATATTCTTTAATTAATCCACTTTTCGTTGCTAACATATTTTACTCTCTGTCTTAACTCGTACGGGTTCTTGAGAATTCTTATAGGTTGGGTTATTTTTTTTAATATAGCAGTAGTTTTTAAAAATATCCAAGATGTAGACTCGCAGATTTCCTCGTCAAAATTGCATATTTCTAGATTAACCCACTTTTCGTTGCTGACACAGTTTATTCTTTATCTTAACTCGTACGGGTTTTTGAGAATTCTTATAGGGTGGGTTATTTTCTTCAATATAGTAGTAGTTTTTGAAAAACATTTCCAAGGTATGGTCTCGCAGCTTTCCTTTGTGGAAATTGCATATTTCTAAGTTAACCCACTTTTCGTTGCCAACACATTTTACTCTTTATCTCAACTCATACGGGTTTTTGAGAATTCTTATAGGGTGGGTTTTTTTCTTCAATATAGTAGTAGTTTTTGAAAAACATTTCCAAGATGTCGACTCGCAGCTTTCCTTGTGGAAATTGCATATTTCTTAATTAATCCACTTTTCGTTGCTGACACATTTTACTCTCTATCTTAACTCGTACGGGTTTTTGAGAATTCTTATTGGGTGATTTATTTCCTACAATTTAGTAGTAGTTTTTGAAAAATATTTCCAAGACGTAGCCTCGCAGCTTTCCTTATCAAAATTGCATTTTTCTATATTGACTCACTGTTCGTTGCTGGCACATTTTACTCTCTATCTTAACTCGTACGGGTTTTTGAGAATTCTTATAGGTTGGGTTATTTTCTTCAATATGGTAGTAATTTTTGAAAAACATTTCCAAGATGTAGACTCACAGCTTTCCTTGTCAAAATTGCATTTTTCTATATTGACCCACTGTTCCTTGCTGGCACATTTTACTCTCTATCTTAACTCGTACGGGTTTTTGAGAATTCTTATTGGGTGATTTATTTCCTACAATTTAGTAGTAGTTTTTGAAAAATATTTCGAAGACGTAGCCTCGCAGCTTTCCTTATCAAAATTGCATTTTTCTATATTGACTCACTGTTCGTTGCTGGCACATTTTACTCTCTATCTTAACTCCTACGGGTTTTTGAGAATTCTTATAGGTTGGGTTATTTTCTTCAATATGGTAGTAGTTTTTGAAAAATATTTCCAAGATGTAGACTCGCAGATTTCCTCGTCAAAATTGCATTTTTCTAAATTGACCCACTGTTCCTTGCTGGCACGTTTTACTCTCTATCTTAACTCGTACGGGTTTTTGAGAATTCCTATGGGGTGAGTTATTTTCTACAATTTAGTAGTAGTTTTTGAAAAACTTTTCCAAGGTGTAAACTCGCAGCTTTCCTTGCGAAAATTGCATTTTTCTAAATTAATCCACTTTTCGTTGCTAACACATTTTACTCTCTATCTTAACTCGTACGGGTTTTTGAGAATTCTTATGGGGCGAGTTATTTCCTACAATTTAGTAGTAGTTTTTGAAAAACATTTCCAGGATGTAGACTCGCAGATTTCCTTGTCAAAATTGCATATTTCTAGATTAACTCACTTTTCGTTGCTAACACATTTTACTCTTTATCTTAACTCGTACGGGTTCTTGAGAATTCTTATAGGTTGGGTTATTTTCTTCAATATAGCAGTAGTTTTTGAAAAATATTTCCAAGATGTAGACTCGCAGATTTCCTTGTCAAAATTGCATATTTCTAGATTAACCCACTTTTCGTTGCTAACACATTTTATTCTTTATCTTAACTCGTACGGGTTTTTGAGAATTCTTATAGGGTGGGTTATTTTCTTCAATATAATAGTAGTTTTTGAAAAACATTTTCAAGATGTATACTCGCAGCTTTCCTTGTCAAAATTGCATATTCCTTAATTAATCCACTTTTCGTTGCTAACATATTTTACTCTCTGTCTTAACTCGTACGGGTTCTTGAGAATTCTTATAGGTTGGGTTATTTTTTTTAATATAGCAGTAGTTTTTGAAAAATATCCAAGATGTAGACTCGCAGATTTCCTCGTCAAAATTGCATATTTCTAGATTAACCCACTTTTCGTTGCTGACACAGTTTATTCTTTATCTTAACTCGTACGGGTTTTTGAGAATTCTTATAGGGTGGGTTATTTTCTTCAATATAGTAGTAGTTTTTGAAAAACATTTCCAAGGTATGGTCTCGCAGCTTTCCTTTGTGGAAATTGCATATTTCTAAGTTAACCCACTTTTCGTTGCCAACACATTTTACTCTTTATCTCAACTCATACGGGTTTTTGAGAATTCTTATAGGGTGGGTTTTTTTCTTCAATATAGTAGTAGTTTTTGAAAAACATTTCCAAGATGTCGACTCGCAGCTTTCCTTGTGGAAATTGCATATTTCTTAATTAATCCACTTTTCGTTGCTGACACATTTTACTCTCTATCTTAACTCGTACGGGTTTTTGAGAATTCTTATTGGGTGATTTATTTCCTACAATTTAGTAGTGGTTTTTGAAAAATATTTCCAAGACGTAGCCTCGCAGCTTTCCTTATCAAAATTGCATTTTTCTATATTGACTCACTGTTCGTTGCTGGCACATTTTACTCTCTATCTTAACTCGTACGGGTTTTTGAGAATTCTTATAGGTTGGGTTATTTTCTTCAATATAGCAGTAGTTTTTGAAAAATATTTCCAAGATGTAGACTCGCAGATTTCCTTGTCAAAATTGCATATTTCTAGATTAACCCACTTTCCGTTGCTAACACATTTTACTCTTTATCTTAGCTCGTACGGATTTTTGAGAATTCTTATAGGGTGGGTTATTTTATTCAATATAGTGGTAGTTTTTGAAAAACATTTCCAAGATGTAGACTCGCAGCTTTCCTTGTCAAAATTGCATTTTTCTATATTGACCCACCCTTCGTTGCTGGCACATTTTACTCTCTATCTTAACTCGTACGGGTTTTTGAGAATTCTTATTTGGTTAGTTATTTTCTACAATTTAGTAGTAGTTTTTGAAAAACATTTCCAAGATGTAGACTCGCAGCTCTCTTTGTCAAAATTGCATTTTTCTATATTGACCCACTGTTCGTTGCTGGCACATTATACTCTCTATCTTAACTCGTACGGGTTTTTGAGAATTCTTATGGGGTGAGTTATGTTCCACAATTTAGTAGTAGTTTTTGAAAAATTTTTCCAAGGTGTAAACTCGCAGCTTTCCTTGCGGAAATTGCATTTTTCTAAATTAATCCACTTTTCGTTGCTAACACATTTTACTCTCTTTCTTAACTCGTACGGGTTTTTGAGAATTCTTACGGGGCGAGTTATTTTCTACAATTTAGTAGTAGTTTTTGAAAAACATTTCCAAGATGTACACTCGAAGATTTTCTTGTCAAAATTGCATATTTCTAGATTAACCCACTTTTCGTTGCTCACACATTTTATTCTTTATCTTAACTCGTACGGGTTTTTGAGAATTCTTATAGGGTGGGTTATTTTCTTCAATATAATAGTAGTTTTTGAAAAACATTTTCAAGATGTATACTCGCAGCTTTCCTTGTCAAAATTGCATATTCCTTAATTAATCCACTTTTCGTTGCTAACATATTTTACTCTCTGTCTTAACTCGTACGGGTTCTTGAGAATTCTTATAGGTTGGGTTATTTTTTTTAATATAGCAGTAGTTTTTGAAAAATATCCAAGATGTAGACTCGCAGATTTCCTCGTCAAAATTGCATATTTCTAGATTAACCCACTTTTCGTTGCTGACACAGTTTATTCTTTATCTTAACTCGTACGGGTTTTTGAGAATTCTTATAGGGTGGGTTATTTTCTTCAATATAGTAGTAGTTTTTGAAAAACATTTCCAAGGTATGGTCTCGCAACTTTCCTTTGTGGAAATTGCATATTTCTAAGTTAACCCACTTTTCGTTGCCAACACATTTTACTCTTTATCTCAACTCATACGAGTTTTTGAGAATTCTTATAGGGTGGGTTTTTTTCTTCAATATAGTAGTAGTTTTTGAAAAACATTTCCAAGATGTCGACTCGCAGCTTTCCTTGTGGAAATTGCATATTTCTTAATTAATCCACTTTTCGTTGCTGACACATTTTACTCTCTATCTTAACTCGTACGGGTTTTTGAGAATTCTTATTGGGTGATTTATTTCCTACAATTTAGTAGTAGTTTTTGAAAAATATTTCCAAGACGTAGCCTCGCAGCTTTCCTTATCAAAATTGCATTTTTCTATATTGACTCACTGTTCGTTGCTGGCACATTTTACTCTCTATCTTAACTCGTACGGGTTTTTGAGAATTCTTATAGGTTGGGTTATTTTCTTCAATATGGTAGTAATTTTTGAAAAACATTTCCAAGATGTAGACTCACAGCTTTCCTTGTCAAAATTGCATTTTTCTATATTGACCCACTGTTCCTTGCTGGCACATTTTACTCTCTATCTTAACTCGTACGGGTTTTTGAGAATTCTTATTGGGTGATTTATTTCCTACAATTTAGTAGTAGTTTTTGAAAAATATTTCCAAGACGTAGCCTCGCAGCTTTCCTTATCAAAATTGCATTTTTCTATATTGACTCACTGTTCGTTGCTGGCACATTTTACTCTCTATCTTAACTCCTACGGGTTTTTGAGAATTCTTATAGGTTGGGTTATTTTCTTCAATATGGTAGTAGTTTTTGAAAAATATTTCCAAGATGTAGACTCGCAGATTTCCTCGTCAAAATTGCATTTTTCTAAATTGACCCACTGTTCCTTGCTGGCACATTTTACTCTCTATCTTAACTCGTACGGGTTTTTGAGAATTCCTATGGGGTGAGTTATTTTCTACAATTTAGTAGTAGTTTTTGAAAAACTTTTCCAAGGTGTAAACTCGCAGCTTTCCTTGCGAAAATTGCATTTTTCTAAATTAATCCACTTTTCGTTGCTAACACATTTTACTCTCTATCTTAACTCGTACGGGTTTTTGAGAATTCTTATGGGGCGAGTTATTTCCTACAATCTAGTAGTAGTTTTTGAAAAACATTTCCAACATGTAGACTCGCAGATTTCCTTGTCAAAATTGCATATTTCTAGATTAACCCACTTTTCGTTGCTGACACATTTTACTCTTTACCTTAACTCGTACGGGTTTTTGAGAATTCTTATAGGGTGGGTTATTTTCTTCAATATAGTAGTAGTTTTTGAAAAATATTTCCAAGATGTAGACTCGCAGCTTTCCTTGCCAAAATTGCATTTTTCTATATTGACCCACTGTTCGTTGCTGGCACATTATACTCTCTATCTTAACTCGTAGGGGTTTTTGAGAATTCTTATGGGGTGAGTTATTTTCCACAATTTAGTAGTAGTTTTTGAAAAATTTTTCCAAGGTGTAGACGCGCAGCTTTCCTTGCGGAAATTGCATTTTTCTAAATTAATCCACTTTTCGTTGCTAACACATTTTACTCTCTATCTTAACTCGTACGGGTTTTTGAGAATTCTTATGGGGCGAGTTATTTTCTACAATTTAGTAGTAGTTTTTGAAAAACATTTCCAGGATGTAGACTCGCAGATTTCCTTGTCAAAATTGCATATTTCTAGATTAACCCACATTTCGTTGCTAACACATTTTACCCTTTATCTTAACTCGTACGGGTTCTTGAGAATTCTTATAGGTTGGGTTATTTTCTTCAATATAGCAGTAGTTTTTGAAAATATTTCCAAGATGTAGACTCGCAGATTTCCTCGTCAAAATTGCATATTTCTAGATTAACCCACTTTTCGTTACTAACACATTTTATTCTTTATTTTAACTCGTACGGGTTTTTGAGAATTCTTATGGGGCAAGTTATTTTCTTCAATATAGTATTAGTTTTTGAAAAACATTTCCAAGATGTAGACTCGCAGCTTTCCTTGTCAGAATTGCATTTTTCCATATTGACCCTCTGTTCGTTGCTGGCACATTTTACTCTCTATCTTAACTCGTACTGGTTTTTGCGAATTCTTATGGGGTAAGTTATTTCCTACAATTTAGTAGTAGTTTTTGAAAAACATTTCCAAGATGTAGACTCGCAGATTTCCTTGTCAACATTGCATTTTTCTATATTGTCCCACTGTTCGTTACTAGCACATTTTACTCTTTATCTTAACTCGTACGGGTTTTTGAGAACCCTTAAAGGGTGGGTTATTTTCTTCAATATAATAGTAGTTTTTAGAAAAACATTTTCAAGATGTATACTCGCAGCTTTCTTTGTCAAAATTACATATTTCTTAATTAATCCACTTTTCGTTGCTAACATATTTTACTCTCTGTCTTAACTCGTACGGGTTCTTGAGAATTCTTATAGGTTGGGTTATTTTCTTCAATATAGCAGTAGTTTTTGAAAAATATTTTCAAGATGTAGACTCGCAGATTTCCTCGTCAAAATTGCATATTTCCAAATTAATCCACTTTTCGTTACTAACACATTTTACACTCTATCTTAACTCGTACGGGTTTTTGCGAATTTTTATGGGGTAAGTTATTTCCTACAATTTAGTAGTAGTTTTTGAAAAACATTTCCAGGATGTAGACTCGCAGATTTCCTCGTCTAAATTGCATATTTCCAAATTAATCCACTTTTCGTTACTAACACATTTTACACTCTATCTTAACTCGTACGGGTTTTTGCGAATTTTTATGGGGTAAGTTATTTCCTACAATTTAGTAGTAGTTTTTGAAAAATATTTCCAGGATGTAGACTCGCAGATTTCCTTGTCAAAATTGCATATTTCTAGATTAACCCACTTTTCGTTGCTAACACATTTTACTCTTTATCTTAACTCGTACGGGTTCTTGAGAATTCTTATAGGTTGGGTTATTTTCTTCAATATAGCAGTAGTTTTTGAAAAATATTTCCAAGATGTAGACTCGCAGATTTCCTCGTCAAAATTGCATTTTTCTAGATTAACCCACTTTTCGTTGCTGACACATTTTACTCTTTATCTTTACTCGTACGGGTTTTTGAGAATTCTTATAGGGTGTGTTATTTTCTTCAATATAGTAGTAGTTTTTGAAAAACATTTCCAAGATGTCGACTCGCAGCTTTCCTTGTGGAAATTGCATATTTCTTAATTAATCCACTTTTCGTTGCTAACACATTTTACTCTCTATCTTAACTCGTACGGGTTTTTGAGAATTCTTATAGGTTGGGTTATTTTCTTCAATATAGCAGTAGTTTTTGAAAAATATTTGCAAGATGTAAACTCGCAGATTTCCTCGTCAAAATTGCATATTTCCAAATTAATCCATTTTTCGTTACTAACACATTTTACACTCTATCTTAACTCGTACGGGTTTTTGCGAATTCTTATGGGGTAAGTTATTTCCTACAATTTAGTAGTAGTTTTTGAAAAATATTTCCAAGATGTAGCCTCGCAGCTTTCCTTGTCAAAATTGCATTTTTCTATATTGACCCACCCTTCGTTGCTGGCACATTTTACTCTCTATCTTAACTCGTACGGGTTTTTGAGAATTCTTATTGGGTGAGTTATTTCCAAGACGTAGCCTCGCAGCTTTCCTTATCAAAATTGCATTTTTCTATATTAACTCACTGTTCGTTTCTGGCACATTATACTCTCTATCTTAACTCGTACGGGTTTTTGAGAATTCTTATAGGGTGGATTATTTTCTTCAATATAGTAGTAGTTTTTGAAAAACATTTCCAAGATGTAGCCTCGCAGCTTTCCTTGTCAAAATTGCATTTTTCTATATTGACCCACCCTTCGTTGCTGGCACATTTTACTCTCTATCTTAACTCGTACGGGTTTTTGTGAATTCTTGTGGGGTGAGTTATTTTTTACAATTTACTAGTGGTTTTTTGAAAAACATATTCAAGATGTATACTCGCAGCTTTCCTTGTCAAAATTGCATATTTCTTAATTAATCCACTTTTCGTTGCTAACATATTTTACTCTCTGTCTTAACTCGTACGGGTTCTTGAGAATTCTTATAGGTTGGGTTATTTTCTTCAATATAACAGTAGTTTTTGAAAAATATTTCCAAGATGTAGACTCACAGCTTTCCTTGTCAAAATTGCATTTTTCTATATTGACCCACTGTTCGTTGCTGGCACATTATACTCTCTATCTTAACTCGTACGGGTTTTTGAGAATTCTTATGGGGTGAGTTATTTTCTACAATTTAGTAGTGGTTTTTGAAAAACTTTTCCAAGGTGTAGACTCTCAGCTTTCCTTGTCAGAATTGCATTTTTCCATATTGACCCACTGTTCGTTGCTGGCACATTTTGCTCTCTATCTTAACTCGTACGGGTTTTTGAGAATTCTTATGGGGTGAGTTATTTTCTACAATTTAGTAGTAGTTTTTGAAAAACTTTTCCAAGGTGTAGACTCTCAGCTTTCCTTGTCAGAATTGCATTTTTCCATATTGACCCACTGTTCGTTGCTGGCACATTTTACTCTCTATCTTAACTCGTACGGGTTTTTGAGAATTCTTATGGGGTGAGTTATTTTCTACAATTTGGTTGTAGTTTTTCAAAAACATTTCCAAGATGTAGACTCGCAGCTTTCCTTGTCAAAATTGCATTTTTCTATATTGACCCACCCTTCGTTGCTGGCACATTTTACTCTCTATCTTAACTCGTACGGGTTTTTGAGAATTGTTGTGGGGTGAGTTATTTTTTACAATTTACTAGTATTTTTTTGAAAAACATTTTCAAGATGTATACTCGCAGCTTTCCTTGTCAAAATTGCATATTTCTTAATTAATCCACTTTTCGTTGGTAACATATTTTACTCTCTGTCTTAACTCGTCCGGGTTCTTGAGAATTCTTATAGGTTGGGTTATTTTAGTAGTAGTTTTTGAAAAACTTTTCCAAGATGTAAACCCGCAGCTTTCCTTGCGGAAATTGCATTTTTCTAAATTAATCCACTTTTCGTTGCTAACACATTTTACTCTCTATCTTAACTCGTACGGGTTTTTGAGAAATCTTATGAGGCGATTTATTTTCTACAATTTAGTAGTAGTTTTTGAAAAACATTTCCAAGATGTAGACTCGCAGATTTCCTTGTCAAAATTGCATATTTCTAGATTAATCCACTTTCCGTTGCTAACACATTTTACTCTTTATCTTAGCTCGTACGGATTTTTGAGAATTCTTATAGGGTGGGTTATTTTATTCAATATAGTGGTAGTTTTTGAAAAACATTTCCAAGATGTAGACTCGCAGATTTCCTCGTCAAAATTGCCTATTTCTAGATTAACCCACTTTTCGTTGCTAACACATTTTACTCTTTATCTTAACTCGTACGGTTTTTTGAGAACTCTTATGGGGTGGGTTATTTTCTTCAATATAATAGTAGTTTTTGAAAAACATTTTCAAGATGTATACTCGCAGCTTTCCTTGTCAAAATTGCATATTTCTTAATTAATCCACTTTTCGTTGCTAACATATTTTACACTCTGTCTTAACTCGTACGGGTTTTTGAGAAATTCTTATGGGCGAGTTATTTTCTACAATTTAGTAGTCGTTTTTGAAAAATATTTATAAGATATAGACTCGCAGATTTCCTTGTGGAAATTGCATATTTCTAGATTAACCCACTTTTCGTTGCTAACACATTTTACTCTCTATCTGAACTCGTGCGGGTTTTTATGAATTCTTATAGGGTGGGTTATTTTCTTCAATATAGTAGTAATTTTTGAAAAACATTTTCAAGATGTAGACTCACAGCTTTCCTTGTGAAAAGTGCATTTTTCTATATTGACCCACTGTTCGTTGCTAACACATTTTACTCTCTATCTTAACCCGTACGGGTTTTTGAGAATTCTTATAGGGTGGGTTATTTTCTTCAATATAGTAGTAGTTTTCGGAAAATATTTCCAAGATGTAGACTCGCAGATTTCCTCGTCTCGAGAAAATAAAAAAAGACCTTTTTTTATTAGTGATTTCGACCTCAAAAAATCTCAACTTTCGATTGAAAATACCTTAAAAAATATTAAAATGGTCATTTTCGAAAAACATGCATAAGAAATTTTCTTTTTGAAATTTCACCGTGAAAATGGGAAAATTTGGGAAAATGCATAGTACCATTGGATCCCTAATCAAAATCTATAAAAATCATACATACCAAAAATTTTCGGTTATTTTGCGCTTAAATGCGGGCGCAGAAAAGTTGACGTTAAATCCTCATTTAGCAAGAATCTGCAGTATACCTTATTCCTTTTTGGTTTTGTGTATCGCTATGAGTGGATATCGGATTTCAGTAGGAGAAGTAAAACATGGGGGTTGGTGTAGGAGCACGATGCGAATGTATGCGGCGTGTACGATTGCGAAATTACATGAATGGATCAGGGGATTTGAGTGATGTTTGACAAATTATCTGGAAGAAAATTTGATAGAAACACACTAGTAAATTATAAGAGACATTGCAATTCTTTATTTAGGGGGCACACAAAGTGGGAACAAATTATTTTCGTTAATAGTTGATATAAATGTTTCAAAAACCTAAATTGCTTATTTCAGTAAAATCCGTCACTGGAGTGAACTACTGAAATCCGATATCTGGCGATGAACGTAAAGGAATTCATCAATTTGATTCTATTATTTCTTTATTTTGGGTAGAATATCTTATGTTTTGGTTAAATTAACTGAAATATTAATATGTAAAAAATAATGAATTAAGGTAACGTGTGTACTTAATTATAACAATGAAGAGATTTAATTTCTAAAAATCAGAAAAAAATTTAAACTCCTTTATTCCTATAAAGATAAAACAATACTTAATAAAAAAGGTACTCCTTATTCTAGTCGATAAACCACACCGTAGATCAATACCTTTAGCATTGATATTGGAGGTAAACACTAGGAGTTTGAAAAGAAACTCGACCCTTCATGGTCAAGTCGAGTCGAATAAAAATTCGAAACTTCAAATTTTTGAACAAACTCGAATTTTCAAACAAACTTGAATATTCGAATCAGGTCGAAATTCATTTAATTAGTCTACCTACAAATTTTTCCATCTCAGTGTTGATGAATCCAATTGCCTATTACCAAACGTTGCAGTATGCACTCCTACTATTTCATTGAATCATATGAATCGGTTATTCAAAGTTTTTTTCAATTTCCGAGATTTTTCGAACATTCGATTTTGAAAATTTGAGTTTGTTCGAAAGCTTGCAAATAGAATATTCGACTCGAACATTCGCACACCTCTAGCAAACATCTATCTATGAATAATATCGCTTATCAGGTTTGAAAATATATTTTTATTTGTTTAATTTGAAAATAGATGAATCGGAAGATTGTTAAGAGTTTTTGAGGCTTCATTTCTAGGATTGCGAAGAGTCACACCCGTTTTGACTTCATTGATATTATCATTTTTCCTAGTTTTGTAAGAATGGATTTGATTGGAAAAAATAACTTCAACATTTGACTTTTGCAAATTATAAAGCCCTTGCCCTTAAAACAACCGTCAAGCTCACTCTTAAACTTAATATCACTGTTAGATATTCTCTTCCGAATTGGGGAGTACCCTGTATAATAAAAATGTAATAAAACCAAGCAACACTAATGGAAATCAGAACAAGCGGTTGTGGATATAAATTTTGACACTTTATAAAATTTTATTTTACTTTGTATTTTTCCATGGCTACTATACGATTAAAAAAAATCATCAAAAAGAATAAAAGAGAAAGTAAAGAAATCGAAATATCTCAAAAAGTATCAGGAATAGGTATAGGACATATTATACAAAACTTGTAGAGTTTTTAATAATCTATGAAATAAAATTAAAAAATACTCTATTCAAAAAAATGATATACTTTAATTTAAATTTTTTTGAATTTTAATTAGTATGTTAAACGCCCTCTAGCTTTTATTATAAATGTTTAGTAGAAATAGTCTTTACTTAGCCTTGATATTCTTATATAATAAATCTGAATATATTTTTCCTAAGTAAGAACGGTATTTACGATTGAATGGATCTTTGAATATGTGATTCTTTTTTTTCAAAAACTGTAAAGTTAAGGTATATCAGACCATTAATAAAAAAAAATTTCAGAATCATACGTTAAATAAAAAAATATACAGGGTGTTCTGTTTAAAAAAAACTTTATAATGTCCTTGTTTCTTGGCCTGTAGAGTCCCAAATATTTTCAAAATATGCGCATAAGTTGACCATATAATACAGTAAATATAGTTTCTTGGTAAATTTTTCCTAAAAGGCATAAACTTTATACAATCATTGACTCACCCTGCGCTCTGGTGTATTGGTCGTGTGTATCTTGCATCTCTCCGGTTGTGTGGGTTATAAAGCTTATTGGTTAAGAAGCTTGGGATTTATTGTTGAAGACTCTCTGCTTTGGCCTATCTGCTATTTGGGATTTATTGTTCAAAAGGGTTTATAGGCTACAATAGTTTGAATTATATATTGTAGGCAGGATCTTTTAGAATGTCTTCAATTTTATAGTATTGTCTAATATTATGATGCTTTCATTTTTGTTTGTGTTTTTTAAAGCTGTACATTCGGCTCTGCTGAGGTTTTATTTCGGAGGATTCGATGTTCTGAGGATTCTTGACACATCTTGCCATATTTGTTCAATCTCGTAGTTGTCTTTCAAAGAAAGAGTTGACTCCAATTATCCGATTATTTCTTCCTCTAGGATTTTTTTGGAGCGATTGCGTAATTAAAACTTGTATTCAAAAAAATTCTGTCGATTTCAGATAGCTGATCGTTGGATATATTGTAGACCGTTTTATTGTTGAGCGTGGCCTGTTTGTTCTCTTGTTTGTAGTGAAATTTGCAGGAAATCAACTGTCTATATTTTCCTTTAACGGTCTGAATGATAAATCGGTAACTTATTTACACTAATTCTATGGTCGTAAAGATTTCTTTATATCTGTTCGAGAATGAGACAAACTAGTAATTAGTGGACTATGTATAGGTTCGGTTGCGGAAATGGGAAAATATACAGGTAATATTCAAATGCAATATACAACAATAGCTTGACATAAATACTAAAATGGCCTACCTTGTAGTCGAAATCATCTCACTAATCTCTTCTTCGTGACCATCAAGGTAATTCCTTGCTTCACAATACATGAACCAGGAGTCGATGAAACGTATCACTATATTTTGGGATAGTTTTAGAGGAGAGGTTTAATCCATTTTGGAGTAAAAATGAAGATTTACCTTTTTTGATAGGGTGAGAGATGAGCCATACGTCGAATACTATGTTATACTTTTGTACTACTACTGTCCATCTATTTTCACATTTCTCCAAAATGAGAAACGGCCAGTAAAATAGGTTACGTGATTAATATTCACGTCAAACGCGAATTAAAGTCAAAAGAGTTTGATTTTTTCTAATTTTTAAGTTTCTCACTACTCCGATGTATGTATAGATGTGGTTTAACTGTTGATATTTCACAGTCTGGCATTGAAAATATCTGTTGGATTAATATTCTACCGACATGTCTCGGAATGGAGGTTTTAGATAAACAGTTGTTTTCTGTAAAGTGGGCTCTTGTTTCGTTACAGCTCCACTGACCACCATTACGTGATCCAAACGCGTATGGAGAAAAACCAGAGTGTAATTTGTAGGAAATCAACTGTCTTATCTTTTTCTTTAACGATCTGAAGAGAAAAACTGTTACTTATTAAAGTTTCGGTGCTATCGTGAATCGATTGAAGATGATCTAAGAAATTTAAGTCCTTCAGACACAACCAATCCAGATGCTTACAGGAAAGTGGAAACAGTAATTCTCCAAAGTGTCCACTATTACTAAAACATGAAATATATCGGAACCAACCGAATTAATAACCTTCTTTTTTTTTGGAAGTCACTTAAAAATCTGTCGTTAGTAAATTTGGCACAATGAAAACTGTGGAACACAGGTACATCGAAATACTAAGTTTATTAACAAATCAACGTATTTTGAATAACTAATCTTCTTTAGTGGATGTTGAACGAGACAAGTATTAACTAACAGTTAATCACAATACATTAAATTGGAGATCTAGAATGGTTCTAAATAATGCTAAAAACATTTTCTTAGAAACTACCGACATTTTGATCCTTGAATTTTGAATTTAATTGTAAGGTAAATACTCATTTTTAGGGTTTCTTAGTCTGCTAGGAACCACTATAGTTTTTTTGTTTGCCCCATCGAGTGAGGTATCGTTGCATAGATCTTTAAAATACAGTTAAATATGTTTAACATTTTTTATTTCGTCACATTAAACGCCCAATATAAGCCTCCAAAGTTGCTTTTAAAGTATCCCTCCTAATTTATTATCGGTAAATTTTAAAAGACATGCAGTTACAATGTATAAGACATGCATTCAATAAATGTAGTAGCAGACCACATTCTTGTAAGTTGGTCTGCATTTTCATTGCCTAGTATACCCCTGTATCCTGATACCCACCCGGGAGTGACCTTGTGTTTTATCAAGGCAATAACAACCAGATTCACTAAGAAGATTTACTATTTAAACCGGATCTAGTTGCCATGAAATTTAAATCTTATAGTCGGCCAGTTTTGTTTTGCTTATGATATTGTCGTAATTTATATTACTTATGTCAACAAATAAACGCCTTTTTTAGAAATATTAAGGATAAGAATCTTGGGATAAAGCCTTGAAATATGTGGGAGAAATAGTTAGATCCTGAAATTCAGTTCAGTAATAAAACAAAATGATTTTTTTATGGTTGTATTTTTAGGGTTTAAAACTTGCTTGACTTATTGTTGCTTGTCAGTTTAAGCCCTATGCTGTCAATTTAGGGCATTTTTAAATTTAAACCATGTTAGTGAATCAAGCTGTAAAATTTTAAGAGAGTTTCAGACCTGTTTAGTATGGTTCCAGATAACTAAACCGTTTAAATTAAAATTTGACCAAGTCGACGTATTCTTCGTGAAAAGTTGTTATGACAGTATTTTTGCCAATTAACAAAAACTAAAAAAAAAGAGATGCAGGTTTTAAAAAAATGCAACATTCAGTTTTTTTCAAAAATTCAAACAACTAGAACTGCTCTGCGAGCACCATTAAATTGTTGTTGTTTAAAAAGTTTCTCATTAAATAGTATTATATTTCCGATAACGTAATACATCAATTATCAGTTTGGGACACTTTGCATATAATTTTCGTTTCCTAGAGCCGAATACTTATTTTGATATCAGACATAATGTATGAAAAATCTCCATCGAGATCGTGTCCGCCAAAATAAGTTATTAGGGGTCAAAGGTCGCAATGTTATTTCGCCAATAAATTGTTTTGTGTTGTTCGAGCGACACTAAGAGTTATAATTAAATTATGATTAAGCTTGTTCGGCGTTTCTTGTAATCATTAACTTGGTTACAAATTTCAGCATAGCCTTCATTGTCGTCCCACCAATAATAGGCGATAAAAGGCAAAACAAACTATATACTCAAATGGCCGTTCTTTTTAAGGCCAAAAAAAACTATATACTCAAATGGCCGTTCTTTTTAAGGCCAAAACAAAAGTGTACTCGAAAATCTAGCTGGGTTTGTACAGGTCTTTTATGTGCTTTGGAATGGCCATTTAGCTATAGATAAATCGAAAAAAATTTTGAATCAGCTAATTTTAGACTTACTAAGCTCCATTCAATTTCGGAAATGTTGGTAGAAACGCTATGGGTGTAATTTAGGGGACTAAAATTTTGTTGTAAATATGCCGAAAAAATATAGCATAAACGGTGCATTTTTTTTAGTTAATGGGGTGAAAACAACTCTTTTTAACTGACTTTAAAAAAAAAGAAGGTTTTTTGATAGTGGTGAGATATTTATAAGGGGCTCTCGGTGGTGATTTCATAAAAAAATTTCCAAAGCAGGTTTAACTCAAATGAATTAAAAACTGAAAAAGTTTGTTGGCTAGCGAAATTTATATCTGACTTCATTCAAATGTAACTTTTGATAGGAGTGAGATATTTTGACAAAACTTTCAGCCTGTACTAAGGAGTTCTCCGAGGTGATCCGATAAAAATGTTTCCTAGATAGGTTTGTTGCAAGGGGATTGAAAACAAAAAAAAATGTTGGTTTGAAAAATTTTTAACTGGCTTCATTCACATATAACTTTTGATGGGAATAAAATATTTTAACGAAATTTTTAACATGTTCTAGGGTGGTCCCATAGAAATATTTCCAAGATAGGTTTATTGCAAGGGGGTTTTCAGAATATTGTAGAGAGTACTGTCAAACGGATCCCATATATATATATATATATATATATATATATATATATATATATATATATGTTATATCGTGACCGAGGAAAATTGCTTTTTAAAAAAGAACTTTATTTATTTAAAACAGATATAACAAAATAATTAGATTTTATGAAATTTAAGATTTAATTTTAGATTTTAAGTTTAACTGGAGAGAATCTTACGTTAAGAGTATGAAATTCGAATTAGCCTTGTTTCTTGACTGCAGATATTTATAGGTTCTGCACATTATGATCACACGTTTATTTCTTTGTTCTATAAACTTCTATAGAAGTCTGATGCTAAATCAGCTATTAATGTGAGAAACTGCGTCTTAGTTAATTCTGTTGACGTAGCTTACTGTGAACTACTGTAATACGATATCTAAAGATAAACACCTGCATCCGGTTGATAACGGACTTATTATAATGTATGAATAAAAGGGGCATTTTCCCTTATAACATTACACCCCGCCATATCAAAATTTTGACTTACATGGTATATTATTAAAATAAAATTGTTACAAATTTAACTGTTTACATTGTTAAAAATAATTATACTATTATTTAAACTTATACAATTATGCAATAGATTTATTTAAATTTGTTTTCCATTAGTTCAAAGTTTTCTTCTACTGACTCACCAATCCTAACATCTCTAATGCTAGATCGTCTGCGTGGTAATATATTCGAAAATCTTTTCCCTAGAATAGATTGTTTAAGTCCCATAGGGGGTGGTGGTGGTGAAGGGTTTGACATCCCTATTCTGAGCATTCTTTTACGTCTCTTACATTTGCAGAAAATGTATACAATAAGTAACAGATTGTTAAAATTATTGAAAAAATAAGCAAACCAGGGTGTAGATTTTTGAATCATTGGCTCATTTAACATTTTATGCAGTTCTTTCGAGTATTGATCTAACTTATACTTGGCTATCTCTAAATTTTCAAGATTTACGTCTGTTATTTTCAATAGTTTCAAATTTAGAGATTTTTAAATATCTTTAGAATAATTTTGACAACAATTAAAAGGTATTTTAAATATATTTGTATAGTTATAATGCCTCTCAGAAACTTTGGCAATAGTTGCTTGTATTTTTGTATTTCCAACATATGTCACACAAGTTGGTTGTAACATCATAATGGCATTAGAATTAATTATTTTTGAAATTGGATCAAAATCAGAGCATTTAATAGTAATTGGAACTTGATCCGAAATAACAAGAAGCCATATATTTTCTTTAAGTAATTGAACTTTATATTCCTGTGCAAAGAACGGAATTACTTGACAATTTTTAGGTAATGCATTCATATTATTGGTTTTGAGTAACTGAGCCTCGCACATCGATTCTGAATCGATTGGGTATGAATATAAATTTGTACAAAGTTTTACATTTAACATTATTTCTTTGCATTTTTCAACATTTGCTAAAGATATGAATTGATCAGAATCTTCGGCTTTTGCAATATATTTTTGTATTGTTGGTAAAACGTAGTGTAAATGAGTTTGATTATCTTTGATTGGAATAGAATAAAGCCGATAAACCGTATATATTTCGGGCTCTACCAGGGGAATGTATAAAACAAATATTAGCTTTTTATCAGTTTGGAATGCTGATAGTTCTATTATATCTAAATAAGTGGATATTTTACCTTCATTTGGTGAAAGGGGTAAATTATTTTTGGGTAAGTTTTGAGAAATTGTTTGTAAGGCTGAGATTAAGTCTTTAGGCGGTATTATAGAGGAATGAAATATGTTTAGTCTAGCAAACGTTATAGAGTTTAGTACATCGTTCAGTTGGTTTTCAATAAAAGTGAACGACTCTGTCAAATGTTCAAATATGTTCATAATTTGCAATTTTGCATCCATTGTTTCGAGAGTATCCATAATACCGTAGATTCTATTTTCGATTATATGTATATCTTTATTAAAGGTTTCCTCATCGATTCTAAATTTTTGAAGGGTTTCATTGAAATTTTTGATAATTGTAGTTGTTACCATAATCTACTTTTTCATTAAGTTTTCCACTTCATGTTCGTCTTTCTCTATTTTATTTATACAATTATTGAAGTATTCTCCGTCTGTAGCGTCTAGATTGCCTGTGATAAATTTCCAGATGCTACCAGCTGCATTAATTAAACCTCTTTTACTTCTTTCTCGAATATTTGGTTTTAAACTGAATTCGATTTCTTCAAATTTTTCATTTATGTGTTCCGCAATTTGATCCAGTAGAGTTACGTGTGTTTTTATGTCAACACTGCATGATCGCATTATGTCAGATTGTTGATTAACAGTTGACGTTATTGAATGTAATATTCTTATTTGCGTAAAGTTTTCTTAAGCCATGCAAATCTTTATTGACTAGTAACGTCCATCTTTCGTTACTGATTTTGAGTCTGCATTCACGACTAAAATAAACTCCTACATTATTTTCAACTGGGGTTAATGTATATAGATATTTTTGATTTTCTTCCTGCTTCGTTGAAGTTCCATTATATAAATTGAAGGTTAAGGCCACGATGAATAAGATTCTGTAACAAAGAATTTATTCTTGATTTCTAGCATTATTTTCGTCGGGTTTAATGAATATTTCTTGTATATTACGTTTGTCGATTTTTATAGCTGACTGACAGTCGCATAACTTTAAATGGTCATAATTTACTTTGGTCGTCTGTTTAGTTTCAGGGATTTCTAAAACTGCGGAATTTAAACTAATTTCTTTGATTTCGTATGGTCCTTTGAATTTATTTACTAGTTTATTTTTAATTTGTGATTCCCGCACATAAACCATATCACCTACTTTGTAGTCAGGGTGAGCTGAAACGTGTTACTCAAATCTTTCCTTTGCCTTTTGTTTTGCTAGTTGCGTTTTTTGTCTAGCAATATCGTAATAGTGTTTTATTTTGGCGTTAAAGTCTCGTATATATTTAAAGATTAATTCTTTCTGATTATACATTGTTTCAGGGGGTCTAGATGACGTATGGCCACAAATTAACTCATATGGTGTAAATCCTGTTGTTTTGTTCATTGAGTTATTATTACAAATGCATGCGTACGGAATTAGTTGACATGGTTGTTCTCTTGGGTCTTCTGATGTCATTATTCTAATCATCTCTAACAAAGTAGCATGGAATCTTTCCAAAGATCCATTTGACTGAGGATGATTCACACTAGAATATGTCAATTTTATGTTGTAAAGGTTACATAGATCTTTCATCAGTTGTGAGGTAAATTGTAAACCTTGATCCGAATGTACTCTAAGTGGTGTTCCATAATGTTGGAAAAATAGTAAAAATGTGTTTACAACGGATTTAGATGTTTTATCGATCAACGGATATGCTTGTATAAATTTTGTTAGTTCATCATTAATTGTTAAAATGTAATTATTCTCCGGGATTTCTAATATGTCTATGTTAATGCTTTCAAGTGGTGTTTTTGGCGTTTCCGTTATTACTAATGGGCTATCCATATTTTTTCGTAAAACTTTTGCTTTTTGACATATTTCACATTTTCTTATGTAATTTTCAACATCTTTATTTAAACCAGCCCAGTTGTATCTTTCTTTTATTCTTCTAACCGTTTCGTTTACATTTCGGTGAAAATTGGATTTTCCTGTATGATATTTTTCTAAAATAATTGGTATTTCTTCCTGAGGGGGTTGAGTGATTATATCTTAACATACGACAATTTTTAAGTCTTTATCTGAAAATATAAACGATAATTGTTCGATTAATGGTAAATCGACATTATTTTCTGCGTAGTATGTTTTGCTTTCGTCTAAAATATTTAATGAATTTGTAAGCACTTTAAAAAGAGTTGGCGTTGCGTCTTCATTCAGAAATGGTAAAGTGATGATGAAGTATTTTCTTTTCTTTACTGTCTTGGAATTTAATACGTTTATCTTATCGTCGTTAAAGGTTGGGAAATTCTCAAATAAATCGTCAATAATTTTGTAATGCAAATCTTTTAATTTATTTTCTTGAAAAATAGTTATTATGTTTTTATGTTCTTTGTCTAAAAGTTGTTCATTTGAGTATCTTATTGTTGAATAATCTATTAGTGACGTAGTTTGATAAAATTCTGCAAAACGTTTCCATTCTTGTTCCATTGTTTGTGGTTACATGAGAACTATTTCGTTTTCATCGATTTCTGATTCTGAGTTTTCTTTGGAAGTTGAAGGCTTATTTTTGTCTTTCTTGAAAGCACAAATTTTTTCAAAATGATTTACTTTGATGCGACTTAAGGCGTCTGCATTTTTATTAATTCTGTCGGGTTTATATTGTACTTCGTAGTCGTATTCTTCTAGTTTTAATCGCCATCTTAAGAGTTTTGATCCAGGGTCTTTTACTGAGAATAACCAAGTTAAAGGTCTGTGGTCGGTGATAAGTTTAAATTTTCTTCCATATAGATAAGGTCTAAAATGTCTAACTGCCCAAATTATAGCTAGCAATTCCCTTTCTATTACGCTGTATCGGGTTTCTGCCGGACATAATGTTCTTGAGGCGTATGCTATTGGTAAGTCTTTTCCAATAGGTCCTTGTGATAATACTGCGTCTACTGCATAGAGTGAAGCGTCTGTTGTGAGAACAAATGGTTCTTCAAAGTTGGGAAATTGTAGTATCGGTTGTAATATAAAATATTCTTTTAATTTTTCAAATGCTTTTATGCATTGCTGATCGAATATAAAAGGCGTATCTTTCTTTAATAGAGCTGTTAATAGTTTTGAAATTTTTGCAAATTCAGGGATGGATCTTCTGTAATATCCTACGAGTCCAAGGAATGATTTAATTTCTCTTACATTTTTGGGAGTGGCTTTTACTTTTTCTGGATTTGGTTTTACTCCATCTTTAGTTATAAGGTGTCCTAGGTAAGCGACTTCTTTCCGTAGGAATTCACACTTGTCTGGTTGTATTTTCAAATTTGCATTTCTTAATCTTGTAAAGACTTCTTTTAGTCTCTGGATGTGTTCGTAAAGATTTTTTGAATAAATAAATATGTCATCTATATAAACTGTGCATTTTTCGTTTTGTAATCCTGTTAACACACTGTCCATTAAGTGGATATTTATCTGCTATTTGGATGTCATTAACGCGACGTAGGTCTACAACAATTCTAAATTTTTGTTTTCCTGAGGCGTCCATTTTTTTAGGTACTACCCATACAGGACTTGACCATGGGATACAGATGGTTGTATTATTCCTTGATCGAGCATTTTGTTTATCTGACTTTTAACTTCTTCTTTGTATACGTATGGATATCTATATGATTTAGTATATACAGGTCTTGCGTCTCCTGTTGGAATTTGATGTTTGATTTCGCTTGTGAATGTTAATTTATCTCCATCCAAATAAAAAATATTAAAAAAATCCAGACAGGTTATTTGCTCTTTTTCTTCATCGTTTAGATGATCAATGCGTAGTTGATTTAATATTTCATCTTCCCTATCATTTTGCGAAATTATTTCTTTATTATAATTGTATACTGAACTGACATTTTTGATAAATGGTTCAAATTGTAAGTTATTAAAATTTACTGTTTTTTCAATCGCATTTACATTTAAAACGGAAATTAAAAATTCACCTTTTTCGTTAATTTTTACAATTGCGTTTGGAATTCTAACTTTCTCAACTGTTTGCGCTAAAAGTATAGGTTCTGTGTTGCGTAATTAAATTGTGTTTAATTTAAAAATTTGCTCTACACGAGGTTCTATCGTAATTTGATTATTTTCAAAATTTTGATTTTTAATTTCATTTTGTACATCTTCGAGAGAATTACCTGACAAAGATGGAACTTGATGTAATGGTATTGTTTTAAAGTTTGTGATTAAGACTTTGTTTTTTAAGTCAATAACACATTCGTATTTTTCTAAGAAATCTATGCCAAGGATTGCGTCAAAACTTATCGGAAGATTGCATATGTAGCATTTTAGTGGATAGTAAACATTAAAAGGTACAAGTACAGATTCATAAATTGGAATATCTTCATCGGTTATGCCTTTTATCGTAAAATTTTCAGGAAATCTATCTTTAAATTTTTCACACGTTTTTGGTTTAAAAATTGTTATGCCTGCTCCAGAATCAATCAGTAGTTTATAAGTTTTAGAAGTATCATAAATGTAAAATAAATTTTGGGAACTGACTATGTTTAAACGAAATGTTCGTTTTGGTTGAAAAGTTGTTTGTTGTCTTGGTGGACATGTAACGTTTGTATTTGGTCTGTAAGTTTTGTTATTTCCGAGGCTTGTACTCGAAAATTTTCATTATTTTGAGAAAATAAATTTTCGGACATATTATTTTGTACATAATTATTTTCAAAATTTTCTTCAGCATTTTGAGAGTAAAATTCGGTATTCGGATAATAACTTTGACTAGAGTTATACATTAAGTCGGGATTAACATCGGGGTTTATCTCGTAATTGGGAGTAAAAGTTTCGTAATCAGGGGTAAATAAATGTCTCATTGCCATTATTGTAGAAATCAAAATTTGAATTACTATAATCGGGTTCAAAATTATAACAATTTTGATTGTCTTGTTCAAAATTAATGTGATGTTGATTTTGTGGATTAGATCTTTGATAATTCGGATTAGAAACTATAACTGACCTTTGTTGGGATTGAAATCTTTGATTATTTTGGTAAGCGTTTTGCCTTTCGATTCCTTGTGGCTGCGCCTGGAATCGGCTGTTTTGTGGCTGCGCCTGAAATCGGCTGTTTTGTGGCTGCGCCTGTGGATTTCTCACTTGTGGATTTTGAAAATTTGGATTATATCGTAATTGTGTATTTTTAACGTTCGGTACATTTTGTACGTACGCTGGTCTTTGATTTTGAATTTGTGTTTGTCGTAAACGGCATTCATTTACTGTGTGACCGTTTTTTTTTTTTGCAAAATGAGCATGTTTTTTGATTTTGAATTTGTCTTTGAGGTGGCTACGCCTTAGCTCTCTGATATTTTTGATTTTCGAAATACGATAATTGTAATTCGCGTTTCAACCTGTTGATTGCATCAACTATGGTTAAAGGGTTTCCTGCACGTAGTATTTGCCCTAGCTTAGGTTCTAAGCCTGTTAAAAGTGTATTTAAGCACATTCCATCAATTAAGATCATCTGTGCGTGTTTTTGATTTTGAGCTAAATTTTGTTTTGAAATTGCCGCGTACATTTTTGCGTGATGACTTTGTAATCTACCCGCGAATGTTATAGGGTTTTCATTTGGCATTTGATTCATTCGTTGAAGGTCTTGTATTAAAGAAGTAAGATGTCTTGGATCTCCAAAATGAACTGCTAATAAGGCTTTTATGTCTGCCCAAGTGGTTAGGTCTTTGGAATTTATTAGTTGTGCCACTCTTCCGCGTAATTGATTTTTGATTTTGATTACTAGTAATGGTACTTGTTCGTCTGTGCATAATTGATATGCTTGATCGCAAGATGTTGTAAATGTGTTTAGACCTATTTGCCTCCCTCGTATTCAGGGATTAAGCTGAATATTTTTGATAACTTATATGCTTCGACAGCTACTTTGTTATCGTTATTTTGATTGTTAGCCATTTTTGTTGGTTTATCGGTTTTTGAGTTGTTTATTTTTAAGTTCGATTAAGCAAATTAAAAGGCTTTTTATTTAATAAGATAATCGAACTGAATTCGAACTAATTTTGATTTCATTATTGATTTGAAGAAATCAATTTTACAATGAATTATGAATTAATGAATTTGACCTACTCTAAGTTGAAGTTCATCGGTGCTCTTCTTACGCCAGGGATGTCACTAGGTGTTCCTTCCACGTAAGGGTTGTAGAGTACGATGTTTGAAGATTGAGTGCGATGCTTGAAGATTTATTGAATGCGATGCTTGAAGCTTGAAGTTGACCAATTCGATCGTGTTCACTCTCACGCCCGGGGTGTCACTAGGTGTTCCTTCCACGTGAGGTGTGTAGGCTGCTTCGCGTCAGCTTCCACGGAGCTCTTCACGATGAGTGGGTTCTTTGTTGATTTGTTGTGGGCTGCTTTGTCCCTTGAAGTTTGCTTATTCTAATGATGTGGGCTGCTTTGTCCCTTGAAGTGTTGCTTATTCTAATGATGTGGGCTTCTTTGTCTCTTGAAGTGTTACTTATTCTAATGATGTGGGCTGCTTTGTCCCGTGAAGTTTCTTGATTTGAAGATTGGATGATGTGGGCTGCTTTGTCCCTTGAAGGTTTCTTGATTTGATGAGTTGAAGAGTGCTTGGTTCATATTTCACTAAGAATTGGAATTCACCGTGTTTTTTGATCGCGTTGAAATATCCTACCGACTGCGCCAATTTTGTTATATCGTGACCGAGGAAAATTGCTTTTTAAAAAAGAACTTTATTTAAAACATATATAACAAAATAATTAGATTTTATGAAGTTTAAGATTTAATTTTAGATTTTAAGTTTAACTGGACAGAATCTTACGTTAAGTTAAGAGTATGAAATTCGAATTAGCCTTGTTTCTTGGCTGCAGGTATTTATAAGTCCTGCACATTATGATGACACGTTTATTTCTTTGTTATATAAACTTCTATAGAAGTCTGATGCTAAATCAGCTGTTAATGTTTGAAACTGCGTCTTAGTTAATGATGTTGACGTAGGTTACTGTGAACTACTGTAATACGATATCTAAAGATAAACACCTGCATCCGATTGATAACGGACTTATTATAATGTATGAATAAAGGGGGCATTTTCCCTTATAATATATATATATATATATATATATATATATATATATATATATATATATATATATATATATATATATATATATATATACAGTGCCTTCATTTCAAAACGAACCATCCTTAATAACTTTGTTAAATAGAAAAATTTAAAAAAAAAGAAAAAACACGTCAATTTAGATATACAGGGGGAAGTTTCATTTTGCATTTGTTAAAAGTCTGTCAATCACCTCCTCACCTCCAGCTAACCTCACTTTGATATGTCAAATAGGAACCCCCACCTTGTGACACATCATTGTAAGCAGCATAAAATTGTCTATCCAACCGTATAAAAAAAATTAAATCGGTTGACGTACAAGCGAACAGTGTGCAACAATGTCTTGTAATAATGCATAATATATCGGCCTCGAACTTTAGCATGTCAAATGATTACCCTATAGTGTGATACATCATTTTAAAGGGCATACTATCTCCTATTTAGCCAATAAAAAAAACAAAATCTGTTGATGTACAAGCGAATAGTAAGAAAAGATGTGTGGTAATAATAGACACCTTATCACATTAAACTTTATTATGTCAAATGGCTACTTCATAGAGTAAAATATTATTTTAAATTTAAAATAAATATTTTTTTAAAATAATAAACAGTTAAAATATTTGCGAGAAAAAAACTAAGCCTGTTTTAAAATTCATCGCAAAATTCATTGCAGTCTAATCAATCTAGTGTATTTATTTCAATGATATTTTTTGCGGTACCTGATAGGTACAAGAAATCACTGCAATAAATAAAATTTTTAAGATCTTTAAACACCAGTTGTTTATTATTGTTAAAATTGTCATTGTGACGCCTAGTTGAAACGTGAATATAAATGGTGTATACGCTAGCCGAAAGAATAGAAATAATTTTTCTCTATGGAGCTGAAGATCGGTGCGCTCGTAGAATTGCCAGAGCATTTAACGAGAGGCATCAAGACAAAAACGTGGGCCATAAATATATACTCGAATTGGTACGAAAGTTTGAAGAAACGGGATCCGTTTGTAATAAAAAATCTATTGAGAAAAGGGTTGTTGATGAAGCATGCCAAATCGAGGTACTAGGACAGTTTGCAATAGATCCAACTTTATCCATCTCAAAGGTCGCAGATTTAACCAACATTTCTGCTGGCTCTGTGCATAAAGTTTTAAAACAAAATAAGTTTTTTCCCTACAAAATTCAAATTCTTCAAGAACTCGGAGAAGACGATTTTGATAGGAGAATTCAATTTTGCGAATTAATGTGCCAACGAATTGACGAGGACCCCCATTTACCTAAGAATATCTGCTTTAGTGATGAATCAACTTTTTTTCTAAATGGACTGGTTAACAGACATAACTGCAGATACTGGGATAATGAAAATCCGCACCTTTTCCGAGAAGGGCATACTCAATATCCCGAAAAAATTAACGTGTGGGTAGGAATTTATGGCAATGAAATCATCGGGCCATTTTTTTTTTGGAAGATAATTTAACTGGGCAAATTTATTTAAACCTTTTAGAAAACACAATATACCCTGCCATTGTGCAATCTTTAGAAAATCAAGTGGATGAAAATGCTGTTATGGTACTAAATGAAAATAATTTGCATTTCCAGCAAGATGGAGCTCCCCCGCACTACGCTTTGGCAATTCGAGAGTGGCTTGATGAACATTTTCCAGGGACGTGGATTGGCAGACGTGGTGCAATTGAATGGCCAGCACGGTCTCCAGACCTAACCCCTCTAGACTTTTTTCTTTGGGGGTATTTAAAAAGCAAGGTTTATAAAACCCCACCTGAAAATATTGACGATTTAAAAGATCGAATTGTTCGGGAATGTAGAGGAATTAGCAGAGAAACCCTTGCCAATGTTCGTGGGGAATTTCAAAATAGGCTTTTTTATTGTCTCGCTAATAACGGCGCACATTTTGAACATTTAATAAAATAATTTTCTTCAACTGAATAAAACTGAATAAACTGCTTATATTTAACACACATTTTTGCATCCTAATTGCCTATAACGTCTATTAACTTAATTTTTTTTGACATCGTTAGATAGCAGATCGTACGTCCTTTAAAATGAAGTATCACACTATAGGGTAATCATTTGACATACCAAAGTTCGAGGCCGATATATTATGCATTATTACAAGACATTTTTGCACACTAGTCGCTTGTACGTCAACCGATTTAATTTTTTTTATACGGTTGGATAGACAATTTTATGCTGCTTACAATGATGTGTCACAAGGTGGGGATTCCCATTTGACATATCAAAGTGAGGTTAGCTGGAGGTGAGGAGGTGATTGACAGACTTTTAACAAATGCAAAATTAAACTTCCCCCTGTGTATCTAAATTGACGTGTTTTTTCTTTTTTTTAAATTTTTCTATTTAACAAAGTTATTAAGGATGGTTCGTTTTGAAATGAAGGCACTGTATATATATATATATATATATATATATATATATATATATATATATATATATATATATATATATATATATATATATATATATATATATATAATTTTTTTTTGGTTGGTTTAAGCTAGGGGACTAAAAATTGATAAATAATTGTTGATGAGCGAAGGTTTTTGCGCCTAATTTTTTATTGAAGTGAAATATTTTGATTCGGTTTCCGGTATATAACAGAGGCCGACAAAATTTTTAACCATAAATCGGACTATATTTTTTCGAAGGCTTTTGACTCACTAAGTCCAAACCCGGAACCCGAATTGTTTCAGCACGTCAGGTTTTCGAGATAATTACACTTAAATCTACAAAAAAATGCATTTTAAGCCATATTTGAGGTTACTTTTTAACACTAGGTGACGTTGCTTCACTAAACTCTATATAGCATTTTAAAGTAGTACTTTTCCCCTTCAGAATCGTTTTTCAGTGGTCCTGATATCTTTTTTTCTGGCCGAAATATCTACTGTTGAAAAGATCAAATTTGGTGTTTTCGTCAATAGATAATAATTGAATATCATGCAGCAGACAGGCTAACGAAACGAATTTTCAAGAGTGGATATCTCGGCCAGAAAAAAAGATATCGAGGTTATTGAAAAACGATTTTAAAAGATCTTGTATTGAGTTTTGGGAAGGAAGGTCACCTAGCGTTAAAAAATAACCTCAAATATGGCCTAAAATGCCGTTTTTTGCAATTTTAGGTTAAATTATCTCGAAAACCTGACGTGCTGAAGCAATTCGGGTTGGGATTTGGATTTAGCGCGTCAAAAGCCGGCGGAAAAATATTTCTGGTTTAGAAAGTTGGTCTAACTTTGTCGGCCTGTGTAATTTATTTTTTGCTTTTAATGCAAGTTTTTGAGATTGATTTTTTTTGTAAAACTGATTTATATTATATAAAAGTTGTATTTAAAATACGATTTTTTTCATGTGTTTACCACTTGAGACACATATTAGGAATTAAATCATCTATAAAAATTCTGAATTTTATGATTTCTAAAGAATTTGTTTGGTGTACTAGATAACATTTTTAAATATATATTTTTTAGATATTAATAAAGCTGTAGAAGAACTATGTAGTTTATATGGATGGACAGCTAAACAAAAAAAGCTTGATGTGTTATCAGGGTTTTTAAAATCTAACTCTACGTTGGAACTAGATTTAACATATATTAAGGAAGAAACTTGTGATGTAGAAAATGAACATCTTTTAAGGTAAGAATATAATCATAACTGTCTTTAAAAAAATTATGGAGTATGAAAATAAGTATATTTTACAGTTAAGTCACTTATATGCAGATTTTTTGAAATGTTAATTTTACCACTACAAGGTCTTTTAAGTGCAAAGTGTAAGTGGTAGCTACATAGTTGTTTATCCTGGCACGTGTCCATTGTTATTATTTTAAGAAAACATAAATATCATAGTATGACTTTTGAATAAAAAATTATTTGTTTTCGGATTTAAACATTTGACTATCAAGTTTTCCACATTAAGAAGGTAGTCTTTTTATACCGTTTAAGGCTGTAAGATAGGACTCCAGTCATAGATTAATTTAGCCTTACTTGTGATCATTTTATATTTTGTCTGTAGCGGGTGTGATAACTAAACTTAAATGAAGTATAGATTCTGGAATATTTATTTTAACTTGATCATATAGACTTAAATGTAGGCATTCTATGCTTTAAAAATAATGGTTTAGAATGTGGTTTACTGCCGACACCTTTAGTGGTTGGTACTGGTACATTTTGTTTCAAAAGGAGATAATCGATTTCAACAGTGTCCGCAAATCAGAACCCCATACTGGAAATAAGAATGAAAAAGGCATTGACTGGCAAGTAAGGAAAAACATTTGTATTAGCCCGCCTGACAGACTATCCATGTGGGTCGACTGTGTGAGTTCGGATTAAAACAAGAACCCGAAACTTGCATTGATCCGTATTTTGTTTCATGAATTTTTAGAAAACAGTAGAAACTCACAAATTTCCTCACCTGATAGATTGTACTTTCGACCACTTCACGTGACAGGTTTTGCAAAAAAAAACATCTGAAAAACACATCTCCAGACGATTTGTTGATGATGGGTCATGTGGATGAAGAATGGATATTTGCACTTCTCTTTGATCTTAATTTTTTTTAGTGTAAACAAGCCACCAGCTCCAATTATATACCAGTATCACGTATCCTATAATCTCGTTCAACATACACCAAGTTTTCTCCAATACGACTACTTGTTTTTGAAAATTTTAGGATAAGGAAAATATTTAAACTAAAATTATATTTTTATCCGGTATCAGGTATTGTAAGTGCTTTGAAACCGTTTTTTTTTTAATGTCTTCCACTGTTTTCTTCATGAGTGACAAAACAAAGTTAATAGCTATTATATTTTTTAGTACATTCATAATATTATGTAAAGTTTGTATTTGGTCTTCGTGTAGTAGTTAATGGTTTCGGCCGCACCGTATATGGCCCTTTTTCATGAAAGGTACCAAAAAAAAGTCACTTTGCATTGATTTGGCAATTTTTTTAGGATAACATAATTTAAAGAAATTCCTTTTTGTTTTTCCTATAGTGTTATTCAGAAATTTTCTATGCTTTGTCTCATCTAGATAAACAATTATTGTGTTGTGTTGCAATTTTTCAAGAGTTAACAAGGATACTTACGTGGTTGCATTTTAGAAAAGATAGCTTAGGATACAGGAGAAATACAAACGTCCATTCTTCATCCACATGATCTATTACCACAAACACCTGTTACACGAACGTACAGTATGTCATATTTATAAAACAAAAGACTGCGTAAATTTATATGAATATTTATCCTTTTTTTATTGTTATATTATTTCTATTTTATTCATCAAGTAATAATGACAAATAGATATTGAAATTATAATAAATCCAGTAATTTAAATACTTATTTAGATGATTTAGCGAACGAGATAATTTACTTTTAACATTTAAGTCTATTTAGATCCCATCGTCAAACTGTCTTAAGGTATGAACAATTTTAAGATCTTTCTATATATGGACAAAACACCATGTTTATAGATACAACAAGTCTTACAAAAAGTGGAGATCACGGAAGGGATTTTTTTTTGTATAATTTGACATAGAGATAACAGTCGTTTATTTGTGTTTACATTTTAATGCATTTTTTAAAATTTTTGTTTCAGTTCCGTGTAACTACCGCTTGAACGATTGTATTGATTAATAATGTTTATTTTTAATTCCTGGTTTTGGCTCTATTGATTATACATATACCTCCGAAATTATTGCATATTCATAATTATTACGAATAAGTAGATTTCTTTAGGTTTTTTGGTGGTATATTAAAAAGTGTCTTTTTAGCATACTGTGAACAAAAATTCAGTAACTGAAACGCCTTTTCACCAGGAAAATCGATACGAAATAAAAAAGTTACTTGCTAACAATAATTATATTATATAATTAGCTAATAAACATTTTTCTTATGGCCTAATAGACTGAATTTCTTCTATTCTCGTTGATACAAACGTTAGATAGTTCGACATACTGTCAATTGGGTTTGCGGAATTCTGCTTCACTCTTTTTCAGCCCCTATTATTAATTCTTTTAAACATACGGGGGATTATTTCTTTATTTTATCCATATTTTTATGATATCTTAGGCATGTTGTATCGCTTTTGTATCTGATGAGTTCGACGGCCATCTTAAACAAGTTATATCTCGAGTGAATGAATGAATGAATGAATGAATGAATGCAAAGCGATACAACCTTAAGTTATATATTCTTCTTCATAAAATTTGCATACTGTCAATGTGCGATGTTGGGGCACATTTTTTTAAGTTCAAACAGTTATTTCAACCAGATCGCCAAAACTTTATCATGAAGAATACCACAAGACACTAATAGAAAAATCAATCTCTTTGACACATATTTTACGATATTTCAGCTCTTAAAAGAAAGGTACAAGCAAACTGGTATACATAGACAGATCTAATTATGTAAACTAAATGTATAATTTAGTAAATAGTTATTTCTTGGTATAAGTAAGTATATTGTTTCCTAATAAATTCTTTATTATTATTTTAGAGCTTATTATATTTGTGGAAGTACTGATTTTCGCAAGTTTCTCCTTAAAATTGGGATGAATGAAAATACTGAACATGCAATTTCATTTCGATCTAATGCCCTCAAATGTTTTTACTATACGAGTGATATGGATACTATTCAAGAAATGTCAAAAAAAAATCCGGAACAATTTTTGTAAGTTATATTACTTTCCCTATGAGTTAATTACCAGCATTATTTCTAATAGGACTTTTTGAGTTGTTCGGGTTATCGGTAATGATATTTGTTGAGTAAAAGTTGAATTTTGTTCCTCCACCATTTTTAGTTGTGTAATAATCGTAATATTTTGAAAATATTTTTTAGATATTAGGAATATGTGAAAACTATTCTTAAATACCTTTAAATATTTAAACTTATGTAAGAATATTTTATTCTTTACATAAGTTATTTGAATATATTACCCTTTAGTCTACTTAGTTCCAGATTTGTTGCCAACTAATTTAAGCTATTTTATTTAAAACTGGTTGGAGGCATAAGGTTTTGATTAAAGAACTTAAGACAATGGAAGTTGAAACTTTTGATTTTTTCTTAACAGATATCGTTGTCAATTATCATTTAACAAATTATGTGTTGTTTTTAAATTTGATTTGAATTTATTCTCGTTTCAGGCAGTTAGAGGAAAAAATTATTTTCCTTAACTTCCTGAAAGGAGACTAAATATAGACAAATGATTAAACATGGTAGTAAAAGATTTGTTTATTTCTTGCTGAATTTTTTATTTTTAAATTATATGTTTTACATTAAAAAATATTTTTAATTTTTCTGACAAAGAGATGTGATATCTCGGTTTAAAATAATGTAAATTTTTTTATCTAATTTCAACTTGTTTTTGAAATTCTCACAATGATATGATATAAAATAGTATTATAAATGATGCTGTTCAGTTTGATTTTATAATATACTGCATCTTGTCCGATTCAAAAGTTAGCATGAAGGAAAACAGGGACAGTGTATAGCCGCACTTTATAAAAGTATCTCATTAGAAAATATATTTTGTCTGTAACGAAGGGGTACTCTGTAAATTAATAGAAATTTAAATATATGAGAAAAGGCATCCAGATTTGTTTGCACTGCTTCATAATAAAAAGCATATTGAACTATTCCTCGACAATTGGCAATTACTTATTTATTTACATAACCTCCCTCCCAGGTCAGTACCTAACTACAAGGCAGGATTAGATGAAGACAATCATTTATTATACAAAACCTTTGATAATAAAGACGAATATATTATTTAAGAAGCACGTCGCAAGAACTAACTTGAAGTAAATATGCGATACCTAAAAGGACAAAAAATCACCTACACTTTAATAAAGTCTAGTGGTACAACGTTATTGTCATTTTTACTATTGAGTAATCAAAAATGTCAAAATTATAGTTGTGAGTCAGCGGTGCAACATTATTTTAATTTTTACTGTTCGGTAATTAAAAATGTCATAACTACAATTATTGCATTTGTCACTCATTGAAAATAAATGGGAATTATTATAAACATAAATGTGCGGAGCTGTTAATTAAAAAATATTATTTTGACTCGTATTTAAAATTGAAACATAAAAATTAACTCTGCTTATAATCAGTAGAATCGCCACAATTGTTAAGTAACTAAGGCATATTCAAACCTATCAAGCTGTACATATAGAAACGGAGAAAGTTTCCTCTGTATTCTTTTGAGATCACCAGTACAGACGCTATACTCTATAGCCCAAAGACTGCACCCTAATATGCCAACCTAGATTTTCCGTAGAAATTATATAGGGTGAGGATTTTAAAGTGTTGCAAGGCGATATCGGGAAAACGGTTTTGAATATTTTAATAAGACGGATAGAGTAATAAGGCGGCAGGAAGCAGATTTTAAGATATTTTTGACATTTACCCACTCTCCACATATTAGTAACTGAAATATCAAATGAAAGATATTTATTTTTTTCGAAATTGCGATTCTCTGTCAAAAATTACTTATGTACGCCGAAAATTTTAGCCTTTGCTTTACCGTTTGCCTAGTTATGATTAAAAAAAAAAAAAAGAAAAACAAAATATAACCTTAGGTACCGCGAATTTAATATCGAAAATTCTTTAAAAGTGTTTAAAACGACCTATATTTACTTCAAAACATTTTTTGGATTCTTTTTTAGCAAGTCTTGCTTACGCGATTTAAGATTTTGAGGATTACTAATATAGATGCCTGTGGATTTCAGTATATCATATTTTCTGATGTGAATGATGATATAGCCTTAACTTTTACCCCCCAATTTAACCTCCGAGAGGTTTTTTGTAGGAATTTGATAGAAAACTGGAAGCCTTTGTCGGTATTCGGCAGTAAATTGTTATTCAAATACAGTGGAAGAATGAGTACCTGCTCTGATCTAAAAGTTTGACTGTATAATCAGAAAATAGTAAAAGGCGATCACTTAGTTTCAGAAGACGTGGAAAAGATCATATAACCTCATGACCTGACTGAACGCTTCGGTGCATCGGTTTCAAAAAAGTCGTTGTACAGGAATGAAACTTGCCAAAAATGTAACCGGGACGAACAAATCTTAGAAGAGAAGCAATTTTACGATCTTTGGGTTTTATAGATTTTATAGTTTTACTTTTTGTTTATAATTTATTGAGTTTTAGATTCATTCTTTATGAGATTTATTTAATTAATCTGGCATCGGAGTTGTTCCATCACCTTCTTTTTTTACTGTAAAATTTTAGCTTATTTTAAGTTAGTTTTTCAGACGACTCCACACGTAAAAATCAACCGGTATCAAATATGGTGACTAACCATATATAAACGTCCGTACCGAATGGTAGTGTGCAAGGCATACATCGTTTAAAAAAAAAAACACTTTCTTTTTTGTATTTAGAGGTTTGTCTGTCAATAACGTTAAAACGCATTAAGAGTCAGTGGGTGAGGGGTTTATAAACGAATTTTTTTGTAAAATATTGTAAATAGCGAAATATATTATATACCAATTTCAAGAGCACAAATGTTTCTACAATTATTTGGAAACTCTTAACTTGTATGATTGTTTTATTAATTGATCAGAAATTTTTTTGTATGTAAATTCATGTTATATCGTAATGTTGAAATATTTTATTTTCAGTTACATTCAGTACGTTTATATCGACAGTTCCGAGCGCGCTTGAAGTCAAGCGCCTTCTACAAGCGGCTTAGAAATAACGAATTAAACGGGCAAGATTATACTTGAAGCCGGCTTGGATTTGTTAAGTCAAGCCTGAAACGATTTAGGGTTGACTTGGCCCAAGCCCGCTTCGAGTGCGAAATAAACACCTCAAGCGCGCTTGAAATCAGCTGTTGACTTCTGAACGATTACGTCATGCGTCAAATGGGCGTTAGTATATTATTTCGAATTAGTTTTAATGTTTAAAAACACCTAAGTTAAAGGCTAAATGCAGAATAAAACATTTTACCCCTCAGAATAGTCAACAGTTGGTTTTTAAATAAGAAAAATATCAAAACAAGGCGTTATTTTGAGGTTAGGTACAGACAAGACGTCAACTTTTTGCGAAAATGACTTGAAGCCAAGGTCAAGTCATGTTTAAGTTTGTGAAATAAACGCCTAGATTTCAAATAAGATATGAGGCGGCTTCGTTTTGAAGCTGACTCGAAAAACGTCGATTTAAACGAAGTCATTGTTAAACAATAGAAAATCAATACGTCTAACTCCGTTGTTGTATTATTTGACATTTACTATATATTTCCCAGGAAACTAAAGGACTATGCTCTAATATGCCTACATCATTATTCCTAACTCGCCGATTAAAAATTTAGTAAATTTTAATTATTTCAATTGAAATCTAAAAGCCAACATTTTTCTGTAGGTCCTACACTAATAAGGTGTCAGTCATAGCCAAAATAAACGAATTGGGCTTTACAATTAAAACAGTAGAACAACTAGATGAATTTAACAAGAAAAAGCTTTTGAAGGAATTAGCTAAACTCCATAAACCATTGGGAATTAAATGTATAGCTAGTATTTGTAAGATATATGGATATGATGACTTAAAGTATTGGGAGTTTATTGTCAATACGGCTATTCAATTTAATATGGTAAGATATATGTGCTACTTGAAATGGAAACATTAAGACAAATTATGCAAGTCTTATCAAAAACGGGCACAACATCTTTATTTTAGTAAAACATTGAAATAATAATACAATTTTCTATAATCTTTCGTATGTTGTCTTTCTCAAACCTTACTTTTATTTCAATATTATTTATTTAACAGTTTATTATTTGCGCTAAATTTTACCTATAGAGTGTCCTATTTTCATGTGTTGGATATTTGTTGGTATAAAATTAAAATTTGATTTTTTCCCTTATAACTAAAATATTAAAATCGTGCTAACACTTACAAGTAAATAAGAGTTATTCCACGTAAAATCATCGAAGAATGCGATCGTGTATTTTTTAATTAAAAATATCTCATCGATAAGAGATGGATAAATCGAGCCAGTGGCAATATGTACGGTATAAGTCAGTGATTTTCAACCTGTGGGCCGCACCCCTTTGAAGAGGCGCGGTGTAACAAAAGGGGGGAGATATTAAAGTTGTGATGGTTAAAGGGAGGGGCGATTAAAACTGGTATGGAAACTCGAATCGCAAATACTGAAATATTGATAAACTGTTTAAGTTATTTTATTGCATTTTTGAAAAAGTTTGTATGCTTTAAATTTCACTCAAGCTTAATTACACACACATAAAAAAGGCTTTTCTTTAAAACCTGTTTATATTTTTGAAAATTTTTTTAATATATCCAGTTAAATCTTTTTGACTTTGCCACAATGCAAAATTATAAGCAATACGAATGTAATCTCAAGCAATAAAAGTGACTTAGAGTTTGATAATTTTTAAAACATTTTTTAATTTCCTCATTTCAGCGTTAGTGTGTTGATTTTTGTTTTTTTCGACAGATAAATCTTAAATCAAGATCATTTTTTTATTAGTATTTATAAATTTAAATATTTATTTAATAATAAAATGAGTAAAACTTTAACTAGCTAATCCACTAATATGGTCGTAAATTGTTAAGTGGTTGAAGTTGGCTTAAAGTGCTACAATAAGTCAACCAAGTTTTGAACCTCAAAAATACAAGAATAAAGAAATCATTTTTTTATTACCAAACCAACAAGAAAGGAAAATTTAATCTTGTTTGATTTTGGGAGACAACTATTCCTTTCACCGAGCTCAAGGTTTTATCTTTAGTTCTTATGTACAAATTATAGCTATATCAAACGCAAAACAAAACGGGTCAACTAGAAGGTTCAACTTCCGTGGCAACTAGATTGGGTTTTAAAGTTAAACCTTAAATTTTAACTTATTTTTAATCATTAATTATATTTGTTATTAGTAGATTTGTCTTTACACCCTTAGTTGTCGTCAAAACACATACACATTGTACGTGAAAACCATATATTTCGCTTATTAAAGGAAATTGAAAACAAGAAATTATATACCGTTAGTATTTTTTCATGTTTCAAAGTACCTTAAATTTAAATAAATTGTACCTACTAGCAGGTTCGTTAATTATAATTTCAACTAAATTTATTTGGTGTATTAGGCTTACATACACTTAATAATTATTTCTATTTTTGTTTAGATCAAGGACCTGGTATATTACGTGGAACACCTAAGATTTAGATGTCCGAACACTTCCATCATTAATGCATGGAATTTAATTTTAAGTGAAGGCTTTACAATTCATGTAGATATAAATAAGTATGCAGCTACTTTAAGATTTCTTCAGGTAAGATACTTTTTAAAGTTGGTCCTGTATTTTAAACAATACATTAAAAAAGCTTAATGTCCCAATAGGTAAAATAAAAGAGTCGGTTATTCTATAATATGCCTCATAGTTTAGGAAAATAATTAAATTTTTTTTTTCTTCTGACGATATAGTTCTTTGACTCTGACAAGTGTAGCTGTTTATTGATATTGTTTCTGAATAGAATGTACGATAGAACGATTATGAAAATTCATATACATTATATGAAATTTAGAAATCAATAAATAGTCAATATTAAATATATTTCGTAAGAATCTCAGAAAAACTACTTATCCTACTTTTATCTTTTTACTAATATATTGTAATAAATTATTTGTCCGTAGCTAATTATTATATCTATTATTGCAAATATCAGATTTGTTTTACTACCGTTCTACCCTTTCTTCGTAGGCATTTACTATATTGATTATTTTTAATTTATCTTCTTTAAATTAGGTATCTAAATACCTAATTTAATTTTATTTGAAAGATAAAAAATTGTATGTATAACAGTGGGTTGTTCAAGACATTTTAACTAATTATTAGTTAACTAATCGCTTTTGGTATGTAAATAAAAACGAAAAACGTGGAGAGGACTCAAATCGTTTAATCGCGATTCAGTAATTTTAGGTCACTCGTAGTTTCGTTCTATTTTGATATACTCGAAGCCTCCCGTTAACTAATCATTCATTCAGATATTTTGAACAATTCATTATAACTTTCCTTAATTTATGATCGTTTAATTGAGTTCTATGAAATTTCTTCCGCCTGTGATATTGGCAAGAGGTTGGTATATGTTAGCGTAGTGATTTTACGGATGGGAACATTTGATTCTATATATTATATTTCTCGGTATCTGCAGTGGGTTTTTTATGGGACCTGGAACATTAAAAAGCAAAAACTTGCAATGTTTTTGGTAGTTATGATTCTATATTAATCCGGAAGTACATCCGTTTGTTAGTTTGGTTTCTTGTGAAAACTGGCAGAGGGTTCATCATTTGACATATTATTTGGTGTTTGCTAGAACTTAGAGACTTTGCGTACGGCGTGTCATTTTTGCTTTGTAATTATGTTAGTGATTTGCTGACCGTTGTCAAATTTAATGTGTGACCTGTTTCAAGTTAATGTTGGAAAAGGGCAGGCGTCTGTTCATTTCTTATCCTGAGTTTATGTTCTTGCCGATATTTTTCTATTGGTTTGGTCTAACAGATAAATTTTAAAGGCGTTATTTATGAATCGAGAAAGCAAAATGCAAAAAATTATTATTTTAAGAACGTAGGATAGGATTTTGAAGACGAGTGATATAATAAGGAAACTATATGTATTCCGTGCATGCCTTACAGCCGCTCGACAAGACTGTATTTCGTAAGAAATGACATTCTAAATTCTTGTTTTACTGCTTGACAATACGTTAATGTACTACGTCAGTATATTAACAGGCGTATTTTAATACAAATAGTTAGAAATCGCTTAAGAGAGCGAAAATTCAGATATAGATGGTTAGCAAAGATACCAGAGCAAACAAGGGAACACCCGTACAAATTTTCTAGAGTTTTGTCGCAAAAATACACACTAGACTGAACAGGAATTGCAACGCGTATTGTTCCCAGACTAGTTTTGTTTTCCAATATATGGTGCTAATGGGCGAATTCGGAGACGGGGTTAAATTATTCTAAGGTTGTTTTCCTGCATATTGCCGTCTGGTTTCAAAGCATTTATAATAAACTTTCTATCACGTTCCTCATTCCTATTTTGAAACGACTGTTGTTTATTTGAAAACTGCTACCATTAACTTTTTTTACCAATAACTTGGGAACCAGAGAAACGCTAAATTACAAAAACAGTTTGTCGCGTTCATATCGGCTGTTTGGCAAGATTTCATCACCGATCTTGGAGATCCAAAACCCGTCTATCATTCTCGGTCACGTCGAGGATGACTGTTATTGTATCACGCTTCGTGGCTATTTCTCGGTATTTCAAGGTCTTATTCTTAGGATTTTAGGCATTCACCTTATAAAAGAGGTTATTATTCATAACAAATACGAATTTGACAACTCCCAGAAATGTGTAGTTTTTTTTGTGAATTTTTTCACCATTTTTTTGCATAGTCACCTGATTTGGTCGACCACTGCGATGTTTGTCTTCGCAGCTCGTACGGCGTCTTTTAAACTCTGCCACCCAATACTTCATTGTTGAAAACGAAGGTGCAGACTCCCTCAAAGTAGAGTCTAGCTCGGCTTTGATATTGGTTGCACTAAGTCCTTTCAAATGAAAGTATTGAATCACACCATGATGGCCAATTTTTTCCACGTTTACAAATTACTCAGAGCGTTCATTATTGATGGCTGCCAAACAAGTAATAAACAACGTAGCCTCTTTAAACTTAAAACTTGATCTTTCTATCTAACACAGTCATTGCATTTTAACAACTACCGCCATCTATGTGTCAGGCCGATTAATTCTGGGACTGCCCTCGTAATTATTTGGGCTACTTGTAAAATTTTTTTAACCAATCACATGTCTATTAATGAATCTATCGACCTGTATATCTACAGTTTTTAAACTTGAGATGTCTGTTTTCGCTGATTATTAAAAATCTTGGCTAATTTTAACATTATTACAAAAGTATTGAGAGCAATATACCTTTTTAATTATATCTTTATTTTTTAGACTTGTCCCGTGATTTATGAACTAAATTTTGAGAAGTTCATTGAAAAATCCATCTCTAACAAAAGACTGGAAATTGCCGCTGTATTATTACAGTATATATCCAAAGCAAAACAGGATGCTTATCTACAGGTATAATAGTTATGGTAGATTTATATAACTTTTGCTCTCTGTATTTAAAATCTGAATAAATATTTTGCTCGTCATTTAAATGGTAATCTGCAGACAGATAAATTTTCGATCTAACCCATATTAAAGTTCTTCCGATAATTGTCACTGCTTTGATGTCATGAAGTAAAATTACAATTATTGGGACAGGTTGTAACAATATTCAGTTTTTTTTATTATTTTAATAATTTTCCATACATCGAATATTGGCAAAACAACAAAACTAACAAACAGAAAATTCATAAAAAACAACTATCTATTTAAAATCGCCACTCTTAGGCACATCGGCAAGATGTTAAACCTGTAGATGTTTTCGATGCCAGTCTCTAAAATATGAATAGTCAAACGACTTCTATACGTACACTGAAGTAGTGAGAAGCTTAAAAATTAAGTAATATTTTGATTAGTTGGCCGCTAGACACTTATTACTGATTATTAATCAAGATATTATTTTGTTACATATTTCGATGATAGAAACATTTAGATCTTTCATTATCTCATCCGATTCCATGGGGAAATGATGATTTTGATTACATATTTTTTTTTATTTTCTACAAACAAATGTTTGCTCAATAACCATAAGAAATGAAATATTTAAAAATTAAAAGAATGCAACTGTCATTTACACAACATCTGCATTCATTAATAAGAGCCTTCGTTTCACTTAATGACTCGGGGTTTAAAATATCAAATGCATTGAAGTTATATGGATCTCTTACAGCTAACAATTTGTTAAAAATAATATATTATTCTTATTACAGTTAGTTGCTGTTTGTAAGCTGGATACCTCCAGTTTACGAATTGATAGTTCGCTCTGAATCTTATCTAGCACATTTGTTTCTATGCCATATTAAAAAGCATTAGAAGCCTAAATAGAAGTTTAAAGTTTTATCAGGTTTAAAATTAGGACAATTATTACTATCATATTGTTTGCAACTTGAAAAGTTCGTGGTTTGTAGTTTGTGAATTTCCCCTTTTCAATTGTACATACAAATGCAATAGATAATCCAAAATTGTCTATATATTTAAAAAAATAAATAAATGAACCTTTTCATAAAAGGTTCGACAAGATTTATTCAATATAATTTTATTTTTATACCCGTGCATTGATCCGCGACATTACTTTAATAGATCATCTTTCTCTATTGTTGATATATATTTTTTAATATCCAAGTTTTTGTGGATTGATATGTAAACAATTGAACGATCTTCAGAAATTTGTTAAACTACCCAGGTAACACAAAATTTTTTTACTATTACTTGTGTGTTAAAAATGGTTCAAAATGACGAGCCATTAAATTTTCTGTGTCAAATTAGAAAACTAAAACTTAAGGATAAGCTTGAAATAAATTGGTACAAATACAATTAAAATACAATTACTTGTGCACTATGTTCTGCTTGTAAATCATACCGCACCCGTTTGAGAGTCTTGGTCCTCTTCAGCCTACGGATAATATGTTGGTTGTTCAGCAGTCGAAAAACTTTTATTTTAACATGTCGGTAAATTATAATTGTTCAAAGTTGGGCCAAAACGCAAAAATTTAGACCGTGTAATAATAATCCATTGTTGGGTTGATTTTGGTTGGATTAATATTAACTGTTTTATAATCAGTTTGAAGTATACCGTGGCGGTTTAATAAAAACTGGCTTTATTAAAGATCAACTAGTTAATACTCTAGATATAGACAATTTTTTTAGATATTTAAAAACTTTTTTTTTTATAGATTATAGTATCCCAAGAAGGAATTGCCGCGGAGGTCGCTAAATTAAAAGATCAAAGAGTCCTCGGAATTGATAAGGTTATTAATATTATGAAAGAATATCAGTATAAAATAGAATCTCAAATTGGTTTTAATGTTGTTTAATTTTCTTTAAACGTTTAATTGTAAATAGTACTTAAATTATATTTGATTTTTCTGTTAAATTGTTGAGACATTATGAAAATAAATTTAGGAAGTTATTTATTTTTGCGTCATACAGTATAAAATAGAATCTCAAATTAGTTTTAATGTTGTTTAATTTTCTTTAAATGTTTAATTGTAAATAGTACGTAAATTATGTTTGATTTTTGCGTTAAATAAAGTATTTTTATTTTTAAAATTTACTCAGTGTGCATTATTTTTCCTATTACATTATAAAATAATACTAAAAACCCATATAACACAGATCTAAGGTTTTTTAAATTAAATATTTAAAAAAAAACATCTACCAGTTTCGATGTTATGACGGACTTAATATTAATTCGCTACAATAGTACTGATGACCACATTGGGTGCGTTCCACTAAGCACCCCCAACGATCACGCTCATGATAGCAGTTTTTCCCGTTCCACTAGCTTGTGAGCATTCTAATCATAAACCCAAGTAGAATGGGATTGTGGACGTCTTAAGCGTTGAGTTAAATATTACAAATGGCGGATTTGAAAATAAATCAGTAGCTTGAAAAGGTTATGTTATAATTTTTAAGCTTTAATATTAATAATTTGTTATAATTATTGGTTAACTTGCTTTATATTAAAGAAAAATACTATTTAGTTTCTTATATTTTATTTTAGTGGAATCTTTAAGTAATTTACGTTGAAAAATAATCAAAATATCTTTTGTGGTGACAGTTGGATATTTAATGGTGATCGTAATCATGCTTCAGAAAGTACTTCATCTAGTCCAGATGAAGAATGGAATGCAGTTTTACAAAGTCCGGAAAAGCGAAAACTTAGGCCACGTATTATTGATTATGAGAATGTTATTAATCGTTATTCAGATAAAGAATTCAAGTCATTTTAGGGTAAATTTTATATAATTACTACATTCTATAAATGTGCTTGTATATAATTACTACATTTTTTAAATGTATTTTTCAGTAACACCTTTTGTGGATTGGACTACACCATCTAATTCAGTGTATTTTGAATCTAAACTAAATTATACTTACTTTTTTCTCATATGTTACACTGTAACTTTGAAACTCTTACATTCAATTGTCTTTAAATTTAAAAAACCGCGCCAAAATTCTGAACGTCCACTTTGACCTTTTCAGATGGGTCGTTGTGAGCTTGGCGTGAGCGAGAAGAATGACGTCATTAATGACGTTTTCGCCGCGACCGCGACGACCGTAGTCGTTATGTGGAATGACTGAAGGAATATTTTGAGCGTTGTGAGCGCCTAGTGGAATGCACCCATTATGTTGGCGAACCGATCCACAAGGAGAGCAAAGGTCAATTCGTAGAAATGGCCTTTTAACGTTTTAAAAATAATAAAACCTTTATATTACTAGTAATCTTTACTTGTTACAAAAGATCAACAGATGCCTATTTATTGTCAGATTCTTGCTCAAAAAGAAAATTTTAATATGACTCCTTATTATTCAAAGAATCGATAATCTTCCGTTAAATTTATTGAAATTTACAAATTTTTACTTTCTATATGTATGTATATACAACGGGGGATCGATGCACTGCGACCTAATAGATCTGTTGTGTTCCCTTTCTGCTGCCAAGTCCTTAGGGATACCTTGCCGACTAGAGCAGGTCCTCCAGTCCTATTTCCTTCAGGAACCTTGATATGTTTGACAGCTTTAAAGTGAATAGCTCCCCTTCTATTTGGTGTGCTTCCAGCATCCCTATTCTAGGGTTTTCTAAAGCGCTGCACTGTGAAGGTTTCGTCCTCTTCACAAAATCTAAACTCCTCTCTCTGCTAATTCGAGTTTCATGAGGTGTTCCTTCAGATAGCAATGCCCTGTCAGAACCCTAAGTTGGTTTTTGCTTAGGCTTATGTATTCCTTGAATCTCTTCTCCGTCTAGTAATTGAATCCCCTGCTTTCTTCCTATCTTCTCAGTTCTTCCAGCACTACACTGCTACTCATTCCTTAGAAAGGTTCGGACCCCAGAAATTGTCTCTCCTTTTCTCGCGAGCTTGTCTACTATTTCATTCCCCTCTACCTTGGTGCGTTCCGGTACCCACAGGAGGGCGACCTTATTATTCCTACTTAATTCGTTTAGTTCCTTTAGGCATTCCCAGACCATCTTGGAGATGATTACTTGAGAACTCAGCGTAATGACTATCCGACACGATAATAATCTCTTGTCCGCGATAGTTTTTCTCTTTGCTGAATTGCATCTATTTCCTGATGGTGTATATTTTCGTCTATTTTTTCATGTCATCTTGGCATATTCCAGATTTGTTGATTTCTGGATAAGCGATTGGGTCTTCGTTTTGTGACTTCATCTCTCATCATTCTTTGTATTATCTTTTTCGCTATACTCTCCACCAGTATATGTAGAGGTGTAAGGTTTAGGTCCATGGCGGCCGTTGGGCAGGTTTTCATTGCCCCAGCTATACACGCACAGTCTTTCAAGAAGTTAGCTTTCGTATTGACCAGACTGGTTCTTTTACTTCAGATCATTGCCACATATGTGATGACTGGTCTTACTATTGCAGTGTACATCCACTGCAGGATTTTTGGGTTTGTGCCCGAGCTTTTTTCCGCGAAGTTTCTACAGATCATCAAGGCTTTTGTAGCCTTGTTGATTACTTCTTTTTCGCGTTTATTCTAGAGAAGTTTATCATCTAGGGTCAGGCCCAGATATTATTTAACCTCCGACTTTCACTCAATAACGTTCCCATCCATTTTGATGGTTTTCAGGTTAAGGTTTCCTTTCCTTGTAAAGGCTACTAAGATGGTTTTGGTGGGGTTGGCATTTAGTCCAGTCATCTTATAACATTCTTTAGTATGTTCGAGTCCTCTTTTGACTCTGGTAGTACAGAAGGTCATAGTATCCTGTCCTATCTGTGTCTCTGCTATTCTAGTGGAGAGAAGTCACGCTATTCATTTGAACGTCGTTCCGTCTATTCCCCTGCCATCAAGTACTTTTTTGACTGCCTCATGTGGGTGTTGCCAAAAGCCTCTTCTATAGCAAGAAAGGTACATATTACGGTTTCCTTGTGACTCAGTGCGTCTTAAATATCATCTGTCAATTATATCAGTGCGGTTTCCGTAGATATGCCCGCTTGATCCGCATATTGACGAGGGTGCAGTGGAACTTGTTTAAGAATTTCTGTTCTGATATAGTTATCAACTGCTTTCTCCATCATTTTTAAAATAAACGATGTGAGACTGACGGGATTTAAGATGTATAGTGTAATTTTTCCTCAATCTTAGTTGTGACAGATGGTCATTCCACCAAGGTGCATCCCTACGGATTTTCTTTGTTTGTAAGGGGCGGCTTAATTCGTAAGCTCAGAGTATTGCTTCATTTATTTCTTTCATGTCATTGTCCAGCTCCAGATTATGCTTTGCGCATCCTTTGGTCTGAATGTGTGCTAAGTTTGTTTTCAGATTGGTGCTTTATTTTTCCCAATTTGTTTTCCTAGCATGCCTTTTGAAGATTGCCTCAGTAGGATCGGTTTCTAACCAGAATACGATTAGTTGCCTATATGTTATTCTCCGCTCAAACAGAGAAAAAAAAGGAAATAATATACAGAAACAGTTTATTTCTTGCAAATACAACGGTTCTCTCTCCATACGCCTTTCGACCAACTCATGGTGTCGTCAGTGGAGCTATATCGAACCGAGAGCAACAATAGCAGGAAATAATTGCAATATAAAATATAAATTCCGATACACGTTGGCAGGATATTAAAAAAAACTCATGTCATGACTGAAAAATATCGCCAGTCGAAATAACATCACCGGACTGGTGCGAAATTTTAAAAATCAAAATTTTAGTTAGAAATAAAATCTATCTGCCGTATTTTAAATAGTTGTCTATATATTATTCTCCTTTCAAGCGGAGAAAAAGATAAGAATATACAGTGTCGTCTAAGCGTCTCGACACGGAACCATCCCAGTTTCGACGGTTTGGTCCTCAGGGAGGCCATGTCGTCTATCCACGTCTTCCCGGATTGCTGAGAAATCGCGGTATCGAACGAATCGCGCTCCAGAGGATAAATTATTTTTATTTTTCTGGGATAAGAGACGATCCTCCTCCCTTGCTTACAATTTCATTACTATATGCTAAGTTAAAAGAGTAAGAAGTAAACGATTTTTTGAAAATTACACAATAAAATATAAAAATTAGCCTTTCTTACTATAGAGATAGATTAGTCTGTTTCGGTTTCTTAAAACGAATTAAAGGAATGGAATAAAAATAGCATATCTCAAATTATGATAACTTTTTGGAAAGGTAACAATATTGAAAAAAGTGATTTTTTATTACTATATGCCAACTTAAGAGTACTTTTGGGTTTATAAGCTTCTTCGGAGATATCAGTCGAATTGAAAAAATGGATTAATTTTTTAACGGAACCAAGAGAGATAGAAGATTCAATAGTTTTGTCTCTAATATTATGTTTTGTCTTTTGTGTCCATATATGTGGCCACAGGTTTCCTTCATCCGGGAGACTGGGAAAGCCGCCACCCTCATTGGACACAGACTTGGAAAATTTACTTTAGTTTTGGACACAGTTTTTGAAGGAAGCATTTAAAAATTTTCCGTTTATTTACATTATCCGAATATTCTGAGGAAATATTCAAGAAATTTTTACTTCACGGTGCGGTGGACTTCAAATTAATTTTCAGTGTAGACTGAAAATTTATAGCCAGTATTTATTAGTTGAAGACTAATTGAATGTTTTATTAATAGGACTTTTTGGTTCACTAAGTTGTCTGTACCTTTTTAGAGCTCTTGTTTTTATCTTAAAAGCATTAAGACGTCTCGTAAGCTTTTTACAATAATTTTAATTAATTAATATTTTACCAAAGTTGATTGATTACTTAAGTAATTATTAATATTAAAGGTATATAACTAGATGCTTATATACTATTATAACTTTTTACTAATATTTTTAATAACAAAGATTTATACAAAATATCTGTGCTAAATGCTTTACACTGATTTTTAACATTATGATAACTTTCTTGTTGTAAAATAAATATACAGTGCGCTTTACATAGTTTCTATTGTTTTTTTTTTAATTACTGGCAGAATGGTGAAGGTTATGATAAAAAGTTATGTTTTTAATTTTAATAATTAAAACTAGGGTCGTAACCTAAATGAGCCTAATTGATTTTAAGTAGTTAATTATTAATCATTGTAAGAAAATTTTAATTTTGAAAAAGTCGAAAATAAGAATTTTCTCTGATTTATGAAGAAAAATAATTTTTTAAAAATAAAAGGTCTAATTATTTGATTTTAAAAACCAAACAAAAATTAAAAGTTTTTAACTAATTATGATATATATATATATATATATATATATATATATATATATATATATATATATATATATATATATATATATATATATATAAAGACGCTACTTAGTCCTAATTATACTTAATATATTGTAATAAATATACCTGTGTTTGGGGCAATAAAAGTAAAACCTTTTGAACTGTTATTATAATTATTATATAATATACAGAAACAGTTTATTTCCTGCAAATACAACTCTGATCCTCTCTCCATACGCGTTTCGACCACCTCATGGTCTCGTCAGTGGAAGTGCCAGCCCTTCATTGAGCGCAAGTATCACTTTACTCCTGCTCCACTAAGTCTTCGCCTCAGAAGATCATTTTTACCTCCCGGATTTCCCCGTTTAGGTAGTGGAGATAAATTTTTCCTTTTCTTTCCTCCTTTTTCTTTTCAAAGGGGGGCTTCCCGCTTCGTTAAGGAGGTGGAGGGTATAGAGAGAGCAATTTTACTCTCTTCCACCTTCCTTACTTCTTTGTCCTTTCCCCCACTCGTTTTTTCCTTGTGAGGCTGGCTCAGAGGACGAGTGAGTTGTCTTGAGTTGTCGGGATGGCATGCCCCGTTTTTTTGTTTTTCAAATTTCTTATCTATCTCACGAGTAGCTAGGGAATGAAAGGTCGGTAAAAGGGTAGTGAAACTGGAAGTCCCTAGGTGTCCAGAGTTCGCATATTGAAGATAGAGCATCCCCTTTACCACCCAGCCCTCGGCATATGCTGTTCCACGTTAACTTGGGAGGAGTTCCGTGGCTCCCATTCACCTGGCTGGTCAATTAAAGCGAGCCGTCACTCTTACAGATATTTCCCTAACGATCACTAGCCTGCAAGACACTGTATATATACTAGGTGGGCTTTCTCGAAAGAGGACCCCCACCCGCGCCCGCACCCCAGAAGGTGCTACATGGCAGAGGAGCAGGAGTAAAGTGGTATGTCGAAACTATGTTACAGTTTTGTCTTGTTCGTCTGTTTGTGCGTGCGTCGTGTAAGTCATAATCTCCTCCTTTACTGGGATTGGGACCAGCTAGAGCTCATAACGGCCGCCAACAGTTTTTAAAAGAAAATCCCTGACGGCTCTTAGTGAGGACACTAGGCGGAGTTTCCATAAGTATATTTTATAATTTTGTAAACAGCCATTTAAAATTAAGTAAAAATCTACATGTTTTTTTATTCCGTAACAAGTAAACGATTTTGTAAAAATCACTCAATAAAATATAAAATTTAGCTTTTCTTATTATAGATATAGATTAGTCTATTTCTGTTTCTTAAAATGACTTAAAGGAATGAAATGAAAAGAGCATCTCTCAAATTATGATAACTTTTTGGAAAGGTAACAATATTGAAAAATGTGGAGTTCTACATTGCAATACAGTACAAATTTGTTTGAGTACTAAAAAAAGTATATATATATATATATATATATATATATATATATATATATATATATATATATATATATCGTCGTAGTAATGCCCCTGATGTTAAGGGCATATAACTAACGAACTATTTGAGATCACTTAAAATGTACGGATGTTTCGTCCCGATACCGGTGGTGGACTCATCAGTGGGATCCACCGGTATCTTTCTCAGACATCCTTGTACTTTCCACAAACTTGGACCTCTATTTAAGTCCAGTTTTGCCAGAAAGCGGTGGTAAGATCTTGGTTCCACAACAATATATATATATATATATATATATATATATATATATATATATATATATATATATATATATATATATATCCTTGATTTAGTCACAGACTAATATAATTACACACAAATCGCAAAAACTAAATTCATATTTTAAAATTACCAACAACAATCAAACTTCGTCGAGCAATAGCATCTCAAAATAAACCGACACAAATCCAAAAACAAAAGAATGAAAGTACAGGTCCCTCAAGGATAGACCCTATTAAAAAAATACAGATTCAGACATTCTTTAATTTTATTTAGAGATTTTAAGGATTTAATATTTGTAGGCAATTGATTAAAACTGTTAAGATCTTTAAAGAATACAGAGGTATGTGTTTGTCGCTTTAATACTGGAAGAATTTGAAAGGCATCCCTCGATCTTGTGCCATCTGCATGTGTATTTTTATTTTGATTAATATGATCTTACAAATATATAGGAGAACTGCTCGATCTGATTTTGAAAATAAAGATCAATGTTTGATAATGAAAGAAGTCCTCTATTGATAAGCACTGCATTTTGCTCAACATGTAGTTAACTGATATTTTTCTTGTACCTGAGAGTATAACTCTCACGGTTCAATTTTACAATTTTGATTAAGCAAGAAGCAAGAAAAAAATTGCGGAGCAGTAAACAAAGTGTGACAACACCAGAGTTTTAAACAGGATTGTTTTAGTCCACCTTGTCAAAAAATTAGAACATTTGTAAATATAGTTAATTTTATAACAGATTATTTTTATTAGATGATTCGCTTGTTCTTTAAATTTAAGTTGTCTATGATTGCTCCTAAATATTTAAAATTTTCAAACATTGCAATTGTTTCATTGTCTATTTTAATAATAGGAGTTCCTCGAGAAAAAGTTCTGAAATCATTCTCATTGCTGATTATCATGAATTTGGTTTTTTCAACATTTATTTTTAATTGTTTACAAACACACTACCAATATAAATTCTATGATGTAGAATTAAGTGTGTCAACCAGTTGAGTACCATCAGAACATACAACGCGAAAGAATATCATCTGCAAAAAGATGTATACATCAGTCACCGTATGTATTCAATATATCGCCAATATTTAAAAGAAATAACAATGGACCTAACACACTACTTTATGGAACACCCGTACTGCTTTCAATCTCGTCAGATAAAACATTATTCAATTTTAATCCTTGTTTGCTATTAATTAAATAATTATTCACAAATTCCAACACTTCATCCCTTAAACAGACATTTTCTAGTGTTTGTTTGAAGGTCATAGACAGCGATGTTTCTTGCGAAGTAGTAGATACCTGTTGGACTTCCATTGTCTTTATTTTTGTTGAATATCACGACGTTTCGGCTAGTAGTTATCTCTAGCCGTTTTCAAGTGAACAGTTTCACTTGAAAACGGCTAGAGATAACTACTAGCCGAAACGTCGTGATATTCAACAAAAATAAAGATAATGGAAGTCCAACAGATATCTACTACTTCACAAGACACTTTCTAATTTTGTAAGTAGTTTTTCTCTATCCAAAGTCTCAAAGGCCCTCCTCAAATGAGGAACACAACACCCGTAATAAGATTTTGATCGAAATTATTTTTCCAATTATTAAGGACATACTGCACTGCAGTTTTACACCTATGCTTACTCTGAAAACCAGATTGCATAATATTTACAATTTTTTTGGCTTCTATGAATTGTAACAGTTATTTCATCACTACTTTTTCAATGATTTTTTCAGCACCACAAAGCATGTTAACAGTTGGCAAATCAGCAGCCCTGTGAGAATTATTTACTCTAGGAACCGGCACAAAAGTCGATATTTTCAATTCATCCAGAACTTTACATGCTAATAATGATGCATTTATCAAATCAAGAAGTGATAAAACTGTATTATCAAAGCAGCTCTTTAAAAACACAACATTTATATCATGTAATCCATTTTTATTTAGTAGGTCAGAAACGATCTCTTGAAGTTCCTCAACAGTAACAAGCTTAAAGTTCTCCAAAAACACGCCTCCATGTCTAGGTAAAATTAGAAAATTTGGTCCAGATTTAACTACGTCCTTGACTATTGCTCCAATGCTGGTAACATAGAAAGAAGAAGAAAGAACAATGAACTTGTCATATCATTTGGATCTGAAATTATTTGGTTATTAATTTCTAGTTGCAAATAACTGTTAGTTTTACTCTCAGTGGGAAGCAAACGTTTTGAAAGATTCCACAATGCGCGGGAATTACTTTTATTTTCGGTTATTTTGTTTTTATAATATTCTTTTTTTTCCCTGACGAATAACTTTCACCGTATTATTTCTTTTTTGTTTGTAGACTTGCAAATCTTCAGATGTTTCAGAATTGCCATACCGCTTGTAACTAACATCTCTAGGGTTTGTAGCAGACTTAACTCTATCGTTCTACCATTCCTAATATTTTGAATATATTTTAATAGTCCTTTTGGGTGCAACATCATTAAAAAGGCCCATCAAAGTTGAATAAAAGTATTGATACTTGAGGTTAATATCAAATAGTTTATAGTTCCAGATTATCAGGGATAATTTATAATTTATAGTACTATAATTAACCTTTTTAACCGACTTTTAAAAGAAGGAGGTTGTCAATTGGTCGACTATGTATGTTTTTCTTTTATGTATGCACACCGATTACTCCGGAACGGCGGTACCGATTTGAATGAAATTTTTTACGTTATGTTCAGGAATTTGCTGCGGTGGTCCCATATATTTTCGGGCGAAATTGGTGCAGTAAAATCCAAGATTGCGCAGAAAATATGGAGGCCAAAAAATTAATTTTGTCCGATTTTCTCGAAAATTGGTATGGGGGAATTTTCGGGGTCGTACATAACGAATCTGAAACTATTTAAAAAAAATTCAATATAGCGGATCCAATATGGCGGACAAAAAAATCAATTTTGTCCGATTTTCTTCAAAATTAGTACGGGGGAGTTTTCGGGGTCGCATAGAACAAATCCAAAATTATTTAAAAAAAAATCAAAATGGCGGATCCAATATGGCGTACGAAAAAAATCAATTTTGTCTGTTTTTGTCCAAAATTGGTATAGGGGAGTTTTTGGGGTCGCACATAACGAATCTAAAATTATTTAAAAAAGAATTAATACGACGTATCCAATATGGCGGATAAAAAATTAATTTTGTCAGATTTTTTTTTTAAATTGGTATGGGGAGTTTTTGAGTTCGCACATTAAGAATCTGAAATTATTTTTAAAAAAATTAAATATGGCGTATCTAAGATGGTGAATTAAAAAGTCTACATCTCTCGATTTTGTCTAAAATCAGTATTGGGGGATTTTTGTTAGTGTTAATTACGAATTTAAAATATTTTTTGTAGAACTCAATCTGGCGGATTCAATATGGCATCCTAAAAATTTTTCGATTTTCTCCAAAACTGAAATAGGGAGCTTTTGAGGGTGTAAACTATGAATTTAAAAGTATTTTTTCTCTTCTATATACATATATATATATATATATATATATATATATATATATATATATATATATATATATATATATATATATATATATATATATATATATATTCTTTTTAATCTAGAACAATAAAAACAAACGAGATTTCTTAAAAATGTAATTACGCTGGTAAATGTATTTATTGTATCGTTTACAGTTATTTTATTACGAAATACTTGGACTGTCGATTTTATTGTTCTAAATTCAGAAAGGTCATGAAGTTTAGGGCGAAATTTCCCGAGAACTATTGCGCCAAATTAAAAAAAATAAAAAATGTTGTCATAACGAAAACTTAAAAAGGATGTACCACTTGAATCCATTTAAATTTCCAAAAATTTTGAAAATTGGCTCCGAAGCTCTTTGTATTATAAGAGTTGCGTGGAATTCAAATCCATCTAATTGGAATGATAGTAATAATTTCAACTCGTGATTTCATTTTTACTAATTAGAATTCTTTCTATTGTTTTGAATAATGTAAAATTTCTAGGTTTATTTTAAAGATCTAATTTTTTGCCTAATTGAGTTAAGTTCCGAATTACTTTTTTCTTATTTCCTAAACTAGATATTACATTTGTATTGGTCCTTGACAATGATATTATTGATAATACCTAATTATTATTCATAGTGATTTTATATACATTTGTATATAATTTTATGGAAGTGATATTTTTTAAGTACATTTTCCAGACAAATTGCCCACTTAAACTTAAAACTAAAAGGTCAAAAATAAAAACATAAGAATGTATCCAAACTAAATAATACATTTATTAAGTAGTAAGTTTTACGCTATAAAGAATAAATATTTTATAGTCAGTATATACAAAAATTTAACAGTTACAGATTATTTTTACAAATCTTTTGTCATTTTCTTTGATATGTAGGTTAACACGAATTTTTATCGAAATCGTCAGTTCGATACAGTTCTATAGCCAAATTGAGTAGATAAACACGTTACAAAACTTTTTATTTTAATCGTGAACTGATCTCAACATTTACTTGTCTTTATTTAGTTTAAGACGCGTTTATATGGGAATGGTTGAACATTGGTTCTTATGGGCTACTACTAGAAGTTCCCGAGACTGATTGATCAGAACGATATGAGTTTAAAACTTTTTTATTATTCTTTTGTTAATACACCTTAACATAACTGGACTTATTGGGTGAATTTTAATGTTGGTCTTCCTCTTTTTCCTAATTTTCTCTAATATGTGCTTAGGAAATAGATTTTGAACTGGACGGGAATAGTAATTAGTTCCTCTGCCATCCGGACGTATCTTCATGTTTGTCTCCCTCTTCTCGATTTTTTCAATGTGTTGAGGATCTGGAACTGAACGGGAACAGTAATTAATTCTTCTAGCACCCTGACGTATCTTCATGTTTGTCTCCCTCTTCTCGATTTTTTCAATGTGTTGAGGATCTGGAACTGAACTGGAACAGTAATTAATTGCTCTCTGACACGAATTTATCGGATGAAGTTTAATGTCTGTTTTCCTCTTCTCCCTTTTCTCTAGTATGTCTTTAGGAAATTGATTTGGCACTGACCGGGAACAATAATGACCTCTCGTATGTTGAGCTAAATGGTTTCCATAGTTGGTAAACATCGTATTACTTTTTACAAGTACTGGTGATTCCATCACAATTTAATGTCAATTTTCTTTATAGAACGGGTACTGTTAGTGATTTTTTAATACTTCAACACTTGGTAATTTACAATACTTCTGCTATGTTAACTGTTTGAAGGATATAAGAGAACCAACGCCTTTTCCTATTATTTCAGAGTCCTTTTTGTTCAGGTATAGAGGCAAATTTAAAATCTCATTATCTGCATAATAACAGTTCAAAAGGTTTTACTTTTATTGCCCCAAACACAGGTATATTTATTACAATATATTAAGTATAATTAGAACTAAGTAGCGCCGTTATATATATATATATATATATATATATATATATATATATATATATATATATATATATATATATATATATATATATATATACAGTACATTCATTTCAAAACGAACCATCCTTAATAACTTTGTTAAATAGAAAAATTTAAAAAAAAGAAAAAACACGTCAATTTAGATATATAGGGGGAAGTTTAATTTTGCATTTGTTAAAAGTCTGTCAATCACCTCCTCACCTCCAGCTAACCTCAGTTTGATATGTCAAATAGGAACCCCCACCTTGTGACACATCATTGTAAGCAGCATAAAATTGTCTATCCAACCGTATAAAAAAAATTAAATCGGTTGACGTACAAGCGAATAGTGTGCAAAAATGTCTTGTAATAATGCATAATATATCGGCCTCGAACTTTGGTATGTCAAATGATTACCCTATAGTGTGATACATCATTTTAAAGGACGTACGATCTGCTATCCAACGATGTCAAAAAAAATTAAGTTAATAGACGTTATAGGCAATTAGGATGCAAAAATGTGTGTTAAATATAAGCAGTTTATTCAGTTTTATTCAGTTGAAGAAAATTATTTTATTAAATGTTCAAAATGTGCGCCGTTATTAGCGAGACAATAAAAAAGCCTATTTTGAAATTCCCCACGAACAGTGGCAAGGGTTTCTCTGCTAATTCCTCTACATTCCCGAACAATTCGATCTTTTAAATCGTCAATATTTTCAGGTGGGGTTTTATAAACCTTGCTTTTTAAATACCCCCAAAGAAAAAAGTCTAGAGGGGTTAGGTCTGGAGACCGTGCTGGCCATTCAATTGCACCACGTCTGCCAATCCACGTCCCTGGAAAATGTTCATCAAGCCACTCTCGAATTGCCAAAGCGTAGTGCGGGGGAGCTCCATCTTGCTGGAAATGCAAACTATTTTCATTTAGTACCATAACAGCATTTTCATCCACTTGATTTTCTAAAGATTGCACAATGGCAGGGTATATTGTGTTTTCTAAAAGGTTTAAATAAATTTGCCCAGTTAAATTATCTTCCAAAAAAAAATGGCCCGATGATTTCATTGCCATAAATTCCTGCCCACACGTTAATTTTTTCGGGATATTGAGTATGCCCTTCTCGGAAAAGGTGCGGATTTTCATTATCCCAGTATCTGCAGTTATGTTTGTTAACCAGTCCATTTAGAAAAAAAGTTGATTCATCACTAAAGCAGATATTCTTAGGTAAATGGGGGTCCTCGTCAATTCGTTGGCACATTAATTCGCAAAATTGAATTCTCCTATCAAAATCGCCTTCTCCGAGTTCTTGAAGAATTTGAATTTTGTAGGGAAAAAACTTATTTTGTTTTAAAACTTTATGCACAGAGCCAGCAGAAATGTTGGTTAAATCTGCGACCTTTGAGATGGATAAAGTTGGATCTATTGCAAACTGTCCTAGTACCTCGATTTGGCATGCTTCATCTACAACCCTTTTCTCAATATATTTTTTATTACAAACGGATCCCGTTTCTTCAAACTTTCGTACCAATTCGAGTACATATTTATAGCCCACGTTTTTGTCTTGATGCCTCTCGTTAAATGCTCTGGCGGTTCTACGAGCGCACCGATCTTCAGCTCCATAGAGAAAAATTATTTCTATTCTTTCGGCTAGCGTATACACCATTTATATTCACGTTTCAACTAGGCGTCACAATGACAATTTTAACAATAATAAACAACTGGTGTTTAAAGATCTTAAAAATTTTATTTATTGCAGTGATTTCTTCTACCTATCAGGTACCGCAAAAAATATCATTGAAATAAATACACTAGATTGATTAGACTGCAATGAATTTTGCGATGAATTTTAAAACAGGCTTAGTTTTTTTCTCGCAAATATTTTAACTGTTTATTATTTTAAAAAAATATTTATTTTAAATTTAAAATAATATCTTACTCTATGAAGTAGCCATTTGACATAATAAAGTTTAATGTGATAAGGTGTCTATTATTACCACACATCTTTTCTTACTATTCGCTTGTACATCAACAGATTTTGTTTTTTTTTTATTGGCTAAATAGGAGATAGTATGCCCTTTAAAATGATGTATCACACTATAGGGTAATCATTTGACATACTAAAGTTCGAGGCCGATATATTATGCATTATTACAAGACATTTTTGCACACTGTTCGCTTGTACGTCAACCGATTTAATTTTTTTTATACGGTTGGATAGACAATTTTATGCTGCTTACAATGATGTGTCACAAGGTGGGGGTTCCCATTTGACATATCAAAGTGAGGTTAGCTGGAGGTGAGGAGGTGATTGACAGACTTTTAACAAATGCAAAATTAAACTTCCCCCTGTATATTTAAATTGACGTGTTTTTTCTTTTTTTTAAATTTTTCTATTTAACAAAGTTATTAAGGATGGTTCGTTTTGAAATGAAGGCACTGTATATATATATACAGTGCCTTCATTTCAAAACGAACCATCCTTAATAACTTTGTTAAATAGAAAAATTTAAAAAAAAGAAAAAACACGTCAATTTAGATATACAGGGGGAAGTTTAATTTTGCATTTGTTAAAAGTCTGTCAATCACCTCCTCACCTCCAGCTAACCTCACTTTGATATGTCAAATGGGAACCCCCACCTTGTGACACATCATTGTAAGCAGCATAAAATTGTCTATCCAACCGTATAAAAAAAATTAAATCGGTTGACGTACAAGCGAACAGTGTGCAAAAATGTCTTGTAATAATGCATAATATATCGGCCTCGAACTTTAGTATGTCAAATGATTACCCTATAGTGTGATACATCATTTTAAAGGGCATACTATCTCCTATTTAGCCAATAAAAAAAAACAAAATCTGTTGATGTACAAGCGAATAGTAAGAAAAGATGTGTGGTAATAATAGACACCTTATCACATTACACTTTATTATGTCAAATGGCTACTTCATAGAGTAAAATATTATTTTAAATTTAAAATAAATATTTTTTTAAAATAATAAACAGTTAAAATATTTGCGAGAAAAAAACTAAGCCTGTTTTAAAATTCATCGCAAAATTCATTGCAGTCTAATCAATCTAGTGTATTTATTTCAATGATATTTTTTGCGGTACCTGATAGGTACAAAAAATCACTGCAATAAATAAAATTTTTAAGATCTTTAAACACCAGTTGTTTATTATTGTTAAAATTGTCATTGTGACGCCTAGTTGAAACGTGAATATAAATGGTGTATACGCTAGCCGAAAAAATAGAAATAATTTTTCTCTATGGAGCTGAAGATCGGTGCGCTCATAGAACCGCCAGAGCATTTAACGAGAGGCATCAAGACAAAAACGTGGGCCATAAATATGTACTCGAATTGGTACGAAAGTTTGAAGAAACGGGATCCGTTTGTAATAAAAAATCTATTGAGAAAAGGGTTGTAGATGAAGCATGCCAAATCGAGGTACTAGGACAGTTTGCAATAGATCCAACTTTATCCATCTCAAAGGTCGCAGATTTAACCAACATTTCTGCTGGCTCTGTGCATAAAGTTTTAAAACAAAATAAGTTTTTTCCCTACAAAATTCAAATTCTTCAAGAACTCGGAGAAGACGATTTTGATAGGAGAATTCAATTTTGCGAATTAATGTGCCAACGAATTGACGAGGACCCCCATTTACCTAAGAATATCTGCTTTAGTGATGAATCAACTTTTTTTCTAAATGGACTGGTTAACAGACATAACTGCAGATACTGGGATAATGAAAATCCGCACCTTTTCCGAGAAGGGCATACTCAATATCCCGAAAAAATTAACGTGTGGGCAGGAATTTATGGCAATGAAATCATCGGGCCATTTTTTTTGGAAGATAATTTAACTGGGCAAATTTATTTAAACCTTTTAGAAAACACAATATACCCTGCCATTGTGCAATCTTTAGAAAATCAAGTGGATGAAAATGCTGTTATGGTACTAAATGAAAATAATTTGCATTTCCAGCAAGATGGAGCTTCCCCGCACTACGCTTTGGCAATTCGAGAGTGGCTTGATGAACATTTTCCAGGGACGTGGATTGGCAGACGTGGTGCAATTGAATGGCCAGCACGGTCTCCAGACCTAACCCCTCTAGACTTTTTTCTTTGGCGGTGTTTAAAAAGCAAGGTTTATAAAACCCCACCTGAAAATATTGACGATTTAAAAGATCGAATTGTTCGGGAATGTAGAGGAATTAGCAGAGAAACCCTTGCCAATGTTCGTGGGGAATTTCAAAATAGGCTTTTTTATTGTCTCGCTAATAACGGCGCACATTTTGAACATTTAATAAAATAATTTTCTTCAACTGAATAAAACTGAATAAACTCTTGTATTTAACACACATTTTTGCATCCTAATTGCCTATAACGTCTAATAACTTAATTTTTTTTTGACATCGTTGGATAGCAGATCGTACGTCCTTTAAAATGATGTATCACACTATAGGGTAATCATTTGACATACCAAAGTTCGAGGCCGATATATTATGCATTATTACAAGACATTTTTGCACACTGTTCGCTTGTACGTCAATCGATTTAATTTTTTTTATACGGTTGGATAGACAATTTTATGCTGCTTACAATGATGTGTCACAAGGTGGGGGTTCCCATTTGACATATCAAAGTGAGGTTAGCTGGAGGTGAGGAGGTGATTGACAGACTTTTAACAAATGCAAAATTAAACTTCCCCCTGTATATCTAAATTGACGTGTTTTTTCTTTTTTTTAAATTTTTCTATTTAACAAAGTTATTAAGGATGGTTCGTTTTGAAATGAAGGCACTGTATATATATATATATATATATATATATATATATATATATATATATATATATATATATATATATATATATATATATTCTTTTTATTCTAGAACAACAAAAACAAACGAGATTTCTTAAAAATGTAATTACGCTGGTAAATGTATTTATTGTATCGTTACAGTTATTTTATTACAAAATACTTGGACTGTCGATTTTGTTGTTCTAAATTCAGAAAGGTCATGAAGTTTAGGGCGAAATTTCCCGAAAACTATTGCGCCATATTAAAAAAATAAAAAGGTCGTAACGAAAACTTAAAAAGGATGTACCACTTGAATCCATTTAAATTTCCAAAAATTTTGAAAATTGGCTCCGAAGCTCTTTGTATTATAAGAGTTGCGTGGAAAATCCATCTAATTGGAATGATAGTAATAATTTCAACTTGTGATTTCATTTTTACCAATTAGAATTCTTTCTATTGTTTTGAATAATGTAAAATTTCTAGGGTTATTTTAAAGATCTAATTTTTTGCCTAATTGAGTTAAGTTCCGAATTATTTTTTTCTTATATCCTAAACTAGATATTACATTTGTATTGGTCCTTGACAATGATATTTTTGATAATACCTAATTATTATTCATAGTGATTTTATATACATTTGTATATAATTTTATGGAAGTGATATTTTTTAAGTACATTTTCCAGACAAATTGCCCACTTAAACTTAAAACTAAAAGGTCAAAAATAAAAACATAAGAATGTATCCAAACTAAATAATACATTTATTAAGTAGTAAGTTTTACGCTATAAAGAATAAATATTTTATAGTCAGTATATACAAAAATTAAACAGTTACAGATTATTTTTACAAATCTTTTGTCATTTCCTTTGATATGTAGGTTAACATGAATTTTTATAGAAATCGTCAGTTCGATACAGTTCTATAGCCAGATTGAGTAGATAAACACGTTACAAAACTTTTTATTTTAATCGTGAGCTGTTCTCAACATTTACTTGTCTTTATTTAGTTTAAGACGCGTTTATATGGGAATGGTTGAACATTGGTTCTTATGGGCTACTACTAGAAGATCCCGAGACTGATTGATCAGAACGATATGAGTTTAAAACTTTTTTATTATTCTTTTGTTAATACACCTTAATATAACTGGACTTATTGGGTGAATTTTAATGTTGGTCTTTCTCTTCTTCCTAATTTTCTCTATTATGTGCTTAGGAAATAGATTTTGAACTGGACGGGAATAGTAATTAGTTCCTCTGCCATCCGGACGTATCTTCATGTTTGTCTCCCTCTTCTCGATTTTTTCAATGTGTTGAGGATCTGGAACTGAACGGGAACAGTAATTAATTCTTCTAGCACCCGGACTTATCTTCATGTTTGTCTCCCTCTTCTCGATTTTTTCAATGTGTTGAGGATCTGGAACTGAACTGGAACAGTAATTAATTGCTCTATGACGCGAACTTATCGGATGAAGTTTAATGTCTGTTTTCTTCTTCTCCCTTTTCTCTAGTATGTCTTTAGGAAATTGATTTGGCACTGACCGGGAACAATAATGACCTCTCGTATGTTGAGCTAAATGGTTTCCATAGTTGGTAAACATCGTATTATTTTTACAAGTACTGGTGATTCCATTACAATTTAATGTCAATTTTCTTTCTAGAACGGGTACTGTTTGTGATTTTTTAATACTTCAACACTTGGTAATTTACAATGCTTCTGCTATGTTAACTGTTTGAAGGATATAAGAGAACTAATGCCTTTTCCTATTATTTCAGAGTCCTTTTTGTTCAGGTATAGAGGCAAATTTAAAATCTCATTATCTGCATAATAACAGTTCAAAAGGTTTTACTTTTATTGCCCCAAACACAGGTATATTTATTACAATATATTAAGTATAATTAGGACTAAGTAGCGCCTTTATATATATATATATATATATATATATATATATATATATATATATATATATATATTCTTTTTATTCTAGAACAATATAATCAAACGGGTTTTCTTAAAAATATAATTACGCTGGTAAATGTATTTATTGTATCGTTAGAGTTATTTTATTACAAAATACTTGGACTGTCGATTTTGTTGTTCTAAATTCAGAAAGGTCATGAAGTTTAGGGCGAAATTTCCCGAAAACTATTGCGCCAAATTAAAAAAATAAAAAGGTCGTAACGAAAACTTAAAAAGGATGTACCACTTGAATCCATTTAAATTTCCAAAAATTTTGAAAATTGGCTCCGAAGCTCTTTGTATTATAAGAGTTGCGTGGAATTCAAATCCATCTAATTGGAATGATAGTAATAATTTCAACTTGTGATTTCATTTTTACCAATTAGAATTCTTTCTATTGTTTTGAATAATGTAAAATTTCTAGGGTTATTTTAAAGATCTAATTTTTTGCCTAATTGAGTTAAGTTCCGAATTATTTTTTTCTTATGTCCTAAACTAGATATTACATTTGTATTGGTCCTTGACAATGATATTTTTGATAATACCTAATTATTATTCATAGTGATTTTATATACATTTGTATATAATTTTATGGAAGTGATATTTTTTAAGTACATTTTCCAGACAAATTGCCCACTTAAACTTAAAACTAAAAGGTCAAAAATAAAAACATAAGAATGTATCCAAACTAAATAATACATTTATTAAGTAGTAAGTTTTACGCTATAAAGAATAAATATTTTATAGTCAGTATATACAAAAATTAAACAGTTACAGATTATTTTTACAAATCTTTTGTCATTTTCTTTGATATGTAGGTTAACACGAATTTTTATAGAAATCGTCAGTTCGATACAGTTCTATAGCCAGATTGAGTAGATAAACACGTTACAAAACTTTTTGTTTTAATCGTGAACTGATCTCAACATTTACTTGTCTTTATTTAGTTTAAGACGCGTTTATGTGGGAATGGTTGAACATTGGTTCTTATGGGCTACTACTAGAAGTTCCCGAGACTGATTGATCAGAACGATATGAGTTTAAAACTTTTTTATTATTCTTTTGTTAATACACCTTAACATAACTGGACTTATTGGGTGAATTTTAATGTTGGTCTTCCTCTTCTTCCTAATTTTCTCTAATATGTGCTTAGGAAATAGATTTTGAACTGGACGGGAATAGTAATTAGTTCCTCTGCCATCCGGACGTATCTTCATGTTTGTCTCCCTCTTCTCGATTTTTTCAATGTGTTGAGGATCTGGAACTGAACGGGAACAGTAATTAATTCTTCTCGCACCCGGACTTATCTTCATGTGTCTCCCTCTTCTCGATTTTTTCAATGTGTTGAGGATCTGGAACTGAACTGGAACAGTAATTAATTGCTCTCTGACACGAACTTATCGGATGAAGTTTAATGTCTGTTTTCCTCTTCTCCCTTTTCTCTAGTATGTCTTTAGGAAATTGATTTGGCACTGACCGGGAACAATAATGGCCTCTCGTATGTTGAGCTAAATGGTTTCCATAATTGGTAAACATCGTATTATTTTTTACAAGTACTGGTGATTCCATTACAATTTAATGTCAATTTTCTTTATAGAACGGGTACTGTTACTGATTTTTTAATACTTCAACACTTGGTAATTTACAATACTTCTGCTATGTTAACTGTTTGAAGGATATAAGAGAACTAACGCCTTTTCCTATTATTTCAGAGTCCTTTTTGTTCAGGTATAGAGGCAAATTTAAAATCTCATTATCTGCATAATAACAGTTCAAAAGGTTTTACTTTTATTGCCCCAAACACAGGTATATTTATTACAATATATTAAGTGTAATTAGGACTAAGTAGCGCCTTTGTATATATATATATATATATATATATATATATATATATATATATATATATATATATATATATATATATATATATATATATATTGTTGTATCAACTGCTCGAACTAAATTTAAACTCCAAAATAAAAGAACATCGAGTCAAAAAATTATGTGTATATGACGAGAAACTCCGTTGATAAACTCCTCCTCAAACACGTGACTAGGTTGGGCTCGGCGATTGGCCGATCGAAGGGTGCGTGACCCTTTTTCGCCGGCGGAGGGAATATAAAAACGGCAAAACACGTAGCATCGCTCGCTTACGCAGACTTGACAACGAAGGGATTCATCATTAAGAAGAAGTCTATGCCGCAAGTCTGCATACGGGCTACTGTTCGTATGACAATTTTCAAGCATTTTGCTGAATTGTCCTCGGTTCGCGAAATCGCCGTCGTGGAGTCAGTAGCTAGCACTTGCACAAAGCTAGTGAAAGCTCCCGGGGATTTGCAATTGGTGGGCTTTCCGAGCTTCTAATTTCTCCCAAGAAATTAGGGCCGGGATTCCCTTCCCGAAGAAACAATCATTTATTGCGCTTCGCGATTAGGGAAGTGAAATTTTTCCAAAAGGTTCAGTAGGCAAAGTGTAAAGCGATTAAACAATCATTTACACACATTGGTAAGTGGAAAGCTGACCATTACAGCACTTTCCTCACACGTTTCAAGTCCTGCTGACCTTTTTCTGATAATTAAACTCGTGCCACGGCTAACCGCAGTATCCGATAAGTGTTCGGTACTGCGGGAGGAACCTGCATTGGAATTCCGCGTCCAACCTTGTTATAGACTTTTTTGTTAAAAAACTTCTAGACATTGTTAGTTAATTATTCTCGTGTGTGGGAAACTAATTAACAGATCGGTTTTTCTAATTCGCGGCAATAGGTTAATTGCGCTTAACCTTGTCACGGTATAAACCAGAAAATTTCTATCATTAGACTCATTGAGAAAAACTCTCATCGAATACGGGATATAAATTAATTGTGCTTAATTGTATCGCCGTGGGAAATACTAATTACGGAATCGTGGAACTAAAATTGACTTATTAGCAAACTCAAAAAAGTGTGTTAAATCTCAATCGGAACTTCGTAAAACTTATATACATGAATATTATCAAAACCAGACAGTAATTAAAATAATTATTCGCGTGCTAATTATTTTAAAAAACCAAAAATCATTAAAAATCGCGAATATTACAAGTGAATATTAGTTGGGAAAAACCCAGACTTTCTAAAAACCACAAATAGTCACATACCAGACAAGACGCCGTCGGCAAACCGGCAGATTTCACCGCCAGGCCGGCGCCATCGATAGTAGCCCGAGGATTTCTTTTGTTCGGAAACAATAGAGTTGTTCCGCAATTCTCACCCTTAAGAACTTAAGAATCTTTTAACAGGACTGTACAAGTTCAAATTGTTATTTTGTTTTAATTATCTAATTAGCAATTAGTTTTATTTGTTGTACAGGAATAGAATTAAAATTCCTTATTGTTTAAATGTTATAGAAGCTAACTGCTTTTACTAGTTCACTAATAGTTTAAGAATTACAAAGTTTATTTCTTTTCGTTATTAATTATTTGTCGAAGAGTTATTATTTTATTCTATTATAACGTTTTAGTTAATTAATAACCTTATTATTCATTTATTCAAAGTACTCCTAAATTCCAATATTTTGCGCGAAATCTATTATCATCAACTTAACTTCAGTTAAAAAAATTAATCAATACCAAGAAAAAAGCACTTAGTTCACAGAGTTCAAAAGAACGAAAAATCGAATTGTTATAAATAAAACTTTCTTATAATTATAATTAAACAAACTGTTAACGGGAAAACCCGGATAAAAATCTGAAAGCTCTTTTGTAATAATCACTTTGTGATTAGATAAGCATAACTGATAAGTCAAACCATTTTATTAAATTGGTACTAATACCAATTAATAACATATTGTAATACCAACCACAACTTATAGTTGATTATTTAGTAATATAAACCAATTAATTAGATTTGTGAAAGACCCTGATATACGGCATTATATCGGTCTTTAGTTAAGAATAGACAATTTGCGCAAAGAATTGAGCTCTTAGGGACTATCAGCAAAATATTATTATTATTATTTGGAAAAAATTAAAATATTTTTGAAAACAAAAACAACGATAGGTACACAACTAAACCTATAGGAAGGACACTGACGGGACAATACAGAACTTTTGACAAAACATTGACTAATCCATTTATAAATTTTTGAAACCAAACTTTAAATACTTTAAATAAAATTCCCAAAAAGTAATTAAGTCCAGCTCAGTAATTCAACAAGCCCCCCGTGATTAAAAACTTCATGCCAAAGAATTCTCAGAAATTTCCGAAGTAAAATACAGAATAAGCAAATAAATATTTCCTTCTATTAAATATGTCCAGTCCCGTTTTAAGATATCAGACCGTGTCCAATGAGGCGGGTGGTCTTTCAGACTTCCCGGGTAGAGGGACCTCGGCGGCGGGGAAACCCGTCGCCCTATTTAACACGGCAATCCCTACATTTTCCCTCACTGACAAAAGACTAGACTCGACTAATACCTGGCAAAGATCTGTGAAAAGCTTAATAGAATTTTATGAGACTATCTCAACTCCAGAGGTTGGTCATAGATTTAGCCTAAGAGATGTTAGATTTAGTCACACGCCTAGTTTTATTATTAAACCAGGAACTCAGATAAGCCAATCCCCATCTAAAACAAATATTGTTGCAAATGTACCAACAAAAGAACTCCAACGACACATATCGGTTTCATTTGATACTTCCGTTGACGAGCCGAGCACGCACTCGGCAAAAGAGACAATAACTACCGTAGCAATGGAAAAAGAGCGCGACACTAACCTTGAAGAGGTACCGGTTCCGCAGAAAGTCTTAGGACATGCGGGGACAGAATTTCCGTTAATTACTAACATTCTTAACGATCATTTATGGACGAATAAAGTCAAAACGCGATACGGAACGGGTACGTTTAGGCAACAATATATATATATATATATATATATATATATATATATATATATATATATATATATATATATATTCTTTTAAATCTAGAACAATAAAAACAAACGAGATTTCTTAAAAATGTAATTACGCTGGTAAATGTATTTATTGTATCGTTTACAGTTATTTTATTACGAAATACTTGGACTGTCGATTTTATTTTTCTAAATTCAGAAAGGTCATGAAGTTTAGGGCGAAATTTCCCGAGAACTATTGCGCCAAATTAAAAAAAAAATAAAAAATGTTGTCGTAACGAAAAGTTAAAAAGGATGTACCACTTGAATCCATTTAAATTTCCAAAAATTTTGAAAGTTGGCTCCGAAGCTCTTTGTATTATAAGAGTTGCGTGGAATTCAAATCTATCTAATTGGAAAGATAGTAATATTTTCAACTTGTGATTTCATTTTTACCAATTAGAATTCTTTCTATTGTTTTGAATAATGTAAAATTTCTAGGGTTATTTTAAAGATCTAATTTTTTGCCTAATTGAGTTAAGTTCCGAATAATTTTTTTCTTATATCCTAAACTAGATATTACATTTGGATTGGTCCTTGACAATGATATTTTTGATAATACCTAATTATTATTCATAGTGATTTTATATACAATTGTATATAATTTTATGGAAGTGATATTTTTGAAGTACATTTTCCAGATAAATTGCCCACTTAAACTTAAAACTAAAAGGTCAAAAATAAAAGCATAAGAATGTATCCAAACTAAATAATACATTTATTAAGTAGTAAGTTTTACGCTATAAAGAATAAATATTTTATAGTCAGTATATACAAAAATTAAACAGTTACAGATTATTTTTACAAATCTTTTGTCATTTTCTTTGATATGTAGGTTAACACGAATTTTTACAGAAATCGTCAGTTCGATACAGTTCTATAGCCAGATTGAGTAGATAAACACGTTACAAAACTTTTTATTTTAATCGTGAACTGATTTCAACATTTACTTGTCTTTATTTAGTTTAAGACGCGTTTATATGGGAATGGTTGAACTTTGGTTCTTATGGGCTACTACTAGAAGTTCCCGAGACTGATTGATCAGAACGATATGAGTTTAAAACTTTTTTATTATTCTTTTGTTAATACACCTTAACATAACTGGACTTATTGGGTGAATTTTAATGTTGGTCTTCCTCTTCTTCCTAATTTTCTCTAATATGTGCTTAGGAAATAGATTTTGAACTGGACGGGAATAGTAATTAGTTCCTCTGCCATCCGGACGTATCTTCATGTTTGTCTCCCTCTTCTCGATTTTTTCAATGTGTTGAGGATCTGGAACTGAACGGGAACAGTAATTAATTCTTCTCGCACCCGGACTTGTCTTCATGTTTGTCTCCCTCTTCTCGATTTTTTCAATGTGTTGAGGATCTGGAACTGACCTGGAACAGTAATTATTTGCTCTCTGACACGAACTTATCGGATGAAGTTTAATGTCTGTTTTCCTTTTCTCCCTTTTCTCTAGTATGTCTTTAGGAAATTGATTTGGCACTGACCGGGAACAATAATGGCCTCTCGTATGTTGAGCTAAATGGTTTCCATAGTTGGTAAACATCGTATTACTTTTTACAAGTACTGGTGATTCCATTACAATTTAATGTCAATTTTCTTTATAGAACGGGTACTGTTAGTAATTTTTTAATACTTCAACACTTGGTAATTTACAATACTTCTGCTATGTTAACTGTTTGAAGGATATAAGAGAACTAACGCCTTTTCCTATTATTTCAGGGTCCTTTTTGTTCAGGTATAGAGGCAAATTTAAAATCTCATTATCTCTATAATAACAGTTCAAAAGGTTTTACTTTTATTGCTCCAAACACAGGTATATTTATTACAATATATTAAGTATAATTAGGACTAAGTAGCGCCTTTATATATATATATATATATATATATATATATATATATATATATATATATATATATATATATATATATATATATATATATATATGTTTATGAGGCTTTCACGGATTCCTCCGTGTGAGATGCAATAGCAGTGGATATATCCACATTATGCTGTTGTAGTGCTGAAATCACATTCAGCAAACGTACAACTATATGCAACTCCGTGAATAGATGAAGTAAAATACGAACAGTAATTGCAAACTTCGTTCCATCATATCCTTTCCGTGTTAGAGGTTGCACAATTTGAATTAATTGCTACAGAACACAATTCATCCCATGACACCACCATCGAGATGATGGCCTACCTGTACCACCATACCGAGAAGAAAGTATAAACTTACCCTCCCCGCCATAGTGATACGGCAGAGGTACATGTTTCGTCTCTACTAGACTCATCAGGGTACCGACATGCACCTGTTTGTGCAAAGGACAGATCGGAAGGAAGCATGCAACACTGAAACGCGGCTTCGCCGACCTCCCGCCGGATGGCGTATAAATGTTTATGAGGCTTTCACGGATTCCTCCGTGTGAGATGCAATAGCAGTGGATATATCCACATTATGCTGTTGTAGTGCTGAAATCACATTCAGCAAACGTACAACTATATGCAACTCCGTGAATAGATGAAGTAAAATACGAACAGTAATTGCAAACTTCGTTCCATCATATCCTTTCCGTGTTAGAGGTTGCACAATTTGAATGAATTGCTACAGAACACAATTCATCCCATGACACCACCATCGAGATGATGGCCTACCTCTACCACCATACAGAGGTACATGTTTCGTCTGTACTAGACTCATCAGGGTACCGACATGCACCTGTTTGTGCAAAGGATAGATCGGAAGGAAGCATGCAACACTGAAACGCGGCTTCGCCGACCTCCCGCCGGATGACGTATAAATGTTTATGAGGCTTTCACGGATTCCTCCGTGTGAGATGCAATAGCAGTGGATATATCCACATTATGCTGTTGTAGTGCTGAAATCACATTCAGCAAACGTACAACTATATGCAACTCCGTGAATAGATGAAGTAAAATACGAACAGTAATTGCAAACTTCGTTCCATCATATCCTTTCCGTGTTAGAGGTTGCACAATTTGAATGAATTGCTACAGAACACAATTCATCCCATGACACCACCATCGAGATGATGGCCTACCTGTACTACCATACCGAGAAGAAAATATAAACTTACCCTCCCCGCCATAGTGATACGGCAGAGGTACATGTTTCGTATGTGGTATGGTGGTACAGGTAGGCCATCATCTCGATGGTGGTGACATGGGATGAATTGTGTTCTGTAGCAATTCATTCAAATTGTGCAACCTCTAACACGGAAAGGATATGATGGAACGAAGTTTGCAATTACTGTTCGTATTTTACTTCATCTATTCACGGAGTTGCATATAGTTGTACGTTTGCTGAATGTGATTTCAGCACTACAACAGCATAATGTGGATATATCCACTGCTATTGCATCTCACACGGAGGAATCCGTGAAAGCCTCATAAACATTTATATGTTATCCGGCGGGAGGTCGGCGAAGCCGCGTTTCAGTGTTGCATGCTTCCTTCCGATCTGTCCTTTGCACAAACAGGTGCATGTCGGTACCCTGATGAGTCTAGTAGAGACGAAACATGTACCTCTGCCGTATCACTATGGCGGGGAGGGTAAGTTTATACTTTCTTCTCGGGATGGTGGTACAGGTAGGCCATCATCTCGATGGTGGTGTCATGGGATGAATTGTGTTCTGTAGCAATTCATTCAAATTGTGCAACCTCTAACACGGAAAGGATATGATGGAACGAAGTTTGCAATTACTGTTCGTATTTTACTTCATCTATTCACGGAGTTGCATATAGTTGTACGTTTGCTGAATGTGATCTCAGCACTACAACAGCATAATGTGGATATATCCACTGCTATTGCATCTCACACGGAGGAATCCGTGAAAGCCTCATAAACATTTATACGCCATCCGGCGGGAGGTCGGCGAAGCCGCGTTTCAGTGTTGCATGCTTCCTTCCGATCTGTCCTTTGCACAAACAGGTGCATGTCGGTACCCTGATGAGTCTAGTAGAGACGAAACATGTACCTCTGCCGTATCACTATGGCGGGGAGGGTAAGTTTATACTTTCTTCTCGGTATGGTGGTACAGGTAGGCCATCATCTCGATGGTGGTGTCATGGGATGAATTGTGTTCTGTAGCAATTCATTCAAATTGTGCAACTGCTAACACGGAAGGGATATGATGGAACGAAGTTTGCAATTACTGTTCGTATTTTACTTCATATATATATATATATATATATATATATATATATATATATATATATATATATATATATATATATATATATATTTATATATATCAGGTTAAGAAATTTACATCGCAAGTTCTTTAAATATCAAATAAATATTGGAAGGTTTTAGGGCCCATATTACCAATCTAAAATTAATTTGAAATTTAAGATAGTGGATTTACTATGACAAACTAAATGTTTGTTTGGCACAATTTTACTGGTATTTGGAGAACTCTAAGAATCAAAGAATTTTTAGTAGTTCATTTTAGGGTGATTTACATCTTTGGATAAAACCAGTACTTTTTTGCTACCTTGGAGTCATTGCGAGGTGCACTAATCTCGATTAGTACGTAGTTCAAATAATTTATGGATGTCATAATGAATTGAAAACTAAAAATCGAAAAATAAAATTTTTATAAAAAAAATTTGATCTAAAGTGCGCTAAAAACTGAAAAATAACTATAAATTTTTCTATGAAATTGAAATTTTTGAAGTCGGCGGCAAATTATTTCTAAATAAAATCACAAATAAAGTATTTTTAATCGGTTTATGCAAATCACATTTTGTCAGGTATTAGTTTGGCGCCGACTTCAAAAATTTCAATTTCATACAAAAATTTATAATTATTTTTCCCTTTTTAGCGCACTTTTAGAAGTCGGTTCAATTTTTTTTATAAAAATTTTATTCTACCTCTACTTCTTATTTGTATACGTTTTTGCAAGTTTGATGCCGTTAAGTAATGGAAAATTATATAATGATTTGTGATTCTGGGTGTTTTTATGACTTGAGCCACGCTGTGTTCAAAATGATTGGTAATTATTGGATATATTAAAGTCCTACAATTTGCAGAAGGCATTAACTACAAATTGTCTTAATTTTATACTGTAGGTGTTATCAGCTTTCCAATCAATATTAAAATTCCCAGTTATAATTACTTAACAGTTTTTTCTCTCACACCAGCTCTCAATAGGCGAGCGGCCAACCACTAAAAATATGTCTAAAAATAAAATTTTTATAAAAAAAATTGAACCGACTTCTAAAAGTGCGCTAAAAAGTGAAAAATAACTAGAAATTTTTATATGAAATTGAAATTTTTGAAGTCGGCGCCAAACTAATACCTGACAAAACGTGATTCGCATAAACAGATTAAAAATGCTTTATTTGTAATTGCTTTCTTACCATAATTTGTATATATTAGTAGTTATTTATTTCATTTACAAATAATTTGGCGCCGACTCCAAAAATTTCAATTTCATATAAAAATTTCTAGTTATTTTTCACTTTTTAGCGCACTTTTAGAAGTCGGTCATTTTTTTTATAAAAATTTTATTTTTCGATTTTTAGTTTTGAATTCCTTATGATATTCAGAAATTATTTGAACTAAGTGCTAATCGAGATTAGTGCACCTCGCAATGACTCCAAGGTAGCAAAAAGTACTAATTTTATCCATAATTATAAATCACCCTAAAAAGAACCATTAAAAATTCTTTGATTCTTAGAGTTTTCCAAATACCAATGAAATTGTGTCAAACGAATATTTAATCTGTCATAGTAAATCCACTATCTTAAATTTCAAATTAATTTTAGATTGGTAATATAGGCCCCGAAACCTTCCAATATCGATATTTAAAGAAAATAAATTAATTTTTTATCCACCATATTGGATCCGCCAAATTGAATTTTTTAAAAATTATTTTAGATTCGTCATATGCGACCCCGAAAACTCCCCCGTATCAATTTTGGGGAAAATCGAACAAAATTGATTTTTTTGTCGGCCGTATTGTATCCGCCATATTGAATTTTTCAAAAATAATTTTAGATTCTTTATGTGAGGCCCCGAAAACTTCCCCATACCAATTTTGGAGAAAATTGGACAAAATTGATTTTTTCGTCTGCCATATTGGATCCGCCATATTGAATTTTTTAAAAATTATTTTAGATTCGTCATATGCGACCCCGAAAATTCTCTTGTACCAATTTTGGTAAAACTCGGACAAAATTGATTTTTTCGTCCGCCATATTGAATTTTTTAAAAATAATATCATATTCGTTATGTGTAACCTCGAAAACTCCCAACTACCAATTTTGGAGAAAATCGGCCAAATTAAATTTTTTTGTCCGCCATATTGGATCCGCCATTTTGAATTTTTTTAAAATAATTTCAGATTCGTTGGTTACAAACCCGAAAATTCCTCCATACCAATTTTGGAGAAAATCGGACAAAATTAATTTTTTGGGTCGCCATATTGTAAGCGCCATCTTGGATTTTACTGCACCAATTTCATCTAAAAAAATATGGGACCACCGCAGCAACTTCCTTTACATAACGTAAAAAATTTCATTCAAATCGGTGCAGCCGTTCCGGAGTAATCGGTGTACATACATAAAAAAAATACATAGTCGACGAATTGAGAACCGCCTTCTTTTAGAAGTCGGTTAAAAAACAAAAATAGCAGGTAATGGGATTGCAAACCAGAGAAATAGTGATAATTTTTTAGACTAAGTCCAATTCTAAATAGGGGAGATGGGCATAGTGATTGTAAGAATAATACAAATAGTAATTACGCTAATAACGGAGGGCTTTCTTGTTAGCTATCCAAGACCAGGTTATTGCGACGAAGAACTATCGGAAATTCATCATCAGAGATTCCTCAACAGAAAATGATCAATGTAGATATGGCTATCGAACATCAGAGACAATCCATCACATAATTGGAGAATGCCCAGCGTTTGCCGCAGCCGAGTATAAAGAAAGACACGATTCAGCTGCTAAGATACTCCACCAAGAGTTAACAGATAAGTTAAAACTATTGCAGGTAGGAAAAGTGCCTTAATACACATACAATCCAGAGCCTATTCTTGAAAACAACGAGTTCAAGTTATGCTGGGACCGAACGGTTTTAACAGATTAAACAGTTGCTCATAATAGGCCAGACATTGTACTAGCAGATAAAATTTCTAGGCGAACTACACTGATTGATATTGCTATACCTAATAACAACAACCTAAGACCAAGATATAATGAGAAGATCGCCAAATACAGAGATCTGGAGGTGCAAATCCGCAGATAGTAGGCAATGAACAGCGTCCATACGATTCCCATAATACTATCAACAACTGGAGTGATACCAAAGAACCTCCTGCAGAACATCAAGGGACCGGGCCTTAGTGAGCATCTGTATAAACCGATTCAAAAAGCAGTTCTCCTTGCAACTGCGCAAACCGTCCGAAAGTTTGTAGGAAGTGCAGAAGACCACGCGACCTAGGACCCGATAACATGGAAAGGGTCCCCACAGAGCTTCAGACTTTTGGGGTCTTTGTATACCTGGTATGAGTGAATAATCCCTGGAGGGAGTGCGAAGCCGTTTGGCTTGTAAATCTGAGCTAATAAAAATAAACTAAATAAAAACTCTTTTTTATTATATTTAAACGCATAAAGTTTGCCTGCTTACTTTGTATTTCATAAACACATTTAACTAGTGAAATTTGATCTCCGAATGGTAGCTTTTTTGGATTTCTTTGTAAGCGAGCGGCCAACCACTAAAAAGATGCATAAAAATACTTAACCGATCAAAAGAGGGCGCTGGGATTTACCGAATTATGAAAAAGTTGATGCAGATTAATTGGGCCAAAATAAACACTTTTTATTCTTTGGAATTTTTTCGAAAAATACATCCTTTTCGAGTTATAAGCCATTAAAGGTCGAAAAATGACCAAAAACAGCCATTTTCAAAAATTCATATCTCCGCTTCTATCAAGTCTTTTCGGCCATTCTTAAGCGCAAAATAATCGTTGAGAGTTGTACTTTAACGTAATATTTATTTTATACAGGCTCCTTTTCATTTTCGTTGTGAATTTTGGAATCGAATTTTCATAAAATATTGCAATTTTTCCTAAGGGATTATAATATAAAGGTGTCATATAATCGATTTGAAGACCATTTGAATTAATTTTCGACGAAATATATTTTTATAAAATACATTTTTGTATCGAATACAGTAAATATTAAATTTCCATTACATGTTATCAATAAACTAAATAAATTATTATATAATATATATTATTAACTTGTGTGCCCGTACAAAAATGATTAGCTATATATCTTATTTGCAGCTTCACTTTTATTAGATATCAATATGGTTAATTATATACATAAATTAATTTATTAATTAATTATACATAATATTAAATTATGTATTATTATTATTAAAAATGTATTTTATAGAAATATATTTCGTTAAAAATTAATGGAAACGGTTTTCAGATCAATTATATGACGTCTCTGTATTATCACCCCTTATGAAAAATTGCAATATTTTATGAAAAATAAAAAGAAACCTCTATAAAATAAATATTACGTTAAAGTACAACTCTCAACCATTATATTGTTTTTAAGAATGGTCGAAAAGACTTGGTAGAAACGGAGATAAGAATCAAGAGTGTTTATTTTTGCCAACCCTTTGCGTGTCGTTTTTCAACTTCTTCATAATAGAAAAATATTATTCACCGGTTTTTTGGCAATGATGAAATGAATTGATTACAAAAGGTTTCATCCCAGCACCCTTTTTTGATCGGTTAAGTTGAATTTTTAACCGACTTCTAAAAAAAGGAGGTTCTCAATTCGTCGACTATGTACTTTTTTTTTATGTATGTACACCGATTACTTCGGAACGGCTGCACCGATTTGAATGAAATTGTTTACGTTATGTAAAGGAAGACCACCGCAGCGGTCCCATATTTTTTTAGATGAAATTGGTGCAGTAAAATCCAAGATGGCGCTTACAATATGGCGCCAAAAAAATTAATTTTGTCCGATTTTCTCCAAAATTGGCATGGAGGAATTTTCGGGCTTGTAACCAACTAATCTGAAGTTATTTTAAAAAAATTCAAAATGGCGGATCCAATATGGCGGACAAAAAAATTTAATTTTGTCCGATTTTCTCCAAAATTGGTAGTTGGGAGTTTTCGAGGTTGCACATAACGAATATGATATTATTTAAAAAAAATTCAATATGGCGGATCCAATATGGCGGACGAAAAAATCAATTTTGTCCGAGTTTTACCAAAATTGGTACAAGAGAATTTTAGGGGTCGCATATGACGAATCTAAAATAATTTTTAAAAAATTCAATGTGGCGGATCCAATATGGCCGACAAAAGAATCAATTTTGTCCGTTTTTCTCCAAAATTGGTACGGAGGAGTTTTTGAGGTCGCATATGACGAATCTAAAATAATTTAAAAAAACTTCAATTTGGCGGATCCAATATGGCAGACGAAAAAATCAATTTTGTCCAATTTTCTCCAAAATTGGTATGGGGAAGTTTTCGGGGCCTCACATAAAGAATCTAAAATTATTTTTGAAAAATTCAATATGGCGGATCCAATACGGCCGACAAAAAAATCAATTTTGTTCGATTTTCCCCAAAATTGATACGAGGGAGTTTTCGGGGTCGCATATGACGAATCTAAAATAATTTTTAAAAAATTCAATTTGGCGGATCCAATATAGCCGACAAAAAAATCGTTTTTGTCCGATTTTCACCAAAATTGGTACGGGAGAGTTTTCGGGGTCACACATGACGATTCTAACATTATTTTAAAAAATTCAATATGGCGTATCCAATATGGTGGATAAAAAATTAATTTATTTTCTTTAAATATCGATATTGGAAGGTTTCGGGGCCTATATTACCAATCTAAAATTAATTTGAAATTTAAGATAGTGGATTTACTATGACAGATTAAATATTCGTTTGACACAATTTCATTGGTATTTGGAAAACTCTAAGAATCAAAGAATTTTTAATGGTTCTTTTTAGGGTGATTTATAATTATGGATAAAATTAGTACTTTTTTGCTACCTTGGAGTCATTGCGAGGTGCACTAATCTCGATTAGCACTTAGTTCAAATAATTTCTGAATATCATAAGGAATTCAAAACTAAAAATCGAAAAATAAAATTTTTATAAAAAAAATGAACCGACTTCTAAAAGTGCGCTAAAAAGTGAAAAATAACTAGAAATTTTTATATGAAATTGAAATTTTTGGAGTCGGCGCCAAATTATTTGTAAATGAAATAAATAACTACTAATATATACAAATTATGGTAAGAAAGCAATTACAAATAAAGCATTTTTAATCTGTTTATGCGAATCACATTTTGTCAGGTATTAGTTTGGCACCGACTTCAAAAATTTCAATTTCATATAAAAATTTCTAGTTATTTTTCACTTTTTAGCGCACTTTTAGAAGTCGGTTCAATTTTTTTATAAAAATTTTATATATGATCATTTTGAGACTTTCGACAAACCTGTGCAACATCATCCACTATACAACATACAGGAAACCGATTAATAGAATCCTTGTTATTCACATTCTCATGTTCCATTTCCATTAAAAACAAGTTGACAATATTTGTCTTATTTACTCCAAAGCCTCTGTAGTTGTTAACGTTTAAAACTTTCATAATGCCACGATCAATATTATGCCTAGATAATGCGTATTTACTTAAATTATCAGGCTACAACGGACTTTCTGACTTTAATATTTTTATAACTAGCATAAGATAAATTGGCCAAAATTATGTTAATATGTCTACATTTTTCGAGTGTGTCCCTAATCTTAATAATAATGAGCAAAATATGAGTCATTATGTGCAAACCTATAATATATTTACAAACATTTCTTAAATAGTAACTTAAATTTAGTTAAATAAGTGTATTTTATTTACAGCTTTTTTTGTACATACCTACTTAATTTTCTACAACTTTTCGTAATTACTGACGAAGATAAAAATTCTAAAATGTTACTAAATATTCTTTCCATAAAGAATCATATTTTGTCGGTACTGTTACCACTTCTTCTAATGTCCAGATACAGAATAACATTTTTTTTTTAATATGAAGATTTTCTTGTATCTGGTGATAATAATCATGATTTTTATTTACAACTATTTCCTCATTACCATTAAATGAGATGGTTCTCTTTGTTTTTCAATTTCTCTAAGATGAGGTGATTTCTAAACGAATATGGGCATTTAACCTCAACAATTGCACCATTTTCAACTAGTCTGTCACGGTTCACACTCAAAATTCCCGAGTTGGGCAACCAAAAACCAGTTTGCTAGACATCCAAATTTAGTTTATTGGAAAAAAATCTATGACTTTCTTTCATGGATGCTTCTCCACTGAATGAATTTGATACCATCAAGATTGTAGGAGCTTAAAATATAATTAAATGCAATAGTGGCAATTTTATCAAGGAAGATGTGAACAAGTATGAATAAAATACCTAATAATTAAGTAAATATTGAACGTCAATAGTATACCAAATAACACAAAATTTTTACATTTAATAATAGTTAAATAAATACTGACGTACATGCCAATAAGACTTTTTAACGGTTATTAAAATATCAATTTCTATGAGAAGCTGATGAAATGAGCCCAAAGTTGTTTGCAGTTAAGCGAAAATTTTTTGTTAGGTACCAACTTTCATTAGAAACTTGTTCAGTGGTAATTTCCGCAATTTTCTTTATGATATTATAGTAGTGGATATATGAGAGAAGGAAAGAGGAGGAGGAGGAGTAAGAGTAAATCATCAACACTTTTCATCCTCCTCCTCTTTTCTTCTCTCATTATAATTTTCAAATCTCTCATTATACTTATTAAAAAACCTCGTATCATCAACACTTTTCATCCTCCTCCTCTTTTGTTTTCTCATTCGAATTATCTCGTATACATTCGAGTTACTTCGTATACATTCGAGTTACTTCGTATACATGTTAACATGACCTTGTATCCCTTCTTTAAATTTTGATTATAAAAGCAACACTTTACCAGCTTAAAACATACTAAAATGAAATATGTCTTCTGCTTCTAACGAAAGTGAATTAAATTTATTAATTCAAAAATTTTATAAAAAATGTAAAAGTTCTGCTTTTGAGTTCGAACATTATGCAGTTGATAGTGGTCCATCTTGGTTTCAATATTATTTGGATATATCTAAAAACCATATAGAGGCTGTGAAATTGTGCGAACGTTATTTTCAAAACAAAGATATTGTACAGTTTATACGTGAATTAGTGAAGTTAAGTTGGTTTCATGATGAAGTTCGTCATTTAAACCAATATATTAGAGATCCTGTTGTATTACAAGAACTAATCAAATCGCGTGGTAAAGATGATGCCTAAAATTGAAAATTTTGTGAGGGACCTTTATGAAGGGTTCATTATGAACGAAGCATGTTCCAGATATTTATCTTATTTAGTTGAAGAAGAAAGTGAGGGTCAAGATTTATTGTTATATATAAAATATGTTGATCATGCAAATTGTTGTAAAAAAGCAGCAGAATTGTGTAGTGAATTTTTGAAGACTAAAAATGTGTTAAAATTCTTTGATGAACTTAAAAAAATTGGACTCAATAAAGAAATAAATTTATGTATTGATTTATTGGTTAATTAAAGTTGGTGTGAAATAAACTATTTAAATTTGTATAGTTGTTTTATTATTGTGTAACGGCTGTTATGTTTTAATATTTGATTATGTAAAGATAGGAAAATATAATTTTCTGTTAGTAATGTGGGGATGTGGATAAATAAAAAAAATATTATTACATTCATTGTTAATTTATTCATTCATAAAAAAATTTTTATACATAAAGAATACATTAGAAAGGGCACACATTGAAGGTGATTGAGAATGATAAAAACATTTAGGAGATGATTTAATTAAAACAGGTTGTTCGTCCAATTCAATTATTGGCTTAGTACAATATTTTCTAATAAAATTAGCTTTCTCTTCTCCTTTAATATAAATGAATTCTCCTTTTTCTGTTAAGTTTTTTACTATAGATGAAAAATTATGAAGAGGAATATATCCTGTATTCCAATTGATGCAGTGATGAAATTTCATTAACCATTCTGCTTGCTTGTATGTTTCTGGTGGAAGCATTTGAAGTGGATACGGTGGTTTAAAAATATAATGACTCATTTTATGTCCATTAAACATTGCAAGTTCTTTAACTTGTTGTGTTCATCCTTAAATCCTTGAACATCCATAACTATTCTCATTTTTTATTTAGCAAATTTTTAAAGTACTAAATTTTTTTATTACAAATTGTTTTTTCGAATAGTCTTCAATAAGATTTTTTAGATGTTTAATTTTTTTTAAAAATAGTTCTATTTTTTCTTTTTGTATTTTGTACATTCCATTTGATGTGCAACAAACTATGGTATAGAAACAACTGATCTTATTCGATATATTTTCATTTTAATAATGATATTTGATGTGGTGGGAGAAGTTAAAGTTGTTTAACAATTTTTGTTAATGGATTATAGCTAAATACTTTATCATGTATTATAACACAATACGCAGCTGTTTTTCCCGATATTTTTTCTTTTGTCTCAAATTCAATTCTCATGGTTACTGGGCCGGATTGTAATAAATCTCTCTGATGAGAGCAATTAATGTAAGCAATAGGTGCATTATCTTTAAATTCTTTGGGATTAAATATTGGTTCTATTGGAAAGTTATAATATACTTGACGAAATTCAGAAAACATTTCATACAGGGTAGCAAACTTATTATTTTTAAAATCAAGCTGAAGATCCTGGTAAGGATATCTTTCTGAATTTAAAAACACATTTATATTCCTTAGGTCACAATGATCAAATTTACTCATATCTGATTTTAAATTACCACGTCTATCCTTTTGAAAAGCAATTAGTACATGTCTTGGTGTTTCAATTTTTGTGGAGGTTTTGACAGGCCAATTATGTCTTGTATTTTCTAATAACTCTGGATATTCAATTAATTCCCAACTTCGGAAAGTAAGAAGAATATCATTGTTTTTATCAATAATTTTCGTTAGTGCCAATTCTTGGGGAATGGCCACAGTAAGATGTGGAACTCGCCAACAAAGTTTGGTTATTTTAATTTTCGGTTTTTCATCATCACTTGTGGTTACTAAAGCATTAGTGTCATCATTGCTTCTTATTAGTATTAGTTCTTGTTGTGAATTTAAAATTATTTTGTTATAATCTTCAAAAAATCCCGAGTACATTTTTAGTGGGACGCATAGGGAAACGTTTCCTTTTTCATCAGTCATAATTTTTTCTTTAGGTTTCGTTTTTGGATACCATCCAGCATTTTCCAATTTAGCACTTTCGTTTTGATTAAATGATATGTATCCTTTAAGAGTTGAAGTAATTCCTACATCTCGAACTGAATCAATTGTAACACCATTTAAAATATAACGTAATTCTTTAAACAAGAATGCTGGAGCATTGTTGATTAATACCGTATTAGCCAATGGAGTATCATCTTCTTTGGTAACTTGAAATTCTAAATATAATTCACTTTTGCAAGGTAAAGGATATTTTCCGGTTTGTTGTAGAGCAATTCTAATTTCATCATTTAATCCAAGTTTTGTAGGATTGAAAGGTTCAAATGATAGTATTTCCCAGCTTAATATTGATTCATCTACAAGAATATTTTCTTTTACATTTAAATATTCCATTTTATTTTAGTTTGAAACCTAAACTTATCAGAAATTTTTTATTAGAAGGTGTTAACCTTTGAGAGTTTAATTTATTACTAGTTAAATGTCGTTTAGTATCTTTCTTATTAATGTTTTTAGAGTAAAATTTTTTTGAAAAATTATAATTTGAGACTTTTTTATTATATAAAATAACCATTATTCATCTATTTTTTTAAGATGTAGTCTTACTGTTACCGTTTCTCCTCTGAAATTGATGAGATCACCGTCTTGATCTACTATTTTAATGTTTATATTGTCTATTACCTTTACAGTAACAGGAAAGTAAAGGACATTTTGTGGTGATTCTATTATTTTAAAACCAGGAGCTACACTAGGAAAAAATTGATGTATTATATGAACAGGTTTTCCATTTAAATATGATCCTTCGGCAATATTACAATCGATGTTTATGGCGTTTACTTTAATAATTTCCGCTGGAAAATCTGAAATGTGCTCCTTAAGACCTTCTAATTCCTTATTTTTAAAACCTAATATTTTTCCTATAGTTCCATCACGAAACGAGATAGGAATATCTGTTTTAATATGTGTTCGTAAAGTATTATTATTGGCATAAATATGAAGAAAAGTACGATTGTCCAAAAATTTTTGAATAAAATTATTTACATCATCTATTTCATAACTACCTGGTGGTATTCTTATTTCTTTATTTGAGTCATAAATGAAAAGATTATTAGTCTCATCAATATTTGGAATAGCATTAAAAGTTTCAAAATTTACAAGTCCAATGGAATATTCAAAATTTTCATCTAAATATATTGGAGGATGAATATTAACAGAAAGCGTGGGGGAATTACCACTAATGACAAAACTGTACGACATATCTCTTTAAAAATTTTTAACAAAATGAATTAATATTGTTTTTCAACCATTATTATAAAGAAATTTAAGACAGAGCTCACCACAATTTGTTTTGTTAATTGATTGATAATGATCGTAGTTATATTTCACAACATTTTTCTTTTTATCGCTGAAAAAATATTTTGTTAATTCGGTAGATGGTCGCAAATTGCCATAACTATCAAAATATAAAATATTTTTCCCTTTTTTTATGTATGCAGTCCAATGAGTTCCATCACCACTATTCTTATCGAGATTAACAATACCACTTTCATTTTTATTAATTTTTTTTGGTAATTTATCTCTCATGAATATACCTCGAAAGTTGGGAATTTTAAGTAGATTAATATATTTACTTAAATCATAATTTGTAAGTGGTTTTCGAGGTATTTGTTTTAACAGTTTTTTGAATAAGGTTTCAGATATAATCCACATCCAGTTTTATATGGTTTTAAATAAAGACCACTTCCTTGTTTTCCTACTGCTATAGATTCCATCATTTTATTATGTCTTTTGGACTCTTCTAATTTTTCTTTAGCAGCTTTTGCATCGTTGACAGCTTTCGCAATACCTGCTGCTCCTCCTCCAAGAGCACCTAAAGCGGACAAACCAGCAAATAAAGGAATAAGAGGTAGAAATCCACCAGTTTTTGGAATTGGTATGATTCTATTTTTTGGTGATAATATTCTACTATCTCCGATAGATCTAAGTGCGGTTTGAATAATATCAGTCAAACTTTTAAATTGTTTTCCATTTAGTGCTTGTCTTGCTTTTGAAATAGCTTGAGATAAAGTTATTCCTCGTCCTAGACGAGTTTTTCGACTTCTGTTTTTCCTTCTTTTTTTTAATCCCATACCAAATTTTCTTTTAATTTTCATTGCACCTCTTATTCCAAGTGCAGCAGTTTTTTCTCCAAAAGTGGCGTCTTTTGCTCTGAACCTTTCGGCAGCTTTGTCACCTAATAATTTATCAGCAGCGTGTCGGCTTTTTATATCATTTGATTGTGCATAGGCAATATCATGCTCTTTACAAGCTTCATCCAATAAGTTTATGCCTTTATCGCCTCTAGCTAGTCTCTTTTCTAGTTTGGTTCCAGGTCCACAAAAATTATACCCAGGTAGATGTAATTCAAAAGGTAACTTATTTATTAGAGTATTAATTAAACCACTACCTCTTTTTCTGACTCTTCTTTTATAAATGGATTGTTGCTTATATGAGATTGGCATTATATAATTGAAATCTTGGAACAAACTGACTAGTTTTAAATTAGAACTTACCCTTTATACATCCTCTTATATATGAAAATTGTCAAACAACCTTATTCAATTATTATTAAAGACCATGAGACTTCAAGAAATAATTTTAGAAAACATGGAAAATTGTTTGAAGGCTCTAGTAAAAGGGGGTTAATTATTGGTCCATCAGGGTGTGGTAAAACTAATATCATTATAAGTTTAATTGAAGATCCCAATGGTTTACGGCTTGAAAATTTATATATTTATTCAAAGTCTCTATATCAACCAAAATATGAATATTTGAGATTACTTTTTAAACCATTGAGAGAAATTGGATATTATGAATCCGAAAATGAAGAAAATATTGTTTCTCCACAAGAAATAAAACCAAATTCCATAATTATATTTGATGATATAGTGTGTTGCAATCAGAATGTTGTAAAAGATTATTTTTGTTTCGGAAGACATAAAAATACTGATTGTTTTTATTTGTGTCAAACGTATTCTTCGATTCCAAAACAATTAATTCGTGACAATGCGAATTTGATTGTTATATTTCAACAAGACAAAACGAACTTAAAACATATTTATGATGATCATGTTAATGTTGATATGTCATTTAATCAATTTAATGAGTTATGTTTGATGTGTTGGAAAGATAAATTTGGATTTTTGGTAATAGACAAGGATTCGAATTTAAAATCCGGTCGATATCGAAAAGGATTTGATTCATATATTTTCTTATAAAAATAAAAGTTTTGTGAAAAATTTAACTAATCATGAATGAACGCTTAGCAAGAGAGCTTGTTAAGTCAAGGAAAGCTGTTAAACAAAAATACCAAAGTTTAAAAAATGCTGAATTTGAAGCACAATCCAAATTGGAGGAAACCTATAAACCATTAACTCAACCCCTACAACAATTAATTTCAACAATTGGTAAAATTGAATCGGCTGAGGTAAAGGAAGAGCTACAAACACCCATTAAAAAAAATTATGAAACACCAGAAAAAAGATTGTTTCCAACACTAACACCAAGAAAAAAACTACAGTATGGAACATCAACACCAGAAAAAAGAAAGACAGGGAAAACTCCAATTCTTCCTACAGAAATACCAACAATTATTGATTGGGAAACCAGTTTAGCTTCACATAGTCAGATGCCATCTTTACAACAAACAAGTGTCATAGCAGAAACCACCCCTTCTTCAATTTCACAATCTACGGTAGGAAATCTTTCGGATATATTAGAACAAACACGCCAAACAATTCAAACATTTGTCAGTACACCTTTATATCAAGAATATTTATCAGGATTTCATGAATTACCTCGTCAATATATTGACGGAGGGGTAAAAGATGTGGAACATAAGTTTGATCATCTCTATGGAATAGTACATGATTTTGAAACTGAGAAATTCTTTTTGGGTTTAACACAAAGACCTATAGAAATTATCGGTAAAAACATAAAAGTTGAAGGTATAACTTATACAGGTACACCAGGTTTATATGAATTATTATTTAAAAAGGAACCAGTAGGTTATAAAAAACAAGATTTGGAAAATTATATGGATATTTTAAAGAGAACCAATGCATACCGTAGAAATTATGATCCAAATGAGCAGGTACAGGGAAATGGATCACAAAAATATATTTCTATAATAGGGCCTTATTTACAAAATAAAGGAATTACAAAAACTAAAACCATAAATCCCGAAACGCATAATATAGTTCAAGGATTTTTTGACAGACGAAAAGTTCCATACAGGGAAACTCGAATATCTTCGAAAAGAACAGGATCCGGTATAACTTTAAAAGTTAATAAACCTTATACCGATTACGTATATTGGGATAACGTAAATGAACTTGTTGATAGACTTCGACTGTTGGTAGCATCTATGATGGCTGGGAATACAGGACATAACAACGAAATTATTTCTATTATTGAAGAATTGAAAGAAGCCAATATAATTGTATAAAAGAATGTAGTAAATATTGTTACATAACATTGTTAAAATGACCATTGATAAATTTGGACGTCATATTTCTAAAAAGTATATAGTAGATATACCTACAATAGAAAATAAAATACTAGCCAATGTTGAAAATGAAATATTAAAAAATTTTAAAAGTGATGATATTGTTCAAAGATTTGAACCTGTGTTAAAAAATGATATTGTAAATTTAAAAAAGAGAGTTAGTGAAAATGATGAAAATGTGGAATCTATTTCAAAAAAAATTAAGTTATTTGAAGAAAATGTTGTGTCAAACTATGATAACAGGATATTAAATATAAAAAATATAAATGATGAACTATTAAAAAGTTTTTCTCAAAAAACATCGAAGTGTGAAGATGATTTTAAAACAATAAAACAGAAATATGATGAAGTAAAGAATTTTGAAAATAACAAATAATGAAATAACATTGGTTAAATCAAAAATAAATGATACTTCTGCAATAGAAAATGTTAAACAAATTATTATAAAAGATATGGTATCAAAGTTCCAAGAATTTACGAACAAACTTAATAATAGGGTTTCTGAAGAAGTAGGTAATTTTCAAAACATTCATGATGGTATGAATAAAAACACACAACAAATAGAGAGAGCTATTAATACACACTTTATAATCCATAAAAAAGATAGCGATAATATTAATGAAATAAATCAGAAAATTAATTCAATTGAAAATAATGCTGAAATAATTCTATTAAACTTGAAAAATTTGGAAAAGAAATTAAACACAGATTTACCAAATGTAGATGAAAAAATTGAAAATAAATTTAAAAATGAAATTTTAAAAAATAGTGAACAAATCATGGAGATAATCTCACAATTAAACAATCTAAAAACAGAATTAAAAACCACTGTTGACGATGAATATTTTCAAAAGATGTTGAATAAAAGATTAGAAAAAGAATTAGAATCTTTAGCAGAACTAATACAAGCTATGATTAACACCTCTATCCATGATTTAAAAAAAGGACTTGCACAACACAGTTCAAAAATTGAAGAAATTTCAACAAAGTTAAATGATTATGAAAAATCTTTGAACGATGTAAGAATTGAAATTGAAAAAGCGATTTTAGATATAAAGAAAATAGAAAAAAAATTGGTAGAAATAAAATTAAATTTAACAAATGTAGAATTTCAATTAGGAAAAGATATAAAAAATCTAGAAAATAAATTGGTAAAAGAAATAAAATCATTAAACGAATTAGTTCAAAGAGCAGCCGAAGTTTCTAGAAAAGAGTTTAATGACACAATGGCATATGCTAGAGAAGAATTAAACGCAACAGTAAGAGAAATGAGAAACGAAAGTATAAAATCACTTGTTGTTTTTGAAACTAAAATTAATGTAAGAATTACCAACATTGAAGATGAAATCAAAAAAGTCAAAGATTCGAATAATGCATCTTTTCAAAAATTTGGAATATAAAATCGAAGATGAAATCAAAAAAGTCAAAGATTCGAATAATGCATCTTTTAAAACTTTGGAATATAAAATCGAAGATTTGCTAAAAAAAGATAACAAACAAATAAAATAAGTTATTTAAAGAAGGTATTAAGAAATTTTATTCTAGTACTATGAGTAAAAATATTAAAGAAACAGTTGTAGATGAATTACATAAACCGGCAAGAAGAAGATATAGAAGAAGACGAACTATTGTTAAAAGCCTTAATGACTTATGGCAAGCTGATTTGGTAGAGATGCAAATCTATTCCAAATTTAATAAAGGTTACAGATATATTTTGGTGGTGATAAATGCATTCTCAAAGTATGTTTGGACTCAACCACTTAAAAGTAAAAAAGGAAAAGATGTAACTGAAGCTATGAAAAAAATTTTAGAAAAAACAAGTAAACCGCAAAATTTGCAGACAGATTTGGGAAAAGAATTTTTCAATAAAGATTTTAAAGATCTTATGAATTATTACAAAATTAATCATTATAATACTTACTCTAATCTCAAAGCGAGTATTGTAGAACGCGTAAATCGAACTTTAAAAAATATAATGTGGAAATATTTTAGTAATAGAGGGAATTACCAATGGTACTCTATTTTACCCACTATTATTGAAAAATATAATAATAGTATTCATAGAACTACCGGATATAGACCTGTTGAGGTTAATAAAAAAAATGAGAAAACTATACTGCAAAATTCTTTTACTTTTAAAAAAACATTTGATTTAAAGCGCACTAAATTTAAAGAAAATGATTTTGTTAGAATTTCCAAACAAAGAGAAGCTTTTGAAAAAGGATATACTCCAAATTGGTCAACTGAAATTTTTCAAATTAGAAAGGTTCAGTTAACAAATCCACCCACCTATTTATTAAAAGATAGTAAAAATGAATATATTGAAGGAGGTTTCTACCAAGAAAAGTTACAAAAAGTTAAACATCCAGATGTGTTTTTGGTTGAAAAAATTTTAAGGAAGAAAGGGAACCAAGTTTTTGTTAAATGGTTAGGATTCGATAAATCACATAATTCATGGATTCTTAAAAAAGATGTATAGTAATTAATTTTAAGTAATATTGTATATCAAATTTTTAAATAAAAGACCTATTTATATAACATATTTTTTATTTACGATAATCCTTTTTACAACAAATACTAACAATATAATTTTTAAGATGTTTACAACTGAGATTAACAATATAAATTTATATTTTTACATTAAATCTTTCAACATATATTTTTTTTCTATGATCTACATCAAAAATACTTTTAAGAATACTTTCACATTGTTCAACTCGTTTTTCAAATCTTAGTCTGTCAAGATAAAATTTCTGATATTCACTTTTTCGAGCTTGTCTAAATGCAAAGTCCCATGTCACTAATATATAAACTTTATTATTGTTCTCACTGATTGTCACTGATTTCTTCATATTTCTATTGTAATGCACCGGATTTTCTTAACTTGTTTTCTAATTCCTGTTTATGTAGAGATAACATTTCTAAAACAGTTCCGACATTTTCACTGTTTAAATTCTGACATGGATCCAAAACACTATAAATATGAGACAACACATCTCCTGACTGATAATTATAGTGATGAAACAAATTAAAATATTTGGAAAATTCTTGCTTTTTAATTATATGAATTCTGTAGTCAACAAGTTCATCGATTTCAACTAATTTATCTATTGATTCTTTTCCCAGAATCACATAATGTTCATCCTTTTGAATTCTGATAACAGGAGAATGATTTATTTTTTCAAAAAACACTGTGATTTTTTCAATTTTTAGTGGGTATGCATATGCTTGAGAAGAATAAAAATAATTCACCAACACTCCTTGATTTTTTTGAAGTTCTTTCCATTCTTCTTCATTCAAGTAAATGTGAAATCCATTTCGACCTCCAATTAGAACTTTTGGTGTAAAATCATTTATACCAATTCCAACACAAACTAATTTTGATAAGGAATTGTTAAGATAGTAGATTTTTGAATTTAATAATTTTTCATTACACTGACTAATTTTATCATTGGTTTCACTAGAACTGGATTTATATCCATTAAAATTGCTACTATTAAACATGATGTCTTGATGCTAACTGAAAACTAAAATACTGGGTCTGAATATATCTTATCCACCCCACTCCTCTATAAATTTCAAGGTCAAGCAAGTTTATTAAATTTTTATGACCTATCTTGATAAAACAAAATTGTCAAGAACGACAAAAGTGAAAAACTACCTATTGATAAAATTATATTGAAGATAAATAGAATTAAACAGTTTTTACCTTTCTCATCATTTTTAATATGAGCACAGCTAGAAATCGTAAATGGTTTTTTATTTTTTTCAATCCAGTTAGTGTCAAAAATTGTATTATTTGGATAATGAAAGTAAATTTTGAAAAAATTACTATTAGATTGACTATTATTCATATTATATGCGAAAGCAGTTCAATAATTATTAATATTCATAGCTTTCATATAATTACATATTTCAGGTTTAATAGTAGAGGTTTCGTTTTCAAAACACACCATTCCATGTAAAACCCTTGGAGGATAAAGTACATATAAAGTATTATTTAAAATTGAATGTAAAACAATGTAGTTGATAAGGGATGCCATTAAAACACTTTTCAATTTTAAATGTCTATTAACAAAACAATAAGAGATTGAAATAAGACTGAACAGTTTTAATTAATTTTCTACAATATATAGACATTTTTTTTTTCAAAATATTAAATAATTTGTTTACAAATTAGAGATACAAACATGGTTATTAAAACTATTAAAAAATGAAAGATGTTGACATATTTTCTTTCACTTTAAGGACATTAAATAATTTGTTTACAAATTAGAGATACAAACATAGTTATTAAAACTAATAAAAAAATGAAAGATGTTGACATATTTTCTTTCACTTTAAGGACAACAGGTTTACATTTTTTATTTTTTTCACCTAACCACAAACACTCGATTAAGTCACAGTTCTTCCAGTGACGATAATGTTCCTCAATTGGACAATCATCAATTTTCCAGGCAAATATTTCTGCACCACAGTAAAAACATTTACAAACATCATGAATAGCTAAATAATAAAACCCTGATTGGGCTAACACTTTAGGATTTAATTTTCCATTCCAGAATTTAAATGAGGAAAGTCTTTTTTCATATGTTCTATATAATTTGTTATCAATTTCTTTTTCAAAAGATTCTAAACACATATTTATTCTAGACGGTGGTATATTTTATACTGATATAATTTTAAAATTTACCATGTTCTTAAATACTTCAAATTTAGCCTTGAAGAGTAAAACTTTTAATCTTAAAATAATTTTTTATAATTCATTTTCATGGTCTATTAACCACTGAAAAAATGGAATATCTTGGTGACCCCATGCTAATGTATCATAACTATTGGGAATTTTAAATCTTTTATCATCATTAGAAGTGAGAGCTAATTTGTTAACTAATTCTGTATAAATATTGTGAAGTCGAGATCTAAACAAATACATTGTACAGAAAGCTTTTGAATTTTGTTCTACAACATCTTTATAATGTGTTAATTCTAATTGTTTTTTAATGCTACTTTTCTCTATCCCCTTAGCTTTTTTAAGCAACCCATTTTCTGACTTAACACAATAAGCTTTGGCCCCTGTGCCATAAAAGCTTTCTATTGGTTCACCAGCATATTCATCCTTAAACTTTCCAACAACAGATTCAGTTATTGGTATTTCATGAATATTATTAACATCATAATTTGAAGTATCGAATTTATCAATATTAACCCTAATGTCTTCATAAACATTACTTGTCTCAATTTCCAAAATAAAGGAATCTGTATCTGTGTACAGAAGTTTAATATTATTCTTATATAAAGGTTTTAAAAACCCATAAAAAAAGTCATACATCACCGTTTTTGATATATCTAAAATACTAAAGCCTACATAGACAGGTTTATCATATTGCACTAACACTTTACGCATTTGCACAGCTACTAAATTCTCTGAAAATATTGTTACATCTTTAAAGGATGGTTTAGCAATTAAATTTTCTGCCCCATCTTTTCTATGATTTTTTGCCCATTGTGTAACCAATCGTATATCTGTCCTTTTATCCACATTTTCCATTGTTTTTCCGTAGATGCTATTATTTGCCAATTTATAAGAATTTTTCTGAAATTGATTTTTAGATTGATTTCTTAAATTTGTATTTAGATCAATAAATTTTTTTAACCATTGAGATTGTGTAAACTCTACAACCCGATGAATTTTAGTTAGTTTAATTCCATATTGAATACATTGTTTTAATTAAGTATAGTGAATTACATATTTTTCTTTATTTTTTAAATTTGGAATTAATTTAAAAGTTTTAGAATTTTGAGGCTTATAATTTTCTGGACAGAATGGAAATTCATTATGTAAATTGTGTAAATTTTCAGGATATTCTAAATCAACCTCTAGCACATAACCCTTGTCATTAGTCTCAGATATATTCATTATATCTAAATTTTGAATTTGTTGATTTGATAACCAAACAAAATCTTTTTCGGGCAGATATTGAGACATCGCATATCCGTAAAGATTAGTTGCATCAAAATACATAATATATTTAGATGGTTGTAATGGATCATAATTTGAAAGAAATAAATTGTTTGCTATAGATTTCCTACATACACAGGTACTGATTCCTCCTCTTACACTTCCTTTAAAAAAATGTAACATATCTGGGTCTGTTATTAACTCCAATTCGACTCCAGTATATCTTAAACAAGCGTCAAAACTTAAACCTGGAAAAGTATAATAATGTGCAGGATCAAGTTTGTAAGTTTCCATACACGTTTTTCTAAAATTTTGAAAAACATCTGCCAAAAGTAATACATCAGATTTAAGATATAAATCGGAATATTCACCAATTGTTTTACATTCAAATAAATTCCAAACATTTTTAGCCCTCTCATATTCTTTATCAGTAATGTGTTCATCCGTGAGGTCATTATAAAAATTTTTTTTATTGGGTAACTCCGTTTCATTTAATTTGGCGATATTATCAATATATTTATAAGGGAAAACGCCTTTTTGACGGATATACTTAAATTTTTCCTTTTCATTAAAATATTTGAACACTTCTTTGCATTGTTCATCATTAAGGATGGAAGCTAAATTTGACAAAGAATATGGTAGGAACTGAAATGAATCTATAAACTTAATATATAGAAATTTTGACTTGGTGAAACCAGTTTTTTTATCTAAATATTGATCTACTTCAATAGATTTTTGAAATGAAATGTATTTCTCTTTATTCTGGGCTATGACAAATAATTGTTCATGATTTGGACATAAATTTTTTATATACAGATGAGAATCATAATTACGCAAATTGTGTAAAACTACTGGAATGGAATTAGATAATTTATAATTTAAGTTGCATATAGAGTGTGACGGACCTCTATAGGAACCTGTTAAATGACAATGATCAGCAACCTTATCCGAAATTATAGGTTTATCACATATATGACAATCATTCGTATATTCAAAATGTAATTGTTCCAACACATTTAATTTTTTCATTGGTATTAACTTTTTCATATATTTATTGTAAATATTAAGAACGTCTCTTTCTAAGTAAGTTATAAAAATTTGTGCACAATTGGGACCCATATAATTTTGAAATTTGGAAATTGAATCATCAAATGAACACTTTATATAATAAGCAAACGAATATGGAATATGTTGACATTTTTTTTCAGTATATGGAGAACTTGGATCTACATCATTAATTTCATTATTTAAAGGCTTAAGAATGCATTCAAAATCTGCATATATAACAAATGGAACTTCAATTTGTTTTTGTATATTCTGAAATTTTAAAATATTTTCGGGAATAATATTTCCAAATCTATCTATTTTGGTTTCAGTTGAAGGTAGATTTATTCTTACAAAATCACAATCATATGTGTTATGCCTGACTAATAATTCTTCAGTAGTAAAATATTGTAAACAACCGTCGCATAAAAATTTTTTCCCATGATGTTTAGAAAATTGTTTTGAAATTAATCTAGATAAATCCGAAATATAACAGTAATGGAAATTTCCATTATCATCTCCAATTAATAATAAATTAAGGTGACGTTCTCGCTTATTTTTTGTATAATGTAAAGGTCCTATAATTTCGAATTGAGTTTTAAAATTATTCTTGATTTTTTCTAATCCATAAACATTAACCGAAATATTGTTTAAATTTTCAAATTTACTTATGTCTTTTAAAGTTAAAGGAAAATTGATACCTTTAAAGTTTAAAATAGTGGTGAAATGTGGATACGACTCCACCTTTTCAATTGGTCCGTTAGGTGAATGAAGAGCTGCAACCACAGACCAGGCGAAACAACATTCATCATTGTTTTGAACGTTGACTACAGCATTTTTCAACTTGATCTCTGACGGTAGCGGTATATATGAAGAAGCTTTTAAGGGGTTGTACTTGTTGATGTTAAGCTCAACGTGTAATATTTTTATTAAAATCCATCCTGAAATTAAAGAAGAATAATTAACAACAAATTTATTTTTGGTTTAAGTTTAGTTACAAAATATTTAATAAAAAATAATTTACCCGAATCTTTTTCTGCCAGTTCATCAGCTTTCCGGTCAATAATTTTAATAATATCTTCTAGTTCTTGCGTTAATTCTGAACTATTACATAAAATCCGAAATGGGGTATTGAAAGACTTAACTTCATGACTTTCATTGGAAGGATTTAAGTAAAGACCAAATAACTCCATGTTGAGTTTGATGCAGGTGTGTCTTTGGATTTCATAACTGATTACCTCAATTATTTTTTGTTGTATTTCGGAGAAAAAATCATAAATGTTGATTTGGTATTGAGTCGATGATATTTTATATGAAATGATTCTTTCCTTAAATGCCGATTTTATTACAGACACATTTTCATCCCTAACCACCATTGAATTGGTTTTGTGTTTATTTGTTCTCAAATGACAGAACCATAATGACTTTTTTATAAATATTTTGCAGAATTGACAATATCTTCTTTCACCTAAAATTTAATAACTTCTTTATTAAATTTGCCTCTAATTCATCAAATTAATAACTAATTATTAAATTGAAACAAAATTTCTATTTAAAATTAAACTTACAGCTTTTCTTCTTCTGTTCTAACTGGGGGCCATTGTTAGAGTGAATTATCTTCTTGTGGCGATTCAAATTGTCTTTTCGAGTAAAAATTTTGAAGCACTCTTCACATTTAAAATCCATTTTTCTAAAACGAATCTCTTATTGTGAAGCCCAAGTCGATTTTAACACACTGAAGGTAACACGGTCAGGTATGAATTTAAATGGTGGACAAGAAGTAGGAGGGGAGTTAAGGAATGGGATGGAAAAAGCTAAGAGTAGCTTTTTAAAGTTCTATCGCCCTTTCCCACATCTTCCTTTTCTCCTCAGCTGTTTTATTAGGATCGCAATTTAAAATAGAATCCAAAACAAATCCTAATGATCTTTGATAAGACAAATGTTTATTTTTAATTTTGAAATTTGATTTTGAATGAAAGCTTAGTTTCGGATAATCGTTTTCGAAGGGGATTGACACTTCCGTTTGTGTTAAAACAGAATTTTGAACTGTCTCTGTTTGTGTAGAAACAGAATTTAAAATTTCATCGAAATCTGGTGGCGAGTTTTCAAAAATTATTGGAGAATTTGGAAAATTTAATTCACAGTAGGTATTTTGGCCGCACGGAATTGAATTTTGACTAAAATTTTCATTTTTTTCAGATGGTTCACTTATTATTGGAAGAATTTCTTGGGAACCACCACCACTAGTAAACGATGCTCCCAAATCTTCACTACAATCTGAAATTTTGTAACTATCCCGTGAACCATCCTCCTCCCCCAAAACATCAACCCCCATATTTCCACTACTAGTCGATTCCGAAATTTTATTTTTTTTTTGATTAGTTGAAATTTTGAACAGAGATAGAGGAGAAAATGAAGAATTACCCGGTATTCCTCCAGAATTGTTTTCACTTTCAAAATTTCTAGTTTTCAACATTCCAAAAAAATTTTGTGATTTATTTGAACTCGAATCATTGTCACTGTCACTGTCACTTTTACTCTGATAATTTGTTAAATTTTTATTAATTTTGGGAATCCCCATTAGCTTTTTAAAATTGTCGATATTATCTAAATCTTGAGTTAATATGTCGGGAGTATTTGTAATGGGAGTGTCCGTTGTTACATCTAAATCTTGAGTTAAAAAATTTGGGGTTTCCGGCGTTAAAATATTATTAAAATCTAAATTTTGTGATAAAATTGAATTTTGAAAGTCAAAATCTGTCTCCGAAATATTCTCTAGTTCAGGCAAATATTCCAAATTTTCTAAAAATTTTATGTTCGTTTCTGAACAACTTTGGAGTAATTTGTTTTCTAAATTTTTTTCTTGCATCGTATTAATCATCGCGTTAAAATTTTGGGTTCTCTGACTTAAATTTTGGTTGTCACTTTCATTGTCATTTTTCAAAAAAGCAGGCTGAATTATTATATTTGAAATTATATTAATTTTGTTCACCACTCCTAACTGTTCAGTGGAAGTTGAGGCAAAAGGAAAAGACATACCTTTAAAATTTGAGTACACTTGACAGCAACAAACTAAAACACACTAAAACAAACTAAAACAAACTAAAATTGGAGACTTTAAATTTAAAGCGTGGTAAACTCGACTTAAGCTTGCTATAAACTGATCCTCGACCGTTTTATATGAAAGCAGACCACGGTTTGTCCTCGTAAGTATAGTGACCTCAATAAAGGTCAATGACCTCAATTCTGCGCGTCACACCCCGCGGAGCCCCCCTTCCCCCTCCCCCCTTCCCCGCAAAATTTTTCCCCGCCCCCTTCCCCCGCAAAGCCTCCTTCCCCTTTCCCCCCTTCCCCCCGCTGAGCTCCCCAGCTGAGTCCCTCTGCTGAGCTGCTTAGGGAGCTACGTCCTCTATAAGTCTCAGTGAGACGTCCTAAAATGTGCTGTAACTATAAAAACTCGAGAGGTTTGCGGGCGTATGAAACACAAAATTCTCTTCGGAGCATCTTACCTTAGGGTCCCCTATAACTCTCAGTGAGACGTCCTAAAATGTGCTGTAACTATAAAAACTCGAGAGGTTTGCGGGCCTATAAAAAACACAAGGTTTTTTCGGAGCATCTCGACTGGGGGGGTCCAGGGGGCGGGGGCCCGAAGGCCCCCCGCTCCCTGGTAGGTAGCGCGGGGGGCCGCAGGCTCCCCCGCCCCGCCCCTCCCCCTTCGGGGGGCGGGGCGGGGGCGGGGGGGTATAGGAGGAGTATAGGGGCGGTATGAGGGGCCCTCTCCGCGATTTAAAAATCGAAATTTTACCTTGACCTACTTTCATAAAATGACTGTTTTGCGAGGTGACTTTTTCATTTTTGGTTCATCACCATTGCTGTCCGCCTAAATTTTAATTTTTATTATTTCATTTTATTATCAATATGTTCAGGAACAGAAATTTTGAAATTCAGGTTATGGATGGTAATGGACTTGTAATAAGAAGAAGAGTCAACGTTCCTCCTCCGGTACAAGTACCATCTATAACCTCCTCGACAAATCCAGAGGAAAATGAGGATCCTCAAGTGGAACCTCAGATAAATCCGGAGGAACCAGTCCATTGTGACGAAGTCGATTCCACTACAAAGTAAGTAGCTTATATTAAGCTTATATTAAATTTTATATTAGTCTTCCTAATATCAAAATACTAATTGATTTTTTTTTTCAGTTGACAGATACAAACAATAGACCAAGTTTAGGGACAGTGTTAAGTGAGACTATTTTTAGGTTAAGTTAAAGTGTTTAAGTGATAGTGAATAGTAACGGAGACGGTTTAAGGTAATGTAAATTTTATTTAATTGATCTAATTATAAAGGAGTATGAAGATAACTGTACCTAAATTTCCTATAATATTTTTTCTTTCATATTTATAAACTTATTAATTTTAGATTTAAAACTCTCTAAAATAAGAAAGGATTAAGAATTTTTAAACAGGGTGGTTAATTTAAAATATTTTTTCAATCTATTATGAATAATCAAAACTCTTTTATTTAGTTGTTATGTTTGTTCGTTATTCTTATAAATAAAACATTTTTTTTTTCGGAATTGTTCAATTCTTTATTCCAATAAGATAAGAATAAATGGATAAATTAAATACAAACAATAATAATTTTAAAATAATAAAAATTAAATAATAATACATTTTAAAATAAATATTCTAGGATTACAATTTCTTCATTTTCACATTTATGAAGTGGTTTGCAATACATAAATATTAAATAATACATTCTAATCTAAATATTCTAGGACTACAGTTTCTTCATTTTCACATTTAATTACACATAGTTCATTGCGACAGATTGGACATGTTTTATTAATTAACATCCACATTCCTAAACAAGGCATGCAAAATCTGTGATTACAAGGTTCTGGTGACATCATTTTATTAGATAATATATCTTCAAGACATATAGGACATTCTTCGGTTTTATTTTCAATTATTTCATTAACAACTTTTTTTTTTACCCTTCGCGACTTCCTACCGTTTTTATATATTGGTTTTTTACCAGGCATTATATTGGCACCACTGGAACATTTGCGTCCCAATCTAAATCAATATTTTTAACACTACTATTGCAAATTAAACAAACTTTGGGGGTAATAATTTGATACAACTGTCTTGAACACATATCGCAATGTAAATCATTGCTTAAGCGTTTTAATTTTCTCTTATTATGAGTATTTACATGTCTATGAGCCCCTGCCCTTTGATAAAATTGTATAATTTGATAGCATGCGTGACAAAGAGTTTTTTCTTGATTTTCCGTCACTACAAACACTACGATATAACTCTGAGTAATACAGAACACAACTTCTTTGGGATCAGTGTACTTATGTTTCACTAAACAAAATTTAGCACTAGCACTGTCTTCTTCATTATCTTCTTCAATATCGGAGTCACCAGAGTCAGCTTCAATTTGTTCGAAATTATTTATATCGTAGTTTAAACAATTTCTGAAGTTCTTCTGAAATTTTTTTTCGTTAAGATGTGTATTGTAATCCAATACTCCAATTAATTCATCTAGATCTGGATCTTCTTCTTCAATATTATTATCCATAAATTTTTGAATGAATTTTTTTAATATTTACTTTGTAATATTTACTATTAAATATAAAATTATTTACTTATTATTTACTTATTATTTGTTGGTATTTAATTTATCATCTTTTGTTGCTCCACGTATCTATTTTATAAATTTACTGAAGTGAAAATATTCATTGGTGGTAGGACTTTATATCGACTTCATGGTCAAATAAGGTTATCCACCTCAAGGTCAAACATAAGGTTAGATCTCCTACTATGATCGGATTCGATGAAAGGTTAGCCATGTTGTTAACTTTAAGATTAAACTCAAGATGATGTATACGAGGCTTTTTGAAAAGTATAATGAGAGAACAAAAGAGGAGGAGGATGAAAAGTGTTGATGATACGAGGTTTTTTAATAAGTATAATGAGAGATTTGAAAAGTATAATGAGAGAAGAAAAGAGGAGGAGGAGGATGAAAAGTGTTGATGATTTACTCTTCTTACTCCTCCTCCTCCTCTTTCCTTCTCTCATATATCCACTACTTATTATCATTAATGACACATTTTGATCCAGAATATTTTATTTTTGTTAGATGACTTGACAAAATTATGTCTTCAATTATCGATAAATTTAAATCTATCCCTGCTGTAGTATCTGCTTGCAGCAATCAAATAAGTCCCACAGTATTGAGCTTAATTTTGTTTTTATTTAGTTCTACTCTTTTTCAGCCGTTTTCACTGGCACATTTCCTGTGTTTTTAACTTTATATGTACTGGGTGAGTCAACGATTGGATGAAGTAAGTTTGTGCCTTTTCGGTGAAATTTACAAAGAAACTATATTTATTGTTTGATACAGTTTATTTTTACGCAGATTTTAAAAATATTTAGGACTCTACAGGGTGAGCCAAAAAACTAGGACAGCATAAAGTTGTATTTTTTTAAATAGAACATCCTATATACGAATCGTATTTTCGATTTATCTTATAATTTTAAATCTTTTTTATTAAGGGTTTGCTATAACAAAACTTTATAGTTTCTGAGATAATTAAGTTTAAAGAAAAAAAGTCACATTTTCAAGCATCAATTCAATCCTAAATAACGTTTTCAATTTTGTGACAAATATATTCAAACTTGGAATTTAGCAAGGCCAAGGACAAGTTAACATAATTTTTACCTAATATTTGCAATAAAAGCTACAGGGTGTTGAACACATCGGCTCAAATTTGAACAAGTTTAAATGAATAAATATCTTTTTTTTTAATGGTACACCCTGTATATTTTCATGTTATTTAATAGAGTAATAAAAACCCTAAAAGTTTTGTTCAATATATCCTATACCTATTTATAATAGTTTTTGAGATATTTCAGTTTTTCTTATTTTCCATACTTTTTTACAGAAATAGTCTTCATTATCATAGTAGCCATGTAAAATAATAAAAAGAAACTACAGAAACAAACAGAATCTGGTTAAATATGATGAAATACATTATTCGTTATATTACAACGGCAATAGTTTAATTAAACATAATGTGAAAAAATTAACACAACAATAACGACAAGGCAAATACATATTTACTTTTATACTAAATTGAAACAAAAAAAAATTACCTATTAAATACTGAGATTAATTATTTCTTTTTAATAAGTGTTCGAATAAACGACCCTCTTGTGCAATGCACAAATTTAGTCTTTTTTGCAGATTTTCTCGGACCCTGGACAAAATTAGTGGCGTTATTGTTCTACAGGTATCCCTAATCCTGTTTCGCATATCTTCCACTGTTGTTGGTGGATTAACATACACCTTATTTTTAATATAACCCCATAGGAAGAAATCTAATGGGGTGATGTCGCAAGACCTTGGTGGCCACTCAATGAAACCCCCACGTCCAATCCATTTTTGCGGATATCGTTGGTCCAAAAACGCACGAACTTCACGATGGTAATGCGGAGGCGCACCATCGTGCTGGAACCACACACTGTCGAGCTCATCCCTATCGAGACCTTGAAGCAGTTGGGGTAGTTCTTCTTGTAGAAAGTTCAAGTAACTATGGCCATTTAGTAGTTCATTAAAAAAGTGGGGTCCAATAATTCGATTATGATGAATACCACACCAAACATTTAATGACCAGTGGTTTTGATGTTGCACCTCTCTAATCCAAAATGGGTTTTCTGTGGCATAATAATGCATGTTGCGTCTATTTACGGCACCGTTACTTCTAAAAGTAGCTTCATCACTAAACATTGCCTTGCATAATAAATTTGGATTTAATTGAATCTTCGCATTTATTGTACGACAAAAGTTTACACGACTTTCAAAATCCTGTCCATGCAATTCTTGGTGTAATTCCATGTGATATGGATGATACCTATATTTCTTGGTAGTACGATTAGCGGTGGATTGTGATGTTTCACATAATGCTGCTAACTGACGGCTACCAATATAAGGATTTTCCTGAACATTTAACAATACTTGTAGTTCTTTTTCTTCATTAGTTACTGGTTTGTTGACCACTTTACGTTTTGGATAATCAACAGTACCAGAAGAATCAAATCTTTGCATTAAGTTTTGAAAAGTATGGGTATTAGGCTGGCGTCGATCAGGATACTTCATTTTGTAAATTCTTTGAGCAAGAAGGCAATTTTTTTGAGCCTCTCCTATTGTATAAATCATATCTATTAACTCATTCTTTGGAAAATTCATTTTACAATATAAGATGAATGCAAAAAAAACCAAACTACATTACATAAAAACCAAAAGAAACGATTGCGGTTATAAATTTGACACACAGAAAAATGTTCTTTTACATTGTTTTTGCCATGGCTACTATGATAATGAAGACTATTTCTGTAAAAAATTATGGAAAATAAGAAAAACTGAAATACCTCAAAAACCATTATAAATAGGTATAGGATATATTGAACAAAACTTTTAGAGTTTTTATTACTCTATTAAATAACATGAAAATATACAGGGTGTACCACTTAAAAAAAAAGATATTTATTCATTTAAACTTGTTCAAATTTGAGCCGATGTGTTCAACACCCTGTAGCTTTTATTGCAAATATTAGGTAAAAATTATGTTAACTTGTCCTTGGCCTTGCTAAATTCCAAATTTGAATATAGTTGTCACAAAATTGAAAACGTTATTTAGGATTGAATTGATGCTTGAAAATGTGACTTTTTTTCTTTAAACTTAATTATCTCAGAAACTATAAAAGTTTTGTTATAGTAAACCCTTAATAAAAAAGATTTAAAATTATAAGCTAAATCGAAAATACGATTCGTATATAGGGTGTTATATTTAAAAAAATACAACTTTATGCTGTCCTAGTTTTTTGGTTCACCCTGTAGAGTCCTAAATATTTTTAAAATCTGCGTAAAAATAAACTGTATCAAACAATCAATATAGTTTCTTTGTAAATTTCACCGAAAAGGCACAAACTTACTTCATCCAATCGTTGACTCACCCTGTACATTCTTTGTCTGTAATGTCCAAATAATGCCTAAGTAGCAACATGGGACATCTTGTCGCCTCGAATTAGCACAAGTTACAGTTTCAGTATCTCCCGTTTTGTCTAATAAAATCTATAATAAAAAATTTATAATTCAAAGTTCATAACACTGAACAAAAATGTATAATTTACCTCAACGCTGTATGATTTATCCTTCATACTAACAAGGACTTCACCACTAATAATCATTAATTACCATTAAACTACATTTTTTACGTTATTGGGCACCAAATGAATTTTCTTAACGACCTTTTTATCTTTTCAAAAAAAGTCATTGATGCTAGAAAATTTGAAAACCCTATTTTTTTTTTATTTGAAAATAAGGTAAGGAAGAGTGAAATACTTCCTATTTTTGGGTTGTAGAGCACGACTCAGCAGGCGCACACATAGTTTTCCCGAAAAAAAAATTTAACATGCGTTTTTGCACATCCTGAAACATGGCACATTCTGTATGAAACTATGCATAACATTTTAGAAAATACTAAAAATCGAGATGAATAACAAAAGTAAACTAGCGTTGGCCACGTACAAATGCAATATTGCCAGATGTTATAAACAATCATAACTTTACAGTTGTTACTTGTTAGTTCAGTAATTCATTCTTTTTTGCATGTTTTTTGGCAATAGATTTACAGGATTGGTGACGTCATAAAAAAAGTAAAGATGAAAAAATTACGGTTATAATGATATGACATACAGATAGAAGAACGTAGGAGTAGACGGGCAAATGGGCACACTTAAATAACCAGTTTTTTTTTTTAATTTTCGGTTTTTATTTTTGTCCTGATTTTTACAAGCCATTTCTACATACATAAATACTGTATAAACCTGGCTTATACTTTTTGTTTGAGGGAGTATAGATTTGTTCTATGTATTTAAAAGTTCACGTGTTTTTTTTCTAGGAAACTTGACTCACTTCAATTATGAACTCTGAACAACAAAATATATTTTTAAAAATAATTTTTATTTTCAAAAATACAGAGCAGTTTCAAGTGTATTGGGTACAATTAAAGTTTAAGTATGATTCTGAGAATGATTTATATTATAAAAATACTCCTTCGTCAGCGTTTTTTATGGGAAGCGCCTAGTCTGCATGTTCCCAGGTATGCTCCTGTAAGAGTATGTGCATGTAACTCCTCCCTCCTTAAGATGAGAAAATACAGGGTGTATTTTCAGGGGTGTGTTCACTTTTTTCTTTCTTTAAGGTCTCAAAAACATTATGTTGTTCAACTTCCCAATGATATTTCACATTCTTTTTGGTCAATAGTGTGAGAGGTTGGTTAATTTTTGCAAAATTGCTTTCTAGAATTTTTTCGAACACGTGCCTTAGACGTTTTAAGTGCTTATTTACGTCACTTGAGAAAAATTTTATACCATTGAGGTAACCTAAGCATTCTTTAAAAGTTAGTTTTCTTAAAATATGGTGCATCATCCTGCTTCAAGTAGCTGAAGCGTTTTCAAGCCCATCGCCATTCTTAGGAAGTGATAATGATTTTTAGGTATTGAGGATCTTTTCTTGGTCATCTGGATGAAGAGAAATTTGAAAATAACGTGTTGCTAAGTCTATAGTGGAAAATAGGCTTGCTCCCGATAATTTGTCAATGATTTCCTGTATATTTAGCAAAGGAAAGTAATCCGTTTTGGTAATTTCATTGAGCAAACGGTAATCAATCACCAGCCTGTATCGAACCTCTTGTTCGGGGTGTCTTTTCTTCTCTAATAAGATAGCAGGAAAACTCCATGGTGATTGACTTCCTGTTTTTTTTTTCTATTATCGAGTAGCTTCTCTATTTCCTTTTTCATAGTCTCCTGTCTGTGATATGGTCCTCGATAAGGCCTTTTCAATATTGGTTGAACGTTTTTTGTAATATTCCGATGAACAACGTTGGTTGTACAACTCAATTTTTGTTCTGGAACTTTAAATATATTAATATACTCCACGATCAGCCCTCACAATTTATTTTCATCTGCTGTACTCGGGTTATTCAAATTTATTATTTTTAATATCTCCTCTGCATCTTTCAAATCTATTTCCCTTATCATTCATGTATTCTATATTACAGAGGGTTCTTCAATTTCCACCTCAAATGCTCTAGTAACAATAGATTTTTTTCTTATAGTCATCTCTTCGTTTGTTACATTTACTATTCTAACCGTTACCATTTTTCCAGTCCTATATAAAAGCCTTGTCACAAGCAGCCCTGTGGGAATATGTACTGAGAGTGGAATCGTAACCCTGGTTACTCCTTGTACTAATTCTTGATAAACTGCTTGGAAATTCGATGGAATTATAACATCTTGGTGAAGCATCATCACCTTAAAAATGGACCTCTCTCTCTCTCTTTTGACTTAAGGCATTTCTTTTCTTTCATCACAATTTCTTGTTCCTATTTTAATTTTTCTTGAAAGTGCACGTAATCATGAACAGATAGATCTTTTAAAAGAGAGAATCGGCCGTATTCTTAGAGGACCTTGAAGGTTTCTTATGAGAGAGATGTTTTGGTTTTTCAGGATTCAGACGACTGTAAATTGATTGAATACTACGATCCGTTGTTATTGGCAGTAACGAGGGATCTTTTCCACAAGAATTCCTTAAAAATATCTCCCTTTCTTTTTTGACCCTGTTCTAATTTTCTTTTTATATTTATAATATCTTTCTTTAACTGCGAAAATCTTATCGAATTATTTCATAATTTTTACCATTATTATTTCCTCATAATTAATCGGTTTCTCTTCGCACAGTGGGATCGTTGTCTCAAAGGCTCAGTTATTTCTCCAATTAATTTTTACTCCGCATTCACGAAGAAAATCTATTCCTAGTAATATTTTAGCACGAAATGTATCGATGTCTACCACGAGAAACGTATGATCTAGCATTAAGTCATTTGCCAAAGTTATCGATATGGTTCCTTCGATATATTATTATCTTGAATACTCACTAATATCTTTTCACTACACTGAGTTATGAACCCCTGAGCAATATTAGGTTTTATAAGGGATAATACTGCTCCAGAATCAATTAAGGCTAAGCATGGCTTACCATTGCCACGAACTTTAATTACATTGCATGATTTTGAGGTTCCTTTTTCTGAGCACATATTTATCCCTATCTTATTCTTTTTATTTATTTTCTTCCTGGCTTGTTGACAGCCAAGCTCCAGGACTGGAAACTGGCTGCGTTCACGTCTAAATGTTGCGAGTTTACTGAATGAGATGGTTGATTCCATTTTGAATAATAATTTCTAACTATATATCCAGGTTTCTGACAAGAATAACAAAATCGTCCTGTTTGTTTCCATGCTTGTCCGTAATTGTTAGTATTTTTATTACTAGGACACACTGTACTAAAATGCCCACTTTTATTACATTTATAACTGTTGTAATATTGAATTTTTAATATTACAAATAAATAAAAAATATAAATTAATCACCATTTTTTATACAAAAAATGACATAGAAATATTCTACAATAAAATGCTAAAATCAAAAAGGCACTGATTGATGGTGATTTTTAGCCCCCACCCGATTAGCTAGAGTCAATGCCAAGGGTAAGAAGGATAAAATTCTTGTCTCCAAGTATTAAATGGTCAGTTTGCATCAAATCGGTCTGCTTTTCTTAAACCTGACAACGAGGGACGTAAGATTTATTTCCGCAGGTTTACACGGTTCTTCAGTCGCAACCTATCAAATCCACTCATTTATTACTATTTGATAATCGGCCGCGAGATCGCCTTCGCTGATATAGTACCTGTCACGTGCACAAAGACAGTGAAATATCAAAGGGTTCTGCATTCGCCAGGCCTCGTATCAATTAATTACTAACAAGCAATTCGCTGACGATTCCTGAGCAGAAGAAATTACTAATTTGCGCATTTCGTGAGTAGGGAAGTCATAAATTGCGTGATAAAATCCAGGTAACTGTTTCACGAGTCCGCTAGTGACTACGGTGAATTGGTAAGAGCGAATAAGAATTCGTACATTCCTTTAAAAAGCATCGGTAAGTCCTGGATTTATCTCTGTTAGCTCCTTTTGTGGTATGGCTAACCCTGATGTTTGATAATAGTTCAGGATTATGGGAGAAACCGCCGTTAGAATTCCGCGTAAATTAACTTTAAAACATTTCCTATAAATTAAAATATTCATTCATAAAAACCGTGTAAAAATCATTGTGAAAAGACATAATCCAGACGATTCTTTGCAAAACCAATTTTTACAGTCAATTAACTCTAAAAAATTTTGGCCCAGTTATCCGTGAATAATTCATAAATTAATCAATCAAAATTCTGTTAAATTAGCCAAAATCCCAAAACTTAATATTTTGTGCCAGTGAAATACTGTCCAAGTTAAAAACATAAACCTTGAATGAATGAATGAATAAATGAATGAAAAAGGGGTGGTGATACTAAATCATCGATGCCTAGGCCTTCATTGGGCCCATTTCATCCCACCATATCTGCAGGTTATTCGAGGTCGATCACCTTTGCGAATCCAAGCCGCTTCGTTAGTTGAACTTGCCTAACTGCTTCCGGTAACAAAACTATATCTCCGAAATATCTCTGTCTCAGTTCGTTGAGTGCTGGGCACCCTCTGAGAACATGGTCAGCAGTTTCATCCTCCTCCAAACACCATGCATATCGAGTCGCCCTCGACACCGATTCTATGAAGATGGCCCCTGAGGTGAGTGAAGAGGAGGCAGGTTCACCAGGACTTCCAGAGCCCTGGTGGGAGCAGTCCTCATCGCACTCAATATTCCCACACAAGCCATTCTCTGAACTTTGTCAAGTTGAAGAATGTGTTTGCGCTTTGTTATACTACGCCACCATATAATAGCGGCGTACGTTATCTTGGGGCGGAGTGTATATCCAAAATAGCACTTTAGGTGTCAGTCCCGATGTACACCCAAACGCTCGTTTACAAGCCCAGAAAATACATATGGCTTTCTTGGTTCGAGCCTCAATATGATCATTCCAGCTTAGTCGTGAGTCCAGAATTACTCCCAGGTATTTAACTGTCCCCTTAAGTTGAAGACTCCTTCCCACCAATGTAATTGTGGGAAGTCTCCCCATTTTCCTCTTTTTTGTAAAGAGTACTATCTCGGCCTTGTCCGGATTAATTCCGAGCCCCTCCTTGCCGCACCATCGTTCCGTGATCCGGAGAGCCCACATCATTGGTCCCTCCAGGTCCCAGACAAGGCGACCAGGGCACAAAATGACCAGGTCATCAGCATAGGCTTGTGCATCATTCAGTTCACTCAACAAACTGTCCACTACAAGACTCTACAGCAAAGGCAACATCATTCCTCCCAGTGGACAGCCCCTACTTGACAGTGCTTTAACAGTTACATTGTTAAGCTCAGGATATAATATTCTCTTAGTTAATATTGCTCTGATCCATGCGACTACTGTCGGTTTAGAGCCTCGCCGTTGTAGAGCATTGCATATCGAAACGTGAGACGTGTTGTCAAATGCCCCCTATATCGATAAAGGTACCTAAGGCAGATCGTCCACCCAACAGCGCGCTTTCGACTCTTGTGACGAGTCGGTGTAGCGCCGCATCTGTAGATTTTCCTTCCTGGTAAGCAAATTGCAAAGGATGTAAGGGATATTGCATCATTATTCCTTCCTTAATGTGTCGATCCACCAACCTATCCAGTGTTTTTAATAAGAAACTGGTCAGGCTGATAAGGCGGAAAGACTTAGGATTTGTGTAGTCTGTTCTTCCTACCTTGGGAATAAAGATTACTTTTGTTTTCCTCCACGCCATCGGTATGTATCCCAAGCTTAAACATGAGCGGAATAGTTTTACTAGGTGGCTTATTATAAGATCGGAGGAATTTTGTAGTAAAGCTGGAAATATACCGTCCTTACCAGGTGACTTGAAAGGGGCAAAAGTTTCCATTGACCATTTCACCCTTTCATATGTCACTATTGTTTTAACTAACTTGTAGTCATGGTGTGCTAAGGTGAGTCTCCGTTCTTTAGATTCGCCCTCATATCGATTTGAGCCTGAAAAGTGCACTCTTAGTAGCTCATCTAGGGTCCCCTCTTCTGTCGTGATCTCGCAATATTTCTTCCACACGTTCCTCTGTGAGTCCCTTATTTGCTTCTTGTATTCTCTCTGGGCAGTTTTATATTCTTCCCAGCATATTTCAGTTCGGTATTTTGGCGCTTTTTTAAAAAGCTTTCAAACATTTTTCCGGTGGTTCTCGATTTGAGAGTTCCACCACGATATTTTGGAGTTTATGGGCCTTCGTCTTATTTGATAGCTAGCCTCAAATGAACCCCGAAGTGCATCACTGATTTGTTCGTTAGCGATTTCCAAATCAGCTTCATCACGGTATCTCGATAAGAACCCTGTGACTCTGCTCCCCAGTTCCTCCCCAAAGAGGTCTCAGTTTGTAGTTCTAGGGTTTCGGTATTCTGTTACTGCTGAGTCTTGTTCAACGTCAATTTCAAATAGGATCTGTCAGTGATCTGACACCAAGTTCTGCATATTTGAAGAACAAATAGTTAGATCTATGGCAGACTCTCCTCTTCTTGTAATAAAAGTAGGCGTGTTCCCTCTGTTAATGAATTCCAGGTTGTTGATACTGAGGAAGTCCAGTAATTTCCCTCCCCTGGGATCGATATCCCTGCACCCCCATAAAATGTGATGCGCATTGGAATCGCAGCCCAAGAGAAGTGGTAGGTGTTCCTCCTCGCAATATTTAACTAAGTCCACCACCTCGCGTGGGGGACTCTCTCGTTCCACGGGAAAGTATGCTGATGCCACAACATAACTCTCACCAGATTTAAGAGAGACTCTCACCACTACCAGATCTCTACTACTGAGTCCTAGTAGAGGGAAGTACTCCAGCTGTTGTTAAATAATATTACAGGTCCTAGGGTTCTCACAGGAAGTGCAGTACACCAGCACTCCCCCCGCAGAACCCAGACCTCTAATCTTACTACGATTCAGCCGTGGCTTCTGTATTAGAGCAAGCTGAATTCGCAATTCATTGATTTTTTTTACATAGCACAGCAGATGGTGCTTTCCCATGTTGTAGATTGGCCTGTATAAGTTTTATAGGCATGTTGTGCATAAAGATTATATGCTATTTTTAGGAATATCGTCACCAACTCAGTCCTAACCTAGAGTTTTTAAAAAGAAAAAGAACCCAAGTGCAAGCAATGTGGACTTACCTGAGGAACTTGTTCGATCCTCTTCTGATTAAAGGAACAGCGCTTAGTTGCTGTCACCTTCCACAGGCTTGGGACTGGTAGGGGCCTCCTCTTCGGCTGCTCCATCCTCGTCCTTTTTCTCAGAAGATCCTGGTCTTCCAGTTCCTTCTTTGTCGCTTCTCAATGGTTGCCTTTTAAAGGTAACTATTGCTCTTGTTGCACCATAAAATGGCTTGCATTCTAGTCCTTCCAGGATCCTCCCTGAACTCTCATCAATCCCGAGAACGAGCCGAAGTCCCTTAGGTTCCTCTTTTCGCTCCCAGATCCTCCATTTGGAGCAAGAAAGTCCAGGATTGGCCCTTTCTAGACGCCTCAAGGCCTCTTGGTTGGGCGGGTTCTTAATGCCAGGTATCCAAAGAATGGCCTTGCGAAACTTGAAGGTGGCCATATCAGTGACCACCAGCTCATTTCCCCAGGGCCTGATCCTCGCCAGTTCCCCGGCGAGCCAGTCCCTAGACATTTGATCCGCAGCAGTGACTAATAATTAGCCTCTCCACAGCCTCGTCGACAAAAAACGAGGAGTTGGAGCACTGCTGCTAAAGGGAGTGTCCATAATAGCCTCCAATACTGCATCAGAGAATTCCAATGCCTGGATGTCGGTAAAGTCGGCAGATTGCTCCGCTCGACTTACCACTAGGCATAAGGACTCGTCTCCGGATAACTGGGCATAAGTAGCATGCATCCCGGTGGATTTCTCCCTTCTGGGACGCTTATCTGCCCTCGCGGTGTCCTGAGGCGTTGAGTCCAGAACTCTTTGACGTTTATTTGCTGAGTCGCCACCAGGTTCATTTTGAGGCACCTTTTCGGAGCCTTCTGACTTGACCGACGACCCTTGCTGTCTCTTTAAAGGACAAATACCCTTCTGGGAGGAGACAGTCTCTTGTCCCCGCTCCAATCGAGCCCTCCTCCTTCTTTTTCTTTCGGCACCACAGACGTTGAGCCTTTTCGGTTTATTTGTAGATCCTTGTGCAGGACCTTCAACAGAAGATACTGTTCGAGTTCCTTCTGCATTACCGGGACCGGGAAGGTCAAGTAGGGCTGAAGATACCTGAAAGGTTCCTTGCAACCCTAATTGGAAAGAGGGTAGTGGAGGTGGGGGAGGTGCCTTTTCGGTTCCTCCTCCAGGAGTGAGGGGAGAGGGTCCCTTGGAGGTTCCCTCATCATTTTTTGGTTCGTTTGGATTCATTTTTGATCCCACGAGTATGAGGGAAATAAACGGTCAACACCCGCGGCGCTCCCTGCACGGGTGCAAGGCTGTATTACTCTGAGATTTCGCCCGGTTTCTCAGAGGCTCCGTTGCTGACACCTGGTAGGCCAGGTGCCACCCACCTCCTCGGCACGGATGCTCACACGTTGAGGATAGGCTTTGTGTTGATATGTAAGTGTAGGTGCATGTGTGTGTATGTGTGTGTGTGTGCATGTGTAAGTGTCACCCTAGCCTTTTTCCGGGCTTGGGACCGGTCATTACAGCTGTGTATAGTGCTTGTGTACAAGTTGTGCCTTCCCGAGAAGCCCCCAACCAGCTGCACTGAGCAGGGTTAACACATAAACCTTCACGTACATTCTTTGTTTGACGACGCTGCCTACGCTAACGTCAGAATCCATTGTTAGAAGATAGCGATAACCTTCATCAGATTAAAAGACGATCGATTTTTAGAACATTCGGCAAATTCCTTACCTAACAGTGATGCGACTTTGTCACCTATAACGCATCGTTTTAAAATAATACTTTGTAAAGAAGAATACAGACTTCTAAATTGATATTATTATCTTGTTATTTTAGTTTTAATTGATTAATCAACTTTTGACTTAATTATAATTTTACAATTAATATTTTATTTTTCCTTTATTTTCTCCGCTTGGCAAAAAAAGATTTGAGAATACTTCTTTATTTTATTTTTGAGTTAAAAAATACGTTTTCATAAAACTTACTTATTTTCTTTATTTACGAATTAAATGTTTATTTTTATTTCTTAGAATCAAACATTTATTTTTGTGTTATCTTCTATTTAAATCAATTAAGGCTGAACTAAGTTCCGTAGAACATAACCTTTAATTGTAAAATAATTATTTAGGTATTAAATAACGTTGGATTCCATCTTCCTGTTTTAAAAACTAATTAAAAAACATTGTGTGAAAAAACATATCCAGTGTCATTAAACAACAACTAGTTTCATCACAAGTGATAAGTAAAAATCAATAACTTTTCAAGGCTCTGCATTTTAACTCTATAGAAGAAGAACCAATAATTTACCTAACTGTTACTGAGAAAAAACTCTAATTAGTTTATTAGCTGCAATTGGTTATTATTAAAAAGTATCATAATAGTTTAATTTCATTAAAAGCTTTGTAAATAAAATATTTAGTTACCATTATTAACTTTTGTAAAAGGTATACGGGACGCCGTACGACCTATACCTAAATTTTTAGAAAATACACAGTACACACATATAGGTCGACCCCGATAAAAATACCAACAAAGGCCTAAGCTAAAATAAAAATATCGCGGACTTGTTAATTTAATTTAAAATCAATTTCAATAGAACTTTTATTTATTCAAAATTTTAATATTCGTTTACACAGACAAATATGTAAATAAAAAATCTCCAGTAATTTCCATAAATAATAAATTCCCGCTTAACAAACTTCCTGTTAAGCTTAAAATAGCCACTATCAATTTAAATAAATAAATAAAGCCCACCGTGTTAAATATTTCCTGCTTTAAACGATTCCAATACAAAAATTATCTGTACAGTTATACATCCTTCAAAAATATGTCTACTCCCTTTTCTATTATCAAGTCCGTGTCAAATAAGGCGGGTGGTCATACAGACTCTCCGGGTGGATATAGAGGGTCCTTTGCGTCGGTTCTAACCAGCGCGAGTTACGGCACGGCACCTCAAGCGCATAACCCTGATGATTACAACAAACAAGACGAAACATCTTCAATAACTTTCGGCTCTGTAAAGCATTTAATTAACTTATTCGAATCAACTAGTATTCCAAATTTATCTTTGCAAAATTCCACACCACATACTATACATAAAAACATTAAATTTAATACTAACCTTAGTAATATAAGTAATATAAGATCTAATGTACACGTGGGAGCAGGCTCGTCAACTGGGTTGCCACTCAATCAAATATTGTCGAAACCGAATAAGAATCTTCCGGGAGAGCATAATATTTCAAATTTATTGACCTCGACCGGGACTAGCAGGGACGGTAGTCGGGAACAGGACTTACTAAAGTCGCACGTACGCTCAGAAAATCCTGAAAAGGAAACTCTGAACAAAGAAAAGTCTCTAGAACAAGTTAAATAAGTTCTTTTAAAATATAACGAAATAATGGCGAAAGCGCAACCGATAAAAACCCGGCTATCACGTGACGACGAGCGAAACCAGTTCGGACGACATAACACATTATGCTCTTGTCGGCTAAACAATAATTTGCAGAATGATTTATTTTGTGACATTTATTTAGTAGAACTTCTTTCATTGGACGGGTTTCGTAATTGTTGGTTAATATCTTATCTACGGTTTTCTTCAACAACGTTTTTTAGTGTTCTACATTTACGTCTTCTAGTAGGATGTAACAAATTTTCATTGACTGTTGTTTTTCGGCAATATTTCTTCTTTCAAGTCCTTAGGGTGTCCCGATAGTACTATTTGTTTTAAGAGCAGTCACAATGTAAATTGAGTAGAAATATCTTGCTCTAGGTTCCTTATTAAGGGATCGTCGTTTGCTGAAAGTTTTAATTTAGTTAAAAATCTGACTGAATTCCGTAAAATTCTTCATTGCTGAACCTTTTACGAACTGTCTAGTAAATTGTTTTTTAAGGCCATCTTTGATTGTTTGCCAACGTGTGGTAACCTGTAAGGTAGGCTCCGAATCCAAAAACTGTTTTGCTCTATATCGTATTTCAAGCGAGCAACAGATATTTTTTGTTTATCTGTCCAATCAGTTAGTACTCCATTATCTTCTAGAATTTCTAAAAATTCATCTCTACTGGTGGTTCCATCGTAAGTTGGTATTGAGTATATTCTAATTACTATACTGCGTCTAGGAGCGTCAGTTGTAACATAGGTTTCACTGTGTTCAGTAGGCTCAGTCATCTTGAACTTATTTATGTTTTATTTTCTTTTAACAAGGGATGAGAAATTACATACACAAATCCTACATCTGTGGCACTATTGTTATTTTTTTCTAAAGGAGGTTCAAATTAGACCCCACACCTGACACCGTTTGTAGCTGCCCAAACATTTTTCCCCTTTGTACTTATAATTTTCGGCCTTTTCTTCTCCTGGGCTGCTACTAGTTATCTTATTTTGTAAAGACTGGATTCTGCACTAAACACTTGCTTAATTCTACTTGTAAAATATTTGTACGGTTATTAGAAGCTATTTATCTTGAAAGGGCGCATAATTCATGTTTCCAAAAAAATAATTATTTAATTATTTAATACCCTAATATGCAAACTCGAACATTTAAAACAACACGATTTATTTTCTTTGCTAAAGAGCCACCTTTTCCAAAGGACATTCATTATTAATTTATACGATAATTTATAATTTAATAATTGTGGGCTCACTTATTTCTCTGCTTTAATATTCTTTACAATTTGTCGAAGCAGTGAAAATATTTCCGCTACATCCTACTTCCCGAATTAATTCGACTACTGTTTCAAAGTAACGACTTTATTTTAACTTTAAAAAAGACTGACGTTTACTTTCTAACGACCGATGTCTTAACATTTGACTTTCGGCAGACAACTCTGGGTTTAATAAAAACTAATCACCGACGATTTAATTTTTAACTCTCGATTATTACCATCCGCCGACTACTCATTTTACAACTAGCTCACGTTTAATTAACAACTCGATTAATATTAACAGTCGCAGAAAATCCAAATCCTTTCTATTGACGTAATATTTTTCCTTCTACTCTCGCAATCTCTGACACCTGCAGGAATTTGTTAACGTTAAAAGGTATTTTAAAATTTTAATTGCTCTGCTCTACTTAAGATACTAATGGATTCGAGGAAAATGTGTAAACAAGTTCTTCAGGTATTTTCAAATATATAAAATTTTAAAATTCAGAAACTTACGAATTCTTAAAAGAAAATATTTTTAAAACTTATTATGAAAATTTTCTGAGGATCGTTTCACTACAGAATAATAAGACCACTCTCCTGTGGGTACCGGGACACACCGGGATAGAGGGGAAGGACATAGTAGACGAGCTCGCGAGAAATGGGACAGAGAGATCATTTCTGGGGCCCGAACCTTTCTGTGAAATCAGTAGTAGTGCTGAAACTGAAAAAATAGGAAGAGAGCAGAATATCCAATTACTGGACGGATCTGTAAGGCATGAAACAAGCGAGACTACTTCTTGGGAATTACGACCAGAAGAGATTCAAGGAATGCATAAGCCTAAGGAAAATCCAATTTAGAGTTCTGACGGGAATCTTGATGGGTATTGCCACTTGAAGGGACACCTCAAGAAACTTGGATTGGCAGAGAAAGAAGAGTGCAGATTTTGCAAGGAGGAGGACGAAACCTCTATCCACATCTTTTCAGAGTGCAGCGCTTAGAAAACCTTAGAAGTGGAAGCTACCAACTTTAAAGCCGTTCAATAGCCTAATGTTCCCGAGGAAGATAGGGCTGGAGGAATTACTCTAGTCGAAAAGGTATCCCTAACGACTTGGCAGCAGAAGGGGAACACAATAGGTCACAATTAGGTCACAGTGCATCGATCCCCATTGGTACATATATACATCAGTACACGATTTCGGAAATTAAGTGTGCGAAATGAAAGAACGATGATTGTATTACATTAAAGCCAAATAACAAATTTTCGATTGTCACCAATTTTAAGTTATAGTCTTCTTATTTTGTCTTTTTTTCAATTGGGAACTAATAAAAAAACTATTAAACGTTCCAACAACTGGCACTTTCTTTATTACGAAACTCTATACTTAGTTATTGAAACGTTTACAACACCGAGTAAAAAATACAATACGAAAATTGCTAATAATTTAAATAACAATTTATAAATTATTTAAAAAGATAGAATCACCCCCTGTATGTACTGTTGAGGAAACCAAAACTTCCAAATGAATAGCTTTAGCGAAACAAAATGCAACGTAACCTTTTAAAGGTTTTAGCACATTAATGATTGTTCATCAAAAGTGGAAAAAATCCAGCCAAATCTATACAAGAGAACAGACCTTGATTTGAGAAATTCAGAAAGCTGGTAGTTAGATTTGTAGGGATTATATTATTTTGGGTTGTATAGAATACATTTATAAATTTCACTTGTGGGTAAAAAAATCTTGTTGAAGTAACAAAGGTTTTAAATCCTAGATGAAAATTCATAGAGTGAGTATATTCGATAATTAATTCTTTTATTCTATATAGTTTTGTCAGAAGAATAGGTATATTATATCCATGGAAAGTCGAGATTTTTTTAGCCTACCACCATTCGAACGACCAAACTTTCGAAATTGTTTTTATAGTAAATTATTTCAGGAAACACATCTCATTGAGCACGTTAGACTAACCTTTAACTTTTTGATCTTGGAATGGAAATAAATCAAAATGTGTATGCGATAACGTGTTCTATTTTAGATAATGAAGAAAATCGATATAGCAAAACAATAAAATTATAGGAAGGAAGCGAAACGTTCAAAATTGTTTGTTGTTCCTGTTTAGAGTTCCTTTAATTACTTTGACATGCTAAATAAAGCTGTGTCGTTCAGAGATCTCGACTCCGAGATAAAAACTCTGAACCTCATCACAAGATAGAAATTTTCAAAAATTGATATGGAATTTCATCGTCATACTCCGTTTGATTATGCTTGGAAGGAACATGGCACCAAGACGAAATAGCTACGGTTTCTTGAATGTGACTTACTCGATTGGCTATGACGGTCTTCCAGTTATGAGGAAAGGAAGATAACCAAGCAAGTATGGATATTATATAAATATGTATGGCGCCAGAAATAATAAGATCGGCAGAACTGCCCTTAACAGATGCGATTAGATTTGCTACCAAAACTATTTCCTAAGGTCTTGCTATTGATATAGTTTTTAATTGCGAAACTCGATATTTAGCATAAATCAGCAAACTTGCGCATTTCAGCTTTAAATTTCGAAAATATTGTTGGTCAGAAATTCATCTTAAGAAATTTTATAATCCCATAAACGTTGCGAAAACATTTTGCGAGTAACAAACAAGAAGCAAATCCAAGCTTATCAATAATTTTACTAATCTCGGACAAAATATTTGGTTTAATGCAGAAACGTTTCGTGGGGACGTGGGAATAGAAAAACATGTCTAAGTTAAAGTCTGTCATCAGATATAATACGTTAATAAAAGAAGGACCATCATCAAAACCAAAAGACTTTTGGATGTCTAAAGAAAATATTTGACATAATAGGGCTGGATCGTTGCTTGTCCATTTTCTTTCCTAAGTTCAGTGAGCTCAAACTGATGTAACACGGTCGATTCCCCTTCGTAATTACTAATTAATCCATAGTGTATATAAAATTGGTGATAAGTAACGTGAGCTTGGAAAAAGAGGAGAATGTATAATGTCAACTATGGCGAAGATTAAACCCCATAAACATGTTTTAGCGTTAGTGAAACTGAAAGTCTGGTTGAGATATGTCGATCACCGTAAATTATTCCTTGGCACATCTTAAATTCATTCAACCACCAATAAAGTTTACCATGAATAAAGATTAGTTGCCCTTCTTAGATATTATGGTCAATCATCCAAATTAAATTATTAAATCTTACAGGAAAGCTGGATACACTGCACAATAGTTCAATCATTCTATTGTAACCAAAAGCAAATCTTATAATTACACTATATATATATATATATATATATATATATATATATATATATATATAAATTATATATAAATTAATAAATAAATGGATAAGTTTTTGTCCGTGTAATTTAAAATAAAATAGAATAAAAGATTGGCGAAGCGGACGTGAAAATTTGTCAATCTACATGATTCTCGTGTTAAAAAGTGCGGAGGCCAAAGGATACAGCGCGTTTCGTGTACTCGATTTTACGTATTTCTGTTTTAATTCACCGTCGCGCCACCATATGGCGGTTCTTTTACAAACTTTGTTAATCTGTATGGTTCTTGTGTTATCAAGTGGACCATCGAGATGTCGCCTTTGTCGTCTTGTTTGCTGTTTTTTGATTTTAATCTCAGCTTTATAGGATGCAAAGGCGAGATGATGGTTTGTACCGAATGCGGTGGCCTGACGAGTCCCATATTAGGACGAAACAGCGCTGTCGCCATCTGTCGGACCCGGAGTTTTTCCATATTTTGGAGCGCTCCGCACTTTTTAACACGAGAATCATGTAGATTGGCAAATTTTCACGTCCGCTTGGCCAATATTTTATTCTATTTTATTATATATATATATATATATATATATATATATATATATATATATATAGCAATGCACACTCACTTGAAAAAGAGACAGCAAATGTAACAAGAGAATGGTTATCTTTAACAATTAATAGACGATGTTATAACTAATCATTGGACACAGACCACTGGACAATAAGAAACACATTCCTTCTTCACAATATGGTTGATTAAGGGAGCTTTATACAAAATAAGACAAATTGCCAGCAGCAACAATATAGTGTGAAGACAGCCTACAAATTTGGAAATACACTTTAAACTCATTTAACAAAAACAAACCTAAAAGGGCAGATAAGAATGAATGTGTGGATGTCTCGACACTATATATAGCTAAAATTTTTTGTAAGCTTTTTACTATTGGCTAATATGGCTACATGGCTAATTTAATTAGTTTCTTCGCGAAAAACTTATGTTTTGTAACCTTAATTTTTTTTATTGCTCAATTTCATTATTATATTAATATATGAGACGTTTGACGTCAAAAACGGTAAATTATCTGGAAATTCAAGATTGTAAATTACAATAAAGGCCTGTATTATATATCTATAATTATCATTAAATCACTTATTGAAGATTTTAAGGACGAAAGTGATTTAATAGAGAACTTTTATGTGTCATTTATAAAACTTTGCCACATTCTAATATTATTCTCATTAGTTTAATGGTCTTGATTTTTTTGTCATTTCCATGTTAAAAATTTTCCACAGAAGTTTGATTGCTTTGTCTTATATTGTTCGTTTGACATTAAAAATTACACCCTAACAGCTGGATTCACTAACATGGTTTAAATTTAAAACCGCCCTAAAATAACGTTTGAGGTCTTAAACTGACAATCGCAAGAATAAGACAAGAAAATTTTAAACCCTAAAAAAAGCATAAAAAATCATTTTGTTTTATTACTGAATCGGCAAAAATGGAGAACTTTATTTGTTTTCGAGATACAACTATTTCTCCTAAATATTTCAAAGCTATATCGCAAGGTTCTTATCCTTAATATCCCTATATAAGCGTTTATTTGTTGACATATCTAATATAAATTATAACAATATCATAATCAAAACTAGTCCGCTATAAGATTTAAATTTCATGGCAACTAAATCGGGTTTAAATCTTAAATCTTCTTAGTGAATCTGGCTATAAAATTTTAAAACTGGTCTAAGTGGGAACTTTAAAAATAGAATATAAATTTCTACACATAGTGGTGTCGATTCATATCCATAACTTTATTTCATAAGGTAATTTTATTAGGATTTTAGAAACCATATACCCAGATTATGATTTTTACGGGTAAATAGAGAGCATAGCACAATAATTATTTTTTCTATGGAAGTTAACATTGAGTAACTAAAAAGCTTATTATAGCAATGTTTTCCTCAGGTGGCTCGGCAATTTTCACAAGTAACATCATGATTTATTCGCCAAAGTAAGATGACTAAAAAAATTTTTGTTTCTGTGTAATTATGATCGAGTTAAACTAAACTTCATTTTAATATCCAGAACCAGATAAGATGTTGTAAAAAGTCTTGAAGAAGTTGTTTGTGTACTATGAAAAGTTAAAGAATCTTGTAAATATCTTGCTTGAGTAGACATACTTCTAGAATTTTGTTCGGAACAATCAAACCCAACAAATCTATATAATGTTAACATTATAGTCAGTGAGATAAAAATGACCAATTTGTGTTATTATTTTATATCACTGTTGTAAGAAGGATATATAAAACATTTTCAATTATCAAGAAGAAGGGTGTGACCGTGTAGAGTTTCTGTCATCTTCACGTTTTATTCGTTTGGGAAATGGGTATTTTTCAAAGAGTAATTACTCAATATTATTAAAGCGTCGTGCCGGAATATTCATATTAAATCAGCAAAAAGGTATTTACAGTTGTTGCAAATAGAACTATTACAAATCAGAGTATCATAGTGAGATGAAATTGTCAAAACCTTTAGAATTTATATTTTTACCCGATGCGATATATCTGTAACAGTTTTATTTTAAAAAGTCGCATTAGATAGAGTACTTTATCAGTTGACAATAAATGTTACGCAAACATAGAAATATCCTATATCAGCTATTTAAATATAACCTTCGATACCTAAAGTAGAGAAAAAAAAATAACATTATTCATAAAAATCACATGTGTACAAGTTACATTCCCGTGAGAATAGTCTATGTTGCAATGTTGTGCAATCTTGCATAAACAGTTCTCAGATTTTTTAAAAATAGAATATAAATTTCTACACATAGTGGTGTCGATTCATATCCATAACTTTATTTCATAAGGTAATTTTATTAGGATTTTAGAAACCATATACCCAGATTATGATTTTTACGGGTAAATAGAGAGCATAGCACAATAATTATTTTTTCTATGGAAGTTAACATTGAGTAACTAAAAAGCTTATTATAGCAATGTTTTCCTCAGGTGGCTCGGCAATTTTCACAAGTAACATCATGATTTATTCGCCAAAGTAAGATGACTAAAAAAATTTTTGTTTCTGTGTAATTATGATCGAGTTAAACTAAACTTCATTTTAATATCCAGAACCAGATAAGATGTTGTAAAAAGTCTTGAAGAAGTTGTTTGTGTACTATGAAAAGTTAAAGAATCTTGTAAATATCTTGCTTGAGTAGACATACTTCTAGAATTTTGTTCGGAACAATCAAACCCAACAAATCTATATAATGTTAACATTATAGTCAGTGAGATAAAAATGACCAATTTGTGTTATTATTTTATATCACTGTTGTAAGAAGGATATATAAAACATTTTCAATTATCAAGAAGAAGGGTGTGACCGTGTAGAGTTTCTGTCATCTTCACGTTTTATTCGTTTGGGAAATGGGTATTTTTCAAAGAGTAATTACTCAATATTATTAAAGCGTCGTGCCGGAATATTCATATTAAATCAGCAAAAAGGTATTTACAGTTGTTGCAAATAGAACTATTACAAATCAGAGTATCATAGTGAGATGAAATTGTCAAAACCTTTAGAATTTATATTTTTACCCGATGCGATATATCTGTAACAGTTTTATTTTAAAAAGTCGCATTAGATAGAGTACTTTATCAGTTGACAATAAATGTTACGCAAACATAGAAATATCCTATATCAGCTATTTAAATATAACCTTCGATACCTAAAGTAGAGAAAAAAAAATAACATTATTCATAAAAATCACATGTGTACAAGTTACATTCCCGTGAGAATAGTCTATGTTGCAATGTTGTGCAATCTTGCATAAACAGTTCTCAGATTTTTAAAGCGTCTCTTCCCTTGCAAATTCAGCAGTTTTAAATTTATAAATATACCCTGCATATATAACGATAGTCAGTTATACAGCTTACATCTCACATAAGTAATAAAGTTGTTTTTTAAAAAAATAACATCAACCCCGTGTTGAAACGTGGCGCAGTCGGTAGGATTCACTAGGTGTCTCATCGAAGGAAAATCGAAGAAAAGTATTTGTCTCAACAATTAACTAGTGAACGAATTAAAAAAACAACCTGAGAAGGAAAATAATCTATCCATCAGTTAGTGTCAACCTCAAGTTACAGTGTGTGTGCAAGTGTGTGGCTCACCGACCAGGGAGAAGACGAAGTTCTACGTCCTATTGGTGCGAGAAGAGAGGAACAAGCATCGTCCTACTTCTCATAAATAGACTCCATGGAACAGACAAGCATCGCTCATCCTATTGGAACTTAGATTACGAAGACAAGAAAGAAATTGAAGAATCCAGAAATCAAATGAAACCAGCAATCATCACCCTCATCGGAATTACACTGTAAATGCAATCCATTCATTCCTTCCATAAATCCGATTGAAATATTGAGAAATTAACGAATTGTTTGATTGTTATCACTCACTAATAAGCCGAATAGTCAAATAATTGAAATACTGTTTGATTGTTTTATCGAACATATTGCTTAATCGACAAATTGTTTAATTGTTATATTAAATGTCGAAATATTTAACCACAGACTTTAGAAATCTTTTAATTTTAGGAATATCAGTAATAGTAATAATTACACAATGGCAAACCCAGACTATCAATTGATAAGATTCCAAGCAGACAACATCCCTCTGTTTGATGGTAATTCTAAGCAAATAAATAGGTTTATCAGTGCTTGCGATAACTTTTACAAAAATCAGACAGACGCTAATGCGCCTATAAATGTTTGTCTGTTTGATACGATATTGAGCAAACTTGTAGGTAGAGCAGCCGATCTAACTGCTTCACGTATAGAACTAACCTTGTGGCCTTTAGTTATAGATGCGATCATTAATGCCTTCGTGGATCAAAGATCAATAGATTGCATAGTTCAGGACATAATCACCCTTAAACCGGAAAAGAATGGAACACCTCATCAATTTGGCTACAAGACGCAAGAAGTATTGGTAATTTAGTCCTAAAAACATTCATAAACGGCTTAAACTACCACATGCAACTAGTAGTCAGGTTAAAAAATCCACAGACCTTAGAACAAACCATGAATTTTACGTCCGAGAAAGAAAATTTTCTCTACTATAAAAATCGTAGCAATTCTTTAAATAAAACGACTATAAATCCTAACACGGCAAATAAACCAAAATCCAATAATTCACAGTATTCTGCTTATACACCTAGACCGCATTATCGTGTTAATGCACAATCTCTAAAACACCTATTATTTTCAGTGGCGTTACAACACCCCAAACAAAATAATTCCGGACAACAACCAAATTTTAATTCGCGACCAAACATTAACCACAAAATGTACCAAAACCCTCGACTTCGGGAATTTCACGTTTTACTTCATATCGATAACCTTAACCAATGCACACGTCCTCAAGGAATACAACAAACTCGACAAAATAAACCAAAATGGATAGCAGAAGAGCTATTTAACCAACCAGTTGAAACCGCGAATAATGTCGCAAGTACCCCTATAAATAATGACAAAATAAATCATCCACAATATAATGAAAATGCTTCTGTATGAAACTACTATTACGACGAAGAAAACCTATACGAAAATCAAAATTATTTTAATGACGAAAATTCAAATGAAAATCAAAATTATCATGAATTTGAAAACCAGAATAATTACTGCGACGGAAATTTTCCAGAAAGTTTCCCGCTCAACAGCCCACCTCAGTATACTTACATAACCATACCAATGTCAATTTACCAACCGTCTATTCCCGAAGTAAATGCGAAATTTCTCATAGATACAGGTAGCAGCAAAAGCTTTATTAAACTCGACCTTGTTTATTCAAATTACCCGAATTCCATATTTTAAGAAACGTTTACCCTTCTTTTAGAGTCGCAGAAAACCATAAATTCTATTTCTTCATCTTTTCACCTAGATTTGACAGACTTTTAGGCGTTGATTTTCTAGAAGTTACTAAAGCAATGATAAATTTCGAAAATCATATCTTAAAAACACGAAATATTACTTTACCTATACATTATCAGAATAAACCCGAGGAAACTTTACACAATTTTGAAATAACTGAATTAATAATACCATCACGGACTTGTCAAAAAGTCAAAATACCAGTTAATCAATCGAATGGTATTGGCATTTTAAAATATACGAATTTCGGAGAAGCTGAAATGCCGGAAGCCTTAGTACAAATTAATTATTCATTTGCAACAACCCTCGTAATAAATACGCGCGATAGCCCAGTAAAAATTACGTTCAACGAACCTTTAGATATTGAGATCCTGAATGAAAATGAAATTAATTTTATCGAAAAAATAGAAACAGACACGTAAATTAACGAGTATATCGACGACTTACAAAAGCAAAACTTAAAAAACTGTAATAAAAAAGAATATTTGACGATTAGAAAGCTTTGTTATGAATATCGAGACATCTTGTATACGGACGGTGGCTCTTTTACTTTTACTAATCAAATTAAACATAAAATCAATCTGACAGACGAAACGCCGATTTTTACTAAACCATACAGGTACCCAGAAGTTCATAAGCAGGAAGTAAAAACAGAAATCAACGAAATGCTTGAAGACTGCATTATTCAAAACTCAAATTCGCTATGGAGTAGCCCAATATGGGTAGAATCAAAAAAATTAGACGCGAGCGGATAGCGCAAGTGTAGAATTGTAGTTGATTATAGAAAATTGAATTTAAAATCTATTGATGACAAATTTCCCTTAACTCACAAATCGGATATTCTTGATAAGCTAGGTTAAGCACAATATTTCTCGACCCTAGATCTTGCGACAGGTTTTCATCAAACAGAAATGGAACGGGCCGATATTCCCAAGACAGCCTTTTCAACAGACGCAGGTCACTATGAATTTAAAAGAATGCCCTTTGGACTCAAAAATGCCCCTGCAAACTTCCAAAAAGTCACGAATAATGTTTTTCGCGGTCTTCAAAATGAAATATGCGTTTATCTTGACGATATAATTATATTCTCTACATCACTCCAGGAACACATTGACAGACTAGGGAAAGTTTTCAATCGATTAAGAGAAGTAAACTTCAACATACAACTATATAAATCAGAATTTTTACATAAAGAAGTTGCCTACTTAAGACACAAAATTACAAATTAAGGTGTTAAACCAAACCCTCATAAAGTAGATGCAGTAAAAAATTTTCCTATTCCCAAAACTCAAATAGAAATGAAATCCTGTTTAGGACTAGCCGGTTATTACCAAAGATTCATCAAAGACTTTGCAAAAATTACTAAACCCTTAACGCGACGTTTAAAAAGTGCGCAAAAGTCGAACATTCGCCTACATTTATTCAGTCTTTTAATAATTTAAGAGATCTATTAATAAACTCCCCAATTTTAAAATGTCCAGATTTCGAAAAACCTTTTGTCCTTACAACCGATGCCTTAAATGTAGCCCTTGGCGCTATTTTATCACAAGGAAATCCAGAATCCTACTGCTTTCGCATCACGAATGTTAAACGAAATAGAACAAAAATATCCTACTATAGAAAAAGAACTTTTAGGGATAGTTTGGCCATGTAAATACTTCAGACCATACCTTTTTGGACGGAAATTTAAAATATATACGGATCACCGAACCAATTCAAACTTGATAAGATGGCGACTTAAACTTGAAGAGTACGACTATGAAATAATTTACAAGAAAGGAAAACAGAATTCAAACGCTGACGCACTTAGTCAAATATCATTAAACGCGTTAGAATCGGAATCGGTTTTGAATAACCCAGGCAGTATTAGTCAAGAAATCGACAAATTCTTTGACGAAAGCTTTAGTCTATTCAATCCCGATAATTTAGATTCAGACGACGCGAGTCGAAACATTAACCAAACCTATGAATAATCAACCGAACCAGTAAAAAACCAAAAACCCAAAATTAAAATCCTTCAAAACATTCAGATAAGACCCCCAAATAATTTCAAAGAAACTAATACAGTACACAGTACTAATGCGGCATAAAACTACTCTAACATGACCTTATTAGACGAATTAATCGATAATAAACCTCACCAGTTTATAATTAAAAAATCCCCCTATGATACCTATATCAAAACAGAACGCGAAAATTTTGACGGAAACCAAATTATTCACGCAACGCTACTGATAATCAGTCAGTAATAAATAAATTTCTAAAATAATTTTTAACAAATAAGACTACACATATTTATTTCTTCTCAAAAGAACTAACGCCGTGTTTTCTACAATATATGAATAATCTTTTCAAAAATCTAAAATTAATAGAGTGTACGAAAATTATTAATAATGTTCCACCCGATGAACGAGAACTAATGATAAAATATAGACACGAAGGTAAGACAAACCATCGCGGAATCGAAGAAACCCGTAACTTTCTAAAACAAAATTACTATTGGAAATCATTAAAATTTGATATTGTAAAATATATTAATAATTACGAAATTTGCCAAAGAGCAAAAGATAACAGAAAACCACCGGATCAACCCTTAATATTATCGGAAACACCGAGCAAACCCTTTGAAATAGTACATATAGACACATTAATTATCGGTAAACAAAAATTTCTTGCTATTATAGATAAATTTTCAAAATATGCACAAGCATTACCCTATGACGGAAACGCTATATCTTGTTGCGAACAACTAATAAAATATTTTTGATTTTTACGTATTCCAAAGCAAATACTCTCTGAAAATTGATCAGAATTTAAAAATGTAACGGTCAACGGATTACTAAAATCACATAATATAAAAATATATTTCACTAAACTCTATCACCATGAATCGAATGTCCCAATAGAAAGACTCCACTCTACATTGATTGAACATATTAGAATTCTAAAAGAATCAGACCCCAGCGCAAATATTATTAATCTCATGCCTTACGAAATTATTGCATATAATAATACAATACATTCAAGTACGAATTTTGCACCTTACGAACTTGTCTTAGGACACACGGATTCCCGAGATCCTATGAATCTAGTACCATCCCACGTATTTACTGAATCTAGCTAATCATAAAAATAACACCAAAATTACTCAGGCCTCTAAAAAAATGAAACAGAAAATTATTGACAAAATTAATGAAAATAAAAAAATCGATAGATTTAGTTATAGGTTCCGAAGTCTACAAAAAATCCAGTGATAGGCTGAGTAAAATAAAAAAAATAAATTCTCCGGACCTTTCGCCTTACCGAACATATTGGAAAATAATAGAATCGAAATCGAAAACCCAAAAACAAAAATGAAAGAAATTATTCACATAAATAGAAACTAAAATAGTATCCATTCTTCCAGATGGAGCTGAACCAACGCAAACGCCGTAAAATTCAACAACCTGAACGATCGCCCAGGGATACTACCCCATGGGCTAGGAACGGTACAAATCAAATCTAATCATTGGACCTTCATTCCAAAAATTAATATTGCCCCTTTAATCACGAAATTTGAAACTTTAAAAAATCATGCGAAAAATGTAATCACTGATATCCAAAACAATACAAATTATAACGAAACGTACTTTAACTCACTTATCTCCTTAAGGACATTCGAACAAAGAATAGAAAATTTAATTGAACAAATAATTCTTTTAAATATACTCACAGAAATAAAAGAGGCCTATTTAACCCATTAGGAACATTTTTGAAAAGTATTACGGGAAATGTAGACCACAACGACGCGGAACAAATTAATGCAAAAATCAAAAATTTACAAGAAAACCAAAATAAATTGAAAATAAGCGTCAGTAACCAAATAACAATTTTAGATTCTACAATCGGCAAATTCGAAACGATGGTAGCCAATATTACGCATAATGAGTTAATGTGAAAATCGCATATCTTACAAACAGAGGCAATAATAAGGAAAGTTGAACTACAGCAAGTTAAGTTTGAACAATATTATTTAATATGCAATGTAATAAATCAAATTACGTTGCTATATCAATCCATTACGATATTCTTGAAAAAATTGAAGTCTCGATAACTTTCGCGAAAATTAATGTCCTTCATAATTCCATTATTAAACCGGAAGAGTTACTAAAAGAAATACAAAAAATAAATAACTATCTAAGCACAGATAAACTACCAAAATTTATGAAATCTTGAAAAAATCTTAACAATTAAAAGTTTTCTAGAGGAGAAGACAACATAATTTTTATATTTGAACTCCCACTTGTCGAAGAAAAAATATATCAATATTTTACTGTATTGTTCCCAGTACTAATCGCTAATAATAAATACATTTTTGTAAATATCCCCTACAAGCCATGTCTGGCACTGGCGCCGAAAAATACGCTTATATGGACCAAAGTTGTTCCTAAATCCAACTAGAGAGTTACCTTTGTAAAGAAGTCTACACGTCCCACATAGAAAATAACCCTTCCCGTGCTGTTCAACTAATTAAGCACGTATTCTTTTCGTGCCACCCCTTTGAAGTTCAGCTACACGAAATTCAAGTGACGAAAATCATTGATGGAAAATGGTTAATCACAGTATTTTAATTGGTACAGTAAGTTGCCGAAAAACAGAAAACAACGAACCCTTATTTGGATCCTATCTACTAGAATCCACAACCGAATGTAAAGATCGAATAAAATCAATAATATTCGAAACATATAAAACAAGCAAATTGGATTTCTCTAAAGTCAATCTACCAGTGTTGAACTGGAGCCTCATCAATCAGCAACAATCAATAATGTACGAGCCACCCACAATGGACCTTAATTTCATAAACCTCAAAGCTGCTAAGGATATCAAGGCCAAACTGAAGGAAGAAAAAAGAAGAATAGAAGAAATCAATGTGCCGATTTACACCGATAAATCTAGTATTTGGACAATATTGTTATGTATTATTATTGGAATTGTAATCATTTATTATAAATTTGTAAAAGAATCTAAGAATGCTCGAAGAAACTAGATAAGTCACGAACGAGATAAAAATGAAATATTTTGAAAAGATATACGCAGTATAAGTTTTCAACTTCAGCGCGGAGGAATTACATTCCCGTGAGAACAGTCCATGTTGCAATGTTGTTAATCTTGCATACGCAATTCTCAGATTCTTATATATTGTTTCCTCACCTAAATATTAAAATATAATTTTTTTAGTCCCACGCATCACATATTCCGGTTTTTATAACTATAAGTACCAAAAAGCAATAACTTAGCTATATCTGACACATCTTGGATAATTAATATGAAATACACAGTTTTACTTCTAACCTTTATTTATTTATAAATTAATATTAATTATAAAAATTAATGTCTTGAATGTTCTATAATCCAATCGTAGTAGGAGGGGACTCTAGCATAGACATTTGGTGTGAGAGCGCTTGTAAATCCACACGTGTTTGTAATAAATGAAGCAATACCTACTTGTTCACCATTTATCATTAGGGATGTTCCGGAGTCGCCCTAAAACGTTTTAAAATTGGTTATTAAAACATTAAGGCAATAAAAAATTGTTCATTCGTTGATCAAACTTAAGCAGACTCATATTAAATTATTTTTTCAAAATCTGGTCTAATGATACTGTTATATAGTATATTCTAGTCTTCAATACTAAAGCAAAATCGATATACATCAATTTATATTTTCTAGAACTATACATGGCTATATTTATAACCAAATTCCAAATACAAAATATTCAATTCCATTTTCGATTCCATTGATCAGTTTATAGTAACAGACTTTTTTATATTTTATTTTTTTTTTATTATTATTATTAATATATCAATATATGTGGAAGTGAACAATGCAAGATAATTTTTTTGTTATATATATGAGAAATTGGAGATTAGTTCGGCTTTTTTTCTGGAGGTGGAGCTTAATTATATACATATATACAAACAGCGACAATTTGTTTGTAAACGAGATTCGAAATTTGGCAATGTTGTATCTCGACATTCCGTCGCTTCTCAAAGTAACGTGTGATAGATAAGATGTTTCAAGACGGGAAGCCTGACGATCCGCGGGCCTAAAAATAATTGGGAAGCATGCAATTATTCGAAGTAAATTTCTATATTTAACCCCGACTACTCTTCTACTTTTACGGGCTTGACAGTTTTCGGCCATATTTGCTAGCATTTTTTAAGTATTTCACCGACTTTTTGATGCGCAATGAAAATATAGGCTTATAGAGTGATACTTCTAGTTTCAAAATGTTTTTACAAAATTAAAATCGGACTATTGATGACGCATCCAGGCGCGTTGAAAAATAGTGCACTAAAAATTTCAAATGGCAATTATGTGGAAACTAATGAACCGACAGCGCATAATTTCGACAGGCGTAAATTACATATAAATAACTATTATTTCACGAAGGGCCAGCAGTATAACCTGAAAAATGATGGAAATGTGAATTTTTGAAAAAAAGCTGAATTTTTCGTTTTTTTTTTGTTTTAGTCCTTTACTAATGATCTATATTTTTATTCTCTATAGTTCGTTTGTTCACACCATTGAGATTGCTCCACTAGTTTTGATTTCATAAACAAAAAAGAAAAAAAAACGCAATTTTTTGTTTTTAATTATGTATAACAAATTAATGGACCATAGTAAAGAGTGGAAAACATAATAACACTATGGATTGTTTTTAGTATAATGGCATAATCGGTATCTTAATAGTATTTTTGCCCCAGAATCACTTGTCTATTCCTCTGTCGATTGGCCTAAGTATTTGCTATTGTACATTGGCTATTCTATATGTAATAATAATTTCATTACCACTAAATAAGAAAGTTACAATAATTTTCTACATTCATATATTTGTTGAATCCATAAGCTCTAAGCAGCTTGTCTGGATGTCAAATAACAAACATTTACTTTCTAATACACTATCACAAAATAAAGCAATTAAAATTAAATTCAAATTAAAATTAATTAAAGAAACTAAACTTACACCTATTTAAAGAGAAACATCACATACTTACATATCAATCATATTCAAAGATATTAACACAAAAAACAATACCTAAAATTATCTCCATTTCCAATACTAATTTAATAAGGACACTGCATTAGCAATCTGATGTTGGTTTGTTTTTATCCACTCAGATATTCTCACACAAAAATAATATACATTTACAATAGATTTTTTTATTTCTAAAGGTAACAGATTAAATAACTTTGGACCGATATACATAATATGCCTCTGCGAAGCCGTATATAATGCCACAGGAAAGGTAAGGCCTCCATTGTGAACAGACCTGGTATGAACATTGTGCATAATCGGACTTTTATATTTATCACACTTCTTCATAAATTTTATAACATTTTTAAAATACAATTGTCTGATAGTTAAAAGGTCAGCTTGTTCAAATAACAAGTCTGATGGAAACCTCCTTGATTTATTTAAGAATATTTTTATTATATACTTGTGAGTAACAATTAACGGGTAAAGGATGCTACCACATGCACTGCCCCAAATATTCAAACCATATGCGAGGACTGATTCAATCAAAGCCTGGTAAGTCATTCGCAATAGTTTCAAAGACAGGAATTCTCTCAGTTGGTAGAATTTGTATATAGTCTTTCAAAGTTTTTTAGTGATATAGTTTACGTGAGCATCATATCTGAGATTTCGGTCAATGAACACCCCCAAGTATTTAACTTGTCCGTCGCTGCCACAGACTAAACACATCCTCACTGTTTCTCACGTATAACACATTCATAATTATGTACGAAAAGATTAAGACATAGAGTATTAACTCTATTATTTATAGAAAAGGCTCTGTGGACAGTTTTACTGACATTAATAGTCAGAAGATTCTGATCTATCCACAATCGTACCCTCGAAAAGTAATCCTCTGCTCTCTGTAATGTCTCCTGCCAAGATGTACCTTTAATTAAAATAACTGTATCATCGGCATAACAAATAAATTCACTATTTTCACTTGGAAGAACAGTAAAAAGATCATTTATATATAGAGAGAACAGGACAGGACCCAATACTGTACCTTGCGGTACCCCAAATTCCACATTACCTGTTTTACTTAGTGTTTCATTTATTCTTACTTTCTGTGTTCGATTAGTTATATATGACTCAAACAGGTCATACACGACACCTCGAATCCCAATTCTTTCAAGTTTACTCAGTAATTTCTGGTGCGCCACAGTGTCAAATGCACGAGCCAAATCAACAAATATCCCCAGTGTCTTGAATTTTGTATTAAACCCACAAATTACATAATCGGTTACATGCAATATTGCATCTTCCGTGCCTACTCCCGACCGAAATACATACTGAGAAACAGACAAAATTTTATTTTCTTTCAAAAAATCATCCAAACTGAGTTTAATGTACTTCTCAAAAAGTCGGCTTATCGAACTAATCATCGTAATAGGTCGATAGTTTTCCTTATTTAATTTATCCCCCGATTTATAAATTGGAACGATAACAGCCTTCTTTAAAATGGCGGGATATCTTCCTTTTTCAAATATCAAATTTATTAAATGTAAAAGAGGCTTTATAAGGCAAATATGATTATCTTTCAATATTTTAGGAGAGATATTGTCATTACCAGCTGCCGCTTTAGTGTTTAAAGAATTTATTACGGTAATTAGCTCACTCTCAGCTATGGGATTCAAAAACATGGAATGCGAAATACGTTTACTAAAGAAGTTGTAATTGTTTGTTCTGATCTTTCCCGCCAAGTCCTCTTATCTGATCTTATAAGATTACATATTATAATTTTGAGTTTGAAAACTGTTTTTATATCATATACATATAAAAGGAAAATTACTTACATTGCATACACCACCAACTGTTGCCGTAAAGCATACATGATGGAAATTATCAAATCTTAATCCACATATGAAGTTGGTAAGTGTAGTAATATCTAGTTTTTGTAGATTTGCGGGAATAGGTCCATCTTGCTAAAAAGAATATCGATATATTTTAATACTAATATAAACTAGGAAGCTTTATGATTTATGCTGTGGCATCACAGATCAGTGGCGGATTAAACCTATTGGGGTCCCGGGACTATTTAGTAGCAGGGGTTCCTTTAAGGCGAATGCTTCCATATACTTAAATCAAATCAAATAAATTATTATCTGTCAATTCCAATTAGATTCCATAAACTAAATGTTGACGCAGATTTTAAACCTTCGATTGTTCGGAAATTTTACTTATTCCGTATTTGTTTCCATGTTTTGAAACAATGATGCATGAGCAGACTTGTAGGTCTGGGGCTAAAGACCCCCCCCCCCCTCCTTATCCGGCAACGTCTTAGATACGACCAAATTATTTTTATAGGATCTTATAAAATTCGTTAACCCTTTTGGAAGTTAAAATTTACAACCTCCATAATACTTAATTTTATAGCTTATTTCACTTTTAAAGGAATATTAGAAGAATTGCTACCTTAGGACATTTCATTGTGATATTATCCATCATCCTTTCGTTTCTACTAATGTGCAAACCAAGCAATAATACTATTTTTTCGTTTTTCTTAAAAAGAATGCTTTTTATTTTGTGTTTCTTGCAAGATAGATTTGTGGTCAAACATTAAAAAGTTAAACAAAACTTTACATTATAAAATTTAATTTTTAATTAGACGTTTTTTTGCTAAAAACATATTTTTGAACAATTTTCTTTTAAAACTCCATTAATACAATCATATTTTGCTATAAGTTTAATGGGCAATTTAATAGATAACACCCTTACACTTACATAAAACTAAAATGAAAGGTATGGACAAATATTGGCCATTGACTATTATTTTTTGTATTAGTATAATACACTGTTTTAAGAGTAATCAGACTATTATAAAGTTGATCCCGAGAGAGAATACCCATGCGTCATTAATTTACGAACATATCAAAAACAGTTTTAAGATATGTGTGTATATATATATATATATATATATATATATATATATATATATATATATATATATATATATGTTGGAAATTTATATCATATAAAGAAGTATATATTTTATATTTAATTAATAGTAATTAACTATTTTTAGTTATATTTTGTATTTGATTATTTAATATGTTTATTGAGACAAATAATTTCTTGAAATAGCATCTTTATTAAATCTCCTAAACTTGGGAATTACATCAATATATATATATATATATATATATATATATATATATATATATATATATAAATATATAAATATATATATATATATATATATATATATATATATATAATTTGTTTATAAATAAAAAAAAGGATAAAAATCACAAGGTAATTCTTTTATTCTGAGTAAACAATTTGACATTTTGAGCAAGATAGAAAAAGAGACAACCGAGACAAACGAGTCATTTCATTGTATGATTAGAAACAAACATTCTTCCGTCTCTTCAGTCAAAAAATTATTTTATTGACAACTATCGTTCAGGTCTTATTGATATTGTATTTTTGAGAAATTTTGGGAATTTGAGAGCATTCCAAACAGAAGGTTATTTCATATAAAAGCTATTAGTTATTGTTTTATAATTTATTGCTGGGAAGTATGTATTATTCTTATTAAAAACCTATATCTAAACATACAAAATTTCTAACCTTCCAACCTATCGTTGGTATCTAAATATCCGATACTCTGTACGTCATTTTAAAACGGTTTTCGCACTATTTTAATCAAATGGTCAGATTTGCTCTTTTAAATAGTGCACAACAGCTTGTGCTTAATTTGTGTATTTCCAGTTGGAAAAGAAACGGTGCTCCTGTGGGATCTCTTTTATCTGTTGAAGAAGTCGAAAAAACAATTTTATTTTTGTGAATAACTATATTCAATTAGTCATCATTACTTCTAGAGAGTAACCAATCTATATGCTATTACAAAAAGGAAAGAAAATAATCCAGTTATTTCTCCTCTCAGAACAAATAGACCTCGTCGAAAAGAAAAAGTACAGATCTCCTCGAAGGAATCAAAATTGAATTTCGAAATACATGTTATAGAAGAAGCTAAATTTGAAGATAGCATCTTTAGTCTATATTTAATAATAATAATAATAGTATATTTACGGATCAAATAAATACAATCCATTTCAAAAATAAAAATACAAACACTATTTAAAACAGTCAGAATTAAAAAACTTACAAATCTAAACATCCATTAAAGTACTTCAAAGACAAGTATTGACAATATTAACTAATTTTTCAAGAACTGTAAAATTTTCAATTTAACGACATTAACTACAACAATAATAATAACAATAATAGTACATTAACGGATCAGCCAAATACAGAGATCTGGAGGTGCAAATCAGCAGACAGTGGGCAATGAACAGCGTCCACACGATTCCTATAATACTCTCAACAACTGGAGTGATACCAAAGAACCTCCTGCAGAACATCAAGGGACCGGGCCTTAGTGAACATCTGTATAAACCGATTCAGAAAGCGGTTCTCCTTGCAACCGCGCGAACCGTCCGAAAGTTTGTAGGAAGTGCAGAAGACCACGCCACCTAGGACCCGATAACATGGAAAGGGTCCCCACAGAGCTTCATACTTTTGGTGTCTTTGCATACCTGGTATGAGTGAATAATCCCTGGAGGGAGTGCGAAGCCGTTTGGCTTGTAAGTCTGTACATTAACGGATCAAACAAATACAGTCCATTTCAAAAATAAAAAATACAAACACTATTTAAAACAGAATCAGAATGAAGAAACTTACAAACCTAAGAATGCATTAAAGTTCCTCAAAAGACAACATTAACTAGTTTTTCAAGAATTGCAATATTTTCAATTTAAAGACATTAACTGGCAAATGATAAATATCAATGTCAGTAGAAACTGAATTCATTTCCCTACACATTCGAGAAATAGGACTGTTAATGCCATAATTCGTTCGGTAATATATCACTTCAAACAAATCGTGCGCTCTAAAAGCTCTTGGAGGAACCGATAATCCAATATTATTGAGTAGTTCGGGAGAATCAATACAAGAGTTAACAATCTTATAAAGTAGAACAAGGTCAAGATATATGCGCCTCACACACAATGGTAACAACCTCAAAGCATCGGCAGTATCATCATATACGGACCCCTCCTGCTGCATTCCCTGTTTAAAGGCAATGAAACTTAAAAACTTTCTTTGTACTCTTTCCACTTTTTCTTTGTATGTAAAATAATGTGGTGACCAAACTTGGGACGCATATTCCAAGACTGATCGAACTACAGAGCAGTATATCACTTTAAAACAGTCTACACTATTAAAATCCTTAAGCATTCTCTTCACAAACCCTAGCAACTTCAAACTTTTGTTTGTTATTATCAAGAAAGTAATCAAAAGTTATCCAATCCCTTTTACGATAAAAACTTATAATGGAGCATTTATTAATATTGAGGTGCATAAAATTTAATTTACACCATTCAGAGAATCGAGCTAGATTAACAGCCTTTATTTTTAGGAAAGCATGTTACCCTAAAAACCTTAAACACTGAACTCACCACCAAAGAGACTGTGTCTATGGGTATATCTTATTTAAGTATTTAGCTTAAACAGCTGAGATTTAAATACGAAAAAATTACAACAAAGGAATATTATTTGGAAGAACCACAATTGCTTTTGCAAGAGCTTGTATTCTTCGAAAAGATATCAAAAATCTCAATAGTTTTCATCCAAGAGAAGTAGTTTGTTTAGGCGAGACTTAATTTAGGCTAAGGGCAACAAAATATTTTCTTGGCGGAATAAAAATATTACAAGTTTACGCAGGCCTGAAGGATATAACAGTAAACGATTTGTTGTTGTTTATGTTGGCCCTGTTGTTCATGGAGCAAGTTTCCTGTTTGCCTCCAAATATTTGACTTTAGGTTATTATGGTGAAATGAACAGTGAAATTTTTACAAAATGGGTCAAAAATATGTTAATACCTAGTTTGGGAGAATCATCATTGATAGTTATAGGTAATGCTCCATATCATAGTGTTGTTACAGAGAAATAGCTATTCACATCATTTACAACAATTCAAATTATTTCAAGGCTGAAGGCAAATAATATAAATTAACCAAGCTTCAGTTTTTAGAAATGGCAAAATGAGTTAAGCCAATATGATCATGAGTTATTACAAGTTCCAACATGCCACTGCGACTTCAAAGCTATAGATTTGAAATTGGCAAATTCTAAATCATATAACCAATATGTTGGTAGAGATGGATTGAAGCTTTAAAACAGTGCAGTCTTAAAGTGTGGGAAAGGTGTGTCAAATACACTGAACAGTTACTAATGTTGCACCAAAGAACAATGTTTAATAGATATGGAAGTTGAACCTGTAATAATATTTCAGGCAGCAAATAACAGTGGTGATAGCAATTGAAATTATGCTGTATAAAATATGTTTTGGGTTTTTTTATGGATTCTTTTGAGGAATATTATTTAATTAGCAATTTTTTGAATATATATATATATATATATATATATATATATATATATATATATATATATATAATATCTAGCTCCGTTTATTAATGCAATAGACATGCTTTTCTGAACATACACATTGAATTGACTAATTAATTTTCATGAAGTTCGGGAACATATTATGGATCACGCACGAGTATTCTTATCCTGGAACAACTGTAACTAAAATTTAGCAATGTGTGATAATTTAATACTTGAGAAATATCTTACCCAAAGTCTTCCCCATCCTACAACTACACCACGGTGCTGCTGTGAAGAATCAAAATTCCTAGCCAGTCGAACTTCTTCCCAACGATTGTCGTGAGGAATGGGAGTTTGTAACTGTAAAGCAGTATAATTGTTATAATATTGATCTTAGAACTTGAAAGGTTTGCTTTGCAAGCATATTTTAAATTGTATTTTGATGTGCTTTTATTATTTAGGCGATATCTGTCATAATCTATAATAATCTGTATTTCCGCAGATAAATTATAAAATAGTGTCAAAATATTGATATATTTACTTTTAAGTATTATTTGGGATAACCCTTGTATTTATTTTTATGGTTGACGCCTCATAATATAATCCATTTTTAAATACCAATTATTTATTGTTAATATCAATTTCTGATTTGTAAAAAACATTACAAGGATCTTGTCTATTATAAATATCTTATAAACGACAAATAACAGATGATTGAGAATAAAACAAAAGTGATTTAGAACGATTTAGTTGTAGTTTATCTTGAGTTAAACCTTCAGTTAATTACACAGAATATACCGAGCATACTTGATTTTATCTTTTTTACTTAGTAAGATTTCTGAGGTGTTTAAATATTAAAGAAAATATTTTCAAATTTTTACGAAGCATCCGGCTATCCTTTATCATCTATAATAAATATGTTTGTGTATGTTCGTGCATTTTTTAAATTTATTTCTTATTTTCTTTTTCGTTAATAATTATTTTTGTTTTTCTTTTTCGTCTTCGATTCTTTGTTATCGGTAATGTGCAGTTAGTTATTATTTTTTGTAATATTTGTTAAGTTTTTATGTCTATAGGAATATTTTAATAATGATTTAAACTAAAATCAACTTTAAGTAGTGCGTGTTTAATTCAGTCATCACTTAATTTATTCTCATCTATATTTAAGATAATGTCTATTAATTTTAGATGATTAAATCCATATGTCAGTGTGAAAAATTTAATTTTTCAAAAATTAATAATCAGAAAATTCTTGAATTTCTATACATATATTTATAAAACAATAATAAACTTTTTTACTTGAGGCAATAAAACGTTTCTAAACTAAATAAGTCTTTTTAAATGTTTTTTAGACTACGTTTATAATTCTAAATATAAATTATATTAAACATGGTCTAATTAAATTAAAAAACTTTTGAAATATTGGTTTCTTAACAGGTAGTTTTTACAATTTCACAGGCTTAGTGTTCTAATGCTCAACCGAAATATGTCCATTTATAATTTATTTGTGAAAAACTCACATATGAGGCGTATTTTTTCAAGATGTAAAATTAGATGCAGCCATGATATAAAAATTAAGTTTTTTTGAATGTCAATATTTCAAAAATTATTTGCTTTTATTAGGTTATGCCGTGTTCCTTATAAAATTTGTATATGGAAGTCTATTTCATTTCATAAAAATAGCAATTATTCGCAACCCTTAAGACATGTTTATCAACTGATCTTCTTTGCTGTTCCAAATTAGAAATGAAATTGGTACCCCTTGTGGTAGTTTTCATATTTATATTTCACATTATAATAACCTAAATATTAAAGAACTTAGGTATGATTAGTATATTACCGTCTTGTTAAGAACACATTTTTTAATATTAAATTAGATATTATAGTTAAGTTAAAAAATATAATTACTCTAAGAACAGCAACATCATAATCAAGTCGTTGACGATTAAAAGGTCCACAAATAATTTCTTTGACTCTGACACTGCGCTCCTCCGTAGCACTAATAAGAACAGATCCATATTGGATGGAGTAGAAAACTGGATTGTCGGGCCTAAACATATTTAATAAATAATATAAAATTGACAATATATATATATATATATATATATATATATATATATATATATATATATATATATATATATATATATATATATTAGTATGTTTACTGGATATTTCATGCAATTTATAATTTTTATGAGTTCTATTTTGAGTTTCATTGTATTAATAATAATATTTTGTAATGCAAAAGCTGTCTGGCTAAGTATATGGGATAATAAATGTCTTTTATTAAAACACTTATACATTTTACATATTTCCAACATAAAACATCAAAAAAGCACTATCAATGAAGGCGAAATTTAGCTTAAATGCTATTTTACTACCTAACTGTCAGCGAAGTGATATTAAAATAACTACCTTATCCAAGCAAAATGCAAAACAATAACTAACTTTATGCCTGAAATTTGTCATAAAGCATATTAAAATTTAAATATGTATATATATATATATATATATATATATATATATACATATATATACATATATATATATATATATATATATATATATATATATATATATATATATATATATATGTATGTTATGTCGCATATTTTCACGGGTGTGATGTGTAATCGCAGGTTTTCGGGCATCCCGTGTATGTGCTGAGTCTCTCTCAGGACTGTAAGGCAGCTGACGTTTCGGTGAAATCTCATTCACCATTTTCAAAGCTCACTGTATGGCGTCTACGAGCGAACTGTTTTAGATTTTCTGGTAAAGTGTTATATGTGTGAAAAGCCTGATAAGCAAAACCCCTCCGAAACAAAGCCGTCACATGTCTTGGAATGGCCAGCAATTCTCTGTGGCGAGTATATACATCATGAATGTTATTACGGTGTACAGGTTTCATCCGATGGTATGAGGGGAAGGAGGTCAGCACAACCTTTCTCACAAAAATGGCAAAGTCTAATTTTCTAATATCGGCCATGTTCAACCAAACAAGAAGCTTAAACTGACGGGAAATATGGTCGTATTTCCTCAATCCATAAATAAAATGAACACATGAACTTTGAACTTTTTGAATAGTATTCTGTTCTCTCACATTTAAGAAGGGGCCGTATACATAATCGCAATCGTTAAAGTCAAATAACACTAACGATTCTGATAGGACCTTACCAAGCCTCTTTGAAAGAGCATGTCTGTTATTATATGAAAGTTTTAAATTAAAAAAGTTTTCTTTAATGTATTTACGCGTTTTCCACACTTCAGTTGGTTATCGATTATAATTCTAAGTGACTTGGCTATTTTAATATTTTTAATGGTAAAATTCAAACTTGCGTCTAATTTTTAAATCCTTGCACCTTCAAAAATCATTACCATGTACTTGTTGGGATTAAGGTGCCTTTTTGAAATCGACTAGATTTTATTTAACTCCTCATTCACAGCATGATGCTTATAAGCATAAAGGCTATGGTGTAATCTCAGCATAGGCGTTATACGTACAGGATTTAATAGAATTTAAGATATCTATGAACAAAAGAGACTTCGACCTTGGAGGACTCCAGACGTCGCCGGCCGCAATAATAAGGTCACATCACGCACCACAACCATCTGAGACCTTCCAACCAAATAATACCTTATAATTCGAAAACCTGTTGTGTCAAATGCCTTAGAAATATCAAGCAGTACCATAATGGACACCATCCCGAATCTAGATCCCCCCTCATGATGCCACCCAAGATGCTAGAAAATGTAGCTGAGGTGTTGTGTTCTTTCCTAAACCCTGGCAGATTTTCAGGAATAATCTATTAATCATTAATATAGTGATCTGTTTAATTATAAAAGATCCTTTCCAACACCTTGGACAACACCAGACTGATCGGACGAAGATTACCCTAGGACTCTGGTGTAGTATCTTTTGGAATAGGCTAAACCACAAACACCCTCCAAGCAAGGGGAAAATATCTGGTCTCCAAACATTCATTCACAATATGAGTCACACACATTATCATTAAATACAGAAACAAAATAATTATTGATTTCATCAGCATTAGAAATATATTAGGGTATAATGTTCTGTTTAGTGTATATGCATATCCGATAATGTGCTCCACATTTCCTTATTAAAATTTTCCGTTGTAATAATGTCAATATATCTTCTTTTGGCATTACGTACGAGATTTAGAGTACAATTTCTCATAGATCTATATGTACCACAATCTTGCAATGACCCACGCACCCGGAACCTCACTAGTTCAAGATATCTCAGGCTCATTGCAACTTTAATCCCCTCTGTGAATCAAGGAGCCTTAGGTTTTGTAACCCTTATGGTTCTCAATGTGGCGTATTTATTAAAAAAAGTTATATCATATTTGTCACTTTTATGTTTATGTTAGGCTCATCTATAATGTCGCCCCGAGGAAGCTGATTGGCAAAGCCATCAAAGCTGTAATTTCTAAAATCCCGATTTGTAGCGAACCTGTGACTTTTTATTCCAAGTTCACAGAAGGTTTATTAAAAAAAGCTATAAAAAGAGGTATATTTAAAGAAAGAGATAATGAAAGACAAGTAATATAACTATCGAAAAAAAGTGATACCCACCTGTCATCATCACAAACACAATGAGCAGCAGTCAAAATATGTTTGTCATTTAGGATAGTGCCTCCACAAATATGTCGCAAGTTGTATCTTAATGAAACCTAAAATACAAAATACCCGTTGAGATATTTGTACAAAAAAGTTGTATTAAAAATAAAAATTCTGTCATAAATTTTCCTGCAGCTTCTAACCAAAGTAATATAAAACTATTTTAGGCATCATCTATCACTTGTTTTACAAATCAATATTTATTTTTACATTTGCAGCATTTGTTTAATTAAGTGTTTCGCAGTTCATCAACGTGCTACTCACGACTTTATTTTGAAACACTAAAACATATTTTGGAATTTGTTTTTATTTAGTTTATATATGATGTTGTCATTTTTAATTGTACTGGTACTAAAGATAAGCAAAAAACGTATATAATACCTATCATAAAACTGTCATAATCTAACATATATTTGACATTCTGATATAAAAGATATGTTATTCATCTAAAAAAAATTGAATTCTGACGTATTATTTTTTTACGCTGGTGGGGAAAAACAAATATTTTTATTTTAGAAACAAGCAACAAAAATGGTTATTCATCTTTATGTCTGTTAGTTTAAAATACAGATACTCTTTAACCGACTTTTAAAAGAAGGAGGTTCTCAATTCGTCGACTATGTATTTTTTTTTACGTATGTACACCGATTACTCCAGAACGGCGGCACCGATTTGAATAAAATTTTTTACGTTATGTTCAGGAAGTTGCTGCAGTGGCCTCATTTTTTGGACGAAATTGGTGCTATAAAATCCAAGATGGCGCTTACAATATGGCGACCAAAAAATTAATTTTGTCCGATCTTCTCCAAAATTGATATGGGAGAATTTTCTCCAAAATTGGTGTCGGGGAGTTTTCGGGGTCGCACATAGCGAATCCAAAATATTTTTAAAAAATTCAATATAGCAGATCCAATATAGCGGACAAAAAAATCAATTTTATCCGATTTTCTCCAAAATTGGTATAGGAGAGTTTTCGGGATCGCACATAACAAACCTAAAATTATTTCTAAAAAATTCAATATGACGGTTCCAATATGGCGGACGAAAAAATCAATTTTGTCCGATTTTCTCCAAAATTGCTAAAGGGGAGTTTTTGGGGTCACACATAACGAATCTAAAATTATTTTTAAAAAATTCAATAAGGCGTATTCAATATGGCGGATAAAAAAATAATTTTGTCCGATTTTTTTCCAAAATTTGTATGGAGGAGTTTTTGGAATCGCACATTACGAATATGAAATTATTTAAAAAAAAATAAATATGGCGAATCAAGATGGCGCATTAAAGATTCTACATCTCTTGATTTTGTCAGTATCAGGGATTTTTATTAAGTTAATTACGATTTTAAATATTTTAAATTTTTGAGAAACTAAATCTGGCGGATTCAATATGGCGTCCTAAAATTTTACATTTTTCGATTCTCTCCAAAACTGATATATTGGGTTCTTGAGGGTGTAAACTATGAATTTAAAAGTATTTTTTCAGGATTCAATATGGCGAATCCAATATAGCGGACTAAAATTTACATTTTTCGAATTTGTTCAAAGGTGGGACTGAATCGTTTTTGAGGATGTAAATAGCGAATATAAAATTGTTTTAAGAAAATCTAATATGTCAGATACAATATGACGGCCTAGAAATTTTAAATTTCTGGATTTCATCCAAAATTGGTATTAGGGGGCTTTGAAGGGTTTAGATTTACATTAGATTAAGACGTTAAAATTATTTTTTTGAAATGCAATATGGCGGATCCAATATGGTGGGTTGAAAATTTCACCTTATCCGCATTTTCTCAGATTTGGTTTAGGGGGTTTTCGGGGTCGTGTATTACGAATATGAAGTTAATTTTTTACAACTATTAGGTTGATACGATACAATATGAGGAACTGAAAATTTTACATTTTTCTATTTTGTCTAAAATTTATATTGTGGGATTCTTGGGCGTATACTAACTCAATATGCAGTTTAAAGTTTACCGGGCTAAGAAATTTACGTCTCAAATTCATTAAATATTGATATTGGAAGATTTTGAGGTCAATATTACCAATCTAAAATTAATTTGAAATTTAAGATAGTGGATTTACTAGGACCTACTAAATATTTGCTTAACACAATTTCACTGGTATTTGGAGAACTCTAAGAATCAAATAATTTTTAGTGGTTCATTTTAGGATAATTTACAACTTTGGATAAAACAGGTACTTTTTTGCGACCTTGGAGTCATTGCGAGTTACACTAATCTCAATTAATAATAATAATAAGTATAGACCAATCACCTGCCTTCCCACACTGTATAAGGTGATCACCTCCTGCTTGACCCAACGCATCTATGCACATTGTGAGCAAAATAACATCAATGCATCTCAACAGAAATGATGCACGAGGGAAGCAATGGGATGCAAGGAACAATTGATTGTTGACTCTGTCATATGTAACCAAGCCTGTACCAACCAAAGAAACCTCTTTGCTGCCTACATGGATTATAAGAAGGCCTTCGATTCAGTGCCACATGAGTGGCTCAAAACTATATTGAGAATGTACAGGGTCGATAATAATTTTGTTTCCTTTTTAGAACGCATCATGTCAACCTGGAAAACTAGCATCCAATTGCAAGTGCCATCCAACGACACCATCGAAACTAACACCATTTCGATACGAAGAAGTATATTTCAAGGCGAGTCACTTAGCCCATTGTGGTTCTGCATTGCAATGAACTCACTATCACGCCATTTGAACTCCACCAGCTATGGCTTTAGAATTAGAAATAACAACGAAAAGGTAGTAAGAGTGAATCATCTTCTATAGATGGATGATCTTAAACTGATGGCTGCTACCAAAAGCCAGCTGGAACAAATGCTTAAAATTGTAGAGGAGTTTTCCGGAGATATCGGAATACAATTTGGACTTGGACAAGTGCCGTATTTTGAACATTATTAAAGGGAAGATACAACCAGGAGCTTTTGAAATGCAGAATGGTGAAACTATAGCTGCAAGGGAATCAGACCAAACATACAAATATCTAGGTATGAAACAGACTAATAGAATTGACCATCGCACCATGAAGGCCGAATTGACAACCGAATTTGTCAGGAGGGTAAGGCGGATATTACGAACTAATCTAAATAGTAGAAATTTGTTTAAGGCGCTCAACACGTATGCTTGCTCTGCGCTGAGCTACTCTTTTGGAATTGTAACATGGAGCAGGATGGACATCCAAAGCCTGCAAAGAAAAATAAGGATACTCCTAACAAAAGCACAAAAACATCACCCTCGGAGTGCTATTGAACGTACAATGCTTTCAAGACACCAAGGAGGAGGAGGATTGGTGGATATTGGTAAGCAGCTCGACCAACAAATAATAAACTTAAGTTCATATTTCCACAGGTTAGCGGACTCTTCCACACTACATTGAGCAATATGCGAGGCAGACCACTCAACGCCGCTACAATTGAGGGAACAAGATATTACTTATTACCACCAAACAGACCAAGAGAAGTTACAAACCTGGCTACGGAAGCCACTTCATGAACGGCATCCAAATGAGGTTAATCAGGAGAATGTCGACAACTCAGCGTCGAACTACTGGTTGATTTCAGGACAGATGTTTCCGCAAACGGAGGGCTTTTTGTTAGCTATCCAAGATCAGGTTATTCCGACGAAGAACTATCGGAAGTTCATCATTAGAGATTCCTTAATAGAAAATGACCAATGCAGATATGGCTGTCAAACATCAGAGACAATCCAGCACATAACTGGTGGATGCCAAGCGTTTGCCGCAACCGAATATAAGGAAAGACACGACTCAGCCGCTAAGATACTCCACCAAGAGTTAGCAGAAAAGTTAAACCTATTACAGATAGGAAAAGTGCCTTATTACAAATACAATACGAAGCATATTCTTGAGAACAACCAGGTCAAGTTTACTGGGACCGAACGGTTCTTATACTAATAGATAAAGTTTCTAGGCGAACTACACTAATCGACATTGCTGTACCTAACAACAACAATCTAAGGCCAAAATACAACGAGAAGATCGCCAAATACAGAGATCTGGAGATCCAAATCCCAAGACAATGGGCAATGAACAGCGTCCAAACGATTCCCATAATACTGTCAACAACTGGAGTGATACCAAAGAACCTCCTGCAGAACATCAAGGAACTGGGCCTTAGTGAGCATCTGTATAAGCCGATGCAGAAAGCAATTCTCCTAGCAACCGCGCGAACCGTCCGAAAGTTCGTAGGAAATACAGCAGATCACGTCACCTAGGACCCGATAACATGGAAAGGGTTCCCACAGAGCTTCATACTTTTGGTATCTCTGTGTACCTGGTATGAGTCAATATTCCCTGAAGGGAGTGCGAAACCGTTTGGCTTGTAAATCTGATGATAATAATAATAATAATGTATATATTGCAGAAAGCAGTTCTCCTGGCAACCACGAGAACTGTCCGAAAGTTCGTAATAAATATAGCAGACAACGTCACCTAGGACCCGATAAAATGGAAAGAGTTCCCACAGAGCTTCATACTTTTGGTGTCTTTGTATGCCTGGTATGAGTGAGTAATCCCTGGAGGGAGTGCGAAGCCGTTTGGCTTGTAAATCATAATAATGTATATTAACGGACTAGCCATTTTACAAATAATCAAAATTACATAAAAAAACAGCAAAATTACTTAAAATAATACAACTCAATGTGCACACCACCAACGTATTGGTGAGGTTATAATAAAATTAAAAGTAAAACTATATAAAATTACTTAAGCCTTAACACAATTTTTAAAATACTGAAAATACTGATGAGAATGCTAAAACAGATATTTTTTGACCTTTCTCTTAAAAGACCACAACCCATCAAAAAAGAAATCGATGTCAGTCTCCCTAGCTACTTTGTTAGCGTTAATGCAACATCTAGTGACAGCAGACGAAATACCGTAATTTGTTCTATGGAATCAATATGGCAATTTATTACCTTAAACAGTGTACAAATATCAATAAAGCTTCTTCCATTCTGTAAAGAGGGAAGTCTTAGGAGTTGCAATATCTCACCGTAAGCAATATCCTCACTCAAAATACCCAACCTATAGCCTACAAACCTCAGAAAGTTTCTCTGAACTCTTTCAATTTTGTAATATATGTACCAAATGGGACAAGTATATTCGAGAATTGATCTTATATATGCAATCCAACACTCTAAAACACTCGACATTAGAAAAATCAGTCAGTGATCTCTTAATGAAGCCTAACAGTTACAAAGCTTTGTTAGTTACGTAATTAACATGATAATTAAAATTCAAATCTTTATCAAAGAATACTCCAAGATCCTTTATGAAATTCATATGCCTAAAAGACTGTCACCGATCATGTAGTCATTTAGTACTTAGTTAAAATTATTTATGGATATCATAATGAATTCAATACTAAAAATCGAAAAATAAAATTTTTATAAAAAAATTGAACCGACTTCTAAAAGTGCGCTAAAAAGTAAAAAATAAGTATAAATTTTTATATGAAATTGAAATTTTTGAAGTCGACGCCAATTTATTTTCAAATGAAATCACAAATAAACTATTTTTAATCTGTTTATCCGAATCACATTTTGTCAGGTATTAGTTTGGCGCCCACTTCAAAAATTTCAATTTCATATAAAAATTTATAATTATTTTTCACTTTTTAGCGCATTTTTAGAAGTCGGTTCAATTTTTTAAAAAAGCCGAAAAAAACGTATACTTTTAATTTATGTTTAAGAGGATTTTCAATTTTTGATGTTTATTAACAGGATCAAATACCTAATATTTTTGTTTAAATTAGGTTGGTGTAAATGTGGTTCAAATTTCCTATATCCGTTCTGTCGCTAACAGTGTTTTTATGTTTTTTAATTTCTACCATTTCCTTTATTTGCAATTTTTGGTAATTCATATCTTTGTTTTTAATTATAGTACTGTTATAATCAAAGGTATGTTTTTCGGCCTGTTTGTGTTTGTTTAACCCTGTTGAGAGGCGTTTTTCGTATATTTATGGCTATTCAGTTTGTTCTTTAGTAATTGGCTCGTCATGACTATATATTTTTTGAGAAAATTTGTGCAAGGGGTCGAATAGAGTACATTTGACTTATTTATGAGAGGAGTTTTACTTTTTAAATTAGTGAATAGTGTATTCGATTTATTATGAGACCTGTGGCATACGCTAATATTATGCCTTTTTGAAATGTGTTTTATTTTTTCTGGCAGCTCAGTAGTGTAAAGTAATACTACATATTTTTGCTGATTATGTTCTATGTTTCTTGTTATTAGGTTATTATAAAATTTATATGTTCATTTGTTAATTATTTCGGTGATAGTATTTTCATTGAAATTATTATTTGTTAGTCTTTTTCACTTTTTACAGTATTCTTGGTCGGAATTCTGGAAAATTTTTTGAGCTTTTGAGTGATTAGAGAAACAGTTTAGATATCTACCGGACCAAGTTGGTTTAGTGTACCATTCAGTTAAAATTTTATTTTTTCTGCGTATAAGTGTCATATCTAGAAAATTTATTTTATTATTATTTTCTGTTTCGGACATCAATTGTAATTTTTCGTTGAAACTGTTAAACTCTAGGAGAATTTTATTGATTTTAGCCTGTTGCACGGCTGCTATACAATTATCGACAAACCGTTTGAAAAATATTATATTAAAATTTAATTTTTCTAAAACTTTTTTCTCTAAATATTCCATTACTAACTGAGTAATGGTAGATGAAATTGGTGATCCCATAGTACATTAATCGAGTTGTTTGTAAAAGGTGTTTTCATACAAATAAATTACTACAGAACAGATTGAATGGCCATAAATATACGAAAAACTCCTCAGCAGCATTAAACAAGCACAAACAGGACGAAAAACATACTTTTGATTATAGCAGTATTATCATTAAAAACAAAGATATGAATTACCAAAAATTGTAAATAAAGGAAATGATAGAAATTAAAATAGATAAAAACACTGTTAACGACAGAACGGATATAGGAAATTTCAGCCACATTTACACGAGCCTAATTTAAACAAAAATATTAAGTATTCGATCCTGTTAATAAACATCAAAAATTGAATATCCTCTTAAACATAAAATTAAATGTATACGTTTTTTCGGTTTTCTTACTGCCAAGTAAGTGATCGAACATGAAGTCTCGAGGTTGTAAATAGCAGTTAATCAAAAACCCTGCCACGACAGATGAAACGTTAAACAGCCTTTAATGTCACAATAGAAGTAAAAACCTATACCCAAGAAATTAAATAATTATATATATATATATATATATATATATATATATATATATATATGAAGTAAAATGCGAAACAGTAAATGCAAACTTCTCTCCATCATATCCTTTCTGTGTTAGAGGTTGCACAGTTAGAATAAATTGTTATAAAACCTAATCCATCCTATTCCACCACCATCGAGATGGGGGCCTACCTGTACCACCATACCGAGAAAGAAAGTCAAAACTTACCCTCCCCGCCACAGTGATACGGCAGAGGTACATGTTTCGTCTCTACTAGACTCATCAGAGTACCGACATGCACCTGGCTGTGCAAAGGAGAGATCGGAAGGAAACATGCAAATACTGAACGCTGCTTCGCCGACCTCCCGCGTATCCGCCATCCGGTATGGTGGTACAGGTAGGTCACCATCTCGATGGTGGTGGAATAGGATGAATTGGGTTTTATAACAATTTATTCTAACTGTGCAACTTCTAACACAGAAAGGATATGATGGAGAGAAGTTTGCATTTACTGTTTCGCATTTTACTTCATTTATATACGGAGTTGCATATAGTTGTACGTTTGCTGACTGTGATTTCAGCACTACAACAGCATAATGTGGATATATCCACTGCTATTGCATCTCACACGGGGAAATCCGTGAAAGCCGCATAAATAAATAAATATATATATATATATATATATATATATATATATATATATATATATATATATATATATATATATATATATATATATATTCTTGGACTTTCAATGACATATTTTTATTTGTTTATTTTTCTTGGATCCGTTAAAAAACTAAATTAAAACGTATAATGGTGTTGTACTTTCAATATTTTACATTTTTTATATGATTGACGTTTCGATAATTAATTTTACCTTCTTCAGAATTTACAGAGTATGGCTAAAACTAATAGATTTTTTTTGCTGTAACTGTTAAATTATTTAGATCATATAGTATATTTACCTTGAACAAAAGTTCACTGCACACCCTGTACACATTAATTTAATATTATGTTATATTGAGAAATAAGTTTTCATATAATAACAGTATAAAGATGACCATGTGAATCATCTTGAAGTTAGCGTAGTACTGAAAGAATCAGAATTTTTTTGTAAAGCAATAATGATTCATTCGCTATTGAGGTTTTAAGGGGTCCAGCGTTTTTGATTTTTAAATTATGTTTTTTACTAATTATTTTATAATACTATTAATATATTCTGCTAAGTTGCTTGTTATCAGCTTTTGCATTTACTGTATGTTTATTTTTCTGCATTGCTATGATTTCAAGAATTTCTATTTTTTTGTATGGTTTTCAGTTTTTAAAAATTTTTACTCTCTCAAAATCAAAAAAAATGGTGGTTTTCCAAGCTACGTGTTGTTAATGCCGTTTATTCATTTTTATCATATTTATGTCCGTTTATTCTGTTTAAGTGTTGGTTTGTTTGGCTCATGTAATCACCATTGAAATTTTTGCATGGAATACTGTAAACGACATGTGTTTTTTTATCTATTGGTATTTCAGATTTTAGTTAGCTATGGTATTTTTAGGAGGTTGTGACCTTTATGCCTGACAGTTACGTTATGTTCCTTAAAAGCATTTTGGAGTTTTTCGGAGAGTGTCGAGATATATGGAAGTGATATGTATTTTTCTTTTTTCTGTTTTATATTAGTGTGTGGTGAGTTCTTATTATAAAATTTATGAATTATTTTTTAATTTTTGTGCTTTTTGAATGACCTAGTTTCGGTATTCAGAATCTGATAGTTTAATACTGCGATCTACGAGACCTATAACAACAATTGCTTTGTGAGATAGAGGGTGTTGGGATATAAAATGTAGATATCTGGAGGACCATGTTTTCTGAGTGTATCATTCTGTTGTTAATGTGTAGGATTAGGTCAACAAAACTGGTTTTATTTTATTTCTCTTTTTCTATTGTGAAGTGTAGTTTAGGGTGATAGGCGTTAAACTTTTTTAATACTCACAGTCACATAGATTTTGAGGTACTGCTGTGATACAGTCGCCAACATACCTATATAAAAAGACAGAACTCGAGGTTTTTTGTTACAGTTCCTTCAAGATTCTTTAACACAAGTTGTAGTATACCACTGGAAATGAAATGAAAACTCTTATTGCGCGTTCTTCTATTTGTTTATAAAATTTTCGGTTGTGTATGAAGTGTGTGGAGTTTAAGATTAGTTCAAGTGCATCTAAAAATTCATATTAGGGTATGTCAGTAAATGATTTAATTTGGTTCAATGTTTTTGTTATTTTGTTTTTGCGAAATTGATTGGTATGTTTATATAAAGGAAACAACGTCTAAGGATATAAGTTCATGACCATTTGGGATGCTTGTTTTTTATTTTGTTTTTAAAGTTCATCGAATCTTTTACATAATAATTATTTTCGTTAACGATGATTCGTAATATGTTTTTGAGAAATTTTTAGAGGTTTTCTAGGGGTGATTGAATCCATGCTACGATGGGTCTTTGGGGAATACCTTCTTTGTGAAACTTTGGGAGTCCATATATACGTGATGGAAGAGCATTTTGAATGTTTGGCTGTGTTAGGTGATATTTACATCTTGTTTTCCTAACGAGTTTTTATTTATTTGTTATTTTTTTGATAAATATTAGGATTATTTTTCAATTCTTTATAGGTAGTGTTATCTTACAGTAAGGAATTCATCTTTTGATCATACTCAGCAGAATATATGATAACAATTTTATTGGATTTATTGGGTATTAGAACTTTTAAATTGCTATCTTTTTAAAAAAGCTTTGGTTTTACAACTGTTGTTTGAGATTTATTGTTTGTCTTGTTAGGAAATTCATTTTTGTAGTTTATGATGATGTTGCAACAAGAAGATCTAATTTTGCCTTTGGTTTCGTTTGTAAAGTTTATAAGTGATGCTTCTATATTATAATTTCTGGAATTGGTAAGTCTTTTTTATTTTCAATTGACATTGCAAAGTTCGGTACTAAACTAAGAATTTTGGCGACATCTTCTGGGATATCTACGTCTGTCAATTTATCAATCCAACATGAATTATTGTTGTTTATTTTATTAAGACTGGTACTTTTTTAAATTAAGTTATTAATTTTTTTGATATTGTTTTGTTTAATCTTTTGGAATATCAGTTTGTTTTTTTCATTTTGCTTATTCATAAAGTAAAAGTTTTTAAGATTCACGGTGTTAAAATTTATTATTATTTTTAGTTTTTTAAATCATATAAATCATTTGTTTTTAAAGATAATTAAGTAAAATTTGGAACACTTTGGGGCACTTTTTACAGTTTTCATAAAAAAATTATTAATATGTGAAATAATATATTGGTGGTCCTTTTTTCCGGGTCTGTAAAATTTTACCCTCTCGAACTTTTTTTTCGAGCACCACTGACACGATTTGATTACTCAGTTAGCTTTCCCATCTTATTGTGAAACTTTGTTGTCTCTTAAGTTTTTCTCTAAAGGTCAATAGTTTTTCCACAAAAAAAAAGAAAATACATAAGTAAAAAATCATAATGTATTTGATTTAATCAAATTTCATTCATATTTGTTTTAACCAACAGGGACTAAGAAAAAAATACAACATAATAATAACAGAATTTGAACAACACTAATAAAATATGAATAACAGAAATTTCAAGAAATATTGAAAATGACCTCCCTTAGCCATAATGCAAGAATCCGATCTCCGTCTCATTGAAGAGCGCATTCGTTGAAATAATCCTGGAGTATTTCTTATCCTTTCGCAAGACGAAATAATGCGATTCTCAAATCTTCAATATTTTCAACAGGAGATTCATGAACTAAAGATTTAAGGAAACCCCAGATGCAAAAATCCAAAGGATGTAGATCCGGAGATCGAGTAGGCCAGTGTTGAGTGCCTCCTCGATCTATCCAACGATTTGGATATACTGCCTCTAAGTGACGGCGTACATTAATACTAAAATGTGCCGGAGCGCCATCATTCATAAGCTATAGTTCTTGTCTAACTTGAAGAGAAACTTCTTCAAGAAGGGCAGGTAACTCTTCCTTGAGAAAGTGACAGTATTGATCGCCATTTAACCTTAATATAAGGAAACCTGGACCAATTTGATAATCGCCTGTGACACCAATTCATACATTTATTGAAAATTGATGTTGATAATTGGCTTCAAGAAATGCATGTGAATTTTCTTCAGCCGAAATGTGATTATTGTAAAATTTCTTATGGGTTCCCTTAAAAAGTTTGCGTCATCAGTAAACAAAATACGAGATTAAAAAAAGGTAGATTGGGCTACCATTTGAAGTATCCACTGGCAAAAAACTATACGCGGCAAAAAGTCGCTGCACTCTCTGGATATGGTAGGGACATAATTGGTGTTCTTTTAACAATCAAAATACTGTGGAATTGCTTATATTTAATATATTAGCAATTTTTCTCTTACTTGTTTTAGGAGATTCTTCTATTAAATTAAAAACAGCTTCCTCTGTTCTTATCTCCCGAGAACGTCCAAAATCAGGAATTCGTTTTAGAAATGTACCATTTTCTCGTTAATGCTGATGAAGACGAGCAAATGTGTTACGATGAGGTTCTAATGCATTTCCATTAACACGACCATAAACAAAAAGCATATCTGACATTTCAACATTTGTAAACTCTGCCATCTTTACGATTTTTTTTCCTCACTCTACATTAAGAGTACGTAAAATCAATCACACTTATTCACAGAAATTATAACATATTACAACAAAAAAACAATATGACAAATTAGACGTGAACTTATTTGACAACAGCCAAATATATCTTTTTGTCATTTAATAAACCACCCCTAAAGAATTTAATAGGAGATGCATTTGAACATATTTTATTTTTTTGTGGGAAAACTATTAACTTTTAGAGGAAAACTTTAGAGACAAAAAGCTTCACAATCAGGTAGGAAAGCTAACTGAATAATCAAATCGAGTCAGTAGCACCCAAAAAAAAGTTCGAGAGGGTAAAATTTTACATATCCGGAAAAAATACCACTCTATATTATCTCACATAATAATCTTTTTTTTATGAGAACTGTAAAAAGTGCTATGTGTTCTAAATTTGACTTAATGGTCTTTTAAAAAGATGATATAAAGTTAAAAAACTAAAAATAATAATAAAATTTAACACCCGGTATTTTAAAAACTAAGCATTACCGGACATATGTTTATATGAACCTTTATGCGTAAAATTAGCTCAAGAATAACTCTTTAAAATATTTCACACTTATTTGAAAACACTCTACATGAAGTATATATATATATATATATATATATATATATATATGTATATATATATATATATATATATATATATATATATATATATATATATATATATATATGTATATATATATATATATATATATATATATATGTATATAAATATATATATATATATATATATATATATATATATATATATATTTTTTTTTTTTTTCTTGGACCATCAATGATATATTTTTATTTGTTTATTTTTCTTGGGTTTATGGTCCGTTAAAAAATTAAATCAAAACGTAATAATGGTAGTGTACTTTCTATATTTTACATTTTTTATATGATTGACGTTTCGGTAATTTATTTTACCTTCTTCAGAATTTACAGAGTATAGATTGAACAAAAATTCACGAACACTGCACACACATTAATTTAATATTATGTTATATTGAAAAATTAGTTTTCATTCATCAATTATAAGTAATCTAGTAAATAACTTGTAATTTCTGGAATTGATAAGCCTTTTTTAACCGACAATAAATCGAAGGAAACAAACAAATAAAAATGTAGCATTGAAGGTCTAAGAAATAAATAAAAAAATATATAATTTTTTGTCAAATTGTGGTATAACTGAATAATAATTTCAGCTTTAGAAAACATTATTTACATGTTAAATAATAAATGAGTGGATTAAGGATTTTCAGTTCCTATGCATTATAGAAAACATTTAACTGCTGTAACCTTAATATTGCTTAGAGTTCAGTATAAATTTTATTTATGTCTTAAATTTTCCATGCAATCCTTAGGTTTGAACTTAGATTCTTGAATAATGATTATGTGCCGAAAATATTATTATAAGTTGTGTCATCACATTCTATTTGAATAGTAAATTTTCACTAAAATATGTACAAATCTGAAATAAGTGATTATAAATTGAAATTTGACATCGATTGTAGAATTTTGTTGCCAGCTTCACGACGGTGTTTAAAATTTATTCATGAGAACACTTAGGTTTCAAGGGACAAATAAAACAATAAATGAACATAATTTAAAAAATTTGAAGTATATCGTTATTAGACTGACAAAAATGATTTTTTTTCGTACAATAATCATTGAACGGTTCTTCGACCTCTCATTTGTTTTTACCTATGAACTTGTATGAACTAGAGATCGTGCCGAAATTCAGAATCAGAGGCATCATTAAGGCTTTTTGATATTAAATGAGATTATAACATACGATCACGACCCGACAGAAACTATATTTTATTTGAAAGCTTTTGTCCCCAGATACGGCAGTCATTATTTCGTGAGTATTTTTAAAACATTGATATTGCGTTGTTTTACTTCTAATAAACTCATTTCTCCTGAACGAAATCCAAAATAATGAACGAATTGAAATCAAATTTGATTCACAAGTAGAAAAAGGTTACCACTATTGAACGTTTCGTGGCAATATATTGTTTCTAACATCCTCATATATATATATATATATATATATATATATATATATATATATATATATATATATATATAAAATAATATAAATAGAAATTGGTAACTACTTACTGCAGATCTATATTCACCTTCACGGGCATTAGTTCCATTAACAATCATTAACTGTGGAAAAGCTACAAAACATAAAGGATATTAGGTTCGAACCAAATATACTTAAACCTAGATTGCAAATAAACCGTACATTCTGATCTTGAATCCTTTTATGAGATATGTAGCTATCGTTTACAATTTAACTAGGAGTGCTCTCAATTTTAATCTTTTTTATTCCGTAATTCGTGATTTTACTTAAAATATTTCGTTTTGCCTACTCACCTGAACAAGTTGCTACAAAAAGTACCAAAAGAATAAGCTGCTTCATTTTGACACAATCCCTTTGTACTTATACAGAATAGATGGTGTACAAGAGTAAAATTAATTTTGTTTATTTTTTGAGGTATATATATCTTTTTAAATATTTTATCATATCATGATTTGCATAATATACGGCAATAAATGTGTCATTTTTGATTAAGCTTAAATACACTAATACCACATTGAATGATGAATGAGAATAGTCATACTGTAGTATATTGTTTTTTTAGCCTTTAAAATCCTTTCTCAAAATTTATCCAATTAAAAAAATTGTTATTAATAAAGCGAGAATTATTAGGATTATTTTATCTTTAATTAAAAGATAATTTACAAAATTTAGTTTTACATTGCATGTTTGGTATTCCTTTATTTAATTCGATGTTTTTGCGAGTTAATGGTTATTACAATTATATCCGTATATTTTTCATTAAAAGCGGAAAACGGACTTTCAAATTTGATTCTTTAACATATTAAGGTCATCAAAGAACATTTTTGTAGCATCCCCAAATGTTACTGTATATAAAACCGGTCCAAAATTGTATATTCTTCGTATGTATGGCAAAATTTATATATATATATATATATATATATATATATATTTATATATATATATATATATATATATATATATATATATATATATATAAATATATATATATATATATATATATATATATATATATATATATATATATATATATATATATATATATATATATAAATAAATAAATTTTTATCCATTTTTCAATGTTCCCCCGAGTTTAGTGAGTGATACATTTCGATAAAATATATTGATATTATAAGGAATATTATATTTATTAACAGGTGGTCAAGTAATATAACTAAATAAAATTAATTTACAAACTCATTTTTTAACTACATATAAATAATGTGTACTAATAAGAAGAAAAGAATATATACAAACCGTTTATTTCCTACAAATACAACGGTTTGTATATATTCCTTTCTTTGACTGAAAGGAAAATAAATTAGACAACTGGTTAAACACGGCAGTAAAAGATTTATTTCTTACCAAAATTTTAATTTTTAAGTTTCGTACTACTCCGGTAGATTAATAGATGTCATTCGACTAGCGATATTTTTTAGTTTGGCGTCAAAAAGTCTGCAGGTTTAATATCTTGTCGACATGTCTCGGAAGTTATATTTTATATGGACAGTTGTTTCTTGCGAAAGTTGCTCTTGGTTTGATACAGCTCCACTGACGTGACCACTAAGTGGTCGAAGTGCGTATGCAGAGAGAACCAGAGTTGTATTTGCAGGAAAGAAACTATTTGTATATATTCTTTCCTTTAGCTGCCTGAAAGGAGAATGAATATAGACAACTTCTTAAAAATAGTAGGAAAAGATTTATTTATTTCTAACTGAAATTTTAATTTTTATCAATTCAGCCGTTACAAATTATTATATTTCTACACATTTTAACACACACACACACACACACATATATATATATATATATATATATATATATATATATATATATATATATATATATATACAGGGGCGGATCCAGCCTCTCTCCTTGGGGGGGGGGTGATATCACAAAAGTACAGTATGGCAAGCGAAAGCAAGTTGTCCCCGGGGGGGGACGGGACACCAGCAACATTCCCATTTCTAGTGTAAAAGGCAGGGAGAGAGCTATTTTTGAATTTGAAGCTCTTGGAGAGGGGGGGATCACAAGAAAAAACAAGTTTCCGACAGGGGGTGGGAAGATGCGATCAACATACACATTCCTCGTATAAGAGGCAGAATCGGGTCTATTTTCCTGAGTTTAAAACTCCTGGGGGGGGTGTTATCGCAAAAAAAAAAGTTGTCAAGGGGGGAGGGTTGCCAGCAGCATTCACATTCCTAATATAAAAGGCAGAATCGGTTCTATGTTCCTGAACTCAAAGCCCTTGGGAATGGGAGGGGCGATCGCAAGCATACGCATTCCTATACTCTATTCAAGAACTAGAGAGAGTAATAAAACTGTTACCGAAACCTCCAACGTACCTGCTTCAGTGCCCCCGGTAACTGAGAACTGCCGTAAATCTAATTATATTTAAATATTATAAGCTTTTATAAATTTACTGCAACAATAAAATTTCTAATAATTCAATTTAATTTCTGTCAGTGAGCAAAGTACACCTTACAGTGTATGCTTAGTGATTTATTTTATTTGTGCTTGTTTTTATATATTATTTGAGAATAGTGAGATACCCACAAGATGGAGGGCATTTTTTCCTCAACGAATAACTTATTACGATGAATGTTTATGATGCCTTAAGATATTAATATCTAGATAATAATGTTAAAAGCTCTGTTGAGATGTGTTTCAATATAACAGGAGTTCGAAAATCTGTCATGTACCGAACACTGACGGAGAAAAAAACGACTGGAATTGTTAGTTATTCCAAGCTATATTCGATCACAGGCAGACGAAAAACCTCGATGGAAGAAGAGATGTAAACTGTAATAAAAGGAGTTGTACATACATTTTATTATGAGAAGCAGATCTCAACCGTCGACAAAATTCTAACTAAAATCAATGAAGATCGGGATTTGCCTGAAATTAAAAGAACTGAGCTTTGAAAATTGCTCGGAGAACTTAATTTTTGTTGGGAAAAACCAGATAGGAAATCTGTTCTTATAGATCGTGCGGAAAATGTCCGTTGGTGAAGGAAATATCTCTCTCAAATAAAAGGTAGAGTTGCTGGAAATAACACAATTTACAAAATTAATAATTGAACTGAACTTTTGAAAGATTTTTTTAAATAAAGTTACTGCAGAAAATTGCGAAAAATCCATATAATAAAAGAATAAAAGAAGATGTGGAAACTCGATCTCATGATCGGTGAGAGAGGAATCAATTATAATTAATTTGAGCGAAGATAGCTTCACTGACTTTGATGACAAATAAGGTACGTAATGTTTACCAGCGTTAACACAATTTATTATTTAAATTTTCTGTAACATATAAAAATTAATGACATTTGAATCCCTTTTTAGTGTTTAATTGTAATTCTGCAGATGATTTAAGAAATAAATAAACTGGAATGTCAAATAATCCAAAAATGTTTTTAATTAATAATAAAATGACCGATAGCCCCAAAAAATTTTTAATATTATATTGACAAATTTATTTTTTTTTATATATGTTTAACTTCTTGTATTTTTGATAATGGGTATTTTGTAAGTATTTAAATTATAACTTAGAATTTTTTGAGAGAAAAAGGCTACGTTTTAGTCTGAATGTGCCTAAAACGGTTTCTATGCCAAAATTAAAAATAATAAAACTACAGTTGTGATTTGTGTTAAATATGTCAAAATTATCTATATTTTCTAATATATGTGAATTATTAAAAAATCATAAGAAATAAAATAATATTATAAATACTTTTTATTTTAAGTTTATTACTGAAATAATAATCCATGCCATAAATATTTGGTGATAAAATAGATCTCCTTTTGACGCCTTCCGATGCCTATGATAAGGATTAAAATCCTTTTTAACACTTCACACATCCAAATATCTATTGCTATCCAACCCAAATAGTCCATTATTTTAGACCAGTATTTTTGATTATAAAATTTCTAATCCATTCCTATGAAAAATATATGTGTCTAACAGATTTTGCCAAAGACACCAGACTAAAGAACACAGGTAGTTTGCGAAGAAAAAAAGGTAAAAAATGAAAAACTCTCCCTAGTTCTTGAATAAACTATAGTATAAGAGGCAAAATCGGGTCTATTTTCCTGAACTCCAAGCTCTTGAGGGGGGGGGGCGATCCCCCCCCTTGGATCCGCGCCTGTATATATATATATATATATATATATATATATATATATATATATATATATATATATATATATATATGGAAAAGTTATTTTATGGCCTTATGGCCATTAAGAAAGGAACTTTTCTAACTTTTGTTCTTTAAGTAACTCAAAAAGTGATTAAAATATATTTCAGTTTTAGTAGAATATACTTCTGATTACAAAGGAACACTGCCCTAAAAATAAAGTGTGAAACTTTAGTTACTGCATGATTACCAGTTAAATTATATCAATATATATGTATAAAAATATTAGAAAATTTGTTTAACCAGAACTTCCCCACCATTAATTTGATGTGCTTTAATTGCTTAGTTGAACTTGTATAACAATTTTTTTAAGCTACATCACTATTTTTGATTCTAACGCATCTGTTGGCTTCTTACTCTGACTTAATTATAAATATCATTCGGTTGATACGATTTTTGAATTTATGTACTCAAAAAATCCTGAAGACGTATGAGAGTGTATATTCAAAATTAATCTCCTCCGTCTACAAATAACTTTGTGGCACCCACTTTTTAAAATTTCTGTTTTTATTTTTAGGAAAAATAAGTTATTTAATGAAGATAATTAACTAATTAATTATTTATCTTTTTATTTAATATTTTTTGTAGCTTAACTACTCCGGTTATTGCAGTTAGAAATCATAAAGTTACAGTAGATGAATATAAATATTTATAATTCCTAGGATATTGTATACTTACCTATTGTTTTTAAGAATACTGTTTTTTTTATATCGGATTCTATTACAATAATCAATTTATTTTTAATTTTCAATTAGACTACCCCAATTTTATAGTATTATAATAAAAAGGAACTTTACAAACAAATTGCGTATATTTCTTTTGGGGAACAAAAATGAATTTTTACTTTATGCAATTGTAAGAGTTCAGTAACTACGGAACTTTTAATTTCCTTCCCGTTGTCAACTATTATTTATTTTAGGATTTTATAATGCGAAAAATAAAATAGAAGATTATCTACTATCTCACTAGAAGCAAGACACTTTAATGGATACGCATGCGCGTATTTAGAAAAACTATCGATAATGGTCAAAAATTTTGTGTGTTCTAAAGTATATGCATCGAGATGGATTATTTTGAATGGTTTTGATTCAGTAGGTGTTATGTTTATTTGCATTTTAACCGGATTCCGATTATATTTACTTATTTGACAAAATTCACATTTATATAGGTTTGAATCGAAGTTTTCAAATTGGGTTAGTAATATTTATTTTTAATTTTTTGTTCCATTTCGTCCATTCCTTTGTGATTATTTTTACTTTCATGATAATTTTTGATTATTTCAGGAATATCCTGTTTGTCAATAACGTCAATTAATTTTGTTAGACAACGTTTAAATTTTATAGAAATCCATTAAAAATTTTTCTTTAATACCTTGCAAAATGATTCATAGATATTTGGGTTCGAAATATAAATAATACAGTTTATTCGGAATGATCGATTCTTTTATAAAGTTAATAACATATTGTTTTTAGAAATTTGGATGGTTATTCTGCATTTTTTCTCATCATTTAAATGAACAGTGGCGTCATCGTCATCTCATGCGTCGGGGTTATCTAACAATTCATCGTCGGCTTGTGCCTGAGTAGTTCTTGACCTATAGATATACCCTAGCAAACAGTTTTGGCAGAAGTTTGGAAAACAAGCAAGGTGGAAGTGCAATATATGTGAGGAAGGATGTGCAGTACATAACAAGGTTAGACATAAATAAGTAGTGAACATAACCCGATCCTCTTCAACCCCCCACTCCTCGGCCTTGACCTTGCCCCACCCCTCTTTGGCACCGCCCACATGCCCTTGTCATTGACCTTGAAAGTGCACGTGTGCTTTGGCCTTGACCTTGTGTTCAAGGTTGTGTGTGACCTTGACCTTGACCTTGATCGAGACGACCTTGACTTTGTTGGGGGCCATCTTGGGTGTGTGACCTTGAAGTAGTTATTTGTGCATTGTAATAGTGTGAGATGATCTTGAAATAATTTTGACCTTGCAAATTGTTCTATAAAATTGTGTGAGTCTATTTACATTCATTCAGTGTGAAATGTCAGATACAGAACTATCTAAAGAAAAAATTATAGAGCAAGTCGGCAGAGTAATTTGTTTATATCAGAGTAATTTAAAAAGTTTGTGTGATTTTGAAGAGAAGGATCTAGCATTTTTTCCTCTCGAATAATTAAAAACTTGCGTTGATACGCTGAGTTTACGGCAGATTTGGGATAAGCTGCCAGCGCTATATCGGTGTGACAAGGAACTACAGTTAAGCTTACCCTTTTACATTCACTATGAACAAATATATCGTCATTATATAGATGGGCCACCACCAGCAATAAAAAAGTGTCGTGAATGTAAAAATGAGTGGATAATATGAATAGTGCTTTGCAAGAGACAGTAAAAAAATTGGGTGATGAGTTCACTGAAACGGCTAGTAATTATTTCAATGATGCAATGAAAAGTCGAGCAGAATGGGCGTCGCGCTATTGTGATTTGGCTTATGAATATGAAAAGGCTGCGAATGCATGTCGTAAATATTGCAGCAAAACAATAAATTTACAAGACTTTGTTCGTGAAATAAAAAAGTTGGGGTTTAGTGACTGTTTGGAAAAACTGATTAGGTTCATTGCAGATCCGGTTGTGTTAGATGAAATTAGAGTGTAGGACTTAAGTTTAATGTAGTAGTAGTTAATATGGAAAGTTTAGTGCGAGAAATGTACGAAGAATTTCTAATTTCTGCAGCCTGTTCGGAATTTTACGCATTTGAAATGCAAGATTCGGAGGCTCAGGATTTTAGTGTATTTTTTAAGTACATGGACCATGCCGAAGTGTGTCTTTTAGCGAGTATAGTTTGTAAGAATTTTTTAAGAAATAAAAACAAACAATTATTATTGAACAAATTAAGAAAATTAGGTTTAGGTGATAATGTTACACGTATAGAAGAATGGCAGAAAAAAATCAATCAATAAAGTACATAAAATGTAGTTATTTGTTTCATTATATTTTGTCCTTGAAGTTATCCTTATACCAATTTAAATGTGTGACGTCATTTGACCTTGAATACTCCTCCCACTATTTCTATCGTTAAGCTACCCCCACCATTGTTACAATTCGACCTTGAAACCTCGCTATAAAGGTTCGTGGGAAAAGAAGTGACTTCAAACAGTCGCAGATATCAGTGGCATAAACATCAAATATTGTGTTCGTGTACTGTTCTGAAAGTACTTTTATATTCACGGTAATTTTTGGATTTATATACCATTTTTTCAATAATGAGTATTGCAAAAGAAACTCTAGATGAAATTAATGAAATGTTCAGCAAAGATTTCGAGGTTTTAGAGAGAAAAAAGGTTACCGAAATGATTGTAGGCAAAGTGTATAAAATTGTAAAGATGGTTTCAATGACTACACGATTTGGTAAAACTCTTTTAGTGGCTTTACACGATGACGGTGATAATAGCACATTTGAGACTTTTTTGCCAAAACGTGTGGCCGAAACACTATCTGACGATATTGTAGATATTATGAGTAAAACTAAAGGTAAATACACTCTAACTTATTTGGGGCAGGGCACTAGAGTTTTTGGAAACAATACTCGAACATTATTACGTTTTGGCTCATTGGAGTAAATTGTATGTAAATTGTTTGAAAAAAAGGATGTAATTAAATTTAAAATATAGTTGCACATGTCAGAATACTTACGCGTGTTCATTATTTCTGTTAAAGATGTCTGCTGATGCGACGACAAGGACTGCCAACGAATGTGTAGATAGATACATATTTTGGTTGGGGAGAGAATTAAGAAATATGGCTCACAATATGTTAGATAGCGTAAATGATTGGTCGCATATTGATGCAACCAAGGATCAATATAAGAACGAGATCAGGGATGCAATCAATTTTATGGCTGGGGCACACTTGTGCGACAAATTTTTATATGGTTCCATAGGATACATTTTGTGCTGAAATGGTTGAAGAAGAATTAAAAGAATACCTCGTCAATATTCCACATTTACCAGGTGAGCTTGCTGCAAAATATGAATTGGTTTCTGCAACAGCAACAGCCCAAGACGTTGACGATCGAAATAGTGTCGGATGGGATAGAATTTTGAGCAACGAAAATGAAGACATGGAAAATTAATTTTTATAATTTTTGTATTTGGGCAATTAAATAACTGTAAATAAATATCTGTTACAATCACAGTTTTGTTTTATTTCTTTTATAAACATACCAACCCAGTAGATCATAGTCAGTGTTTCTTTTTCTCAGCTGAAATATTTAATATAAGTAGGGCAAATAAAAATAAAATAGTTTAGTAAAGATTGAAAATGAGTCGAGGAAACAACACAATTGATAAATTTGGTCGTCAGAAATGTAATGAAAAATATCATATATTATCTGGGCCACAAGGGATTGGTTTTAAACTTACAGCGGATGGGCAGTATGATATGGGTGGAAAAATCATAACCAACTTAGGCGAACCTAAAGAAGATGACGATGCTGTGACAAAACACTTTGTTAATAGAAAGTTTTACAATTTTGCAGTTGTAATATGTGACATATTTAACAAGGATGTCCTCCCCATGATATACCAAAATAATAGTGAGCTTAAAACAAAAATTGAAGTTATTCAGAAAATACTCTATCATCAGCCTTTAAATGACTCATTAAGCGCACTGTCGTACGGCTCGACTTCAAAAAAAATCTAAAAAAAGGGAAAGCAGGTTAAAGAATAGGAGAACGCACTCCGAGTGGCATAGCCTTGAAGATAACGTCGTAGTCGTCGGTGAATTGGACCTTCCCTCCAAGAATATTGAAATGTTATTTATGTGTATGATGTTTTATTGCCATTGTTTTTAATGATGAAGATTGAAATAAAAAACTTTATTTTACAATATATTGTTCATTTATTTTACATTTTAAATTAAAAATATAGTCATACAATATGTTATTTAAACAATATTAGCTTAATCTATCCAAGAGTTGAAGTGGTTGGGAAATCCTAGCCATTTGACAAATAATTGATCGGTGTGATTTTTCTTGCGTTGTCTAAGGACCTTTTCTACTAGATAAACGCCAGGACTGCTTGTTTTTTGTAGTTCTGATTCGTAAAAACACCCTCTTATAGGCTGACCTTCTAACGATTCCAACAAGTAAGTAGGTGGATTTGTAACGTTAACTTTTACAACTTTAAACAATTCAGTTGACCAAGAGGGCGTATATCCTTTCTCGAATAAGCTTTTGTACTTGCTAATACGCACACTGTCACCCATGGAAAACTTAAATTTTTTAGGTACAATTTTTAAATAATCGTATGCTTTAATTTGTGTTTTTTCTTGCACGTCTGCAGGCTTCATTCCAATGGTGCGATGTTTCGAATGGTTATAGGTTTTTGTTACTGCCGATAATATATGTATCCATTTGTAAGATCCTCTTGTCGAGAATTATTTATATAAATTATTTTTTAAAGTCCTTATGACTCGCTCAACAATTGCAGCTTTCTTTGTGCTGTAAGTGGAATAATGATTTATATTATATTTTTTCATCAGGGCTTGAAAGTTTGTATTATAGAACTCCTTTCCTTGATCACTTTGCAGATTTGTTGGTGTATATGATGCCTCTTCAATGATGCTTTTCATCGCATTAGTAACTTCTATACCAGTCTTGTTTTTTATGGCTTTGGTATAGACAAATTTAGAGTAACAATTTATACAGATCAAAATATAACGATAACCATCGTTTTCATCAGCATACTGTTGCATTTCAGCCAAATCAATTTGCCACAAATCTCTGTAACCTTTTATTATCGTGCGCCGTCTTACAAAATTTTTTCTAGCCGTTCTATGTAGTTCATTAACAATTTTGATTTTTTCTAGACTGGGCTCCATATTATTAGTAATATTAAAGGTTTCAGATCGAAGGAAGAACTGAATAATATCATTAAATATTGAGCTTAATATATTATATCTTCTTCTCGTAATTCCTCTATGATTGACATAATTTCATTTTCGTGTCCAGTGTGACCGGCCATTTTGGAACTCCACAACAAACGTAAACGATCCACCAACTCTTTAGCTTTGTTCCAATAGACAAATTGAAATTTTTTCGAAGATAATTTCTTTTTTGTGGGTAACTGTAGTTTTTCAGAGAGATTTTTTCTTGTAATAGTACCACCTAATTTTGTGCCCATTATCAGAGGTTTAATAATTCGTAAATATTTGTTCCATCTGGTCTCCCGTAAACCATCACTTTTTTTAAAATTGTTGTAGACAGCATTCGTTGATTCCAAAATTTCCTTGTACGTTGAAAGTACATTATCACTTAATTGTTGTTGTTCCTTGCCTATACTTGGGGGTGTTTTAAGAAATAACAAATCATAAAGTGCCGGTGATCCACCATATTCTGCAATATTTTTCCCTTTTCTGTATAAGACAATATTTCCATTTCGAAAACGCACCTCTAAATTACCAATAAAATTTTTGTTATAATCTATTTTTGAACCAAAACGTACACCATATACAGTATCGTATAGAGATGGTTTCGAACGTAATCCTTTCAGGTGTGCGTTTAAAGTATCGGAAGTTGTGGTGTCAGCGGATGCGAGAGATGTATTAGTTGATGTCGAGGGCGTATCAAACACCGATTGGCTAATATCTTCTTTTGAAATGCGATGCTGCTGCTGCTGAATAGGTGTGGAGGTTTGAAAGGAATGTGTAGGTTGGGAAAAACCTGATATTTGAGTCGACTGCACTGATGTACTGAGACTATATGACTTTGTAGCTGGATAATGTTGTTGCTGTTGTTGTTGTTGCTACTGCTGCTGCTGCTGCTGACGTTGCTTAACCACATCAGATATAGTTGTCAACGGCTTAGAAATGGGTTCGTAAAACTTTTCCAATTCCACAACATTAAATTCTTTAGCCGCTTTAATTTGTTTAAATTTTTTTCTGACGGCATTGGTAGCTTCCACTAGTTTACGTTTTAAGTCGATCGCGTTATTCATGATGTTAACAAAGGACGTTTCAACAATCAAATGAGTGTTTTCTCTTATTATTACAGTAATATATAGCTATCAAATCCTTTGCGGTATCTTCCCGATTTCACATCACTGTCTTTATCAATTACTAAAAATCCATACTTATTATCCCAACATTTTGAGCACATTTCTTGAAATTGAGTAAAAGTTAGATCCGGTGAAACGTGGTCGGAAAATATGTGTTTCATATTCAACTCATCTTGTTTAAACATAATAATAAAATTGGCATTGTCTCGCACAAGCTGTTTAGGCACTCGCGAATATGTTTGCGCTAGGTAAAAGGAGTCGATATTTTTATGACGTCCCATGCTAAAGTACGATCTTATAACATCTTGTTTTTCACATATAACATCATCAAAGATAAATATAGAGTTTGGTTTTGCATCGGACGGTTCCACAATATTACTGGAATCACTAAAGGCATAGTAGCCTAAACCTTTGATGGGTGCTAAAATTTTCCTTAAATACTCATATTTCGGTTGATACAGAGATTTCGAGTAAATATAGACATTTTCGAAACGTAGCCCAAGGGGGTGTGTAAGCAGCGAAATCATGACATTAGATTTTCCACAATTGGATGGACCAATTAACAGGCCGCGAATAGAGGAAGGAAATAGAAGACCGTGTCTCTTCATTATCTTCTTTTCAAATCCAAGTCCGACTTTTTCATCGAGATTGTCAATAGGAAGTTTTTGTTCAAGATCGATAACGCGCATCTTAGGAAAATTTGATATTTTATAGGCAATTTTTCACAAAAACTGTCATTCAGATGCCGAGCGTCAAACGAAGTGGACGGTCTCACGTTTCCAACAAAACTGGATACGGTATTGTGAATTCGTTAATAAATAAATTACCATTCGAGGTACACATTCCTGGTTATCAATATTGCGGACCCGGAACAAAAGTAATAAAACGTGTAACAAGAGGTGATCCAGGCATTAATCCTTTGGATGCCGCATGCAAAAAACACGATTTAGCCTATTTACATAATAAAGACAACATAAGTGCGAGACATCGAGCGGATTACGAGCTCGAACAAAGTGCTTGGAATAGAGTAAAATCGAAAGATTCCAGTTTAGGTGAAAAAACAGCAGCTTGGTTAGTTACAAACATTATGAAAGGAAAACAACGTTTTGGTATGGGTGTACCATCATCATTATCAACAAAAAAAACATCTAGTAAAGGCACACGTCATACAAAAAGGAAAGGTGTTAATAAAAATCGACATGTTCGGAAAGTCAGTTTCGGAACAGCTATTCGACAAGCAGTTCGAAAGGAATTATTAAAAGCCGGAAGTAAAAATATGTTGGAAAAAAATGTCATGAATGCATCTAAAATAGCTCTGTCGGCAGCACGTAGATCGGTAAAAGTGGCAGGTGGCAAAAGGAAGGTTCGTACACCGAGAATAATACCGATTCCTAAAACTGGTGGAATATTACCATTAATACCAATTTTTGCCGGGTTATCAGCTTTGGGTTCATTAGCCGGTGGGGCAGCGGGAATTGTGCGCGCCATAAAAGCTGTAAAAAAAAGCAGCGAAGATAAAACCGGTGCTGGCCTGTATTTAAAATCGAAAGGAAATGGTTTGTTTCTAAAGCCATATCGTAAAGGTATGGGATTATTTTTAAATCGTAGATCAAAAAACTAATTGAATCCCTACCTCGAAGACCACTATCTAACATCGATATAGAAAAATATGCCAAAAAGAAAAGAATAGGATACTTTCGAGGCGTTTATATGAGGGATTCATTACCTAGACAAGGTCCTCGACGTTACGAAGCAGCAATAGTTAATTTGGATAGTACGCGTGGTGCAGGGACTCATTGGGTAGTTTATAGAAAAAATAATTCTAAAGTAACATATTATGACAGCTTCGGCGATTTACCCCCACCGATCGAATTGGTACGATATCTACAAACGGGATCGGAACCATCAAAAATTATTTACTATACATACGATCGTCAACAGGATTTTGGAACAGTCTGGTGTGGACATTTGTGCTTAAAGTTTCTTGTCGGATCATCAGCGTAAAAGATGTCATCATCATCGTCACCATTAACACCGCAAATGGATCGCAATAACTATACTAAAATGTTGCAATCACTGAAAGCATTTCATCTAGCCGGCGGATTAAAGAAAATGACCGTGAAATAGTTAGAAAACATGCCCAAGGAAGTAATGATTGCATTAGCCCCAAATGAAATTCCATTCGTTTGGGAAAAGTTGCCCGAGCACCTCAAAAGCGATATCGATATATTAAAATATCAGTGCGGTTGCAAACATTATTTCAGCAGCAGCAATTTAAACGAGGTTACGGCTGATGAGGATCTTACGGCTAGAAAAATATTTTGTTGTTATTGCAAAATCAGCGATGTGCGCATAAAAGCAGAAAATAGCATAAAAACATCACTATCTAATGCAGTGAGAAAAGGTGTGAAGATGAATCTTTTTAAATGTTGCCGCTAAGAATAAAACCGAGATGTGTGATGTTTTAATGGTTAGTCATGTCTTATACGTTCACACTAACAGGACACTCGAGCGTCTTAATCGCCGATTTTTATCCACCAGTCGAATTAAATAGAGAAAACAAATATGGTCTGGCATTGCTGGGATTTTACACATACAATTCAATTTTTAATGTGGACGAAAGCAACAATAAGTTTGCCTACATGAAGGAGGGTTACACCACCGAGCCGATACAATTGCAGATTCCACCTGGGGTCTATGAAATAGATGAGATAGGTAAAGCTATGTCAGAGGCTTTGAGGATTTGAACTGAAGAAAGGAACGATGGAATCTTTTACTTGGTCGCTAATAATAATACGCTGAAATGTGAACTGAAATCCCAATATACTATAGATTTCCAGGGAGAGGCGAGTATCGGTAAAATGTTAGGATTTAATCATACAGTGTTAAAAAGAGACAAAAAGCACGAATCAACTGAGATGGTGGAAATAATGAAAGTACGCATCATACGCGTAGATTGTAATATAATTTCCGGAGCATATATGAATTCCGTGGAAGGTCATACCTTGTTCGAATTCGATGTCGGCGTGGAGCCCGGTTACAAAATCAGTAAAGAACCACAAAATAATATTTATATGCCGTTAATGCCGGCAGGACGTCAGTTTATCGACAACATTACTCTTCGCATCTTGGACGATAGCGGTGATCTACTTACTGTTCATGCAGTTTACATACAGGAATGTATATTGTTTTTTGTTAAAAATAAGCACTTATTTGTGAATACTGAGGCGCAAAAGATATATCCAACACGAACAATGGATTATATATATATATATATATATATATATATATATATATATATATATATATATATATATCTTAAACATTGACTGGTTATGAGTGAAAAAAGTGCTTATTATCAGTGTATTAAAATATATAATTCTTTACCAACCCATATTAAGCAACAAAAATTTTTTAAAAAGTTGAAAACGACAATAGCTTTTTTCGCGGATCATTTTCTGAACCGATTCAGAACTAGTACGGAATTTGTTCAGGATTGTCGTACAGCGCATGCTCACTTTTTAACCGGTTCAGGATTTTTTTTACCACGAACGATTTTGGAACTTAGAATCGTCCACTGTGGTACGAGTCTCATTATTTAATAAATACGGTATTAAATGCTGATTAAACTAGTTGATTTTGTTGTGTTAAATAACTTAAAACTGTCTTTTATTAGATTTTATTATTTGTATTATTTTAAAGAAATATTGAATTATAATTGTTGTTTTTAGATAATATAAAATCTGTCAGTTCCTTTTAGAATAAAACGTCTTGTTTTTGGCTGAACAGATTTTTGATAAAAAAAAATATATATTTTAACCGAGATCTATTGTTTGCTCGTTATTTTTTGTTATGTTCATATTTCGAACTCAATAGTTTTAGGTCCATTCCTTTTTGTTTCAAAAAACATTTTTTTAACTAAGCTAACAACCGGTCTTATATGTCCCCATACGATGCAACTTCCTTTATCGCAAACCATAATACACTTTACAATGTAACTTTTTCAGACTCCCTCCTGCGAATATAAAACTCTTAAGTCAGTGAAGCGATGTTCTTGTACCATTTGTCGGATTAACTGAAAATGGGGGCAAAATTTCCTCAAAATAATTAGTACTTTAGGGAATTTTGAATAACTCTAAAATTTCTTCGAAGTCCTCATCGCTGGACGATAAATGATTTGACATAATGGGAGTATTTACTAAAAATATATTTTTTCAGGTTTAAACTAACAGGTAAAAAACACTTTTTTAACATATTAATTAAGATTCTAGGTAGATTAACACTAATTAGAGTAAAACCAATATAAAATATTGTTATTTAGACGTTCTTCCCATGGTGGTGTGTTGGGTTCTGTTCTTGCTGATCGGCGCTCTGTTGTAACTTTAATTTCTAAAGCTCTAGCTATAGCATATTTTGCCGGGCGGTAGTTAAATGGCTAATGCCCACAATACTAAAATCAACATAAACTTTATTTTATGAACATTCCTGTGAATGAAATTTTTTTCAGAATTTTATGGACTCCTCCTATTTTTATTTTTTTCCTAGCAACGTGTCTATGCCGTACAGACACTCGCATATGAAATTTAATATCAGCCATGAACGTCGTAAAAAAGTAGTCTTATCAAAATTTTAATGTCTGAAATATTGAGGTGCAATATTGAATAAATATAACGACGTCGTGGGATGCAAATATGACTACTTTGATGTTTGATTAGTATACCAATTATTTGTAAAAATAATAATGCTTGGTACAAAATTCCTAAAGCGAGAAAAATGGAGATTTTTTTAAGTTAATAAATGCAGCAAATGAAAAATGGAAATATTTAAGAAATATATATTCGATGGTGTAGGTGTTCCGGAGAAAATAGAGCCTATGGCGATTCTTAATTTAAAACTTCAATTTCAAGAAATAAACTGTTAGCATTGGTATATAATTTCAATTATGATTTGAAATATATATGATAGACTGTTTCTATATAAGTATTAATCTGAAAGACCTGTTAAAGTTAAACCTGTTTCACTCGACAGACCCCAAACCTCACCTACAAGAAATTGGTATTTAAAGAAATACAATAAAACAAATTAATAAAAAAAAACTGTTTATTACAAAAACAAATAACAGGACTTTATAGTAATAAATTTAAAAGTAAAGTTTGATTAACATAGTTGGTTAAAGTTTTTTGTTCAAGCTCTTGATGCTGGTCTTTCTAGATTGGTTTTTTAAGGCCTGGTAGATTTTTTAGAGTTTAATATTGTTGTATATTTAATACACTGTGGTATTCACAGATATTATAGCTAAGAGAGAAAAGTTTATATCACTTTTAAGTTCTATTTAAAGTTAATCTGAATAATAAAAAATGAACAAGAGACAAAAATGATTGTTGCCTCTTGAACTAACTTTGCTTGCCTATCAGGTTATGTCAGTACTACTGTTGACAAGTTTTTACTGTCTCGAATCGACATTCTGTCACGTATTTCTAACTGAAACTGTTTCTTTTAATACGGTTAGTATATTTTTTGATTTTCACTGTTTCTGGTATCCTAGAATACTTATAACAAAATATACCAATAAAGAAATGTGTGGGATAAAAATAAGTATATGCAGTTATTAAATATATTACTTGTTTCTGATATTACAATTACGAGTATATACATAAAATAGAATAACGTACACTAAAAAACACGTTTCTTTTATTACGGACTGACATTTTCTAATTTGTGTGAGGCAAATTTCAGACTATGTAACTATCGGACATGCAATAAAAAGAAATAAAAATTGCAGAAATTAAAATTTCATTTCTGAACATTTCACACATGGCAGTAATTACGTAATCATACATTTATTTACAACTTTTATGATTCCTTTTTGCAGGTATTGTGACATCTTAGTTATATGAAAATTTTACACTTTCCCAAGTAATTGGGGAAACAAAAATTAGGGAAAAATTTGGAAATAAAAAGATAGGAAAGCGGCACCATTTGGTGTAATATTACAAGGGAAATGTTAATGAAAAATAATAGAAAATGGTGGGCTTCTAATATGTTGGTCTCACTGGAAATTGTGAAAAAAAAATCTAAATTTCCTTCACTTTCAGCAATAGTTTCCACTCATGGTAGTAAAAATTATGTTAATGGTGCACTGAAACATAAAATAACCTTAAGTGAAATATGTCAGTACTACAAAATATTTTCATAATTTTGAACTTTATTCCCATAGCATACTTTCGTTAAATGGAATCTGAAACCGGTATTAAAAAATTGTAATCTTGTAGTTAGGGAACAAAACTGAATATATTTTTTCTATCTTTAAAAAAAACATTTTCAATTCTAACTTAATAACCAACTTGTATAAAATTATGCAAATCACATATATGTTTATTTGAAGAAAAAGTTATGATGCAAAAAATATGTAGTAGAAACACCTGCATTTCAAGTTATTAAATAAAAGTACATACCGTTTTGAAGTACCTCGTTCTACCGTTGAACCAGAACTGAAAAAGGAAAGATATAAATGAAAACAAAATATCTTCACCTCCGTTTTTTTTTGTCGTACGGCAAATCTTTCATCTCAGAGATATTGCAAAAAAATTAAATTCCTTTTAAAATCTATGAGTATGAACACTGAGATATCTTCGGCTAAATATAAAGTCTATTATTTTCTAAAAATGCCACCCTTTTTGTTGATCATTTGATACTTGTAATTTACATCGGAATACCAAAATTACATTCTATTAATAATAGGAATAATTAGGGCACAAAGACCTAGATCGAATACCTTTTTTATTATGTGGGAATTTAAAAATTTAATAAAGAACATTAAGTAACTAACAATTTATTTACAATAAAATATCACCCCACTGTTGGAAAGTATGAAGTTAGATATTATATGTTCCAGACTTATATATAACAAAATATCAAAACCATTTTAACATAGTAAAGTAGTTATAGTAACAAACAGTTAATTCTTGAGGATAATTTATTATATTTTTTGTAATTAAATGTTACTTTCTTTAAAAAGCTTAGTAATATATGTATACTATTATAAACTTAGCTAAATAAGACTAATAGTTGCAAATATCTCTAATCAAAAAGTAAATTCTACCTATAAATATAGGTCTGATCGAGTAAAGCGGAATTCCTCGGAAAATCTAAGGTATAAATAGTGCTAAAAATTACAACTACTCATATGTATTATTAAATATTGTTACCTGCCATCCTGGACTGTAGATTTTGGTGAATATCATTTGGGTACAGCCTCTTCTTTTATAATGCGAACACCATCAAATTTATAAGTGAAATCGTTCGGTCCAAAATGTTCACCACAGATACGAAGTGACTTGGGAAAGATTTTATCTTATAGTCCTAATATGTTAATCCAAAGGTTTCGCCGGTTAGAATCACTGAGAAATCTATAAAAGATCACTGATAACAAAATCCAAAATCCTAAATTACCCTCCGATGGTACAAAACATAGCCTAAATTGTCATTTTCTGTGAAAAGTTAAATTTGGAAATAAATAATCCAATTTTCGGCAGACTTGGCAGCGATTGACCATTTTGTCATTAACAGATAATTAATCACCTACAAAAACACTTTTAGAATCACAAAAAATTAGAAACGTCAACCACAAAAATGTCATTTATCAAAATTTTTATGAATGCACCGAATTCGACCTTGATTGTACGATAGCGTAAAACAAATTTGCGAGATTGCAATATTTTCTAGTTTATCGCACTACTTAGAAATTTTCAATTTTTCTGGGAGTCAAACTGAACTATTATAAGGCATACTATTTTAAAGATATTGCTTTACATTGTAGCAATAAATTGTTTCTAAATATTATATGAAATTAATTATCATAATATTTTTTTTTCATGAAAATTGGGTATAAACAAAGTAAATCCTTTGCCCTTATTTTTTCCTCAACAGTTGGCATATTATGACATATTCTTGGCGTTTTATTTTTGTAAGCGTTCCGTGTCCAGACGTTCATGGTAGTAACCGAGTAGACCTAAAAATCCTTTAATTTGTTTGGTTGTGGAACGTATCGGATATTTTTTGATAGCTAAAATTTTATCAGCATTAGGTCTAACACCTTCAGGCGTTACAATATGACCTAAGTACGCCACTTCCTTCCTTAAAAATTCCGATTTGTCTAATTGAATTTTGAAATTTGACCCTCTTAGGTGAGTAAAAAGTTCCGTTAATTTAACGATATGATTTTGTAGAGAACTAAAATCAACAATTATATCGTCAAAGTACATGACACATATTTCGTTGGTAATTCCACGTAAAATATATCTGTGTGAAGTTAGCAACGTTTTCCAGAAAAGCTTCTGCTAGCAACAAATTTTTAGAAGGGAACATGTCAGTTGCACCCACCATTTGAACAATAAATTTGAAAATAAGATTTGAAAGATTAAGTGCTTAATTCCGTGATATACGAGTATATTTCACAATTATCTTGTACAGGGTGGTAAAGTTAAAAAAAACACAAAAGATGAGTTATAGACAACTAGCTTCAATCGACACACAATGCATGCATATACATTTCTCGCGAGGAAAACTGCAAATTTACAAGTTGAAAGTACTTATATATTTAACAAAAAAACCTTATATTTATCCTCAATCACCTGCAGGACTTCAGACACAAAATTAAAAGAGCCTGCAATGCACAGTGGATCGTTAAAAAAATATGCAGTTTTCACAAGGAAAGCGTCGAGTCTACACCTTGGAAATATTTTTCAAAAACTACTACTATATTTACATAAATAACCCGACCTATAAGATCTCTGAACATCCCTTACGAGTTAAGATAGAGAGTAAAATGTGCCAGCAACGATGAGTGGGTTAATATAGAAATATGCAATTTTCACAAGGAAAGCTGCGAGTCTACATCTTGGAAATGTTTTTCAAAAACTACTACCAAATTGAAGAAAGTAACACACCCTATAAGAATTCTCAACAACCCGTACGAGTTAAGATAGAGAATAAAATGTGCCAGCAACGAACTGTGGGTTAATATAGAAATATACAATTTTCACAAGGAAAGTTGCGAGTCTACATCTTGGAAATGTTTTTTAAAAACTACTACCAAATTGAAGAAAGTTAACCCACCCTATAAGAATTCTCAACAACCCGTACGGGTTAAGATAGAGAGTAAAATGTGCCAGCAACGAACTGTGGGTTAATATAGAAATATAAAATTTTCACAAAGAAAGCTGCGAGTTTTTCAAAAACTACTACCAAATTGAAGAAAATAACTCACCCTATAAGGCTTCTCAGCAACCCGTACGAGTTAAGATAGAGAGTAAAATGTGCCATTAACGAACAGTGGGTTATAATAGAAATATAGAATTTTCGCAAGGAAAGATGCGGATCTACATCTTGGAAATGTGTTTTCAAAAACAACTACCAATTTGAAGAAATAACCCACCCTATAAGAATTCTCAACAAACCGTACGAGTTAAGATAGAGAGTAAAATGTGCCAGCAACGAATAGTGGGTTAATATAAAAATACATAATTTTCACAAGGAAAGCTGCGAGTCTATATCCTGGAAAAGATTTTTAAGACAACTACCCTATTGAAGAAAATAACCCATCCTATAAGAGTTCGCAACAATCGGTACAAGTTAAGATAGAGAGTAAAATGTGCCAATAAAGGAGAGTGGGTCTATACAGAAAAATTCAATTTTCAGAAGAAGAGCTGCAAGTCTATATTTTGAAAAGATTTTTCGAAAGCTACCAAATTGAAGAAAATGACTCAGTAAATAAGAACTCTCAACAACTCGTACGACTTAAGATAGAGAGTAAAATGTGCTTGCAACGGATAGTGGGTTAATATAGAAATATACAATTTTCACAAGGAAAGCTTCGTGTCTACAACTTGGAAATATTTTTCTAAAACTACTACCATATTAAAGAAAATTACACATCCTATAAGAACTCTGAACAACTCGTAAGAGTTAAGATACAGAGTAATATGAGCTAGCAACGATTAGTGGGTCAATACAGAAATATACAATTTTCACAAAGAAGGCTTCGAGTCTACACCAAAATGAAAATATTTTTCAACAACTGATACCGTATTGATAAAGATAGCCTATCCTCTAAGATACCTCAACAACTCGTACGTGTTAAGATACAGAGGAAAATGTGACAGCAACGGACAGTGTGTCAATACGGGTTGTTTAGAATCCATATAGGATGTGTTATTTTCTTCAATATTGTAGTAGATTTTAAAAAGTGGTTCCAAGATGTAGCCTCGAAGATTTCTTTGTGAAAATTGAATAATTTTATATTAACACACTGTCCGCTGCTGGCTGATTTTACTCTTTATCTTAACTCATACGGGTTGTTGAAAGTTCTTATAGGATGGGTTATTTTCTTCAATTTGGTAGTAGTTTCTGAAAACATTTTCAAAATGTAGACTCGTAGCTTTCATTGTGAAAATTGTATATTTCTATATTAACCCACTATTCATTGCTGGTACATTTTACTCTCTATCTTAACTCGTACGGGTTGTTCAGAAATCTTATAGAGTGGGTTATTTTCTTCAATATAATAATAGTTTTTGCAAAATATTTCCAAGATGTAGACTAGCGGTTTTTCTTGTGAAAATTACATATTTCTATATTAACCCACTCATCGTTGCTGGCACATTTTACTCTCTATCTTAACTCGCACAGATGGTCGAGAATTGTTGTAGGGTGAGTTATTTTATTCAATTCAGTGGCAGTTTTCGAAAAAATTTTCAAAATGTAAGCTCGCAGCTTTCCTTCTGAAAATTGTATATTTCTATATTAATCCACTGTTCGTTGCTGGCACATTTTACTCTCTTTCTTAACTCATACGGGTTGTTGAGAATTCTTATAGGGTCAGTTACTTTCTTCAATTTGGTAGTAGTTTTTGAAAAACATTTCCAAGATGCAGACTCCCAGCTTTTTTTGTGAAAATTGTATATTTTTATATTAACCCCCTGTTCGTTGCTGGCACATTTTACTCTCTATCTTAACTCGTACGGTTTGTTGAGAATTCTTATAGGGTGGGTTTTTTCTTCAAACTGGTAGTTGTTTTTGAAAAATATTTCCAAGATGTAGATCCGCATCTTTCCTTGTGAAAATTGTATATTTCTATATTAACCTACTGTTCATTTTACTATCTATCTTTGCTCGTACGGGTTGTTGAGAATTCTTATAGAGTGAGTTATTTTCTTCAGTTTGATAGTAGTTTTTGAAAAACATTTCCAAAATGTAGACTCGCAGCTTTCCTTGTGAAAATTGCATATTTCTATATTAACCCACTTTTCCGTGCGGGCACAATTTACTCTCTTTCTTAACTCGTACAGGTTGTTGAGAATTCTTATAGGGTGGGTTATTTTCTTCAATTTGGTGTTAGTTTTTGAAAAATATTTCCAAAATGTAGACTCGTAGCTTTCATTGTGAAAATTGTATATTTCTATATTAACCCACTGTTCGTTGCTGGTACATTTTACTCTCTATCTTAACTCGTACGGGTTGTTGAGAATTCTATTAGGGTTGGTTATTTTCTTCGATATGTTAGTAGTTTTTGAAAAACATTTCCAAGATGTAGACTTTTAGCTTTCCTTGTGAAAATTGTATATTTCTATATTAACCTACTGTTCCTTGCCAACACATTTTACTCTCTATCTTAATTCGTACGGGTTGTTGAGAATTTTTATAGAGTGAGTTATTTTCTTCAATTTGATAGTAGCTTTTGAAAAACTTTTCCAAGATGTAGGGTCGCAGCTTTCCTTGTGAAAATTGCATATTTCTATATTAGCCCACTGTTCGTTGCTAACACCTTTTGCCACCTATCTTAACTCACGCGGGTTGTTGAGAATTCTTATAGGGTGAGTTATTTTCTTCAGTCTGGTAGTAGTTTTTGAAAAACATTTTCAAGGTGTAGTATCGCAGCTTTCTTTGTGAAAATTGCATATTTCTACATTAACCCACTGTTCATTGCTGGCACATTTTACCCTCTGTCTTAACTCGTACGAGTTGTTAATAATTCTTAGGGGTGGGTTGTTTTCTTCAATTTGGTAGTAGTTTTTGAAAAACATTTCCAAGATGTAGACTCGCAACTTTCTTTGTGAAAATGGTATATTTCTATATTAACCCACTGTTCGTTGCTGGTACATCTTATCTCTATCTTAACCCGTACTGGTTGTTCAGAGTTCTTATAGGGTGGGTTATTTTCTTTGATATGGTAGTGGTTTTAAAAAAAAACATTTCCAAATTGCAGAATCGGAGCTTTTTTGTGAAAATTGCAAATTTCTATATTAACCCACTGTTCGTTGGTGGCACATTTTACTATCTATCTTAACTCGTACGGGTTGTTGGGAGATCTTCTAGGATGGGTTATTTATATAAATATAGTAGTAGTTTTTGAAAAATATTTCCAAGGTGTAGACTCGAAGCTTTCCTTGAGAAAATTGTATATTTCTTTAACGAGCCACTGTGCATTGCAGGCTCTTTTAATTTTGTGTCTGAGGGCCTGCAGGTGATTGAGAATTAATATAAGGTATTTTTTTGTTAAATATATAAGTACTTTCAACTTGTAAATTTGCAGTTTTCCTCGCGAAAAACGCATGTGCATTCATTGTGTGTCGATTGGAGCTAGTTGTCTACAGCTCATCCTTTTTGGTTTTTTAATTATACCACCCTGTACAAGATAATCGTGAAATATATAAATCTTATTTTCTAATTTATTGTTCGGATGATAGGTGAAATTGACATGTTCCCTTCTAAAAATTCGTTACTGACAAAAACGTTTCTGAAAAACGTTGCCAACTTCACACAAGTGTAAAATATTATCCATGACTCTTTGAAATATCGCGGGGGCATTTTAGAGTCTGAATGGCATACGTAAAAATTCGTAGTGCCCGTTTTCTGTATTAAACGCGGTTTTAGGAATATTTGCTTCATGCATTTCTATTTGATGGAATCCGCTTGCCAAATCAAGATTAGTAAAGTATTGATATTTTCCTAACTTATCTAAAAGGTCTGTTATGTTAGAGACGGGATATTTATCATCTAGGCTTTTTTCATTAAAGCGGCGAAAGTCCAAAACCACCCTCCATTTTTGCTTACCCGAAGCATCTAATTTTTTAAGGACGACCGAAATTGGCGAAGATCAAGGCGAATTACTTGGTCTTATAATATTTTGGCTTGACATTTTGTTAATTTGACTTTCTACTTCTTTTTTATGGATAAAGGGGTAGCGATACGACTTTGTATAAATTGGCACTTCATCAGTGGTTCTAATATGATATTTAATTTTACTAGTGGAAGTACGAGGGGTGCCCTCTTGATAAAATATATCAGAGAATTTTTGACATAAATTTCGAATACCTTTTTTTTCTTCGGCGTTTAGATGACCTTGTATGTATTTGAGAAAAATCTAATTTTGTTTTAGGGATTTGATCAAAATTGTTAAAATCTATTTTTTCTGAATCTTTTCTGCAAAATTTTTTAACTTCTATAGGTTCAGAAAAATCAAGTGCAATAGTTTCAAAAGTATTGTTTAAAATTGAAGTTAGGGCTATGCCGTTTCTTGCTATAGTTAAACATTCGGTAATTTCGCAATTATAAAATTTTTGGTGCGGAATTATTATTTCGCCACTTCTTATAGTTGTTTTTATTTTTATAATCTGTTCACGACGTGGGGCAATGGTGACGCAATTTAATTCTGTTTGGGATTTATGGAAACACAATTTCATATTTGTATAAGGGGTAATTAATGAATTTTTGTCAAGTTAAGTTGGCTTGAAGTAATTTTAAGTTATGAAGACATATTAATCCGTCAAATACATTATGAAATCTAAACAAGTAAAATTTTAAATCCAGTTTTTCCGGTAAATTGAAAACTTTTGATGCGGAGATGATTGCGCCATATTTTTGAACTGATTTCTGAAAAACGGTTGATACAATAAATGGGTCATTTTTAATACAATTTTGATAATATTTAAAAGCTAAATTTGGATTTATAAAAGAATTGGCCAAACCTGAATCAATTAAGAATTTTAGATTATACTCTGGAAACATAATGTACCATAGTTCACTACAATTGGTATTTAAGAATATTATTTCTTCTGTCAAATATCGGGGTTCTCCTGCGGAGACTCTTGAAAATTTTGATAATCATTCGCGGCTTGTATCGGCGTACTATTTGCGTCATCTTGCACGTAATAGGAAATATTTCGCGAGTCCTCGTATCGTCATAGTATGGTAGGTCAGGGTCGCTTGTTTCGTAGTTTTGATATTGTTGCTCTGTGTCATAAGGGTTCGTTTCTGCGTGGTACAATTCTTCCGCAATATATTTTAATTGTGGCTGGTATGAAGTACCCTGCCTTTGTGTATTGTTATTGTTTGGTTTAAAAGTTTGTCTAATAAACACTGTCATAGGTGTTGGCCTAGGTAAAGGTTTATTAGGATCTGGTTTAAAAACGTTTCTTTTTCCGAACACTTGCGAATTTGTAAAGTATTTTTGTGGTTAAATATTGGAGTTTAGTCTAATAGGTATGGGTTGTGAAGGGAAAGGAGGAAGGTCTCTAAGGCCGGTTTTTGGCCTAATTCATTTTTCGATGACAAAATTTGAAAAAAACATTTTTATTATATATTAGCAATAATAAATAGATTCCATCCTAAACGGATCCATCCGCTTAGTCCCTCTTCTCCTTCCACCCCCTTAAACGAAGAAAAATCACAATTCATTAAAAGAATCTTTAAGAGAATCGGTTGTTGTGAAATATTCAATTTCCATAGACCTTTTATCCTAAAGGTTTTATGGGTCGTTACCGTGAATGTCCTTGCCTCTCATTGGGGTGCTTGTTAAAATTTTGTTCCCTTGCTTCTTATTCTACCTCGTCTATTTCTCCTTCTTCTTCTTCCTCTTCTGTTTTCTAGCTTGCGTCTTAAAAGGTATACTATAAGGAATAAACGACCTTGATTCGTCTCAACTGCGGGATTATCCTCGATGTGGATCGAGCGGAAGTCCACATACGGAAGTCAACATCATTAAATTCAAAATGGCGATTTCAATATTGCGGCCAAAAAAAAATCGAATGTCTTCAATATGCGCGAATTTTTGTATGGAGGCTTTTTTTGGGTCGCTGATTACGAATCTGAAATAGCTTGGAATGAGTTTTTAGTAAAGAAAAAATATTTTAAAGGCGATTCGAGTATTTTAAAGACGTGATATTTTTCTCATCGCCATATTGGATCCGCCATTTTGAATTTCGTGATTCTGACTTCGGATTCGCAACCGGCCACCCATAAAATTTTTAGGATAAAATATCTATGGAAATTGAACGTTTAATGAATGATGATTTATTCTTTGTTTAAGTGGGTGAACGGGGAAGGGGGAGTGAGCTGAAGGGTACGTTTAGGGTGAAATCGATTTCCTATTGTTAGTAGATAATAAAAATGTTTTATTCAAATTTTTTCGCAGAAAAATAAATTAGACCAAAAACCGGCCTTAGAGACCTTCCTTCTTTGGCCTAAATTGATTGTGAAACTACTGCTGTAAAATTGAGGTCTCGGATACAGATAAGGATTAAAATTATTAAAATTATGATTCGCACGTGTTTCGAAATTTTGACTATTGTTTTCATTTTTTATTTGGGCATTGCCCATATTTTGAAGGTATTTAATATTTCCTTCTTGAATTACGTACTGGATAGCATCTGTTAAGGATTGTGGTCGCATACATCTAATATTAGTGCTTAATGGTTCCCTGAGTCCCGATAGAAAAGTTGTTAGAAATAATTTTGATATAGGGTTCGTTTTATGCCTCCGGCATTCGCCTCTTCATGAGCGTCTACATAACTACATAATAAATTTAGAATTTCTAAACATCTATCGTAAAAATATTGTGGAGACTCGTGAGGTAATTGCCTCAACATCACTAAATCTCTAGTAAGACAATTTTCATCGCGTCTATCTGCAAAATTTCTTTTAACTCGGTCCAATCAGATACGTTTTGTATATTTATGATTAACTTTTCCTGTGAGCTTATCAACTAAAGAATTTAAAATGTAAGTATTTTGAAATTACTCCTGTTTTTATTATCGTAAAACTGATTGACTAATGTCTGGCACACTTTTAAATATCTATTTAGTTCGGTCGAATTACCACCAAAGGTTGGAACACAGTTTAAATATTCAGGCTTAAACTGGTTAGCGATTGCTTTGTTATTTAATAAATTGATAACCCAATTTAAAATACTTTTTTCAGTTTCTTTTTCATTTGACGAGTCCAAAAGATTATAATTTAAATTATTTTGTTTTTGCGAAATACCTGCCGTATTTTCGACAAGAGTATTATTTAAAATTGAATTTGTATTTATTAAATGGTTTATTTGAGAACTTAATTGGTGCACAATCAATATCAACACATCCTACCGACTGCGTCAGTTAACGAATTGATTCCAGAAAATCCTTTTTGAAAAAACAACTTTATTTATTTAATTTTACAACTGATTACTTTTAATGCTTTACTTTCGCAACTATCGCTATTATAATTAATGAATTTGATGTAGCTTTTGTTAGCTCTGACAAACTGTGATTGAAAGTAAAGCACTATTATAAATGGTAATAAAAGGAAATTATGCACCATCAGCGAAATGCATAGTTCGCCCTTTTATATATTGTCTTATAGAAATAGGGGGACATAACTCATGTAACTTTTGATAAAAGTGGGTTATTTTGACGTGCTTTTCAGTATATTATGGAGAGTATCGCCAGGCGTGGTCCCATAAAAATATTTCCAAGATATGTGTATTGCAACGAGGTGGAGAATTGAAAAGAGAATTGTTGGTTCATAATCTAACTTTTTAAAAAAATGAGTTATTTTAATGCGGTTTTTAGGATATTGTAGAAAATACCCCTAGGGGGATACGGCAAAATATTTCTTATATAGGTTTGTGCAAAGAGGCTGAAAATTGATAAATAGAATGTCGATGATCGAACTTTTTGCGCATTATTTTTATTGGCGTGAGATGCTTTGATTCGGTTTCCACTATATTGTAAGTAATATACACAAGAACGTTACTTTAAAATATGCTTACGGTAAGGTTGAAAACTGAAAAAACAAAGACAGAATTGTTGCTTGGCCAACTTTGTTCCTTCGTAAGCCGCCGCCTTTTTCACATTATCTGCACCAAATTTATTTTCGTTTCCACTTCAAAAAAATGCTAAGTAAATGAGTAAATCTACTGTTATCAAATTGATTTGTAACTGAAAAAAGTCAATTGTGAAAACATTTTATTCAAAGAAATATTTTTATAAAAGTGGATATTTATTTATAAACTTATTTTGATGATGTTAAATTACAAATTGTGTAAAAGTGAAAGAAATGCGTGAAAAAAATTTATTTGGAAACTGCATTTTTCTAAAACGCATACGTTGTTATTAGTGTTGGGCAAAATATAATTGTTTCTACAATTAAAAACTAACAATTAATTAATTGTTAATCACGCCTATCGCAATTACAAGTAATCAGTTGTAATTGTAAAAACTCGTCATTAACAATTATTTAATTGTTAATCGCGAGTTTCCACAATTAACAATTATTCAATTGTCAATCTTTTTGGTGTACTTGATTAAAAGCTAACAATTAAAACTTACTATTGTATTAAAAGCGGAGTAGCGCCAAAACGAAGTGTAAGTTATGAGTATTTATGAATAAATGTACGCAAGATCAAGGTATGTAGGAAATAAAAGCTACTATTTGTTAAATTATTTTAATTAAACTTGATGTCACGTCAACAAAATCAGAGCAACTTTTTTACTGAAGAACAAAGCACATATTGCGAGCGAATACCATCACTTCCTTGCTACTTACAGTACACGACCATAGTCAATAACGTAATAGTAATAAGTGTCTATCTTATCTATATCCAAGTGAGTTAATTGTTAGTTTTAATTGTTTTTTAGAAAAATTGAAAAAGTTAATTGTGATTCATTTAATTGAAAGCTACAATTAATATACATTAATTCAATTAAATTCATTGCAACGTGCAATTAATATTTTAATTACGGTTAATTTTAATTATATTAAATTGATCGCAATTAAATTTTCAATCAATTAATTAATTGTTTGAAAATTTAATTGATTAATACCCAACACTGGTTGTTATCGCAAAATATAAGGAAGCTTTTTAAAATTTAAGAAAAAAATTTACCTAAGATTTTTAAGTGTGGTTATGTAAATTTTACATATGTGTCACACTATTTTACTTTTGACGTATTATCATTTTGAAAATAAATGTTTAGGTAAACAGCAGTTCATTGGGTTTGACTGTTGGAAATAGTTATTGTCGCCGATAATTGCAGCCTATTTTGATATTTTAAAACACAATATATTTAAATGGGATACCAGGCACTTAGTACATTATAATTTTGTGATTTTTTCAATTCTTTCTCACTGTTGCTCTACTTTTCTCGGATAGTTGAATTTAGAACCTCTTTTTATTTGGAAGTAGGCTAAAAAATAGATTTGAACTTCTTGCAAACAGCCTTGCCAAAAAGATACCCGACGCGACCAATTAATTAAACAAAATCAAAACTAGGTATCATAATAAATCTAAACTAAAACTAATCTAATATAAAAGCATCATCACAGAAAAATTTGTCATCTCGAATCCCAAATTCATCTAGGAACAGTAACGTTTCCTTATTTCTTCCTCGATCTTCCAGAACTCTAGCTTGTCGGTAAACTGTTGTATGGTTTTATTATGTAGAATTTTTTCCGTTGGTAAATCCCCTCCGTACTCTTCTGGCAGGCATTTTTTTGGAATCAGCGAGAAAAGTTGTTCTTCCTTTATGTTTGGAGGATATATATTTATCTAAATAATAAAATTAAATTAAGAAGAAACTATGTTACTAAATATTTACAAAAAAAAAAGTGTAAAAAGTTTATTTTTTCAATAAAATTTACAATATGTAGAACTTTCAAGATTGGCATTATCTAAAAAATTTCTTGGTCAACCAACAACTTCTAGAAAAAAAGACACTGCGTTTATTCGTAATGTCATCACCCGGTGGTCGTTAAATTAACAAGCTATTATTTCCTTTTTATTGGATTTATGTGTTTATTTTTATTTTTAAATTTACTTATGAACTTTAGATGACCGTTATTTAAATATCTTCATATACTGAGAAAATTTTTCTACGTTTCATCGTTAATTTACCTAGACACTTTTTATTATACAGTGTATACATATATTGTGCTTAGGTATTTAATTTTCTTTCATGATTATTTTATCTGCCTTAGTAATTCAAAAAAAGTAAATTAAACAAATTATTGGTAATGCTTGTAAGTAAAATGACAATAACTGTTTTTGCTGAGTGTGTATTGCAGCCATCGAAATATATTAACAATTATTTTTTAAGGACATATTTAAATATGAGGTTGGTTAGAAAGGATCTTTGATGAAAAGTGTTCAAGATTTTATTCTCGTGGTCACTAAATATTTTCTGGAATTAAATGTATAAAATAATAACTATTTAAAGTACTGGTTCTCGAGGATATTGCTTTGCACCTCTGTTTAACTTAGTTATGAGATTAAAATAATCTTCAACAGTAAGTTTTTTTATCCTATGTCAATTTTTGCAATAATTGCATTTTAGTTTCTTTAATCCATTGTGGCTGCAATATCCTCTCAAATATATGGGCGTTTCTGGTTTTAGGTTGTCCATATCATGTTCTTTAATACAAGTATTTTTTAGTATTTCCTCAATTTCATTAGAATAGGCCTCAGTATTGTTCTGTTTGCCATATTCAGGGATAAGGAATATCTGTTCTGAAATTTTGTAAGCCTTTAATCATAAAAGTATTAAAAATTTTAGTAACAGTTTTACATTTTGGACAACTGAGAAACGCCGTTTTCGTTTAATCTTGGTATATTTAATTTTAATGAAACAATTTCACCGGTTTTGGAATCCTGTGAGGACATATGCCAGATAAAATCCTCTGTACTTATTACACTCCCAGAATAAGAAAGAATACACTCACAAACTGTGCTATAATATTATTTTAACCAGCTTGTACCGTTGGACCATTTGATGAATAATTTCCCCTTCTTCTTCTTCTTCAAGTGCCTTCTCCATTGCGGAGGTTGGCAATCATAATAGCTATTTTAATTTTTGAGGCAGTTGCTCTAAATAGTTGTTTTGAACTGCATCCAAACCATTTCCTTAGGTTTTTTAGCCATGAAATTCGTCGTCGTCCTACGCCTCTTCTGCCACTTATTTTGCCTCGGATTATGAGCCGTAAGATGCTGTACTTTTCTCCTCGCATAATGTGTCCGAAATATTGCAGTTTTCTCTGTTTTACTATTATCTCTACTTCCTTTTCTTTCCCCATTCTTCTCAACACTTCGGCGTTCGTAACTCGATCCACCCACGAAATCCTCTGAATTCTTCTATAGGTCCACATTTCAAAAGAGTTAAGTCTTCTCATTGCCTCTCGATTCAGTGTCCATGCTTCCATTCCATAATATAGAACACTATATACGTAACATTCAGTCAGTCGTATTTTCAGGGCTAACGTTAGATCTTTGCTGCAGATAACCTTTTTCATTCTAATAAAGTTGGCACGTGCTTTCTCGATTCTGGTTTTTATTTCGATGGTATAGTCATTATTTTCTGTTATGAGGGTTCCCAAGTAAGTGTACTTCTTAACTCTTTCTATGTGCTGGCCTCCTATCATTAGGGTTTCATTATTATTGCTGTTGTTTTTACTAATTATCATGAACTTGGTCTTTTTCGTATTAAGAGAGAGTCCATATTCTCCACTAACTTTTAATATTTTATTCATTATCTTTTCTAGGTCTTTCAAACTATCAGCTATTATTACAGTGTCATCTGCATACCTAATATTGTTGATTAAAACTCCGTTTACTTTTATCCCTGCTGTTTCAGATTCAAGACTTTCCAATATGATCTCTTCAGAATAAGCGTTAAATAGTAAAGGTGACAATGTACACCCTTTTCTGACTCCCCTTTGTATTTCCACATTTCCGGATATTTCCTGTTCAAATCTTACTGCCGCTCGCTGATTGTAATACAGATTTGATATCAACCTTAAATCTCTTTCATCCAAATTTTTGCTTCTGAGAATGTCTATCAGTTTGTCATGTTTGACCCTATCAAAAGCTTTGTTGTAATCTATGAAGCAGACATAGAGGTCCTGATTGATATCTAAGCATCTTTGAGTAAGCACATTAAAAGCAAATAATGCTTCTCTTGTACCCACCCCGTTCCGGAAGCCAAACTGTGTGTCACTAATATCCAGCTCCAATTTGGAATGTATTCTAGCGTGAACAATTTTTGAAAGGGCTTTCAAAGTATGTGACATGAGACTGATTGTTCGATAGTCACTGCATTCTTTTGAATTTGCTTTCTTTGGTAAACATATGAATGTTGATGTTAACATTTCTCGGAGGATAGTTCCTGTCGTGTAAATTGTATTAAATAACCTCATCAATAAATCTAAATTTTTGTCATTGATCAGCTTCAACAACTCACCTGGCATTTCATCAGGACCAACAGCTTTATTAGTTTTTATCGACCTTAATGCATAAATGACCTCTGCTTTAGTAATTTCAGGCCCTATGTCACCGCTCAGACTGTTTATAGAAGAATTTTCGTGTCTTTGATCTTCAAATAGTCCCTCTATGTACTCTTTCCACCTGCATAATTTTTGTTGAGCTTCCATAATAATGTTTCCCTCTTTGTCCAGCAATACGTTTGAGATTTTTCTCTTTTCTATTCCAGCTAGTTCTTTGACTTTTTTATGCAAGTTGAAGTTGTCATACTTGTTTTGCAACTCCTCTATTTCCTTGCATTTTCCAGAAAGGTACTCTTCTTTTGCTGCTCTTATTTTTTTTCTTATTTGAATTTGCAACTGTTGATATCGGGTCTTGTTGGTCTTGTGTTTCCTTCTTTCATCCATCAACTCCAAAATATCATCTGTCATCCAATCTTCTTTCTTGTATCTTGATGTTGTAAGTAATATCTTGCTTGGTTCCATAATTGACGTTTTGAAAAATTACCACTGTTGTTCAACGTTGTCATCGTTTAACCCAGGCGTGATTTGTCTTCTTTCTAAGTTTGTGTTGATGTCTTGTTTCAGTTTTTCTTTCGTTTCTTCTGATTTTAATTTTTGTATATTTAGTTTTTTGATGTTATGATTTGTTTGTATCCTTTTTAATTTAGGTTGGAATTTAGCGATAAGGAGATTGTGGTCCGAAAATATATCCGCACCTGGGTACGCCTTTACTGAATGAACTGCGTTTCGATATCTGTTTTTTTATCAAGACGTAATCAATCTGGTTTCTAACTATGTTGTTATCCTTATCAGCTGGTGACTTCCATGTATAGAGACGACGTTTAGGTAGCTTAAAAAAGGTATTTGTTACTACTAGATTATGCTCTTGACAGAATTCTATAAGACGATCTCCTCTATCATTGCGCACTCCAAGGCCGTATGGCCCGACAATGGAATCACATTTACCCTGGCCGATTTTTGCATTAAAATTCTCCATTACAACAGTGTGAGGCATAGTGTCTGTTGGAGCTCATTATAAAAGTTTTCTATTTCGTCTTCCATTTTATCAGCAGTCGGTGCATAAATCTGTAATAGATTTAATTTGCCGTGGGTTGTCATCAGTTGTAGCATTATAATTCTTTCGGATACCGGAATGAATCCTATTACTGTTTTTGCTACCTTGTCACTAAGAATAATAGCGACTCCATATCTGTGTTGAGTGTCGCTGCTGTTAGAGTAATAGATTCTTCCGTTCTCCGACTTAAGTTCTCCAGAACTGAGCCATCCTGTGTCGCTTATACCCAGTATGTCGATCTTAAGTCTCGGTATTTCTCGTTGAATGTTTCTCAGTTTTCCAGGTTCATACATGCCTCTTACGTTCCAAGTTGCAATTTTAAGATTTGTTTTGTATATTTCCAGTAGACAGGGATTTCGCTGGATTACTACCTGGAAAGCCCTGCCGTTCTTGTTCTCACTTCCCCTGCCGAATCTTGGTCTCCGAGAACCATGATTAGTACGTTGTAAATCGTCATTTTCTTTAGCCATTACGATTACTAGGAAAATATGATGAGGTGGTTTCCCCTTGCCTTCCTCATCGCTGTGCAGACGCCTTTTTGTGGGTACCACTCCACCGTTTGCTGTCTGAATCATGACCAGTGAAATTCTCTGAACCCTTGCTCATGATCAGTTTTGAAGCAGCCAGCTGCCACTGCTCAATGCTAGTTTCCCCTACAAGTATTTACAACATTATTTAAACTTATAAAGTATGAGTAAATAAAAAATTTCGAACTGCGATCGACACACGTAATGTTAGCATGGAAATCAAAAAGTACTGCAGTTCAGATAAGACTGTTGATAATATGATTAGTATTTTTTAGGGCGATATGTAGATAGTAAAATGTAGGTATACAGTTACTTTAATTAGTGAGAAGTAATGAAGTGCCTTAATATGTCATCTGTCGTAAATTCTATAATTGTTCAACTATTTTAAGAAAATTGACATGAGAAACGTTTCATATAATTTGTGTAGCAAAATAATCTAATTATTACTTATTCAGTAAATATATTTGATTAAAGAACTCTGTTACTCATTTTTAAACTAATCTTTTTTTTAAATAGAGTCTATATACGGTATATTTTTTGGATATATCGAATTTCAATACTGATATATTTAAAAATATCCTTGTATCGTAAATCCGATGTTTTTATTAACAGCCCTAATATATAAGTTGTTCCAAGACCGTATTACCGGAATTATTACAAAATCTAAGGAAGTTGGGCGGTGACATCATCGAGAAATTTCGTTTCAGCCTTCTGTCCTTATATCTAGGAGTTGTTGGTTTAATCCCCTTCAAAAATCAGAACATAGATCTCTTGATGTTATCCTATTTAATATATTTTACTATATGAATATGCGTTTGATTTATGTAATTTGCTTACCATGTCAATAATTTCACTCTTTAGGAACATTTTGATAATTTTCATAATCTTATCGAAAAAATACACAGCGTTGATTATGTAAATTGCTTTCAGTTGTAATGGAAATCCTTCCTCTAAAAACTTACAAAATTGCTTTACAAGTGTCAGTCTCAACCTGGTGAGGTGTCTTAAACCAACCTAAAAAACTATTTATTTGTATTTTTCTTTATGCAGATTTAATTTAGAAATAAACCATTATATGTTTTGGAAGAACACAGGAACAAAATTAAAAGAAAAACAAACAATTAACACTGTTTGATCAAAATATTAGTATGCAAATGCAACACTACAGTGCCATGGCACTTCTTAATTTTTTCTAGAAATATCTTATTAAATTATTTTAGCTTTAAATTTTTCCGAATACTTTTTCCTCGATAATAATAGCATGGATGCCTGACATCAGAACAACAGATTAAAATACCATACATGTTTAAACTGTCACGATACGTCATGGAGCTCTTTTGAACCGAAAACTGTAATGGATGACGATTGGTTTGTATACTCTAATCTAAACCATTTTTTGTACAGAGTAATCCAAATATCTTACACCTTTCATATCTATAAGAACCAATAGACCGCTGGGTAAGTTTTTTTCTTGAGTTATGTCCAGCAACATATAAGACAGCTTCATTACAGGACCTAAATCAAAATTCAAGTAATAAGTATCGTTCAGATTAAAATAGTGGATTGCGTAGTTTTCGTCGGTGCGGATGGGTATACTTGACAAGTGGCTGAAAAAAAAATGTATAGTGTAAGTTCAAAAGTTTGCCAGATATACGAGGATAGCTATTTATATTTTGGGAACTGACACCACTGGCATTGTTAGGTACCATCTGACCTATCCATTGTAAAGTTTGATATTTTAGACGGTATGGATAAATTATTCAGAACATTTTGACATACGGACACTCTGCGTGAATTATTCTCATGGTCACTAAGTTTCTTCTAGAACAAAATATGTTAAATAATAACGATTTAAACTACAGGATCTCGACGCAGTGTACATCACTGAATTTTTTGCATTAATTTTATTTAAGAGTCTTCAAAGCAATGTGACTGCAATATCCTCCCAAATAGGTCAATATGGGCATTTCTGATTTTAGATTGTTCATATCATGTTGTTCAATATAAATATTTTCTGGTATTTCCTGAATTTCATTAGAAGGGTCTTCAGTATTGTCCTGTTTGTCACATTCAGGTGATAATTTTGCAAGACGGTTGGGAATTTAGGGCAACTGGGAAATTTACTTGGTACGCTGTGTTCGTTTAATCTTGGTATATTTAACTTTAAAAAAGCAATTTCACTCGTTTTAGAGTCCTGTTGTTATATCTGCCAGATAAAATCCTTTTTAATTTTTAACCGACTTCTAAAAAAGCAGGTTTTCAATTCGTCGACTATGCATTTTTTTATGTATGTACACCGATTACTCCGGAACGGTGGCATCGATTTGAATGAAATATTTTACTTATATTCAGGAAGTTGCTGCGGTGGTCCCATATTTTTTTGGACGAAATTGGTGCAGTAAAATCCAAGATGGCGCTGACAATATGGCGGCCAAAAAAAAAAATTTTGTCCGATTTTCGGGGTCGTACACAATGAATCTAAAATTATTTTTAAAAAATTCAATATGGCGGATCCAATATGACGGACAAAAAAAATTAAATTTTGTCCGATTTTCTCCAAAATTAGTGTGGGGGAGTTTTCGGGGTCGCATATAACGAATCCAAAATTATTTTTAAAAAATTAAATGTGGCGGATTCAATTTGGCAGACGAAAAAAATCAATTTTGTCCGATTTTCTCCAAAATTGGTACAGGGAAGTTTTCGGGGTCACACATAACGAATCTAAAATTATTTAAAAAAAATCAATAGGGCGGATCCAATATGGCGGACGAAAAAAATTAATTTTGTCTGATTTTTTTCCAAATTGATATGGGGAAGTCTTTAGGATCGCACATTACGAATCTGAAATTATAAAAAAAATTAAATATGGCGGATCCAAGATGGCGGATTAAAGATTCTAAATATCTCGATTTTGTCTATAATCAGTATTGGAGGATTTTTATTTGTGTTAATTACGAATTTAATATATTTTTGGAAAAACAATCTGGGGAATTCAATATGCGTCCTAAAAATTTTATATTTTTCGATTTTCTCCAAAACTGATATATGGGGTTTTAGAGGGTGTATATTATGAATTTGAAAGTATTTTTTCAGGATTCAATACAGCGAATCCGATATAGCGGACTAAAAATTTTACATTTTTAGATTTTGTTCAAAGGTAGGACATAAATAGCGAATATAAAATTATTTTAAGAAAATCTAATATATCAGATGTAATATGACGGTCTAGAAATTTTAGATTTCCGGATTGCATCCAAAATTGGTACAAGGGGGCTTTGAAGGGTTTAGATTTAGATTAGATTAAGACGTTAAAATTATTTTTTTGAAATTCAATATGGCAGATCCAATATGGTGCGTTGAAAATTTTACCTTATTCGCATTTTTTCAGAATTGGTATTAGGAGGTTTTCGGGGTCGTGTATTACGAATATGAAGTTAAATTTTTACAACTATTAGGTTGATAAGATACAATTTGAGGGACTGAAAATTTTACATTTCCGATTTTGTCTAAAATTTGTCTATATTGATATTGATTCTTGGGGCGTATCCAAACTCAATATGCATTATAACATATATATCGGCCCAAGGAAATTTACGTCTCAAGTTCTTTAAATATTGATATTGGAAGGTTTTGGGGCCTATATTACCAATCTAAAATTAATTTTAAACTTAAGATAGTGGATTTAATATGACAGACTAAATATTTGTTTGATAAAATTTCACTGGTATTTGGAAAACTCTAAGAATCAAAGAATGTTTAGTGATTCATTTTAGGGTGATTTACAACTTTGGATAAAATGGGTACTTTTTAGCAACCTTGGAATTATTGCGAGGTACACTAATCTCGATTAGTACTTAGTTCAAATAATTTATGGATATCAAAATGAATTCAAAACTAAAAATCCCAAAATAAAATTTTTATAAAAAAAGTTGAACCGACTTCTAAATGTGCGCTAAAAAGTGCAAAATAACTATACATTTTTATATGAAATTGAAATTTTTGGAGTCAGCGCTAAATTATTTCTAAATGAAATTACAAATAAAATATTTTTAATCTGTTTATGCGAATCACATTTTGTCAGGTATTAGTTTGGCGCCGACTTCAAAAATTTCAATTTCACTTTTAGAAGTCGGTTGAATTTTTTTTATTAAAATTTTATTACATTACCAGAACGAGAAAATGAGAATACACTCACAAACTCCATTATTATTGTTGGGCACAAAACTTGCACAATGAATCATTTTCTGCTAATTTAACCGGCTAGTACCGTCCAACGTCCTTATCTTAAAACCATTTAAGATACTATTTAAACTTGTAAAATATGAATAAATATCAAAAAAATCAATAATATCAAACCGCGACCCACAAAACTAACGCCAGCGTGAAAACCAAAAAGTACTGCAGATCAAATAGGACTGTTGGTAAAATATCGATATAATGAAAAATGCTGTTCAGATTGGTTCAAGTGGGCGCAAAAGTGTATTGATTATCGTGGAGAATATTTTGAATATTTTGAAAAGCAATAACCTTTTTAATGATAAATAGTTATTTCTGTTTGCTATTCTTGAAATATAAATGACTCCCCTTGTATTCAATATATTACAAAAAATTATTCTAAAATAAAGCTTGAAATGTGTTTTATACATAATCAATGAAAATACCTACATAGTATTCATAGCTTTCTTGAGTTCTTCTCTTTCTATATCCCGGTTGTCAAATATGTCCGGAGCTTCACTTTTACACTCATAATACATCACAATAGTGTTTTTCGTCAAAGGAATGTCATTTTCGCAAGAAAGTAAAAAAATTATGATCAATTCGTCTTGAACGTCCGGTACGGTTTTGTTGTCTAAGTTTGTCAGCCATGTCTTGATTATCTCGATATTTTCTTGAGTTGTTCTTCCTTCGTTAATTATTTCTTCTGGGGTAAAAGAAAATGGGAGTTTTAAGATGTCTCCTGCCTGAAATTATTACAGTTAAAAATATTCAGTTTTGCGGTATGTTACTTTTTCAAAGTTTACTTTAAATTCCGATCACCCAGAGGGTCTTTGTGGCCGTAAATTGTTAGTAATTACACCATCGACCTCAAACCCATGTCCTTTTATTTCAAATTTAATGACATAGACGTTATTTCTTGAAAATTGAAAAATGTTAGTTAAAAACACAGATATTGTAAAATTGCAGCATTCACGCGGGCCACGCTAAGGTGAGCGCACGGCGTTTCTTATATCTGGGCAATTAAAGCGAATTTTATATTACCATTATATTTTAGAGGTTTCTTCACATATTATTAGTTAAAGTTATGAGGAATGCCATATTAGTATAATAAAATGGCTAAAGCAACAAATTTTTCCCAAAAAAGTGAAATTCCATATAAGCCTTTTAGGTAGACGTTAAGTCGTATAATCTATGAAATGAAAAACATTAATTAGAAGCCGACATATTGCATAATTAGTGCGAATATACAATTTCTATTGAGTCAATCTTTACTCATCAGAACGTACTAATTTTGAAATGTCTCGGCTTCTAATGAAATTTTTTCGATTTTTAAAAGAGTAACATCTGTCCTATGAAAATGTGCATCAATTTATATAGGTGTTAAGTAGATTATACGACTTTAAATCTATCTAAAAGGTTATAAACAAATAGAGTTTTCCTTTATCTGAGAAAGATTTGTTTTAGCACGCTAATATGGCGCTCCACATGACTTTCACTAATACGAAAAGATAATACTTCTCACGTATATTACTTTCAACATGAGCATAATGACTAATACAAAATTCGGTTTAGTTTTAGAGATGTGAAAAATCATATGCTCCTTTTAGCAGGGCCCCAAGAAACCCATTAAAAATGTTTTCAAAATATGTTTATTGCAAGGAGGCTACAAACGTATCGTTTTTTACTGTATCAACTTATTATTTTTGTTTAGTACAGGCATTTATCTTCAATTTCTCATAGAAAATACTTATTTAATTTTTCTTTTTATGACTTGCACATAATCATCTTTGGGGATGCACGTGTCCAAGTTTACTTTCAACAAGTTTTCAAAAATAACATAAAAAAACGCAACCGAACAACTATAATCTTCACTTTCTAAAATTATTTCAGAAGAAGGTATTATCTTTAGATCTATTTGCCCTTAGTAAATCATGGGATTAAAGTTCAAAAATTTATTACTCTTTGTAATTTACATGTATTTGATGAACTGAATCCAACTAAAGCAATATAACCTTACCTGTTTTGGATCCATAACTGAAATGAGCACAAATTAGATAAAAAAAAAGTTATTAAAAAACTGAAAGTAGTAAGTAACACTTATCACAACCAATCAGAACACGAATAGGTAAATTATGAAGTAAGTCGAGCTTAGCAGGGTTAAGAGGGCACATATTGACATAAAATTAAAAATTTTAATAACGGAATTTGCATTTCTATGATTTTTGAAATCATAATTGTTCTCGGTTTGAGTTATACTAGGTGACCGTAAAATAGTTGAATAATCCAATATTTTATGGGGTTTTAAAATATTTGGTAAATAAAATGTTTGTTGGCACAAGTTTTTGTAAAAAATTATAGTTTCTTTGAAGGGTACTTCCAAGATTTTGGGTCGATGTTTCAGAAAAAATATGGAGAAAAGTAAGTAATTAAATCTAAAATTATTGAAGTAATTCATAAAGTCAATAATTTATTTTTTACCTTTTAGTGAAACTTTTTGAAATCGATTTAATTAACACAATCATATTATTTCATTCTTTTTAGTTTTAATTGTGTAGTGTGTAGGTACAATACAAGTACGTAAATATGTTTAAATGAGGGAAAAGGAGAAGGAATGACTTTGACATAAGATAAGATGAGGACTTAACAAGAGACACAAAAATGCCGTAAGGTCACAGTAAACTAACAATTTTTTATGAAAAAATTTCGCTCATCAAAAATTTTGTTCAATTTTTTCCATGTTTCATTCCGTTCCCGTAAATACAGCATGCGTTTCGACCACCTAATGGTCTTATCAGGGGAGCTATTGCCAATCAAGAGCTACATTCATGGGAAACAACTGTTCCTATAAATTTCGAGACTTGTCGCCATTATATTAAACCTGTAGACATTTTTGATGCCAGATTCTAAAATAGACTACCGACATCTACATATACACCGACAAGCTTAAAAATTAAAATTTCAGTAAGAAATAAAAATATCTTTACTGCCGTAGAATTAGTATAACAAATTATCATCTTTCTCCTTTAGACAGTTAAAGAGAAAATAAACTGACAGTTTATTTCCTGCAAATACAATTCTGGTCGTCTCTCCATACGCGTTTTAACAACATAATGTTCTCATCATCATCATTAATTCCACTCTGAAAACCGAAAATGTTACAGGGAAAATAAATATGTTTCCCCATCTCGTTGCTAATTTTCAATAATACAAGTCTATTACTGCATAATATTACATTAATTCTACTGTAAAAAAGTTTTGACCGACTCAACATGATTCATTTATGAACATGCGACTGATAATCAATTGATAGAAAATTATTTGTTAAGTAATATATAATTTTTTTGGCGTTTTATGTTTACATTTTTATTGTTTTTGATAATAAACTGTTCTACTTAATGGATATTTCAATAAAGCAAAAAACGTTAAAATTTAGCAAAAAACGAATAATAACTTCGGTTGCTCTGTACCGCCTTAACCATTTTTTATAAAAAATTGTTAATTCCAAGATGTTTAGGTCAGAAAGGAAATTAAATATCCAGCTTACGAGCCTCTATGTCTTTTGTCACTATTTTGTTCTGTTTGAACAATTTAAGTAGCTTTTTTCCGTGCTTTTTACTCTCTTTTTTTGTTAATATTTGTAAAAGAACTATTTAAATGTAATATTTTCTAAATTAGATTAATTACACTAATGGGATTAAAATAACGACCGCTAAAAGTGTTTTCTTTCGTCTTTCCTCTGTCCTTTCGAGAAACTTCTCTTGTTCAATTAATAAATACCTTTAAATGATTAATCTGGAGGACATACTGATGCGTGAGTTCAAAAACAAGGGGCTTGATCTGACCAGTTCTAAGCTCTAATAACCTGTAGTCATTTAGGATTAATACTGTAAGAGCTTAAGAAGATCGGCCAGACTACTAAAGTGCCTTTTTTTATAAGTTAATAGAATAGCTACTAATTAATATGTAACAACAATAAATCCATAGCGAAACGGCCACGTGTTACTAAAATAATCCATTTGCAGGAGTACATGATCAAATTACGTCATAGCGTGGTGCAGTATAACTATAGAAACTATTAAATATATATAGTTTTTAAAATGAACTAAAATAGTCACATATTACTTTAATATTATCCAACAAGAACGAACGAACAGGCGCCCATAGTGTCAAAATAGCAATTATCGTTGAAATCCATATATCACAATACAGGTTGAGGTCACAGAAAACCTAACAATTTTATGATAGCTTACTCATTAGTTTGTTATGGTCTGATAATAGGCTGTTTCACTGCAATCAAAACTTACACTTTTAGCACTAACATCCTAAATTAGAATATATTATAATTTTTTTTTACTAAATAAAAATGTTTTACGTAATTCTATAAATTTTCTGCAGGGAGAATCCATATCCATTTAAAACTCAAAATTATGGCAGTTTGTGACATCAGTGTTTTACAACTGCTCAAAAGAACGCTAACTTCGATTATCGCTTTTTGTTTTGACTCCCTGAACACTAATTGGTCATATGAGATTTCAGTGTTGAATTTTGTTTACATTTGGTAGCAAAATTTGGAGAAATATTTACGTGATAATTTTCCCACGGTTGATGCTGAAATGGTCAGTGACTTATAATCACGAGCCTCAGTTTTTTAGTGTAGGAGTTAAAAATGTGATAACAACAAGGTAAGTCAACAAAATGCAATAATGTTTTACATATCTCGTAAATATAAAGCTGTAATGCACTTAAAGGAACAACTATTGTTTCTATACACTTATTATTATTTAAAAATTTTGTATGTCAATGTTAGCTTATAGGATTTAATAGGGTGGAATCCAAAACCTTTTCGTTTAATATATGAATATTTTAATTTCATTTAAAATATATTGCCCACATAAACACAGTTTATATCAATAACTTTAACGGTAATTATTTCGATTAAGTGATATCTAGGAAAAACGACGTTTTTTTTTAAAAAAGTCACTACATACTTCCTATTTTGAGGTCGTAGAGAATGATTTTGTCCTTCGTTTTCCACCATTTTTCATGAGTTTTCCGGAAAAAAGAGAAAATCATTTACCTTTAAATTTAATTTTTGGAACTAAATCGTTAAAATTTTGTTGTAAATCAGGGAAAGCCACCAAAACACTCTAAAAATAAAATTGTTGGTTACATTTATCAGTATGTCACTTATTTTAACATATATTATTTTCTTTCTATTTAAGCTGCAAAGAAAACCCCGAAAAATATATTTAACCTTTCTAGAATTTTTATTTTACGCACGATTTTTTCTCCAAATATTAACGATAATAATGGAGTTGGAGTAAAATAAAATAAATAATTTCTTTTTATGTTAAACGGTTTTATTGTAAAGAAAGATAATAATGATGTAGATTTTGTACTAAAAGCTAAAAAAATAGGTAGGTACCAGGTACCAGTCATCACTGCACTCTCTTCATCAATCTAGCGCATTGATCAGACTAAAATAAAGTCGTGGGGTGCGTCGAATTTCTATTATCTATAGTCAACCGCTCATATCATTATATGCTTTGGATGCATCTTCTCAGTAGACAACTTATGCAAAATGTGTGTAAAAGTAAATCCGTCATTACCATCGTGCGACATTACAGAACGATCATTTACATATTTATTCAGGTTACGCTACGCCCCACGATTTTATTTTAGTCTGATCAATGCCCTAGATTGATGAGGAGAGTGCTATGATGACTGGTATCTGGTATCTACCTAATTATTTTTTAGCTTTTAGTACATTTAACTTTAAATTTTTTTTGCTTATTTTATTTTTAAGTTTTTAGTTTCTTATTTATCTTATTAATATTTCTTATTGTATTTACTTCATTTAATGCCTCATTATTACAAGGTTTCTTTCCTGTCAGTTCCTCTTCAATAGATAATCCTTACAAACATTTTACTCGACTCAGTGCCACGTAAGCTTGTCCTTTCTCAAACAATTTCGAGCCTAAACACACAAATGCGTGGTCTACAGTGCTGCCTTGCACTTTGTGGACAGTGGAAGCCCATGACAAAATTAAGGGCAACATCCTTCTTTCAACCGTCCCATAACTGAACTTTGTTTTTGTTTTGTTATTATGTTTTTGTTTTACCATTTTGTTCTCACGAGTTATGGGCACTATAACGTTCGACCCCCCCCCAGAGGTCCAATAGAGGGGCAAGGCTTCTATATATCAAGATGCGCCCAAGTTTTGAGGGGAAAACGCTAACGACATATCATTTTTATCCACCCTAATGCCACACAATCCTCCGCGCACTTTAACCTTTTACCTTAACTTCTGTGGTGTACCACTAACGACGTATCATTTTTAGTCACCCTAACACCACACAGTTCTCGACTTTATATGAAATCTTGACTTGGGTGGGGGATTCATGTATGAATCACGATTCTAAGTTGACAAAGGCCTTAGATTTTATTAGATATCTAGATTTCAGTTTTAATATATTGACCGTATAAACTCTGTGATCCGTCATTTTGTTTCGGACGCCATTTTGGATTGGGAATTTTTTTCTGAAATATAGTGTTTCTACTTGTCAAGACCTTTCATTTGATGTCCGTATTGGGAGGATTGAAAACAATATGTAAACCACCATTTTGTGGCGGCGGCCATCTTGAATCTACAATGATACTGAATATACATAATTGTATTGTAATCAGAACTAAAGGTGTGTACTAAATTTCAAATCAATCGGTCGACAGGAAGGGGGTAAAATTTCAATTAATAGATTTGATCCATACAAGACACAAACAAGGCAAGCTGAATAAAACCGTTTAAAAAAGAACATTTTTGTAGAATGTAGGATTATGGTGGACCAAAGTTTACGAGTTTACTTTTTGTGAATTGAATGAGAGTGGCTGACGAATAAATTACGATTAGGCTCAGCGAGGGTTGTTAATTGAGCAAATTTTTGCAAGGACAGTGGAATTTTCGAGGTCAATGGAAACTCTTCCGGACATTATTCAAAATTGGATACTGCCGGGTACTACAATCGTGTCGAATTGTTGGAAGACTTACTACTGTTTAGCAGAGGAGGACTTCTAACACCTGTCCGTGAATCATTTGCAAAATTTCATAGATCCCAATAGTGAACCCCTCACTTAAACATTGAAAGGGCCTGGAGTGATTTACGTGTAAATATTCCACAATTTAGTCGGCTACTTTGTGGAACATTTGTCTCGGAAAAAATATTTCCAATACAAGAACATGTACTATGAATTTTTTAAATACATAAAACAGGTTTATCTCCCCTCTCTTAATGAAAATAAGGAAGAATATTAATAATTTGCATTTATAGGATATTTCCTTATGCTGCATATTCCTTCTATTGTTTTGGTGCCAAACAATATTCTTTTTCCATTGAATTTATAATCCTAGTTCATTTTTCTACATCTTGGGTTTGTAATTTTACCAGCCTATTATTTTTTGTAGCTGATTCTAGAGTACCCGCTTCCCTACTAACTCAGACGTTTCCCAACGTCCTTCCCTGACAAAGAATATTCCGCCTCCACATGTAAGTTAATCTGTGATTCACACCTTGACAATGTCAAACCATGTATTTTAATCAGGTTTGAATTACATACACTGAAACTGATTGATTTTTGTTCTAGGGATCAAGCGGTCATTACATTGAATTTCCAGGTGGTAGGAACCCAGAAGGTGGCGTTCATAGCCTCAGTTTTTCTGCCATATGACTCACCTAGCGCACCTCCATCACAGGAACTGGAGTACTGGTGTAGCACCGCAGGCTTTCCAACCTGTAGGGTATCGTCGGTGTGTGCGCCAACGTACAACATGTAGCATGCAACAGCAGCAAAATAAACAGAAGAATGGAGTACCTTTTTGATTTTATAGTCTATAATAACCTGGAGATTTTTAATCGTTGGAAAGAACACACTTTTCTTACCAGAACTCGTAGCGAAATAACTGTCATGATTTTAGCGACTTCACGTATAAGTTCACAGATAGCACGACGGCGCGTCTCTTCGGATCCCTCCCTCTCGGATTACAGATACATCTATAATGAGATGGTAGCTGTAGAGAGACCGAAAAGACTGGAAATAAAGTAACGGCCTAAGTTCTTAAATGCAAAATGTCAAATCAGATATAAAAAACAACGTGGATATTGAGTTAACTTCTACTCAACTGTAGAAATCAAATTATAACCTCTTACTACAACAACTGTCTTTTTGTGAGAAAGGCCACCAACAACAAAGTTACCTGGTATAATACTGATTTGACAGAGTTAAGGAAAGAAACACGCAAACCCCTTCCCCCCCTTTAATATAATAATCAAGGCTGAGGCGAGGATAGGGGCACACAGACTAGAACAGAACAAGGTCTGGTGGACTAGTCTTGCCCTCGGATACACCAGGCATGGTGACGAACTCATTGTTGGAGGTGATTCCATCCTAAACTTTGACAGATCCTACACCATTCAGACTGACTGGAAGACGGGATCTAGTCAGCCAAGAAACCTCGTTTGATTTACAAATGGTTTCAGAACTGACCATGTGTACCATGATGCCGAAATATACGGAGCTACACCCAGACTAAACATAAGTGAGGCACTGGAAGAGCACACCACGGTATTTCAATCAGAAATACATGTTACTTATACCTGTCTTCGAGAGAATCGAACAAAAAGTTACAGGGTTACATTTTCTCTTGCAGTCAGGCATTACTATAGCTGCAATTGGTAGGTGTTTAGCCTGGTGGATAAACTGTCAATATCAGGCTTACTGAAACCACAAGCACACCAAACTATTACTGAGTAAACCATTCAGCATTAAGCAACGAAATCTCGAGTCGAGACAATAATTTAGGCTGGTGGCAGAACTAATAATTAATCGGCCGCTGCAGCTTAAGACAACATTTACACACAATGGGCATCTATACTGAAGAACCAATATGCAGGCTATGTGACGGAGGTGACGAAACAGTCTCACATATCATCTTTGAATGCGAAGCTATAGTCTACTCGACACACCTTCAAGGATCAATTAATCCGGAAGGCTTATACCAGGAGGAGAAACTGGTGAACAGGCTGCTAAATTTGATTAAAGCAATCAACCTGTTCATATAGAACAGATATAACAGGTGCCATAATAAATCACTAAGCTGCAGGTAGGGTTCAGTCAGGTATTGTGTTCCACGACCTCGCAATAGGGGTGTGTAAAGAATTTTTTTCAAAAAAAAAAACGCGTTTTCTTAGATTTTACTTAATCAAAATAAAGATAATAGAATGTACTAAAGAGTTTAAATTTTTTTAGAGCTTTAAGTAATTGAAAATTTTAAACTGAAAAATAGCTGTTTTTAAAATTGCTAGTTCATTTACAAACTTTTAGTTATTAGTTTGTTTGAAATTTTACTATTAATAAAAAAATCCATATATATTCTTACGTTGGTACATTTATAATTGAAGAAAAGAATTATACATAATTTTTGACTACAAATTAGATATAATGTTTCAATTATCAATTTAGAGCACAGAATCCATCTTACAGTGACAATACAATAGGATATTTCCAAGTAAAAATGGAAAATCATGTATGCTTAGTTTAAACAAAAATTACACACTGAACATAAAGTTTGTAACAAAGGATATTCTGCAGAGGGGGTTGAAGGTTTGAACGAAAGTTAATTATATGCTGTGAGTGTAAAAATTGTACAGCTATTAAAGGTAAGAAGTCTATGGATATTATAAAATTTGTCATGAAAATACAAAACAGAGATATTTTTAAATTTAAAAAACTGTTATTAATGACTAAATAAGTTTAATATTATAATAGACCAAGAGAGTGAGAGGGAGACCAAATTAAATTAAGACAAGTACCGAAATTTTTTGAAAACATTTTTGATTTTTTGTCCTGTTTTGTACCTATATGGCATTGATTAAAAGTAAATTAAACTATTATTGTATTTAAAAAATTTTACTTTTGTACCGGGATGGTAAAAATAGGGAGCAATTGTTGCTTAAATTTACTTGTAATTTTTGAAAGTAACTTTGATAAACCTAAAATTCTGTGCTTGTCAAATGATTTTTTGTTGCAATCAGAACTGGGTACTATTCGAAAAGACATTAAATTCTATGGAAGCACTTTTTGCAGTATATATACTGAAATACAAAAAGAAGATTCTGCTTTCATTATGAGTATCACAGATATGTTTCAAGTTATTGAATTATCAAATACCACCCAGCTCTCCTTGCAGCAGACGGTCATTTGACTATTACAAAATTTAGAGTGTAGTAAAAAATTAAACTGAGGAAATTAATCTTTACAACACTTCTGAACATTATTATAATCCATATCCTCTCAACATATTTATCTTGGTTTTCTTCGATAGTCAAAAATGAACTTTTTAATAGTATCTACACTATATGAGTAAATTTTATTTTTAAAAATCCCTCATTATAGTTTTGCTTATCCTGCAATGTTAAAGTTCTATTTTTTATATATAAAACTTGATAAATATCTTTTTAAATTGTATTTATTTTGATATGAACACTCAAAAGTTTGTAAAAGAATAACCACTAATTTTTCAAAAAAAAAAAAATATTAAATAAAAATGAAGTACATAATATACCCAGGGACACATTATATGTATCTATATATATATATATATATATATATATATATATATATATATATATATATATATATATATATATATTTATATATATATATATGTTGATTAAATCAAAATAAAACACCTGTGTAGAGATAAAACATCTATTATTAATAAAAAATGCTACAACAAGAAAAATTATAAGAAAGTAAATACTATTTTAATCTTGCCAACGATCAAAGTTAATTGAGTGAAGTGAAAATATTTTTTTTATTAATTCTACAAAATCTTAAAATTTTCCATATTTATCACATGGATCCAAATATAAATGAAGAACATCAGATTTTAGAATAATTCTAGGACTATGATTTTAACTTCATCCAATTTATTGTATGCTCTTGTAGATAAACTGTAAAATTGAATATATATCTTTAACTCATAATAATAAATATTTAAGAAATTTTGATTTAATTTTACACAAAATGCATTTATAAATCTAATTATATAATCAACATTTCTATAAAGAGATACTTTTGGAAATACTTGTGTGATTAAGCTGCCAGGTAATATTTCTGATATTCATTCACATGTATGAGATTATTTATATAATTAACTTTCATTTTAAGAAAATGTGACCTGTAGAAATTAATTTTATTTTTGTTAAAAGATAAATATTAAAATAACTCTCAAATAATCATTACACATTAATTTCAATTTTTTTCCTCAAATTTTATTATTCTTAAACCTATTTTATAAGTAGTGTTGTAAATTGACAACGAATTGATTTCACGGAGACAAAATAAATCAATGGCAATGAGAGTTTGGGAAAGATAACATCTTAACGATACGTTCCGCCGAGGAATTACTTGAAATATTAGTTCCAAATTATAACTAGCCCATCAAACACAGGGTGCCTGGGAAAAGGTGTCCGCGGGCCCACTAATGAGTCCAACCGCTGACATCGTGAACGAAGCACGCCTGTAATTTATAGTGGCAAAAATTTGTTTGTAATTCCGAGCACGCAGGTAAAATTTCGGCCCGGATTACAAAAGTAGATATAAACAACAGGCCCAAAATGGCATTAATAATAAAGTTTTAGTAGTGGGAGTAAATTAATAAGCTAGTGCCTGGTGTGCATGTTCGCTTTTAAGAAATATCCAAACCGTATGTTCATTATAAAATATAGATTAATAACAATACATTATTATTTATTATACATGGTATTCAAATAATCCATCAGGATACTTGGAGAGGTGATTCTACATTACATGGTAAAATAAAGATAGTAATATGACCAAAGGCGAAACCATAATAGTCCTTGAGTTACAGCCTGTACAAGTAGAATTTTTATTATTAATATCTTGCCGTTAGTTTTACGTTATCAAGTTGATATTTGACACAGGAACTACGATTAATGATTTCTATTATTCTGTTATAAAAATGTTTCCCTACTGTGCCACCAACGGTCATTTTATTTGAAATTCAAGTTTAATTTTTCCCGTATCTTTTTGTTTTGACAGTTATGGGAAAGAAAGGACCTGTAATTTAAAAATAAAAGAATACCTAATTAAAAAGATACTTTTTATTTGAATCGAGAAACCACATCGTTTTTGGACGCAAATTGGATTTAGTTTTTATTACCAGTAAAAACAGTTTTTCAAATGGAATATTTCTTTCAGGATACAACCGGCCTGTTTCTTTTGCATTTCCATTTGCTTTCCCATAGTAAAAATGCATGTCGCTATATACATTATTTAAATATTCATGAGCTATTTCGTAAATAATTAAATAGCATATTAATTTCAAGGTTTTACTAATTTCACATCTACTAAAACACCAGCTGGTTTATCGGCTAGAATAAGAAATATTTTTTTATTAGGTATTCTTTTCCAATAACCGTCAAAACAAAAAAGATATGCGAAAAATTAAATTTTAATTTCAGGTAAATTGACTTCTGTTGGCACAGTAGAGAAACACTTTTATAACAGAATGATAAAAATCGTTCAGCGTAGTCTCTGGGCCAAATATGAACTTGATAAGTTAAAAACTAACCGCAATATGTTAATAATATAAAAAAAATTATTTTAACAGCCTGTAATTCAAGAAGTATTGAGTTTTCGCTTTTTGATATATAATTTACTTCCTTTATTTTACCATCTAGAATCACCTCTCCAAGTATCCTGAATTTATATTCAGTTTCTGGGAGTAAAAAATTCCTATAGACGTTACATTTAACAAATATTTTTATTTTTTAAACAATGTTTACATTAAAGTGATTCTTACACACAATATTAGAAGAGCCTCGTGAGAAAGGGGTTAACTTTTAGTCTTCTTTCCCCTCACCTCTTTTTTCAGTATGAAAATCCCATCTAGGAAGAAATATAAAAGTTTTTTTTGAAGAATTGTCGGTATTGTTGGGACAGTACTTTACCATACATCATTTAAAATTTTTGTTCGTAGTCATGTTTCTAAAACCATAGTATAGCCGCAAAACACAACAAGCAACTTTTTAAAATATCAACACGATAAAACAAGAAATAATAGGTTAGATCCCCAGAACGAGAGAGTTAGATTAGGTCACACATAGTAATGCCATGTAGTCAAACTTTCCATTTGTTGTACTAGTCATTTAACTACACATTTGTAAGTAGAAGGGTGTGAAACGAGCTTATTAAAATCGAATATCAACTGATTTTTATTATTTCTTCATAAATTATTCATAATTTAAACAATTAAACGGCCAATTTTAAATCATTTAGCACTTTTGTACAGTTGGATTTTGAATACTGTGGGCAACACGCAAAGCAAAATTGGTAGGTATGTGTTTCATTTCGCGTTTCTATTTTAAGAATTTTTTTATTTTTTCATTAAAAACTTTGAAATTTTCAAAAATTTTATTTTCCGTTGATCTTTTCAACGGCACTAATATCAAAATTTAGTGAAAGTTCCCATTGTAACTTTTTGAGAATAAAGAATATCCAAATATAGACCTGTCTTTGGTTTTAAAATAATATCGAGGAAACAACTACAATATTAGTCATTAAACAGTTTTATTTGCTCTTTGAGAATATATTCAAAATAACCTAATATAAAATAATTTTATTCTACACCGTTTGATTATTAGTGATCTTGTAGATAGATAAATATCAGGATATTTTGTTTTTTGTATCACTTCTTTATAAAAATACTTTGGTTTTGTCCTGCACAAGATGTAAAATAAAAACTTCTTTATACTTGCCAATAAGATGTCTTTCATTTTAGGCTTAGGGCGAACTACGATTTTTTTTAACTGGCGGATTTTCGTATTTTGCAAAATAACCCAATCAATAGGCCAAAAAAAAATGCTGGTTTGCAATAATTAACAGCACACTGTCTGCACCTTGACTTGGAGAGTAGTCCATAGATGACTAAAACACAAAATCGAATTAAAACTGAACATTGTGATTTTGTAAGCAATAAAAACGGTAAAAATAGGTGACTTTTTTGGTTTTTTACATATATTATGGAAAATATTGACATAATCTCATTACTTGCATTAAAAAATCTACAAAATGGTTTTTTGTAGACCCCTATTGGAGGACATTTCACCGAGAAAAGTAGGAAAGATGCTCAAAAATGACTTTTCTTTTAGAATTCATCATCTTCGCTAATTTATGATAATAAGCGAAGATGTTTCGGAAAATGATAGTTTAATATGTGTATTTGAAACAGGCAGGAAATTAGTCGCAGTAGTAGTTTTTGCCTAATTGCAATAGAAACAATTTAGAACATTTTTTTGTTAATGCCACCATATTAACCCAATAAGACCGATTTGAATTTACCAAACAGATTCTGAGAGTAGAGATTATGAACTACAATTTACCTATCTCAGATTTTCGTATAAATTTGCTGAAATATGCTAAAAATGCTTCCGAAAATAGCGTGATATACGTGAACTCACTTCCGAAGCAAAGCGAAGCCGTGGTAGTGGGAGGTTATAAGCAGCTAATGAGAAAAGAGCCGTTGGCTGCACACACCAGGCGCTACGATTACATTTCATAAGTGGAAATACATCGCAATAGTGGACCTATATATATATATATATATATATATATATATATATATATATATATATATATATATATATATAAATATATATGTATGTATATATACCTGCGACAGATTTCCATATTTTGAATCACGTTTGAATAAAATGTTATTAAACATACACACAAAATTATTTGAAATATAAATAAATAAATGTATCCGTTTATTTATTTATTTATCTGTTTATAGATTCATTATGCGATACATTTCCACGTATGAAATATAGTCGTAGCGTCTAATGCGAGCGCGGTTCTTTTCTCCTCTGCTGCTTATAACCCCCCACTACCACTGCTTCGGTCGGCTTCGAACTCGAGTTCACGCATATCACGCTATGTTAGAAAGCATTTTTAGCATATCTCAACATGTTTATACTAAAATCTGAGATAGATATGAGATATGAGAAACAATATCACATTTTTATTTAAAAAAGACTACTGTGGAAAATTATAGTGTACCTTAAATCTATTTTTAATTTAATAATTTTTCGGAACAATATTTTAGTTTCAGGAGTTTTGGTTAAATTTTTGGTGTTCTATATTTTTTATTTTGACTAAAAGTTTGACGACATATGTATCTATTTTCTTCTCATAGCAAATTTTTTATCTTAGTAGTGAGCATTATCCGATGCGCTCAATCCTCCTACTCCTTGACCTTTACCTTTCCCCTGTTTGGCCCCGCCCATTGACCATGATATTCGACCTTGCGCTGATATGACCTTGACATTGAAAACTGTTGTGAGCAAGGTTGTGTGTGGCCTTGACCTTGACCTTGTTGGAGATCATTTTGGGTGTGTGACCTTGAAGTAGTCATTTGTGCATTGTAATAGTGTGGGATGATTTTGACCTTGCAAATTCTTTTATAAAATTGTTTGAGTTTATTTACATTCATTGAGTGTGAAATCTCAGATACGGAACTATCTAAAGATAAAATTATAGAGCAAGTCGGCAGAGTAATTTGTTTATATCAAAGTAATCTAAAAGGTTTGTGTGATTTTGAAGAAAAGGATCTAGAATTTTTTTCTCTCGAATATTTAAAAACTTACTTCGATTCACTGACTTTATAACAAATTTGGGATAAGCTGCCAGGGCCATATCGATATGACAATGAACTACAAATGAACTTACCATGTTACATTCACTATGAATAAATATATCGTCATTATATAGATGGGTCACCACCAGCAATAAAGAAGTGTCGTGAGTGTAAAAATGAGTGAATAATATGAATAGTGATTTCCAAGAGAGAGAAAGAAAATTGGACGATGAGTTCACTGAAACGGCAAGTAATTACTTCAACGATGCAATGAAAAGTCGACCAGAATGGGCGTCGCGCTATTGAGATTTGGCTTTTGAATATGAAAAGGGTGCCAATACATATCGTAAATATTGCAGCAAAACATTCAAGTTACTAGAGTTTGTTTGTGAAATAAAAAAGTTGGGATTTAGTGACTGTTTGGAAAAACTGATTAGTTTCATTGCAGATCCGGTTGTGTTAAACAAAATTAGAGTGTAGGACTTAAGTTTAACGTGGTAGTAGTTAATATGAAATGTTTAGTGAAAGAAATGTACGAAGAGTTTTTAATTTTTGCAGCCTGTTCGGAATTTTACGCATGTGAAATTCAAAATTCGGAGGCTCAGGATTTTAGTATATTTTTTAAGTATATGGACAATGTTGAAGTGTGTATTTTAGCGAGTATAGTTTGTAAGGATTTTTTAATAAATAAAAACGAACAAATATTATTAAACAATTTGAGAAATTTAGGTTTAAACGATTATGTTACACGTATAAAAGAACGACAAAAAAATGTCAATCAATAACATACATAAAATGTAGTTATTTGTTTCATTATATTTTGACTTTGAAATTCTCCTTATACCATTTTAAGCGTGTGAAGTCTTTTGACCTGGAAGACTCCCCCCACTATTTCTGGTGTTTCTGCCGTTAAGCTACCCTCACCATTGTTACAATTCGACCTTGAAAATTCGCTATAAAAGTTAGTGGGAACAGAAGTGACTTCAAACAGTCGCAGATATCAGTGGCATAAACATCAAATATTGTGTTCGTGTAGTGTTCTGAAAGTGCTTTTGTATTCACGGAATTTTTTAGGAATTAGTATTGCAAAAGAAACTCTAGATAAAATTAATGAAATGTTTAGCAAAGATTTCGAGGTTTTAGAGAGAAAAAAGGTTACCGAAATGATTGTGGGGAAAGTGTATAAAATTGTAAAAATAGTTTCAATGACTGCACGATTTGGTAAAACCCTTCTAGTGGCTTTACATGATGACGATGATAATAGCACATTCGAGACTTTTTTGCCAAAACGTATGGCCGAAACACTGTCAGACGATATTGTAGATATTATGAGTAAAACTAAAGGGAAGTACACTCTAACTTATTTGGGGCAGGGCACTAGAGTTTTTGGAAACAATACTCAAACATTATTACGTTTTGGTTCATTGGAGTAAATAGTATGTAATGTTTGAAAAAATAGTGTAATTAAATTTAAAAAATAGTTGCACATGTCAGAATACTTACGCGTGTTCATTATTTCTGTTAAAGACGTCTGCTAATGCGACGACCATCAACGTGTAGATAGATACATATTTTGGTTGGGAAGAGAATTAAGAAATATGGCTCACAATATGTTAGATAATGGAAACGATTGGCCGCACATGGAGGCAACCAAAGATCAATATAAAAATGAGATCGGAGATGTAATCAATTTTATGGCTGGGGCACACTTGTGCGACAAATTTTTATATGGTTCCATAGACATGGATACATTTTGTGCAGAAATGGTTGAAGAAGAATTAAAAGAATACCTCGTTAATATTCCACATTTACCTGGTGAGCTTGCTGCAAAATATGAATTGGTTCCTGCAACAGCAACAGCCCAAGATGTTGACGATCGAAATAGTGTCGGATGGGATAGCACTTTGAACCACGAAAATGAATAGGTATAATTTTTGTATTTGTACAATTAAATAACTGTAAATAAATATTTGTTACAATCACAGTTTTGTTTTATTTCTTTTATAAATATACCAACCCAGTAGATAATAGTCAGTATTTATTTTTCTCAGCTGAAATATTTAGTATAATTAGAACAAATAAAAATAAAATAGTTTAGTTAAGATTAAAAATGATTCGAGGAAATAACACAATTAATAAATTTTGTCGTCAGAAATATAATGAAAAAAATCATATATTTCCCGGGCCATCAGGGACTGGTTTTAAACTTACAGCGGATGGGCAGTATGATATGGGTGGAAAAACCATAACCAACTTAGGCGAACCTAAATATGATGACGATGCTGTGACAAAAAACTTTCTTAATAGAAAGTTTTACAATTTAGCAATTGTAATATGTGATTTATTTAAAAAGGATGTCCTCCCCATGATATACAAAAATAATAGTGAGCTTAAAACAAAAATTGAAGTTATTCAGAAAATACTCTATCATCAGCTTTTAAATGACACATTAAGTGCATTGTTGTACGGCTCGACCTCAAAATAAAAAATCTAAAAAAAAGCAGGTTAAAGAATAGGAGAACGCACTCCGGGTGGCATAGACTTGAAGATAATGATGTTTTATTGTCATTGTTATTGATGATGAAGATTGAAATAAAAAAACTTTGTATTACTATATATTGTTTATTTATTTTACATTTTAAAATAAAATTATAGTTATACAATATCTTATTTAAACAATATCAGATTTATCTATCCACATGTTGAAGTGGTTGGGAAATCCTAGCCATTTGACAACAATTGATCGGTGTGATTTTGTTGCGTTGTCTAAGAACCTTTTCTACTAGATAAACGCCAGGACTGTTTGTTTTTTGTAGTTCTGACTCGTAAAAAGACCCTCTTATAGGCTGGCATTCTAACGATTCCAACAAGTATGTAGGTGGATTTGTAAGGTTAACTTTTACAATTTTAAACAATTCAGTTGACCAAGAGGGCGTATATCCTTTCTCGAATAAGCTTTTGTACTTGCTAATACGCACAATGTCACCCATGGAAAACAGCAATTTAAACGAGGATACGGCTGATGACGGTCTTACGTCTAGAAAAATATTTTGTTGTTATTGCAAAATCAGCGATTAGAGCATAAAAGCAGAAAATAGCATAAAAATATCACTATCTAATGCAGTGAGGAAAAGTGTGAAGATGAATCTTTTTAAATGTTGCTGCTAAGAATAAAACGGAGATGTGGGATGTTTTAATGGTTAGTCATGTTTTATACGTTCACACTAACAGAAGACTCGAGTGTCTTAAGCGCCGATTTTTATCCACCCATCGAATTACATAAAGAAAACAAATATGGTCTTGCATTGCTGAGATTTTACACATATAATTCAATTTTTAATGTGGATGAAAGCAACAATAATTTTGCCTACATGAAGGAGGGTTACACCACCGAGCCGATACAATGCAGATTCCACCTGGGGCCTACGAAATAGATAAAATAGATGAAATAGGTAAAGCTATGTCGGAGGCTTTGATGAATTCAACTGAAGAAAAGAGTGATGGAATCTTTTCTTTAGTCGCTAATAATAATACGCTGAAATGTGAACTGAAATCCCAATATACTACAGATTTACGGGGAGGGGCGAGTATTTGTAAAATGTTAGGATTTAATTATAGCGTTAAAAAGAGACAAAAAGCACGAGTCAAGTGCTTAAGTACGCATCATACGCGTAGATTGTAATATAATTTCCGAAGCATATATAATTCTGTAGAAATATGCCGTTAATGACGGAAGGCCATCAGGTTATCGACAACATTACTCTTCGCATCTTGGACGATAGCGGTGATCTAATCAATTTTCAAGACGAGAAAATTATCGTGAAATTGGAATTGAAGAAACTTTCTTAGAAATGGGTTTTTGCTTTAATCGTCAATTGTGTATGCTGTCGGCTAAGATTGGGGAACCGCCGAAACATAATAAAAGTAAAAGAAGAGTTAAAGTCAAGGTTAGTCGTCGTCTAGACATTAGATCGCAAACATCTCAACAGTTATCTGCCGAAGACTATAAATTTTTAAAATCTATCGGTCTTAAAGTGCGAAAGTGATTTCCACCACCAGCGATAAAATAGAGATTTTCTCCGAACCCATCTTGGACAATTCCATTACTAGCCTAGAAGAACATACGTATAAACCATACGGATCTTCATCATTCAACAATTCCGATGAAGTCCGTATCCCCATTATTAATTTTAAGATATTGTACTGGATATAGTCGAAAGTTACATATATATATATATATATATATATATATATATATATATATATATATATATATATATATATATATATATATATGTAACTGTCGACGATATCCAGTATAATATCTTACAATTAATAATGGGGATACGGACTTCATCGGAATTGTTGAATGATGAAGATCCGTATGGTTTATACGTATATATATATATATATATATATATATATATATATATATATATATATATATATATATATATATATATATATATATATATATATCGAAGGAAAATTTAAACCCATAGACGCAACGAAAAGATGTTTTTAACACATAATGCCCTTGCATTTTCGTTCGATTAAATTCTCCGTGGTTCGTAAACCTGGAGTTACCACGACATTAAAAACCATGGGGATTCGCCGAATATTATACAAAAGGTGTTTTCATAAAACAAGAAGTTACTATGATTATAGCTCGCACTTTTACCAATTGCTATGTCAGCGAAGTAGACGCCGAAATTAGTATCGACAAAATCGAATGGAAAATTCGTCACATCATTCCAGACGACAAGCAAAAATTGAAAATATTGTCTCTCATTAATAAAGGTGGAAACAATGCTAGTATTTAAATAGCATATCGTAAATGGGATCTGTACGAATTGCCAGCTTTAAGACAAACATCTTCCGACTTATGAGCCTTGAGAACGAGCACAAGTCTAGAAAGATCGCGCTATATAATCGTCGGATTTCAAGACAGTAATAATTGCGACAAAAAAGAAAAAAACGCAACCCAGTTTACCCACGCCGACGTATGTGATATTAGACTATATCTGAATTTAACCGTTTATCTCTACGAAAGTTGAAATTTAGATTTCGCCAAGAAACTGTACGCAGCAGCCTATTACAATTATGAAAACTTCCAAAGCAGCTACTACGGGCGCGAAATAAACTATCCAATGATGACGTCCGCCGAATATATGAAAAAACCCGTTTTTATTATCAATTGCAGTCATCAACCAGAGGCTATTAACCCATCGACCGTGGATGTGAAATTGTAGTTCCAAACTAGAAAGAATAAATTCCCCAAAGACACTAAAGTGTATGCGTTAGTTATTCACGACTCAGATTTTAGTTATAATGTATTAAACGGCCCCAACAAATCTATATTTTAATATAATTTTAGATTATATGTAACACATAATAATGTTAGAACATGTCGATAGTGGTATATGAATTAATAAATTTATAAATATTAAGTAGTACTTTTATATTTATTTGGAACCCAACAAAAAAGTGGACGGAGAAGTTAATCCATGTTTATTTTGTCACCATAACGAGTAGTTTAACGTATTATGAATGGTCTGATGAGATTAGTTAATTTTGTTGTTTCATGACTGGAAAATGCCTTTAAATGCCATTAAAGGTCCAAAAAATTTTTTCACACCGGCGGGGTCTTCGCCTCTCTGGACACCATCGTGCGGCCTCCCGGCCTTTAGGGCGCGAGCGGCTCCACCAAGAAAAAATCAATGGTCCGCTCGTTTGCACGCGACTTCATTACACAAAAGGCAAATGGGACGGTCGTCATTTAAACGCGATCCAGCTGGCGTCGGCTGGCTATTGGGGTCGAAAATGTCTCGCGAACCGCGACGTATTACAATGCGAAACGCCATATAGTCGCGCGAAGTGCGACTTATTATGGCCGAATCGCTACATAGAAGCGCGAAGCCCTATACAGTCGGGCGAAGCGCGAGTTTTTATAGCGTGAAGCGCCTTTTTTGTCAAATAAAACCAAATCGATTTGTCGTGTATTTCAACCGTTTGAGCAGTATGTGGAATATAATTAACAATTGCACACCACCTTACCCCCTCCAACTTTCTTGAATGCATATATAAGCGGTATTCGAATTATTTCATAATTACACATTCGATCGTCAGGATGGAAGATACCGCAAAAAAGATTATTGGCATTGTAAGGCCATTCGTGCTCGGCAAATTATGTACGTGTGTGGAGTGCAGGAGTACCGCACCACCACCAGCACCTTCGGCCCCGCCCGCAACGTCAGACCACGGCACCGCCAGCAACGCCAACACCGCCAGCACGGCTTTAGCAGCCCGAGGTCCAGGTGCAGCCAAGAAGAAGACCAAGGGCTGCACCTAGGTCGGTGTTACTATCGTTAGGTATTGCTCCACGGTAGACATCCGACCCTCCACCAGACCCTTTTAGGGTCACAAAACGGTCCCTTTCATGACCACATTATAATTTGATCGTAGTTTAGTAATCGTCACTTATGGGGCGAGATATTCGTTTAACGACGATTTATCTCGTCGCTTAAGTGTCAAGTTTCTATTAATTTTTTTTAATGTATTCTTCACAGAATGTTAGGAATTAGTCTTATTTTCTAACCAAAAAAAAATCAAATTCCTTGTTTTAAGTTTCTGAAAAAATCAATAATTCTATAAGCTCTCACCAACATACAACATTTATAACGCGCTGGTGCGGTGGGGGTAGTTCTATATAACTGAGTTACACAGTCATATCTACTTCAACTTTCATACGACTAACATGGAAGAAGAAGGACCAGCAAGCAGAAGCTCTTAGATATTTAGCGATGACGCCGTCGCCGGCAACGTCGAAGACCTGGAAGACTTCGATGATGTGGACTTTGAGATCGACATCGTACGTTGGGATGCTCTAGATGAGTCAATTCCACTGCTCTATGATCACGATCCTGGTCTTATAGAGTTGGACGACGTGGGTGACTGGGTGCTTCAGCACCTCGAAGACTACAGTCCGCAGCCAGAGCCGGATTCAACGGAGGACGCGGTGTCGGAAATTCCAGCATCGCCAACGCTCGAAGATCCCCCGGGTCCTTACGACTCTTCGAGCTGGTGGTCTGTCGATGAGAATGTGCCACCATAAGCCTCACACCCTCCCCGGTCCTTTTTAGGGGCACAAAACAGCGGTCCTTTTCAGGACCACAGAATACTTTGATCGTGGTTTGTTACTAATATTGTATTTATAGAATATACAATATTGGATACAAAGTATTAAATTTTAGGTGCTGATGAAGCCTCGCAAAATCGTTCTTTCGTATATGAGGCCACATACAACTCTGGTCCCAATACGTAATACGACATTTGTCGTTACCTCTACCACTAATTTGTCTTTATATATACGGCAACCAATACTTATTACAATCATTTGAAATCAAAATGCCCAATGAGCAAAACCAACCAATCCAATGTCCGGTGATAGATTCAACCATGGATAATTGTTTACAATGGGATTTGAATGATCCTAGATGGAATGCCCTCTGAGACTTTATGATCCAATGGGTGAATAACAACGCCACCGTTGAAGGACCGTACGACTCTACAACACCATAAAGTGGCGCATGTTTCTGCCACACAACAAAACGGTCCTTTTCACGACCACAAAATGCTTTGATCGTAGTTTTAGTGGGTTAAAATACTTTGTAACCAATATTTTATATATTTTTTTAAACATATCATATTGAGATGCAAAGTATTAACAATTCTGGCGACAGAATATGAACTTTTTAAACCGAATCATGTTTTAGCACAGTTGTAAATATTATCAAAAAATAATTACAACTATTGCTGTTACGTGGTTTTAGTGGATTATTGACACTTTTTTTACTACCCAATATTATGCCGGAAAGATCCTATACGAAATAAAACACCAAAAAGTATATTTTCAAACAATTTTTTATTCTATATATAAAAATATATATTTGTAAAAAAAAACATTTGTTAAAATATAAAAATCTTTTTTATCAAACACATTTTTTTTATTAATCTAAAAAGTATATTTACAAAATATATTTACAAACTTAATACTATAAATTATAAACTAATACTTATAACTACTTAACACCTACTACACAACTTATCAAAGTCCGCTAATTGTCTTTTATACCGCTCACCCGCATTTTTTCTAACTGTTAATTGTTTCTGTATTTCTAGTAACTGTTTTTTACGTTCATTTTCACTTACTTTGGTAATTAAGTCTTTTTTTCACTCTTAACATGTCTGATAGTTTTGTGTTTTGCGAGCTGGTAAAGTCTTCAGTCTACTACGGTTGAGATGTCCCAGAACATTTTGAAGCAACAGTTTCGTTTAGTGACGAAGACGATGAAACATTAGATGCCTCTTTGCCTTCATAACACTGCTTAAACCGCCTCTTTAATGATTTGCGACATCCCAATATCGGAGACAGTGGCACATCAGTCTTCACTGGTGAAGATTTTACCTCCGACACTTCATCTACACTGGCCGGTGTTGGTGGAGTTGGTCCAGCGTCGCCTTCAGTTACCTTGACTTCGACGGACAAAGGTTCTTTTGGTCACGGTGGTGGTGATGGCGTTGACAAGAAATCGGGTAACGGTGCGGGCGTCTTTGGTTTCTTGAAGCTAAATTTCTCTCTCGCCTACCCTACACCTTGAATTGCCGAATAAAATGTTGTTTTATCGGCGATTTCCGATTTCGGCATAGTCAACAGCTTCTGCAATTTTTAAGCTTTTGGAGAAGATGCCCGATTTATACGCGACGCTTCTCGCACAACCACATCACTAATAACTGTTATTTTTGGCTCCTTCTTTTCAATCCAAGTTTGAAGAAATTCTGCTGCTGACTGCACCAACTCTTCATCCCGACCATCGTTGGAGGCTCTGTTTTCGGCATCCTCTTGCTCCCTGTGCCAATTCTCGAACACCCCTGGAGTTAAGACTTCCAGACCACTCATGTCCTCCAACATGGCTTTCTGGGATCCGCAACTTACATTAAGCCCGTCCAAGAGTGAACTTACGCTTTGCGCTCTTGAACACATCTTTGTTTTTTCTTACTTTACTTAACTTCGACTTGCACTTACTACTGCTCTGTTTGCTGTTCTGACGAACTGTGAAAAGTTCTAGCCAGCAAGTCTGCTTTTATGTCTATTTCCCCCACTACACCACCTATATTCCCTTGGTTTGATGCATCAAGTATAGTATTTAAACTTGTCAAATGCAAGGCCAAGATCAAGGCCAACGTAACAGGCAATGCCAGGGTCGTTTTCGAGTTTGTAATTTTCAAGGATTTTTTTGTTCCTGTCAAGGTTATTTTAAACACATAAATAGAGTATAGCATTTGAAAAATTACAAAACATTCAAACACCATGTTGCCAACTGATGAACAACCTGGTGCAGCAGCCAAAACATTTAGGCATATACCAAGAGCTTTTTGTTTAGCTTGTCATCGTTGTAAAAGACAAACTATCTGCTGGCGGAATGATCTCACACACGATTTCAACTACATTGACCTTCTCAGGGTTAAATTTGTACAATGCGCTTTTTGTGTACTAGTTCACTACCAGGACAAGGACATTAATAAACACGCCATCCAGAGGAGGAATTGAGTCATAGAAGAAGCTTACCTCTACAGAAGGAATTAACTGTATTTTATTTCTTTATTTTTTTATTAGTATATGAGGTTAGACAAGACGAACTGCGTGATGAACTTAATTCTAGAATGTTGAAAATTGGAAAGACTATGGAGGATCTTGTCAGCAAAAATGCTCCACTTTAAACATTTACTCGTGGACCTGTGCGTTTAATTTACTGTTAAACAAATTTTTCAACAATAACTTTGCCGTTTGTTATGTGTCAATACTTCATTATATTTATAATTTAAAAAAAAAAGGTTGAATGAAAAGCAATCAAGTAATGAATACATATTTTTTATTTAAAAAAAAATATTACAATACTACCGTTATATATTAATGTTGTATGTTCAATGGAACTAATAAAAACAATACAAATAATGAAATATGGATTTTCCAGATTACGTGCTGTCCTGACTTAGAAATGATTCCAATACAGTGGCTAAATTTGCTAAATTTACTTCCAGGTCTTTTTTGTAAAAATCTATGTCTGCATGTCCCCAAGGTAGAGTTTGCTGCTTTATTTATTATGTTAGTATAAATGTTATGTAAATCACTTCTAAATATCTTCATCTTTCTTAATATCAAACCACCTCGTTCAACAATTCTTTGGTAGTCTTCCTGATGAAGGTCTTTCTCGATAACAGATTTTTTGATACGTTTGGCTTTTTTAATTTATTATTAATGGACTTTAAGTAATAAGCCTTTGCGCCGGTACCATAAAAACTTATTATCGGGTCACTACGAAACTCATCTTTCATTCTACCAACTACAGAATTACTTTCAATTATATTGAAATTATTTATTTCGGGGTAATTTGATGTATAAAATTTTTCGGAATTTTCTGATAAATTTTGATAAAAGTTTTTGTGTACACTTTTAATATAAGCGAGTCAGTATCGGTGTAAAGTAACGAAGCATCATCGCCAAATTTAGATTTAATAAAATTGTAATAAAAATCGTATATTACGGTCTTTGATATATCTAATATGGAAAATCCTATATAAATTTGTTAATTCTATAATATTTTAACTTTATTCATATGTATAGCAACAAAGTTCTCGGTAAATATCGAGCTACTATTGAAATTGCGGTGGGATGTTAGTGCTCTAGCTCCACTTTTGCCTACACTGTTATCCCAATGTGTTACTAATTTTGTATCCTTTCGATTTTCCACATTTTCCATAGTTTTGCCAAAAATCGCGTTATTTTTTAATTTAAAAGTGTCTTTCGCAAATTTTGTGGTGGTCTTGTTACGTAAATTGGTATTAAAATCAATATACGTTTTTAGCCATTTTGATTGGTTAAACTGTAATACTCCATCAGTTTGTATTACCACTAATCCGTTGACGATGTCTTCTCTTAAGGTTGTATATACAATGTATTTCCTTTTATCTTGTACATTAGGAATTAATTTCGGCAATTTCGCGATTTCTATTGTCGGTATTTATAAATAAATGGCTGTTGTAGCCGCTTAAGTTATGAAATAAAATAGGGATAAAAGAGGGTAATTTATAATTTAAATTACAAACGGAATGTGCAGCACCAAATTTTTTTGCACCAGTAATGTGACAATGATCTCTTGCTTTAATCTCACCGTCTTCAAAAGGACCTTCATATATACCACATATTTTAGCATCATTAAACTACCTTTTTCTTCAGGCGGTTTCATAGGCTTAATTTCTTTTAAATATGTGGTCTATAGAGCCCTTAAATCACACTCGATACGAGCCATAAAGACTTGAACTGCATTATTCCTCCGAAATAGCTCAAATTTCGAAATTGAGTCGTCAGTACAGCATTTAAATAAATAAGCAAAAGAATATGGTTCATATTTAAAAATTTTTACAGTGTAACAATTTTGTGGGTTTGGTTGTACCGTTTCAACAGCTGTTAAAACAGATTCAAAATCTGCATAAACCACGAATGGAACGCGCATTTGCTCTTCTATACCTTCGAATTTTAAAATATTTGTCGACACACTCTTTCCATATTTATCAATTTTTTAATCCACTGAGGGTGTTTGCGTGAAAATGTGGTTACAATCGTAGTTTTGATGTAAAGTTAAAGCTGACGGTGTACTAAAATTAGTGAGATAACGATAACAAAAATATATTTTATGTTGTTGACAACTAATCTGACTTGAAACTAAGCGTGATAAATCCTTAATCCAACAATAATGACATTTTGAACAAGTCGTATCACAAAAATGTTCACCGCCATCTACTACGGTCTTTTGTAATTAATAATAAATTTATATGTCGATACAAATTTCTTGATGCATACCTCAGTGGACCAATAACTTCATCTATTACTTTATTATTTTCGTATTTAGATTCGAGACCGTATACGTTAATGGATATGTTGCTCATTTCGTCAAATTTTTTAATATCACTTAATTTTACTGGAAAATCCATATCTGTTAAATTTAGCACTCTAGAAAAATGGGGATAGGATATCAGCTGTGAAGGCGCTGCTGCTGGCGGAACCAAGGCTGATATTACAGCCTACGCAAAGCCAAATTCGTCCTGGTTGATCACATTGACGACAGCTCCTCTCTTTTCAATAGAACACGGCAACTTGATGTATGATGAGTCACTCATAGGCATATATTTTTTGATGCTTACTTCCAAGTATAAAATTCGCACAAGAGCTCATCCTATAACAAGAAAAAAAATTACAAAAATCAGTTCAATATATCGAGTTTTGATTTTTACATACCTGAATCTTTCTCCTGAAACTCTGTCGCCTGCGTTTTTCTTAATTCGGCGAAAGAATAGTAAACGGCATCTAAATCACTTTGTACAGTAATTATTTGATTAGCAGTGTTGAAGGATTTCTTACTGAATATTTCTTGTGATTGAAGCATGTACTCGCCAACAGCTATCATGTTAACTTTTAAAGCTTGATGCACACGTAATACATTATTAACAAGTTCCACCACCTTCGATTTAATGTATGTAAAAAAACATTACATAATCGGAATGCTCCAACCCGATAGGTTGCAATTCTCTTTTTGAAAGCACATTCAACGAGTTGCACAGCGTGACATACCGGCAAACATGAATTATTTTTATGCTGTTGTGTTCGTTGATGTGCTAACATATGATTTACTGGAACATCCACATTACATGTAGCACTGATGTATGCTCTTCAATTCGGAGCCGTTTTCCTCCTGGTACTTCATTAAATCTCGCCACGGTAAACTTAGAACTGCAATTTTCACCAACATATGCCATGATTTGCCAAATAATAATACATGTACTACCTATGCAAGTCAGAGATAACTGATGAATGAAACTACGTCACATAACTTCAAGGTCACACACCCAAGATGATCACCAGCAAAAGCAAGGCGACCTTGAATAAGGTCAAGGGCAAGGTCGCACATACAATCTTGAATACAGCAATTTTCAAAGTCAAGGCGGGGCCAAAGAGGGGGAGAGGCAAAGTCAAGAAGGGGCGATTGAGCGCATCGGGTATTGCTCACTACTGATATTATTTAAAAACAAATATATATTCAGTATTAATCCGGAAATACATCGATTCATTCGTTTGGTTTATTGTAGAAATTTGCAGACGTTTCGCCAAAATCTTATTTGAAATCTTCTGTGCTTGCTGGTTGTAGGTCAGCTAAAGAAACGTAATATGCAACGTGCTTTATACGCGATCCTGGATCCTATAGGTTGATTGGCGTTGATTTTGCCCCCTGGTATATCGCCTTTGATTGTGCCAGTCTGGGCTCAGGTGCCGTACCAGTAAAATGGTCCAGCTTAAGGAGAGTTTTTCAGGTAGTAGAAAAAAATAAAACAAAATGTTGTCAACCTATATATATATATATATATATATATATATATATATATATATATATATATATATATATATATATATATATATTCTATTAATGTATTCTTAAAAAGGGAAATTGTTAAATTTATTAAAATTGCCTATATGTCCAAAATGAATGCAAAAATGGATAATACGATAAAAAAATTACCACTACTATGTCAACCAAAAATATTTGTAAAGCATTTATTTTGGGCAATTTTTTATTAAAAATATTTAATATATCTATTGAAAATTGTAAAATTATAGTTTCTTTACCATTACATTGAAAATAGATTACTTTATTATCTATAGTTCCAGTAAAGTATAACAGGAATCTTCAACATTTCCCATATGGACAGAATACAGAGGTTTACTACTTTCTATGTGTACAGCAAATTCATCATCATTTTTGCAACAAATTTCTAAATTTATAATATCAAAAAAAGGATCATTTTTTTATATAAACTTAAAAGAAGAATTTATTCCTAAACGTGTATTGAATAAATTTAATATGGGGCTTGTTTAAAATTCCCTGAAAAAGAATAAAAGTTATTCTTCAATATTTCCTTTTTGAATTTTTTATTTGCGATATAGGTTTCGTTGCGTCCCGTATAATTTGCCAGTTTTACATATAAACAAAAAAACTCATTGTTGTGTAACTTAGATTTATATTTTTAAAGGCTCTAGTAATAAAATATAGATCCGGCGTAAGCTAAAGTCTTATTAAATTATTCCTTCGTGATTTTATTTTTAAAAATACCACATTACTTGCCGCTGGGCTTTCAGTTATTCCAAGACATGATATTTTTTATATATCTACATATGCTGAGAGGTTATCGATAAAATTTAATGTCTAAATATTTGCTATAGATCTTGATAGAGATATGATATTGTTGTTGGCTACACGGTCTATTACAGTTGTGTAAGATATTCTGGCATGTAATTAAATATGTTATTGTATCAGTTGTTTCGGAGCTTGGAACACTTGGCAAGTTTAAATATATGAAAAGCAACCAGTAACCACTAGAGGCCGTTTTTTAAACAATCCAAACTATTTACAGTTGCCAATTTGTCGCAAAGTCTGTCAGGCTGATCTTTATAAATAAGCAAGAAGAAATTACTTCATTTTGGACTACTGATACATATCGGCTAAATAAATGAACTGTTACCACCAACTACTTGGCGTCCATTTTTGAACAATCAGAATTGATTGCAGCTGTCAATTTATCGCGGTGTCCTTACCGTAAGGACAAGCCTGGGTGCTCCTTGACAAGAATCAGGAAGAAAGTCGATGCCGCATCGTGGCCGATTTTCACTGGTTTACGGGGACAAGAAAACATCGAGGTAGAAGTAGTTACGATAAAAAAGTTCCGCATATTATCCACAGTTAAGTGTCACTTATTTTTAAAAAATGTTACATTAGGATACAATATTTCTGTTTCTGTCTCGATAATAAGAAAATCCACAGCAGTAATAAGAAAGCTGACAAAACGATTCCATAATTGTTTATGTTTATTCCAAAACTTGATTAAAGAATCAAATCATATCTATAAAAAATGCCAGAAGACTTCCACCAAAGTGAAAGTTAGCGCAGAGGAAGTTCAATTGTCTAAACCCAGAAAAACTAATACCAAAAAGGAAAATTAGTTTCATTTAATACAAAGAAAGCAGATCAAAAAGACATCTCCTTCTTGTGGATACCAAGTTGCAGCGAAATTGAAAGAAATCAAATAAAGTGTCTAAAACCACATCCTTGAATGGTTTTATTTATCCGAATTTTTAAGGAAACGAATTAAAACCTATAATAGTCAAAACTATTAAAATATAAGTCTTCGAATTGGATTTTTTGTAGGTAATACTAAACCTTTATTCTATGAAGATAATTTCATACCATGCCATCAAGAAACAAATTACAAACAAAAAGTTTGAAATTAATTATTGAAAATTAACGTATGAATATCTACTAAAAATTATAGAAGCTAACACATGTATGGTATATTGCTCAGTGTTAAATATATGACAACCTAATACCAATACTATCAAAATTTAGAATCCAAATATAATATCTAAAACAACACTTCGTTCTAAAAAATTATGTGGAAAATATTTTAAGGAAATTAGGTCATACGATAAAATCCAACTAATATTTGTAATTTTTACTATATAAAAATTGACTAAATCAGGAACTATATGACTTTACTGAAATCTAATTGTTCTGAGGTTTGATTTCTGTTAACAATAACATACTTTTTTATATTTAAAGTAAATATCAGAATTATTGTTTATATCGTTGTGGTATCATAAGTATGATTAATCCGGAAAGTGGCATTTTCGTTATCAAAATCTACCTAGAATAGGTCTTAAAAACAAATTAGTCAAAAATTTTTAAAAATGCAATTTGTGTAATAAAAATAAATTTCAAAAATTAATGGTTTTATGACTAAGAGAAAATCTAATTTCAGCTACAGAATTTTGCAAAGTCCATTTCCATTTTATTATTGAATATTTTCTCTATCAAACAAAATGGATTCCTATATTAATGGTGGTTATTTTTTAAATTGAGTATCTCTGGAATATAAAGAATTAGGTTTCGAATTATCTTTAATTAACCTTCAGGACTTTTTAACTTGTTACTACTAGCACGTAGATAAGGCTCCAATTTCTTGTCGGTCAAATTCTGTGTTTTGGAATTTGGAAGGAAACTAGATGTTTCATAAGTGATTGGCTACGTATCTGGATATTTCTCTTTTTCTATTTTAAAATCGAAATTTTGGATTTGCAAGATTTTCGATTTTGGTATGCATTTATTATTAATCTCAAAATTTATTGCTTCATTCTGAGAATTTGGAATTTTTAAACCATTGTTTTCCAGAATTGTGTGGTTTAAGAATTTATACAAACGCGCGATATAATACAATGTGAAATAATTATGTTATTATCCAAAATAATATTATATACAAGGTAGAATAAAAACTATCAAAATAATAATATTTGAAAATTTGAGTATTTGGCCTCACTGGGTATTCGATTTTTAGTTTTATTTATTCTTAAAGTGGTGTAATTAAAGATTACTCTTATAACTAATTTTATATTTTGAAACATTTCTATACAATTTTTACAAAATTCAACAAGTACGTGTATAAATCGACTACTTTAAATGTCAACACAGCTTCAGATAAATATTTGTAATGATTTGTTGCCTGCACATTCTGAACGTGACTATACAACATGCCGAAAGAGGCACCAATTCTTATAAAAAAACGAAGAGATACGTTAAAAAACCTTATTAAATAACGCACATGTTATGTAAAAATAATTAGAAACTATTTCAGTAAATGCAAACTTCTCTCCATCATATCCTTTCTGTGTTAGAGGTTGCACAGTTAGAATAAATTGTAATAAAACGCAATTTATCCCATTCCATCACCATTGAGATGATGGCCCACCTGTACCACCATACCGAGAAGAAAGTCAAAACTTACCCTCCCCGCCACAGTGATACGGCAGAGGTACATGTTTCGTCTCTACTAGACTCATCAGGGTACCGACATGCACCTGGCTGTGCAAAGGACAGACAGAGCTGCATATAGTTGTATGTTTGCTGAATGTGATTTCAGCACTACAACGGCATAATGTGGATATATCCACTGCTATTGCATCTCACACGGAGGAATGCGTGAAAGCCGCATAAACATATATACGCCATCCGGCGGGAAGTCGGCGAAGCCGCGTTCAGTATTTGCATGCTTCCTTCCGATCTGTCCTTTGCACAGCCAGGTGTATGTCGGTACCCTGATGAGTCTAGTAGAGACGAAACATGTACCTCTGCCGTATCGCTGTGGCGGGGAGGGTAAGTTTTGACTTTCTTCTCGGTATGGTGGTACAGGTGGGACATCATCTCAATGGTGGTGGAATGGGATAAATTGCGTTTTATTACAATTTATTCTAACTGTGCAACCTCTAACACAGAAAGGATATGATGGAGAGAAGTTTGCATTTACTGTTCGCATTTTACTTCATTCGAACACGGAGCTGCATATAGTTGTATGTTTACTGAATGTGATTTCAGCACTACAACGGCATAATGTGGATATATCCACTGCTATTGCATCTCACACGGAGGAATCCGTGAAAGCCGCATAAACATATATATATATATATATATATATATATATATATATATATATATATATATATATATATATATATATATATATATATATATATATAATCGAAGGTTTTCGGGCATCCCGTGTATGTGCTGAGTCCCTCTCAGGACTGTAAGGCAGCTGACGTTTCGGTGAAATCCCATTCACCATTTTCAAAGCTCACTGTATGGCGTCTGCGACTCCGGTGCTGTCGGTACCGTGTGCGCGTCGGACGCGTTCGTTCTCCGAATGGTTCCTGCCCATCAGGTTGCGAGACCTGCTGCGCGTCATCGGCCCTGTTGCCAGTGTTTGTGGTTGCGTTGCCGAGTTGTAATCTGTTTCCTTACTAAGTGGTAAACGATTACACATCACACCCGTGAGAATATCCGATATAACATATATGTATGTTATATCCGAAATTACCCAATATTATTAAAATATTCTAAGTTATTGTTTATCACTTAACTGCTGACATTGCAGGTCCAGTTAATGAATACTGTAATCTAATATGTTATTTATCCAAACGGATGCAGGTGTTTAATAAAGACGCTGAATTTACTAAAAAGGCAATAATAGTTTCAGATATCATAAACAAGCCTAGAATTAACTAAATAAACTATAAAGAATAATATCATATTTCATCAACAAGTCTAGACTATGAATAAAGCCTTATTGTTTCTATTGCTCGAAAATAGACAAAGAAACTAGTGCATCATGGGAAAAGCTCATGATACTATAAATACCTGCACTCGCCCTGCGCTCATTAGTCAAAAGCCAGTAAGTCAGTTAAGCATAAGAGTATATTGTACGTTATTCTCTTAGTGTAAAGTCCAAATTAAATAAAATTATTGTTAGTCGTGTGACAGCAAAATAAAGTGTTTTTTAAAAACCCTTACCACTCGACCACGACCTAACAATTGGCGCAGTCGTTCGGATGTTTTGACGTGAAGAAAAATCACGGTGAATCTTAATTCTCTGCAAAACAAAAAATCCATTGCTCCAAAAGAAAAAAAGAAAATTCATCAAAACAAGTGCTTCAAGAAGCAAATCATTAATTCACATTCAAGGGACAACGAGCACACATCAAGAGTCAAAAGAACTCACCATCAAGGGACAAAACGAGCCCACTTCAAGAGTCAAAGAACTCGCATAACAGGGACAAAAAGAGCCCACAATAAAACAAAGAAGCAACCAATCGCGACACTTCGTAGAACAAGTGGCCTGCGGGCAAGATCTAACTCCCAGTGTCGACGATTCAACCCCTCATCAGCAACTGTGCGTGGAAGCTGAAGTGGAAGCAACAAATCTCCGTGTGGATTAGGAATACCAAGTAAAATCCCTGGCACGAAAAGCTAGCCACAATGCCGTGTGGATTAGGAACACCAAGTGAAACCCCTGGCACGTCGCAGCTACCACAACCCGTGTGGATTAGGAACACCCAGTGAAACCCCTGGCACGTCGTAGCAGTTGTTCAACCCCCAACCCCTCAACGCTTCAATTAACTTTAAGGAACTTCAAGAACTTAGCGTAAGTCATTCATTGTAAAAAATTATTAGTTGTAAGTAATTCATTCATTAATTGCACTGAATCAACAAGGAAAAGCGGCACTATTGATTAATTCTAGAAATATTGATACATGGAACGAAATATCTCAATTATTAACAGTTCATTTTGGCGATCCTCGTGATTTAACCTCACTAATTCAAGACTTACAACGTATGCATCAGTTAACAAATGAGAGTCCGTTAACCTTTGCTGCTAGACTACAAACGCACAATGCTAAAATGTATTCTGCTATAACAAAACAAACATTAAATCAAGACCAAAAGAATGCTCAAACAATTTTAATTGACAACATGTGTCTAAACACATTATTAACAGGCCTAGAACCAAAATTAGGGCAAATAATAAGAGCAGATAACCCTTTAACAATGCTGGACGTAGTCAACCGAATAAAACGAGAAATACAACTTTCATACTTCGAAAATCAAAAATTCCAACGTACAAATACGGCACTTCAAAACCGATTCAAAAATTTTGTAACTTTTGTAAAAAGAACGGGCACACCATTATTGAATGTAAAACAAGACAAATGCAAATGCAAAGACAAAATTACCCTTCAACAAATCAAAATTTTCAGCCTAGATTTCAAACATACCAACCAAGACCACAAAATTTCCAACCAAATCAAAATCAAAATATAAATAGGGCACAGCCTTCAAATCAAAATCAATCGAATCAAAAAATTCAAGTACAATCACAAAATAATCAAAGACCAAATACGTATTTTCAAAAATCAAAAACTCATCACTTAAACCAAAATGAGTATAATAATCCCAACAACCAAAATGAAAATTTTGAAAATTCAAACCCTGATTATGACAACCCTGATTATAATAATCAGCCTTATTTTGAAAATAACTATCCAATGAATTACGATGAAAATGAACCAAGTTGTTCATATCAGCCTATAAATAATTATGAAAATGATAATCAAAATTTTTTACAAAATACTGATGAAATTTTTCTCAGTGTAATGAAAATTTTCAAGTAAATGCCTCGGAAATTTTAGAACTATCGGACCAAATACAAACAATGCATATCAACCAACAACAAGCCAACAACGAATCATATTTCAAAAATTTAATTTAAACACAGTAAGTTCCCAAAACCTTTTTTATATTTACGATACGACAAAAACCTTTAAATATTTAATTGACACAGGTGCAGGAATATCTATTTTTAAACCGACAGCTTGCGAAAATTTTAAACAAAGGTTCTCTGATAACTTAGCGATAAAAGGAATAACAAATGAAAATATTTTGATAACAGAGTCTATATTAATTCCTTTTAAATATGATGATCCGCATAAAGTTTATATTTGTAATCTTGATATAGAATTTGATGGTATCTTAGGTGTCGATTTCATGCAACACTATCGCTGCATTGTTGATATCTTTAATAAAAAATTAATTACGTATTTTAAGACGATTCCATTGTTTAAAGTCGAATCTGACAGTAGTGAGATAAATAAACTTGATGATTCTGAACGTCAATGCTTTGATATACAAAATATAATTAATATACCACCGAGAATTGAAAAAATTTATAAATTTAAAACTAATCAATTAAAAAATACTGAAGCAATACTATTATCACAATCAATTGATAAAGTATATTCCTAATGCTATAGTTAATATAAATGAAAATGGTGAATTTTTAACGTCCGTAATAAATATAAACTCGATTCCTAAAATAGTAAAATTTGATAATTTAAAATTTGAACCACTTATTAAGACAAATACTTCGATACAAAATTTTAATAAGGCAAATACTTCAACATATAGTAGAGAAGAAGGGATAATTGACCAATTACGAACGGAACACTTAAACAATGAAGAATTAAATATGATTGTTCAAATTTGTCTAAATTTTTCTGATATTTTCTACTTAGAAGGAGATAAACTTACATTCACAAGTGAAATAAAACACTCTATTCCGACTAGAGATACAAGACCAATTTACACAAAGTCCTATAGATATCCCCAAGTACATAAAGAAGAAGTTAAAACTCAAATTAATAAAATGTTAGACCAAGGAATTATTTAACGTTCAGTTTCTCCATGGTCCAGTCCAGTATGGGTGGTACCAAAGAAAATGGACGCTTCTGGAAAGCAGAAATGGAGAGTATGCATAGATTATAGACGGCTTAATGACCTTTGCCTTAATGACAGATATCCATTACAGAATATATCTGACCTATTAGACCAACTAGGACAGTGTCAGTATTTTACATCAGCATCAGGATTTCATCAAATAGAAGTAGATCCAAAAGATGTACCAAAAACTGCTTTTTCTGTAGAAAATGGACATTACGAATACCTCAGAATGCCATTTGGATTAAAAAATGCACCATCAACATTCCAAAGAGTGATGGACAATATTCTTATGGGTATACAAAATGAAAGATGTGCAGTATACATGGATGATATCATAATATATAGCAGGACTATTCATGAACATATGAGTAGATTAAAAGATGTATTCTCCAGACTAAGGAAAGCTAATTTAAAAATCCAACCAGACAAATGTAAATTTCTTAGAAAAGTAGTTGCATATTTAGGACATTTAATTACAAAGGACGGAGTAAAATCGAATCCCAACAAAATTAAAGCAATCCAAGAATTTCCAGTTCCAAAAAATACAAAAGGAGTGAAATCATTCCTAGGACTATCAGGATATTATATAACATTTATCACAGACTATGCAAAAATATCAAAACCTCTAACGGAACTATTAAAAAAAGATGCTACTTTTAATTTTGACAAACAATGTCATGAAGCTTTCAATAAACTAAAGGAAAAATTCACTACCGAACCAAATTTAATATATCCAAACTTTGAAGAACCATTTATTTTAACCACAGACGCATCATTATATGCAATAGGAGGAATTTTATCTCAAGGACTAATAGGAAAAGACTTTCCAATAGCTTATGCATCTCGAACGCTATGTCCAGCAGAAACAAAATATGCGTAATAGAAAGAGAACTCTTAGCAATTGTATGGACAGTCAAACATTTCAGACCATACTTATTTGGCAGAAAATTCAAATTAATCACAGATCATAGACCTCTAACATGGTTATTTTCAATCAAAGATCCAGGCTCCAGATTAGCAAGATGGAGACTTAAATTAGAAGAATATGACTACGAAATAATCTACAAACCAGGAAAAATCAACAAGAATGCAGATGCTCTTAGCAGAATTAAAATAAATAATATTCAAAGAGCTTGTACCTTTAACAAAAAACTAAATAGCGACCAAAAATCTGATGAAACAGATTCAGAAAATTATGAAGACAAAAATATACTAATGTCACCCCAGACGATGGAAAGTGAATGGAAAAGATTCACAGACCTTTATCAGACAACTAGCTTGATTGATTATTCAGAAATCCGATATACAAATGATCAATTACTAGATAAAGACCATAAAAATATAATTGTCGTAAAAAAACGAAAATATTACCTAGCTACACTACCCTTCCAAAACCAAGATTCACTTCCAACTTTATTTAAAATATTAATCAACTCAAGACATATACTTGATGATTCAAAAACCTACTATGTGGAAAATAACATTCATTTACCAATAATAGAAATGATATGTTTTATTTTTGCAGAAAAAGATCTAAAATTAGTAATTTGTTAAAATATTGTAACTAATTCTCAAAAAGACGAAATTCCAATCATAATACAAAAATATCATTCAGGAAAAAGAAACTTCCATAGAGGAGTAAATGAAACAATTCGAAGAATCAAAGAAAAGCATAATTGGACAGAATTAAGTAAAGATGTTGAAAACTATATTAAAAGATGTGAAATTTGTCAAAAGAATAAAATTCTGAGAAAAAACTTAGATAACCCTCTAGTAATCACCGAAACTCCAAAAACACCGTTTGAAAGAATAAATATTGATATACTAGAAATCCCAAATAAAAATTATATCCTAACCATAAGGGACGAATTGACTAAATTTATCCAAGCATACCCCTTAATGGATAAAAGTTCAGAATCCGTAGTAAACACACTACTTCTATATTTCCAACACTATGGAACACCATTGAGAATCCATTGTGATTTCGGAAGAAAATTTAACAACCAATTAATGAAAGACCAATGTAATCTTTACAATATTAAAATTACTTTGTCCAGTGTAAATCACCCTCAATCAAACGGCTCTCTTGAAAGATTTCATGCTACTCTACTCGAAATGATAAGAGTTATGAAAACCGAAGATCCTAGAGAACACCCCTGTCAGTTATTACCATATGCCTGTATATGTTATAATAATTCGTTAAATAAAACAACAGGATTTACTCCCTATGAATTAATATTTGGACACACATCAGCTAGACCACCAGAAACTCTGTATAATGAAAAAGAATTGATTTCAGTAGTGGAGATAGGGGGCTCTGAGTTGACTCCCCCACCACTTTTTTGATTAGTCAGCCAAGAATGACTTTGTTTCTGATTGGCTGCCCAAGTTCGCCCCCTATCTCGATTGGCTACGTAAGCTCCACCTCTTTTTGCTCCACCTCCTACCTCCTTCCTAACCACCACGGCAGTTGGAGGGGGGCTGGTAGCAGTTGGAGGGGAGCTGGTATTTTAAACGACCGAATCTGAGCGAGCTACATTCATTCAGTCGTGATGTCAAATAGTGACCAACAACCAGAACAACAACTCATTGAACGTGTAGGCCAAGTCATAATTTTATATCAAACCAGCAAGAAAAACCTTACGGACTTTCAAGATCAAGACTTGGCCTTCTTTCCCATCAGTTATTTGAAGAGATACGTTGATTCACTTAGTTTACAACAAATTTGGCATGGGTTACCAAAACATTATCAAAGTGACGAGGAATTGAAGCTAAATTTACCCTGTTTTGAACATTACAAATTATACCAAAATCACATAGACGGTCTACCATTACCAATAAAAAAGTGTTGTAAAAGTGCGAATTGTTTAAACAAGTGAATCAAATCTCACAAATTCAGTTCATCAGTCTTCGAAATGGATCCACAACAAATATATTTAGATTCCGTTTGCGATGAATCAATCCAGTCAATGTACAAGGATGAAGTAACTCATTTTAAATTGGCTGGAAGGGGGAAGTTCAACGCAAGACAGGATTCTTTAATACAAATAGATCGAAATAACTTCGAAGACGATGATGAAGACGAAGATGATAATGGGATTGAAGATAATGGCGTTTCGAACGGCTGTGGAGAAGAGGGATTAATAAAAGTGGCAAAAATAAATGCAAGTGATTCATTGGCACCTCATTACCTTACGCGAGAAGTGTGCGTTTTCCAATCTTATGTTGTAATCATTTCATCTTCTGGCGGTGCATATAATTTATGTTGTGAATGTTATTATATACATGCTCTAAACTGCCCAAATGGGAAAGATAATTTTGTTAATAGCCACTATAAGCGATCCTTTATATGTTGCGAAAAATATCTACAATACAACACTTGTGAAAACGATTTATTTATAACAACTTCTTCACAAGCATGTATAATATGTAACAAACCAGAACTAAAGAATATGGAAAACCATCTAATCGAAAAATCAAATTTTAAATAAATTTATTTCACTTGCACTTATTCATGCACTATGGCATTTTTAATATTAAGTTTAAGTTTATATTTTATAAGAATTTAGATTTTGTTCTGCTAAGTTAAATAAATGTAAGAAACTATGTAAATAAATATAAGGGAATGATGTGAATAGATAAGAATTTGTATTTATTCCCATTGAAAGAATTTATAATTTTGTACTTTCAGTATAGAATAATTCTTTTCAAATAATATGCATAAATTTAAATAAATGAATTTGATACTCCACTTGAATTTATTCATGCACCCTAGTAGTTTTTTATATTAAGTTTAAAATCCAACTAATTTAAATAAAATTTTATATAAAATATAAGTCGTAAGATATAAGTTATAAGATATAAGATATAAGTTATAAGATATAAGATATAAGTTATAAGATATATATTAAGTTTAAGTTAAATAAATATAAGGGTACCATGTAAGTAAATAGAAATTTGTCTATATTTAGATTCCAAGAATTAATGATTTTGTTCTTTCAGTGTAGAATAATTTTTTCTACATAATATGCACAATCAATCCTATTGATAAATTGAATTTTAAATAAATAAATTTGATACTTCACTTGAATTTATTCATACACCCTAGTAGTTTGTAATATTAAGTTTAAAAATGTCAACTAAGATATTTAAATAAGAATTTATATATAAGATAAAGAACAATTAGGTTTGATTAAATAAGATTCTCTGAAAACCGAGCTTATGATTTATTCTTCCATGTAGAATAATTCTGCCAAGTTAAAAACAAAACTAGTTTTCGTTACTATGCTTGTAAAAAAATAAAAATATATATAATCATCCTATTCATAATAATTCTTTAAAGTTAAAGAAACTTGGTTATTAGGTGTGATTTTGTATAAGAAATAGAAAAAAAAAATTTCCTCAACGATTTTGTTTTTTATTATTCCTAAATTAAAATACAAATATACATATATACATAAATAGATAAATACATATATACATATATAAATCACAATACCAAATACCATTTTGGGATGGATCTCTGTTCCAGCTCTGCCATAGGTTGCTGCTGCTCTGCCATAGGTTGCTGCTGCTTTACCATCTGTTGCTGCTGCCCACTAAAAGCTGCTGCTGCTGCTCTGCCATAGGTTGCTGCTGCTCTGCCATAGGTTGCTGCTGCCCGCCATAGGTTGCTGCTGCTCTGCCATAGGTTGCTACTGCTTTGCCATCGGTTGCTGCTGATGCACCAGAGATTGTGGCTGCCCACCAGAGATTGTTGTTGCCCACCAGAGATGTTGTTGCCCACCAGAGATGTTGTTGCCCACCAGAGATTGCTGCTCTGCCAGAAATTGCCGTAAATTATAAATTATAATTTATAATTTATCGGCCTCTTGCATTTTCGATCGTATCTCTGTCTTCGCATTGCCAGAGGTTGCTCCGGCTCTGCCATAGCTTGCTGCTGCTCTGGTATCGGCCTCTTGCATTTTCGATCGTATCTCTGTCTTCGCTCCGGTATCGGCGTCTTGCATTTTCGATCGTATCTCTGTCTTCGCATTGCCAGAGGTTGCTCCGGCTCTGCCATAGCCTGCTGCTGCTCCGGTATCCGCCTCTTGCATTTTCGATCGTATCTCTGTCTTTGTATTGCCAGAGGTTGCTCCGGCTCTGCCATAGCTTGCTGCTGCTCCGGCTCTGCCATAGCTTGCTGCTGCTCCGGCTCTGTCATAGCTTGCTGCTGCTCCGGCTCTGCCATAGCTTGCTGTTGCTCCGGCTCTGCCATAGCTTGCTGCTGCTGCTCTGTCATAGGTTGTTGCTGCTGCTGCTGCTCTGCCATAGGTTGTGGCCGATCTTCTGCCATAGGCTGTTGTTGCTCCATCATCAAAGGTTGAAGAACCATTGCTCGGTCTGGATCCCACTCAAAGGCGATAGGCTCGGGATCCAGGTCTGGCTCGAACATGTTGATGAATTATTCACTCAGTAAATCGTTATCCATGAGGAATTCATCACCAAATTCTTCATCCAAATTGTCAGCCTCTGAAGGTGGCGGCCACATCACCGTGTTCTCTGAATTTGGAGTCAGATTATCCATCAGGTTAATCCGATGTTCTAAGAAGCCCAGAAAGTCTTGTAGGGTTAGAATTATGAAAGTACTCATTTTCAGACTTTAAACTTAATGAATGATAAGTCAAGACGCTGTAAATCCTTATATACAATACTGAAATACCACCTTTTCGTACCTCCAGCGGCGAAACCGGTCCGAAGAATGAGAAGAAGAAGAAGGCAAAGATAGTGTGAACTCGAGAGAGGTCGTTGAACGGTCGTAAGTTGTTTTGTTCTTAAGAAAAGACGAGTAAAGAAGGGAAGAAGAAAAAAAAAGTTGTTTTTTGGAATAATATAAAAAACGAAAAAAAAAATTAAAAAAAAAACATTTTTTATATTATTCCAAAAACAACTTTTTTTTTTCTTTACTCGTCTTTTTCTTAAGAACAAAACAACTTACGACCGTTCAACAACCTCTCTACAGTTCACGGTCTCACGGTTCCCGTCGTACCATGCAGTGCCACGCCGTACCAGCCAGTACCAGGCTCTTGGCCGCTTTACAAGGCGACCTGGTACGAAGCGTCTCTTCAGTTTACATCTCGCTATTAGCGTGTATATTAAAATTCTCGAATAGTATTTGAACTAGTCCGAATTATTTCAAATTATTGTGTGACGTAGTGACATAATATTCATTTTCATTTGGTTTGTATTGCTGATTTAATATTTTTGATTTAATATTTTTGATTTAATATTTTTTATTTAATATTTTGGATTTGCTTTAACTTAATTTTTATTTCATTTTAAGAGCTATAAATTTATTTTTGATTTTCTGATTTTCTAATTTTTTTATTTTGATTTTTGAATTTTTAATCTATAATTTAAAATGTCTTCATTTTTAAATGTAAAAATTGAAAACATCGATTTAACCGCATTTGATTTAAACGAAGCTTGCCTTGTCCACGATTTAATGGACTGTTTTTTCGCGGGTTAAGCGATGAACAATTAGAAACTAAATTTAAAGAAATTGATAATACTGATTTGGACAATAATAAATTGGTTAGGACAACTTTTAAAAGTTTTAGATGAAGCGAATATTAAAGAATTTTCTCCTGAACCTCTAGAAGGCAAAATTTAATTAATAATTTTGAAATAAATGAGGGTGATAATTTGGAAGAGCTTCTCAAAATAATGGAAGGGACTGAAAATGGTTCGGGGCAAAATTTAATTAAGGTTAATGGGGAGCACGAGGAAATTTCCGGGCAAAATTTAATTAATAATTCAAAAATAGGGGAGGTTTATGATTTGAAACAACTTTTGAATGTATTGGGAGGGTCTCCAAATAGCTCAGGGCAAAATGAGGGTGATAATGAAGGAGTTTTAAATAATAATAATAATAATGGGTTTGGCATTGGGGGTTTTTCGAAAAATATTATGAAAGAGATTTATCGCCCCCATTATTCACCAATTTCGGATGCTTCATCAGATGAATCATCATATGATTCATCTGATGATTCTATCGACAGTGTGAAAACCGTCATACAGGTTTCACCAAAAGATGAAAAAATTTTATATCAACAACCATCCAAATTTGGCTATACAAACAGTTTTGTAGACATTTTGGATTTAAGCTGCGGTGAAATTGTGGGGGACATTGAGCTATATAGTTACAATGGAAATTTTGAGGATGAGCAACCTCAATGTTCCTCAAATATCATTTCAAACTCAAATCAAAATCAGGAACAAAATATATTGGAACCAAATCAAAATCAGGAACAAAATGTATTGGAACCAAATCAAATTTCTACTAATTTATTTGAACAAAATTTCTCAAAAAAGCGCTCTTCGGAAACATTGTTAGATTTGCCAAATTTTAAAAGGCTAAAATTGGATGGTAACGATACTAGTTCTCATAATTTGGAGCATCAAAATTTTTCTCTACCCGCCGCAATTAGAACAGCTCCGAAAATCGATTTATCAAATAAGAGTGAATTAGATAAATTTATTCGCATGAAATCTAAGCCCAGTTTCAATAAGAGTGAAACAAGATGCGCGGCATCTAGATTTAAATCAATGGTGTTCTCTTATTTCAACTTGGATAGTATTTGCAATAATATTTCTAATTCAACTCTGAAAGATGTAAAAAATTGTATACAAAGACAAGGCGATCTTCTTTTAAATTTGGGTAATATATTTTAAAAAAAAAATCCATGCTTTTCAACAAATTAAAAAGTTAATCTAAAAGTTTTCCAAATTGCGCGAGCTTAAAAAATTGCTAATTATTCTATGTCATTGGGTCTTGATTGATCGAATTGTGTTTATTTAAAAGCGATATAGCCCTGACCGATTCCATTTTAAAATGACTCTCCTTTGCACACACTGCTTAAGAGAATTTAAAAGAAAATCACATATTGTACTCCACCTTCGAGAAAATTTTGTCAATAACGAAAACACCTTTAACATGGAAGATTATATAATTAATCGTAAGTATTTTTTTATAACATATATAGCTATTATTTTCCTTTTAATTTTTCTTTTAATATTAATTAATAAAGTTTTACAGAGGAATTAAAAATAATGATTGTTTCAGTTGATGAACTACTTTCAAGACCTCCAATGCGATATTGCCAAGATTGTGAAGTAAATGTCAAATCTAATTCCTGGAGCACACACTTGAGGACAAATATTCATAAAAACAAGAGCTGCATAACATATGGAAATGGAATTGACATTATCAGGGGTGCATTTAAATGTTGAATAGCTTCCTACAGAATATATTCACAGAATTATCACGTCGACATCAAAAAGTTTCAGCAAGATGTTGGTAATAAAGTGCAAATATTAATACGCCAGCGTCAACAAGAATTTACATGTGCTAAAGTAAATTTGGAATTATTTGGAATATATTATTCCCCAACTTTAATCTCTACTTCAATTAAGTCATTTAATACACCGTTCTTCGTTGTAACCCATACAACTGATTTACAACTGCTTTACGATGATTTATTCTAGATTATTGAAACCAAAGCAGATGAATGGCCGAAACGAGACTCAAGTAATTATTATTTAATCTCAAGAGCTAAGTTTTCTTAATATCACTTGAACATCTCTAACAAATATTATTCAGAACTAATTTTTTAATTCATATTACAGGGTGGGCTCTACAAAGAATTCTGCATTTGGAAGTAAACATCAACAAGTACAACCCATTGAATGCCTCCTCCTACATAAAGATGCAAAAATTTTCTAAATCAATAGTGAATGTGATGAATGAGGACAATTGCTGTTTCGCCTGGGCAGTCGTTTCAGCAGCATACCAGCCAATCGGTAATCCTCGAAAGACCTCTTCATATCCAGACTTCAGAAACGCTTTCGATTTTACAGGTATTAAATTTCCGGTAAAATTATTAGATATAAAAAAATTTGAGGAAAAAAAAAATTTGTCCATAAATTTATATAGAGTTGAAAATTTTTTAAGAGATAATAAAAATGTATATGAGATTGTCGGTCCTTTACATTATAATAATGAAAAGAAAAAATTACATATTAATTTACTTTTAATAAGTTCTGATGATGGAAATAACCACTACTGTTGGATAAAAGATTTAGGTTGCTTGGTATCCAAACAATTATCAAAAAAGAAAATAAAAAATACTTATGTGATGGATGCCTTCAATATTTTGGAACATATGAAAAACTTAACGCGCATTTAGAACGTGATTGTGGTTTGGTTCGAATTGAGCTTCGTTCAGATAATTTGATTCTGGATAAATTTGGAAATTATATTCCTGCAAATATATTAAAGTTTCAAAATATTCAGAAACAGTATAAAGCCCCTTTTGTTATATATGCCGATTTTGAATGTTATTTAAAAAACATTGAGTGCCAACAATCTACACCTGATTCGACAACCTCATATACTATTAAAACTGCTGAACATATACCCTATTCATTTGTTTATTATATTAAATCATCATTTGATGAGAATGTTGTTGATCTTAAACTTTATAGAGGTACAGATTGCGCTTTAAAATTTATTGAATACATTGAAAATGATGTAAAAGAAATTTATAAAAAATATTTAAAATATCAAGTACCATTGAAAGATTTGTCATCTGTAGAACAGATTGAGTATGAAAATTCTAGCATTTGTTACATATGTGAAAAACCTTTTTCAAAAGGAAATTTCATAAAATGTAGAGATCATTGTCATATTACAGGTAAATATCGAGGAGCTGCCCACTCAATTTGTAATTTGCATTTTAAACCTCCAAAATATATACCAATAGTATTGCATAATTTAAAAAACTATGATTCTCACCTATTTATTAAATCGCTTTGCTATAATAAAGAAAATATTAGTGTGATAGCTCAAAATAAAGAAAAGTATATTTCTTTTAGTAAGGAAATTTTCGTTGACAGTTATGTGTCAGAAAAGCGGAAACCAGTTTCTTTGCGACTACGCTTTATAGATTCTTTTCAATTTCTCCCAGAGTCTTTAGAGTCACTATCACAAACTCTACAAGATTCACAATGTTTTGAAATTAAAAAGTTTTTCTCAAATGCTGATGAATTTCGATACATTAGACAAAAAGGGGTATTTCCATACTCTTACATAGATTCCAACGAAAAATTAAATGAGAAATCTCTACCATCGATTGATAAATTTTATAATAACTTAACCGATGAAAATATCTCTCCTTAAGACTACAATCGTGCTGTAGAAGTGTGGAATCTATTTAAGTGTTCTACAATAGGGGCTTATTCCGATATTTACTTAAAATCTGATGATTTACTTTTGGTTGATGTTTTTGAAAATTATAGATCCACATGTATTAAAACCTATAAGTTAGATCCTGTTAATTATGTCACTAGCCCTTCTATGTGCTGGGATGTAATGATGAAATTAACTAATGTAGAATTAGAATTATTAACGGAACCAGATATGCTTCATTTTTTCAAAAAAGTTGTTCGTGGTGGGGTTAGCACTTGTTCCAAACGCAAATCTGAAGCAAATAATCCATTCTTAGAAAATTTTAATCCTGAAAGACCTACAACATATATCACTTACTTAGACGCCACAAATTTGTATGGTTATGCTATGAAACAATATTTGCCTGAAAAAAATTTTGCTTGGGTACCTAAGCTCGAAATAGAAACTTTAAATATATCCGAACTTTCAGATACATCATCTATAGGCTACATATTTGAAGTTGATTTAGAATATCCAAATTATTTACATGATAGTCATAGTGATTTCCCATTTTGTCCTGAACAATATACACCGCCAATTTCAAACTACTCCAAATTGATTCCAAACTTACATAATAAATATAACTATATCATTCATTACCGATATCTGAAATAATGTCTTCAATTTGGACTCAAAATCATAAAAATACACAGAGCAGTTAAGTTTACACAATCACCATGGTTAGCGGAATATATAGATTTAAATACAAATTTACGAAATTTATCTAAAAATAAATTTGATAAAAATTGTTATAAATTGGCAAATAATTCAATTTTCGGTAAAACCATGGAAAATGTTGATAGGCGAGCAGATATTAAATTAGTATCTCAATGGGAAAGACAGGGTAATAAATTTAGTGCCGAAAAACTTATTTCTAAACCTCAATTAAAGGATTTTAAAATTTTCTCTGAAAATTTAGTTGCTCTTCAATTTCAACAGGTTTGCATTGAATAAAATAAACCAATTTATGTTGGGATGAGTATCTTGGATATTGCAAAAACTGTGATGTATAATTTTTATTACGGGTATTTAAAAGTTAAATATGGTAATAATTTAAATTTATTATATACGGATACTGATTCCTTAATTCTTGAAGTTCAGACCCAAAACTTTTATGAAGATATGAAGCTAAATCTGGATAAATTTGATACTTCTAATTTTTCTGAACAAAATATTCATTGCATGCCTATTACAACATCAGTTGTTGGTAAATTTAAAGATGAGTACAAAGGGATTCCCATTAAAAGTTTTTATGGAACTGGTGCTAAAGCATATTGCATCAAATCCAAAAATAGTGTAGATAAAAAAGCAAAAGGTATTAGTAAATCATGTATAAAAAATCAATTAACATTATCAGATTATAAAGATGTTGTTGAGAAAGGTGACAAAATATTCTGCACCATGTATGTATTCAAGTCAGATATGCATAACATATACACTAATTTGTTAAATAAATTGGCATTAACAACTCATGATGATAAAATATATTGTATACCAAATTCCACAAAAACTCTTGCATGGGGACATAAAGATATTTTGGAAACAGATTTTTTTGATAAAGATATGAAAATGATGTATGATACTCTAACTTCTTTAAGTTCCGAAAACGAAAATGCATTTAAAAATAAAAAAACACGATTAGAATAAACTACTCCTAGTAATTTTTCATCTTTATAAAGTCATCATTTTATATGATGATAATATATGTAAGTCGTTTTTGAAGCTTTAAAAGTTGGAGGGGGAACTGAATCCAAAGACATATATATTGTATATAAATACCACTATTTGTTAGTAATATTACAACAATGACTGCTGCATCTTTAATAGTTTTAGTTTTCCTTGTTGGAAATGTGCTATATGTAAATTACATTCCTAATGCAGTTAGGGCTGATATATGTATAAATGCCCTCAAAAATTAAACCGATTGCTACAAACAGATGAAAATGACATATCTTGTTGGAAATTCACACTTTTTTACCTATAATGTAACTGATTCTGCTTTATGTGAAAATACATTCATAAAAATTAAATATTCCATGACAAACAAACCATTACAATATTCAGATTGGATTCCTTTCAACAATAAAAAAGAAGAATCCTGTCATTGTGTCTGTTGTTATATATTTGTTATTATATTTGCAGCAGCAATATTTATTTGTACATGTTTAATTTTATTGTATTTCATAAAAAAATATCTATAAAATTATTTAATAAATGTTAAAAAATAATATAAATTTTGTTTTTTATTGATTCTTGTTAGTATAAAGACATTTAAAGTTTATCCCCTCCTCTTAAATGGAGAGGGAAAATAAGTTTACCCCTCCACTTGAGAGGAGAGGGAAAATGTATAAAATTTAGGAGCAAACGGATTGATAGTTAGTTTTTTGAGAGCAAAAAATATATTTGAAAATTCACCATTAAAAAAGAAAATAAAAAAACAATTATAAATTCTACAAAATATAATTTAAAAAATTCTAACTCTAAATATGCTGCGATTGGTTTGTGGGTGGAAAGTGATTTTCTACCATGCATTGAACTTGGTGCTAAAAATGGTCAATCTGTGATATTAAATGAAGATGATTGGAAGAACTTATTGCAATATCAAGGAGTTATAACAAATTATATGTTTTCACCTAATGTTTTCAATGAATCGATATATTTGCAAAATTTATCTATTCATTTTGAAAAGATTGGTGAATTACCAATAGTGAAGATTGCGAAAAGCTGTAAATTTATTTACTATGGAAATGAAACTGTCTGCAGACTATGGGAACAAATTCCACTTATAGAATATAGACTAAACGTTTTACAAAAACAAAACTTTCGACGTTATTTCAACGTTTTTAGAAATAACAACTTTTACGATGGAAATTCCTTTGACAAAATATATAATGTCCTTTCTCCAAAATAAAATCTAAATAGTGAAAATGTATGCTCCATGCTGGAACTGCTTTTGAATCATCCCGAAGAACTAGAACAAAAATTAAAGTCTAAGCACTATTATGAAGAAGACAGTATCTATTGATGAATCAAGAAACCAAATTCATCTGATGGTTGCTTGGAATTTTGCCTACAGAAAAGCTCGTATGACTTCTGAAGAATTTATAAATCAAAAACATTTTAGAAGAAGGATTAAATTGAATGAAGAAATTTTAAATCCCATATTAGACTCTGATTATAGGAATATTGTATTTAAAAAAATGTTTATGTAATAAGCTTATTTTTAAATAAAACAAATATGTATATAAAAATTCATTTTTTTATTACAAACATCAATTATTATTACAGCATTAATTACTATTACATCACATCTCCCTTGAAGATCCAAGAGTTATAAGATTTATCTAATCCTAACCATTTTACAAATACTTTGTTTCCTTTCTTTCTTAACACTTTTTCCACCAGATATACATTTGGGTGTCTTACTTTTTGAAGTTCTTCCTCATAGAAACCTCCTTGAATATCTATCCCGTTTCCATCTTGAATCAAATACGTTGTTGGATTAGTCAGCTGGATTTTTTTTATTTGAAAAATTTCGTTTGACCAGTTGGGTGTGTAACCTTTAGAAAATTGTTCACGAATCTTGCTTATTCGTACTCTATCACTGACACAAAATTTTGGTGATCTGGGATCCACAGTTTTCCTATGAGTATAAGCTGATTTCAAGATTTCCATTTCATTCTTTTTGTTAACTTCGTTTGGTTTTTTTCCGATTATTGAATGCTTAGTATTATTGTATTCTGTAATTATTTCTTTAAGAAAACTGATCCATTTATAATTACCTAGTAAACTAAACTTTTTCCACATTTTGTTTTTTATAGTTCTATTTACTCTCTCTACAATACTAGCTTTCATATTAGAAAATGTGTTGTAATGATTAATTTTGAACTGCTCCATAAGTTTCTGAAAGTCTTGATTAAAGAATTCTTTACCCTGGTCAGTATTCAGATTTTTTGGGGGAGTTTTTAAAGTTAATAGAATTTTTTTCATTGCAGCTGTTACATCTTTACCAGTTTTGGATTTTACAGGTTCTGCCCATACAAATTTAGAAAACACATTTATTACCATTAAAATATATCTTAAACCCCTATTAAATTTCGCATATGGCTGCATTTCTATCAGATCAGCTTGAAATAGATCATTAAGCCCTTTTACATTTGTTCGTCTCCTTCTATATCGCCTTCTCGTTGGTTTATGTAATTCATTTACAACGTCTTGCTTAATTTTACTCATTTTTAATTTATAACTTACTCTCGAAAATAAATCCCATAAATAACTTTACCTCCTTCTAAACCGTTTATAAAAACCCTTTATCGCTGACTGTGTAAAATATGAAAAAGTCATCTCATTTTTTTTAGTAATTTCTTTAATTTTATTTTCCATGCTTCAAATGATTTTTTATTTTCATTTCTAATTTCTTTTATTGATGAATTTATTTGGGTGATGTTGTTAGTAAGATCAAAAATTTTTACATTAAATTTATTTTCCATTGTTTCAAATAATTTGTTATTTTCATTTCTAACTTCTTTTATTGACGAATTTATTTGGGTGATGTTGTTATTAAGATCAAACATTTTCACATTAAATTTAGTTTCCAAAACAACATTTGATAACGTATAATTTTTTTTGAAACCACCTAATGTTGAATTCATTTCTTCTCTTGCATAATTCATTGTATCATTAAATTCTTTTCTAGAAACTTCAGCAGCTTTTTGAACTAATTCATTTAATGATTTTATTTCTTTTACTAATTTATCTTCTAGATTTTTTATATCTTTTCCTAATTGAAATTCTGCATTTGTTATATCTAATGTCATTTTTACAAATTTTTTTCTATATTTTTTATATCTGACGCTGTCTTTTCAGCTTTGTGTAATATATCTGTATAAGATGTTTCAAGTTCTTTTATCAGTAAAGAAGTCTCCTCGATTTTTGAACTATTTTTTTAAATTTTAATTAATATATCCTTTTTAGAAACTTCCATTATAGCTTGCACTACTTGTAGTAAGGATTCTAATTATTTTTGTAATTTCTCATCAGTTACCTTTGTAAAATTTCCCTCGTCAAAAGAAGTTTCAGATTTGGTTTTTAGATTGTTTAATTGCTTTAGTATATCCTCGATATTTTCATTATTTTTTGTAATTTGATCTTTGAATTTTGTTTCAATTTTTTCATTTTCGTTTTGAAAATCCTCCTTCAATTTGTCTTCTAAATATTGTAAATTTGATTTATATGCATTGATTTTAATTTCAAATTCTTTAATTTGTTCTTTAAATTCATTAACTTTGTCGGTATCTTTTTTGTGAATTAGAAAATGAGTGTTCATTGATTTTTCAAGATTTTGTGCATTTTTATCCATAACGTCATGTATTTTCTTAAAATTCCCTACTTCTTCTGCTACTCTATCATTAAGCATATTAGTAAAATTTTGAAACTTTATTGATTTAATTGATGTAATTTCATTTTTTATTTCATTTTCAAAATCATCAACTTTATCATATTTTAACTTCACTACGTCAAAGTCATTTGCATATTTAGAAACTTTCTGAGAAAATTTTTCTACTACCTCATCATTTCCATCAACAGTATTTTTCAAATTAATTATCTTGTCATTATATTCAGGAATAACTTTATCCTCAAATATCTCAAATCTTTTTTGCAATATTTTGTATATTGTTATCATATTCATTTGTTCTCTTATTATTAACATCACTTTTCAACCCGGGATCTAAATTTTGAATTAATTTGTTTTCAATATATTTTACATCGCTTTCAAAATTTTTTATTATTTTCTCTTCAATATTTGATAATATTTTATTTTCTAATGATAATAATGTGTTTAGAGCAGATTTTTTTGAAATATGACGACCAAATTTATCGATGGTCATTTTAGAAATGTTTAAAATTATCTATTATCTTCTTTTATATATTAATATTCACTTCTCTTAGTTCTTCAATAATGGAAATAATTTCATTGTTATGACCAGTGTGTCCCGCAAGCATGGATGCTACCAATAGTTGAAGTCTCTCAACAAGTTCGTTTACATTATCTCAATATATGTAATCTGTATTAGGTTTATTAACTTTTAAAGTTATACCAAATCCGGTTTTTTTTGAAGACATTCGACTTTCTCTATATGGAGCTTTGCGTCTTTCAAAAAATCCCTGGACTGCTTGTTGTGATTCGGGATTTAGAGTTTTAGTTTTTGTAATTCCTTTGCTTTGCAAATAAGGTCCTATTATAGAAATATATTTATGTGATCCATTTCCCTGCACCTGCTCATTTGGATCATTATTTCTACGGTATGCATTGGTTCTTTTTAAAATATCCATATAATTTTCCAAATCTTGTTTTTTATACCCTATTGGTTCTTTTTTAAATAATAACTCATATAAACCTGGTGTACCTGTATAGATTATTCCTTCAATTTTGATGTTTTTACCAATAATTTCGACAGGTTTTTGAGTTAAACCCAAAAAGAATTTCTCGATTTCCAAATCATTCCATATTGGTGATCAAACTCATGTTCAACATCTTTTACACCGCCATCAATATATTGGCGAGGTAATTCATCAAATCCTGATAAATATTCTTTATATAAATCTATATCAACAAATGTTCGAACTGTTTGCCGTGTTTGTTCTAGTATATCTGAAAGATTTCCTATTGTGGAATGTGAACCTCAAGAAGGGGTAGTTTCTGCAATAATACTTGTTTGTTGTATAGATGGCATTTGACTTGCTGAAGCTAAACTCGCGTCCCAGTCAATAATCGATGGTATTTCTGTAGGAAGGAGTGGAGTATTTCCCGTCTTTCTTTTTTCTGGTGTTGATGTTCCATATTGTAATTTTCTCTTTGGTGTTAGTGTTTGAATTGATCTTTTTTGTGGTGTTTCATAAATTTTTTTAATTGGTGTGTGTAGCTCTTCCTTTATTTCAACAGGTTCAATTTTACCAATCGTTGAAATTAATTCTTGTAAGGGTTGAGTTATCGGTTTATATGTTTCCTCCAGTTTAGTTTGCGCCTCAAATTCCGCATTTTTTAAACTCTGATATTTTTGTTTAACAGCTTTTCTTGATTTAACTAGCTCTCTTGCTAAACGTTCATCCATGATTGGTATAATTTACCATCAAACGTTTATTTTTAGAAGTAAATATATGAATCAAATCCTTTTCGATATCGGCCAGATTTCACATTAGAGTCTTTGTCTATTACCAAAAATCCAAATTTATCTTTCTAACATATTAAGCACAATTCATTAAATTGGTTGAATGACATATCAACATTAACATGATCATCATAAATATGTTTTAAGTTTGTTCGATCTTGTTGAAATATAACAATTAAATTTGCATTGTCACGAATTAATTGTTTCGGAATAGAAGAATATGTTTGACATCAATAAAAACAATCAGTATTTTTGTGTCTTCCGAGACAAAAATAATCTTTTACAACATTCTGATTACAACACACTATATCATCAAATATTATTATAGAGTTTGGTTTAACTTGTTTTGGTGAAACAATTGTTTCTTCATTTTCAGATTTATAGTATCCAATTTTTTTCAAAGGTTTAAAAAGTGTTCTCAAATATTTGTCTTTGGTTGATATAAGGATTTTGAATAAACATACAGATTTTCAAATCGCAAACCATTCGGATCTTCAATCAAACTAATAATAACATTGGTTTTGCCACAGCCTGACGGGCCAATAATTAACCCTCTTTTACTATTTCCCTCAAACAGTTTTCCATGTTTTCTAAAACCATTCACTGAACTTTCATGATCCTTAATTGTGATAGAGTATGGTTGTTTCTCAACTCTCATTTTATATATAAAACAAACTATTAATATTATATTACATATTATATTGTGATATAACTGGTTAGTTATCACTAGGATTGTGACTATATATAATGTTTCCATCACATAATAAACGAATCATTTACAAGACAAACAGCAAAAGGAAAGGAAGTGGTTTAGTAAACTCAATAATAAATAAATTACCCTTTGAATTGCATATTCCTGGTTATAATTTTTGTGGACCCGGAACAAAATTGGAAAAACGATTGTCAAGAGGTGATAAAGGTATAAATTTATTGGATGAGGCTTGTAAAGAACACGATATTGCTTACTCACAATCAAATGATATAAAAAGAAGGCATTTAGCTGATAAAATATTAGCTGACAAAGCCTTATCAAGGTTCAAAGCTAAAGATTCTAGTTTTGGGGAAAAAACTGCTGCACTAGGAATTACTGGTGCTATGAAAATTAAAAGAAAATTATGTATGGGACTTTGAACGAGAAGAAAGTTCAAGCGAAAAACTCGAAAAGGACGAGGACTATCATTATCTCAGGTAATTTCAAAAGCTAGAAAAGGAATTAAGGGGAAACGTTTTAAAGACCTAAATAAAAGTATTCAAACTGCTTTAAAAGCTATTAAAAAAACAGGTAAAGTGTTACCTCCAAAGAAAAGGGTAATTCCAATCCCAAAGACTGGCGGATTTCTTCCACTTATACCTTTATTTGCTGGTTTGTCTGCTCTTGGTGCTCTTGGAGGAGGGACTGCAGGTATTGCTAAAGCAGTAAATGATGCAAAAGCAGCCAAAGCGAAATTAGAAGAATCTAAACGACACAATCAAATGATGGAGTCCATTGCGGTAGGAAAAAAGGAAGTGGACTGTATTTAAAATCGTATAAAACAGGATGTGGATTATACTTGAAACCTTATTCAAAAAACTGCTAAAAGATATACCTCGAAAAGCACTTACAAATTATGATTTACTTAAATACGTTAAATATTTACAAATTCCCAACTTTCGTGGTATTTTTATGAGGGATAAATTACCAAAAAAGATAAAGATAATTGAAAGTGCAATTGTCAATCTAGATAATGATAGTGGTGCTGGTACTCACTGGATAGCATATACAAAAAAAGAAAAGAACATAATATATTTTGATAGTTATGGTAATTTGCGACCCCCTTCTAAATTAATTAAATATTTTTATAGCGACCAAAATAATAATATTGTTAATTATAATTATAACAGTTATCAAAAATTTAACAAAACAATTTGTGGTCAGTTGTGTCTAAAATTTCTTTATAACCATATGTAACACCTAATTTTAGTTTATTATTAAACACATTTTTAAAGTAAAATGTCATATAGTTTTGTTCTTAGCGGCAACTCCGATATTTTAACATCAGAGTTACATCCTCCAATATATCTAGATGAAGATGTTGAATATGTTATCGGTCTTGTAAATTTCGAAACATTTAATGCAATTCCCAATATTGATGTTGGGAATAATGTATTAATTCATGATGAAAATTTAGAAATAGCCATACCCCCAGGTAGCTATGAATTAGAAGACATAACAAATTTTTAAAAAAAATACTTGGATGAGGATAAAATTAGTTTTAGTCTTTATGCAAATAATAATACTTTACGTACACATCTTAAATGTTCAGCCCCCATAACTTTTCGTGAAGGAACTATTGGTAAATTATTAGGGTTTAAAAATGGGCGATTGGAAGCTAACATTGAACATATATCAGATTTTCCCGCAGAAATAATTAAAGTAAATTCAATAAATATAGACTGCAGTATTGCAGAGGGATCATATTTAAACGGGAAACCTGTTCATATAATACACCAATTTTTCCCGAGCGTTGCTCCAGGGTTCAAAATAATTGAGTCACCTCAAAACGTCATATATTTTCCAGTCACCGTTAAAGTAATTGATAAAATAGCCATTAAAATAATAGATCAGGAAGGTGATTTGGTTAATTTTAGAGAAGAAACCATAACCATCAGACTACATCTTAAAAAAGTAGATGAAAGATGGTAATATTATATAACAATAAATCTGCAAACTTTACTAGAAAATTTAATAATAAAAACATTAATAAGACAAGAAAGAAACCAACTTCCTTTAGTAGGAAATCAAACTTCCAAAGGTTAACACCTTCTAATAGAAAATTTCTTCAAAGTTTGGGTTTTAAACTTAAATAAAATGGATTATTTAAATGTAATGAGTTATTGGAAACTACGAGGCACAACTGGCCCGTAAAAACATCTACAAAAGTCGAAACGCCACGTCATGTTCTAATTGCTTTTCAGAAAAATAGACGTGGTAATCTAAAAATGGATATGAGTAAATTTGATCATTGTAATTTAAGAAATATGAATGTCTTTTTAAATTCAGAAAGATATCCTTACAATGATCTTCAACTTGATTTTGAAAATAATAAATTTGCTACTCTGTATGAAATGTTTACAGACTTTCGTCAAGGGTATTATAACTCTCCAGTGGAACCAATTTTTAATCCGAAAGAATTTAAAGAAAATGCTCCTATAGTTTACATTAATTGTTCACATCAAAGAGATTTACTACAAACAGGTCCAGTAACCATGAGAATTGAATTTGAAACCAAGGAAAAAATACCCCCTAAAACAGCGGCATATTGTGTTATAATTCATGATAAAGTTTTTAGTTACAACCCATTAACAAAAATTGTGAAACAACTGTAATACCATTTCCTTAAGATAAAAAACTACTTTTAAACAAACCGCTACTTATGCGTAAGAACGCATGCGTCAATTTTGATATTTATTAACGTACCCAAACTAGAATTCTTCATTTATATAATGTCTTACGAGATTTCAGTTCGAGTATTAGATTTTCAACTTAAGTTGCAGAAATTAAAAAAACAAATAAGGGAATATCAATTAAAAGTAGAAATGATCAAGAAATTCAAATATTTGGAAATATGAAACTTATTCTAGATCTTCAAGGATTCAAAATTGAAAATAATAAGTTTATTGTAAAAGAATTAGCTGCTTACGATGGGCAAAAGGCAAGTCATTTTATTTTCAAAGCTCCATTTCCGATGAGTCATTTACCATCCTATTTACACAAACAAGCTCTGTGGTTAATAAAAAATTACCATTGCATTGAGTGGTGTGAAGGATATACACCATTACACAAATGTGGAGATATCATAAGAGATTTAAGCGCTAAGGTGGACTATGTTTATGTAAAAGGGGAAGAAAAGGCAGATTTCGTAAAGAAATATTCCATGAGACCAGTTACCGAGATTGATGAACAACCCACCCTAAAGAAAATGGATCCTTGCTGCTTTTATCATCAAAAAATACCATGTGTATGTGCATTATCAAATGTTTATTACCTTTACAACAATTTTTCTATGTAATAAAAGACTTGATTACAAATTATGTGTTTTATTTCCTAACATTGTTCTAATACATGAAATATTATTATTTAATCGTAGTTCTTGAAGTTTACATATTAAAATATCTATATTTTTATCTTTTCAATATTCGCTACAACATTTAGCTGCTAGTAAACATAATTCTGCATGTTCCATATAATTTAAATACAATGTAATATTCTGCGCTTCACTTTCTTGACCTTCATATGCATAAAACTCGGAACAGGCTGCGGACATCAAAAACTCTTCATACATTTCTTTTATTAACAATTCCATAATAAATCCTACACTAAAGCCTCCCTGTTTTTCAATATCTCTTTATCTCTCTCTTCCTCTTCCACGATTTCTTTTAATATATCAGGATCTTCTATATAATTCTTCAGTAGTAGAGTAGAGCGGGTTTCTGGGACAGTGCCATCGACTTCTTGTAAAGTCGATGGCATCTTCCATCGAGCTGTCACTTCTTCGGCATGTCTTCAGCATTACCCTTGAAAGACATTGGTGAAGAAGTGGTTGATTGTCGAAGGGGTTGAAAGAGATTTTCCAGGAATATCTGAAGAAGTAATTTCCAAGAAGAATATATTACAAGAAGTGACGTAATCGGAAGACATGGGCGAAGAACAGGTTGATTCTCGAAGAGGTGATTAATATTTTCAAAGAATATCAAAAGACGTAATTTCCAAGAAGCCGAAGAGGTTGAGTAATGTATTAGAATAAGAAGAAGAAGTGACGTAATCCGAAGACATTGTCTAATAAGTGGGCTTGCATTATTTTGTATGACTGTAGACGCCATCTATAGTTGGTTGTTGTAAGTGTATAAAAGTTAGATTAAAGGAATCTAGGTAAAGCTAAGGTGTCCATCTATCGTCAATTGTTGTAACTGGATAAAAGTTTGATTAAAGGAATCTAAGCAAAGCTGAGCTAAGCTAAGCACGTTGTGTTTTAGATGCTGCTATCTGATATTTTGGTGAAGTTTAGATATATATTTTTATTAAAGGAATTAAGCTTAGGGTAGGTAATACATAAAGCAACAAAAAAAAAAAATGATATTATTTATTAAAACAAAAAATTAATTTTTATAATAAGTATTTAATATTGTTTTGATATCTAACTATTATATTTGTTATCAAAACCTAACCATTTTTCTATTAAAATAAATTTAAATTCCAATAAATAGCACAATCTTTAGTTACAAACTGTATAGGTAAATTTATATGTCTTAAAGATTATTTGATCGATGACCATTGTTTTGATTATTGTTTTCATTATAGATTCGCATATTTCCATTTCTTTCTTTACTATCTAAGTAACTAGGGGGTAAATGTTTAGATTTGTCCATTTCTTTAAAATATTGTTGTAAATCACACGCTAAACAATTACCATTTGGAATTTCAGCTTCACCTTTACATTTAGCACACTTATGTGTTGTTGGGACTGGCATTTTGTAAATACTAAAAATAAACTGTTTTGGTGCTGATTAGATATGAATTTTTATACTTCGTGTTTGTTCGTATAAAATCGGTTATAATATGAAGGATATAAAAAAGAATTTTGACTAAGGTAAGTCATTTAACATTGAACTTTTATATAAGAATATTAGCTAGAAATAAAAAAGAATTAAAAAAAAATGGATATGTCTTGTCAAGAAATGTGGGATGATATATCTGGATTCGAAGATTTGCCTTATAGTTTTCTTTATTATTTTCAACGTTATTTGAATTGGAATATTATATCAAAAACTCAAAAATTGGATGCCGAATTTATGAGAACATTTCTAACAAAAATAAATTGGCAATTGGCGTCAAAATATCAAAAATTATCGGAACCATTTATTGAAGAATTTAAAACATATGTTGATTGGGATTATATATGTAGATATCAAAAATTATCTCCAGGATTTATTCGAGAACATAAAGATCAAGTCAACTGGAATCATATTATAAAATATCAACAATTGAGTAGTAACTTTTTGGAACAAATGAAACCCTATATTGAAAATTATCAAGAAAATCATTCCTATGACACAGTTAATTAATTATTTTAAGGTGTACATGTTTTAAATTATTTTTAGATTTCCTTAGGAAAATGTTTTTCTTTTTATTAGTAATTTATAAAAAAAATTTTATTGTTAAAGTTATATTATTTGGTTTAAATAAAAAAATATAAAGTTTGTATAATTGTTTTATTTATAATATTTATTCAATATTGTCTTTTGATATCCAACTATTATGTTTATTATTAAAACCTAACCATTTTACAAAAACTTTATTATTTTTACGTTTTAAAATTTTTTCAACTAAATAAATATCAGGATATTTTACTTTTTGTAGTTGAAGTTCGTAAAATCCACCTTTAATATCTTGATGGTTTATATCTTCAAGTAAATATGTAACAGGATTTGTAAGTTGTACTTTTCTTATAGTAAATATTTCAGTAGACCAATTTGGTTGGTATTTTTTATCAAAAGCACCTCGTATTTTTAATATTCTTACATGATCTCCAACATGAAATTTTGGCTTAAAAGTTTGTTTTATTCTATTATAAACTGTATTTAATAAAAGTTTTTCATGTTTTTTAGTTACTTCAGATGGTTTAAAGCCGGTTGTTGAATGTTTTTTATTATTATAGGTGTTTACAATTGAATTTAAAATATTTATCCATTTGTATGAACCTCGAAGACTAAATTCTTTCCACATCATATTTTTTAAAGTTCGATTGACCCGTTCGACAATTGAAGCCTTTTTTTCACTATAAACTACATAATGAATAACGTTATATTTTTTCATTAAATTTTGTGTTTCTTTTCCCAAAAATTCACCTCCAGAATCTGTACAAAGATGAACTGGTGTTTGAATTTTAAAAACATTTTCCAATTGGTTGGCTACTTCCTTAGAAGTTTTCGATTTTAAAGCAAACATCTAGACATATTTGGAAAAACAGTTAATTACAACTAAAATATATTTATAGCCATTATTTTCATTTGCATATTCTTTCATGTCCACTAAATCTGCTTGCATTAAATCTAATAAAGATTTTATAATAACTTTTCTTCTTTTAAAATTTATTCTAGCTGGTTTATGTATTTCATTTACAATTTCACGTTTTACATCAGAAATAAACTTTGACATTTTTTTTTTTTTTAATATTATTCTATAATATTAGCTTCTTGTAATTCTTCGATAATGGATACAATTTCGTTTTGGTGATTTGTATTGCCTGCTGATTCAGAGGCGAGTAATAATCTTAGACGATTTACAAGTTCGTTTGGATCGTCCCAAAAGATATAGTCAATTGGTTTGTCTGATAATTTCATTAGCATTCCCTCTCCATCTTTCGATGATTCTGTATTTTCTATTTCTTTTTGTTGAACATTTTTCTTCAGCGGTTTAATAATTTTATTGAATTTCATATTTTTACTTGATTTAACATTTTTTATGGCATTAGATTTTCTTAGTATATTTGCATAATTTTTAGCATCCTCTTTAGTGTAAATAGAGGGAATATTTTGATTAAATAGTAAACCATATAAACCTTTGGTACCTTTATATTTTTTACCTGCTATTATTAAATCAGCTCCGTCAAAATTAATTGTTTTATTACCAATCGAAAATTTTTCAATATCTCTATCAAGTTGAACGCGAAATTTTCCATCAGACTTATCACTATTTACGTCATTGATAAATTTCCTAACATATTTTGAAGGTAATGGATGATATTGCTCATAGTAGTCAGTTAAGGATTTTTCCGCAATAGTCTTATTTAATTTTTCTTGGTATTCTTTTTGTTTTTTACTATCTTCCTCTTTTAGTTCTTTTTCAATGTCTTTCACTATTTGTTTTCTAAGATTGTACGGTTTGATTTTTGAAAGGTGTAATTTTCTCTTCGCACGTGGTTCAGATAGAGGATTTTTAAATATATTTGGAGTGTTTGGATTTATAGGGGTTGACGTTGATGGAATAGGTTCCGAAAGAAACGATTCTATATCGTTAAAATTACTAGAAGTTTCATTTTTTATACTTTTTTCTTGATACTCATCTTCATTTTCTGTTTTTTCTTTTATTTTAACATTTGGTAAATTACTCGCTGGCAATGGATTTAATTTATACTCGATTTTTTGTAATTGTTTTGTTATGGGTTGAAATATATTTTCATGCACTAACTGTCCATGTTTTAGTATATCCAATTTATTTTTAATTTCTCTTCGTTTTTTAATTAGCTCTTGTTTAATATTTTTTTTTATTTTTTTATGTTTAATTTTCTTTTTTAAAACCATTATATTCAATGTTTAAATATAAAATGAAAAATATATTTTAAATTAAATGTATATATAATGATCCAAACAATATCGATAGCGACCATCATTAATATTATTGTCTTTAAAAATTGATAGGAATTTAAAGGGTTCCTTCCAACAATATGAACAAATAGATTTAAATTCCTCAAATGACATATCTGTTCCCACATGATCTGTATAAACATGTCGTATATTTAGATCATCTTGTTTGAATACCATAAGTACATTTGCATTATCTCTTATTAAATGTTTTGGTATTTTAGCATATGATTGACAAAGATAGAAAGAGTCAATATTATTATGACGTCCCATGCTGAAGTATTCCCTTATGATATCCTGTTTTTTACTACATATTACATCATCAAATATTAAAATATAATTGGGTTTAACATCTGATGTTGGTATTATATTTTCATTATTATTAAATGCATAATATCCAATGCCTTTGATGGGTTTTATTAAGTTTTCCAAATACGTATACTTTGGTTGATATAACGATTTGGAATATATGTAAATATTTTCGAATTTTAAACCATTTCGATTTTCAATTAAGCTTAATATTACCGACGTTTTTCCACAATTTGAAGGACCACATATAATACAACGCATTGTTGTTGGAAGTAACTTACTATGTTTATAAGTTTTAGTGGTTGGATTTTCATAGTTTTCTACTTCTAAGGTAGTTTTTTGTTTAATAATTTTTTTCATGGTATATAAAAAAAGGTGAAAATAAGAATGAGTATATAAGTATGCTATTTTAAATTATATACTTATTTTTATATTAACACTCGTTAAGGATTATATTCTTAGTTAAAGAAAAAAAAATGAAATACTATCTAACACATGAAGGAAAAGGACTCTTAAATTCTGCAATAAATAATTTACCTTTTGAGTTACATTTACCAGGATATAATTATTGTGGACCAGGAACAAAATTAACTAAACGATTACAACGTGGTGATATGGGAATTAATCCATTAGATGAAGCATGTAAAGAACATGATATTGCTTATTCAACAAATAAAGACTTATCTAATCGACATATTGCTGACAATATTTTATTTAGAAAAGCTTTAAGTAGAATACGTGCATCAGATGCTAATTGGAAAGAAAAATTAGCAGCATTGGGTGTATCTGCTGCAATGCATAGTAAAGTTAAGTTAGGTATGGGTGGGGATGTAAAAATTCAAAATGTTGATTTAAAAAGTGTAAGTAAAAAACAAAATATCATTACAAGTTTAAGTTTGGATAAAATGCAACAAACTATTAAAACTATAAAACATTATTTGAGTAGAATAAAAATATTAGTGGATAAATTAGATAAATCAGAAACTGGAAATAATAATTCAAAAGTTCATAAAAAAGTGCAGAGGGGTATAGGTAATAAAAAAAAAGGAACCCTTAAAATATGAAAATTACCATGAAAAAGAAATAAGAAAAAAAATGGAAAGCTCAAGAAGATCTACACTAAAACCAAGAAAGAGGAAACTAGATATGGATGAAGACATATTGAATAATATAGATGCAGAAAAAAAAAGGAAAATTGAACATGATTTATCGCTAGAACTGAATAAAATAAACAATACAAATCAACAAAATTTTGAAATTGTTAAACGAGCTAATTCTTTAAAACGAAAATTGAAAGACAGTAGTGACAATGAAGATGACATAATAAATCAATCAGAAAAGAGAATAAGAGTCTTTTAAAGTATTTAAGTGATAATCAATAAGATTTTTAATTCAGTATAGGTTTTGTTTTTCTTTAATGACAATATATAGTAAAAAAATAATAATATAAATATGTCAACCAATATATCGAAAAAGAAACTAAATAATAAAAAGAATAACAGACATCATCATCGTCGACGACGACGTCATTATAGTCATAAAAAGATAATTAAAAATCAAAGGAAAAAATCACCGAAAAATTCAGTAAATTTCCAATCAATTACACGTAAAATTAAGGAGAATATAGTAAAACATAAACCGAAAAATTTAAATTCTATTTTTAAGTTAGCACGTAAAACTGTTCAAAATGAAAGTGGAAAATTTAAAAAAGTTCCAAGAATAATAAAAATTCCAAAAACAGGAGGAATTTTACCTCTTATACCAATATTTGCTGGACTAAGTGCTTTGGGAGCATTAAGTGGAGGTGCTGCAGGAATTGCAAAAGCTGTAAATGATGCACGTGCTGCTAATCAACAATTACAAGAAAGTCAACGTCACAATAAAAAAATGGAAGATATAGCAATGGGTAAAGGAGTTTATTTGAAACCATATAAAACAGGATTGGGTCTTTTTTAAACCCTCCTACCAATTTGAAAGATTACCCCTAATATTGCCTGAATATGCCTTAAATAATTTAGAACTTGAGGAATATGCTAGAAAATTAAAAATTCCTTATTTTAGAGGTGTTTTTATGAAAGACTCTTTACCGAAAAAAATCAAATATTTTGAATGTGGTATTATAAATTTAGACAATAGTTCAGGTCCTGGTACACATTGGACTGCTTATAAAAAATGTGGAAAAAATATTTATTATTTTGACAGCTTTGGTAATTTGAGACCAACTTTAGAAAGTAAATTATATTTTAATTCCAATGGTATATGTAATATATATTATAATCACACGTCTTATCAATCATATAATTCGGTAAATTGTGGTCATCTATGTTTAAAATTTTTATATTATCCTATTTTATCCTAATAAATATAATGTTTTAAGTATATTTTGTTTAGTTTCTTTTTATTAATCAAAGATATATAGTAATAAGAAAAAAAATGTCCTATACATTTACTTTATCTGGAAATAAATCAATACTTACTGCAAAAATATATCCTCCTATTATTTTAAACGAAAATGATGAATATGTTTTGGGACTAGTTAATTTTGAAAGTTATAATTCTATTCCCAATGTCGATCAAACAAATAATATTTTTCATTATGGCAATAATAAACAAGTGATTATACCTGAAGGATCATATGAAATTGTGGATATATATAAATTTTTATCAAATCATTTTAATTATAATTACTACCTAAAAAAAAAGGGGAAAAAAAGAAGAGAAAATACAACGAGTTACAACAAGAAATAATTGAAATAAAATCATTTGAAGATCAAAGTCTTAATAAGAATAATATTATTCCAAAGTATACTATACAAGAAGAAGAGGAAATAGAAGATGAGGAATTTGTTACTCTTTTTCTAAATAGTAATCGTAATACTTTAAAATGTGAAATTAAATGTAATAAAATAATTGACTTTAGTAAACAAAATTCTATTGGAAGTCTATTGGGATTTAAAAATCAAATACTTGAGCCAAATAAAGTGCACGTCTCCGAAAATCCAGTTGACATTTCCAAAATTAATTCTATATGTATAGAATGTAATTTGATAACAAATTCCTATAATAATGGAAAATCAGTTCATATTGCGCATATGTTCTATCCTACTGCCCCTCCAGGATTTAAGATAATTGAAAAACCTACAAATGTAATTTATCTACCAATAAGCACACGTTATATTGATGAAATTGTACTTAAAATAACCGATCAAGATGGAAATTTAATTAATTTTAGAAAAGAACTGATAACGATACGTTTACATTTAAAGAGAAACTTTTAAGTTTAGTTAAAAAAAAGTATGGTATTTTTATATGATCAAAATTCGTTTGGTATTCCTTTTGAAAGGAAAGAGTTCAATAGTTATAAAAGCTCTACAATAAAGAAAAAACATTTTAGTTCACGAAACCAATTTAAACAATTAACATCTAAAAATAAAAAACTACTTTTATCTTTAGGATTTCGTTTAAAAAAGAAAAACTAAAAAAATTAAAAAAAAAAGTTTCTGGTATAGATTTAAATTAAGCTGTACCACATATACAAATAAGTTTTTTATTAAGTGTAAGTGCAAATTAAATTTATTCAAGAAAAAAGGGAAAAAAAATGAGTTTTAACGTATTAAAAATAAATGATAGTATTATAATTGATGATTCAATTATAAGTTATCAATATCACACACATCAACCATATTCATCTACAACTTTTAATAATAACGATGAAATTAGAATACCCATTCAAACACAAGATCTTTATACATTACCAAGTGAAAGTTTTCTATATATTGAAGGAAAATTAACAAAAGACGATAATACATTTTCAGAAAATGTTAATTTTATAAATAATGGAATTATGAATCTTTTTGAAGAAATACGCTATGAATTAGGTGGAGTAGTTATTGATCGTATTAGAAATCCTGGTATAACTACTTCGATGAAAGGATATGTTTCATTTACACCAGATGAAAGTAAAAATTTACAAAATGCTGGATGGAATACCGATTCTCCTCCCGCTCTTCTAGATAAAAAGGGTAATTTTAATGTTTGTATACCATTAAAAATGATAATGGGATTTGCTGAAGATTATCATAAAATAATAATGAATTTACGTCAAGAATTAATATTAATAAGAAGTGCTTCTGATTTAAATGCAATTCATCAAAAAGAAGACAAAAAAGAAAACTATAAAGTAACTATTGATAAAATTTTTTGGAAAATACCACATATAATAGTGAATGACAGTCAAAAATTACGTCTTTTCAAACAGTTTGAAAGCAATAAAGATTTGACAATTGCTTTTCGAGAATGGCAACTTCACGAATATCCTCAACTAAAATTAACGAAAAATCACACGTGGAATGTGAAGTCATCTAATTTATTACAACGCCCTAGAAGCATCCTAATTGGCATGCAAACTGCTTTAAAAAATGATATTACCAAAGATATGAGTCACTTTAATCATTGTGATTTAGTAAATTTAAAAGTATATTTAAATTCAGAAATTTTTCCATATGACAATTTAAATGTTGACTTTTCTAATAATAAGTATGCAATACTCTATGAGATGTTTGCGCAGTTTCAAAAATCCTACTACTACAAACATAAAAGTCATCCATGTATAACTCCTATAAATTTTAAAAACAACACACCACTCATAGTTATTGATTGTTCGCGACAGAGTGAAGATATTCTAAAAGGTGGTGCGATAGATATTCGAATTGAATTTGAAACTAATAAAATAATTCCCGATAATACTGTCGCATATTGTTTAATATTACATGATCAATTAGTGAAATATAATCCATTAACAAATTTGGTGAAAGTTATTTGAAGACAAACTTGGTAAGAGTTATTTGCAAAGAAAATTTTAAAGAAGAAATTAAAGAAAAATGTATATTGTTGACGTACAAGGATTTCAATATCAAACAAGTGACTTTATCTGCAAAGAAATAGCTATAATAAATATTCACACTGGTCGAATACATCATCGTCTAATTAAGTTGCCAATACCACTTCATTGGTTAAAACCTGATATTGAAAGTCATGTTGCCTGGACTACAAATTTTATACATGGAATTTCTTGGGATTTTGCTGGTTATCTACCCTACGAACAACTTGCATTATATATAAGACAAATTATCAAAGATCGACATGCTAAAGTTTTTGTAAAAGGTTTATTTAAAAAACAATGGTTGTTAAAACATATAAATAATGAAATTTTTGATTTATTTGATTTTAATTGTAATAAATTAGATCAACAATTATTTGCAACATTTAAAGAAAATCGTTGTAAAAATCATTTGTATAATAATAATAGATGTGCTAAACAAATTGTATCTATATTAAGGAACTGGTTTTTAGAAAATAAAACAAATATATAATTAATTATGGTTTTTTATTTTATTTTTTTTTAAATTTCTTATAACATATAATCAATATATAATACAAATATGTTAGGAAAATAATCTAATCGGTATATAATAATATATAATATATATTTTTTAAATTAAAGTAGTTAAAATTGACTATAAAATAAGATATAATATTTTAGAAAAAAGTATATAACTATAAAATAAGATAACATATTTTTTTTAAAAAAGTATATCTAAATATTAAAAGAAACGTTGAGAATTTAGAAAATCGTCATCGTTTTCATCCTCTTCAAGATTTATCATTTTGGAAGATGTTGATGGAGACACTTCTGGTAGTTCTGGTATTGACTGTGGTGGTGGAAGTTTTTTTGCATCTAGTTTGAATATTTTTTTCGCAGGCTGCTGGAATTCATACGTTTCATCATCCAAATTAAAGTTAAATTTTTTCACGGCCTTTTCGAAAAGCATATATTGCTCTTCATCTTCTAACTTTGCACGCAAATAATGTATTGGTAAATTACCAAATTTTTTCAATAGGGTGCTGGTCTTCGGCGAATAGGACAGGCTAATAAATATTTTATCCCCTTTCAAAGTAATTTCTTTCACTCCAAATCTGAAATAATTGAAATAAAAAAATAAATTAGAGAAATTTTTGAAAATATTTTTAATATTGTATTAACCTTTGTTTAATATATATGATATTATTAACTAAAAACGTTAAACTATGAAAAAATCCGTATGTATTAGAGAAGATAAGAACCAATGTCATTTATTAATTAAATGGCAATTTGCATATAGACAAGCTCGAAAAAACAACTATGAAATGTATTATCTCGACAGACTTCGCTTTGAACGAAAAATCAGAGAATTTGAAATTATTTTTCAAAAAATAGCAAATATTGAACATAGGAGTAAAATATACATTGAAAGATTTGCAAACACATAATTTTTTAATTATTTTTTTATAGATTTAAAAGATAAAAGTAATATTAAATAATACTTACTGAAATATTTGCTTCATAACTACTAACGCCATTTTTAATGGCAGCTCTACCTTGTCTTTGACATTTACAATTATAGTTGACGGCGTGGTGGACATTTTGTTATTGTTGTACACTAATTATATGCAAAAAAAAAATAAATTAAAAAAGTAAAAATTTAAAAAAATTAATTTAGTTAATAAATATAAATTGATTTATAAAATAAATGTACACAAAATTACCATTCCAAATTTTCATAAGTTGACTTACGTCGATAAAATGTTGGAAAAAAAGGATTTATATTATTTTGATCTGGAAAAAATGTATAAAAAATAGGATCTAAATTTTTTTGATTTATAACTGCATTAATAGCTAACATTTTTAATGACTGAGGTTGAAAATTTTGAAAACCCGGTATTATACCATGTCTATTGTCATTAATATTAAAAGCCCAAATACAAAATTTTTTATTCAAAAATGTACACGCACATTTGAAAGCATCGTATTGAGTCCTTTGTATTTGATTTATTATATTTTCCTCCCTTGAAAGTTTTAAATTTTTTTCACCGACAAAATGAATTCTAAGAGTCAAATCCACATTTATTACTACAGTAACATAAAAATGATCAGATTTCCAACAAAAAAAATAACCATTGTGATGTCCTATTTTTTTATAATCAGGTACTTGAGTTCCCCATTCAATTATATCTAAAAGACTACCCATTTTTTCAAAAGTATTTTCACCCTCTAAATCTATCCACAAAGTAGGAAATCCAAAGTCCTCAGTACGACCCAATAAATGTGCAACAAAACGTCCCGTTAAAAAGCAAATTTGATTTGGTAATAAATGTGTGCAAATATGATATATTAAATTTAAAATTTCGTGATCATCATTCGTCCAATTTTTATTTTTTTCTTGAAAATTAAAATTTAAATTAGTGTACAAAATTTGTTTGTTAAAAGTTGTCATTTCTTGAGAAATATTTTTTTCTTATTATCTGAAGAATAAAAAATTGAATATATAAATATGTTATATTAATTTAAAAAACAAAATATTTAAAAACAAAACATCAAAAAAAAAATAATAGTACTTACCAAATGGAAAATAATTCAGTCAACACTGTAAAACAGATATTAAAACGTTCTGCTGCAATATGTCTATTTATACTTAGGATTTTCCTCCTTTCTAAAATAAATGACATCAAATAATAAACATAGTCGCAAGTTATGTATGTCTAATTATTAAACAAACAAGATTTTTAATTACCTCTCGAGGAAAAATAATATCTAAAAAGCAATAATTTATTTTAAAAATTAATATTACTTTGTAGTATACACATAAATTGATGTCTCGAATCACGTATTTTCGATTTATCCACTTATGTCATTGCAAATAATAAAAACAATTACCTAAAATTACATCAACTTTTATTTGAAAGTCAAACAATGTGGATTTCATGCAATTATGCAGAAATGAGTAACTGCTAAGTGCTAAGTGTTTTATATTATGCAAATTAAGCAGGACTTTCAATTGACAAGTACTGCGTTTTAAATGTTTCGTAAAAGATCCCATTATAAGTTATGTGTATAAATTGCATGCATTTAATAAGTGTTATTTATTTTCACTTTTAGTAACATACAGTACGTTTATTTTTTAAATTTTTATAATGGTAGCATTTTTGTGTTTAATTTGCCACTATTTTGTTTATGAGCATAAATATAATACATATTTTTATTGTAAGAGGTGTATTCGTGCATTGTATCGTCCCTATTGCTATAATTGTCTAACAGCCAGAGACATACAAGAAATCTGTGTTCACTGCTTTGGTTCGATAAGGTAAGAAAATATTTATATAAATTTGAAATTACCATTTTATTTTTTCTAAAACTTTTAATTTAAAACAAAAATAAGTTTAATTTTTATCAAATAGTATTCCGATTTTAAGTTTATAAATAAGAAAATAATTAACTTGCCATACATTTCTTAAGACACAAAAATTATTTTCTTAGAAAATTAACGTTCCCTTTCTTTTTTTTTTTGAATTTTAATATTTAATATTTTATTTTCATTGTACTTAGCAGTTCAGTTAATAACTTCAACACGTATAGAATAATCATATTAAATATTAATTAATATAATGAAACAGCAAACAAACGAACGATGTAAAATACGAGGTTGTTTATATAGTGCTAATTTTATGTGTTATGTAAAATCGCAAAATATTATTAAAAAAATGTTTATCTATCATAGTTTTTGTTCAAAATGTGGCACTCCCTGTAAATATATGAATGGAAATATAGTAAATAGTAATGATAATTTCCTTTATTGTTATTATTGCAATCCCGAATGGAGTGACTTTGCAAATAATATTTCTATAACTATTTAATAAAACAAAAAAATAGGTAAATATCTGTTAGGCTTCTAAATTAATAAGAAATATTTCCTAAAAAATTATTTATTTTTTAAGTTCTTAAATCATTTCATTTAAATATTAGGTAAATATAAGTATTTAGTCATTAGCTATATAAATATTGCAACATATTACATTAGCTTTCGTATTTGTTTTTAGAGTTAATAACTAAAAGAGGAAAGAGAAATGGAAAACAAAAATAATTCACCACCATCTAGTTCACAAACGCTTGATCGATTATGCAGTGAAGTACTGACAAAAATTAAACAGGTAAGCAAATTAATTAAAAAACAAAATGAATTTTTATTTTGGATACAATATTTAAATAAAATAATAAAATTAGTTAAAATTTGTCAAAAAAATAAATCGAAATGTATTGGGAATTTTTCAAAAATTGAAACAAGTCTGTCAGTTTTAAAGCATTATAAGGAACATTTTAAAAATCAAAAACGAATTAATTTTAGTAATTCATTTAAAGTAAAAAATAGAAAAAGGAATCTAATTTGGCAAGAAATAGAATCATGTTTTAAAGGTAGAATACGAACGGGTGTAATTATAAATTTAAATTTTAAAGATCCAAAAATTTTCTTAAACAAAGCTTATAGAAGTTTTTCGATTCAAATTAAAAAGGCATTGAAAAGATCGCTTTTAAAAGTAAATACTACTTTTACTGGCATATTTATTAAACCTCAAACTTTGGAAACCGATTTAAAACATTTTTCTACTAAAAATGAAATTATCGATAGAAAATCAAATTTAAAAGATTGGTTTCGAGAAAATGTTAAAAACAAAATTTTACAAAAATTAGAAGAATATCAAGAGCGTGATTCAGGACTTGCACTATATGAAATTCTACACTTAAAAATAAATATGAATAGTTTTAACCCTATAACTTGCGGTAATTCGACATATATTGAACTACCTAAATTTCTTCAAAATAAAAAAGGAATTATAAATATAAAAAATAATGATAAATATTGTTTTCTCTGGTCAATTGTTTGTGCTTTATATCCAGTTAATACTAATGGTAAGAATAAAAGTCGGACCTCATCCTATCCACATTTTAGTGAAGTATTAAAATATGACCACATTCAATTTCCAATACGACTTAAAGAGATACCAATTTTTGAAAAATTAAACAAATTAGCTATAAATGTTTTTACTACTTTTAAAAATCGTGAAATTGTTCCATTATGTTTAAGTAAAGAAAATTTTTCGCCTCGAATAAATCTACTAATGATTCCTATTAATAAAAATTATCAGAAAAAAAATCCTTTAAATATCTATCATTTTGCTTTAATTACCAATTTATCACGCATCTTAAATCAACAAATGAAAAATGTTCACAATAAAAAATGGTTTTGTGAAAGATGTTTAAATCATTTTCTGACAGAAGAAAATCTTAACAAACATTTGATTTGTTGCAAAAATATGAATACAACTAAAATTGAATTACCATCTAAAGATAAAAATATTCTAAAATTTACTAACTTTAAATTTAAACAAAAAGTTCCTTTTGTTATTTATGCTGATTTAGAACGTATTTTGAAAAAAAATCAAAATTTACATTTATTTAAAAATAATGCTACTTCATCTGTATATCAAGAACATGAAGTATTTAGTATTGCTTATTATTTTAAATGTTCCTATAACGATTCATTATCCTATTTTCGATTATTCACTGGTCAAAATTGTATTGAATGGTTCGTTAAAGAACTTGAAAATATAGCATATAAAGTTGATAACATTTTTAAGAAAATTATTCCAATGACACCATTAAATAACGAGGAAAAAAATTAATTTATTCAAGCAACCAACTGCTTTATTTGTTTGAAACCATTCCGGGAATATGAAACAAAAGTAAGGGATCATTGTCATTTTACTGGAAAATTTAGAGGAGCAGCTCATCAATCTTGTAATCTTAACTTTAAAATTGATCATATGGTCCCTGTTTTATTCCATAACCTTTCTGGTTATGACAGCCACTTTATAGTAAAAGAGCTTAGTTTAAAAATTAAAGGAAAACTTACATTAATACCTATAAATAAAGAACGATATATTTCTTTTACCAAATACATTGAAAATACCACTATTAATTTTAGATTTTTAGACTCGTACAGATTTATGCCTTCAAGTATTCAAAATTTAGCCTCTTTTCTACCTAATGAGAAAAAAACTATTCTAAAAAGTTATTTTAATCAAGATAATGAAAAAAAATTTGAATTATTATCACGAAAAGGAATTTTCCCATATGAATATTTAGATTGTTGGGAAAAACTACAAGATAAAAATTTACCAAAAATAGAACATTTTTATAGTTCTCTTAATAATGAAAATATCACACAAAATGAATATGAATTTGCTCAAACTATTTGGAATACTTTCAACATTCAAAACTTAAAAGAATATGCAGAACTCTATCTAAAAACTGACGTATTACTTTTGGCTGACATATTTGAAAATTTTAGAGAAATGTGTCCATCAACATATAAATTGGACGCTTTATGGACATATACAGCTCCAGGTTTAACATATCAAATTGTATTATCACAAGGTATTGAATTAGAATTACTCACCGAAATTGATATGCTTTTATTCATAGAAAGAGGCATTCGAGGTGGTATTTCACAATGTTCAAATCGATATGGTAAAGCTAATAATAAATATATGGAAAATTCATACAATCCAAATTTACCAACATCATATTTAATGTATTTTGATGTTAATAATTTATATGGAGCTGCTATGAGTCTACCTTTACCAGAAAAAAATTTCAAATGGGATGATCCTAATAATTTTAAAACAATCGATATTTTAAATATTTCAGATTATAGCGACACTGGGTACATATTTGAGATAGATCTAAATTATCCAAAAGAATTATATGAACTACATAAAGATTTACCACTTTGTGCAGAACATCTATGTCCACCAAATTCAAAATCAAAGTTAACAAAATTATTGACCACATTTTATAACAAAAAAAATTATATAATTCACTATCGAGCTTTAAAACAAGCTCTTCAATTAGGCTTACAAATTTTCAAAATACATAGAGTATTAAAATTTAATCAGTCATGTTGGTTAAAAAACTACATTGATCTAAACACAGATTTAAGAAAAAAAAGTAAAAACGATTTCGAAAAAAATTTCTTCAAGCTTTTAAATAATGCATTTTTTGGAAAAACCATTGAAAATGTACGTAAACACAAAGATATTAAATTTGTTACTAAATGGTCAAATCGATTTGGAGCCAATTATTATATTTCACAACCAAATTTTCATAGTTGTACTCGTATTTCCGAAGATATAGTACTGATTGAAATGTCAAAACTAAAAATAAAAATTAACAAACCTATTTTTGTTGGATTCAGTATTTTAGATCTGTCAAAAACTTTTCTTTATGATTTTCATTACAATTATATTAAGAAAAAATTTGGACCTAATACAAAACTTTTATATACTGATACAGATTCTTTAATATATCATTTTTTTATTAACGATATTTATACGCATATTAAAGAAGATATTCATTTATTTGATACTTCTGATTATCCTGAAAATAATGTTTATAATATACCATTAAAAAATAAAAAAGTTCTTGGTCTAATGAAGGACGAACTTAAGGGAACAATTCTATTAGAATTTATAGGACTTAGATCGAAAATGTATGCATTAAAAGTTTATAAATCAAAATTAAACCTAAATGAGGAAATAAAGAAATTAAAAGAACAAGGAGTAAATTCCAAAGAGATCTCTTTTTTTACTGAAAATTATGATAAAATTAAAAAAGCAAAGGGAATTACTAAAGGTGCTCTTAAAACTATTACTTTTCAAGATTATTATCAATGCATTTTTAAAAATATATTATTACATCTAAATTACATAAAGTTTATACAGTCAATCAAAAAAAAATTGCATTATGTCCTTTTGATGATAAAAGAATTGTCAATTATAAATGTACCGATACTTTACCATGGGGATATTCCTAAATAAAAATTCATTTTAAAAAATAATTAATTTGCTTACTGTGTTTAATTAGGACACATATTCTAATGTCAACTAATTTAAAAAGGTAATTTATATAAAACAAATTTTTAAAAATTTTTATAAATATATATTTAGATATGTGTGTATCTACAAAACTTTTTTCAATTTTTTTTTGTTTTCAGATAAAATTTCGAAAAAATCATCCTGAGGCCTGTGAACCCCAAAAACATACTCCTGAAGCAGCTGGTTTTGACTTATTTAGCACAGACGAGGAATGCATCATTGAACCATTCTCTAGAAAATGTATAAACACTGGTATCCAAATTGAACTTCCCACAGGTTACTATGCACAAATACATTCTAGATCGGGTCTCAGTCTAGAATTTGGTCTCGAAGTTGGAGCAGGCATAATTGATCAAGATTATAGGGGCGATATTAGAGTTATATTATTTAATCTATCAAAAATACCAATTAAAATTAAAAAAAATACTAAAATTGCTCAACTAATTATAAAAAAATCAATAAATTGTGAATTTTTTAACGTAGATCATCTATCGAAAACATTTAGAGGAGAAAAAGGTTTTGGTTCTTCCTTAAATTTTTAATAAACAAAATATAAATATATTTTTTTAAAAATTATGAATCCAAATCCGTCTCCAGGACATTCATATAGAAGATTTAATAATTTTCATAATATTATATATAGGTGTAATTTATGTAAAATTACCTTTGATGATGGTGAACCCATAGTCGCAGACAATTTCGAAACTTACTATCATAAAAATTGTATACAAATTTGGAACCAAACTACAATGTATATTCGAGATCAACAAAGGTACTTTTGCCCAAATAATAACTTACCCGTTAGAATTAAACTATTATAAAAAAAAATGTATTTTTTTATGTTATTAAATAATATACTATATATCATTCCTGTTAAAATTGAACTATTATATAAAATGTATTTTTTTTTTGTTTTAATAAATAATATCATTATTTTTTTTTTGTTGCTTTATGTATTACCTACCCTAAGCTTAATTCCTTTAATAAAAATATATATCTAAACTTCACCAAAATATCAGATAGCAGCATCTAAAACACAACGTGCTTAGCTTAGCTCAGCTTTGCTTAGATTCCTTTAATCAAACTTTTATCCAGTTACAACAATTGACGATAGATGGACACCTTAGCTTTACCTAGGTTCCTTTGATCTAACTTTTATACACTTACAACAACCAACTATAGATGGCGTCTACAGTCATACAAAATAATGCAAGCCCACTTATTAGACAATGTCTTCGGATTACGTCACTTCTTCTTCTTATTCTAATACATTACTCAACCTCTTCGGCTTCTTGGAAATTACGTCTTTTGATATTCTTTGAAAATATTAATCACCTCTTCGAGAATCAACCTGTTCTTCGCCCATGTCTTCGGATTACGTCACTTCTTGTAATATATTCTTCTTGGAAATTACTTCTTCAGATATTCCTGGAAAATCTCTTTCAGCCCCTTCGACAATCAACCACTTCTTCACCAATGTCTTTCAAGGGTAATGCTGAAGACATGCCGAAGAAGTGACAGCTCGATGGAAGGTGCCATCGACTTTACAAGAAGTCGATGGCACTGTCCCAGAAACCCGCTCTACTCTACTACTTTCTTCAATGTCCTTAAAAAGTAACTGAATCCTATTTCCTTTATTTCATGAACGAACTTTGACAAATTTTGTGTTTTTCTATAGTTTAAACAGGCTTCTGCAGCTAATTGGTATTGGAAGGCAGTTTCATAATATACCTGCGCCCACTCAGGTTGCCTCTGTCTTAGCATTGCATCCTTTAATTGGGAATTTTGAATCTTAGTAAACTGTTTACCTAATTTGGTATTTTCATTTTTCAAAGCACTGTTCATAACTATCACTTATTTTTAATTTAACAACACTTTTCGTTATTGGTGGTGGATCATCTATATGAGTTTAAGACTAGGAGCGAATGAGTGTAGCTCGCTCAGATTCAGTAATTTAAGATACCTACTCCACTCCAACTGCTGTGGTGGTTAGGAAGGAGGTAGGAGGTGGAGAAAAAAGAGGTGGAGCTTACGTAACCAATCGAGATAGGGGGCGAACTTGGACAGCCAATCAGAAACAAGGTCATTCTTGGCTGACCAATCAAAAAAGTGGTGGGGGGTCAACTCAGAGCCCCCTATCTCCACTACTTATATAGCCCTTAAGTGTTGAAGTTATACCAATATCCCGAAGAGAATCAATTGTTACACCATTTAAGATGTATCGCAATTCTTTAAACAAAAATGCTGGAGCATTATTGATTAATACTGTGTTAGCCAATGGAGTATCATCTTCTTTGGTAATCTGTAATTCTAAATACAGTTCGCTTTTCCAAGGTAAATGATATTTTCCAGTTTGTTATAAAGCAATTCTAATTTCATCATTTGATCCAAGGTTTGTAGGATCAAAAGAAAGTATTTCCCAGCTTAATATGGATTCATCCACGAGAATATTTTCTCTTACATTTAAATATTCCATTTTACTTAAGTTTGAAATCTAAACTTAAAAGAAATTTCCGATTACGAGGTGTTAACCTTTGAGAGTTTAATTTATTACTAATAGAATTGAGTTTAATGTCTTTCTTATTAAGACTTTTCTTAAAGAATTCTTTAGAGAAATTATAGATCGTAGTATTCTTATTATATAAAATAACCATTATTAATCTATCTTCTTAAGATGCAGTCTTACTGTGACGGTTTCTCCTCTGAAACTGATGAGTTCACCATCTTGATCCACTATATTAAGGCTTATATTATCTATTACTTTTACAGTGATAAGAAAGTAAAAAACATTTTGAGGTGATTCTATTATTTTAAAACCAGGAGCTACACTAGGAAAAAATTGATGTATTATGTGAACAGGTTTTCCATTTAAATATGACCCTTCAGGAATGTTACAATCGATATTTATTGCATTTACCTTAATAATTTCTGCCGGATAATCTGAGATATGCTCTTTATATCTTTCTAATTCTTTATTTTCAAAATCTAATATTCTTCCTATTGTTCCATTGTGAAAAGTGACAGGAATATCTGTTTTAATATGAGTTCACAAAGTATTATTATTTGGATAAATATGTACAAAAGTACATCATCTATTTCGTAACTACCGGGAGGTATCCTATATTCCTTATCTGTATCACAAATAAAAAGATTATTGGTTTCATCAATATTTGGTATAGCATTAAAAGTTTCAAAATTTACAAGACCATGTTCAAAGTTTCCTTCCAAATAAATAGGCGGGTGAAAATTAATAGCCAGTGTTGCAGAATTACCACTAACAACAAAACTATAAGACATATTTCGTTAAAATTTGCACATTAAATGATTTCAAATTAGTTCTCACACATTATTATAAAGGAATTTCGAGGCATAACTCGCCACAATTTGTTTTGTTATACGTCTGATAATGTTCATAGTTATAATTCACAATATTTTTATTGTTGTCGCTGAAAAAATATTTCATTAATTCGGTAGATGGTCGCAAATCACTATAACTATCAAAGTATATTATATTTTTTCCCTTTTTTACGTAGGCAGTCCAATGAGTTCCATCACCACTATTATTATCAAGATTAACTATACCATTTTCATTTTTCTTAATCTTTTTTGGTAATTTATCTCTCATAAATATACCTCGAAAGTTGGGAATTTGCAGAAGTTTAACATATTTGATTAAATCATAATTTGTAAGTGGTTCTCGAGGTATATTCTTTAACAGTTTTTTGAATAAGGTTTAAGATATAATCCACATCCTGTTTTATATGGTTTCGAATAAAGACCACTTCCTTGTTTTCCTACTGCTATAGATTCCATCATTTTATTATGTCTTTTGGATTCTTCTAATTGTTCTTTAGCAGCTTTTGCATCATTTGCAGCTTTTGCAATACCTGCAGCTCCTCCTCTAAGAGCTCCTAAAGCAGACAAACCAGCAAATAATGAAATAAGAGAAAGAAATCCGCCAGCTTTTGGAATTGGTAGAATTCTTTTCTTTGGAGATAATACCGCCCTATTTCCAATATTTTTTAATACAGTTTTTATACCATCGTTCAAACTTTAAAAGTGTTTTCCCTTCAATCCTTTTCTAGCTTTTGAAATAGCTTGAGATAAAGATATTCCTCTTCCCACAAGAGTCTTTCGAGTTATTGTTTTTTTTAAGTCCCATCCCAAATTTTCTTTTCATTTTCATTGCACCACTAATTGCAAGTGCAGCTGTTTTTTCTCCAAAGGAAGCGTCTTTAGTTTTAAATCTCTTTTTCAGCTAATAATTTATCAGCAGCGTGTCTACTATTTATATCATTTGATTGTGAGTAGGCAATATCATGCTCCTTACAGGCTTCGTCTAATAGATTTATACCTTTATCACCTCTAGCTAGTCGCTTTTCTAATTTTGTTCCAGGTCCACAGAAACTGTAACCTGGTAGATGTAATTCAAATGGCACCTTATTTATTGGAGTATGTATTAAACCCCTTCCTCTTTTTTTGGCTCTTCTTTTGTAAATGACTTGTTTGTTGTATAAGATAGACATTATATATAATTGAAATCTTATAACAAACTGACTAGTTTCAATTTAGAACTAAACCTTTATACATCCTTTTATATAAATGAGGATTGAAAAACAACCTTACTCTATTACAATTAAAGACCACGAGGCTTCAAAAAATAATTTTGGAAAACATGGACAATTGTTTGAGGAAAATAGCAAAAGGGGTTTAATCATTGGTCCATCAGGATGTGGTAAAATAAACGTGATTATTAGTTTAATTGAAGATCCTAATGGTTTACGATTTGAAAATTTATATATTCACTTAAAGTCTTTGTATCAACGGAAATACGAATATTTAAGGACGCTTTTTAAACCACTAAAAGAAATTGGATACTACGAATCTGAAAATGAAGAAAATATAATTTCTTGAAAAGAAGTAAAACCAAACTCTATAATAATATTTCATGATATTGTGTGTTGTAATCAAAATGTGGTAAAAGATTATTTTTGTTTCGGAAGACACAAAAATACGGATTGTTTTTATTTATGTCAAACATATTCTGCAATTATCAAACAATTAATTCGCGACAATTCCAATTTAATTGTTATATTTCAACAAGATATTACAAACTTAAAACATATCTATGATGATCATGTTAATATTGATATGTCTTTTAATCAATTTAAAGAGTTGTGTTTGATATGTTGGAAAGATAAATTTGGTTTTTTGGTAATAGACAAAGACTGTAACATAAAGTCTGGTAGATATAGAAAAGGTTTTGATTCATATATTTACTTATAAATATAAAAGATTTATTATTAATTATACCAATCATGGATGAACGGTTAGCAAGAGAACTTGTTAAATCAAGAAAGACTGTTAAACAAAAATATCAAAGTTTAAAAAATGCGGAGTTTGAAGCGAAATCTAAATTGGAAGAAACCTATAAACCAATAACACAACCTTTACAGGAATTAATTTCAATAATTGGTAAGGTTGAACCTGTTGAAGTAAAAGAAGAGTTTCAAACCCCATTAAAAAAATATTATGAGACACTGTCGCCACAAAATAAATTATTTGAAACAACAACACCTAAAAAACAAAAATTAGAGTATGGAACATCAACACCAGAAAGAAGAAAGACGGAAAAAAACTTCATTGCTTCTTACCGAAATACCAACAATATTAGATTGAGATAAAAGTATAGCTTCAGTAAGTCAAATGCCACCTATACAACAAACAAGTATTATAGCAGAAACCACACCTTCTTCAGGAGAATCTACAGTAGCAAATCTGTCAGACATATTAGAACAAACACGACAAACCATTCAAACGTTTGTTCGTACACCTGGATATCAAGACTATTTATCAGGATTTCATGAATTACCTCGTGAATATATTGACGGTGGTGTAAAGGATGTAGATCATAAGTTCGACCACCAATATGGAATAGTTCATGATCATAAAAATGAAAAATTCTTTTTGGGTTTAACCCATAGAAATTGTGGGCAAAAACATAAAAGTTTTTTTTTATTTACGTATAGGCCTAGTTACACGTTTCCAACTAAAACTGGTCACAAGTGACCAACCATTAATTTTTTCCGAATACAATCTAATTTCTTAACTTCTAAAGTTATCCAATGATGTCCCTTAGTTTGTTTTGTTGTCTTAAGCTAACCTAAACCAGATACATGCTCTGCTTTCACACAGCACTACACTAGTTCAAACGGCTTGGTTCTCTTCAGTCTTCGGACGAGATTCTGGTTGTCCAGCAGCTGAAGGGCTTCTGCGTTTGGGTGGCAGTGAAGTTTCTCTTCATGTTTAATAGCCTTTTCCTTGATTACGTCTATAACGAGTGGGACTTTTAAATCTCTATGAATGTCTTTGCCTCTAATGTACCATGGAGCATTGATCATATTTCTCAACACTTTATTTTGAAACTTTTGTATGTGTTTGATATTTGACTTGCTGGCACATCCCCAGAGTTGAGCTCCATAGGTCCAGATTGGTTTGATAACTTGGCTGTAGATCAGGAGTTTATTCTGTATTGATAATTTTGAGCTTCTTCCTATTAGCCAATAATATTGTCTGTATTTGAGTTTGAGTTCTGTTTTTTTCTTGTTAATATGTTTGTTCCATAATAATTTTGCATCCAAAGTCATCCCTAGGTATTTTGCTTCATTATCAAGCGGGACAGTGTTATCGTTTAGCAAAAGCCTTGGTGGAGTTTTAATCTTTCTGTTCGTGAAATTTACATGTATCGACTTCATTTCATTTAGTTTTATTTTCCATTTTTTTGCCCATTGTAAGAATTTGATGCAATCTTCTTGTAGCCTTCCAGTGGCTGTTTCTGGTTCCTTGCCGACAGACAATATAGCTGTATCGTCGGCAAAGGTTACTATTGTTGAATTATCCATACAAGGAATATCACTTGTGTATAGTGCATATAAGACTGGTCCCAGTAGGCTACCTTGTGGGACCCCTGCTTTTACATCTTTCAATTGTGAGTACTCATCTTCTTGTTTTATTCTGAATGTCCGCCCAGTAATATAAGAGGTCAATATTTCCACGTACTGCTTCGGTAGTAATCCATTTAATTTGTGTATCAGGCCTTTATGCCACACCTTGTCGAAGGCCTGGGCTACGTCTAGAAATACAGTTGAACATATTTGTTTCTCCTCAAGGGCTTTCTCGATTATATCAGTAATCCTATGTACTTGGTCTACTGTACAGTGTTTTTGTCGGAAACCGAATTGGTATTCTGGGATCAGTTTGTTACATTCCATTATTGGTTTTAACCTCTTTAACAACAGTTTCTCAAAAAGTTTGGAGATAACTGGTAGCAATGATATTGGCCGGTATGACTTAATATTGTTAGGAGGTTTTCCAGGTTTTTGTAACATGATAACTTCTGCACTTTTCCAGACAGCTGGGACGTATCTTAATCTGAATGAAGCATTTATTAGGTATGTTAACAGTACAATACCTTTTCTTGGGAGCTGCTTGAGTATTTCTCCTGTAATAAGGTCAAAACCTGGTGCTTTTTTTGCACTTATGTTATCCTTTATCTCTTTTGTTACCTCTTGTGGTGTTACCAGTTTTATCTTTAATGAATTTTCATTTTCGATTTCTTGTAGCTCAGCATCTTCCTGTCCTTGGGTTGGTGTAAATACCTCTGCTAGATGATCCGCAAAGACATCAGCTTTTTGTTTATTGCTTCTTGCCCATGGTCCTACTCCTTTTCTAATCGGGGGTATCGATGTTACTGCTCTTTTGACTCTTCTAGTAGCTTTCCACATTGAATAATCTGTTGTTTGGTCTGCTGTAAAACCACTTAAATAGCAGTTTGTTGAGTTTTCTTTAATTTTTTGTTGTCGAATTTCCAGTGGATAATTATTTCCCTTTGTAATGTGGTTATCTCCTTAGTATTTTTGTATGCAGCTTCCTGGACTACTTTCATGAAGTTCTCCGCTTCTAGTTCTAGTTGGTCTTTTGTTTTTAGGTTTATTTTTAGGTTGATGCTGTTCTCCAAGTCAGTTTTAAAGCTTTCCCAATCTAATTCACTAGCGAAGGTTTTGATTCTTTCCTGATGATTGTTTCACTTAAGGTTAATAGGACTGCTGTGTGGTCTGAGTCCAAGTCTAATATTTCCTCTATATCTATAAAGTTTGGTGACACCTTTCTTGTTATGAAGAAATCCAACAGATCCGGTACTTTATTTGGGTCACTTGGCCAATATGTGGGGCTTCCTGAGGAGTGGAAGTTACATCCCATTTGGCTTATAGCTTTGCGTAATTCTCTACCCTTAGGCGTGCATAGTCGTGATCCCCAGTCTTTATGTTTGGCGTTAAGATCGTCTCCTATGATGAATCTATCACCAGCTTGCTTTAGAAGCGTTATATAATTTTCGGTTTTTAGGTTATATCGCGGTGGGCAGTAAGCCGCTCCGATAGTAATATTTTGCTTACAATTGGCTATGTTTACTAATGTTAATTGAATTTCTTCACTTTGCAGATTACAGTCCTCATGATGCTTGATGGACTCCTTTATTATTACCGCACTTCCTCCTCGTGCTTTATTGCTCGGGTGATTTGTATGATATACTTTGTATCCTTTGATTTTTATATATGTCTGGTTTGTAAAGTGCGTTTCTGAGATGAGGCACACGTCAATTTTGCGAATATTTAGTATTGTTTCTAGTTCTTCTCTTTTATTTAGAACACCATTTGCATTTCATGTCATTATTCTTAAGTCCTTCTTATCCATTATATCGTTTTGGAATAGCACCCATGCTTCTAGATTCAATCCTTAGAAGTCTTTCATTCATATTGTTAATTGCCTGCAAAACTTTTTGCATTGTCTGCTCCATTGAGCCATGTTCCAATATCTCAGGGCGTTGTATCACTGGCGTGGATTTGTTCTGTTTGTTTTGTACAGCATTTGCATAGGTTACTCCACGTTGCGTCCGATTTGATGTGAACGTTTTACTTGGTCTTGAATTGTCTCTGCGTTTCTGCAGTTCTTTTGCAACAGTGCATCCCCTGTAATTGGCAGCATGTGTTTGTGCACAATTGGAACACTTTGCTGGTATGTTCTCTGATTTTTTGCATTCGATTGTCGGGTGTTGTCCTGCGCATTTTACACAGACTGGGGCCCTTCTGCAAAAATTTTGTATGTGTCCGTACCTCTGGCACTTTTTGCATTGTGGAATCAGTTTATTTGCACGTAGTGCTTGGATCTCCACATCCATACGACAAAGTCGCTTTATTTCATAAATCTTTTTGATATCGTCCGCTCTGTCAAATGTCAGAAAGAAGATAGGTAACCTGACCAGTCCAGTCTTGGTTTTTTTTTAAATTGACTTCTACCTCTAGTATTTTAAATCCTTTATCTTTTAGCTCTCGACTAATTTCCCTGGTGTCACGTGAGGCATGCATTTTTTTGCTACTACTTTGATTGGGCGCTCTTGTTTTCATATGAATGCCATTCTTCGTTCATTTCTGTAATAATTTTGGTCGTTTCTCTGTAGTCAGTGTTATTTTACTAATTACAATCGGGGGTGGTTTTTGTACTTTTGGCGTTTTCTTCTTCTCTAGTTCTTGAATTTCTGATTCTTTCTGCGGACTGCTAGAGGCTTTACGCTTTTTATTTTTAGGTAATAGCCATGCTGTTTCTCTACTGACTATTTCTTCTTCATCGTCTGTATTAACTGGGCTATAAGTTTTTCTTTGGTTTCTTAATGATTTTATTTCATTTTGCAATTTTTACATAACAGACTGCGCTTCTAGCAACTGCTGTTGTAGTGATTTTATTTGTTCATTTGCTGGATACAATGTAGTAATTCCATTGCTATCTGTTTGATTGATTTGAAGCAGTTCAGTCATAATTTTTATTTATTATTCACTATGATTGGAATAATTAATAATGTGTAATTTCAGTTGAATACAATCCTGTATGCAGGCATGTTTCTTTTTATCAAGAGTAAGCGATAAGCAAGCTGCGATAAGAAGCCTGTCCGGCTCGTCGCCTCAGAGACCGGCCCCTCTCAGCGCGCCTATTGTTTTTACTTACTATTGCTAATTTTGTTTTCTATTGTCAATTTTTGGTATTTACTCCAATTTATACACAGGATTTATTTTCGGTCTTTTACTGTATCACTAACCATCCCGTAGCACGCGTCGCAATGTTTCACCTTGGATTTATTCGAATTGAAGTCCGAGCGCAATCACCAACGTGTTTACATAAAAGTTGAAGATATAACCTATACAGGTACACCAGGTTTATATGAATTATTATTTAAAAAAGAACCTGTAGGTTATACAAAAACAAATTTAGATAATTATATGAATATTTTAAAGAGAACTAACGCATACCGTAGAAATTATGACCCAAATGAGCAGGTACAAGGAACTTCCACAAACAAATATGTTTATATAATAGGTCCTTATTTACAAAAAAAAAAGAATTACAAAAACTAAGAATATTTATCCAGAAGTCCATAATTTAGGTTATTTCACTAGACGTAAAGCTCCATATAGAGAAAATCGAATGTCTTCAAAGAAAAAAACAGGATCCGGTATATCTTTAAAAGTTAATAGTCCTAATACCGACTATGTATATTGGGACAATGTTAATGAACTTGTTGATCGACTTCGACTATTAATAGCATCTTTGATGGCTGGTCATACAGGACATAACAATGAAATTATTTCTATTTTAGAAGAATTGAAAGAAGCCAACATAATTATGTATAAGAAAGATGCGAATATTTTATTCCGTTTCTAAATTGACTATAGATAAGTTTGAACGTCATTTTTCAAAAAGGAATACTGTTGATGTATCCTCATTAGAAAATAGGATATTAGCAAATGTTGAAAATGAGATATTAAAAAAATTTAAAAAGGATGATAAATATATCGAAAACAAAATAGTTAAAAATTTTGAACCTGAGTTAAAAAATGATATAGTAATTTTGAAAAAAAAGGTTCATGAAAGTGATGAAGGTGTCCAAACTATTTCAAAAAAGCTTGAGTTGTTGAAAGAAAATGTTGTATCGGAATATGACAGTAAAATATTAAATTTAAAAAATATTGTTCAAGACAATGATGAACTAGTAAGAAATTTTTCGCTAAAAACATTGAAATGTGAAGATGACTTTAAAATAATAAAACAGAATTATGATGAAGTAAAAAATTTTGAAAACAACATTAATAATGAAATGACATTGGTTAAATCAAAAATAAACGATACTTCAGTAACAGATAATGTGAAAAAAACTATTGTAAAAGATATGGCTTTAAAATTTCAAGAATTTACAAACAAACTTAATAGTCGGGTTTCGGAAGAAGTGGTAAATTTTCAAAAGATTCGTGATAATATGAATAAAAATACACAAGAAATTGAGAAATCTATGAACACATGTTTCCTAATTCATAAAAAAGATAGTGATAATGTTAATGAATTGAAGGCGAAAATTAAAGTAATTGAAAATTATTTCAATGAAACTAAACTGAATATACAAAATCTACAAGAGAAATTACAGACCGATTTACGTAATATTAATGGAAATAAATTTCAAGACCAAATTGTAAAATGTAATAATGAAATTAAGGAAATTGAGACAAAATTAGACAGTAAATTTGAAGATAGAGTTCTGAAAATTGATAAAAAAAATCAAAGATATAATAACACAATTAAACAATCTAGAAACAGAATCTAAAACTGATGAGGAAGTGGATTTTAAAAAGAAAATGAAAGAAAAATTAGAACAAGAATTAGAATATATAGTAGAAGTAGTTCAAGGTATGATTGCAGCTGCTAAAACATAATTATCAAGTGAAATTAAAAAAAAATATATTTCAAAAATTAAGGAAATCCCATCATAATTAAATACTCTCGAAAAATCGTCGAACGATGTAGGATACAAGTTGAAAAGACCATGTCAGATGTAAAAAATTTAGATGACAAATTAAGCAAGGAATTTAAATCACTAAACGATTTGGTTCAAAGAACAGCCGAAGTTTCTAGAAAATAATTCAATGATACGATGGCATATGCTAGAGAAGAATTAAATGCAACAGTAGGAAATATGATAAAAGAAACTACAAAATCAAAGGTACTTTTTGAAACTAAAATTAATGTTAGAATAGGTAAATTTGAAGATGAAATAAGGCAAATTAAAAATGGTTATAATATATTAATTAAATCTTTGGAAACTAAAATTGAAGATTTATTAAAGAAAGATAGCAAACCAATAAAACAAGTTATTTAAAGAAGATATTACTAATTCTTGTTTCAGTACTATGAGTGGGAATATAAAAGAAACAGTGGTAAATGAATTACATAAACCAGCAAAAAGGAGATATCGAAGAAGACGAACTATTATTAAAAGTCTGAATGACTTATGGCAAGCTGATTTGGTAGAGATGCAACCTTATTCTAAATTTAATAAAGGTTATAGATATATTTTGGTTGTAATGAATACATTTTCAAAGTATGTTTGGGCTGAACCACTTAAAAGTAAAAAAGGAAAAGATGTGTCGATAGCAATGAAAAGAATTTTAGAAACAACAATTAAACCCAAAAACTTACAAACAGATTTGGGAAAAGAATTTTTCAATAAAGATTTCAAAGTTCTTATGAATGCTTACAAGATTAACCATTATAATACTCTAATTTAAAAGCAAGTGTGGTAAAAAGAGTTAATAGAACTTTGAAAAACTTAATGTGGAAAAAATTTAGCTAGCAAGGGAATTACCAGTGGATTGATATTTTGAATGAAATTGTTCAAAAATACAATAACACTGTTCATAGAACTATCGGATACAATCCTCGAAGTTAATAAACACAATGAAAAAGAAATTTTAAAAGCATCTTTTACAAATATAAAAATAGTTGACTCTAAAATTTCGAAGCTTAAAGTTGGTGATTATGTGCGTATAAGCAAACAAAGGGGGGCTTTTTCCAAGGGTTATACTCCTAACTGGTCGAATGAAATTTTTCAGAACAACGAAATGAAATTAACCAATCCAACCATCTATTTATTAAAAGATGACAAAAACGAAGATATTTTCGGTGGTTTCTACAAAGAAGAACTACAGAAGGTTAAACATCCTAATGTCTATCAAGTGGAAAGAATTTGAAGAAAAAAAGGCGACAAAGTCTATGTTAAATGGTTGGGAATGAATAAATCACACAATTCGTGGATTCTAAAAAAAGATGTGTTGTAATATAATAAATATATTTTATTTCGATATTTATTTATTTTTCCTAGTATAGCTAAGACAAGCAACTTTGCTTATTACTAATTTTATAAAAACGAATGCATGCTTTTAATATTAGTCACTATGGTTGAAGAGCTGGAAGTGCGTTTATCTCGTTATTTAGAGGAAATGAGCAAATTAAAAAAACAAATAAGGGAGTATTCTAGAAATTTATTCATTCACTAATGAAAATATGAGGTTATTAGTAATTGACGTACAAGGATTCAAAATGAAAAATAATAAGTTTATTCCTAAGAAGTTGGCAGCTTATGACGGAAAGAAAATATATATATTTTTAAGCCCCCTTTTGATCTAGGACATCTACCCTCAGATTTACATCAGCAAGCTGTTTGGTTAATAAAAAATCATCACTGTATTCCATGATATCTAGGTTATACACCGATTCATAAAATTTCTGACATAATAAAGAACCTAACCGAAGAGGTTGATCATGTTTACGTGAAAGGCAGAGAAAAAAACAGAATATATAAAATCATATTCTTTGAAACCAGTAATCGAACTTAATAAAAATCCAGCGTTGGAAAAACAAGAACCTAACTGTTTCTACCATTCAAAATCTTTATGTATTTGTGCACTTAGCAATGTATATTATTTATATAATAATTTTTTAATGATTGAATAAAAACACATAACTAATTAAAAGAGTTTTTATTTTAAACAATAATACAATTTAAGTTTCTTGGAATACTTCTTGAAAGATATTATGTGGTACAAACGTTTTAACTTCATCCAAAAATCCTTGAAATTTAATTTCTTTCATTGTTTGTAAAAATTTTTTTATATCGAATGTTTGTAAATATATATTGCAAGCTTTAATAGCTTTTGTATATTTTCTTGCAATTTCTAGACATTCTTCAAATGTATAAAATCTTTCGAAACCATATTCGGTTTCATGTTCTGCATCTAATTCTAAATTTTCAAAATGTGATGATAAAATCTCTACGGCACTTGTTAAGTTATATGCTATTCTTTCAGTTTTATAAGCTCACCACATGATGTCTGATATAAGAATGCTCAGTTTTAACTAGTTTAAATTGTTAAGTAGTAGTAAGAGTGTTAGGGTGGGAGGAATAAAAAATACATATATTTTTAAATATTTATTTATCAATACAACTCTTTACAAATTCATTACAAGCAAACGTTTCTACATCTTCTATAATATAATCAGAATAAAAATTTAATAACTCTAATACAGAACACACATTTGAACTATTTACATTGCTAGCCGGTGAAATAATATCATATATATTATTAATTAAATCACCATTTCTAGAAGCAACTCCACTAATAACAGTATTATAATATTTGGAAAATTCCTGACTCTTTAGCATATCAAAACGATATTTCACCAAATTTGTCAAATTGACAAGTTCGTTTATTGTATCACCAGCCAGAAATATTTCATGACCACCATCTTGAGTAATAATTCCTTGATTATTTACAAACGAAATCCACTGATCTTCATTGAAAATAACATTTTGGTTATTTTTGTGTCCCGCCAGTTTTGTAACAGGAATATATTTCCTCTCTAATGAAAAACCAACACTAACCCACTTAGATTTTGATTTATTGATGTAATACACTGTTTCATTGATGAGAGCACTAGCTCGCTTTTTACTAAATTCTTCATTTGTTTTTGGTTGTTGGTAATAAATTTTTGGAAGTTGATCATTGTTTAGATTTTGTGGTTTGTAGTAGTTAGCTGATGGGAACATTTTAGGTTCTGTCTGAACAGAGTTTGTGAATTGAATGTAAAATAAACTTTTCATGTCAGCTTAAATAGCGATTCAAAGAAAATAGTAGGGGGATCTATACAAAGGGGTAGGTGGATTTATAATTAATGTTAAAGTAAAATTTTAAAGCAATTAAATACGAACCATGGCAAAGATCGGGTCAGAACTTTTTATTGATATTCGGGGATTCCATTGTTCCTTTGGATATATTCCCAAAGAGTTAGCTGTTTATGATGGAACTCGTTGTTCAAATTTTTTATTTAAGCCCCCATTTAAAAAAAAACATGCTATCACCTAAAGACAATAAATTAGTTACGTGGGCTGAAGGGTATTATGGATTAGAATGGGAATCTGGAAACATAGATTTAAATGAAATCGATGAAATCCTCAAGGGAGTTTATCAAGTTTCCATGAAAGTTAAAATAAATGTGAAAGGAAATGAGAAGGCTACATTTTTAATGAAGTTTTTTGATAAAAACACCATATATTGTATTCCTACGGGATGTGAACCGAAATTAAGTAAATTTAAGAAAATTCCCAAGTGTTTCTTTCATAAGAAAGCAGATCCATGGCATTGCGTATTAGCAAATGTAAAATTATTGTATAATTATAAAAATTCTTATTGATAAAATGCATTAATTTAAAACTGGTTTTTATTTTTTATCAATAATACAAATAAGTACATTTTATAATAAAAATTATTTAAAACGTTCATTGTAAATTTTACTTCTATGCTGTCCTTCAGAATATCTTCTAGGAGTTTTCAAAGTTCTTGATTCTGTTTTGAATTCGGTATCGGTCCAATACATATTTCTGGTAATCACTTTCTCTCGCTTTTCTATAAGTAGAGCTCCATACAAACATTTTATGAACAACATTTTCTTTCTCATTAAATGTCACCTTTTTCATATTACAAATTTCTATTAATATACCCTATATAACCTGACATACATAAAAACAATACTAAAAATGTAGTACACAATTCATTCCATTTCTCTGTTATTGCATATGTTATATTAAAATAATACAATCTTAACTTATACTGTACAATATAAGAGGTATTTATAATATGCAAAACATTAGTGAAATTCATTTTCTTCCAAGATGAAGGCCAAGTTTCATTATACTTATTATTAACTGATATACAAATAAACACATCTTGAACATTGTGATCAAATTGTATGAATAAAGTGTTGTTAACAAAAGCAAATAGAAACAATATTCCTGCAGGTAGCACTGTCATCGTACAAATAAGTAGTTTTAAAATCGTTTCTTTGTTTTATATTGTTCGCGAACTAAACTTTGAAGAATTTGTATGACATCTTCAACTTCCTCATCCCCACCATCATATTTATCTTCCAAAATATTGATATGCTTATGTCCCCAAGCTAAAGTTCTAAAACATCCTGTAATTATATGTCTTTTATCATCCTTAGGAGATAGAGCAACCTTATTCTTTAACTGCGTATACATATCATGTAAAATTGATTGGAATACATTAATTTTCCTAAATTTATATTTCCGAATTTTCACTGACATTTTTGTAATCTTGCTGAGTAATTAAATTATTAATAACATATTTTTTACACCTTTAGACTTTTTTTCAGTTTTATTCTCTAAATTAACGCAATAAGCACCCGTTCCATAAAAACTTAGAATTGGTTATCCAGCAAACTCATCTTTCATACGTACTAATATAGATTTGTTTTTGGTTATACTGTACATTGTTGTCGCTGTAATTTGAAGTATCAAATTTGTTTATATTTTCCTGGATATCTTTATAAAAGTTGTCGGTTTTGACATGTAGAATCAAACTATATGTATCAGTATATAATATATAACAGTTTTTGATAGTTCTAAAACTGAATATCCAACATATACTGGTTTATTATACGTTACTTTTATTTTTTCCATTTGAATCGCAACTAAATTTTCATTAAAAATCAATCGATTTTTGAAATTAGGTTTAGCTATTAATATTTCAGCTCCTTGCTTTTTACCTATGTTTTTCCAATGTGTTATTAATTTTATATCAACCCGTTTGTTAATATTTTCCAGTGATTTGCCATAAATTGCGTTATTAAATAATTTATGGCAATCTTTTCCCAATTTATTTTTAGATTGATTTCTCATTTCCGTATTTAAATCAATATAGGGTTTCAAGAAAGCTTCTTGTTTGAATTTAATAGCTCTATGAATCTGAATTAATTGTAAACCATTTTGAAGAGCCTGTTTCAAATTCCGATAATGAATAATATATTTTTCCTTGTTATTTAAATTACATATCAATTTCTTTTCTTTAGATTTAGGTGGACAAATATTTTCAGCCAAAAAAGGTAATTCGTTGTGTTTTTCATGTAAATTTAAAGGATCTTTGATATCTACTTCAAAAACGTAACCATAATCAGCATCATCGTCTATGGATAAAATATCAAAAGAATCTATTTCTTCCCTACTCATTCAAGAAAAAAACACCAACAAGAAGATATTGACTCACACTATGTCCATACAAGTTAGTTGCATCTAAATACATTATAAATGAGGTAGATTTAGAAGGATCATAATTTTGGAAATGAGGATTGTTGGCTTCAGCTTTTCGAACACAACTGTGGCATGTTCCACCTCTTATATTGTTTTTAAAAAAATGTAACATGTCAATATCAGTTAATAATTCTAATTTATCTTTGGTAAAGCGTAACATTGCTTCACAACTTAAACCTGGAGTTGTGAAATATTGTGCAGGATCTAATTTGTATATTTTTAGAGTCACATTTCAAAATGCTTCAAAGAAATCTTGTTAAGATAAGAACATCAGAAAGTAAATAAATTTTTGTGTAATCCATTAAATTTTGACAATTAAACAGTTTCCATATTTTAACAGCTCTATCATAGTCAGATTGACTTATATCTTCATCTTTAAGTTTGTTATAAAAATGTTCAATACTAGGTAGATCATTTTCGTATAATTTATTCATAGAGTCGACATAAGAATATGGATATACCCGTTTTTTTCTAATTTCATTAAATTGATCCGAATCATGAAAAAATTGTTGTATTTCCACACACTGATTCATTTCTAAACTCTCTGCGAGTTTTTCTAATGAGTTACCAACAAAACGAAAGGAGTCTAAAAATCTTAATTTAATAAATATATACTTTTCCTTATTATCTTTATCTTTATATTTGTCAACTAATATAGATTTTGAAAATGAAACGTATTTTTCTTTAGTTTGAGCAATAACATCTATTTTATCCCCTTCGCAACAAAGCTGTTTAATAAATAAGTGGCTATCGTATTCGCTTAAATTATGAAAGAAAATGGGAATAAAATATGGAATTTTAAAATTTAAATTACAAATACTGTGTGCCTCACCTGGAAATTTACCCGTTAAATGATCGTGATCTTTAACTTTCTCATCTCCAGGTTTAAATTCTTCATCACATATACTACATTTAATACTATTTTCAAAATAAGATTTCTCCCAATCTGTTAAAGGTTGCATTGGCACTATATGTTTTAAACGATTATAAATTTTATGTAGATGTTCTTCAATTCATTTACAAAATTCCTCAGCAGCATCCAAACCAAAATAATAATCTACTAATGATAAAGAATCATCATATGAGCATTTAATGAAATAACAAAAGGCGTATGGTTCATGTTTGAATGTATTTACAGTATAGGAATTTTCAGGTTGTGTATATTGTAAAGATTTTAAGAAACATTCAAAGTCTGCATATATTACAAATGGAATCTTTAACTGTATTTGGAAGTTTTCGAATTGAAGAATATTTTCTGGAATATTCTGTCCACATTTGTTAATTTTAATATCATTGGATGGAATTTTTGTAAACAAGTGATTACAGTCATTCGATTGATGTAATTCGAGTTTCTGTTTAGAGGTAAAATAAATTAAACATCCATCACAAAAATATTTTTTACAATGCTTGTTATTAATTTGAGAAGACACTAACCTAGACATATCCTTAATCCAACAATGATGATTATTAGTACCATCACTAATTAATAACAAGTTCACATGTATTTGAAGTTTTTTAGAGGTATAATAAAGTGGACCTACCACCTCATATTTTAATTGATTGTCTTTGAAAACACTTTCCAACCCGTAAACGTTCACAGATATTTGGTTCAGCATTTCCAACTTTGATATGTCCTTTAACTTCATTGGAAACTCAATCTCTTCAAAATTAAGGATTTTGTACATTAATAATTGCTTTTTTTAGTAGCAATTTGCTTTACTAAAGGAATATAAGAAGAAGCTCTTATTGGATTGTATTTATTCACGTTGACTTCTAAATGCAAAATTTTTTCCAATGCCCAATACGATCCATTTTCTGCGAAGTCTGTTGTTGATGTAATAATTCTATTTTTGGAATTAAATGATTTAGTTTCTACTGTTTCCTTGGTTTGTAAGAGATATTGTCCAAATAATTCTACATTAATTTTAACAGATCTGTGTTTCGTTACTTGTTCGGAAATTAATTTAACAAATTTTTGTTTAACTTCTTCAAAGAAATCATCAATATCTACATACTTTTTGGATGGTAGCAAATAAGATATAATTCTGTTCCTAAAAGCTGATGTTAAAATTTTGATATTATCTTTATTTTCTTTAATTACAACACGTTTATGTAGATTTGAGCGTAAATGAGCACTAAGTTTATTTTTCACATACTATGTATCACAGTCTTTACAACGTAATAATGTAAGTTTCGGAATTTTACGTTGGTTGTCATTTTTGGTTTTTTCTGTTTTAAGTTTTTTCGCTGGTTGATTCTGAGACTCACGTTTCCTTTTTACCCCTAAACAAGACGTCCTATATGGACATGATTTCCTTTTGTGTCGGTAAAGATTTGTTGGTTGAGTAAAATTTTTGTTACATTTACTTGGAAATATTATGCACACTAAACAACGACTTCTTATTACACCAGTACAGCGCACGTACTGACTGAATATGATTTCTTATGATATTTAATAGTAGTAGGAGGTAGAGGGGGACAATGGGTGGGGACAGCGATGGGAGAAGGTGGATGTAGTGGGGGAAAGAGAGAGAAAGAGGGTGGTGGGGGAAAGAGAGGGGAGAGTTGTGGGGGATGGGGGAACGGATTGTAGAAGGGAGATGAGATTTTCTAGGGATTACTGATCAGTGATCTTGGCCTAGACCACCCTATTACTCTCTACTCTTTAATTTTTTTAGTTATATGGAGGTTTTTAAAATATCATCGATTTCCGAATGCTCTTTCTATTCTTTTTCAAGTTCAGTCTTCTTAACTTCAATTTCCTCTGCTGAATATAACACCTTAGTAGAATACATTTTTGACCTTAATCCGATGAAATGGGTCATGATCCTGCCATTATTCTCATCCTTCATTATACCGAGAACCTTTTTGTTAACTTTCGGAATATTATTGCAGGGAAAATCAGAAGTATCAAAATATATTTGACCATCTTATTTAATTTTATCATATAGATTTTCATTTTTTATTTCATAAATTAAAGTATCAGTATCTGTGCGGAGGACTTTGCAATTGGAAAAACAACGATTCACATAATTATAATGAAAATCGTAGATTGTCGTTTTGGTAAATCCAAACTACACATGCCTGCATAGATTGGTTTGTTAAAAATGCAATAGATTTGGCAAGTTCAACAATAAATAAATTTTCATTTATTATAGTTGACGATTTAAATTTCGGTCTCCAAATTAAAGCTTGTGTATTGTATCGTCCATCCCAGCTAGAAATTAATCGTGGAGTGATTTCTTAAGTTCTCCATCGTTTTACTAAACCTAGCATTATTCATCAACTATTCATCAGCTTGGCGGAGTTTTGTGTTTAAATCTATAACACGATTTTAACCATGGAGATTATCTGAAGAATAAGATTTTGTGTATTTTGCTTAGTTTAACGCCTAACTCCAAAACCTGCTTTAAATTTTGATAATGTATTATGTAATTTTCCTTGTTGTATAGAGTCGCAAGTAATTTTACAGTTTTAGATTTTTCTCTCCTGCGATGTTTTAGGCAAGGAGGCAAATTTGCGAATTTATCATGAAGCTCGAGAGGAACTTCAAGATCTACTTCTAAGATATATCTGCGTTCAGCTTCACTGGATATATCTAAAACATTTAAATCTTCATCCAACCATTTAAATTCACTGTAAGATAAATATGGAGACATTGCCCATCCGTATTGATTATTTACATTGAAATATGCGAGATAGATGTTTTCTTTTGTTTCATCATACTCGGGCATGTATTTATTTTTAGCTTCTGCTTATCTTTTTGAACACTGACTGAGTCTTCCGCGTATTCCTCGTTCGATAAATCTTATCATTTCATAATCAGAAGTTTTCCTAAATTTTTCGAAAACATCTGCTAATAATAATATGTCCGTTTTTACACATAAATCAGAATATTCTTGCATGGATTGAAACTTAAAAGTATACCAAACGTTTTGCGCATTAGCGTATTCTTTGTCTGATACATATTTATCTTTCAGACTATTATAGAATTCATGTTTTTGAAGGAAACTGTGGAATTTTAAATTTTTCCCAACTGTCCACGTAATCATAAAGAAATATTTCCTTTCTTGCAGGCGCGAATACAAGGTGTGGGCAATCGCCCCCCCCCCCCTCGAGCTTAGAGTTTAGGAAAATACACCCGATTGTGCTTCGTACACTAGGAATGTGTATGCTGTTGGCTTCCACCCGTCCGTGGACAATTTGTTTTTTCTTGCGATCGCCCCAATTCAAAAGCTTTGAGTTTAGGAAAATAGACCCGATTCAGGTTCTTATACTAGGAATGTGTATGCTACTTGCTTTCACCTCCCCCCCCCCCCCGTCGACAACTTGTTTTTTCTTGCGATCGTCCTCCCTCCAAGACCTTTGAGTTTAGGAAAATACACCCGATTGTGCCTTTTACACTTTTCCATAATGTGGCTCAACTTGAATGGGATCTAACCTTAGACGATAATAAACTGCATACGATAAAGCACTCCTACTTTGAAAACTCCTCACACCACTCCCTAACAAGGAAAGAATCTGTTACAATTACTAGGCTATGAATCGGACACACGCGCCTCACAAATGAATACCTAATTAAAGGCCAAAATCAACCCCAATGCCCTTCCTGTACCCTCCCACTAACTATTAAACATATTCTCTTTGATTGTCATAATTACCAATCCAAGCGTAATAAACATAAAATATCAGGTAACCCAACAAACATGCTCTCAATACAGAACTCCAATAATATTCTTTCATTTTTGCGAAGTAGTAGATATCTGTTGGACTTCCATTATCTCTATTTTTGTTGAATATCAAGGTGATATTCAACAAAAATAAAGACAATGGAAGCCCAACAGATATCTACTACTTCGCAAGAAACATCGTTGTCTATGGCCTTCAAACAAACACAATATTCTTTCATTTCTAAATGAAATCCAAGTGCTAAGTAAAATATAAAAAAAGTGTATGTGTGAACCCATATGTTGAATATAAATGTGTAAACATATTTAAACTAACAGACATTAAAGGAAACTAACCTGAATAGACGCTAAAAGACTTTAATTGCCGATGCGTCAATAAAACATATCTCTCTCTCTCTCTCTTACACTAGGGATGTGTATGCTGTTGGCTTCCACCCCCCCTCCGTCAACAACTTGTTTTTTCTTGCGATCGCCCCCCCCCCACCCAAAGATCTTTAAGTTTAGGAAAATAGACCCGATTCTGACTCTTATACTAGAAATGTGTATGCTGCTGGATTCTACCCTCGGTCGACAACTGTTTTTTCTTGCGATCGCCCCCCCCTCCCAAGACATTTCCGTTTAGGAAAATAGAGTCGATTCTGGCTCTTATACTAGAAATGTGTATGCTGCTGGCTTCCACCCCTCCTCGACAGCTTGTTTTTTCTTGCGACCATCCCCCTCAAGAGCTTCGAATTCAGAAAAATAGACCCTACCCTGACTTTTATACTAGAAATGGGAATGTTGCTGGCGTCTCTTCCCCCGTCAACAACTTGCTTTTACTTGCCATATTGCACTTTTGTGATATCACCGCCCCCTCCCCAAAAAGAGCGACTGAATCCGCCCCTGCTTTCTTGTAAGTAATCCCGATTGATCTTCGATTTCTCTCTTTACAACTGGATAATCTGAGAAATTTGTCGCTAGCTGATCTAGTTTTGAAGGTAGAAAACGAAAAGAGCCTAAGAATCTGAACTGAATTATATCATCTATGTGTTTACTAAATGATATCTATTTTTCTTTGTTTACTGGTAATATATCTATCTCTCCTTCTATCTTATTCAATGCCTTTATTATGATATAACCCTCATAACAACTCAAATTATGGAACACTACTAGAACAACTCTCGAATCCTGATAATTTAAGTTGCACCATTCATGTGCGGGACCTCGATATTTACCAGTCAGATGGCAGTGATCACGAACCTTTTTAACATGAGGAGGAAAAGATTTTTCACAAAAATGACAGTGAAAAGCCTCTCAGAAACTGATCCATTCTTCCGCTGTTAAAGGTTCTATAGGCAGGGTACACTAAAAAACTGTTTCAATATCTTCAGCAAATTCCTTAAGTTCTTTCACAAACCACTCCATGCAATCCTTGCCGGCATATGTTTTCTGAAATGAAAGAGAATCGTCATAGGAACATTTTGTAAAATAATCAACACTATAAGGAACATGTTGCTGTGTTCTCTGTGTATTTCTTATGCGATTGGCCTCAGTTGGAATGAGTAAATACTCTGCATCCGCATATATAATGAATTGTATCTTCTCTTAAATGGAAAAATCTCCCCTAACAAGTCTTTGTCGACTTTGGAGATCTTCTTTTAGATCACACCACTTTCAACTCTTCACCGCAAAAAGTATTATACCCTCTTGCAATCGGTGCCCTGAGGCTAATTCATAATGTGTATATGAAGACAAGGAAAAATTTATTGTCTATTAAAATGATAATGTATATGTAAGAACCAATGCATGTATTCATATTTTCTTTACTAGGACACGAGATCTAAATGTTGTACTGCGCATTGTACTTAAGGGGTAAAGGGTTGAAAGTGAAAAGGAAGAATGCATGAAGATCTTTATGATTTAATATATTGATTGTCTAGAGGGTGCAATGAACCATCTTCGGCGTGACCCTAAATATGTAGTTATGTATTCTTCTGACAGTGTTACTTGAAAGAATTAAATCTTATTAGTGATCAGTAGACCTTGATTCAGTGGTATTTTTGAAACCAGTTATTTTATTAAAACTATAACAGCGATTTATATTTGAGAAAATGTTGGAGTTTGTTTAATAAATTAATAGTAAACTTGGTGCAATTAACTTTTGCGTGACCCTAAATAATGAGCCGTGTTTTAATTACGAAGTATTAGTTTGAAAGATTGTAATATTTGCCATTACTCATAGGTAAATGACGAGAAAGCATTTTTTTCTAAACAAACTATTGGGGTGTTTTATTGATGGACTTTGAAATTATTTTACCATAATTAGGTGATGTATGCCTCGTGACCTAAAACAGTTGCTGATTTCACCAAACGTAAAGTGGTGAAAGGGTTGAATAATAGACTTTTGTGTATCTGCTCCTCCAAACTTACGCTGTTAAAGTCTTTCAGGGGTTTTTAATATTAAAGTTCTTCAGATAGCGAGAGAACAAAAGAAACTGATATGTACGTAGAACGCATGATTATTGAATTGTACTAGTTCAGTGTTATTGAAAAATATTCGACTGACAACGAAAATAATCTATTATAAATTAGTTTTTAAAACCACCAATATTTTATTTATAAAAATTAACCAATTTATTAGTATTTTTATTTTAATATTAAAAATATAAAGATAGCTGTGATAATTTGCAATTTGTAAATATTACTATTGATTAGATGGATATTGGCCACAGGTTAATAAAATTGGGAAATGAGTAACATACATATATAGATCGGCCCAAAAGTCCGGAATCTGGGAAAATTGTCATTTAATTGCTATTCAAGATCTTCTTTATGCGAAAAAATTTTGTTTGTATGATTTTTTCTTACTTAAATTTTAAACTATCTACTATAATAAACAAAGACAGCTTTATTAAACATTTTTAAAAATCATACAGCATTGAAACTTGGTACGACATCAGTTTATCTTTTCATTTCGCTATTATATCGTTAAAAATTGTATAAAGAGTAATTTTGACCTCTTTTTGACATCCTTATCAAGGACCGTAAGACAGCGCAGCAAAGTTGAAAGACCTGGATTGGTTCGCTTTTAGCTGAGAAGCTGTTTTGCACGTCTTAAGAATACCCTGTTGTTCTTTTATAGAGCTTATTATTTATATTTTGTGTACACCTAATAACTATTTTTTAATAATTACGCTTTTATCTCTCATAGGCATGAAAAAACACCTCTCGATTACGTTGATTTCTATTGTTTTTTAACACATTATTGCCACAATGTTGCAGGAAACTCTTGGACCCTTTAAGCATCCTAACTGAGAACAGTAAGACAACGGAGTGAAGTTGTAAAACCAATCTCCAAAGTGTGCTAGAATAACCTATTGTTCTTTTATATAGCTTAATATTTATATATTTTACACCTGATGACTATTAAATAAATTTGTTTTTATAGTAATCTTAATTACATGTTACTGTAGTTCAACTAGACAAACAAGTTTAATTATTGTTACGTTGTTTTCAATTGTTTTTTAACACATTATTACCACAATGTTAGATGAGACTTGGTATGACATCAACTTCTCTTTCATTTGGCGATTACGTTGTTAAAGATTTTATAAAAGATATTTTGGGCCCTTAAGACATCCTCATTGAAAATAGTAAGACCTATCTCCAAAGTGGGCAGCTGTTAGCTGAGAAAGCTGTTTTGGGCGTCTTTAGAATAACTTATTGTTCTTTATATAGCTTATTATTTTTATTTTGTACATCTGATGGCTATTAAATAAATTTGTTTTTATAGTAATCTTAATTAGATGTTGGCTATGGGGGTGCAACTAGACAAACAAGTTAAATTATTTGTTACGTTGTTTTCAATTGTTTTTTTTAACACATTATTACCACAATGTTACAGGGAACTTGGTGCGACATCAGTTTCCCCTTTTTATTTGGCGATTATGTTGTTAAAAATTTTATGCAATTTTGGTTCAAAAGCATATATAAGGGTGCTACCGAGACTAAGAGCTCATTATTGTTCAAACCTGCATACAGTGCGGACGTGCTCTGTAAAAATATTATATTAAAATTAAATTCCTAGAAAATGGATTTATGCAACGATCTATCGAGGTCAAGGTTAACAATTCGAATCTGACATCTAAGGACTGCGGCAAAATTTTAAAAGAATATACGAGTGCCCTACGAAATTTATATAAACGCTTTAAACGTAGTCAAATTCTGAGAAAGCACATATCTCATCTTATCTAGGACAGATTAAAGGTTTACAACGCATTTTAAAGGATAGAAAAGTAGGCAGAGGAAGCGGAATACACTGAGCTGAAACTGCATGTTGCAGAGTGAAATGGAATGATATGGAATCAGCTTTTCAATCTAGAATCAGAACAGGAGTGATAACAAATATGCGACGTACTGATGTGAAACCATTTCTGGAAGACTTCTTAAGGGCAGAATTGCAAACGCCTTAAAGAATGACGAAGCACTAAAAATTAATGCAGCCTTTTCCGTTCTGTTTCGCAACAATAAGGGCGATAAAATGATAGAGGAAGTCAAATATTTGAATACTCGCAATGTTTCGATATATAGCGGAGCCGATTTGGAAAGTTGAATTTCAAGAAATGTAGCAGAACTATTGCTTGCTGATTTAGATGAGTTCCAGGAAAGGGATTCAGGCTATGCGTTGAACCGTGTTCTTAATCTGACGATACATATTAGCTAATTTAATCCTCTATGTGTTGGAAGCTCTATCGAACTTCCAAATAAAATAGTAAGAAAGGAAGCTTGTATTAATGTGCGAAATTCCGATGAAATGTGTTTCGCCTGGGCAGTTGTTTCTGCATTATATTGGGCCTCTATAAATACCAGCCAGACTTTCTCTTACCCAGAACCTAAAGCATTCTGAATTTAAAGGGAATTCGATTTCCTATAACATTGAGACAAATTCCGTGCTTTGAAACACAAAACAGCTTGTAAATAAATGTATACCAGATAAAGAAGTATCAGAAAAAATTCAAGTTTTACCCCATTTTCTAACACAGAAGAAGCAAGATAAGCACATAAACGTGTTGCTTATTCAAGATAACTATATTGACGATGATACTCTAGATGATTTATTTTCTATTAAATTTCATTATATCTGGATCAAAAATTTATCACGATTGCTAGCTCTACAGCAACATAAAAAGCATAATCAGAAACATTTTTGCGATAGGTGTCTGCACTATTATTATTCTAAAGAGAAATTAAATTAACATGTTCTAGACTGTATAAAGATAAAAAATGAAGTAGTTCCTCAGATTACGAAAAATGAAATAAAATATCGTTGAATTTAAAACTTTTAATCAGAAAGAGAAGATACCATTCATTATACATGCGGATGCAGAGTGTCTACTCATTCCAATTGAAGCCGATCACACAATAAATACACAAAGAACACAGCAGCATGTTCCTTATAGTGTTGGTTATTTTGTAAAATCTTCCTATGACGATTCTCTTTCATTTTATAAAACATATACCGGCAAGAATTGCATGGAGTGGTTTGTAAAAGAACATAAGGAATTTGCTGAAGATATTGAAAGAGTTTTTCAGTGTCCCCTGCCTATGGAACCTTTAACAGCGAGAGGATGGATCAGTTTCTGGGAGGCTTCACACTGTCATGTTTGTGGAATTTCTTTTTCTCCTTATGTTGAAAAGTTCGCGATCACTGCCATTTGACTTGTAAATATCGAGGTCCCGCATATGAATGTTGCAACTTTAATTATCATTATTCAAGAGTTGTTCCAGTAGTGTTCCATAATTTCAGTTGTTATGATGGTCATATGATAATAAAGGCACTGAATAAGATAGAAGGAAAGATAGACATATTACCAGTAAACAAAAAAAAATACATTACACTTACTAAACATATAGAAGATAGTATAATTCGGTTTAGATTCCTAGACCCTTTTCGTTTTCTACCTTCAAAATTAGATCAGCTAGCAACAAATCTCTCAGATTATCCAACTGCAAAGAGAGAAACCGAAGATCAATCGGAATTACTGACAAGAAAGTGTATATGTCTCTATGATTACATGAACAGTTAGGAAAAATTAAAAACATCACAGCTTCCTTCAAAACATGAATTCTATAACAGTCTGAAAGATAAATATGTATCAGACAAAGAATACGCTCATGCCAAAAATCTTTGGTATACTTTTAAGTGTCAATTCATGCAAGATTATTCTGATTTATATCTAAAAACGGGCATATTATTGCAGGGACGGATCCAGCCTCTCTCCTTGGGGGGGGGGCGGTGATATTACAAAAGTACAGTATGGCAAGCGAAAGCAAGTTGTCCCCGGGGGGGGGGGAGACACCAGCAACATTCCCATTTCTAGTGTAAAAGGCAGGGACGGGGCTATTTTTTTGAATTTGAAGCTCTTGGAGAGGGGGGGGGGGCGATTACAAGAAAAAACAAGTTTCCGATAGGGGGGTGGGAAGATGCGATCAACATAAACATTCCTCGTATAAGAGGCAGAATCGGGTCTATTTTCCTCAGTTCAAAGCTCCTGGGGGGGTGCTATCGCAAAAAAAAAACAAGTTGTCAACGGGAGGGGGGGGGGGTTGCCAGGCGCATACACATTCCTAATATAAAAGGCAGATTCGGTTCTATGTTCCTGAACTCAAAGCCCTTGGGAAGGGGAGGGGCGATCGCAAGCATACACATTCCTATACTATATTCAAGAACTAGAGAGAATTATAAAACTGTTACCGAAACCTCCAACGTACCTGCTTCAGTGCCCCCGGTAACTGAAAACTGCCGTAAATCTAATTATATTTAAATATTATAAGCTTTTATAAATTTACTGCAACAATAAAATTTTTGATAATTCAATTTAATTTCTCTCAGTGAGCAAAGTATAGTGTGTCCTTAGTGATTTATTTTGTTTGTGCTTGTTTTTATATATTATTTGAGATTAGTGAGATACCCAAAAGATGGAGGGCATTTTTTCCTCAACGAAAATCTTATTACAATGAATGTTGGTTATGATGCCTTAAGATATTAATATCTAGATAATAATATTAAAAGCTCTGTTGAGATGTGTTCCAATATATCAGGAGTTCGAAAATCTATCATGTACCGAACACTGACGGAGAAAAAAACGACTGGAATTGCTAGTAAATCCAAGCTATATTCGATCACAGGCAGACGAAAAACCTCGTTGGAAGAAGAGATGTAAACTGTAATGATAGGAGTTGTACATACATTTTATTATGAGAAGCAGATCTCAACCGTCGACAAAATTCTAACTAAAATCAATGAAGATCGGGATTTGCCTGAAATTAAAAGAACTGAGCTCTGGAAATTGCTCAGAGAACTTAATTTTTGTTGGGAAAATCTGTTCTTATAGATCGTCCGGAGAATGTTCGTTGGTGAAGGAAATATCTCTCTCAAATAAAAGATAGAGTTGGTGGAAATAACACAACTTACAAAATTAATAATTTAACTGGACTTTGAAAAAAGATTTTTTTGAATAAAGTTACTGCAGATAATTACGAAAAATCCATATAATAAAAGAATAAAAGAAGATGTGGAAACTCGATCTCATGATCCGTGAGAGAGGAATCAATTATAATTAATTTGAGCGAAGATAGCTTCACTGACTTTGATGACGAATGAAATACGTAAAGTTTACCAGTGTTAACACAATTTATTATTTAAATTTTCTGTAACATATAAAAATTAATGACATTTGAATCCCTTTTTAGTGTTTAATTGTAATTCTGCAGATGGTTTAAGAAATAAATAAAATGGAACGTCAAATATCCCAAAAATGTTTTTAATTAATAATAATATTACCGATAGCCCCAAAAAAATTTTAATATTATATTGACGAATTTATTTTTTTTATATATGTTTAACTTCTTGTATTTTTGATAACGGGTATTTTGTAAGTATTTAAATTATAACTTTTAAAAATAAATTTTTTGAGAGAAAAAGGCTACGTTTTAGTCTGAATGTGCCTAAAACGATTTCTATGCCAAAATTAAAAATAATAAAACTTTTTATTTCAAGTTTATTACTGAAATAATACTCTATGCCATAAATATTTAGTGATAGACCTCCTTTTGACGCCTTCCGATGCCTATAACATGGATTAAAATCCTTTTTAACACTTCACACATCCAAATATCTATTGCTATCCAACCCAAATAGTCCATTCCTATGAAAAATATATGTGTCTAACAGATTTTGCCAAAGACACCGGACTACAGAACACAGGTAGTTTGTGAAGAAAAAAAGTAAAAAATGAAAAACTCTCCCTAGTTCTTGCATAAACTATAGTATAAGAGGCAAAATCGGGTCTATTTTCCTGAACTCCAAGCTCTTGGGGGGGGCGATCGCCCCCACCGCCCCCCCCTTGGATCCGCGCCTGTATTATTGTTACCAGATGTTTTCGACATACGGCATTGATCCTACGGACTCCTTCACCTTACCCGGATATGCACGTCAATGCCTAATGTATAAAATGTATAGAGAAAATCAAGCAAAACTTAAGTTGCTGACTAATTATGAAATGATAAGATTTATCGAGCGAGGAATACGTGGAGGACTCTGTTAGTGTGCAAAAAGATATGCGGAAGCTAACAATAAATACATGCCCGAGTATGGTGAAACAAAAGAAGACATCTATCTCGCATATTTCAATGTAAATAATCAATACGGCTGGGCAATGTCTCAATATTTACCTTACGGTGAATTTAAATGGTTGGATGAAGATTTAAATATTTTAGATATATCCGATGAAGCTGAACGAGAATATATCTTAGAAGTAGATCTCGAAGCTCCTCTCGAGCTTTATGATAAATTCGCAGATTTGCCTCCTTGTCCAGAACATCGCAGGACACAAAAACCTAAGACTGTTAAATTGCTAGGGACTCCATATACCAAGGAAAACTACTTAATACATTACCAAAATTTAAAGCAAAACAATATTTTTCTACCGTGTATACTTATACTTATGAATAAATGTTCAATATTACCAATGTTTGTTTTTATTTGACACACTGATATTGATTTATCCACTGCAATCAGGAAACCACCTCCACGGGAGTGAACACTAGTCTCCTCGGATCTGTCACAACTGAACACAAAATAATTGATGAACCCCAATTCACCATCTAAAATACCATTGTGCAGCCAGGTCTCAGTAAATATCACAACTTCAGAACTTTCCACAATCAATGCTTTGGTGAGATCATTAAGCTTTGGTCTTAATCCTCTTACATTCTGATAGTGGAGATTTAATTGCTGTAACCGTGCTGATCCGGTTGACGAAAATTTTTCCTTCAGTGCACTCGCATATTACGCCTGCTATCCCTATTGACCCTGCCCAGAGACTTATAATTAAATCTCTGATCTAAATGGTTTATCTCTAAGATTTAATGGCCAAATGGAACCATTGCAGATAGCATCCTCATCCTGCGGCTTGACAGCAACCTTAAAGCAGCAGTTGACTACTCTGCAATTTCTCACCCGAAAGAACATCAATTGATTTCCGCTTGAGATGCTCCATTATAGCAGAGTCCGTCGTCACACTGTTGAGATTACCGATATGAAACCATTTACTCTCTATACTTTGTTTGAAGGTCAGAGGCAATGATGTTTCTTGCGAAGTAGTAGATATCTGTTGGACTTCCATTGTCTTTATTTTTGTTGAATATTGCGACGTTTCGGCTAGTAGTTATCTTTAGCCGTTTCACTTGAAAACGGCTAAAGATAACTACTAGCCGAAACGTCGTGATATTCAACAAAAATAAAGACAATGGAAGTCCAACAGATATCTACTACTTCATGTACTCTCTATAGCTGCAGACAGATCTTGAATACCCTTGCCCATGCCCACAACTATACTATAACTTCCAGTGGAACGAGAAGCCTCAAGAGAATTTGGCTCAGAATCATCATGTGGTTCCGCTGCGCGAAGCGTCTTCTTAGCATAAGGTACAGGTCTTGCTACTTGAAAAGCCATGTCTAGAAGCTCCTGTAGTTATTATGACTACAATATGCCCAGGACTGAATATGACTTCCATCCAGAGCAAAATTCTATTTCTGGAATAAAATGCAGCATGATCTAGTAGTTTTCATTAGCTTAACAAGTAGCTCCACACTACTGCATAATACTGAAAGAGTGGATATTGCTCAACTCCGTAGTTACTCATCGCATTTCTGTGTCGACATTACCCGCAGTTGTCAAAACATTAACGTATGATACGTTCACTCCAAAAGAAACGGCTTAGTTTACAACATAATTACCAAGGATCAAAAACACCTAATTTGACAATTTTATTAGGCCGGAGTAAGTTGGTGACCTCCAGTTAACAGATTAATGATGGGTTCATTTGCATTTCCCTTTACTGACTCATTGGTGACGGATCGCACTCAAATTCCGCATGTTTCAAATCATAAATTCCGAGTAATTTTTACCCAGAAATTATAGAACTTATAAATTATATATGGAAAATTTTTAACCTAACGATAATATTTCAAGGCTAATTCATTACATTTGCGAAAATGAAATTAGTTGAAATTAATAAAATATCAAATTTTTCAGAAATATCTATAAGATTTTAAAAATTATTTTATAAACTTTTATTAAGCAGTTATTTAACTTTCTCACCATTTTGTCTTTTCCGGTATCTTTAACTATTAATGAGGCCCCAATTTTTAACAGCTTTTATGTTTTAAATAAAAACGGCTACCAGTTTAACAGTTTTTAAAATAAATATATTAAACGTAGGGAGAAAAATAAGTTCCCTCTATATTTTGTTTTTCTTAATAACAATGTTATTACTGTTAATATATTATAGTCCAACTATGCATGTATGAATTATTCCATGTAGTTTAAAAATATATTAGAAAGGAATGATGCTTGAAAATACATAAAAACAAAAGTTGTACGTGAGCGACTTAATTAATCGATTTTCCTAATTAACTTTTCGTAATCATAATTTATTCTTATAGAGTTTGTTATTTAATTTTTATAAATTGTGAGATAACCTCAGGTCAGCGAATGTTTTTCTGTATTCTTTCATTAACCGATAAAATTCAATTTCCCCAGTATTTGTTACGGGCAATTAAACACTATAATGTATTATTTCTTGTTGATATGCGTGTCGTCTTATCTAGCTGGTAAAACCTATGAACGTTGGAAAATATATTTAAGGCGGGTTTTTTGTATTAAAGATGTAATTATTTGCTTATTTTTTATAGAACAATATATTTTTCGAAAACTGTTTATTGTCTTAATTGCCTAGAATCTGTGGCTCGGGAAGCATGGTGAAAAGATGCCCATCACTCCCCATGTAAGTAGACTACATGACGTTGGATTTAATACCTAACCACTCCCTTGAAATACTTTTGCTAAATAGGTGATTGAGAGGATGAATAAACTCTTACGAGAAATGGATCCTAGTGGTTTCCAGATGGATCCCGACAGAATAAAAGTCTTTCAAGTAGAAATGTTTGCTACTTTGCAATGTGACTATCTCTATGAGAAGGACATTAACATGAATAAGACAATAAACATATGCTTAGATAATAGAGCTGCAATACTGGACTTGAAATTTAGTATCGTAGATTCAGGACTGAGTACAAGGATGTACTGGATGATCTGACTAAGATCGGCTGCACAATCAAAATCTTAATACTCGAAAACGAGGAAGCAACTTGTTTGGCAAAAATGTACTCCGCAATTGAATCATAAGAGCCCTAACCGATTCTACCTGTTGCAATTATCGTTTATAAGAGGGAATTCAAACTATTACTGGAAAGCCAATTTATTTAATCCTCTAGGAAGGTTTGTAGGATGAGGTGTACCAACAAACATATAACTGGATCTAACGCGTGACTTACTAGAGAGCTTATTTCCCTGAAGAGGAAAGAACTGCAAGTTGTGGTGGGACTACTGACGAGACATTGTCACCTATGAGACCATCTTCATTAGTTTCTAACTTTGAGATTCAAGGCAGTAAAATATTTTGAAAAATCTCTATAAAGATATTTAAATAATAATTTAATATTTATTAAACAAATATAAATATATTGAAAACTTATATTTCACAATGTAAGCATGATGTCTTCATATGTAATAAACCAATGCTCATATAATGTTTGCTGCCATATATATAGGTTCAAGATCTACAATATACATTGTGCCCCAAATTCGGCGCTCACCATTGGGATTTGTTGTTATTGAAGTTAGTGATATGATTAACTTAAGAACATTTTGTAAAATTTTATGTCTGCCTTTAAGATATTGGGAAAAAACTGACAGTTGGGGATTTTATTTTTCGCTGCTGCTACGTAAACTATTTATTTCCAGCTGTAAAACTATGATGTTATTAGGAAACTTATTTAGGGTGAAAATTTTTGTTATCGTGAAAATTTTGTTTTTCTTATGGGCTCCATCTTAAATTTTTATTTGGTTTTGTAGCCCTTAAAATAAATTTTTCATCGATTTTGACTTTAAAAAATACCATTAAATTTAATATTCAAAAAAATTTTATTTATTGCATGAAATTAAACTATGGCGACACTGTCAGTTATCAAACTGACTTCTACATTATGAACTTGAACTTATTGAACGACATACATTTATAAAAATTTAAGAAATATTGGAGGTTTTGAGAAAAAAAATGACCAAACTTATGTTGAAACACAGAAAAAAAAGTATTCAATAAATTGTCAATAATTAAAAAAAATCACAATCTTAATTATACAACACGAGAGTAATTAAACAAATTTTCTGACACCTGTTTCAACAACCCTGCTGTTCCGTCGAATACTATTTCTATTAATGGAATATGTCAACTGTTTCAAAAGGGTTCAACTCAAAAACTTCATTTTTACCGTCATACCGAAAATAAAAGTATAACGATTTACTCTCTGAAGAATGGTACTGGACCACAGTTGGAAATCATGAGGTAAAAAAAAATTTCCCTCAACATTTGTTGCACTGTCAATGCGTTGAAACCAAATATTCCTTAATTGTTCTGGATCAAAATATTCTCTGACAGCTGAAATAATCTGATTTCTAAGTAATTCAGTCTCTCGGGCCCTCTGCAACTTTTCAAAGAACCGTTTAGCCCAAATAGATGCCCATGTAAAAGATTCATTAAATAGTATTCAAATTTTTATTATAGGAAATAATTATTAATTTACCTACTTTTCCATAATGGATGTTAAATACATATCTTACTTAGAATCTTCTCTCAGCAACTAAATTTTTATTTTCAGTTGGTCATTCATGTTGCTTGGTCCACCCTTCCTGACTGATATTTGCGAATTATTATTGACAGTTTTTGAATAATGTTTCTCCGCCCTTCAGTATCAGTTTCATGTCTGCTTGTTTTTTCTTCTAAACTACTATTACTTATTAAACAATTAATTCTTCCAAAATAGTTTCGTGCTACCTTTCGGTGTAACTTCGAAATAGACACCACAAGTAAGTGGTGAATTTATATTTGATTTCAAATAACATTCAATCATATTAACTGTCTGATCAATAGAAAATATTTGGACCATTTTCGTTTTTAAATAAGACAATGCATTTACTTAGACTATTCTTTTCAACAACACACTTGTCAAACATTCCTTGCCATGATTAGTTCTATTTTGTCTTTAATTATTAATAACAGTAATTTATGAAATAATTTGATAATTGAGGGTATGTTTTTAAAAACCTAATGTTAATTTTCCATAGCATTTTGCACGTCGTTGGAAAAGTATTTTTTAAATATTATTTCTACTTGGCTTAAATGTAATTAAAAGAAACTTTAAAACTATTTAAGTTCAATAACTTAAAATCTATAATGGGAATGGCAGTTTAATAATTTGCGGTGTTGCCATATTTTAATTTCATGCAATAAATATACATTTATTTAAATAACAATTTAATGTTCTTTTTATAGCACGTGATATATTATTAAAAATGTATTTTTGAGGGTTCCAAAAGTAAATTAAATTTTATATCATAAATTAGTGTAGTCGAAAACAAAAGACGATCGACAATTTTTACGATGACCTAAATCTTTACCCTAAAAAATGTCCTAATAGTGTTATAGCTGTCAAATAAATAGTTTAAATAGCAATAATGGAAAACAAAATCGTCAATTGTCAGTTTTTTCCAAATATTTCAAAAACGAAATGCTTTGAGCAAGTTCTGAAAAACTATTTGACGTATGTATCAAATTCTATTCCTTTTAAATTAAAATTATTTTCAAGACCTAGAGTTAGTTAAAGAGAAGAAATGCGTAATTTGAAACAAAGACATTAAAACATAATTTTGAAATATGAAAAAACTAATGCGCTATTATATACGGGAATCGTGTATTTTGTATACATTTCGTTTAAACACTTTAGAAATAACCAAAAAATGAGATAAAATAACAAATAAAAAATATAAAGGACTGAATTTTATAAATAAAAGATGATTTTTATATATTATTACAACCGCCTTAAGGATGTGATAAATAAAATTAAAATAACAATTATAGCACGTTGTTGTGCTGGTATATAAAAGATATTAAATAAATGTTATTGTCCAACTACATATTTGATAAGTATACTTAAAATGAGCATCACACTCACTTTTTTGTTTTTATTTTGTATTTCTTTACAAAATGTACTTGTGCAATCAGCAACAAATACTTATAACTTAGGGCCAAATACCGTAACAGTTACAACTGGACCACAAACGTGCTGCAATGGTCAAACAACTGATGTAACCTTTGGTTTAAGTGCTGATCTTAACCAAAAAAGCACTACCAGAACCACATTTGGATCCAAGTAAGAATTAGTATAGTTTTTATGGCTCTAACTCGTAAACTGATTTTGACAATGGGATGAAGAATGTTTCTCAGAATCTTTTTTTCTCTATAAATAATATAATATGTTTTTATCTTTATCTAGACAACTTTTGGAATATTCATTTTTTAATATTTTATTGTCTAGCTCATGAAAATATTATCTTCTTGCCATCTGTACTAGAATCTGTAACAATAATTCGGTAATATATTTACAAACGCCAACTGATTTTTATGTTTATGTCTCTCTTTTTCCTGTAAAAAAAAGGATAGCTATATGTTTATGGATTCTTCGTTATTGTGAACTTCTCAAATATCAAAAGATGTCAAAATTGCTTCTCTCTTCACTAAAATAGAATAATTAATGTTAGATATTTACAGAATTTGTTAAATTAAATCCACTGGAATTGAAATTTTTGATATACGGGGTTTTATTTCAAATTCCTTCTCCCTCAAAAGCACCTATAATATTTTTCGATATAAATTTTGAATTTAATAGTTAGAAGCCCGCCGGGAATATATATATATATATATATATATATATATATATATATATATATATATATATATATATATATATATGTTGTAACGTAGATTGAAAACCGGAAAAACACCAGTGCATATATATATATATATATATATATATATATATATATATATATATATATATATATATATATATATATAGGTATTATTAAAAAAATAATTTAGTCATAAATATTTTACATTACATATGTAAAAATAAATAGAAAATATATTTATAACCCGTATCAAAAACGAACACCTTGGCTGGAACAAAAATTTTGATAACATAATTAAGATTAATTCAAATAAAAATTTTCTTTAATCTGAAGTAAAAATTCCTTATAGAAACTGTTTTTAAAAATATGGAAAATTGTTCACCTATTTTTGGCAATTGAGGCAAGATATATTTCAAAACATAATGGGAAATATGAAATGGTATTATTACTTTATTTTCAGTTTTTTTTTGTACCTTGTGTACATTCGACAAATGAAAATTATACATATTAATCAAAAGTGTTTTTCTTGTAAAATTAATTTTTAGATTTGTGCCTCTTTCTTAGTATTTAACGTCATTTAAAAACATATAAAACAGAATATGTGTTTTTTTCATTATAGCTTTGACAACCGAATGACCCAATTGGATAAACTGCAGGGTGATCATAAAGGACATATTTTAGCATCAGTTTTCGGTGGTCCTGCCGTAACATGGAATTTGGCACCACAAGCCGATAATGTAAACATACGACTTAACAAAAAAAATAGTATGTTAGTTGGTTGGTAAGTTGAGATTTATTGTATTGCCACAGAAGAAAAACCATATTATTACCATTTATTTACATACATCTATTATTTATTTTTGAAACTTTACTAAAGGTGATTATTTTAGTTCCTTGTCCTTGATATGTATGGAGCTTCATATATCGGTATCAACAATAATAAAGTTTTTGTTGCATGAGTTAACTGATTGACTCCAGAAAACCTTTTTTTAAAAATCAACTTTATTTATTTAATTTTACAACTTAAAACTTTTAATGCTTTCCTTTTCGTCTGTTTTCAAATAGGAAATATCGCTATGATAATTAAAAAATTTAATGTAGCTTTTACTAGCTCTGACAAACTTTTTGAACTCTGACTGAGAGTAAAACACTATTACAAATGGTAATAAAAGGAAATTATGCACCATCAGGAAAATGCATAGTTCGCACTTTTATATATTGTCTTATGGAAATAGGGTGACATAATTCATCTTTAGCAGAAACCTTGTAGTTGCCGCTAATAGTAACAAGTGTTATATTCAAGAGGAAAACTTCGTTTGTTACTTTATTTATATAGTTATTTATTCCGTTCACGCGAGATTTATACAACAGAACATAGCTTCGTCATCAAATCCTACTAACTAATATTAAAATAGATTTTACATAGTGCAAATAATTAATAACTAAGTTCTTTAATGTGTTTTTATACTATTATTAATAGATTTCAATTCTGAAGGCAAGTGCTTATACAAGTTCAATGCTTGAGGACAACGAGCGTATTGGAATTTTTAATTTACACTGAACTAAAATTACTATTTCTATAAAAGTTTTTGATATTTTCAACTACAAACAATAACATGCTATAGATATATAAGAAGTACACTGTCATAATTGTCAATTTTTTGAATATCGGAATTCAAATTCGTCAAGTTCAGCAAAACAAATTGTTACTAAAATTTCCTTTTGCAATACAAAAAGACAGGATATATCACTATCATTGCCCCAAAATATGACACCCTAAAAGCGGTGGCTATGAGCATATGCAAAGTAATGGGTTGTCACGTAGGCATACTTACCAACTTTTTAAGATCAAAAATTGTTTGATATGAACTTCTAAGCAGCAACACGTTCTATATGTTTTGTCCATTTGAGATTTTCATGTAGTGTCGACTCCAAGTATTTGCCTTTGACTTTATATTTTTAATTTGCTAGAATTCTAGGTGTGATATTTTTGTTTTTCTGACTTTCATATTAGAAAACTAATTTTTCGTTTGAACAGATCAATTTTTTTTTAAATAAGTACATTTGCACTCAAACTATTTCAACAACTGGGGCTGAAGTCAATTTTTCATAGTCAGTTACTGTCTTAATCCTATTTATCCGTCTCAGCTGAGCTGCTTTTACTCCCTGTCGGCAAACCGGATTGTACACTTCAGCAACTCACCTTAACCTTAACATAAGTTACATTTATTTTGTTAGAATAACAAAAATTTTAAACAAACCTTAAAACACGAAGTTTAAATGATTTTAATAAATACATAACAACTACTATAAAATAATTGAAGACTAATTACAATTTTTTTGATGTCTGTTATTTTCAAAAAAATATATTTTTCCATATAGTCCCCCACTTGTTTATCCATATTAATTCTTATAAGGGTAACTATAATACGGTACTTAATTATCGATAGAAAAACTGTAATTTTTATTTAAGGTATGAATGTGAAAAATGGATACAAAAAGAACTTGAGTCTGGACAGCACTTACCAGTTCACGTAAGAATCAGTTTAACATATGCAAGTGGTAACTGTAGGCCTACACATTGGTCAATTGATGCTCGTAGCAACAATCCTGGAGATCCTGGATGCCAAGCTTTAAATATTCTAAATGGATTTGGAGGTCCATTTGCAGTATGTAGTGTAAAGAAAGGTTAATTAAAATGTAAAATACAAGAATAAAAAATGTAATGAAAATAAAATATGAAAAATTTTGGTTATCAACATTTTTATTTGCACACTTTTTCAAATCTTCACCTTTTAATTATAATTTCAATTTATTTTAAAAATAACTCGTATTATAAGTTACATTTCCAACTGGCTGGCTGAGTCTTGAAAGACATGTGGCCATTACATTTTCGTAAACAATATTATGAAAAATTGGAAGATATAGTAAAATATACATTTTCTTATTAATTTTTTAAACAAAGGATTCGCTAGATTATATTATTTATAAACTAGTTTTTATACGTGTTATGTAATATAAATAAAAAAAACTATCTCACTACTAGAAGGAGGCTTGTTATATTCTTGACAATAAATGGAATTCCCTGCCTTTTTCATAAAAACAAAACTAGTTATGTCTGTCATAAATATACATGATCACATCATAGAAGATTGCTAATTCCATATACGGGGATATATTTTTTACATGAATTATAATAAATTTAAAAAAGTGGTGGTGTGGTGTAAGGACTTCATATACCGATTCTTCATATATCCAAAAACCATTTAGAAGCTGGGAAGTAGTGCAAATATTATTTTCAAAACAAAGATATTGCACATTTTATATGTAAATTAGTAAAGTTAAGTTGGTTTCATGATGAAATGCGTGATTTAAAACAATATATTAGTGATTTCGTTGTATTAAAAGAACAAATCAAATCGCATGGTGAAGATGATGCCTAAAATTGAAAATTTTGTGAGAAACCTTTATGAAGAGCTCATTATGAACGAAGCATTTTCCAAATATTTATCTGTTTTAGCTGAAGAAGTAAGTGATGGTCAACATTTATTGTTATATATAAAATATATTAATCATGCAAATTGTTGTAAAAAATCAGCCGAATTTTGTAGTGATTTTTAAAAACAAAGGTCATGTTAAAATTCTTTGATGAACTTAAAAAAAATTGGACTCAATGAAGTAATAAATTTATGTACCGATTTATTGGTTATTTAAAGTTAGTGTGAAATAAAATATTTAAATGTTCATACTTGTTTTATTATGGGAAGATTAGAAAATATAATTTTCTGTAACTACTGTTATCTTTAAATGTTTCATTATGTGAAGATAAGAAAACATAATTTTCTGTAAGTACTGTTGAGATCTGGACAAAAAAAATATTAAGACATCCAATTTTAATTAACTCATTCATAAAAAAAATTTCGTACATAAATAATACATTAGAAAGTGCACGCATTGAGGGTGATTGAGAATGATAAAAACGTCTAGGCGATGATTTAATTAAAACAGGTTTTTCTAATAAAATTAGCTTTTTCTTCTCCTTTAATATAAATGAATCCTCTTTTTTCTGTTAGATGAAAAATTATGAAGAGGAATATTGATGCAGTGATAAATATATATATATATATATATATATATATATATATATATATATATATATATATATACACTGTAGTATTGCTGAATGATCCTATCTGAACGGAAGACCAGTTCACATTATTCATCAATTTTTCCCAAACTTTTCACCAGGTTTTAAAATATTTGAGAGCCCACAAAATAAATAATATTTTAAATAAAAATAATTGAGAGCCCACAAAATAAATACTATTTTGTGGGCTCTCAGTTATTTTGAAACCTGGTAAAACATTTGGGAAAAACTGATGAATAATGTGAACTAGTATTCCATTGAGATATGATTCTTTAACAATACTACAGTCTATACAGAGACAGAGAGACTTAACTTTTATAATTTCTGTAGGAATGTCCGAGATTTTCTTTGTTCCATCACTTTCAATAGTTTGGTTTTTGAATCCTAAAATTTTAGCTAAGTAATATTGACTATAGATTTAATTTCTGATTGAAGTATATTATTATTTGCATTTAAAATAACTGATATTTTCTTTTTCTCAAACTGCTCCTGCAGATATTTATTGATATCTCTCATTTCGTAATTACCGGGCCATATTTCAATAAAAGCATTTTTTATTTCCATAATAAATTTAGTTATTCGATTCATCAATATTTGGAATAGCAATAAATACTGCTTTGAACCTGAAAGAGCAATTGTAAAAGACATGTTGAAACTAAGGTCTCGTTATAATAATAAAACCAAACCATTACATGTTTTTATAAAGAAACTGGAGACAAAGATGTCCCCAGTTTGAGCTATTGTATGACTGATATCGAACATGATTGTATATTACTCTGTTTTTGCTAAAAAGTATGTTATTATATCAGTAAGTGGTCTTAAATTCCCAAAAGAGTAAAAAAAAATAATATCCTTTTTTTGTATAAGTTGTCCAATATATTCCACGATCTTCACTTTTATCCAAATTAATAATTCCCCATTCAGTTGCTTTAATGCATTTTGGTATTTTGTCACGCATAAATACACCTCCTTCTTTGTGCAGCTGATTGAAATGAAATAGTTTTAACCTTATTATTCAGTCTTCTCTTGCGTTTCATATTTATTCCTCTACCTTTTCTTTGAACACCCATACCAAATTTAGATTTTGTTTTCATAATAGCAGTTACTCCCAAAACAGCAAGTCGTGCCCCTAAGGTGGCGTCAGATGATTTAAATCTTTGAAACGTTTTTCTAGCTAATAACTGATCTGCTTTATTACGACTTTTTATATCAAAAAATTCGCTGTTCGAAATGTCGCGTCTTTTGCAAGCTTCGTCTAAAGGATTTATACCTCTATCCTCTCTAATGAGACGTTTCTCTACTTTAGTACCTGGTTCGCAGTAATTGTATGAAGGAATATGTAATTCAACCGGTAATTTATCGATTAGTATATTCAATAAACCAATGGATCCCAAACTTCAAATTGATTTAGATACAGTTCGTCGCGTCATTTTATATGTTATGAAAATAATCCTAACCATTTTTTATTTAAATACACAAGATTTCATTAGTACAATTTATGGTATTATGTGCATTGAAACACAGAAGTTTTCATTACCCATAAAAATTCTTGATTTGAATAAAACGAGTTTTTAAAAACATGGAATATTGTTCGGGGGAGATTCCAAACTCAGTTGAATAGTAGGTCCCTGTGGTTGCGGTAAAACAAATGTAATGATTTCTCTTTTAAAGCCAGATAACGGTTTATGTTTTGTCGCGTTTTCTAATCACGGGTATTGTGATTAAAACCGCGAATTAAAAATTATAAGATTATGAAGTAACTAAGTCTAGGATTTCTTATTTTATGCTATTTAAGGGTTGATTTAGGGTGACAACTTTTAAAAATGGACTGTCCCCGAAAATGGTAACCCATTTTTAAAGTTTACAGAGCCAATCAAAAATCAACACCAAATAATTATAAATTCTCAACAACCACATGGAATACAACTTGGATTTTATAATTATGTTTTTATAAGAAAAACATCTTTGCCTGGAATGTACAAACTATCTTTTAAAAGGTTCCTAAAGAAATAAATAATAAAATTATAGTCTAATACAAAACTTAAAAAGTCTGTCGTACCGATGCCGAATATTTGAAAATTAAGAATCTATAAGGGTTCAATTTAGCTTGTGAGTCACGGTAACAAAAGATAATGATAAAAATAAAATATGAGTAATACAAGGTAACCTAATTATAATATGAATATACATATATGACTAAGACAAAGGATCACAACAGTTTTGAAAATGTATATGTTTACTCCAAATCATTATATTAAACAAAATATGAATTTTAAAGATACTTAATGGGGACTTTAAAAGAAATAGGTTATTTTGAATCTTCAAGAGAGGAAGATATTTTACCATCTTATGACCCAACTCTGTTTTAATTTTTGATGATATTGTTTGCTCTAATCCAAGTCTTATGAGAAATTACTTTTCTTTTGGCAGGCACAAGAATGTTGATTGTTTTTACTTGTGTCAAATATATTCTTCTATTCCTAAGCAGTTAATTAGGTATAATTCCAACTTTGACAACATTGCATTTCAGCAATTTAAAGATTTATGTGCATTGTATTAGCAATCCGAATATGTTCTTGTGGTTATTGACAAAGATTATGACTTGAAATCTGGGAGATATCTAAAATGTTTTGATGAGCTTATTCGCTTTTAAAAATGTATATTACCCAACCCATTAAATATAATTTAGTATATAAGTATTATTTCACAACAAGCATGAACAAACAAATTGTGAAGGAATTGATAAAAACTAGAAAAGCTGAAAAATGAAAATTTGAGCCTCTAAAATCTGATATAGCTTCGACCAAAACTTATCAGAAACAAGAACTAAAACCCATAACAGAACGTTTGAAGCAATTAATAAAAACTATCAAATCTAAACCTTTTATTAAGCAAGAAATACGTTCGCCAAAAATATTTCCAAAACAATCATTTGAGTTTTCGACAAAAGACTTACCAACTTTTATAGGAGATGAAGATGCATTTTTAAATTATGAAGATATAGCACAATCTCGCTTAGATGAAAGTAATAGAAGTAGATCTACCGTACCAACCATCCAAGAACTTAGAGAACAAGTTGCAGATCTTAAAAAAAGGACCTGGTTATCAGGAGTATCTTGAAGTTTATAACGTCCTAGTAAGAGATTATATTGATAAAGCAATAAAAGATATTGAAAATAAGTTCGATCACAAATATGGTCTTAGGCATGATATTGTGGAAAAAAAATTTAAAATTGCGAATTTTATAGCTGATTTTGAAGGAAAAAATATCAAGATTGAAGTTAAGGGAAAACCGATTTTATAAGGGTATGAGGGAACTCCGGGTTTATATGAACTATTTTTAAAAAAGAACATGTTGGATATACAAACAAAGATTTAGGTAATTACATGGAAATATTAGAAAACACAAAGGCCTAAAAACGAAATTTTGACCCGAACTCTCAGATACAAGGGTCAACCCATATTAAATATCTTGACATTATTAAGCCCTATTTAATGAGGGATAGGATACTAAAATCAGATAGCAGTTCACAAGTTCCACAATTTCGATCGATAATACCAGGTGCACCAAAAGTTGTATCAAAAACTCCACTCCACTCCAAAGAGCGGGTTCTACAAGATTAAGAAGTATTACAGGAAAGGGAGCAATGCAAAATTTATCGAGAAAAAGAGTAGATCATGTTTATTATGATGGCGTAAATGAGCTAATTGACAGATTGAAATTATTAGTTTTTTTGTCTGCCCCTTAGAGGGCTGAAAGATCTAAGTGAGTTCGTAAAAAGAGTCCATGGGGTCAACCCTGGCAGCCCCTTCGAAAATTTGGAAAATAAATTTTCATTTGCAAAAAAAATCTATTTTTTCCTAATCTCAAATTGTGTGCCATTAAAGTGAAAAGCTAGTCACCCAAATTGAATTCACGGAAAAACATGGCAGACAAGTTGCAAGGGTCGAGGGATGGAAACTGTCAATGAACAATGCGAAAGATAGCGTAACAATTTGTGTGTAAAGAAAAGGCAGATGTTTGCCCATAACGAAATCTTTTTTTCCGGTGGATAATTATGAGAAAATTTCGACCACGTTTCCACGATCAGAATCTGCATAAAACTAAGACTCACATATTCCTCTTATCATAAAATATTCATATCTACATTAGCAGACAAGTACAGAGCGTCGCAAATTTATAAATAAATATAAAAGTTATTGAAAAAAAAGTGAAAATTTCCCCTATTTATTTTTGTCTATCATTTTCTATTTTGATTAAAGGTATTATAAAATATTTATACCTACATTGGTAGACAAGTAAAGCGCTTCGCAAATGAATCAACAGTCGCAGATTATCTCTCATATACCAGATATACGTGTGTAACATCTAAAAATTTTCCTGATTAATTTTTGTCTGCCATTTTGAATTTTGATTAAAGGTATCGTTCATTCCTACATTGTCACACAAGTACAGTGCATCGAAAATTTAAAAATAAATAAAAAAGTTGTTGAAAAAAGTTCAAATTGCTCTGATTTATTTTTGTCTGTAATGAACCCGAAAAAATTCTAAATTTATTAGGAAAAATAAAATAAAAGTAATATAACAGCTTAAATTCCCTTTTGTTTTAAAATGGCATGTTTTTTTAAATTAAAATATTACTACATCAATTTGTTTTAAGTGGAATTGCATTAGAACTTAAATTTAAAATGTAATATACCTATGTCAATAAATAACACGAAAAAAAGAAAGTTAAATTTAAATGATAATAATAATAATAATAATAATAATGCCTACACTCTGGAGTCCTTACATATGACCATCTACTGTGCCGCGATTGCTATAGCTAGAGCTCTAGAAATTAAAGTTACAACAGAGCGCCGACCAGCAAGAAGAGAACCCAACACACCACCATGGGAAAGACGTCTAAATAAGAAAATTGAAAATCTTCGAATAGATATAGGACAGCTGACGGAGTACATCAGGGGCACAAGGACTTTTCGACTGCAAAGGCGAGTTGAAGAAATCATGAATCGTGTCCGATATCATTCGCAACAAGATCCAGCGAATATTACTGCTCAGCAATGCCTTGATTCGCTGAAACAGAAGCTCTCTGTTATTGCGGGACGGCTAAGGAGGTACAAGACCAGCAATAATCGAAAACGAGACAATGCGCTTTTCCAACGATCAGAAAAGACTTTCTACCGTAAGCTAAACTCTCCACCTAATATAGCAGATAATAGATATCCCAATAGAGAGCAGGTAGAAGAGTTTTGGGGAAACCAACTTTCCACACCAGCCGATTTTAACATCGCAGCTGGCTGGATCAATGAAGAACACCAAATCTGCCAAGATTACAGCCAGATGCAGTTTGAGCCATTTACCACCGAAGAAATTTCAAGAATAATCAAAGAATCCCATAACTGGAAAGCTCCAGGTCTCGATGGGATCCAGAACTACTGGCTTAAAAAGTTATGGTGTATGCACCATCAGCTGGCTGATCTTATTAATGATGTTTTTCTTAACCCAGCAAAAATGCCATTGTTCTTGACCGAAGGTATTACGTACCTCCTACCAAAGGACCAACATAACACACATGACCCAGCTAAGTATAGGCCGATCACCTGCCTACCCACACTGTATAAGGTGATCACCTCCTGCTTGACCCAACGCATCTATGCTCATTGTGAGCAAAATAACATCATTGCAACTCAACAGAAAGGATGCACGAGGGGAGCAATGGGATGCAAGGAACAATTGATTGTTGACTCTGTGATATGTAACCAAGCCTGTACCAACCGAAGAAACCTCTTTGCTGCCTACGTGGATTATAAGAAGGCCTTCGACTCGGTGCCACATGAGTGGCTCAAAACTATATTGAGAATGTACAGGGTCGATAATAATTTTGTTTCCTTTTTAGAACGCATCATGTCAACCTGGAGAACTAGGATCCAATTGCAAGTGCCATCCAGCGACACCATCGAAACTAACACCATTCCGATACGGAGAGGAATTTTTCAGGGCGATTCACTTAGCCCATTGTGGTTCTGCCTTGCAATGAACCCACTATCACGCCGTTTGAACTCCACCAGATACGGCTTTAGTGTTAGAAATAACAACGAAGAGGTAGTCAGAGTGAATCATCTTCTATACATGGATGATCTTAAAATGATGGCTGCTACCAGAAACCAGCTGGAACAAATGCTTAAAATTGTAGAGGAGTTCTCCGGGGATATCGGAATGCAATTTGGACTTGACAAGGGCCGTATTTTAAACATCGTTAAAGGGAAGATACAACCAGGGGCTTTTGAAATGCAGAACGGTGAAACTATAGCTGCAATGGAGGCAGACCAAACATACAAATATCTAGGTATGAAACAGGCTAAAAGAATTGACCATGGCACTATGAAAGCTGAATTGACAACCGAATTTGTCAGGAGGGTAAGGCGGGTATTAAGAACTAATTTAAATAGTAGAAATTTGTTTAAGGCGCTCAACACGTATGCTTGCTCAGCGCTGAGCTACTCCTTTGGAATTGTAAAATGGAGCAGGACGGACATCCAAAACCTGCAAAGAAAAATAAGGACACTCCTAACAAAAGCACAAAAACATCATCCTAGGAGTGCCATTGAACGTACAATGCTTCCAAGACACCAAGGAGGAAGAGGATTGGTGGATATTGGTAAACAGCTCGATCAACAAATAATAAACTTACGTTCATATTTCCACAGGTTAGCGGACTCTTCCACACTACATCGAGCAATATGCGAGGCAGACGACTCAACGCCGCTACAGTTGAGGGAACAAGATATTACTTCTCACCACCAAACAGACCAAGAGAAGTTACAAACCTGGCTGCGGAAGCCACTTCATGGACGGCATCCAAATGAGGTCAATCAGGACAATGTCGACAACTCAGCGTCGAACTACTGCTTGATTTCAGGACAGATGTTTCCGGAAACGGAGGGCTTCTTGTTGGCTATCCAAGACCAGGTTATTCCGACGAAGAACTATCGGAAGTTCATTATTAGAGATCCCTCAATAGAGAATGACCAGTGCAGATATGGCTGTCGAACATCGGAGACAATTCAGCACATAACTGGAGGATGCCAAGCGTTTGCCGCAACCGAGTATAAGGAAAGACACGACTCAGCCGCTAAGATACTCCACCAAGAGTTAGCAGAAAAGTTGAACCTATTACAGGTAGGAAAAGTGCCTTATTACAAATACAATCCAGAGCCTATTCTTGAAAACAACCAGTTCAAGTTATATTGGGATCGAACGGTTCTGACGGATCGAACAGTTGCTCATAATAGACCAGATATTATACTAATAGATAAAATTTCTAGGCGAACTACACTAATCGACATCGCTGTACCTAACAACAACAACCTAAGACCAAAATACAACGAGAAGATCGCCAAATACAGAGATCTGGAGGTGCAAATCTGAAGACAGTGGGCAATGAACAGCGTCCAAACGATTCCCATAATACTCTCAACAACTGGAGTGATACCAAAGAACCTACTGCAGAACATCAAGGGACTGGGTCTTAGTGAGCATCTGTATAAACCGATGCAGAAAGCAACTCTTCTAGCAACCGCGCGAACCGTCCGAAAGTTCATGGGAAATACAGCAGACCACGTCACCTAGGACCCGATAACATGGAAAGGGTTCACACAGAGCTTCATACTTCTGGTACCTTTGTGTACCTGGTATGAGTGAATATTCCCTGGAGGGAGTGCGAAGCCGTCTGGCTTGTAAATCATGTATAATAATAATAATAACAGGCTAAGAGAATTGACCATAGCACTATGAAAGCTGAATTGACAACCGAATTTGTCAGGAGGGTAAGGCGGGTACTACGAACTAATTTAAATAGTAGAAATTTGTTTAAGGCGCTCAACACGTATGCTTGCTCAGCGCTGAGCTACTCCTTTGGAATTGTAAAATGGAGCAGGACGAACATCCAAAGCCTGCAAAGAAAAATAAGGACACTCCTAACAAAAGCACAAAAACATCATCCTCGGAGTGCCATTGAACGTACAATGCTTCCAAGACATCAAGGAGGAAGAGGATTGGTGGATATTGGTAAACAGCTCGATCAACAAATAATAAACTTACGTTCATATTTCCACAGGTTAGCGGACTCTTCCACACTACATCGAGCAATATGCGAGGCAGACGATTCAACGCCGCTACAGTTGAGGGAACAAGATATTACTTCTCACCACCAAACAGACCAAGAGAAGTTACAAACCTGGCTACGGAAGCCACTTCATGGACGGCATCCAAATGAGGTCAATCAGGACAATGTCGACAACTCAGCGTCGAACTACTGGTTGATTTCAGGACAGATGTTTCCAGAAACGGAGGGCTTCTTGTTGGCTATCCAAGACCAGGTTATTCCGACGAAGAACTATCGGAAGTTCATCATTAGAGATCCCTCAATAGAGAATGACCAGTGCAGATATGGCTGTCGAACATCGGAGACAGTCCAGCACATAACTGGAGGATGCCAAGCGTTTGCCGCAACCGAGTATAAGGAAAGACACGACTCAGCAGCTAAGATACTCCACCAAGAGTTAGCAGAAAAATTGAACCTATTAGAGGTAGGAAAAGTGCCTTATTACAAATACAATCCAGAGCCTATTCTTGAGAACAACCAGTTCAAGTTATATTGGGACCGAACGGTTCTGACGGATCAAACAGTTGCTCATAATAGACCAGATATTATACTAATAGATAAAATTTCTAGGCGAACTACACTAATCGACATCGCTGTACCTAACAACAACAACCTAAGACCAAAATACAACGAGAAGATCGCCAAATACAGAGATCTGGAGGTGCAAATCCGAAGACAATGGGCAATGAACAGCGTCCAAACGATCCCCATAATACTCTCAACAACTGGAGTGATACCAAAGAACCTCCTGCAGAACATCAAGGGACTGGGTCTTAGTGAGCATCTGTATAAACCTATGCAGAAAGCAACTCTCCTAGCAACCGCGCGAACCGTCCGAAAGTTCATGGGAAATACAGCAGACCACGTCACCTAGGACCCGATAACATGGAAAGGGTTCCCACAGAGCTTCATACTTCTGGTACCTTTGTGTACCTGGTATGAGTGAATATTCCCTGGAGGGAGTGCGAAGCCGTCTGGCTTGTAAATCAAAATAATAATAATAAATAATAATAAATTTTAAATAATGAAATGTCGACTGCAAAACATAATATACCCCAGGTGGGTAGGACCCATGGTCCACAATCCCACACCGCAGAAGCGGTCTGCTCCACGGATTCTGGGGGGAGCAACATTTCGACATCGCAAACTTCAAGTGGCAGGGTGTTGAGGAGGCGAACCCCTGTCGCACAAGAAGCTACAGCCCAACAACAACATGAGAGCCAAACAACAACGAGAGCTCCACCCTCCGAAGGTGCTGCGCAGGAACCTCAGCCAGCGCTCACTCAGGCGGGACTTCCGAGACAGCGCATGAAATGGACAACATCCATGAACGAAACAGTAATGCGCATTTTTTATAGGGTGACTGAACTAGGACGAGAAACGATCGGCTATAGACAACAGCTTCATGCCGAATTTTGTAGAGAATATCCACACCTACAAGTGTCACAACAGAGAATAGCAGACCAATATAGAGCTATTCTCCGAAACAAACTAATCTCAGAAGCGCGACTTAACATCATCAAAGCGGAAATAGAAAGAGAGATAAGAAGCACCGATGATAACAATGAACAAACCGCAGAACCTGCGCCACAGCCAGACCCAGAGACTCCAGAACAACCAAACAACAGCATGAGAGTTGACATAGCTGTGGACAGGCAACAACTACATCAACACGAGGATCAGATAACTCCAAGAGCTCTACCCGCCGAAGATGCTGTGTGGGAACCCCAACTAACTCTTACTCAAGCGGGACGACCAAGACAGCGCATGAAATGGACTGTGTCCATGAACGAGACAATAATGCGCATTTTTTATAGGGTGACTCAACTAGGACGAGAGATGATCGGCTACAGACAACAACTACATGCCGAATTTTGCAGAGAGTACCCACACATGCAAGTGTCCCAGCAGAGAATAGCTGACCAGTATAGAGTTATTCTCCGAAACAGCCTAATTTCTGAAGCTCGGCTTAATAGCATCAAAGAAGAAATTGAACGTGAGATCAGAGGCACTGACAATAACAACAATCCGATTGCTGAACCTGAGCCACAACCGGAACCTGAGGTCCAAGAACAACAGGAGCAGCTGAATGACGAAACTCAACAGGACAACACTGAACTCTTTTATCAAAAACTGTCAACGGAAATGAGTGCTGCGGTGTTGGAGTATGATGGAAGCAATCCATTGAGAAGACCGGCACTGCCAAAAATTAATTCATCCAAAAAACTGGGTGCCATGTTGGACATCATGAACAATCTGATTTTACCAGCTTATGTTTCGGATGCCTACACTCTGGAGTCCTTACATATGACCATCTACTGTGCCGCGATTGCTATAGCTAGAGCTCTAGAAATTAAAGTTACAACAGAGCGCCGACCAGCAAGAACAGAACCCAACGCACCACCATGGGAAAGACGTCTAAATAAGAAAATTGAAAATCTTCGAATAGATATAGGACAGCTGACGGAGTACATCAGGGGCACAAGGACTTTTCGACTGCAAAGGCGAGTTGAAGAAATTATGAATCGTGTCCGATATCATTCGCAACAAGATCCAGCGAATGTTACTGCTCAGCAATGCCTTGATTCGCTGAAACAGAAGCTCTCTGTTATTGCAGGACGGCTAAGGAGGTACAAGACCAGCAATAACCGAAAACGAGACAATGCGCTCTTCCAACGATCAGAAAAGACTTTCTACCGTAAGCTAAACTCTCCACCTAATATAGCAGATAATAGATATCCCAATAGAGAGCAGGTAGAAGAGTTTTGGGGAAACCAACTTTCCATACCAGCCGATTTTAACATCGCAGCTGGCTGGATCAATGAAGAACACCAAATCTGCCAAGATTACAGCCAGATGCAGTTTGAGCCATTTACCACCGAAGAAATTTCAAGAATAATCAAGGAATCCCATAACTGGAAAGCTCCAGGTCTCGACGGGATCCAGAACTACTGGCTTAAAAAGTTATGGTGTATGCACCATCAGCTGGCTAATCTTATTAATGATGTTTTTCTTAACCCAGCAAAAATGCCATTGTTCTTTACCGAAGGTATTACGTACCTCCTACCAAAGGACCAACATAACACACATGACCCAGCTAAGTATAGGCCGATCACCTGCCTACCCACACTGTATAAGGTGATCACCTCCTGCTTGACCCAACGCATCTATGCTCATTGTGAGCAAAATAACATCATTGCAACTCAACAGAAAGGATGCACGAGGGGAGCAATGGGATGCAAGGAACAATTGATTGTTGACTCTGTCATATGTAACCAAGCCTGTACCAACCGAAGAAACCTCTTTGCTGCCTACGTGGATTATAAGAAGGCCTTCGACTCGGTGCCACATGAGTGGCTCAAAACTATATTGAGAATGTACAGGGTCGATAATAATTTTGTTTCCTTTTTAGAACGCATCATGTCAACCTGGAGAACTAGGATCCAATTACAAGTGCCATCCAGCGACACCATCGAAACTAACACCATTCCGATACGAAGAGGAATATTTCAAGGCGATTCACTTAGCCCATTGTGGTTCTGCCTTGCAATGAACCCACTATCACGCCGTTTGAACTCCACCAGATACGGCTTTAGTGTTAGAAATAACAACGAAGAGGTAGTGAGAGTGAATCATCTTCTATACATGGATGATCTTAAACTGATGGCTGCTACCAGATACCAACTGGAACAAATGCTTGAAATTGTAGAGGAGTTCTCCGGGGATATCGGAATGCAATTTGGACTTGACAAGTGCCGTATTTTGAACATCGTTAAAGGGAAGATACAACCGGGGGCTTTTGAAATGCATAACGGTGAAACTATAGCTGCAATGGAGGCAGACCAAACATACAAATATCTAGGTATGAAACAGGCTAAAAGAATTGACCATGGCACTATAAAAGCTGAATTGACAACCGAATTTGTCAGGAGGGTAAGGCGGGTACAACGAACTAATTTAAATAGTAGAAATTTGTTTAAGGCGCTCAACACGTATGCTTGCTCAGCGCTGAGCTACTCCTTTGGAATCGTAAAATGGAGCAGGACGGACATCCAAAACCTGCAAAGAAAAATAAGGACACTCCTAACAAAAGCACAAAAACATCACCCTAGGAGTGCCATTGAACGTACAATGCTTCCAAGACACCAAGGACGAAGAGGATTGGTGGATATTGGTAAACAGCTCGATCAACAAATAATAAACTTACGTTCATATTTCCACAGGTTAGCGGACTCTTCCACACTACATCGAGCAATATGCGAGGCAGACGACTCAACGCCGCTACAGTTGAGGGAACAAGATATTACTTCTCACCACCAAACAGACCAAGAGAAGTTACAAACCTGGCTGCGGAAGCCACTTCATGGGCGGCATCCAAATGAGGTCAATCAGGACAATGTCGACAACTCAGCGTCGAACTACTGGTTGATTTCAGGACAGATGTTTCCGGAAACGGAGGGCTTCTTGTTGGCTATCCAAGACCAGGTTATTCCGACGAAGAACTATCGGAAGTTCATCATTAGAGATCCCTCAATAGAGAATGACCAGTGCAGATATGGCTGTCGAACATCGGAGACAGTCCAGCACATAACTGGAGGATGCCAAGCGTTTGCCGCAACCGAGTATAAGGAAAGACACGACTCAGCCGCTAAGATACTCCACCAAGAGTTAGCAGAAAAGTTGAACCTATTACAGGTAGGAAAAGTGCCTTATTACAAATACAATCCAGAGCCTATTCTTGAAAACAACCAGTTCAAGTTATATTGGGATCGAACGGTTCTGACGGATCAAACAGTAGCTCATAATAGACCAGATATTATACTAATAGATAAAATTTCTAGGCGAACTACACTAATCGACATCGCTGTACCTAACAACAACAACCTAAGACCAAAATACAACGAGAAGATCGCCAAATACAGAGATCTGGAGGTGCAAATCCGAAGACAATGGGCAATGAACAGCGTCCAAACGATTCCCATAATACTCTCAACAACTGGAGTGATACCAAAGAACCTCCTGCAAAACATCAAGGGACTGGGTCTTAGTGAGCATCTGTATAAACCGATGCAGAAAGCAACTCTTCTAGCAACCGCGCGAACCGTCCGAAAGTTCATGGGAAATACAGCAGACCACGTCACCTAGGACCCGATAACATGGAAAGGGTTCCCACAGAGCTTCATACTTCTGGTACCTTTGTGTACCTGGTATGAGTGAATATTCCCTGGAGGGAGTGCGAAGCCGTCTGGCTTGTAAATCATGTATAATAATAAATAATAAATAACAAGAAATGAAATTAAAAATGCAAATAAATTTAAAAAAAAAACAAAATTAAAAATTTTAAAGCTTTGCTTACTTAAAGGAAAAAGCAAATTATTTCAAACAGTTATTCACTATCAAGCTTTAATAAAATTTTTCTAAGTAAAAATAACATTCAAAAATTTAAAAAAAACCAATAAAATATTTTCAACAGTTAGTAACTATAAAGCTTTTATAAAAAAAATTTGATAAAAAGTCGAATTAATATTTAAAAATCGAAGAAAAATAAAAATAATAAATACCCCGAGTTGAATTATTTTCACTTTTTCACTTCCACTACAGTTCACTTTTTCCTTCTTTTTACTTTCAAATTGCTACAGCAACTGCCGGACGAAAAACGATCTAATTTTAGAACCATTGTTGAGATACCTAATCTTTGGCAACCACTACTTTGTAACATCCAATCATTGAGGTGTGTACAGTGAAGCGAAACTTTGCGCTTCAGTGGACACAGTCCCTATATAAGCTCGTAGTCTTAAGACAAAACATTCAGTTTATACTTGATAACGATTAGAGATACAACCTAATCGAAACGTCCTAAAAATAAATAAAAATAAAGACAATGCAAGACCGACAACCACATTTCAGTCAATCTTCAACATTGTCTACAACCTTCAAACAAATGTTAGTTAGGTGTGAAGTCGTGACGTTAGTTAGTTAGAAGTTATGCATCGGAAGTATTTTTGGGTCCAGAGCTTAATAAACGGCCCGGGTATTCGCGGTTTTGTCTGATTGTTTGTCGGGAAATTTATCAACTAACAATAAGTGTCAGCATAAGATTACTGTATAAAGATTAGTGTAAAGAATTTTTGTTGTGAAAAGATTTATTTTTTTGTGGCTCAAAATCTAAGTTATTAATCAATTAGTGAACAAAAACGCACGTGTTTAAATTTTATTTTCTACAAGTAATAGTAAATAAAAGGATAAGAAAAAGAAACATCTAAAAGCATTAATTAGTGTAACAATCCTGGTGCTACAAACCTATCCAACTAAATTGTAGGGAACTCCGGGTGGAAAGGTCCAAATTACTGGCGCTACAACTGGGTCAGGTGTGGGGTAGGATTTTCAACACCCAGAAAAAAAAATACCTGAACAGTACCAAAGGGCAGAAACTTGCCATCTGCAAATTGTTATACTGTGGTAAAAAAAGATTGAACTATGATAGACCCAATTGCTACTTCAACTACCTCTGCTCCAATTATCACTAACAACATCGTCCTAGGCATTGACACCATTCCCCCTTATGACGGGTTAGGCAGTTTTGAAGAATTTTTATCCACAATCGAAGAAACCGCTCTGATAACCGATTGGCCTGAACAACAAAAAGTTGCCATAACACGATTGAGATTAAGGAGTAAGGCAAAACAATTTGTAGACTTAGAACCAACCCTCAAGACAACAATAAGCTGGGCCACATTAAAAGAACATTTACAAAAACAATTTACATTTCCATGTGTTCGAGGCGTATCCATGAAAAACTTTATTGAATGCAGACAAAGAACAGGTGAGCAGTGTCGCCAATTTTTAACCCGATTAAAACCATTGGCTAATTAAATAATCAAGCTGACAGGAATTACAAACACAGATAAAATAATATTGGAAAAACTAGAACAAGACATAACAACACAATTTATACTTGGTCTATTGATGCCTACTAAACAAAGAGTACTTTCAAATAATGCTGCTTCTTTGGACAACGCTCTGGAACTAGCTGAACGTGAGGAATCGAATGAAAATTTACTGCGTCGAGCAGAGATTATCAAAATACTAGAGCTTCCAATTGGAGAAATAATGAAGTAGAAAATAACAGATCGCAATACTTCCAAGAAAATAGGATAAAGGAAAACTCAAAAAACAATAATAGTAATTACAGCACATCAAGAAATTATATCTGTAATCGATGCAAAAAGAGAGGACATACTGCAGCTTACTGTAAGAATGAAGTACTTACGTGCTATGGATGTAACCAGCTAGGTCATATTAAGCGATTTTGTCCAGAAAGGACTTACTCTTGTAACACGTCCCAGCAATTTTGTTTCACGTGCCAACAGCCTAGACATTTTGAAAGATTTTGTCCTTCACCGAACCAAAACCAACGGCAACAAAATCATGATTTAAACTCCACTCTAGCCTCTACAACCCCGAAGTGCGGCTGCCAATCAAATAAATTGGGATTAAGTGATAAGGAAGTGATAGGGATATATACGTGTTCCTTGAATGGAACCCCGAAACCATGCAGTGGTGTAGACAGTTTTATAAAAGGTAAAAAATATTTAGCCTTAGTAGATTCAGGAGCCGTTATATCACTTGTAAAGCCCGATATTGCCGAGGGATTCAAAAGAAAAGTTAATGATAGTAGTTTAGTAGATATACAGGGTAATACCATACCGACACTAGGAAAAGTTGCCACTGGCATTTTGACATTTGACTGGCGACGTAACAGTACTCAGTTCTTTTGATGCAGATGTGCTTTTGGGGATTGGTTTTTTGCATAAAAATAGTGTGAAAATAAATTGGGGAAATGGATATTTTTTTATGCGTGATAGAAATGCGTGCCGAGGAACCGAAATTTCAGGAAGAATTTGTAGTTAATTCAGCGGAAAGTATTTTAATGAAGTTACTCGAAGATTTTAATGATACTATAAAGGAAGTGAAGGAGATTCTTATGGAAAGGAAGGCTTTACCTAAGGCGACCAGTATTGAACCTTTCTCGTTACCACCAATAACGATGGAAGGATGTGCCCAGACGATTGGTGGTCGTCTGGAAACTGATGACAATTAACAAAAATACTGACAAGTAAAAAAAACATGGCCAAGCGAAGCTAGCTGCAAGCCCAAACTTAGGCCAAAGGAGACATAAGTTGTGCTGGTTAAGGATATTACCTGATTAAAAAAAAGTGCAAAACATGTCACTTTTAGAAAAGCCATAGAAATTAAAAAGAAATTGCGTGATAGTTTACACGGTATAATTTGTTCAGGATTATCAATAAGAAAACGAATCCTTCACCAATCTGTCTAGAATAATTTTTAGAAAATGGTTAAAATTCTATGAGACAAAAATTTGCTGTATAACTTCTTAGGAGGTTATAGATAAGTCAAAGGTGTAAGAAGTATTTCTGGGAAACTGTTAGCAAGAAATAGAGTTAAAGTATGGGAATAAAAAAGATAGTGTCTGAAATTGAAATTTTAGTTAAATATTATGTAAATAAGGAAGAAGGTTTGAAACTTCAGCAGTATCTAGGACTAAGGTCCATTTTTACGTGTCCTACGCTTTTAGTTGCTAAGGTGTAACGTGAAATAGAAGAAATATAATGCTTGACTGTGGGTCACGGAGAGAAAACTGACATTGTGAATTTCAAAAAAAAAATCGACAGTGTGTCAAGGGAAAAATTGTGTAAAAGAGTAGAAAAAAAGTGACATTAGGGTAAGGAAAAGTAAGAAATAGTAGAGATAACTTAACGATTTATGGAAAAAGAGAACATGACGCAAAATTTTGTGAGTAGGAAATTTTCAAGAAGATAGGTATACAAATATATGGACATGTTGGCTTATTGGTGAAGATATGAATATGAAAGAAAATTTAAACAAAAATAGTATAAGCTAAATGTAAGTGGGACAACAAAACATACAATTCTGAAAAATAGAACTGTAGAAAGTTTTGCATTAACAACGTATCAATTATTTTAAAAAGAAGAAAAAGGGGAAAAATTGAGCTAAAAACTGTCCTGAACATGGTATACTCGAAATGTTTTGTTGAAGTAAAAGCTAAGAAGAATGTATATATATATATATATTTCATGAAAGAAAAATACCGTGCGTTTATTTTATTTTTTGCTTTTATAATAACGCAAGAATGACAAAGATTAATTATTATAAAATGGGCAATATTTAAAGGTCAACTGGATACCTTGAAGTAATATTCTTAAACAGAAGCTAGTGAAAGACACCCAAAGAACAATTTTTGGTTACTGTCAGTGACAAAAGAATTCGATAGTTTAGCGTTTGGTCAACACCTGAATATCCAAAGAACGAGCAAGAAACAAATAATATACTAATAAGAGGAATAGTGGGACAAGAGGTTCAAAAACAAGGATTTACTTCACTTAACTTGTTTAACAAAGAAGAAATAGAAAAATAGACCGATTCAACTATATACAAACTTTATGGATACTTTTCTATTATTGGAGAATGGACCAGCGGGATTTTGGGCATTTATTTTATACTCAGAATTGGCAAATTTGTAATAGAAACTGAACGTCGTCGCACTACATAAACTTAATAGATGTAGCTTCCATCTACGTGCCTCATTTTAGGGCACTCTTACACTTTTTATTTTATATGAAAAGAAGCAAAAAGTTGTAAAGGCTGAAATGAAAAGAAATTGTAATTCGTATCGGAAAGCCGATGGTATGCAACCAGCCGAAAACTTAACTACAGACAGTGTAATGTTTTAAATTAAAGAGAATGAACTAGAAAATTCACCAACTTTGCCTGAACCTCAACAAAAACATACTTCATTTGCCACCTTAAGAAAAGAACTGGCTAATACTTCTCTCATTAGTTGGACGTTATTTGACAGAAATGGATCAAATAGTGTAGCGTCTGGCCCTTTTGGTTTCTTTTTTTTTCTTTGTATTTAATTACTTTCAATAGGCTTGAGCAACTAAAATTCAACAGAACAGAACAGAATCGAGGTTCTAGAGTACTTCCTACTTGCGTTTCGGTTCTTCTAATGATTTAAAACTCACTTTTTAACACTTTATTAATTCTTCGTACGAAAATGCCAAATGTGATACAAAAACTAAAAAGAAAGGGAGCCAATTAACAGTATCTGAGCCACCCTTGTAGTATTAAAAATACATAAATTTTTATTACCAAAACACTACTTTTTGTATAAGAAAATTTTGAGAGAATATTTAATTTTTCAAAAACGCGCTTGGACTTAAAAACTGAAGAACAAGCTCGTTAACTACCGATTTTAGCTTTAACTCTTAATCTCGACTTAACTCCCGATTTCAACTAACCATACTTAACTCTTGTTCTTTACTCCCCCTTCATAGCGAGATGGCTCGTATTTAGATAACATTTGTCGTGACGTCTTGGCAGAAATCTGGATTTTTCGAATCTATTTGTTTTTGCAAGAAAAAGTCGCGTGGTGTTGGTTCTTTACCCGAATCTCGTGATCCCGACGTCAGGAAACCGACATTTCTTTCTTGGCCTACTTTTGCAAGAAAATGTCGCGTGATGTTGGTCTTTACCACAATCTCGTGATCCCGACGTCAGCAGACCGACATTCCTTTCTTGGCCTATTTTTGCAAGAAAAAGTCGTATGATCGAGACTCTATATGTTGAAATAATGGTTTTTTACGTAAATCTCGTGATTTCTGACGTCAGCAGACGGATATTCCTTTCTTGGCCTACTTATTTTTCCGCTTTCCAGGACAAAATAGGTCACATATCTTGTGGTTTAGATTCAGATTTTATATTTTATTTAGTAGAGAGGTAAAACAAGAAGTGCACGACTGTGATAAAATTTGAAAACCTATGAAAAATTTGATCTTAGGTAATATAATTTTATTTTGATACTTTTTTTAATAAAGATTTTTTTTTCTGTTATTGATTTTCAAAGGAAATACTTGTAATATTTTTTGAAGTTTTGAGGAAGATTTATTTATTTATTTTTAAATAAAATAAATTTTAATCCGACTTTTCCTTTTATAAACTTAGGATAATTTTTACTTTTTAATATTAAAATATTTTTTTATTAACTTTTCGGAAAAATCATATTAATCCCGGGACAACACACCCCTTTTTGTCTTCTAAGATGGAAAAATAATTTTATATATTTTTTTAAAGTCCGTTTCACCGTAGGTCAGGAACTTCTCGTTTCACAATATGTAACCCGATCCGTATACTTATAGAATGCTTAGACCTATTTAAAATAATTTAGGAGCGTTTGAACACGTAATTATTAATTTTTTTTTGTTGCCGAATATTACATTCTTTTACGAAAATTTAAATTGGTTTGTAAGTTCGATATTTTAATTTAAAATTATATTAGAAAGAAAGTGTTTTGCTATTACATCATTTCAAATCTAAAAGCGAAATTAATGGCTAGTTAGATTCTAAAAAATCAAAACCCTAAATATTGTTTCTTTTTTCCTTTTAATGGAAAATATAACCTATAATATGTATATCTACCTAAACTTATCAATATAACATACAGCATAATATACTATAACATAACAAAATATAATATGATATAAAAAATAAAACAAAAGTCCTTTCTATAAATGTCTTTCATACCATTTTTTTAAATCATCTATGCCACTGTCTTCGTCACTGTGGTGGAGCTGATTTCGGAAAATCACCTTTAATGGTTCTCCAGCCGGTTGAATTACATAGCGTCGCTGTCTGTGGGGAGGCGGGGCATGTCGGAGTGCTTGTGGTGGTCCCGCAGGAGGAACTGGCCCAATTCCTGGAGGTTGAGCTAGTAATTGTGGAAGAATGGGTTGGAACGGTCGAATAATTGGTCGTCCCGTTACTGCAGGTCTGATGCTTGGAGTAGCTTGAACTTCGGCGTTCTAGTGTTCTCGGTTTGGGTTGAAGCGTTTACTGTCGACATTCCATGGGGAAGATGGGGTGGTTGAGCTCTACAGACCAGGCAAGTACAACCACGGAGCCTAATGATGTTCCACAAGTTCCAGAAGTATTGGAGGTCAAAAAATGGCCCACTTGGTGTGACACACATAACAGGTACACGGATCCACCAATCCGGGTTTTTCCGTCATGGCTAATCTTACCCCTTGGTAGTATGAATGAATTACTTCGCGTCATACTGCTAGTGTGGCCCGTATTGGCCATAGAATCGGATGGCAGGGATGGTCTTCTCCAAAGTACACGTACAAGTATCTTAGATAGTACCATGTCATCCGGTATAATAAGGCCCTATTGTTTTATATATATATATATATATATATATATATATATATATATATATATATATATATATATATATATACAGGTCTGGAAAATTCACACCAGAAAATAAAGAAAATACTATATTATTCATCAAATCAGAATGAGACAGAAGAATAAGCATCGTAAGCATCGACATACGTGTAAATTACCAGTTTGGCCCTCGGATGAAGGGTAATCCAATGCTGGCGCGGTGAGAGCGGGCGGCAGCATACGCCACGCCCTAGCACAACAAGAGGATTCCAAGTTATTTGCTTTCATTCAGCCGTCGAAGCGTAAGTATCGTGTTTCGCGCCAAATTTTTTTGTTACAATGGTAGTTTATTCCACGGAACAAAAAGAGCACATTATTAAGTGGTACACTATTTTGGTAAATGATCGGCAGATTTGTATTTATGTGCGAAAATCATCCTGTTCCTTGAAAATTTAGAATTTCGGAAATTATTAAAAAATTTGAGACAACCAGTTGTCTAAAAATTTGTAAAAAATGCACTGATAACAATGAGGAGCAACCGGTTCCTCAAATTACTGAAGAACGAGCAAATCGGGGAGACTGATGTTTGTAGTTAAGCAGAAATTAATTTTCCTTGCAATAGTACCGTAATTGCCTAAGAACTTGATATGAACGCTCGAACAGTTCGGAATATTTTAAAGCTAATAGGGATATAACCCCTGAACTTTTGGCAAATACGCGAACCATATTTTACAATAGACTGGGTTATTGTCTCGCTCAAAGTGGAGGCCTGTTTGAACACCTCTTGTAGACTTTTAGATGTTTTTGTTGATTTAAATTGAATTTAATTATTTGTTTATTTATTACCGAATGTGTTACTTTTATTTTTTACCAGAATAAAAGTTTATTTTTGAGAATGATTTTTAATTTTAAAGTGGTCTATTAGCTTATTTACTTAGAAATTACCATTGCGTCTCACTAGTATTTTTATTAGAATAAATGTTTATTTTGTAACAGAAATTTCAATTTTCTTTACGCTCAACGCCCAACAAAAACTAATTTTTTGTATTTCGACTATTTGATGTATTTAAAACAATCAATGTATCAAATAGTCATTGAATATTTCAAATTCCGTCGATTACGTTATAAGTTTAGACGAAAAATAAATACACCCTCTCATTCGTTTCAAGGTACTGCTCGTTTTCGTGTCGCACGGAATTTAGCTGGGGTAATATTGTGGTAGGCGTTCCCTACGATCTTCTGTTCGAACTATCTGAAAGAAGTTAGACGGGCTTAGTGGGTTAGAATTTGAGAAACGGCCAAAATAATTTCTAGTTAAGAAATTTAAAATAGAAGTTTAGCTATTGGAACGTTTCTATTAAACCTCGGTAATATGAACGGCCAGTCTTTTCTTTGTAAAGTTTCGTCTCAGGTTAAAGGCAACAGTGTTGTGGTTGCGTCGCGCCCAGTTATATTTATGCGCCGCTCTTCTATTTGACATTGGATTGTCGAGAAACAAATATCAACGATTACAAAATTGGGCTAAACAGAAAGGCAGTAATATATTTTCGCCGTATTCTGCTGTGTAAAATACAAAAAAAAACATGTTATCCACATGACGAGTATCTAACTTTTACTAAATCAAAAGCCGAGGTTAAATTCCAAGGATACAGTGGATCGAATTATATTGCTTAAAATTAGACGCCCTTGAACAAATCGATAAATTAGATTTGTAGATATGAGTTTCATTTGTAAATGGGGCTTCGATGGAACGTCAGGTCAGAGCCCGTATAAAATGAAATTCACTGATCCGACTATTTCTGATACAAACTTATTCCTAACCTCTCTTATTTCACTTCAATTAGCGGGCATTAATACGCAAACTCAATAAGAACAGATTGTGTTGTACAATTCCAAACCCTCGTCTACTATGAATTGCGGGCCTCTGAAATTTGAATTTATTAAGAACCGAACAAAAGTCTTTAACGAAAATAGAAAATTATAAACTCGAACCAGACAACTTGCACCATATAATAGTTTTCTTTGCCACCTGAGCTTCAGTACAGAGCGAAATCGGTCCAACGTTGTTACCTCTGCCAAACAACATCTCAGTTCAACAACATTGATACTGTGTCTCAGTAAATACAGAGTATTTCAAGCTACAACCATTATAACAAGAGTAAAGCGAAAACTGATCCTCCGGCTCCCGGTCATTTTGCAAACTATTGGAAGCGGACATTAAACTGCAATAGAGAAGTTTTGGGAATAAAAACTTCAAACAGCAAGATTATTCTTCAAAGGATATTCTTGGTACAACATTCCAATAGGAATCCCCAAATGACTTACTTCATTTACCAGACATCATTTGGAATATTACCGATAGGTAAACTATCGAAAGATGCACAAAAATCAACGGACAAGTTGATAAGAAACTATTGTCTAGACTTTGCCCGAAAATCTTCTCGAAAAAAAAATATGGAGGATGTGTTCCAAAATTTTTTCGTCGATGGATCCTTACACTATTTTTGACATAGTAAGGATTCGGATAACAATTCATACGTATTGGAGAATGAGAAAAGAGCTGTTAACAAAGAAGCCAGTGATTAAAAAGTTCTTTTTATTATTTTTATTACAGTCGTATTATTTATTCATTTATGTGAATCAATAAATATTATATTACTTACAAATTGTTTGCATTGGTATTTATTAAGAAGTCTTAAGCATAGAGGAAAAAGTACTTTCGCCTTTTTAACGATTATCGATATCCATGTATTTATTATTATAGTATTATATTTAAAATGTACCTTGAAGTCAAGCGCAATATTTTATTCATGGAAATAAAATTATTCTTTTTATTTTATTTTTAAAGCGTTGAACCACATTGGACGTTTTTCGAATTTATTTTCATGATTTTAAAGTTTCAGTCTCGATTCTTATTTTTAATATCAAATCCGTGTTTTGACACCCCGAAACCAGCGAAAAGTCCTTGCCCGACGCCATTTTTGCTAGAAATCAGGAAGCAAGCTACGATACAACAGTATGCTTTATTTCACTTCTTCAACATGGCTAAACGGGTTGTCCGTCGCTTTTTGTTACGTTCCCTTTTTTTAAGAGGTTCTGTTCTCGACTTTCCACACCTGTATTTATATATATATATATATATATATATATATATATATATATATATATATATATATATATATATATATATATATATATATATATATATATATATATATATATATTCTATTGGAGAGTTACGCACAACTAAATTTTTAGGCACATGTGAGCCAGTTTTGTTAAACATTTTAGTAACTCCGCAATTTCTTATTTTTCTTTCCGTTTGTCAAGTCACAAGATTCTGTGGGAAGGTACCAAAAAAGCTAAATAAGCAATTCAGCACTATTTGTAAAGTTGTAAATAAATTATCTGCTCCCCTTGTCAGCAGTTTTTTGTTTCTCAATCTTAACTTCCTCTCAGCTCCTAGATGGTCTTCATATAACCAAGTTTCAATGTCACTTTTTGAGCCTCTTATCGGCAAGAAATTTTTCGGTATTTCCCGGTGTTCTTATATTCTTAATGTATATTTGGTTTTGTAAGGTCTCCGGTCTAAACTCATAAAATTCACTGTTTACTGTTACTCGTAGTTACTAGGTGGCGTCAGACGTCTCTAAAATAAAATTTCCTATTTTATACGATTGCATATTCTCATTTTTAATAACTAGGTGGCACGTCCCATCATAGATTCCAAGTTATTTTTAAGATAACTTTACTTCGTCTTTGTCGTAAATGCGCCACGAAATATTTGGTATATCGGACATTTTAGGTCTGACAGGTACGCTGGTAAGTTCCTGTTGGAGTTTAGCATAAGACCCAAGGAAATTGGAAGGGAGATGGAAAACTACAGAAATAGGCTAAATGCCTAAAAAAGTGTTCCACCATGCAGAAAATAAATGTCACAAATTGACATCGACTGGCTATGTGTAACAAGCGCAAAAAGAAATTTCGTTGTAAATTTGTTGCATGAAGTTAGCAATGTGAGAACGGGAAACCAGAGCAGGGTTTGCGACACGATCGGCATCCCGGCGTATTCTTTATGTTTAATGCGGTTGTTTGCGATCGTCCGCGACGCTTATTTTCTTTGTTGTGCGGTGCAGTATCATTAGTTAAATTTCGGAATTTATATTTGTGTATGTTGTCAAGACATTTGTATAAACTTTAATTTATAACAATGTATCAGTGTATGGTATTGTTTTGTAAATCGCGTGGTTCAATCCCGGAAATTCATTATTTTCGGTAAGTACCTACGTTTTTTGTATTACATCAATATGTAAAATTATACTCAAGATCTTTTAATAGATCGACGATTTTAAAGTTTTATTTGCGCTAGTGTGTAGTTTTTATCATTTTTTTCATTTCATTCTTTTTGATCAGAAATTAATTATTTTAAAGTTTAGAAGGTACATGGAAAACACTTTACTTAATAATAACATAAAGGAAGAATAACATATAGTTAATCCCTATGGCAAGATCCTTTTTAACATTGTAGATAATATAAGATTTTATTTCGAATTATGTTTAAATTTCTTTTAAGGCAGTGTTTATTTCATTAGTCGTTTTATAACCTGAACTTTTAATTGTAATTTTTCAATATAACAACATAAATAAGATGTGTCTTAAATCCAGTCCTGTCCCTTGACCTACTGCGCAAGTGCAGCATAGCCACATTGCGGGGAGTACAGAGTTACATAAGGAACCAAATTTAGTTTAGGGTATTTTCCTTCCTTTTACCCCTTCCAACTTCCTTGATAAGACCACTGTTGTCTATCCGTTGAATTGGCTACTGACTGAGTTTGTTAGGTAGTATTTAACTGAATAGGTAGGTTATTTTGTTCTTCAGATGGTAAGGGTTCCTCATTTTTCCAGTATGTATTAGTAGTTTCATCTCCTTTATTTTGATTCCGTTTTAGGTTTTTATACTGCGTTTCATGTAGAATAAATAATGTTAAAGTATTCCCAAAGAACGTTAGTAAATGAACTGAACAACCATTAAAGCTGTGAAGTGCTATAGCATTAATTGTTGTTTCCAAAATGAATTTTATAGCTCGAAAAATGAAACAGAGTCCTAATAAGCCCTTTATAAATTCTCCTATAATGGTAAAATAACCGTACAACGCTTTTAAGGTAGAAATGGCTAATTTTTTCAATTCATATTTATCAAATAGAGATAAAGAAGAATAACCCTGTGAGTTTACTGTTTTTCCTGCCATTTTTCTGACAATAATATTATTTAAAGCGGATCTTTTTGCAGTTTACATCTCTTCTTCCAACGAGGTTTTTCGTCCGCCTGTGATCGAATGTAGCATGGGAGTACTAACAATTCCAGTCGTTTTTTTTTTCTCTTTCAGTATTCGGTACATAGTAGATTTTCCAACTCCTGTCATGTTGGAACACATCTCAACAGGGCTTTTTACATTATTATCTAAATATTGATATCTTGAAGTATCATAAGCATTCATCGTAATAAGTTTTTCGTTGAGGAAAAAATGCCTTGGTTTAACGATTTTGGAATAAATATAGAGGTGGAAGCCATATCTTTTGGGTATCTCACTAACCTCAAATATATAAAAACAAGCACAAACAAGATAAATCACTAAGGACACACTGTAAGGTGTACTTTGCTCACTGACAGAAATTAAATTGAGTTGTCAGAAATTTTATTGTTCCAGTAAATTTATAAAAGCTTATAATATTTAAAAACAATTAAACATAATTAGATTTACGGCTGTCCTCAGTTACTCTCTCTAGTTCTTGAATAGAATATAGAAATGTGTATGCTTGCGATCGCCCCTCCCCTTCCCAAGAGCTTTGAGTTCAGGAAAATAGAACCGATTCTGCATTTTATATTAAGAATGTGTATGCTGCTGGCACCCCTCTCCCCCTTGACAACTTGTTTTTCATGCGGTACCCCCCCTCCAAGAGCTTTAAATTTAGGAAAATAGACCCGATTCAGCCTTTTATACTAGGAATATGTATGCTGCTCGCATCCTTCCCCCCCCTCCTGTCGACAACTTGTTGTTTCTTGTGATCGCCCCCCCTCTCTTCAAGAGCTTCAAATTCAGAAATATAGACCCGACCCTGCCTTTTACACTAGAAGTGGGAATGTTGCTGGTGTCCCCCCTCCCCCCCGTCGACAACTTGCTTTCGCTTGCCATACTGTACTTTTGTGATATCATCCCCCCCCCCCCCAAAGAGAGAGGCTGGATCCGCCCCTGATTTGGTACAGGCTTGGGTTTAATGTGTTTTAGTGGTATCCCATACTGATTCTCCTATTAGTATCCATGCCATAACCATCACGGAAGGGACAAACTACACCATTGGGCAATTTTATTTCGTTGGAATCAAACTATTATATTTTTTCATTTGTTTCCATTTCCAGTATACTGGACAGTTATATTTTTCATCAACATCTCCTGCTAAATCAACTGTTGTTATCACTGAGGAGTTAGGTTCTAGTTTACTTATTATAGTCTGACTAAACCCGCGATATTCCCTATAGGCATATATTTTGCTACATTCTTCGGCGCCAACCTGATGCACATAAGTTGCGATGGCGTCATTGATCATATTTGAATGCGAGAATGCTCCACAATATCTAGTGACTTCAATTAAACACGCATATACATGAACATAATCGAACCTTTTTTTTTCAATAACTTGAATATATCCATTCGCAACATGATAACCAACTTCAGGCTCTGGACATGATTGTGCATCTCGAAGAGATATAGCTGAGATGTTTGCTGAAGGGTTTTTGCAGTCATACGCAATTAATGTTGGTTCTACTTGCAAGTAGATTACATTTAATACAAGCAGCAGGATTTTTCTTGGTATTATAAAGAAAAATAAAATTATCGTATCATTCTTGAAAGACTGGGTAGCTCCTTATAGTTACTGTAACGCATAATCTTTAAATCTTAAGAGTAGTCTTATTTCACGCCTTCTCGTTCTTCTCACATTCTCTACTTCTGGCTTTTCGTCATCTTCCTGTTCTTCACTTTCACTATTGTCCGAAGTTCCGTCACTGCTTGAATGTTCATCATCATTTTCTACCATATTGGTAGCCATTTCTCTGCCTCGGTAGATAAATTCATCAATGTCATCTTGATTGTCTTCAAAATTTGGTTCATTTTCCATATCCTCGATAGGAGCATTTTCACTTTGTACTGGTATCAGTTTTTCTCCTTTATAAAGTTCAAGTTTTTCGGCATGAATCATTTGTACCTTTTTTCCATGTAATTCTTTTACTTTGAAGGTAATTGATACTTGTTTCTCGACAATACGAAATGGTCCTTTCCACTTCGGAAGAGACTTTCTAGCTAAATTTTTTCCTGTTATCACTGGTAATTCGACGTATACTAAGTCGCCAACTGTATAGTCACGTCGCAGTTTCTTATCATTGTGTTTATGACAACGTTTTTCTATACTTAATTCAATATTGTGTTTTGCTTGTTTATATGCCAACTGCATTTTGGTTATTAATTGACTTGCATAGTTTTCATCCAAATCATAGCTAAGCCTATCTTCTCTAACTATTAAATGAATGGGTAGCTCCATGTCTCTTCCAAGCAAGAAGAATGGAGTCTCCTTAGTGGCTTCGTGAATTTGATTACGAAAGGTGAGTAAGTAGAGCAAATGGTAAAATTTCGACATCCATATCCATAGCTATTCTTGCCCATGGAGAGGATGGTACAGGCATCTGTTGCATTTCAACCGGTGGTTGAGGATCCGTTTTCCTTATATTACAAGAATGGCAATCGGCTAAATATTTTTGGACATCTTGTTTTAGTGATTTTCAAAAGAAATCTCATTGAATTAATTGTTGCGTTTTTTTCTGTCCTGGATGGGCTCCTTGAAGGGATGAATGATACATACGGAGAATATCAGGAATGATGACTGCTGGAGTAACTAATTTGTCATGCCTGTCATCATTTTGTCGTTTTCTGGAAAGCCGTCCTTTATTGTAGTAAAATAAATCACATGCACTGTTCATGTTTAATTTTATATGTTGTATTTCTGGATCTTCTTCTTGAAGTTTCTTAACTTCTTGCTTACTCCATATAACAGAGTACATAGGAGTTATTTCAATTTCATTAGTTACGAAGGCAACAGGTTTAGTTGGAGAGTCTGGGTTTTCATTATTTTCTTGTCTTAAACTCGTTAGACTGTCCACATTTGCATTCATACTACCAGGTCGATACTTGATGGTGAAACTGTATTCCATTAAGAACATAGTCCATTTGGATAATCTCGCACTAGGGTCTGTAATTGTCAGTAGATATTTTAAAGGACGGTGATCTGTCATAATTGTAAAATGTGTTCCTGTAAGATAAACTCTGGAAGTTTTTATAGCATATACCACTGCTAAACATTATCTTTCTATCGTTGAATATTTTCGTTCAGCTACGTTTAATGTACGGCTAGAGTAACAAATGGGATGTTCTATTCCGTCATGGACTTGTGTCAAAATCGCTGCAATCGAAGTCGCACTGGCATCGGTATTTACAATAAATTTCTTTTTAAAATCTGGGTACTTGAGAATTGGGAGTATCATTAGCGATAATTTTAATTTGTCAAAAGCTTCTTGTTGCTCTGTAGTCCAGTGGAACAATACTTTCTTTTTGGTAAATAATGTGAGTGGCTGGCTGATTTTTTTCAAATTTGGGCATAAATTTTCTGTAGAAACCGCATAATCCAAGAAATTCACGTACTTCTTTAACAATTTTTGGTACAGGGTAGTTTCGAATTATTTCTGTCTTTTCTGGATTTGTGGTGTATCCTCCTTTTGGCTTAAATTTTAAGTTACTTTCGCGCATTTTTTCAAATATATGGCGTAAATACTCCAAATGAATATCAACATCATCGACAGAAAATACAATAGTTTCATCTAGATAAAGCAAACATTCTTTGTAGTTTAACGCGAAAATTTGCGACATCATACGGCTCCATGTAGCTGGTGCATTTTTAAGTCCCATGGCCGTGCGTGTAAATTCATAGTGATTATCTGCCGTTTGGATGGAGTAGTACTTGAAAATAACCTGATGCGAGATCCATTGTAGGAAACAGGCTTGATCCGGAAAGTTTACCTACGGTTTCCTGGATATTAGGGAAGGGAAAATAATCCGTTTTTGTCATATTATTAGGTTCTCTAAAGTCAGTGCACAATCTATATTGAACGTCTCCTCCAGGGTGTCTTCTTTTCTCAATTAAAATAGCCGGGAAATTCCATGGTGATTGACTTTCAGTAATGAGTAGTTTTTGTATTTCTTCTCTCATAGTTTGTTGTTTATGAAATGGCACTCGATAAGGTCTCTCTGATTGGTGGAACGTTTTCGGTAATTATGCGAGGAGTAACTTCTGATGTACAAGTCAAGGTTTGATTTTGTGTTCTAAAAATATCAATAAAGTCTTTTATAAGATTTTTAGTTTTATTTTAGTCTCAGAACTCGATTTTTCTAGACCTAATTGTTTTATAATTTCCTTCCTGTCTTCTTGAGTAACTGTCCCTATACGATACATATTAGCAAGAGCTTCAAAAGCTCTTGCTAATACGCTGTTTCTTTGAATTAGTATTTCTTTATCAGATACATTAGCTAATCTTATTGGCACCTTGTTTCCTAATTTGCATAATACTCTTACAACTAGCAGTCCTTGGGGTAAGTCTTCATATGGTTCTAAAACTATGTGCTGAGCCTTAACTCTAGATGTTCCCTTTAGAGCTGCTTCACATATAACTTCACTGCACTTCAACTAATTTGACACATTTTCCTTCCTACCTATTTCCTATATTTCATTATTTATCTTAACTTCTTCAGAACTGATACTGGAAACTGCAGCCTTCCTTGACTTTAACTCCAAGATTTTCCTAGATTTATTCTGGATATCCGAACGTGAGTCAGATGCTCGAATATCCCCTTCTTCCACTACTGACTCTAATGAAAGGTCTTTCGCACGGTCTTCTTTTGACAGAGTCTATATCTGTTTAAGAATTTCCTTCATTTCCCTTAATTCTTTCTTCATATCATGAATTCCTTTTCTTACGTTAAATATGTCACTTTCTTTTGGTTCCTTTTCTCCTAAAGAAATCTCCTTACCAAAGGCAAACATAACTCCATTTTCCCAGTCCACTTTTATGTAATGCGCGTAAAAGAAATCAATTCCTAGTAACAAATCTGCTTGAAAACTAATTCAACAATCATAAATTCATGAAATACTAATTCTGTTTGCATAAAATTTACTGGTAGTTCCGCCTTTCCAAATGTAGGATTAGTAATACCTTGTATATCAACTAAATTACTGCCATCACTAAATATATTGAACCTCTTGGCAACTTTGGGTTTTATAAGGGATATAACTACTCCAGAATCTATTAATACTCTACGTTATTTTCCTCTTATAGTTAGGCTAACAATATTACAAGGTTTTGGGGTTCCTTCCTGTGCGCACGTATATATCCCTACTCGTGGCTTCTTACTTAATCCCATTTTGCCTGATCTGCAGCCGAACTCCGGGGTTGCAGAGCGGCTGTATTTGAGATTAAAACTTGCCTTCTATTTGGAGAAAATCTAGCTAAATTTCCCACTTGTTGGCAGTGGTAGCACTGAGCCTTCTGCCATGATTGTCTGGTTTGCGGATTTAATTTTTCTTTTTTGAAGTACTTTTAAGGCTTGGTTCGGCTTTTAAAATTTGTTTAGCTTTTCCTTGAAGTTTTTGACGAGCAACAGAAAGTTTTTGCTGTTCATTCCAATTCGCAAGAACTGCAGTTTCTTCAATAATAGAGAGGAATTCTTCTATGCTAGTGCGCCCTTCAAAGGTTGGTACGGATTCGATTCCAATAAGTACATTATTGATAAGAGCTGTTGTTGCTGAACTTTCGTCAATCATTTTGATTGGGTAGTAAGTACAGTTGTAGGTGTCTGATATGAGAATTTTTTAAGCCCACACTTTTTTTTTTCTATGTATTTATTCACTCTCTATAGGCTAGAGCTACTGAAATTCAAAAGAGAGCAGAATCGAGATACTAGAGTACTGACTACTTGCGTTTTCTTTCTTCTAATGATTTAAAACTCACTGGAGAGTATGTTTTAACACTTTATTAATTCTTCGTAAGAAAATGCCAAAAGTGATGCAAAAACAAAAAAATTGAAAAGAAAGGGAGAAAATTAACAGTATCTGAGCCACCCTGGTACTATTTAAAATACAAATATTTTTACTGGCAAAACACTCACTTTTTGTGTAAGAAAATTTTGAGAGAATATTTAATTTTTCAAAAACGCGCTTGGATTTAAAAACTGAACTTTATTCTATTACTGCGAAACGCTGATAAATACAATACCTTCACTGTTTATATACTTTTTTAACAAGCTCGTTAACTGCCGATTTTAACTTTAACTCTTAATCTCGACTTAACTCCCAACTTCAACTAACCATACTTAACTCTTGTTCTTTATTCACCCTTCATAGCGAGATGGCTCGTATTTAAATAACATTTGCCGGGGCGTCTTGGCAGAAATCTGGATTTTTCGAATCTATTTGTTTTTGCAAGAAAAAGTCGCCTGATGTTGGTTCTTTACTCAAATCTCGTGATCCCGACCTCAGCAGACCGACATTCCTTTCTTGGCCTACTTTTGCAAGAAAAAGTCGCATGATCGAGATTGTATATGTTGAAATAGTGGTTTTTTACCTAAATCTCGTGATTTCCGACGTCAGCTGACGGACATTCCTTTCAGAGCCTACTTATTTTTCAGTTTTCCAAAACAAAATACGTCACATATCTTTCAGATTCAGATTTTATATTTTATTTAGTAAAGAGGCGAAGCAATAAGTGCGCGACTGTAATAAAATTTGAAAACCTATGACTTTGAAAAATTTGGTCTTAGGTAATATAATTTTATTTTGATACTTTATTTTAATAAAGATTTTTTTCTGTTATTGATTTTCAAAGGAAATACTTGTAATATTTTTTGAAGATTTGAGGAAGATTTATTTATTTATTTTAAAATAAAATAGATTTTAATCCGACTGTTTCTTTAATAAACTTAAGATAATTTTTACTTTTTAAATATTAAAATATTTATTTATTAACTTTTCGGAAAAATCATATTAATCCCGGGACCGCACACTAGCAAGGTATAAAGTTCTATATATTATAAAAAAAATTTAGTCACACAATTTAGTCGAGAAGGAACTAAACTGTACTCGAAATTTTAGGACACATCACGAGGAAATTCATTGAACTAAGACGCAGTCTAATTTACACTAACGAATTTTATCCAATCGAGGATTAAAAAACATGGACCCTTGTAAAGTTAAAAGTGCCGGAAGGGAAAAATAAAAGAGAAATAATAAAGACGAAAAAAGAAATACCGCTGCATGAAAAGTTTTAAAAAATATCCGAAATTTAATAAAAGAGAAGGATACAAGACGTCTAACAACCAATATAACGACAATAATCAAGAATAAATAAAATACATTAAAGATTCTCCATGTATACTTACACATCGATGGAAGTCGGAACCTCTGAACTAGCGTATAGGTACCATAAATCAAGCAACAACTACGCTGAAACCGAGACGAAGATATTGGCTGTATTCTTTTGAGTAAATTATTACTGATCAAAGTGAACAAAGTAAAACTGATAACTTCATGTTCTTTTGAATCTGCATTTACTTGTCATTGGATCGAAGTGATCATGATTACTTCAAGTGACAGAACTGAAAGTGATAATTACTCAAAAGAATATACCTATTAATCACATAAAAATAGGCCTCTATCGCAATTTTACTCTCCGACAAGTTAAAAGTTTAGACAATTAAGAGTACAAGTTTATTTATTTTACATTGGAATAAAATGACCCAAGTTCGAAGACGAATTCTATACCAATAAATACACAAAAACCCAAACTTAAATGGTTTTAATTAGCCTCATAAAAGACTGTAGTTACACAAAGAAAAATTAAAAAATTGCTGAACTTGCAGTTTGTGTGACTTTTATATACCAACAGCATATGGCAACGTATCCCAACCGGGAACATTATGGGTCAACACCACCTTGCAGGATGTCAACCCGGAATGCCCCTGCCTGATTCAAGAGCCGCTAGCTATGACACCTGTATTCCAACCAGTACCCCATCCCACGGGACCTGCAAATGTTGTACAAAGAGCGCCCTCAGCTGCCATTACCAGACATTTCGCCTATTTACCTTATAGAGCCACCTCCCTTAATACCACTTACGGAGGACTCGTATTCCCCTGATAATGCAATAAAAAGAGAAACCTCAGACGCAACACCGTCACCGAATGAGCCCACGTTATAGATCAACCGCCCCGAAAATCATTGGTAGACTGCAGAGCCTCTCAGTGGTTTACGAATGCTAATATGAGAACACAGAGAAAAATCAGCTAGTGAAGAAGAGGATATCTTGATTCAGAAATAGAAGTAAGATTTAATAACATTTTGAACCGAGTTACTAACATAGATTAACCATTTATTTCTTTTTATGGTCATACACAAATTTTTAAATTAAGCCATGTCGCTTGAATTTGTTTGTTGCTCGCTATTTGTTAATTTTAATAGATAATAATTTTAGTTAGAATAGGGTTACAAGTGTTTTTACACAGAAAAAAAATAATAACAAATATAGTTAAAACAACTTACTAAATTTTATTATTAGCAACATAAAAAGTAAGTTTATTTTCTTAAGGAACTGTATGTGAAAGCTGACATTTACTTTAGCGCTACGATTACGGTGTAAATCGATGCAGTGACTTCTTTGCTAGGCCTTTATTTAACCTTATTCAATTATAAATTTCAAAGGTAAACAAATCTCAGTGTTATTTACACTTAATAATTAGAACTTTGTTTAGTCTGCAGCTTGATACACTGACCTATATCCTTATATACCAGGGTTAATTAAAAGGATAACTGATAAAAAGAAAATAAATTAATTTATTTCTTTTTAAAATGGTTTGGGAGTGATGCGATGAACCCGAAAAAAATCTAAATAAAATAAAATAATAGTAATATAAGAGTTTAAGTTCTTTCTTGTTTTAAAATGGCATGTTTTTTTTTAATTAAAATATTACTACATCACTTTGTTTTAAGTGGAATTGCATTAGAACTTAAATTTAAAATGCAATATACCTATGTTAATAAACAACACCGAAAAAAGAAATTTTTCTAAGTTAAATTTAAATAACAATAATAATAAATAATAAATAAAAATAAATGAAATTAAAAATCCAATTAAATTAAAAAAAAAAACAAATTTAGAAATTTTAAAGCTTTGCTTACTTAAAGGAAAAAGCAAATTATTTCAATCAGTTATTCACTATCAAGCTTTAGTAAAATTTTGATAAAATTTTTCTAAGTAAAAATAATATTCAAAAATGAAAAAAAAAAACCAATAAAATGTTTTTTACTGTTAGTTATTCTCAAGCTTTGATAAAAAATTTTGATAAAATTTTTCTAAGTCGAATTAATATTTAAAAATCTAAGAAAAATAAAAATAATGAATACCCCGGTTTGAATTATTTTCACTTCTTCACTTCCCGTACTGTTCACTTTTTCTTTCTTTTCACTTTCAAATTCTTACAACAACTGACCGGACGAAAAATGTTCTAACTTTTAGAAGCCTCGGGTTTCCCTGCTTCTTTCTGACATTATACTCGTAATAACAAGTTTTGTTTATTCAGGTGTCCTTTGTTTATTCAGGTGGCCTTTTGCACACGTTAATACAGTTATTTTGCACACAGCTCTATTTGCGGGTGCCTAGCGAGCAATTAGTAATGGGAAATTATTTAAACTTTAATAAATCGATCTAGGGAACATGATGAAAATTCGAAAGAAAATTTAAATAAATGCAGTTATTTCATCTAAACACGTCAGGTTCGATAAGAAATACAATTAAAAATAATTTTCTTAGAGATTTTAGTGTATTTAAAACCATTTTTACCAAATGTAATTTATCCAGAATCGAAATTCAATTTTAAAATATTGCAAAAAACATCTCTATCAACTATTTCTGCTTACGTGATAGATGGGATCAAAGAGTGGTGCGTCTTAAAATTTAACATATTAGGGATAGGCAAAAATATTAAATCGGTATCATTTTTTTAGTAAAGGTTACCTTAAGAAATAAATAGCATTTCGAGATATCGAACTTTTAAAGAGTTTTAAATAAAAGTAAATATATTAAGAACATCTCTACATATTTTGCACTCGAAACTATAGTAGCCACCTGTGTAAACTATCTTATTTAGGTCAATGGTCACATAAATTTTAACTTTATTACTTGTTGACGCACTTTTTGGCCTATAAAAGGAGAGCTCTTAGAGGGGAAGGGTTAGTCAATTGTTAGTGGTGACGTAAGTTGTTATTTGTACAGTTGTTAGTTAGTTATGAAGTCGTGAATTTAGTTAGAAAAACCAAAGTAGTAGAAAAGTAGTTGTGAATAGTCGGAAGTAGTTGTCAAGGAAGTGTTTTTTCAGAACTTAATAAACGGTCTCGGTATTCGCGGTTTTGCCTGATTGTTTGTCGGGAAATTTATCAACTAACAGTAAGTGTCAGCATAAGATTATTGTACAAAGATTAGTGTAAAGAATTTTTGTTGTGAAAAGATTTATTTTTTGTGGCTCTAAACCTAAATTATTAATAAATTAGTGAACAAAACCAAAAACGCGCTTGTTTAAATTTTATTTTCTACAAGGAATAGTAAATAAAAGGATAAATAAAACATCTAAAAGCATTAATCGGTGTAACAATCCTGGTGCTACGAACCTATCTAACTAAATTGTAGCAGACTCCGAATGGAAAGCCCCAAATTACAGTAAGTAACAAAAGAGAGTGAACTGGTTAGTGCTACATGTCTGCTATTTTGAATTTTGATCAAGGAATTATGAAAGGAATCATAAAATGTTTATACATTCATTGGCAGACAAGTACAGCGCGTTACAAATTTAAAAATAAATAAAAAAGCTGTTGAAAAAAGTGAAAATTCCCCTGATTTATTTTTGTCTGCCATTTGTATTTCGATTAAAGGTATCATAAAATATTCATATCTATATTGGCAGACTAGTAAAGAGCTTCGCAAATGAATCAACAGTCGCAGATGATCTCTTATATACCAGATACACGTGTCTAATATAACATTTGAAAATTTCCCTGACTTATTATTGTCTGCTATTTTGTATTTCGATTAAAGGTTGTTATGTCGCTCTTGATCATGGACACCAGAGATGTATTTTATACGTGCTTCCCTGCACGAGTACGTTGTCAGGATGGATGGAAAGTGTCATGAATTCAATTTACACACCGAAAGTTTTAACTATTTATTATTTAAGATTGAAAAAAATACAAAGTACAGAGTTCAATTAATATTACGACTGACGTGAACTAGGACTAAATTACAACTGTTCTTGACAAAAAAGAAGACTCACCTATTTAAACCACTCCGAATGAATAGTGTTTTAAGTGAGCATCTTTCACAAGTGTATTTGTAATCAAATATAAAATAAGACTTTCTTGACTGTACAGCTATAAAGATATCCTTCGACTCGCGTATGTTTGTTTTTTAACTTAAGGAGTGTGAAATAAGAATTTATCTCACCACTAAGGAATAGGGTGACCATTGTATTTAGTTTAAGTAAGTTTATTTTAACATATAAGTTTTGAACCGAAATATGGAAACGCTGTAACAGACTAAACAAAGTTTAAGATTGACAACTATTAGAGGGTTCTAAGTAACGTTAAGTTATTTTGGTAAATAAACGAAATAGAAAAATAAATATAATATGAACCTAAATGTTACGACGGGTATCTAACACCTCCCCCCTTTAAGAATTTTGATAATATTTTTTTTATCAAAATTTAAAATCTCAATTTATCAAAGTACTGAAAGTAGCCATAAAAATTATTAATAAAATTAAAGTCATTTTTAAATTAAAATCTAAAACTAAATATAAATTACATATGTATATGGGTAAATAAACAAAATAGAAATATCTCAAGATTATAATCACTAACACAAGAAGTCTGTCAGAGTTTATATTTGAAAGCGACTTTCACTGATGGATTTCCTGGGTCGGATTTCTAATGGAGTCCTAGATGAATCGAAATGTGATGTTGAAGCCATATTTGCACTAGCGAGGCGAGGATTGTATCATCTGCTTCGTCTTGTTTTTCCAGGTGGCGTAATCGTAACTGCCTCATTTCTCGATCATTGAGTTCAAACCTTTCATTATGGTTTGTGATGCATATGTTTGGAAGTCCGCAGTAGCTTGGATGTCTTGGAAAAAATCTGCCGATAATTGGTAGCCATGAACAATTACAGCAGCAGCATAGTAGAATAATTAAAAGTGCTGTAAGCAAAATTACTGCAACTGTTGTGGAGAGCCATGATACATTTCGGTTGAAATAAGGTTGATTCATATTTTCTTCGAGTATTCTATCGAATTGTTCCTGCTTATGTTTCGAATGGCGAAGTTCGTCTAAATTATTGTTGTTCAACTTCATGGGTTCCATTCGTAATGCTTTCATTTTTAAGAATTCTCGGTGATATAGGCCACAATCATCCTTTGTGATGTCGATTGACGGTAAGAAATTAGTATAGTTGGACGTTTTATTAGAGGTAGAATATAGAATTGTGGAAAAGGTATAACATTTACAACCAGGATGCAACATGAAGGTTTCTATCCCTTGCATTTGAACATCTATAATATTAGTGTTTCTTTTGTTGCAGCTAATTGAAGCACTGGTATCTTAGAGATAACATATAGCCATGTGTTTGGAGACAATGGGTGCCACATTTCGATGTCCGCTTCAATAGTACGAGTAGGGCAGTCATCGGGTAAGCTCTCAGGTGAAGTTGTTCGGAGAATTGTTTCACACACTGGTCTTTCGGAAGTTAGGTAAATTGCAGCTTCAGAACATAAGTAGTCTTCTCCGGATATTTTCTTACAAATTGATAGATCTCTCAATCGGCCATATTGTGCTTTAGTTGTATTTAATAATAGATAAAGATAAGAAGGGTCAATATAGGAATAGACGCTGGAATTTATATAAGGAACTGGTAAAGAGATTAAATTAAATAAATTATAAAGTTGTTCCTGAACTAAAGGAATTTTAATAACGTAAATTAAAATTTCGTGATCATAAATAACGCTTAGATCGCATATTGAAAAGTATTTATAAATATTGCTAGTGTTGCTAAGAGGTATCGGAAACTCCATATTATCATTTAATTGTATTTTAGATAATTCTTTTCTCAGGTTTGTGGGTGTTATAACTGAAGGGTGAATAATTTTTTGTTTTGCAAATAAAATTGCAGAAATCTGAACATCACTCTCTTCGTTTAATTCGGAAATCATTTGTGACAAGAGACTGACATGTCTAATGATAATTTGTTTTAATTCTAATTTTTGTAGTTTATTACTGGTGGTTTCACTAAAATTATTAACTAGCTTAGAATTAAAGATCAGTTTTTCTTCGTTACTTTTAAGTAATTGAACGGAAGAATTGTAGCTATTAATGGCATCTGGAATGATGTGAATTTGTTGTCTCATTAAAGATTGAATATCGTGATTTTGTTGAAATAAGTTTTTAATCGAATCAGAATAAAATTTCGTATCGGATGCATCTGGAGTGTCAAAAATCCAATTAAATGCGTAAGACACGCCATTAAAAAGTCCGTGACGTTTCCTTTTTATTTCCTGATTGTGACCAACGAGGTGACCAATCGTTTCAAATTTAGTTTCTAATTGTGGAATTTGAATTTTAATTAATTTTAAAGGTTCTTGACAAGAACTTGATTCAGGTGCTTTGGAACATAATATAAGAGTACTTTCGAAAATTGATTTAACGAAGTTTATTCTTTTATTTAAGAAAGAAAAATTTGTATACGAATTTAAAGAAAAATCGTCGGTGTGAATTTTAGCATAGCCTAAGTTGTGATAAAATATCCCTGCCGTATTTTTAAGTGGCGTATTTGTATAGATTAGGTCGTTTATAGAGGATAAACAGAAGGTAGGGGTCATAAAAGATAGTAATAAGGCGAAAAAGGAAAATAATTTAGAGAGTTTCATCGTCACCTCTAACAAAAGGTTTCAATAAATTGGTGTGATAAGTTAGATTTTTATTCGGTTTTACTTGTAATTCAACGGTATTATTACTATTGATTTTAGTTATTTTATAGGGTCCTTTAAAATTGGGACTAAGCTTTTTGCTGAGGCCAGGTTTAATTTTGAAGTTGATTTCTCTTACGTTTCGATCATAATAGTGCTTAGATTTTTCTTTAGATTTTATTAGGCTTTCTTTCGCAATTTCGTGAGATTTATTTACTTTAAATTTTAAGTTTGTATAATAATCATCGTAAGAATATCGGAATTCGGGTGATTCAGCCAGAGACTTTGGGATGTTTGCTTTGTGAGCAAAAACTAGCTCGAAAGGTGTAAAGTTTGTGGATTTGTGTATATACGTATTATAGGTGAACATAGCTAACTGTACGTATTCGTCCCAGTTTGTTTGTGTCTCGTTTATGTAATGTTTAAGGTATTCTTTTAAAGTATGGTGACTTCTTTCTAAGGCGCCGTTGGTTTGGGGATGATATGGACTTGAAAAAATATGTTTAATTTTAAATAATCGATTTAATTCTTTAATAATGTCCGAACAAAAATCGGAGCCTTGATCAGAAAGAATGCTTCCAGGAATTCCGAATAAAGTCATAGGTACATTCTAATAACTTATCGGCTATAGTAATGGCTTCATGATTTGGAATTGGTTTTGCATAGGAAAATTTTGTAAGATCGTCTTGCATTGTTAAAATGTATTTATTACCATGTATCGTCAATGTTAGTGGTCGTACAATGTCTATAGCAAGCCTTTGAAATGGACCTTTGCTAGTAGTCGTAATTTCCACTGGTGCTTTATTAGGCTTATGGTTTGTTTTATTAATTTGGCAAGATTGGCAAGATTTGATATATTTTTTTATATCATTTTTCATATTAGGCCACTTAAAATTTTCTTTAAAGCGTTTATAAGTACGAATATACCCTGAATGACCTGATATTGAAGAAGTATGATTTTCTTCTAATATCTGTTTAATTTCTTCTTTGGTTTTAGGTTGAACTTTGGGTTTGTTGATTAAAATAACAGTAATTTTCTTAAAGATAAATTGAATTAATTCATTGAACATTTCTTGTTTTAGATTATGATTTGATTCGACAGGATTTTTAATATAAATTGTGCCAATTTTATTTTTAATTAATTTTTCTTTTAGATTTTGCAAAGAATAAAATAAATCTTTATAATCTAATTTGTCGAAATGATTAATTTAGAAATACAAATAAACGTGATTTGATTGTTTTTTATTTCATATGAATAGTGTCATAAAGAGTTATCTCTTCAGGAATAGAACAAATATCTTGTTTTGCGCTAAGATTTTCATAGCAAATATTATTTTCGTCTAAATCTTTCGAATAGAATAAAGCATTAGGAAATTTGGAAAAAATATCTTCTTTAGTTATTTGAATATTTGGAATTTCGGAATTTGTATAATGATATTTAACGAAATCGTCATAAGTTTGGTTCGGTTTATTATTTATTGTTAACACGGTATTTCGCGATAATGCATTAGCGTTTGAGTTGATTTTGCCAGGCTTATATTGAATTTATAATTCGTATTCTTCTAATTTGAGCCGCCAACGAAGTAACCTGCTACACGGATTTTTGCAATTAAATAACCATGTTAATGGGCGATGGTCAGTAAGAATTGTAAATTTTCTACCGTATAAATATGGTAGAAAATGATTAGTAGCCCAAATTATACTAAGTGCTTCCTTTTCAGTTGTACTATAGTTAAGTTCAGCTTTATTTAAGGTGCGTGAGGCGTAGGCTATTGGCAAGTCCTTTCCTACCTCACCTTGAGAAAGTACTGCACCTATAGCATAATCAAAAGCATCCGTAGTTAAGAGAAATTTTTCTTTAAAGTTAGGATATTGTAAGATTGGTCGAGTAGTAAGGATAGTTTTAAAGGTTTGAAAAGCCTCTTCGGTTTTAGGAGTCCAGTTAAATGGTACGTCCTTTTTGAATAATAACGTGAGAGGTTTTGCAAGGGCTGAAAAATTTTGAATAAATTTACGATATCCTATTAGTCCTAAAAATTGTTTAATTTGTTTTGGATTTTTCGGAGCTGGATAAGTGGAGATTACTTTAATTTTTTCCCGATTTGGAGCTACGCCTTTGTCACTTATTACGTGACCTAAATAAGCGACTTCTTTTCGCATAATCTCGCATTTATCGGGTTGTAAAAACAAATTATTAGTTCGTAGACGATTAAATATTGAATTTAGTTTTTCCGTGTGTTCGTTGATTGTACTCGCGTAAACAACAATATCATCTAAATACACGAAACATTGAAGTCCCTGTAGTCCGGTTAAAACAGTGTTCATTAGACGTTGGAATATACTAGGAGAATTCTTTAACCCAAAAGGCATTCGCGTAAATTCATAATGACCATAAGATGTAGAAAAAGCAGTTTTTGGTATATCTTCTTCTTTCATCTCGATTTGGTGAAACCCGCTTGCTCAATCGTACGCGGTAAAGTAAGTCGAGTATCCTAGTTGGTCTAGAATGTATTCTATGTTCGGTAAAGGAAAACAATCACCTACCGCGACATTATTCAAATTTCTGTAATCAATTACAATTCTAGGGCTGCAATAGGGAGAAACAGAAGGGCGTATTATGCCTTGATTTAGCATTTTCTTAATTTGCTTATCAATTTCTGCTTTATGAATTTCAGGAAATCTATATAATTTAGAAGTTATAGGAGTTAGGTCAGTAACTGAAATTTCATGTTTAATAATTTTTGTTGAGGTTAATTGATCGTTTGGCAAATAAAATATGTCATTATACTCTAAACAAATATCTAAAACAGAAGATTTCTCTTCCTCGTTTAAATGCTCAAGTCTAAGATTATCTTTTAATAGTTTTATGCGTTCTTTTAAATTTACTGTGAAATTTGACACTGAATCTAAATTAAATATGAACGATTGATTTTCTTCGAACGGTTCCAAAAATAATTTAATGTGTTCGATTTTAACTTTTTTGTCATTCGTGTTTAAGATAGTCGTGAAGGCTTTATTATTTGTTACTTTCAAAATGGCTTTTGCTATTTAAACACCTTCACAAATTTGAATTTGTTGGCAAATACCCTGTATAATATCTGTATTTAAAATGTCTACCTCGATAACAGTTTCAGAACGAAGATTTAGGTAATAACTATTTGAATTAAAAGGATTCGGGTTTGTAAATATTGGGATTGGGCATGGTAAACAATTAAGTCTTAAATGATTTTTCTTAAAGCATATAGTGGCCTCTTGACCTTTTAAATAATCATTGCCTATCAATCCGTCGAAAGGCAAATTTGATTCGGCTTTTACTATGTGAAATTTTACGTCGATAAATTTATCATAAATTTGCAACGGAATTTTTATACTGCCGATCGTTGAAACTGGAGAATTAGCACTTAGGCCGTTTAAAACCAACGTTTCACTAAGATTGTATTTTTATTGAGTTAATTTTAATTTTGGTAATTTTATAAAAGATACATTTGCTCCTGTATCTATCAAGAATTTAAATTCGATGTTTTGATAAGTAGTTTTAATATAAACTACATTTTCATTAGTTAGAAATATATCAAAGATTTTTGAGTTTATTTTAGGATAATCAGAATTAGATTTAAAATTATAATAAAAAATTTTAGAGTTAGAATCTGCGCATTTAATTTGTGAATTTGGAGACGAATATAGGCGCTAATTTTGACCAATCTCGGTATCTGAATTAGAAAGATTTGGAAATGGCATTGATGAGATTGGATTCGATATAGAATTACCTTGATTTTGACCAATCTCAGGATTTGAATAATAAGGATTTGGAAATGACATTAGTGAGATTGTATTAGGTTTAAAATTAATTTGATTTTGATCAACTTCAGAGTTTGAATTGTAAAAATTCGAAAGAGACATCGAGGAAGTTGGATGAGATATAGGATTGTTTTGATTTTGACTAACTTCGGAGTTTGAATTATAAAAATTCGTAAGTGACATGGAAGAAGTTGGATGAGATATAGGAATTGAGTTATAATTTTTCCTAGTTTTTACGCCGATTGAATATTGGTCTCCACAAGTGCGGCGTTCACCTGGGAGCGACTCGATTTTAAATTTAAATTGACTTGTTCAGGGGCATTAGTATGTTTAGGATTGCTGGAAGTTTGATTGTTGGAAAATTGTTCCTTTTTATTATTATTATATTATCTTTTCCTGCATTCTAACATCACATGTTCGCGGTTTTTACAGTAATTGCAAAAAAGAAATTATTTCAATTATCACGGTTATCAAAATTGTATGCATGGCTTACTTTTTGATTATTAAAATTTATAAAAGTAGAATTATGTTTTTTAAAACAACTTTTTGTATCATGTCCCTGTTTTTTGCAAAAATTACAATATTTTAAAGTTAATTTCGATCGAAATTCTTCGTTTGATATACCGATAGCTCTTTCTTCTTCAATAGCTTTGGATAAGGTATCGGAGATATCTTTAAGATTTTGTGTTCGTAAAAATCTAGAGATTTCAGGTTTTGAATGGTGAATAAAACGGCTTAATGCTAATTCTTTAATTGTCTCAATTTTTACCGCCTGCTCATTTTCGCATTTATAAGGAATAGAACTAAGTATTCGCGTTGTTAATTTGTCAATTCTTTCGTGAAATGAGATAACAGATTCGGACATATTTTGTTTCATAGTATTTAATTATTCCATTAATTGGATATAATGTTTTTTATCTTGATAAAAAGTATTTAAAATTGCTTTTAATTTCTGCCAACTTGAATAAGATTTGCCTTGTAGCTGAGATCTAACACTCCCAGTTAGTTTTGAAATTATGTAAACAAAGAGAGGTTTTTGCTGTCCTTCAGAGGCCAGTTCAACCGCGTTATTACAATTAGTTAAGAATTCGTGATATTCTGTTCTTTTGCCATCGAAAGATTTCGGAATTAGTGAGTATAAAAACGTTAGTTAAAATTCGGTTGTCATTTTTTTTTGAAAAGAGAAAAATAAAACAAAATAAATAAAATTATAATTTAAAATGTATAAAAATAGAATAGGTAATGGGAAAAAAAGGATTAAAGGAACACTCTAGTACTTGTACAACCAAAACAAAAAATAGTCGATAAAAAAAAATCGTATCACTTACGGATTGTCCAGTACTGTAGTCCTGAACTGCAATTGTCTTCACTTTTAGTGGCGCTCTGGTTTCTTGCCCAAAGGATTGAAATCCACCAATGTCCGCAGAACCTGCTGGCTATTGTCTCGGAAGTTGTGGCTAGTAGATTCCACCTTCTGACACCAAACATTGTTTGTTGTTATGTCGCTCTTGATGATGGACACCAGAGATGTATTTTATACCGTGCTTCCCTACACGAGTACGTTGTCAGGATGGATGGAGAGCGTCGTGAATTCAATTTACACACCGAAAGTTTTAACTATTTATTATTTAAGATTGAAAAAAATACAAAGTACAGAGTTCAATTAATATTACGACTGACGTGAACTAGGTCTAAGTTACAACTGTTCTTGACAAAAAACAAGACTCACCTATTTAAACCACACCGAATGAATAGAGTGTTTTAAGTGAGCATCTTTCACATGTGTATTTGTAATCAAATATAAAATAAGACTTTCTTAACTGTACAGCTATAAAGATATCCTTCGACTCGCGTATGTTTGTTTTTTAACTTAAGGAGTGTGAAATAAGAATTTATCTCACCACTAAGAAATAGGGTGACCATTGTATTTAGTTTAAGTAAGTTTATTTTAACATATAAGTTTTGAATCGAAAGATGAGTAGGTGTTTTGTGAGAGTTCAGGGACCGCCGGATTGGCGATACACCAGAAAGCCACACACGTGGCCTATGCTATTTTTCTAATTAATTAACGAAAATCGACCTAACCTGACCCAGTTTTCCCTTAAAACAATGGGCTAAAGGGTTATTTCTAATGTTTTAATTAATTAACCTAATTAATTACTCTATATTAATTAAATAATCATAAAAAATCTCATTAAAAAAACGAGGATCTGGCAACATCGCCACCGGTGGACTTGCGGGGCTACGTTATACACGCTATCGATCGCCAGGTGCATAACCACCTGCCGTCCTTTACTGAGGCGAAGGATTCTATTGTATTTTCGGACCTTATTGTACCTGCTTTTGACCGCCCGACAGACGCCTACCTTTTGAATTAGGTCACAAGTATTGTTAGAATTTTAAAAGAGATAAAGTATTTGTAATGACTTTGGGTTCTATATGTTCTTTTATTGAATCCTTTTGTTCTGATTTTATTTTATCTTATTTAATGTATTATTTCGAATATTGTGGGTTCAAAAGATTAAGTTTAGAATTTAACAAATACAGTTAAAGTTAAAATAGCTTTATTCACATTACCCAGACCCTGCATTTAAAATAGTCTTTTGTATTCGAATTTCCGGATGGACTCACTCTTGTCTTGGCTACCGCCGCTCGGCGAGTTTTAAGAAATTTAAAAGGCATAAAGCATACCTCCTATGGCCGCTTTTATATTTGGGTTCTATTGTCGTTTTAAGTGATAATGAACTTTTTAACCAAAATATGTCTTTACGGAGTTTTTAATAGAGTTTCGTAATATATATATATATATATATATATATATATATATATATATATATATATATATATATATATATATATATATATATACCTATTATTTTACATCCGTTTTAAATGATCGTTTGAAATCATTTCTACGAAATCAGAATCCTGGGTGTATCTTTACCTGAACTCGACCGTGCCTGTATATTATCGCTCCTCGTTAGGTAACAATGCGTTGTTAGAATTTGAAAAGAGGTAAAGTATGTGAATAGGATTAATGGCTTACATTAATAGGATTAATGATACATTTTTGCTGTATCAATTTTTTTACCTGATTTCAAGTAATATTTCGAGTATTGTGGATTCAAAGAGATTAAGTTTAGAGTTGAACAACTACACTTTATGTTAAAATAGTTTTACTCACATAACTTAGACTTTCATTTATTTGATCTGTATTAGTAAAGTAATCATAAGAAAGGAAGAAAACGGGAATCTGACAACATGGTTTTTGGGTGGACTTTTTAGAACACATCATACATATTTGCTATCGATCACCAGAGATACGTTTTTTACCAGGTGTAAAGAATGGCTAGAATTTTAATAGACATAAAGCACTAATGGGATGTGGTTACACTATCAGAAATAATAGGTGAACGCATATAAATTATATCATTGATATCTAAATCACTACTTTTGTTGAGATTTCTGCTCTAGGTGTTGATATCACCGATCTATATACCCTCTCTAATGACACCTTTTCGTTGTTTCTATTTCTTCTAATTTAAATTAATATTTCAAGTATTGAGGGAAGAGTGAACAAAACAGATTAAGTTTACAGTTTAATGGATTCTATAAAATCTTTGTATATATACATCTATTTGAATGGTATTAATGTTGGGTGTTCTCCAATGCTTTGTATTTCATTTTATGTGACTTTTCGAACAATACGGATTTTGTAAGTCAAAATAGAGTAATTTTTAGAACCATTTCGAATGATCGTTTGTAATCATCTCTACCAAATCGGGTTCTTGGATGTATCTTTTTCTAGAAACACATCAATTATTTCTAAAGGGGCGAGGCTTCGCGCATAGATACAAAAAAAATTGGGTCGAGCCTCATCACTTTTACCCGCTCGCTTTCTTAGATATTAGCAGAAAAAAAATCGTTTCTATTTTTGTACAATGTAGAGGAATATACTTTAAATGTGAGTATACTTTTATCCAAATATTTTAACTTATAAAAAACCTCTGTATCGGGATATGTATGCCTATATGTATGTATGTATTCATATGAATATATGTGTGTACGTTTGTATGAAAGCAAGTATGCAGATGGATATGTATATGTATGAATATATGTGTAGACATGCACGTATACTTATGTATGTGTATGTATGTGTGAGTATATGGGTGTATACATGCGTTTATGTAGGTATGTGTATGAATGCATGTGTGAGTATATGCGTGTACACGTGTGTGTGTGTGTGTGTGTGTGTGTGTGTGTTTGTATATATATATATATATATATATATATATATATATATATATATATATATATATATATATATATATATATATATATATATATATATATATATATATATATATATGTAGATGAATATGTATATGAGCGGATATATGTACATATAATGTATATATGTATATGAATGGGCATATGAGCGTAAATGTATGGATATATGTGTATGTATATATGTATATGAGTGGGCATATGAAAGTATATACATGGATGTGAGTATATGGTGCATGTGTGTTAACGAACTTCAATTTTTTAATTGCTATAGCTCATGTCTGTTATGATTTTTTGCATTTCGTTTCAGAGAACCATTCTTAGAATGCTTCTTGTGTACCACAGCATTATTTAATTTTATATTGAATTGTATATACTTTCATAATTAGGGTATGATGGAAGATGAACCAAATCCTCTCATCCATAATGAGGTATGTATGCAAATAAAACTACATCTTGTTTATTATTATATCCATTTATGTTTATTAATAGATATTACTGTTCACTGAATGCTTTTTTAATACCATTCCTCTTTTTTAATGCATAAAACCAAGTTGAACATGTTTACAGTGTATTTTATTCTAATTATAAACTCAACTCAGATCGAGTATTCTCCTTGATTTTCAGTTATAACAGTTCCAACTACGATTCTGGGGAGGATGCTACATCCTTCAAAGCCGAGGTCAAAGTCATAAATATAGTGGCAAAATATCGCAACTGGAGTGCTAATGAAACCATTGAGACCTACTTATAATGGAAGATGACGATGTTATCCTTATGAACGATATCAATGCCAGTAACATTTACTGATTGAGATCCGATGACTTGATATTTTTAAGGAATGCGAGGTTCTATTAGAATTTCTTAAATAAATTCATTTTGGTGGAAATAAGATTTGAGATAATATCGATATATATTTTTGTTCGAATTAGTCCTTTTATTTCGGTTAAAGTCTCTTCTATGTGCATTAGTAAATACTAAAATATCCTTATAATTTTCTAAATAACTGCCGGAATAATGATCAAAACATGTCTTTGTTAGCAGATCCAATAAACCATCAGTTTAAGTACAACACACATTTCCAACTCCAAGAATGATATTCTTCAATTTAATTTGACATATCACCTAGAATTATAGTTTCTAAGTCCGATTATATTTTTTTTTGATTGATCCAAAAGCTACAATTTGATTTTACAGCTAACTATCTTAACACTTTACAAGTCTGTGATCGCATGTTATTTGTGGTCCTATATATTCATAGAAACATGATAGTAACGTAATTTATATATTAACTAGAATTTGTAAGATTTAACTATTACATAGGCTTTATGCGATATTATAATGAATATTAATACCATAATCCCAAATGATTGGGAGATATTTATCAATCGAGAGTATTGAAGGGATTTTTATGTTATGTGATTATATTTGTCTCGAGTGTAGCTAAAAAGACTAGTTTTGTTCTAGTACTACACCCGTTGGTATAGGTCAATAAGGTTTTCCTGTATTAAATGAAATAAAGTTGAAAAACATATTTTGATATGTGCATTTAACAAGAATCACTAACAAAAGTTTTTAAAATTTAGACAAATGGGGTTCTAATCTTCCTGTATACTAATAAATATGTTAATATGGCTAGAATAAAAATAAGATAAAAAGTATTGCAAAGAATTTTAGAAGTATGAATGTTACATTCCTACTATGAATTTACATAAAGACATTTAAATAAAAATATGATTCCAATGAATCCTATTCTGCTGGAAGACATAAAAATACACCACACAAATTTAATATATACAGCAAACTTATCTAAATAGGTTTCCTAATTCTAAGTATACTCAAGACTATTACGAATAACTTGTATACACATATATCAAGTCTACATATGTCAATCAATCTCCGCGCTGTGCATTCTCAGTTGCTTGATATTCGTGAAATCTATCAGACATATTAATTTCACATACTCAAACTAGAAATTTCTATAAGGATATGTGTGAGAATTTACATAAATTCTATACTTCTAATTACTCTAAGAACAACCATCACGGTATACTTGTAAACAAATCTAGCGAAAATTTATCCTCAGATGTCAGCTTTTCAGTTACACTTATACGATATACATATCAAAGTTAAAAAAATAAGGTAGCTTTATCACACGCGGGAGATTAACCCTATTTTATACCTATAATCGAACATACACCTGAAGGTACCATAATTTGACTTTGTTAGAAGGATTTTATGACAATTAAAACATGTAACTAACCTGTTCGCATAAAGCAAACAATACAAACTTCAAGTTGCAGTACAAGAACTTCCCTAACCCAATGGGCTATATAACTATAATAGCTCATTCAATCAGTTAAAGACTATCCTTATAAAATATGTTTTATTTATTCATAGGGTTGCAGCATTAACCTAAGTTACATTTTAATTTATTCTAATGATTTTACAATCTTTTACATACTTAATATACCCTGGTGTCTTATATATATAAACTTACATATATTTACGTACTTTTACACTTTATATCTATTATTTTATTATATTAGTCTTATTTATATGCATCGCTGAACTACATAGCTACTTCTTTATTATTACAGTAGTAACAAGAAATTTTTTCTAGGTGTAGGACCATTTATAACATCGCCTTCTTGATTATTGTAATGCCCAGTACAGAACAAATATTTTTTATTTCAAAGTCTTGTTGTAGTGCTTTTGGGAGTTGATGATAAATCAAATCTATTTCATCACCACAGGCGACAATTATTTCTTTAGATAATCCAACAAGTTCTTCTCTAGTCATATCTTTTAAACATTTTTTCAAAGCAAAGGCTTTCACTGAATTTAAAATTCACTCCATATTTTCAGCATATATAACTACCATTTTTTCACTTTCAAATTTTAGATATATACAACCGCAAACCATTAAATTAAATTTCTATTATTTTTTTTAAAAGATTTCCAAATTTTACAAGTCTCCATAAATTTTAGAAGAAAAAAACTAACAGTGAACAACCTAAGATCTTGACTTCATACTTGATTTTTCGTCATGCGTAAACTAAAAATTTAAATGTTTAGTCTTGTAAAAGACTTGTTGTAACAAGCTGAGTCCTATTTCTTTTTACTTTCGAGGCCTATATCTCGTATTCTTTCACATATCCTAGACTGTTAGGTTTTTCCCTACAAGAAATATCATTGGTTTTTAATACAAATGAAGCAAATCACCCCTTATTGTGTGCGACTACGTAGTAGACACATCTATGTGAACTTGGAAAACATATGTCTTTTTGTATTCTTTTTGAAAGAAGATTTGAACGGGTATATCTATAAATTTGAGCATCTAACAAGAGCTACAGTTATACAAAATTTAAGTATCTTCATAAACATCAGAAAAACTAACAATGAACTACCTAAGATTTTTGCATTATATATATGATTTTTCCATAATGCGTAGACTAAAAAATTAAATGTTTAGCCTTTTAAAAGAATTGCTGTAACAAGTTGAGTCCTAGTTCTCTTTGCTTCATACGATTATAAATTACATTTATTCAAATATCGTAGACCTTTAGATTTTTCTCTACAAGAAATATCATTAGTCTTTTATTGCAAATGAAACTACCTATCCCTCATTATGTGCGAATACATAGCGGACACATCTCTGTAAGTTTGAAAAACACATGTTCTTTTATCGGAAGAGGATATGAATGAATATATATCTATATATTAGAACGCTTAACGGATTTTGCAGTTAATAAAATGTATATATGAATTTTTGATGCTATAAATCTCGATTCTTTTGGTGATAGTAATTCTTTACCTGAAGAAAACTCCGAGTTTTCTAACAGCATAGATCCAACACCTATGATTACATATAACATTTTAAAATAGTCTTTCGTAATCCTTAAGTCCATAAATGTCTGTAAAAAAGTTATTCCCGATCACATCTTTGTCTAGACTCGTCACTAACCATATATTATCGCCCTACAGGTATAAAGAATTGTTAGAATTTTAAAAGCCATATTGTGATGGCTATTAAGTTTGAGCTCTATTACTAGAACTATTAACATTATACGTACTCATTTAATCCACTAACCACATGCTATTAGTGAGCTTATATATTCATAGAAATATAGTGATGTAACTTATATTAAGTAAAATTTGTAAGATCTAACTATTGTAAAGCTTTTATACAATATTATAATAATGTTTTTAATATCAACATCATAATTCATACCCATTCAAAAGATGGTATACACTTATCAATCGAGGATACTGAAGACATTTTTTATATTGTGTGTGTACGCTAAGCCTTCTCACAGTACAAATCTAATATCCACGGTTGCATTTAAAATTGGTAAAAGCCTAGATCTCCAGGACATTTAAACAAACAAAATGAAACTTGGCCTAAAATGTTTAATTAGTGATAGTATCCATATATAGTTTGAATGTTAAGAAGATTACTTAACTCATGATATATGTAACCCCTATTATAATCTTTATATATTTGAAGAAGATATCTTTGCTACTACACTATAGTTCTGTAACTAGTCTGCGACAACAAACACGTAGCGATTCAAAGACTTCTGATATATCTAAACAGTTGAGTGAACCCCATGGTATTTATATAGAAACTATCCCAATATCCAAGCAGTTCGAGTGCCGAAAGTATCTTATTTAATTATATAAAATAAGCAACTTGTATAAAAATGACTGTTGAAAATGAAGTTTCAACATCAAACTCTGAACCATTTCCAACAAAATGGGGATTCTCAGGTTATATGGATAATGTACATTCGAGTTATGAACAAACAATGGCTAGAAAAAATACTGAATTAATGAAGTTCCACTCACCACGGAAGATATACTAATTAAATTACCCACAAGAATCAATCCTACCCGAGATTTTGCTGTACACATATAGATTTGAAATGATAAAAAAAGATTAAGGAGTCGTTTAACTAAAACTGGGCACTTTTTAGATTCAGTTACAAGCTTGGTACAGTATAACTATTCTCATCACACCCACATAAACTAATTGGCTTTTCTTCGTTTGGTTTTGGCTACCGAAGGAAAGATTATGACAAAAAGTGAGGTGTCCTATAATGCAGTGGATGCAGTAACAAAATTTAATCAATCACTCAACTTGCCTGTAAGTTTTTAAGTAATGGTTAACTTCATACATCCATCAAAAATTACTAGTTCTTTAGAGATAAACTCACCATACTCAGCTAGGTACAAATATCCTAAAATTAGTCATATTTTTAAACAGATTAATTTTTAATAATGAATACCCTCTTATACTTTTGTACCCCCCATTGTTCTCAATGACTTTTTGCACGGGGGTGAAGAACTGTATTACTTCAATTTGCATTACTAGAATAAACATTTAAAAGCTATTTAGATGCAAAAACAATAAAAGTGTAATATAACAAGGCTATCTAGACAAGTTTTCAATGCTGGATATATAAGGCTGATATGTGTGACTTTCTGAATGTATATATTAAGTCTAATATAACAAACATACAATCTCGTCTTACATGCTCAAACTTAAAATTTCAATAATAAGGCTTGCGAAAACTTACACAAATTTGATGATCTACTTTTAAAAATGTTAATTACTAACCGCATGTTATTAGTGGTCTTACATATTTATACGAACATAAACTAAACCAACCCACACCAACCCGAACTAAACCACTATTGCTAAGTTTAATTTGTTATTGCTAAAATATTTGATAGAAATAGGTATTTACACGAGTTGATATAGGAAAAGTATATGTATATATATATATATATATACTGCAATATTCGCATATAGATGTATATAACTAAATAAAATAACTTTTCCTAATCGTTTGTAATCTTTATACACTTGAGGCTATCATGATTTGGGTTTGTAAAGAGAACTGTATGATAATTAAGGCATGCAACTAACCTGCTGCCATAGAGCAGATATAGCAGTTACATTGTGGTCTGAAGATTTTTTTGTGTTGTCTGCCTCGCCCCTTTAGAAATAATTGATGTGTTTCTAGAAAAAGATACATCCAAGAACCCGATTTGGTAGAGATGATTACAAAAGATCATTCGAAATGGTTCTAAAAATTACTCTATTTTGACTTACAAAACTCGTATTGTTCGAAAAGCCACATAAAATGAGATACAAAGCATTGGAGAACACCCAACATTAATACCATTCAAATAGATGTATATATACAAAGATTTTATAGAATCCATTAAACTGTAAACTTAATCTGTTTTGTTCACTCTTCCCTCAATACTTGAAATATTAATTTAAATTAGAAGAAATAGAAACAACGAAAAGGTGTCATTAGAGAGGGTATATAGATCGGTGATATCAACACCTAGAGCAGAAATCTCAACAAAAGTAGTGATTTAGATGTCAATGATATAATTTATATGCGTTCACCTACTATTTCTGATAATGTAACCACATCCCATTAGTGCTTTATGTCTATTAAAATTCTAGCCATTCTTTACACCTGATAATCTCTGGTGATCGATAGCAAATATGTAATGTGGTCTAAAAAGTCCACCCAAAAACCATGTTGTCAGATTCCCGTTTTCTTCCTTTCTTATGATTACTTAACTAATACAGATCAAATAAATGCAAAGTCTAAGTTATGTGAGTAAAGCTATTTTAACATTAAGTGTAGTTGTTCAACTCTAAACTTAATCTCTTTGAATCCACAATACTCGAAATATTACTTGAAATCAGGTAAAAAAATTGATACAGCAAAAATGTATCATTAATCCTATTAATGTAAGCCATTAATCCTATTCACATACTTTACCTCTTTTCAAATTCTAACAACGCATTGTTACCTAACGAGGAGCGATAATATACAGGCACGGTCGAGTCCAGGTAAAGATACACCCAGGATTCTGATTTCGTAGAAATGATTTCAAACGATCATTTAAAACGGATGTAAAATAATAGGTATATATATATATATATATATATATATATATATATATATATATATATATATATATATATTAAAAACTCCGTAAAGACATATTTTGGTTAAAACGACAATAGAACCCAAATATAAAAGCGGCCATAAGAGGTACGCTTTATCTCTTTTAAATTTCTAAAAACTCGCCGAGCGGGGGTAGCCAAGACAAGAGTGAGTCCATCCGGAAATTCGAATACAAAAGACTATTTTAAATGCAGGGTCTGGGTAATATGAATAAAGCTATTTTAACTTTAACTGTATTTGTTAAATTCTAAACTTAACCTTTTGAACCCACAATATTCGAAATAATACATTAAATAAGATAAAATAAAATCAGAACAAAAGGATTCAATAAAAGAACATATAGAACCCAAAGTCATTACAAATACTTTATCTCTTTTAAAATTCTAACAATACTTGTGACCTAATTCAAAAGGTAGGCATCTGTCGGGCGGTCAGAAGCAGGTACAATAAGGTCCGAAAATACAATAAAACCCTTCGCCTCGGTAAAGGACGGCAGGTGGTTATGCACCTGGCGATCGATAGCGTGTATAACGTAGCCCCGCAAGTCCACCGGTGGCGATGTTGCCAGATCCTCGTTTTTTTAATGAGATTTTTTATGATTATTTAATTAATATAGAGTAATTAATTAGGTTAATTAATTAAAACATTAGAAATAACCCTTTAGCCCATTGTTTTAAGGGAAAACTGAGTCAGGTTAGGTCGATTTTCGTTAATTAATTAAAAAATAGCATAGGCCACGTGTGTGGCTTTCTGGTGTATCGCCAATCCGGCGGTCCCTGAACTCTCACAAAACACCTACTAAGATGAAAACGCTGTAACAGACTAAACAAAGTTTAAGATTGACAACTATTAGAGGGTTCTATGTAACGTTAAGTTATTTTGGTAAATAAACGAAATAGAAAAGTAAATATAATATGAACCTAAATGTTACGACGGGTATCTAACAAGGTATCATAAAATGTTCATACCTACATTGCCAGATAAAGCGCTTCGCAAATGAATCAACAGTTGCAAATGATCTCTCATATACCAGATACACGTTTGTAATATAACATCAAAATTTTTAGGTTATATAATTAGTACTGAATATATACGTATATGTACAGAAATTTATTGTTTTTTTTTATGTTTCCATAGTATGTGTTTGAATTTGTAATTTCTATTTTAAATATTCAAAATTCATAAGCAATCTTTTTCTACAAAAAAAGGCAACTATGCGTCCACGTGGCTCCTACGGATAGCATTTCGTTATAATCTAGACATAAGAGTATTAGTAAGTAAATACATTTATGATTAATCTGGCTTACTTTTATGCGCCATTTTTTTATGTTTGCAGTGTTACATTATATTGTAAAATATAAAACTTTTGGTAGAAAAAATTGGCATTTGTATGAAAAAGCAACGTCACTGACACGTTTTGTACAACGGACAGCGCGCTTTGTTGGAATTAAATTTTCAGACGTTGAAATACACAAATTAATTTCAATTGGATTTTATTGCAATTTCGAATAGCAGTAATTATTATAACATCAAAATGGCTAATAAAATATATGATTGTCGTTATTTTTGCGATATTTTCAACATGTTTAAAATTCTGCGATTTTAAATGAATTAAACGCTATTTTATTCATGATACAAGAAACATTTACTTTAAGCTGTTATAATCTCATCAAAGTTAAACTAGAGGGAAAAAAGCAGATATTTTATTTGTGCATAAAACGAAAAGTGCCACTTTCTCTTCAGCAATTTATTTTAACAAATTTCAAAGTCGCGAAAATTAAGGTTTTTGCGGAATTATATATCTACGTCTGCTTGTGCAACTTTTTAGCCTCATTTATCGTCAAAAATATTTATTTTTAACTAAAATACAAAATAGCAGACCAAAAAATAAAATTAGGGAAATTTTCATTTCATAATATGAAACCTGCATGTTATAACATATGTTTCTAGTATTAACTTTTTATTTATTTATACATTTGCGAAGCTCTGTACTTGTCTGTCAATGTAAGTATGAACATTTTATGATACCTCTAATCGAAATACAAAAAGACAAACAAAAATAAATCAGGAAAATTTTCAGTTTTTTTCAACAATATTTTTATTTATTTATAAATTTGCGAAGCGCTATACTTGCCTGCCAATGTAGGTATGAACATTTTATGATACTTCTAATCGAAATACAAAATGGCAGACAAAAATAAATTAGAGAAAATATAAAAAGTTTTTTATCGATTTTTCCTTTGTTTGCCACAATTTTTCCAACTTCCAATTTGTGAAAAAAAGATTTCGTTTTGGGCAAACCGCCTGACATTTTTTTTTACATACAATTTGTTACTCTGTCTTTCATATTGGTCATTGACAGACGTAAATAAATCAGGATTTTTTTATTTTCTTTTGTAAGTTCACACTTACGTTTCAACCCCTTTTACCATTGCAACTTGTTTGTCATTTTTTTCCGTGAATGCAATTTGGGTGACTACCCTTTTACTTTAATGACAGATAATTTGAGATCAGGAAAAAACAGATTTTTTTTTTAAATAAAAATTGTTTTGCCAAATTTTTGAAGAGGCTGCCAGGGTTGACCCCATCGACTCTTTTCACGAACTTACTGAAATCTTTTAGCTCTCTACAGGGCAGACAAAAAAAAATGAGTCAATTTCACCTTATGGACAGCTGACGGTTTATAAACTCTAATCTCTACCTAGAGGAAAGAATTTTAAGAAAAAAAAGTGACAAAGTCTATGTTAAATGGTTGAGAATGAACACAATTCGTGGATTTTAACAAATGATGTAATATAAATGTTTCCCTACATATAAAGAAAAGTTTCTAAAAGTTTAAGTTAGTACGTAATCATGATTGAACGAGATCCAAACATTTTCATTGATATTCAAGGATTTAAGTGCTCTTCTGAATATGTTCCAAAAGAAATAGCAATTTATGATGAAATTCGTTGCTCAAATTTTCTTTTCAATCCAACATTTGCTAGAGTTATGTTATGTGTAAAGACAATTCTGTGGTAAACTGGGTCTGAATAATATCATGGGTTGGAGTGGGAATCTGGTCATATAGAGTTGAATAAAATAAGTGATATTTTGCAAAAATTTATAAAACTTACAATAATCCGAGAATCTATGTAAAAGGAAATGAGAAAGCTACATTTTCAAACAGTTTTTCGCTCAAGAAAGCATTAATACTATCCCAATAGGATATGAACCGAAATTAAGTAAATTCAAGAAGATACCGGAATGTTATTTTCATAAAAATGTAAATATATGGCATTATGCATTAGAAAATATAATGTAAAATTATTGTATAATTATAAAAATTCTTATTGATACAAATGCATTCATTTAAAATGGTTTTTATTTTTTTTTCAACAAATAAGTAGATTTTATAATAAAAATTATTTAAAACGTTCATTGTAAATTTTATTTATATGTTTTTCCTGCAGAATATCTTCTAGGAGATTTTCAACATTCTTGATTTTGTTTTGAAAGCGGTACCGATCCAATACATATTTCTGGTAATTACTTTCTCTCGCTTTTCTATAAGCAAAACTCCATACAAACATTTTATAAACCACATTTTCTTTCTCATTAAATGTCACTTTTTTCGTTATCTTCTATTTACACTTTTTTAATGTACAAGTATACCCTATATAACCTAACGCACACAAAAACAATGTTAAAATAAAGTAAACAATATTATACAGATAGTTGAATTACAATCTTGATTTCGGGATTCTCTATACAATTCGCTCCATTTCTCTGTTACTGCGTATGCTCTATTAAAATAATAAATTCTTAATTTATACTGTATAATATAAGAGGCATTTATAGTATTTACATTAGATCTATAGATATATAATCCATTATCTATGTGCAAAATATTATTGAAATTCATTTTCTTCCAAGCTGATGGCCAAGTGTCATTATACTTATTATTAGCTGATATACAAACAAACACATCTCGAACATTGTGATCAACTTGTATGAACAAAGTATTGTTAACAAAAGCATAGAGAAACAATGTTCCTGCAGGTAGCACTGTCATCGTTCAAATAACTAGATTTACAATCGTTTCTATGTTTTATATTGTTCGCGAAATAAACCTTGAACAATTTGTATAACATCTTCAACTTCCTCATCCCCACCATTATAAATACCTTCTAAAATACTGATATGCTTATGTACCAAAGCTAGAGTTCTAAAACATCCTGTAATTATATCCCTTTTATCATCCTTGAGAGATAGTGCAACCTTATTCTTTAACTGAGTATACATCACTACATAGTATAAAACAAAGTCGCTTTCTCTGTCCCTATGTCCCTTTGTATGCTTAAATCTTTAAAACTATGCACCGGATTTTGATGCGGTTTTTTTCAATAGATAGAGTGATTCAATAGGAAGGTTTATATGTATAATAACATCCATTAAATAGTGGAGAAATACTGTTATTTTTGAGGTTTCTAATGTGATGTCGTTAATTATCATATTTTTTTCCGCTTACATTGCAAACACAGGCTGAACCCTACGAGATTTATCAAAATAATGTACTAATTATTTGTACACATTGAAAAGGTCTACAGAAAACTCCGCGATGGTATATGTCTATCTCTCATGGATATCCCACAATAACATTTTTTTGTCATTTACTTTTTACGACAAATAATGGCAAATTTTGAAGCGATTTTAACCAATACAGCATTAATCCTTATCCAATTAAATAGCTTAAATACATTGTTGATTTAATATAGATCTATATGGTCCTTTACAGCACAAGATTTAAATGAATATTTTCGAAGATATTACAGATTTAAAATTGCGGGAAGTAGCGCTTGCGGCGGTACTGGCCGACCGGGGCGGCGGCAGCGTGCCTATAAATAGCGCGTCGGAGGCCGATGTAATAATTGTTGTAAAAATAAAATAAATAGTCACAGTTTTTCTGTAGTGTATTTAGTATCAGCATTGCACCCGTGCGAAGCCGGGGCGGGTCGCTAGTATCATATAAAACTGATTAGAATACATTTATTGTTCTATATTCAGTTTCCGAATTTTCAACGATATTTTTCTAATCCTGCTGAGTAATTGAATTAACATATTTTTTTACCCCTTTAGCTTTTTTTCAGTTTTATTCTCTAAATTAACTCAATAAGCTGCACCTGTTCCATAAAAACTTAAAATTGGTTGTCCAGCAACATCACCTTTCACGCGTCCTAATATAGATTTGTTTATGGTTATATTGTAAACATTGTTGTCGCTATAATTTGAAGTATCAAATTTGTTTAAGTTATCCTGAATATCTTTATAAAAGTTATCGGTTTTGACATGTAAAATCAAACTATCTGTATGAGTACATAATAGGATTGCATTATCACCACACTTTTGCTTAATATAATCATACTAAAAATCATATATAACAGTTTTTGATAGTTCCAAAAGTGAAAATCTAACATGTACTTCTTTTTATTTATTACATATTAGTTTTACTCTTCGCAACCAAACTTTCATTAAAAACCATATCCTCATTTTTTTTAACTTCTACTATACGTTTATGTTGACTTGAGCGTAAATGGGCACTAAATTTATTTTTCACGTATCAAGTATTGCAATTTTTACAACGTGACAATGGGAGTTTTGTAATTTTAGGTAGATCATCTTTTTTGGGTTCACTGACTTCTTTTTTAAACTTTTTAGCTAGTTGATTCTGAGGTTCACACATCCTTTTTATCCCTGAACAAGACGGTCTATATGGACATGATTCCTTCTTGTGTCTATTTAGATTTGTTTTTTTGAGTAAATGTTTCATTACAATCCCTGCATGGAATCTTAATTGAGAACTTCGCTTGATCGAAAGACAACGAGATAGAATAAGTTTTGGTATTTTAGGTAGGTCAGCTTTTGTTGGTTCACTGCCTTTTTTTTTGGGTTCATTGTCATCGGTTTTTGGGTTTTTTCGTTGGTTGGTTCTGAAAATTATTCTTCCTTTTCACACCAGAACATGCTTGTATAAAGGGGCAAGATTCTCTTTTATGTCTGTAAAGATTTGTTTTTTGAGTAAATGTATTATTACAATCCCCGCATGGAAAAATATTTGTGAACTTCACTTGATCTGAAGGTAACATCCAAATGAATTTATTCTTCTGGTTTCATATTTTTATTGTCCATTGTCATTTCCCATATATTTGACTCTAACCTTGAATGTATTAAGTAGTGAGCATTACCCGATGCGCTCAATCCCCCTTCTCGACCTTGACCTTGACCCTTCCCCTCTGTGGCCCCGCCCGTTGGTCATGATATTCAACCTTGCGTTGATATGGCCTTGCCCTTGAAAAAATGTTGTGCTCAAGGTTGCGTGTGACCTTGACCCCGTTTAAGGTCACCTTGACTTTGCTGGCGATCATCTTAGGGGTGTGACCCTGAAGTTATGTGACGTAGTTTAGAGCGACCTTGAATAGTTTTATATATGGTATGGGGCAGTTTCATTCATCAGTTGTCTTTGACTTGCATAGGTAGTACATGTACTATTATTATTTGTCAAATCATGGCATATATTTGTGAAAATTGTGGTTCCAGGTTTACCAATAGTTATAATATGAGGCGTCATAAAAGAAAATCGTATGCGGCGAGATTTAATGAAGTGCCAGAAGGAAAACAGCTTCGAATTGAAGAGTGTACATCAGTGATTCCAGTAATTAATTGCGCTACATGTAATGTGGATGTTCCAGTAAATCATATGTTACCACATCAACGAACACAACAACAAAAAAATAATTCATGTTTGCCGGTAAGTCACGGTGTGCAACTCGTTGAATGTGCTTTCAAAAAGAAAATTGCAACTTATCGGATTAGCATTGATATGGAGCATTCCGATTATGTAATGTTTTTTGCAGACATTAAATCAAAGGTGCTGGAACTTGTTAATAATATATTACGTGTTCATCATGCTTTAGAAGTTAACATGACAGCTGTTGGCGAGTGCATGCTTCCAACACAAGAAATATTCAGTGAGAAATCCTTCAACACTGCTAATTCAATAATTACTGTAGAAAGCGATTTGGATGCCGTTTACCATTCTTTCACCGAATTAATAAAAATGCAGGCGACAAAGTTTCAAGAGAAAGATTCAGGTATGTAAAAATCAAAACCCGATATATTAAACTGATTTTTATAGTTTTTTTCCTGTTATAGGATGGGCTCTTGTACGAATTTTATACTTGGAAGTCAGCATCAACAAATATACGCCTATGAGTGGCTCATCATACATCAAGTTGCCGTGTTCTATTGAAAAGAGAGGAGCTGTCGTCAATGTGATCAACCAGGACAAGTTTTACTTTGCGTGGGCTGTAAAAACAGCATTGGTTCCGCCTTCACAGCTGACATCCTATCCCCATTTTTCTAGAGTGCTAAATTTAACAGGTATGGATTTTTCAGTAAAATTACGTGACATTAAAAAATTTGAGCAAATGAACAACACATCGATTAACGTATACGGTCTCGAATCTAAATACGAAAATAATAAAGTAATAGATGAAGTTATTGGTCCACTGAGGTATGCGTCAAGAAAGTTGGATAGATATGTAAATTTATTGTTTATTACAAAAGATTGTAGTAATAAAGATGGCGGTGAACATTTTTGTGATACGACTTGTTCATAGAGTCATTATTGTTGGATTAAGGATTTATTACGCTTAGTTTCAAGTTAAATCAGTTGTCCACAACATAAGATATATTTTTGTGATGGTTGTCTCACTAATTTTAGTACACCGTCAGCTTTAACCTTACATCACAACTACGATTGTAACCACATTTTCACGCAAACACTCTCAGTGGATTTAAAAATTGATAAATTTGGAAAGAGTTTGCCGGAAAATATTTTAAAATTCGAGGGTATTAAAAAGCAAATGCGCGTTCCATTCGTGGTTTATACAGATTTCGAATCTGTTTTAAAACCTGTCGAAACGGTACAACCAAACCCACAAAATTCTTACACTGTAAAAAGTTTTAAACATGAACCATATTCTTTTGCTTATTTAATTAAATGCTCTTTTGACGACTCAATTTCGAAATTTGAGCTATTTCGGGGGAATAATGCAGCTCAAGTCTTGGTGGATCGTATCGAGTGTGATTTAAGGTCTCTATATAACACATATGAAAGCCTATGAAACCGTTAACGCCTGAAGAAAAAAGGGAGTTTAATGATGCTAAAATATATGGTATATATGCACATAACTGATGCAAAAAGATTTGGTGCTGCACATTGCGTTTGTAATTTAAATTATAAATTACCGTCTTTTATCCCTATCATATTTCATAATATAAACGGCTACGACAGTCATTTATTTATAAAAGAATTATGTAAATATGGGGATAAAATTGATGTTTTGGCTCAGTGAAGTAAAGAAAAGTACATATCCTTTACCAAAAGCATTTACGTGTACGATTATTTTGATAATAAATGTGGAAAAGTTAAGAGGAAATATTTAAAATTGCGGTTCATTGACAGTTTTAAATTTCTTTTAACGTCTTTGGAAAATCTAGGCAGCGGTTTAAACGATGATGATTTTATTGAAACGCGGAAACACTTTTCAAATATCGAACAATTTAATTTGATGCATCAAAAGTGTGTTTTTCTCTATAGCTTTATTGACTCTATAGAAAAAATGAAAAATACATGTCTTCCAAGTAAAGATCAATTTTATGATAATTTACGGGAAGAACACATTAGCGATGAAAGCTATAGGCGAGCAATAGTATGGTGCTTGTTTGGGTGTAAAACTTTAGGGGACTATTCAGCCGTGTATTTAAAATCAGATGTGTTGCTATTGTGCGATGTTTTTGAGCAATTTCGGAATAATTGTTTAAAATTCGATAAATTGGATCCGGCACACTACTATACGCTTCCAAGTTTATCATTTGTATCTTGCGTATGACTAAGGTAGAGCTAGAGCCCTTAACTGATATAGACATGACACATTTTTTAAGAAAGGTATACGCGGCGGTATAAGCCAGTGTACAGAAAGGAAGCACATAGCTAATAATATTTATTTGCCAAAGACCCAACAAAGCCGCCTTCATCTACACCATATCTTGATGCTACAAATCTATATGGTCATAGTATGTCACAAGCATTACCATATGGCGGTTTTCGATGGTTAACAGAGCACGAAATACTGAATTTAAATATTATGGCAGTTGGTGATGATAGTTTACATGGCTACGTTTTGGAAGTGGATATGCATTATCCGACTGAGTTGCATGATGCACATTATGATCTTCCATTTCTAGTAGAAAATATCATACCGCCAACAGAAAACGCGAAATTGCCGAAATTAATTCCTAATGTACAAGATAAAAGAAAATACATTGTACACTATAGAACTTTAAAACAAGCCATCGCCAACGGCTTAGTGGTAATGCAAATATTACAGTTTAACCAGTCAAAATGGCTAAAATCGTATATTGATTTTAATACCAATTTACGTAACAAGGCCACCACAAAATTTGCGAAAGATACTTTTAAATTAAGAAATAACGCGATTTTTGGCAAAACTATTAAAAATGAAGAAAATCGAAAGGATATAAAATTAGTAACGCATTGGGAAAACAGTGTGGGCAAAAGTGGAGCTAGAGCACTAATATTCTGCCCCAGTTTCAATAGTAGCTCGATATTTACCGAAAATTTTGTTGCTATACATATGAATGAAGTTAAAATATTATACAATAAACCAATTTATATCGGATTTTCCATATTAGATATATCAAAGATTGTAATATACGATTTTTATTATGATTTTATTAAAACCAAGTTTGGCCATAATGTTTCGTTGCTTTACACCGATACTGACTCACTTATATTAAAAGTGTACACAGAAAACATTTATCAAACTATATCAGAAAACCCCGAAAAATTTGATACATCAAATTACCCCGAAATAAATAAATTTAACATAATTAAACGTAATTCTGTAGTTGGTAGAATGAAAGATGAGTTTCCTGGTGACCAAATAATAAGTTTTTATGATAACGGCATGAAGGCTTATTATGTAAAGTCCATTAATCATGAATTAATAAAGGCCAAAGATATCAAAAAATCTGTTATTGAGAAAGACCTTCGTCAGGAAGACTACCAAACAATTGTTGAACGGAATGGTTTGATCTTAAGAAAGATGAAAGTATTTAGACGTGAATTAGATAACATTTATACCAACATAATAAATAAAGTAGCGTTATCACATAGCGATGATAAACGTTATGTAATTGCCAATTCAACCAAAACTTTACCTTGGGGGCATTCAGACATAGATTTTTACAGAACAGACCCGGAAGAAAATTTAGCAAATTTATTCACTGTGTTGGATTCATTTCTAAGTCAGGACAGCACATAATCTGGAAAATTCATATTTCACTATTTGTATTGTTTTTATTAGTTCCATTGAACATACAACATTAATGTATAACGGTAGTATTGTAATTTTTTTTTAATAAAAAACATGTATTCATTACCCGATTGCCTTTTTTTATTCCCTTTATTTTAAAATTATAAATATAATGAAGTATTGACACATAACAAACGGCAAAGTTATTGTTGAAAAATTTGTTTAACAGTAAATTAGACGCACAGGTCTACGAGTAAATGCTTAAAGTGGAGCAGTTTTGTTGACAATATCCTCCATAGTCTTCTCAATTTTCAACATTCTAGAATTAAGTCCATCACGCAGTTCGTCTTGTCTAAGCTCATATATTGCTATAACTGAATCATCAATGTATCATCTAAGTTCTTGAGAAGTTTCAATTAATTTCTTGTGTACATAACCTTCAAGTTGTTTTTTGAATATATCTTTAATAACAATTGTTGAGTCATGTACAGCTTTATGCGTTTTTTGCACACACGGAGTAAGGTTATTATCAACATAACTTCATATAACCGCATCATATACTTCGAGAGGTTCCGCTAAGTAGCACAATCTTTTGCTTCCTATCTCGTAATCTCCGTTAGGTGTAAGTTTAAATCCTATTCCTGAAGGTCCGCGCATAAAGTTAAAATCCTTAAATTTTCTTTTGCGACCTTACTTATCAATAGTGTTTACTTCTGACATTGTTATTTGAGGCTGATTTGAAACATTACATTTCACTCTAATATATGGTTCTGTTTCATTAATAAACAGACTATGCAGAAAAATATAGATTGCAAAACGCATTTTAGGTGATGTTTAATAAATACACGTACAGATTCATTTTACTATTGTTTTATTGGTAAAAAATGAAAATATGACAAAAAAATTCACTTTACTTTTTATTATTAAAAAAAAATGAAAATATAACAAACAAAAAAAATAAAAAATAAAGAAATAAAAACATAAGTTAATTTCTTCTGTACAGGTAAGCTTCTTCTATGACCCAGTTTCTTCTCTAGATGTCGCGTTCATTAATGTCCTTGCCCTGGTAGTGAACTAGTCCACAAAAACGGCATTGTACAAATTTGGCCCTAAGAAGGTCAATGTAGTTAAAATCGTGTGTGAGATCATTCCGCCAGCAGACACCTTGTCTTTTACAACGATGATAAGTTAAACAAAAGGCTCTTGGTATATGCCTGTATGTTTTGGCTGCTTCACCAGGTTGTTTATCAGTTGGCAACATGATGTTTGAATGTGTTGTACTTTTCGAACGCTGTACTCTATTTATGTGTTACTTTTTAAAATAACCTTGACAGGGACAAAAAAAATTGTTGAAAATTACAACTTCGAAATCGACCCTGGCATTGCCGGTTACTTTGGGCTTGACCTTGACTTTGCATCTGACAAGTTTAGTACTATATTTATATGTCCCTTGACAGGGACAAAAAAAATTGTAAAAAACTGCAACCTCGAAATCGACCCTGGCATTGCCGGTTACTTTGAGCTTGACCTTGACTTTGCATCTAACAAGTTTAGTACTATATTTATATGTTATTTTTTAAAATAACCTTGACAGGGACGGAAAAAAATCCTTAAAAATTACAACCTCGAAAACGACCCTGGCATTGTCGGTTACATTGGCCTTGTCCTTGGAGTTGCATTCGACAAGTTTAAATACTATACTTGATACATCAAACAAAAAGAATAAAGGTCGTGTTGTGGGGGAAATAGGCATAAAAGCAGACTTGCTGACTGGAGCTTTTCGCAGCACACAGTACAGTAGTAAGTGCAAGTCGAAGTAAAGTAAAAAAAAACGAAGATTTTTCAAGACCAGAGTTATATGTGGTCTCATATACGAACGAACGACTTTGCCAGGTTCCACCAGCACCTAGAATTTAATACCTTGTATCCAATATTGTATGTTCTATAAATACAATATTAGTAACAAAGTACTAAAGTATGACTGTGTAACTGGCCCGGCCTCAGTTATATAGAACTACCCCACCAGCGTGTTCTAAATGTTGAGTGTTGGTGAGAGATTATAAAATTATTGATTTTTTTAAAAAGTTAAACCACGGAATTTAATTTTTTTTTGGCTAAGAAAATAAGACTAATTCCTAACATTTTGTGAAGAATACATTAAAAAAAAAATAATAGAAACTTGACACTTAAGCGACGAAACAATTCGTTGCTAAACGGATATCTCGCCCCATAAGTGACGGCTACTAACACCGGCTAGATGAAATGCTTTCAGTGATAACAACATTTTGGTATAGTTGTTGCGATCCATTTGCGGTGTTAATGGTGACGATGATGACATCTTTTACGCTGATGATTCGACAAGAAACTTTAAGCACAAATGTCCACACCAGACTGTTCCAAAATCCTGTTGACGATCGTATGTAGAGTAAATAATTTTTGATGATTCGGATCCCGTTTGTAGATATTGCACCAATTCGATCGGTGGGGTAAGTGGCCGAAGCTGTCATAATATGTTACTTTAGACTTATTTTTTTTTCTATAAACTACCCAATGAGTCCCTGCACCAGACGTACTATCCAAATTCACTATTGCTGCTTTGTAACGTCGAGGACCTTGTCTAGGTAATGAATCCCTCATATAAACACCTCGAAAGTGTACTATTCTTTTCTTGGCATATTTTTCAATATCGATGGTAGATAGTGCTCTTCAAAGTAGAGATTCAATTAGTTTTTTAATTTACGATTTAAAAATAATCCCATACCTTTACGATATGGCTTTACAAACAAACCATTTTCTTTCGATTTCAAATACAGGCCGGCACCGGTTTTATCTTCACTGCTTTTTTTTGCAGCTTTTACGGCACACACAATTCCCGCTGCCCTACCGGCTAATGAACCCAAAGCAAAAATTTTTATTATTCCGCCTATTTAAGGAATCGGTATTATTCTCGGTGTACGAACCTTCCTTTTGCCACCTGCCGCTTTTACCGATCTACGTGCTACCGACAGAGCTATTTTAGATGCATTCATGAGATTTTTTTCCAACATATTTTTTCTTCCGGCTTTTAATAACTCCTTTCGAACTGCATGTCAAATAGTTGTTCTGAATCTGACTTTCCGAACATGTCAACTTTTTTTGACACCTTTCGCTTTTGTACAACGTGTGCCTTTACTAGATGTTTTTTTTGTTGGTAATGATGATGATGATGATGATGGTACACCCATACCAAAACGCTGTTTTGCCCTCATAATGTTTGTAACTGACCAAGCTGCTGTTTTTTCACTTAAACTGGAACTTTCGATTTTACTCTATTCCAAGCACTTTGTTCGAGCTCGTAATCCGCTCGATGTCTCGCACTTATGTTGTCTTTGTTATGTAAATAGGCTAAATTGTGTTTTTTGCATGCGGCATCCAAAGGATTAATGCTTGGATCACCTCTTGTTACACGTTTTATTAATTTTGTTCCGGGTCCGCAATATTGATAACCGGGAATGTGTACCTCGAATGGTAATTTATTTATTAACGAATTCACAATACCGTGTCCAGTTTTATTGGAAACGTGAGACCGTCCACTTCGTTTGACGCTCGACATCTGAATGACAATTTTTATGAAAATTTGCCTATAAAATATCAAATTTTCCTACGATGCCCGTTATCGATCTTAAACAAAAAACTTCCTATTGATAATCTCGATGAAAAAGTCGGACTTGGATTTGAAAAGAAAATAATGAAGAAACACGGTCCTCTCCTTCCTTCCTCTATTCGCGATCTGTTAATTAGTCCGTCTAATTGTGGAAAAACCAATCTCATGATTTCGCTGCTTACACACCCCCTTGGGCTACGTTTCGAAAATGTCTATACTTACTCGAAATCTCTGTATCAACCGAAATATGAGTATTTAAGGAAAATTTTAGTACCCATCAAAGGTTTAGGCTACTATGCTTTTAGTGATTCCAGTAATATTGTGGAACCGTCAGATGCAAGACCAAACTCTATATTTATCTTTGGTGATATTATATGTGATAAACAAGTTGTTATAAGATCGTACTTTCACATGGGACCTCATAAGAATATCGACTCATTTTAGCTAGCGCAAACATATTCGCGAGTGCCTAAACAGTTTGTGCGAGACAATGCCAATTTTATTATTATGTTTAAACAAGATCAGTTGAATATGAAACACATATTTTCCGACCACGTTTCACCGGATCTAACTTTTACTCAATTTCAAGAAATGTGCTCAAAATGTTGGGATAATAAGTATGGATTTTTAGTTATTGATAAAGACAGTGAGGTAAAATCGGGAAGATGCCGCAAATGATTTGTTAGCTATATATTACTGTAATAATAAGAATAAACACCCATTTGATAGTTGAAACATCCTTTGTTAACATCATGTATAACGCGATCGACTTGAAACGTAAACTAGTGGAAGCTACTAATGCTGTTAGAAAAAAATTTAAACAAATTAAAGCGACTAAAGAATTAAATGTGGTGGAATTGGAAAACTTTTATAAACCCATTTCTAAGCCGTTGACAACTATATCTGATGTGGTCAAGCAACATCAACAACAACAACAACAGTAACATTATCCAGCTACAAAATCACATAGTCCCAGTACATCAGTGCAGTCGACTCAAATTTCTGGTTTTCCCCACAACCTACACATTCCTTTCAAATATCTACACCTATACAGCAGCAACAGCAGCATCGCATTTCAAAAGAGGATATTGGCCAATCGGTGTTTGATACCCCCTCGACATCAACTAATACATCTCTCGCATCCGCTGATACCGCAACTTCCGATACTATAAACGTACATCTAAAAGAATTACGTTTAAAACCATCTCTATACGATAATGTATATAGTGTACGTTTTGGTTCCAAAACAGGTAATTTAGAGGTGCGTTTTCCAAATGGAAATATTGCCTTATACAAAAAAGGGAAAATTATTGCAGAATACTATAGATCACCGGCACTTTATGACTTGATATCTCTTAAAACACCCCCAAGTTTAGGCAAGGAAACACAATTGAGGGATAATGTACTTTCAACGTACAAGGAAATTTTGGAACAGTGCTGTTTACAAAAATTATAAAAAAAGTGATAGTTTATTGGAGAGCAAATGGAACAAATATTTACGAATTATTAAACCTCTGATGATGGACACAAGATTAGGTGGTGGTGTTACAAGATAAAATTTCTCCGAAAAACTACAGTTACCCACAAAAAAGAAATTATCGGCGTACGATAATAAAAGGATACAGAAATTTGTATTTGGCTGAAATGCAAGAGTATGCTGATGAAAACGATGGTTTTGTTATATTTTGGTCTGTATAAATTGCTATTCTATTGTCTATACCAAAGCGATAAAAAACAAGACAGGTATAGAAGTTACTAGTGCGATGAAAAACATCATTCAAGAGGCATCACATACATCAACAAATTTGCAAAGTGAGCAAGGAAGGGAGTTCTATAATAGTAACTTTCAAGCCCTGATGAAAAAATATAATATAAATCATTATTCCACTTACAGCACAAAGAAAGTTGCATTTGTTGAGCGAGTCATAAGAACTCTTAAAAAAAATAATTTATATAAACAATTTTCGGCAAGAGGATCTTACAAATGGATACATATATTATCGGCAATAATAAAAGCCTATAACCATTCGAAACATCGCATCATTGGAATGAAGCCGGCAGATTTGCAAGAAGAAATGCAAATTAAAGCATAGGATTATTTAAAAATTGTACCTAAAAAATTAAGTTTTCCATGGGTGACATTGTGCGTATTAGCAAGTACAAAAGCTTATGCGAGAAAGGATATATGTCCTCTTGGTCAATTGAACTGTTTAAAATTGTAAATTTACCGTTACAAATCCACCTACATACTTGTTGGATCGTTAAAAGACCAGCCTATAAGAGGGTATTTTTACGAGTCATAACTACAAAAAAACAAGCAGTCCTGGCGTTTATCTAGTAGACAAGGTCCTTAGACGACGCAAGAAAAATCACACCGATCAATTGTTTGTCAAATGGCTAGGATTTCCCAACCACTTCAACTCTTGATAGATAAATCTAATATTGTTTAAATAAGATATTGCATAACTATAATTTTAATTTAATGTAAAATAAATAAACTATATGTAGTAATACAAAGTTTTTTATTTCAATCGTCATCATCAATAATAATGACAATAAAACATCATACACATAAATAGCATTTCAATATTCTTGGAGGAAAGATCCAATTCACCGACGACTACGACGTTATCTTCGAGGCTATGCCACTCGGACTGCGTTCTCTTATTCTTTAACTTACATTCCCTTTTTTAGATTTTTTTGAAATCGAGCCGTACGACAGTGGGCTTAAAGAGTCATTTGAAGGCTGATGATAGAGTATTTTCTGAATAACTTCAATTTTTGTTTTAAGCTCACTATTATTTTTTTATATCAGGGAAGGACATCCTTGTTAAAAATGTCATATATTACAACTGCAAAATTGTAAAACTTTCCATTAACAAAGTTTTTTGTCACAGTATCGTCATCATCTTTAGGTTCGTCTAAGTTGGTTATGGTTTTTTCACCTATATCATACTGCCCATCCGCTGTTAGTTTAAAACCAATCCCCGGTGGGCCGGATAATATATTATATCTTTCATTACATTTCTGGTGACCAAATTTATCAATTGTGTTGTTTCCTCGACTCATTTTTAATCTTAACTAAACTATTTTATTTATATTTGCTCTACTTATACTAAATATTTCAGCTGAGAAAAAGAAACACTGACTATTATCTAGTGGGTTGATATATTTATAAAAGAAATAAAATAAAACTGTGATTGTAACAAATATTTATTTACAGTTATTTAATTGCACAAATACAAAAATTATAAAAAATTAATTTTCCATGTCTTCATTTTCCTTGATCAAAATGCTATCCCATCCGACACTATTTCGATCGTCAACATCTTGGGCTGTTGCTGGAACCAATTCATATTTTGCAGCAAGCTCACCAGGTAAATGTGGAATAATAACGAGGTATTCTTTTAATTCTTCTTCAACCATTTCAGCAGAAAATGTATTCATGTCTATGGAACCATATAAAAATTTGTCGCACAAGTGTGCCCCAGCCATAAAATTGATTGCATCCCCGATCTCATTCTTATATTGATCTTTGGTTGCCTCCATATGAGGCCAATCATTGGCGCTGTCTAAAATATCGTGAGCCATATTTCTTAATTCTCTTCCTAACCAAAATATGTATCTATCTACACATTCATTGACGGTCGTCACATCAGCAGACATCTTTAACAGAAATAATGAACACGCGTAAGTATTCTGACCTGTGCAACTATATTTTAAATTTAGTTACATCCTTTTTTCAAACATTACATACAATTTACTCCAATGAGCAACGGCTACACGTTTTGGCAAAAACGTCTCGAATGAGCTATTATCATCATCATCGTGTAAAGCCACTAGAAAAGTTTTACCAAATCGTGTAGTCATTGAAACCATTTTTTCAATTTTATACACTTTCCCCACAATCATTTCGGTAACCTTTTTTCTCTCTAAAACCTCAAAATCTTTGCTGAACATTTCATTAATTTCATCTAGAGTTTCTTTTGCAATACTCATTATTGAAAAAATGGTATATAAATCAAAAATTACCGTGAATATAAAAACATTTTCAGAACACTACACGAACACAATATTTGATGTTTATGCCACTGATATCTGCGACTGTTTGAAGTCACTTCTTTTCCCACCAACTTTTATAGCGAGTTTTCAAGGTCTAATTGTAACAATGGTGGAGGTGACTTAACGGTAGAAACACCAGAAATAGTGGGGGAGTCTTCAAGGTCAAATTACTTCACACATTTAAAATGGTATAAGGATAACTTCAAGGTTAAAATATAATGAAACAAATACCTACATTTTATGTACTTTATTGATTGACATTTTTCTGTCGTTCTCTTATACGTGTAACAGAATCATTTAAACCTAAATTTCTTAATTTGTTTAATAACATTTGTTCCTTTTTATTCATTAAAAAATTCTTACAAACTATACCCACTAAAATACACACTTCAACATGGTCCATATACTTAAAAAATATACTAAAATTCTGAGCCTCCGAATCTTGCATTTGATATGCATAAAATTCCGAACAGGCTACAGAAATTAAAAATTTTTCATTCATTTCTCTCACTAAACTTTCCATATTAACTACTACTACGTTAAACTTAAGTCCTACACTTTAATTTCATTTAACACAACCGGATCTGCAATGAAACTGATCAGTTTTTCCAAACAGTCACTAAACCCCAACTTTTTTATTTCACATACAAAGTCTAGTAAATTTAATGTTTTGCTGCTATATTTATGACATGCATCGGCAGCCTTTTCATATTTAAAAACCAAATCGCAATAGCGCTACGCTCATTCTGGTCGACTTTTCATTGCATCATTGAAGTAACTACTTGCCGTTTCAGTGTCTCTTGCAAATCACTATTCATATTATTCACTTATTTTCACACTCACGACACTTTTTTATTGTTGATGGTGGCCCATTTATATGCTGACGATATTTTTGTTCATACTCAAAGTAACAGGGTAAGTTTAACTGTAGTTCCTTGTCACACCGATATGGCGCTGGCTGCTTATCCCAAATTTTGCTGTAAACTCAGTGAATCGACGTAAGTTTTTAAATATTCGAGAGGAAAAAATGCTAGATCTTTTTCTTCAAAATAACACAAACTTTTTAAATTACTTTGATATAAACAAATTACTCTGCCGACTTGCTCTATAATTTTTTCTTTAGATAGTTCCGTATCTGACATTTCACACTGAATAAATGTAAATAGTTTCATCCAATTTTATAGAAGAATTTGCAAGGTCAAAACCGTTTCAAGATCATTCCACACTATTACAATGCATAAATAACTACTTCAAGGTCACACACCCAAGACGACCTCCAGCGAGGCCAACGTGACCTTGAACCAAATCAAAGCCAAGGTCGCTCCCAGTATCGAACGCAACATTTTCAAGGTCAATGTCATGTCGTCGCAATGTCGAATATCATGGTCAATTGGCGGGGCCACAGGGGAGGAGGGGCACGGTCAAGGTCGAGGAGTGGGGGATTGAGCGCATCGGGTAATAATCATTAAAATATTTAACACTAATAAAGTCATTAACAAATCGATCACACAAATTTATAACTTCATTATATAACAGAATTAATGACATAATAGATTTGTAGCATTTTCATACTGCTAAAGCGTAGATATTGAATTAAAACCATGATTCTTAGGTTCGATTACTTTTTGGAAATAATTTTCGAGCTTCTTCGACATTTAAAATGCTTTTATAAAATCCCACAATGTCTTCTGTTGTTTTAACAGGTCTTAACTAACAACAATATGCACAATACTTTAAGCAATAGCAATTATTTCAAACTATTATATGTTTACAAACTAAACAACGACAGCGTTTTATAACACTAAAGGAAGTACTGGTTATTGTAAACCATTCAGGAAACAACTGGCTATATACTGCTTACCGCATTAAGTAGAGATAGGAATTGGAAGAGTAGTGGTGGGGAGAAGAGAGAGGGGAGTGGTGGGGGAAAGAGGGGATAGTGATAGGGGAGAGGGGGATTTTCTAGGGATCACTAGTAATTCCCAGTGATCTCTGATCAATATCTCGTACACCAGAAGATTGGACTGTAAAGAGGAGAGGGGAAAGTGGTGGGGAGCAGTGGGAATAGGGGGCTTGTACTTCACCCCCCCACCACTTTTTTGATTGGTCAGCCAAGAATGACCTTGTTTCTGATTGGCTGCCCAAGTTCGCCCCCTATTCCGATTGGTTTCATAAACTCCGCCTCTTTTTGCTCCACCTCCTACCTCCTTCCTAACCACCACAGTAGTTGGAGGGGAGCTGGTAGCAGTTGGAGGGGAGCTGGTATTTTAAACGATCGAGTCTGAGCGAGCTTCAGTCATTCGTGCGCGATGTCAAATAGTGACCAACAGCAACAACAACAACAGCAACTCATTGAACGTGTAGGCCAAGTAATAATTTCCTACCAAAATAACGGAAAAAATCTTACCGATTTTGAAGATCAAGACTTGGCCTTTTTTCCCATCAGTTATTTGAAGAGATACGTTGATTCACTTAGTTTACAACAAATTTGGAATAGGTTGCCGGAAAATTATAGAAGTGACGAGGAATTGAAGCTAAATTTACCCTGTTTTGAACATTACAACTTATTCAAAAATCATATAGACGGTCCACCTTTACCAATAAAAAAGTGTTGTCAAAGTGCAAATTGTTTAAACAAGTGAATCAAATCTCACAAATTCAGTTCATCAGTCTTCGAAATGGATCAACAACAAATCTATTTAGATTCCGCTTGCGATGAATCAATCCAGTCAATGTACAAGGAAGAAGTAACTCATTTTAAATTGGCTGGAAGGGGGAAATTCAACGCAAGACAGGAGTCTCTGATTACTATTGATCGTAATAACTTCGAAGACGATGATGAAGACGAAGAAGATGATGGGATAGAGGATAATGGAGTTCCAAACGGGTGTGGAGAAGAGGGGCTCGTGAAAGTGACAAAAATAAATGCAAGTGAAGCATTGGCACCAAATTACCTTACGCGAGAAGTGTGCGTTTTCCAATCTTATGTTGTAATCATTTCATCTTCTGGCGGTGCATATAATTTATGTTGTGAATGTTACTATATACATGCTCTAAATTGCCCAAATGGGAAACATAATTTTGTTAATAGCCACTATAAACGATCCTTTATATGTTGCGAAAAAGATCTACAATGCAACACTTGTGAAAACGATTTATTTGTAACAACTCCTTCACAAGCATGTATAATATGTAACAAACCAGAACTAAAGAATATGCAAAACCATCTAATCGAAAAATCAAATTTTAAATAAATCTATTTCACTTGCACTTATTCATGCACTATGGCATTTTTAATATTAAGTTTAAGTTTAAGTTTAAATTTAAAATATTTTATAAGAATTTAGATTTTGTTCTGCTAAGTTAAATAAATGTAAGAAACTATGTAAATAAATATAAGGGAATGATGTGAATAGATAAGAATTTGTATTTATTTCCATTGAAAGAATTTATAATTTTGTACTTTCAGTATAGAATAATTATTTTCAAATAATATGCATAAATTTAAATAAATGAATTTGATACTCCACTTGAATTTATTCCTAGTAGTTTTTTATATTAAGTTTAAAATGCCAACTAATTTAAATAAAATTTTATATAAAATATAAGTTGTAAGATATAAGTTATAAGATATAAGGTATAAGTTATAAGATATATATTAAGTTTAAGTTAAATAAATATAAGGGTACCATGTAAATAAATAGAAATTTGTCTATATTTAGATTCCAAGAATTAATGATTTTGTTCTTTCAGTGTAGAATAATTTTTTCTACATAATATGCACCATCAATCCTATTGATAAATTGAATTTTAAATAAATAAATTTGATACTTCACTTGAATTTATTCATGCACCCTAGTAGTTTGTAATATTAAGTTTAAAAATGTCAACTAAGATATTTAAATAAGAATTAATATATAGGATAAAGAACAATTAGGTTTGATTAAATAAGATTCTCTGAAAACCGAGCTTATGATTTATTCTTCCATGTAGAATAATTCTGCCAAGTTAAAAAAAAAACTAGTTTTCGTTACTATGCTTGTAAAAAAATAAAAATATATATAATCATCCTATTCATAATAATTCTTTAAAGTTGAAGAAACTTGGTTATTAGGTGTGAAATAGAAAAAAATTTTTCCTCAACGATTTTGTTTTTTATTATTCCTAAATTAAAATACAAATATACATATATACATAAATAGATAAATACATATATACATATATAAATCATAATACCAAGTACCATTTTGGGATGGATCTCTGTTCCAGCTCTGCCATAGGTTGCTGCTGCTGCTCTGCCATAGGTTGCTGCTGCTGCTCTGCCATAGGTTGCTGCTGCTTTACCATCTGTTGCTGCTGACCACTAGAAGCTGCTGCTGCTGCTGCTGCTCTGCCATAGGTTGCTGTGGCTCTGCCATAGGTTGCTGCTGTCCGCCATAGGTTGCTGCTGCTGCTGCTGCTTTGCCATAGGTTGCTACTGCTTTGCCATCGGTTGCTGCTGATGCACCAGAGATTGTGGCTGCCCACCAGAGATGTTGTTGCCCACCAGAGATGTTGTTGCCTACCAGAGATGTTGTTGCCTACCAGAGATTGCCGTAAATTATAAATTATAATTTATCGGCCTCTTGCATTTTCGATCGTATTGCATTGCCAAAGGTTGCTCCGGCTCTGCCATAGCTTGCTGCTGCTCTGGTATCGGCCTCTTGCATTGTCGATCGTATCTCTGTCTTCGCTCCGGTATCGGCCTCTTGCATTTTCGATCGTATCTCTGTTTTGGCGTTGCCAGAGGTTGCTCCGGCTCTGCCATAGCTTGCTGCTGCTCCGGTATCCGCCTCTTGCATTTTCGATCGTATCTCTGTCTTCGCATTGCTAGAGGTTGCTCCGGCTCTGCCATAGCTTGCTGCTGCTCCGGCTCTGCCATAGCTTGCTGCTGCTCCGGCTCTGCCATAGCTTGCTGCTGCTCTGGCTCTGCCATAGCTTGCTGCTGTTCCGGCTCTGCCATAGCTTGCTGTTGCTCCGGCTCTGCCATAGCTTGCTGCTGCTGCTCTGCCATAGGTTGTGGCCGATCTTCTTCCATAGGCTGTTGTTGCTCCATCATCAAAGGTTGAAGATCCATTGCTCGGTCTGGATCCCACTCAAAGGCGATAGGCTCGGGATCCAGGTCTGGCTCAAACATGTTGATAAATTCTTCATCTAAATAGTCAGCCTCTGATGGTGGCGGCCACATCACCGTGTTCTCTGAATTTGGACTCTGACGATCCATCAGATTAATCTGATGTTCCAAGAATCCCAGAAAGTCTTGTAGTGTTAGAATTATGAACGTACTAATTTTCAGACTTTAAACTTAATGAATGATAAGTCAAGACGCTGTAAATCCTTATATACAATACTGAAATACCACCTTTCCGTACCTCCAGCGGCGAAACCGGTCCGAAGAATGAGAAGAAGAAGAAGGCAAAGATAGCGTGAACTCGAGAGAGATCGTTGAACGGTCGTAAGTTGTTTTGTTCTTAAGAAAAAGACGAGTAAAGAAGAGAAGAAGAAAAAAAAAAGTTGTTTTTTGGAATAATATAAAAAACGAAAAAAAAAAAAAAAAAAATTAAAAAAAAAAGTTTTTTATATTATTCCAAAAAACAACTTTTTTTTTTCTTCTTCTCTTCTTTACTCGTCTTTTTCTTACGAACAAAACAACTTACGACCGTTCAACGACCTCTCTCGAGTTCACGGTCTCACGGTTCCCGTCGTACCATGCAGTGCCACGCCGTACCAGCCAGTACCAGGCTCTTGGCCGCTTTAAAAGGCGGCTGGGTACGAAGCGTCTCTTCAGTTTACATCTCGCTATTAGCGTACGCTTGGAAAATTATCGAATCGATTTTAATATATCTTGATAGTCGGATTTATTTCGAATTATTGTGTGACGTAGTGACATATTATTAATTTTCATTTGGTTTGTATTGTTGATTTCATATTTTTGACTTAATACTTTGGATTTTTAATTCATTTTTATTTCATCTTTTAAAAGCCAATTTTTGATTGATTTTTTCATTTTTGTGGATTTTTTTTTGATTTTTTTATTGATTTTTTGATTTTTTTTTCGATTTATAATTTTTTTGATTTTTTAATTTATAATTTAAAATGTCATTTTTAAATGTAAAAATTGAAAATATCGACTTAACAGCCTTCGATTTAAACGACGCTTGCCTTGTGCATGATTTGATGGATTGTTCATTTTGTGGGCTAAGCGACGAGGAGCTAGATATTAAATTTAGGGAAACTGATATTAATACATTTAACAATTCATCTGAATCTGGCGATTCTTCTGAAATTGGTGAAAGCGATATTTTGACACAGCTCTTAAAAGTTTTGGATGAATCTATTATCCCAGATATTCCTCAAGAACCTCTTGAAACAATTAATTTCGATGATTTAAATAATGATATATTGAGGAAAAATTTAATTAGCAATTCTGAAATAAATGAGGAATATAATTTGGAACAACTTTTAGATATATTAGAAGGGGGTGAAATTTGTGAAAATAGCTCAGGGCAAAATTTAATTAAGGGTGATGTGGAATATCAGGAGACTTTTGAGAGCTGTGAGGAACAAAATAATAAGGGGGCTTTAAACAATAATAATAATGGGGATGGTAACGAGGGAGCTTTAAATAATGATAAGAGGATTGGCATTGGGGGTTTTTCGAAAAATAATATGGAAGAGGTTTATCGCCCCCACTATTCGCCAATTTCAGATGCATCGTCAGATTCATCAGAGGATTCCAACGACAGCGTTGAGACTGTTATAAACGTCTCATCCAAAGCTCAACATAATTTTATTGAAGTGTTGAATCAAAATTTAATTGAAGGGTTGGATCAAAATTTTATTCAGAGGTTTGAACAACCATCCAAATTTGGCTATACCAGAAATTCAGTAAATTCGGTAGATGTTTTTGATTTGAGTTGTGGCGAAATTGTGGGGGACATTGAAGTATATACTTATACTGAAAATTTTGAAGATGAGCAGCCTCAATGTCCCTTAATTTCTTCTTCTAATCAAAATCAATTTTTGAAAAATCCTTCTGGCCTAAATTTAGAACAAAGTTCTGAAAATTTAAAAGAACAAAGTTCTGAAAATTTAATTGAAAAAAATTTTTCCAAAAAACGTTCTTTATCAGAAACAAATGATTGTCCAGATTTAAAAAAGTCAAAATTGGACGGTGATATTTCTAGTTTACAAACTTTAGGGGCACAAATTTCAAAAAATTCTTTACCAGTCGCTGTAACAACAGCTCCGAAGATCAATCCAACAAATAAAGTCGCTATTGGAGAATTAGATAAGTTTCTACATAAGAAAACTAAGCCGAGCTTAAATAGGAATGAAACAAGGTGTGCCACATCTAGATTTAAGTCAATGGTTTATTCCTATTTAAACTTAGATAATATATGTAATAATTTATCTAATTCGACTTTAAAAGACGTTAAAAATTGTATTCAACGACAAGGCGATCTTCTTTTAAATTTTGGAAATATATTTTTTAAAAAAAATCCATGTTTTTCTTCAAATTAAAAAGTGAATCCAAAAGTTAATTCAAAAGTAAATTCAAAAGTTTTCTAAATTGCGCGAGCTGAAAAAATTGCTAATTATTCTATGTCATTGGATCTTGATAGATCGAAATTGTATTTATTTAAAAGCGACACGGCCCTAATCGATTCCATTTTAAAATGACTCTCCTTTGCACGCACTGCTTAAGAGAATTTAAAAGAAAACAAAATATTGTACGCCACCTTCGAGAAAATGTTGTTAATAACGAAAACACCTTTAACTTGGAAGATTATATAATTAATCGTAAGTATTTTTTTATAACATATTTAGCTATAATTTTTCTTTTAATTGTACTTTTTAATATTAATAAAGTTTTACAGAGAAATTAAAAAATAATAATTGTTTCAGTTGATGAACTACTTTCAAGACCTCAAATGCGATATTGCCAAGATTGTGAAGTAAATGTCATATCTAATTCCTGGAGCACACACTTGAGGACAAATATTCATAAAAACAGGAGCTGCATAAAATATGGAAATGGAATTGACATTATCAGGAGTGCATTTAAATGTCGAATAGCTTCCTACAGAATATATTCGCAGAATTATCACCTCGACATCAAAAAGTTTCAGCAAGATGTTGGTAATAAAGTGCAAACATTAATACGCCAGCGCCAACAAGAATTTACATGTGCTAAAGTAAATTTGGAGTTATTTGGGATATATTATTCTCCAACTTTAACCTCTACTTCAATTAAGTCATTTAATACACCGTTCTTCATTGTAACCCATACAACTGATCTACAACAGCTTTACGATGATTTATTCAAGATTATTGAAACCAAAGCAGATGAATTGCCGGAAAGAGACTCAGGTAATTATTATTTAATCTCAAGAGCTAAGTTTTCTTAATATCACTTAAACATCTCTAACAAATATTATTCAGAACTAATTTTTTAATTCCTATTACAGGGTGGGCTCTACAAAGAATTCTGCATTTGGAAGTCAACATCAATAAGTACAACCCATTGAATGCCTCCTCCTACATTAAGATGCAAACATTTTCTAAATCAATAGTGAATGTGATGAATGAGGACAATTGCTGTTTCGCCTGGGCAGTCGTTTCAGCAGCATACCAGCCAATTGGTAATCCTCAAAAGACCTCATCATATCCAGACTTCAGAAACGCTTTCGATTTTACAGGTATTGAATTTCCAGTAAAATTATTAGATATAAAAAAGTTTGAGGAAAAAAATAATTTGTCCATAAATGTATATGGAGTTGAAAAATTTTTTAGAGATAATAAAAATGTATATGAGATTGTCGGTCCTTTACATTATAATAATGAAAAGAAAAAATTACATATTAATTTGCTTTTAATAAGTTCTGATGATGGAAATAACCACTACTGTTGGATAAAAGATTTAGGTTGCTTGGTATCCAAACAATTATCAAAAAAGAAAATAAAAAAATACTTATGTGATGGATGCCTTCAATATTTTGGAACAAATGAAAAACTTAACGCGCATTTAGAACGTGACTGTAGTTTTGTTCGAATTGAGCTTCCTTCAGATAATTTGATTTTGGATAAATTTGGAAATTATATTCCTGCAAATATATTAAAGTTTCAAAATATTCAGAAACAGTATAAAGCTCCTTTTGTTATATATGCCGATTTTGAATGTTATTTAAAAAACATTGAGTGCCAACAATCTACACCTGATTCGACAACCTCATATAATATTAAAACTGCTGAACATATACCCTATTCATTTGCTTATTATATTAAATCATCATTTGATGAGAATGTTGTTTGTCTTAAACTTTATAGAGGTACAGATTGCGCTTTAAAATTTATTGAATACATTGAAAATGATGTAAAAGAAATTTATAAAAAATATTTAAAATATCAAGTACCATTGAAAGATTTGTCATCTGTAGAACAGATTGAGTATGAAAATTCTAGCATTTGTTACATATGTGAAAAACCTTTTTCAAAAGGAAATTTCATAAAATGTAGAGATCATTGTCATATTACAGGTAAATATCGAGGAGCTGCCCACTCAATTTGTAATTTGCATTTTAAACCTCCAAAATATATACCAATAGTATTGCATAATTTAAAAAACTATGATTCTCACCTATTTATTAAATCGCTTTGCTATAATAAAGAAAATATTAGTGTTATAGCTCAAAATAAAGAAAAGTATATTTCTTTTAGTAAGGAAATTTTCGTTGACAGTTATGTGTCAGAAAAGCAGAAACCAGTTTCTTTGCGACTACGCTTTATAGATTCTTTTCAATTTCTCCCAGAGTCTTTAGAGTCGCTATCACAAACTCTACAAGATTCACAATGTTTTGAAATTAAAAAGTTTTTCTCAAATGCTGATGAATTTCGATACATTAGACAAAAAGGGGTATTTCCATACTCTTACATAGATTCCAACGAAAAATTAAATGAGAAATCTCTACCATCGATTGATAAATTTTATAATAACTTAACCGATGAAAATATCTCTCCTCAAGACTACAATCGTGCTGTAGAAGTGTGGAATCTATTTAAGTGTTCTACAATAGGGGCTTATTCCGATATTTACTTAAAATCTGATGTTTTACTTTTGGCTGATGTTTTTGAAAATTATAGATCCACATGTATTAAAACCTATAAGTTAGATCCTGTTAATTATGTTACTAGCCCTTCTATGTGCTGGGATGCAATGATGAAATTAACTAATGTAGAATTAGAATTAATAACGGAACAAGATATGCTTCATTTTTTCAAAAAAGGTGTTCGTGGTGGGGTTAGCACTTGTTCCAAACGCAAATCTGAAGCAAATAATCCATTCTTAGAAAATTTTAATCCTGAAAGACCTACAACATATATCACTTACTTAGACGCCACAAATTTGTATGGTTATGCTATGAAACAATATTTGCCTGATAAAAATTTTGCTTGGGTACCTAAGCTCGAAATAGAAACTTTAAATATATCCGAACTTTCAGATACATCATCTATAGGCTACATATTTGAAGTTGATTTAGAATATCCAAATTATTTACATGATAGTCATAATGATTTCCCATTTTGTCCTGAACAATATACACCGCCAATTTCAAACCACTCCAAATTGATTCCAAACTTACATAATAAATATAACTATATCATTCATTACCGATATCTGAAACAATGTCTAGAATTTGGACTCCAAATCATAAAAATACACAGAGCAGTTAAGTTTACACAATCACCATGGTTAGCGGAATATATAGATTTAAATACAAATTTACGAAATTTATCTAAAAATAAATTTGATAAAAATTGTTATAAATTGGCAAATAATTAATTTTTCGGTAAAACCATGGAAAATGTTGATAGGCGAGCAGATATTAAATTAGTATCTCAATGGGAAAGACAGGGTAATAAATTTAGTGCCGAAAAACTTATTTCTAAACCTCAATTAAAGGATTTTAAAATTTTCTCTGAAAATTTAGTTGCTCTTCAACTTCAACAGGTTTGCATTGAATACAATAAACCAATTTGTGTTGGGATGAGTATCTTGGATATTGCAAAAACTGTGATGTATAATTTTTATTACGGGTATTTAAAAGTTAAATATGGTAATAATTTAAATTTATTATATACGGATACTGATTTCTTAATTCTTGAAGTTCAGACCCAAAACTTTTATGAAGATATGAAGCTAAATCTGGATAAATTTGATACTTCTAATTTTTCTGAACAAAATATTCATTGCATGCCTATTACAACATCAGTTGTTGGTAAATTTAAAGATGAGTACAAAGGGATTCTCATTGAAAGTTTTTATGGAACTGGTGCTAAAGCATATTGCATCAAATCCAAAAATAGTGTAGATAAAAAAGCAAAAGGTGTTAGTAAATCATGTATAAAAAATCAATTAACATTATCAGATTATAAAGATGTTGTTGAGAAAGGTGACAAAATATTCTGCACCATGTATGTATTCAAGTCAGATATGCATAACATATACACTAATTTGTTAAATAAATTGGCATTAACAACTCATGATGATAAAAGATATTGTATACCAAATTCCACAAAAACTCTTGCATGGGGACATAAAGATATTTTGGAAACAGATTTTTTGATAAAGATATGAAAATGATGTATGATACTCTAACTTCTTTAATTTCCGAAAACGAAAATGCATCTAAAAATAAAAAATCACGATTAGAATTAACTACTCCTAGTAATTTTTCATCTTTATAAAATCATCATTTTATATGATGATAATATATGTAAGTCGTTTTTGAAGCTTTAAAAGTTGGAGGGGGAACTGAATCCAAAGACATATATATTGTATACAAATACCACTATTTGTTAATAATATTACAACAATGACTGCTGCATCTTTAATAGTTTTAGTTTCCCTTGTTGGAAATGTGCTATATGTAAATTACATTCCTAATGCAGTTAGGGCTGATATATGTATAAATGCCCTCAAAAATGAAACCGATTGCTACAAACAGATGAAAATGACATATCTTGTTGGAAATTCACACTTTTTTACCTATAATGTAACTGATTCTGCTTTATGTGAAAATACATTCATAAAAATTAAATATTCCATGACAAACAAACCATTACAATATTCAGATTGGATTCCTTTCAACAATAAAAAGAAGAATCCTGTCATTGTGTCTGTTGTTATATATTTGTTATTATATTTGCAGCAGCAATATTTATTTGTACATGTTTAATTTTATTGTATTTCATAAAAAAATATCTATAAAATTATTTAATATATGTTAAAAAATAATATAAATTTTGTTTTTTATTGATTCTTGTTAGTATAAAGACATTTAAAGTTTATCCCCTCCTCTTAAATGGAGAGGGAAAATAAGTTTACCCCTCCACTTGAGAGGAGAGGGAAAATGTATAAAATTTAGGAGCAAACGGATAGATAGTTAGTTTTTTGAGAGTAAACAGATAGCTAGTTAGTTTTTGAAATACATCATTCAAGATGTTCAGTAATCAGAGTAAAAATATATTTGAAAATTCACCATTAAAAAAGAAAATAAAAAAAACAATTATAAATTCTACAAAATATAATTTAAATAATTCTAACTCTAAATATGCTGCGATTGGTTTGTGGGTGGAAAGTGATTTTCTACCATGCATTGAACTTGGTGCTAAAAATGGTTAATCTGTGATATTAAATGAAGATGATTGGAAGAACTTATTGCAATATCAAGGAGTTATAACAAATTATATGTTTTCACCTAATGTTTTCAATGAACCGATATATTTGCAAAATTTATCTATTCATTTTGAAAAGATTGGTGAATTACCAATAGTGAAGATTGCGAAAAGCTGTGAATTTATTTACTATGGAAATGAAACTGTCTGCAGACTATGGGAACAAATTCCACTTATAGAATATAGACTAAACGTTTTACAAAAACAAAACTTTCGACGTTATTTCAACGTTTTTAGAAATAACAACTTTTACGATGGAGATTCCTTTGACAAAATATATAATGTCCTTTCTCCAAAACAAAATCTAAATAGTGAAAATGTATGCTCCATGCTGGAACTGCTTTTGAATCATCCCGAAGAACTAGAACAAAAATTAAAGTCTAAGCACTATTATGAAGAAGACAGTATCTATTGATGAATCAAGAAACCAAATTCATCTGATGGTTGCTTGGAACTTTGCCTACAGAAAAGCTCGTATGACTTCTGAAGAATTTATAAATCAAAAACATTTTAGAAGAAGGATTAAATTGACTGAAGAAATTTTAAATCCCATATTAGACTCTGATTATAGGAATATTGTATTTAAAAAAATGTTTATGTAATAAGCTTATTTTTAAATAAAACAAATATATATAAAAATTCATTTTTTTATTACAAACATCAATTATTATTACAGCGTTAATTACTATTACATCACATCTCCCTTGAAGATCCAAGTGTTATAAGATTTATCTAATCCTAACCATTTTACAAATACTTTGTTTCCTTTCTTTCTTAACACTTTTTCCACCAGATATACATTTGGGTGTCTTACTTTTTGAAGTTCTTCCTCATAGAAACCTCCTTGAATATCTATCCCGTTTCAATCTTGAATCAAATACGTTGTTGGATTAGTCAGCTGGATTTTTTTTATTTGAAAAATTTCGTTTGACCAGTTAGGTGTGTAACCTTTAGAAAATTGTTCACGAATCTTGCTTATTCGTACTCTATCACTGACACGAAATTTTGGTGATCTGGGATCCACAGTTTTCCTATGGGTATAAGCTGATTTCAAGATTTCCATTTCATTCTTTTTGTTAACTTCGTTTGGTTTTTTTTCGATTGTTGAATGCTTAGTATTATTGTATTCTGTAATTATTTCTTTAAGAAAGCTGATCCATTTATAATTACCTAGTAAACTAAACTTTTTCCACATTTTGTTTTTTATAGTTCTATTTACTCTCTCTACAATACTAGCTTTCATATTAGAAAATGTGTTGTAATGATTAATTTTGAACTGCTCCATAAGTTTCTGAAAGTCTTGATTAAAGAATTCTTTACCCTGGTCAGTATTCAGATTTTTTGGGGGAGTTTTTAAAGTTAATAGAATTTTTTTCATTGCAGCTGTTACATCTTTACCAGTTTTGGATTTTACAGGTTCTGCCCATACAAATTTAGAAAACACATTTATTACCATTAAAATATATCTTAAACCCCTATTAAATTTCGCATATGGCTGCATTTCTATCAGATCAGCTTGAAATAGATCATTAAGCCCTTTTACAATTGTTCGTCTCCTTCTATATCGCCTTCTCGCTGGTTTATGTAATTCATTTACAACGTCTTGCTTAATTTTACTCATTATTAATTTATACCTTACTCTCGAAAATAGATCCCATAAATAACTTTACCTCCTTCTAAACCGTTTATAAAAACCCTTTATCGCTGACTGTGTAAAATATGAAAAAGTCATCTCAGTTTTTTTTAGTAAGTTCTTTAATTTTATTTTCCACTGCTTCAAATGATTTTTTATTTTCATTTCTAATTTCTTTTATTGATGAATTTATTTGGGTGATATTGTTAGTAAGATCAAAAATTTTTACATTAAATTTATTTGCCATTGTTTCAAATAATTTGTTATTTTCATTTCTAATTTCTTTTATTGACGAATTTATTTGGGTGATGTTGTTATTAAGATCAGACATTTTCACATTAAATTTAGTTTCCAAAACAACATTTGATAACGTATAATTTTTTTTGAAACCACCTAATGTTGAATTCATTTCTTCTCTTGCATAATTCATTGTATCATTAAATTCTTTTCTAGAAACTTCAGCAGCTTTTTGAACTAATTCATTTAATGATTTTATTTCTTTTACTAATTTATCTTCTAGATTTTTTATATCTTTTCCTAATTGAAATTCTGCATTTGTTATATCTAATGTCATTTTTAAAATTTTTTTTTCTAAATTTTTTATATCTGACGCTGTCTTTTCAGCTTTGTGTAATATATCTGTATAAGATATTTCAAGTTCTTTTATCAGTAAAGAAATCTCCTCGATTTTTGAACTATTATTTTTAATTTTAATTAATATATCCTTTTTAGAATCTTCCATTATAGCTTGCACTACTTGTAGTAAGGATTCTAATTCTTTTTGTAATTTTTCATCAATTACCTTTGTAAAATTTCCCTCGTCAAAAGAAGTTTCAGATTTGGTTTTTAGATGGTTTAATTGCTTTAGTATATCCTCGATTTTTTCATTATTTTTTGTAATTTGATCTTTGAATTTTGTTTCAATTTTTTCATTTTCGTTTTGAAAATCCTCCTTCAATTTGTCTTCTAAATATTGTAAATTTGATTTATATGCATTGATTTTAATTTCAAATTCTTTAATTTGTTCTTTAAATTCATTAACTTTGTCGGTATCTTTTTTGTGAATTAGAAAATGAGTGTTCATTGATTTTTCAAGATTTTGTGTATTTTTATCCATAACGTCATGTATTTTCTTAAAATTCCCTACTTCTTCTGCTACTCTATCATTAAGCATATTAGTAAAATTTTGAAACTTTGATGTAATTTCCTTGGAAATACTATTCTTGGTGTTGTCAATTGCTGAAGTATCCTTAATTATTGATTTAATTGATGTAATTTCATTTTTTATTTCATTTTCAAAATCATCAACTTTATCATATTTTAACTTCACTACGTCAAAGTCATTTGCATATTTAGAAACTTTCTGAGAAAATTTTTCTACTACCTCATCATTTCCATCAACAGTATTTTTCAAATTAATTATCTTGTCATTATATTCAGGAATAACTTTATCCTCAAATAACTTAATCTTTTTTGCAATATTTTGTATGTTGTTATCATATTCATTTATTCTCTTATTTAAATTATTAACGTCACTTTTCAACCCGGGATCTAAATTTTGAATTAATTTGTTTTCAATATATTTTACATCGCTTTCAAAATTTTTTATTATTTTCTCTTCAACATTTGATAATATTTTATTTTCTAATGATAATAATGTGTTTAGAGCAGATTTTTTTGAAATATGACGACCAAATTTATCGATCGTCATTTTAGAAATGTTTAAAAGTATCTATTATATTCTTTTATATAATAATATTCGCTTCTCTTAGTTCTTCAATAATGGAAATAATTTCATTGTTATGACCAGTGTGTCCCGCAAGCATGGATGCTACCAATAGTTGAAGTCTCTCAACAAGTTCGTTTACATTATCCCAATATATGTAATCTGTATTAGGTTTATTAACTTTTAAAGTTATACCAAATCCGGTTTTTTTTGAAGACATTCGACTTTCTCTATATGGAGCTTTGCGTCTTTCAAAAAATCCCTGGATTGCTTGTTGTGATTCGGGATTTAGAGTTTTAGTTTTTGTAATTCCTTTGCTTTGCAAATAAGGTCCTATTATAGAAATATATTTATGTGATCCATTTCCCTGCACCTGCTCATTTGGATCATTATTTCTACGGTATGCATTGGTTCTTTTTAAAATATCCATATAATTTTCCAAATCTTGTTTTTTATACCCTATTGGTTCTTTTTTAAATAATAACTCATATAAACCTGGTGTACCTGTATAGGTTATTCCTTCAATTTTGATGTTTCTACCAATAATTTCGACATGTTTTTGAGTTAAACCCAAAAAGAATTTCTCGGTTTCCAAATCATGAACTATTCCATATTGGTGATCAAACTCATGTTCAACATCTTTTACACCGCCATCAATATATTGGCGCGGTAATTCATCAAATCCTGATAAATATTCTTTATATAAATCTGTATCAACAAATGTTCGAACTGTTTGCCGTGTTTGTTCTAGTATATCTGAAAGATTTCCTATTGTGGAATGTGAATCTGAAGAAGGGGTAGTTTCTGCAATAATACTTGTTTGTTGTATAGATGGCATTTGACTTGCTGAAGCTAAACTCGCGTCCCAGTCAATAATCGATGGTATTTCTGTAGGAAGGAGTGGAGTTTTTCCCGTCTTTCTTTTTTCTGGTGTTGATGTTCCATATTGTAATTTTCTCTTTGGTGTTAGTGTTTGAATTGATCTTTTTGTGGTGTTTCATAAATTTTTTTAATTGGTGTGTGTAGCTCTTCCTTTATTTCAACAGGTTCAATTTTACCAATCGTTGAAATTAATTCTTGTAAGGGTTGAGTTATCGGTTTATATGTTTCCTCCAATTTAGTTTGCGCCTCAAATTCCGCATTTTTTAAACTCTGATATTTTTGTTTAACAGCTGTTTTAAGTTTGTTCGATCTTGTTGAAATATAACAATTAAATTTGCATTGTCACGAATTAATTGTTTCGGAATAGAAGAATATGTTTGACATAAATAAAAACAATCAGTATTTTTGTGTCTTCCGAAACAAAAATAATCTTTTACAACGTTCTGATTACAACACACTATATCATCAAATATTATTATAGAGTTTGGTTTAACTTGTTTTGGTGAAACAATTGTTTCTTCATTTTCAGATTCGTAATATCCAATTTTTTTCAAAGGTTTAAAAAGTGTTCTCAAATATTTGTACTTTGGTTGATATAAGGATTTTGAATAAACATACAGATTTTCAAATCGCAAACCATTCGGATCTTCAATTAAACTAATAATAACATTGGTTTTGTCACAGCCTGACGGGCCAATAATTAACCCTCTTTTACTATTTCCCTCAAACAGTTTTCCATGTTTTCTAAAACCATTCACTGAACTTTCATGATCCTTAATTGTTATAGAGTATGGTTGTTTCTCAACTCTCATTTTATATATAAAACAAACTATTAATATTCGGTATTGTGATGTAACTGGTTAGTTATCACTAGGATTGTGACTATATATAATGTTTCCATCACATAATAAATGAATCATTTACAAGACAAACAGCAAAAGGAAAGGAAGTGGTTTAGGAAACTCATTAATCAATAAATTACCCTTTGAATTGCATATTCCTGGTTATAATTTTTGTGGACCTGGAACAAAATTGGAAAAACGATTGTCAAGAGGTGATAAAGGTATAAATTTATTGGATGAGGCTTGTAAAGAACACGATATTGCTTACTCACAATCAAATGATATAAAAAGAAGGCATTTAGCTGATAAAATATTAGCTGACAAAGCTTTATCAAGGTTCAAAGCTAAAGATTCGAGTTTTGGGGAAAAAACTGCTGCACTAGGAATTACTGGTGCTATGAAAATTAAAAGAAAATTAGGTATGGGACTTCGAACGAGAAGAAAGTTCAAGCGAAAAACCCGAAAAGGACGAGGACTATCATTATCTCAGGTAATTTCAAAAGCTAGAAAAGGAATTAAGGGGAAACGTTTTAAAGACCTAAATGAAAGTATTCAAACTGCTTTAGAAGCTATTAAAAAAACAGGTAAAGTGTTACCTCCAAAGAAAAGGGTAATTCCAATCCAAAAGACTGGCGGATTTCTTCCCCTTATACCTTTATTTACTGGTTTGTCTGCTCTTGGTGCTCTTGGAGGAGGGGCTGCAGGTATTGCTAAAGCAGTAAATGATGCAAAAGCAGCCAAAGCGAAATTAGAAGAATCTAAACGACACAATCAAATGATGGAGTCCATTGCGGTAGGAAAAAAAGGAAGTGGACTTTATTTAAAACCCTATAAAACAGGATGTGGATTATACTTGAAACCTTATTCAAAAAACTGCTAAAACATATACCTCGAAAAGCACTTACAAATTACGATTTACTTAAATACGTTAAATATTTACAAATTCCCAACTTTCGTGGTATTTTTATGAGGGATAAATTACCAAAAAAGATAAAGATAATTGAAAGTGCAATTGTCAATCTAGATAATCATAGTGGTGCTGGTACTCACTGGATAGCATATACAAAAAAAGGAAAAAACATAATATATTTTGATAGTTATGGTAATTTGCGACCCCCTTATGAATTAATTAAATATTTTTATAGCGACCAAAATAATAATATTGTTAATTATAATTATAACAGTTATCAAAACTTTAACAAAACAAATTGTGGTCAATTGTGTCTAAAATTTCTTTATAACCATATGTAACACGTAATTTTAGTTTATTATTAAACACATTTTTAAAGTAAAATGTCATATAGTTTTGTTCTTAGCGGCAATTCCGCTATTTTAACATCAGAGTTACATCCTCCAATATATTTAGATGAAGATGTTGAATATGTTATCGGTCTTGTAAATTTCGAAACATTTAATGCAATTCCCAATATTGATGTTGGGAATAATGTATTAATTCATGATGAAAATTTAGAAATAGCCATACCCCCAGGTAGCTACGAATTAGAAGACATAACAGATTTTTTAAAAAAACACTTGAATGAGGATAAAATTAGTTTTAGTCTTTATGCAAATAATAATACTTTGCGTACACATCTTAAATGTTCAGCCCCCATAACTTTTCGTGAAGGAACTATTGGTAAATTATTAGGGTTTAAAAATGGGCGATTGGAAGCCAACATTGAACATATATCAGATTTTCCCGCGGAAATAATTAAAGTAAATTCAATAAATATAGACTGCAGTATTGCAGAGGGATCATATTTAAACGGGAAACCTGTTCATATATTACACCAATTTTTCCCGAGCGTTGCTCCAGGGTTCAAAATAATTGAGTCACCTCAAAACGTCATATATTTCCCAGTCACCGTTAAAGTAATTGATAAAATAGCCATTAAAATAATAGATCAGGAAGGTGATTTGGTTAATTTTAGAGAAGAAACCATAACCATCAGACTACATCTTAAAAAAGTAGATGAAAGATGGTAATATTATATAACAATAAATCTGCAAACTTTACTAGAAAATTTAATAATGAAAACATTAATAAGACAAGAAAGAAACCAACTTCCTTTAGTAGGAAATCAAACTTCCAAAGGTTAACACCTTCTAATAGAAAATTTCTTCAAAGTTTGGGTTTTAAACTTAAATAAAAATGGATTATTTAAATGTAAGAGAAAATGTATTGGTTGATGAATCAATATTAAGCTGGGAAATTCTTTCTTTCGATCCTTTTAATCCTACAAAACTCGGACCAAATGATGAAATCAGAATTGCTTTGCAACAAACAGGAAAATATCCTTTACCTTGCAAAAGTGAAATTTATGTGGAATTGCAAGTAACTAAAGAAGATGATTCCCCTTTAGCTAATACTGTTTTAATTAATAATGCTCCGGCATTTTTATTTAAAGAATATTTTAAATGGTGTTACTATTGACTCCGTTCGGGATATTGGTATAACTTCAACTCTTAAGGGATATATTTCATTTAATCAAAATGAAAGTGCTAAATTGGAAAATGCCGGTTGGTATCCGAAAACAAAATCTAAAGAAAAAATAATGACTGATGACAAAGGTAATGTTTCATTATGTATACCATTAAAGATGTATTCAGGATTTTTTGAAGATTATAATAAGATTATTCTTAATTCACAACAAGAACTTATTCTAATAAGAAGTAATGATGATACAAATGCATTATTATCCAGTAATGAAGATGAAAAACCCAAAATTAAAATTACAAAGTTGTGTTGGAGAGTTCCTCATCTTACTGTAGCGATTCCGCAAGAATTAGCACTTACTAAAATTATTGACAAAAATAGTGATATACTAATAACCTTCCGAAGCTAGGAATTAGTTGAATATCCAGAGTTATTGGAAACTACGAGGCACAACTGGCCCGTAAAAACATCTACAAAAGTCGAAACGCCACGTCATGTTCTAATTGCTTTTCAGAAAAATAGACGTGGTAATCTAAAAATGGATATGAGTAAATTTGATCATTGTAATTTAAGAAATATGAATGTCTTTTTAAATTCAGAAAGATATCCTTACAATGATCTTCAACTTGATTTTGAAAATAATAAATTTGCTACTCTGTATGAAAGGTTTACAGACTTTCGTCAAGGGTATTATAACTCTCCAGTGGAACCAATTTTTAATCCAAAAGAATTTAAAGAAAATGCTCCTATAGTTTACATTAATTGTTCACATCAAAGAGATTTACTACAAACAGGTCCAGTAACCATGAGAATTGAATTTGAAACCAAGGAAAAAATTCCCGCTAAAACAGCGGCATATTGTGTTATAATTCATGATAAAGTTTTCAGTTACAATCCATTAACAAAAATTGTGAAACAGCTGTAATACAATTTCCTTAAGATAAAATACTCCTTTTAAACAAACCGCTACTTATGCTTAAGAGCGCATGCGTCAATTTTGATATTTATTAACGTAGCCAAACCAGAATTCTTCATTTATATAATGTCTTACGAGATTTCAGTTCGAGTATTAGATTTTCAACTTAAGTTGCAGAAATTAAAAAAACAAATAAGTGAATATCAATTAAAAGTAGAAATGATCAAGAAATTCAAATATTTGAAAATATGAAACTTATTCTAGATCTTCAAGGATTCAAAATTGAAAATAATAAATTTATTGTAAAGGAATTAGCAGCTTACGATGGGCAAAAGGCAAGTCATTTTATTTTCAAAGCTCCATTTCCGATGGGCCATTTACCATCCTATTTACACAAACAAGCTCTGTGGTTAATAAAAAATTACCATTGCATTGAGTGGTGTGAAGGATTTACGCCATTACACAAATGTGGAGACATCATAAGAGATTTAAGTGCTAAGGTGGGCTATGTTTATGTAAAAGGGGAAGAAAAGGCAGATTTCGTAAAGAAATATTCCATGAAACCAGTTATCGAGATTGATGAACAACCCACCCTAAAGAAAATGGATCCTTGCTGCTTTTATCATCAAAAAATACCATGTGTATGTGCATTATCAAATGTTTATTACCTTTACAACAATTTTTTTATGTAATAAAAGACTTGATTACAAATTATGTGTTTTATTTTCTAACATTGTTCTAATACATGAAATATTATTATTTAATCCTAGTTCTAGAAGTTTACATATTAAAATATCTATATTTTTATTTTTTAAATATTCGCTACAACATTTAGCTGCTAGTAAACATAATTCTGCATGTTCCATATAATTTAAAAACAATATAATATTCTGCGCTTCACTTTCTTGACCTTCATATGCATAAAACTCGGAACAGGCTGCGGACATCAAAAACTCTTCATACATTTCTCTTATTAATAATTCCATAATAAATCCTACACTAAAACCTCCCTGTTTCTCAATATCTCTTTATCTCTCTCTTCCTCTTCCACGATTTCTTTTAATATATCAGGATCTTTTATATAATCCTTCAATATCCTTAAAAAGTAACTGAATCCTATTTCCTTTATTTCATGAACGAACTTCAGTAAATTTTGTGTTTTTCTATAATTTAAACAGGCTTCTGCAGCTAATTGGTATTGGAAGGCAGTCTCATAATATACCTGTGCCCACTCGGGGTGCGTTTTTCTTAGCATTGCATTCTTTAATTCGGAATTTTGAATTTTAGTAAACTGTTTACCTAATTTGATTATTTCATTTTGCAAATCACTGTTCATAACTACCACTTATTTTTAATTTAACACTTTTCGTTATTAGTGGTGAATCTTCTATGTAAGCTTAAGACTAACTATGAATGAATGTAGCTCGCTCAGATTCAGTCCTTTAAAATACCAGCTCCCCTCCAACTACTGTGGTGGTTAGGAAGGAGGTAGGAGGTGGAGCAAAAAGAGGCGGAGTTTATGAAACCAATCGGAATAGGGGGCGAACTTGGGCAGCCAATCAGAAACAAGGTCATTCTTGGCTGACCAATCAAAAAAGTGGTGGGGGGGTGAAGTACAAGCCCCCTATTCCCACTACTGTGGGGGTAAGGAAGATGAGATTTTCTAGGAATCAATAGTAATCTCTAGTGATTTTTGATCAATATCTCGTGCACCAGAAAATTTGATTGTAAAGAAGAGAGGGGAAAGTGGTGGAAGTAAGGGAGATGGGATTTTGCTAGGGATCACTAGTAATACCTAGTGATCTCTGACGAATATCTCGTGCGCCAGAAGATTTGATTGTAAAAAAGAGAGAAGAAAGTGGTGGAGGTAAGGGAGATGGGATTTTCTAGTGATCACTAGTAATCTCTGGTGATCTTTGATCAATATCTCGTACGCCAGAAGATTTGCTTGTAAAGAAGAGAGGAGAAAGTGGTGGGGGTAATGGAGATAGGATTTTCTAGGGATCATTAGTGATCCCTAATGATCTTTATCCAATATCTCGTGCGCCGCTAAATTCCCTACTGACATAATATTATGATCATGAAGAGTATCAGTTTTGTGTCAAATTTACGTAAAATTTTATTACATACAAATGACCTACGTGTGATGTCAATTTAAAGTCATGTGTTCACTGAGTACTGGTCTGGGTTTGGGAAAAACTTTCCATTTAGTATCAGTATTCAATTTCAATCTCTCCATGTCTGCACATGAAATTTTTTATGACTAACACGATCTCCTATTTGCTCAGAATTACTTTTTTGAATATTTTACATAATATTTTTAGACTTCTCACCTCCGACCGAACGTTTTCTTCGGTGTGCAAGGACTGCCATTACGCCGCCGATAGTCCCAAAGTGTTGCGGTTACTTTTAAGCTCTTCCATGTTTTCCGTAAATTAATCGCACATGCTACCCAGACTAGTAGCTAATAAAATGCAATAATATCTACAACTATAACAACAAATGTATATTAGGTTAGGTTCTGTTTGTATGATTCACTGATTAAAAGCAAAATTAAAAATACAAATTATTATAAAACAGAACAAGCTAAATATCCTTTCATATCTTTCATATTATTAACTTGTATTGAAAATGAGCCAACAATTTAGTTCAGGTTAACTGCAGAATATTTAAGAAGTTATATAGAAAAAAGAGTATATTTTAATAATCGAAAAAGATATTTTTAAGAAAACAACTTAAATACTAGTCCTTGGATAAAAAAAAATGAAACCAAACTAATATTCTGAAAAGTTTGTACTAGCTTCTAGTAGGCAACTTGATCCATAGTTGCTTTTGATTTAATCTCTTCCCAAATAGGTACATATTCTCAGTTTTAAATCATGAAAAAAGGAAAATGGTTAGTACTTTTGCATATAAAAGTCCAGTACATCTTAATATTATGACAAAATTAGAAACAAAAAAGAAATGTACAGTGTATTAGCTGAAACAGATTTTCATAATGTAGATTAGTAAATACACATTAGTTAAACTGTTATAAAACAAATATATTAAATTATTTTAATAAATCAGGTAAATAATTACAAAAAAAAATTAAAAGCTACATTTCCTGTTAGTTTCCTGTCAATATTAGTTTAAACATATATCTCTTGAATGTCTGCCACAACCGACCTAAAATAATTATATCCAATAAATACCCTGCCATCTAGGGAAGCTAATAAAAATCATTACCAAGTCCATAATACCATAAAATATTAAGATAAAGTTCCTTCTAAAAGTATATATTTGATTATGAAGCTTCCAAAATATTTTAAATATGGGCAACTAGACCTCGGAAAACGAGTCTCCCATCCATCAATTTGATATATTCCTTATTTGTAACGTATCTATTGTTTAACAGTTAAAAAAAGATACAAATTTTTGTCTTAAAACGTTCAAAGTATTTAAAGGAAAACTAATGATCCCGAAATATCAAAAACGTCAATGGATAAGTAATAGGTATTTATTTCGTGCCTTAAGTAAGCAGGAAAACATTTGTTGTTCTTTAACTACTTGATACACAACTTCAATAAAACTCTGAAATTACATAATTTTAGCTTATTTTACCAGTTACTTATAACCATTTTACTATTTTCAGAATTTCGATGACGCGAAGCAGACTATGTGACACTTTAAAATTACAGCGATTTATCAATAAAACTACATAATAAATTCATCAAATAATTTAACTGTAACAGAAAAATACATAAATTGAGGAAAAAATTTGTGGAAAACAAATAAAATTATAATATAAAACTGTCACTTGCTTTATAAAAAAAAGTTATGGGCGTAAGATGGAATAAGCAAATAAATCTTTAAGGTATGTAATTAAAAAATTGTCAATGCTACTCCAACTATGGTTTTGTTTCACTTTTTAAAACTCCTTAAAAAGAGAAAATTATATCACCTTTAGCAAATAAATTTGGTTATGCTGTACACAACCATCCAACCATCGTTAAAGTGGTCGACATATGGTCAGATCATTAGATATAAGTTCACAAAATATCGTACAAACGTCGTAGCTTCTATGGTATGAAAACATATGGAGATCACGTGATTACATGTTGCGATAACTCTCATAAGAAGATTCACTGGGCTTCTAAATATATTCCATCTTTTTTGTTAAATCGATCCAGCGACTACTTGTATTACATAAAATAAATTTGCAAAAAGCACAAGCAAAATAATGATGTTTCTTTGATTGTGCAAGTAAACACAGGATGGTCCACTTGTGAAACAGTTTTTTGTAAATAATCAACGCTTTATCAGAGCCGAATTCTGACAGAATAATGTAATATATTAAATATGAAGCATTATGGTTAGTTTAATTTTAAGGAAAACAAAAACCGGCGATTTGTTTTTCTTATAAATCAACGAATCATGCAACGACAAATGTTATTTTTCTCTTGTCTAGACACACCCTATTACTGAACCTGGTGGCCGCAGAACCGCTAGTAGTTTGATACGGGCTTGTAGTTGTTTTGTGGACCTAGCCTGAAGGTCAGTTGTTTTACACGGCTAGAATATTTATACGATAATCGAATAATTTTTACTACTAAGTTGACGTTTATTTAAATGGATTTGATAAATGATGGATTATTTGATTAAGAATTGGTATACGTGTGAAAAAAATTAAAAATGCCAGTACGTAGGTGTTTATATTCGAATGTTCTTTTTCAACGTTTTTCGCAATGTTAAACTTTCAGGGTGATAACTTAAATAGGCGTTATGGATTCCACAATAAAAAGAAGAAAATTGTTTAAAAATAAAATATTTCAAACCTCAAGCATGGTGGAAAATGAAGAAGTTGTAAGTTTCATATATTTAAACCGAAATTTAGAAGTTATAACCCTTATAATTGTAGGAAAATGAAGGCTCCGACTACCCAAGTGATACATGTGTTCTTTTAAATGGAAGTTCATTAGCCAGAGGTGAAGTACTTGTAGTGCAGCACGAACCATTATGGGCTACTGCAATTCAAATGTTTATACCATTTTTGCTAGCTGGTTTTGGAATGGTTGCGGCAAGTTTACTTCTCGACAAAGTGCAACATTGGCCAGTATATCAAAATGTAACAGAAGTTTATATTCTTGTACCTGCTCTTCTAGGACTTAAGGGAAATTTAGAAATGACTTTAGCATCTAGACTTTCTACACATGCTAACCTAGGCCATTTAGATAGTCGTAAACAAAAGTTAAGTTTAATTACAGGGAATCTTGCCTTAATATTGTGCCAGGCAATTGTTGTTGGTTTTCTAGCATCTCTTGCCGCTGTAGTGTTTGGTTGGATCCCAAAAGGTATATTAAATATACAGCATGCACTGCTGTTATGTGCTAGCAGTATTGTGACTGCATTTGGTGCAAGTTTTGTACTAGGTATAGTCATGATAGGGGTTATTATATTTTCTCGACATTTTAATATTAATCCTGACAATGTAGCTACTCCCATAGCAGCAAGCTTAGGTGATCTTACAACCCTTGCAGTTTTATCGTACTTTGCTTCCTTATTTTATAAAACTATGGATAGTCACCCGTGGTTAACTCCTTCTTTAATTATAGTAGGTATATGTTTAGTGCCTTTATGGGCATATATAGCTAGTCAAAATAAATATACAAGAGAAGTTCTTTTTAGTGGCTGGAGCCCTGTGATATCAGCAATGGTTATCAGCAGTGTTGGAGGCTTAATCTTAGATTTTACAGTTTCTCAATATAAAGGAGTGGCTGTATTTCAATTGGTTATAAATGGTGTTGGTGGTAATTTAGTTGCAGTCCAAGCAAGTCGCATATCAACTGAATTGCATAGCAAAGAGAAACCTGGTCGTTTACCAGAAAACATGCAAGTATGTATCAGTCCTTGTGCGGCATTCTGTGATAATCAAAAAACAAGCCATACTGGTACTGCTAAAATGCTTATGTTAATGGTTATTCCTGGACATTTAATTTTTTCATATACTATAAGCTATTTAGAAGCAGGTCACACATCATTTACTTTTATATTTATGGTCACTTACTTAAGTGCTACTTTACTTCAAGTATTTTTTTTACTTTACATTGCACAAGTACTTACTCTAAGTATGTGGAAGGCTGGAGTTGACCCTGATAACTCGGCAATTCCATATTTGACAGCATTAGGTGATTTATTGGGAACTATGCTTTTAGGTATAGCTTTTGAATTTCTTTATCTCATTGGTGACCGAGATAGTGATGTAGGTGATTAAGCAATTATTATTTAGGTAAAAGTTATATATCTACAGGCAACAAAATAAACTGTTAATACCTGTTCATTTTAAAATGTTAAAAGTTTTATATGTACAATTTTATTTAAGTAATATAGATGGTTTCTTATTTGTTCCCTACACATTTTAAATATAATAAGTTGTAACACCCCATTTCCCAAAGTACATTTTATTATAATGCAAGGACAATTACTATATGCAGACAGTGGAATAGTTTTTTTTTTGTAATAAGCAACCTGTTTGGAATGTTATCGCAGTTAGAAGAATATAAATATTTTCATAAAGAATGGCTGTGTCCCTTGTTACACTCAAGGATTCTTAAGTAATTTATTTTCCATATATGTATCTTAAATTTTATCACACTATATTAATAAATTTTATAAAAAAAAATTTATTAAACATGAATTATAGTAAAAACATTAAAATACTTTTTTCATGATGGTTCTGACTTTGTATAATTTTTAAAATTTTAAGTAAAATGAGGTGAAGCTAACCAGTTTTATCTTATGTTAGTATATTTTGAAAGTTTTCAGACTGTCAAAATATTTCTTCTAGTACAGTGTCAGATTTTGTATAGATCCCATTGCAATAGCTAGAATATGGCACGTTAAATATCCTAGATCAACTATTGTTTTGCTAAACATGTATTTTTGTAATAACATTTTGTCTTATTTGTTTTAAATATGTGTGTACCCAGAGAAGTTTGAAAACAATTAAAACACAATTGTAATAAATAATATTATATATAAATTTTAGTCTCGAACCATGATTGCAAAAGTCTTTTATCTCCAAATTTATATATTTAGTTGCATGCTGCATGGAATAAAAAGAAAATATGTATTTTTTGAATTTTAATTTTACTGCCGTTACAGTCCAGAAATTTGTTTCATATTGGTTGTAATTTAATCAAATTTTTAGATTTAGGTAGATATTAGTATAAACTCAGTTGACTCTATTTTAAAATTATTTTGCTATGTACAGGGTTTTTTTTTTATATTTAACACCATACTTAGACGCTTTATTATAAGAGATAGAAAAAACTTTAAATATGAAAGTTTGCTGCTAGAGTGAAAATTATTTTCCTCATTTCAAAAATGTACAATAAGTGTGTTCGGACTAGTCCTTATTTAAATATTTAAGTTTAAATTATTAATATTAATTTTTTAATTAATTAAAATAATAATTATTAATATAATAAACTGATATAAAAAAACGAAGAGGCCTGGAAAACAAATGCTTTATTTTAATTTTCATTGTGTTGTTTTAATATGCCAGTTTAAAAACGTATATTAATCAATATAATAAATATTAAAAGGTTAAAATGCAAATTAAAATAAAGCATTTCATTAATAATTTAAACTTAAATATTTAACTAACGGCTAGTAGTCCAAACGCTAACTTATTATACATTTTTGAAATCAGAACGAAAAAGACTTTCATTCTAATAGATAATATACAGGGTGTTCCATTTAAAAAATTAAGATTTCTTTTGTTTCTCAACTTTAGGATGCGTCACTGTTTTTTTACAGAAATATAAAAGATAATATTTAAGAAATCCTTCAACTTCCAAATTTAAAGTTTTTTCCATCTCTTATACTAAAGCCTTTAGGTATGGTGCTAAATATAAAAAAAATGTACAGGGTGTTTTTGGGTTATTGACATTTAAGAATTGCAATTTTTGACACCGACAAGCTATAACATTTATTTATTTTTAGTTCTGTGTGATTTAGAATTTGATATATTTCAGAAAACTAAGATAGGATTAGTTGCCAATTTTGGTTTAAGATATACATGGTGGGTACTGTTGTCAAGTATTTAATTTTTTAGATGTTAATAGCTCCCAAACAATTGAATTTATTTCTTTAATGAGTAATACAAATCCAGCAATGTAGGGTGTTCCTTAAAACAAAACATATTTGTGAAAACAACATTTTAAGTAAGTATTGAAAGTAATCTTAATATGTAATCATCTATATTGTATTACAAATCTATTTTGTTGCTAAAACTTAAATCTCCATTCCTTCCTGTTTGTATCACCTTATATATTTTTTGTAGTATGTGATACGATTTGTAGATTCTTTTTAAACGAATATTTTTCTCTGGTTAGGAACTGTTTTCCAGATATAAACTAAATTTAATTTTTTTATGTGACGTCCTTTTGTTAATGTTCTTTATTTAAATTTTGATATTTATAATAAAAATTATATTTATCCTAGTTCAGTTTATTTAGTACAGCATGTCAACAATACTTAAGTATAATAATTTAAAATTTATAAATAAATAAATAAACATTGATTATTACATTCAATTAAATTGAATTTGCTTTTAATTTCTAATTTATCACCGAACCTATCCAAGGCTATAACTAGAAATAACAAAACGACCAAAGGATTCTTTTTTAATTAGTCATTTTAATGTAAAACTTCAAATCTTTATGTTTATTGACTTTGGAATTTTATTTCAATTGTAAATTCTCTTTGATTTGTGTACAGTGCGTATTTAGAAATGCTGGGATTTTCTAGTTTAAAGTAGCTGTTTTTAATTAAAATGAATATTCAGAAAAATCCCATAACATAATTATATTTCATATGATAATGTTGATTAAATTATCTTTAGTACCTATGTCTTTTAAGATTTTTAATTTATATATATATATATATATATATATATATATATATATATATATATATATAAATATTTTTTTTATAACGACCCGGTTTCAGCCAAAACTGGTATTGGAGGGTTTTTAGGGATATATATTAGGAATTTGAAATCATTCTTAAAATTCATTGTGGTCGATTCAATATGGTATACTAAATAATTTTGCATTATTCGAATATTTCCAAAATTGGTTAGAAGTTTGTAGGGAGCATAGATTACCACTTTCAACTTAATTTCTTACAATTCAAAGTAGCGGAATAAATTTGTGCTCTCTCTCCATTTTCTTTCAAAATTGATCGTTGTGTTGGTTGTACTTTATCTTCCTCATTCATAAATATAATCTAACATTAAAACTATTCTAAATTAATAGTAGAAGGTTTAAACTGGCATGTGCAACAATAAGTCAACCACACTAATTTGTAAAAATTAATATGTAAATATGCTATGGAAAGAGGTGTGACAGGCGTAACATTGCGAAGTTGTAACATAACATATAATTGTATTTTCATTGGAAATAAAATAAATAACTTAAAGTACCTTCCAATAATAGAAAAACACAATGTTGCACAGTTAGATAAAATGCAAGTAACAAAATATGTATTTATAGTTTCACCAATCTGACTAATTTTAAAATAACAAATTTCTGGAAGTGCAAAGCTTTATAATAGGGTATTAAATTCTATGGTTAGCAAATATTTTGTTTTTAATGCTACTACTGCAGAAAATCTGGTCTCACCAGGCAATCCGCTGGAAAAGATAAAATTATACGAAAAGCTCTTGGCAGTGCAGAAAATTGGTCATCAGGCAAGTCCGGTCCAACAGTCAAAGAAAGGTTTGTTACCAAATTGCCTTTTAATTTCGTTACTTGCCGTGAAGTCTATGAATAGTTCATGTTCTCCCATTGAGGGACCTTTTGGAGTATTATGAAATGGGTCTTTGACCTATGCGTATTGTTTTATTAAGTTTTTGGCAGTTATACCTTCTAAAATTTTTAGCGACCGTGACTAAATGGTTTTCAACTGTTAAAAATAACATTTCAATGTGTTGCTCACTACATAGAAGTATAATTATCTTTTTGTTTCACATTTGTGTCCCATAATTATTTTTCTACATAAAACATTTATTACGTCGTCACTCATCGCCAATATATGAGTATTATTAAATTTTAAAAAATGAATTTTTCAATTATGTCGTTTAGGTAGCTCAATTTCAGAATAGACGAAAGCGCTTATGCGGAATACTGGAAACACCGAATTTTCCGACAATTTTTTGTATACTCCCCATTTTTAGGCCGTAAATACGAATATAAAATTTTTTTTGGCGGTCGAAAATAGTTTTTCCACAAAAAATTTTCCATGTCATATTTTCCGATGTCTACATTTAAAGTTCATTTCTTCTAGTAAAATACACAAACACGACACAACAGTTAAACATTTTTTAACAAAATTAACATTAACGGAAAAATACGAATTTTCAATAAAAGCTAAGAAAAATTCCCAAACAGCACAAATACGTCTTAAAGACGTCCATAAAACGTTTGATCTTAACATTCAGGACGTCTTATGTATGTCCATAAAAGACGAATGACGTCCATAAGACGTTGTATAGACGTCTTATGTTACAAAAGGTAACGTCTTTAAGACATTTGTTTACAACGTCTTATGGACGTCCCTTCCCAACATTAAAACAACATATTCCACCAATAAAATTATGTATATTAAAAAGGGTCCCTTTAATTTTTTTGTTTATCTTGTTTACAAAGTCAAACCTTAATTATTCAAAAGCACAAGAAATAACTTTAATTAAGAAAAAATCAAGAGCAAAATATACACTACCATTTTAAATAACTACAAGTTCCGCATGAATGACCTTTTCAGCCATGTTTGGATTGAAATTTCCTCATTCTTCCGACTTTTTGCCAGTCCTGTTGTCTCTGTAGATCCTAATAACAAACTGATTTTAATTTTATAGAATAAAGTTTATCATTTGTGGGAGTAAATTTTGTAATATTTTTGCGTATTTTTATAATTGTCCTCTACTATAGAATCGTGACTTATGCTATTTCAAGGTTAATATGCATAATGAAAGACAGAACTTACTCATAAGTCTCGCCAAGTTGCAATCGTAGAACTTTCTCTTTCCTTTTCGTACTAATCAACTGTACATGGTAATTTTACAAGCTCGCTTTACAAAGTCATAAATGCTCCCTATTCCCAGTTTTGAAATTTCTAAAACTTTAAACAAAATTACTTCTTGTAATTAACAAAACTCTATTTTCTATTATCTTTAAATATAACTAATCATCAGGAACAAAATAAATCTTACAGGTTTCATTAGTGGAGCACTTTATAAACAAACATTTCGCCTTCCACTTCATTAGTAATTTTTCTTGTAATATTTAGGACCGGGTCTGGATGAGCTGTGCAAGCCTTTTTCGCACAGATAATATTTTTGAAGATTTCATTTCATACTTCTAATAACATAGAGTTACTACAAAAATATAAGTGGTAAAGCATTCGGAAATTTCCTGTAACACAACCTATAAATAACGTTACTGTTTTTCCTAAGTACATATGATTCTCGATCTTACCTTAAGTATTACATAAACACGAATACAAAAGAATTTCAGAGGCACATAGATAAATCAACTATATTTAATAAAATTATTTCAAAAACTAAATTTTCAGAGTCGGCACCCCAACAACATTAAAAATGTATAACGACATGACGAAATACAAAAACAAAAATGACAGAGTTGACAGAAACAAAAGGCGGGTTTTTTAAAGTTAGTTGGCATCATATTGTTATTGTTATCGGTACATCAAACAGTCTGTAACAAAAAGCACCAAAGTATTGATAAAAAAGATCACGCAAGAGTTCCATTAACCAAGGTCGTAGTGAGGCTACTAAAAATTTGTCGTTCAATCAAATATTTTAACCTCAACTTGTATTCAGCTGAGCTCTGTGCGGCGTTGTAAACTTATTACTCAACTGCGACAAAATCCATAGGGAAGGAAATGCTTTTTAGTTTTTATCAACTAAATTATACACAACTGTATTTATTTTCATATAAAATGTTGTATGTAGACTTTTAAAAGATATCTTAAAGACGTTGTATATAGACGTCTTATGGACGTCTTTAAAACAACGTCTATAAGACGCCTTATTTATGTCTTAAGACGTTCAGACATAATCTTGACATAAAAATGACGTCTTTAAGACGTCTAGTGCTGTGTGGGTTGTCATCTTGTTGATTGCTCATTTGCCGCCCATTTTGAAAAAATCTGTTACGATCTGTGACGCAATGCAACATTATCGTGTTGACGTGGTTTTTAAATTTCATTTGGATGGAAAGGAAAAAGTAGTCGTTAACTGTAGATAATGGTATTCATTCCAATATTGTAACATGAAATGCGACAAATAAAGCCCATCATGACATTATCAGACCAGAACCAATCGTTTTAGATATTAAGATTTTGTCCAGCTTAATCAACAATACTTTCTAATAATATATTATTGCTCTGCCATCATTTTATTAAGTTCTATTTTTTAGTACAATTAAATAATATCTCTATATTGTAATAGTGGTTATTACAATTATATTTTACGCTAATTAAAAAACATCCAGCAGAGACTACGGAGAGGCCGGACACTGCCGAAATAAGAATAGGGAAAGGTTCCAATAGTTATTTTAGGGGATTGTTAGGGTTAGTATTTTTTTTTTCCTTTCTACAAGGCTAGTCTATATTTTTCTACTTTTTACAAGTAGTTTAAGGGAGAATAAACTTGTGCTATGTATTTAGACAGTGATGGAGTACAAAATATTTTAAAAATATTTTCATCCGTTTTTAATGGAATTGGCAAAGTTTATACAAATTTTTCAATTAAGATTTTTGAGAATGCTATTCCTCATGTTAGTTTACCTCCAAAAGTGCCCATAGTTCTTAGAAATAAACAACGAACTCCGAGTACTCTAGAAGAAACGTAATGGCCGAACCTAGGGTGTCTTGTTTGAATTCGGAATTAAACTGTTTATGTTCGGAATTGTTGATAAATATTAACGTTATGTTGCCAAATGTAATATCCAAAAATTATTGAAAACAAATGTTTAGCTACTAAAATCATGGAACAATAAATAAAAAAATATGTCAGTAGATAAAAAGAAGCATCTTTGTAAGCAAACATAAATTTTTTGTTACATAAACAGACCTATTAATGTAATAAGTTTGAAATAATAAAAAAAAAATAATTAGTTTTCCGAAGTAGCAAGAAGTTTTAAAGCGGTGGCAATGTTGCTTATATTTATTTGGGCTGTTTCCTTGGGTAAATGGTCATCATATACTTTTGTGGTACGTCATATTCTTGAATAAGCGACTCGTTAAGGTATTTATGTAGATATTTAATTTTATTTATGCATTCACCAAATGTTTAAAAATTATAATATATTTTCATGTGTCATTTTTAGAATTGTACCAATCACAGGATTTGGATACTATCGATATGCAAAATGGTCTTTCAAATAGAACGCTATCAAGATGTGTCAGCTGTGATTAAACACATGTTAGCAGTGTTCTGTTTTGGCGCGTGCCCTCAATGTGTAAGAGTCCGAGTTCAGACGATAACTTTACAAACAAAAAAATATTTTATTGAAGACCATATGTTTAGTGGAAATATAAATATATAGCCAGGTTCACTAAGCTAGGAAGCTAGATCTTCTAGTTGACCAATTTTCTTTACGATATTGTTATAATTTATGTTACATACGTGGACAAATAATCGCTTTCATAGAGATATTAAGGATAAAAACCTAGATATAAAGCCTTTAGTTCGATAAAAGGAATATAAAACCAATAAAATTTTCCATTTTTGACGGTATAGGAACAAAAGAAAATAATCTTTTTATCGTTGTATTTTTAAGGTTGAAAACTTGCTCGACTTATTGTTGAACTTGCCAAAATAAACCCTTTACTGTCAACGTAGACCAGTTTTAAAGTTAGACCATGTTTATCTATAAGAGGATTAGTGTTTAATTCGTATAAAGTTATAATTTTCCATCTTGTATTGTGTGTATTTTACGTGTGATTAACAACACCGACTATTTGATATATATTTTTAAAAACAGGCCATGTATGTGTTGGATAGATTTAAGAATAGATACCTACATAATTATTAAAATTTAATATTTTTCAAAAATAGAACGTTAAACTTTGTACTAGTTTATAACAAGAAAGCAATGCATTGAATTATTGATTCATCAATCTTTTACTTTTCATACATTAATTGCATCTAAAACAAATATCACAACTTTTTTGTACTTGATCGATTATCCGATTTTTAAATGATTAGAAATGTACAAATAATATAAACTTTTGGGAGGTATCCTATTTTTTTTTACAATCTCACTTTATGTCTATATTTCAGTAGACGGAAAGCATATACCTACAAAATTTTATTGCAAAAGATCAAAAACTGACGAAGCTGTAAGCTGTGAAATACAGACTTGGCAAAAGTATTCGGAAACTAAGAAATAAAACACAAAATTATTTTTTTAAATAACATTTTAATGAAGAATATTTCAATTGAAAGTAAGATCATAAATATTAATATCTAATGAATCGGCAAAATCTTTAAAAATTTATGTCGTAGGACACTTTAGATGTATTGGGTCAGCAATATATAGCTGATCAATTTATTTATTTTAATATGTTTTGATATAAAACTCCATAACATTTTTGGAAATACCATTATTTTCAGTGTGAAAACATATATGAAATATATCTGACAAATGTAGAATGACCTTTTCCATCACTTTGGTAGGTTTCCAGAGGTATTTTACGATAGCTTCAGGTATGTTTTTCTAAGCTACCGACTTTTATTCAAATAGTAGCCATATCTTGTTGAAATCACATGTTTTGTTAGCTTAGTACTCCTACACTGGTCTTATAGTTACCTAAAAAATTGGAAACATTAGGTAAAAATTGGCAGATTTGTTTGTAGCGAGATTATAGTATGATCTGGCGTACCGCACGGTTCGCATTTAGCTCCACTTTTATTCAGTATTATTATCAACGATGAAACTGAATATATAAAATATTCTAAGTGTCGTCTATATACTGACGATTCAAAGATTTTTTGAATAGTCAAGGATGTAGAAAATTGTATGAGATTTCAAGAAGATCCGAATGGTCTGAGTGAATGATGCGACTTGAATAGTATGCAAGTGAATATAAGTAAATGTTTTTTCTTGACATTAAGACATGTTATTCAATATTTTGACACTAGTTTTAACTTTCGTATAACTCATATTGCTAATAAAGCATTAAAATTATTGAGCTTTATTAAAAGAACCTTGCAAAATTTGAATAACATTGCTTGCTTTAAAACTCTATTTTGTTCCTATATTACATCAATCTCGAAAAATGCTTGCCAGGTATGGTCTGTTTACTATGTGCAGTATACCTTTCTTTTAATGGAGTTAGAACTCTGACCTTCCCGCAGTTAAAGTGGTGTTTCTAGGCATTAGAGTAGAACTGTAAACAGTGTGCATGGAGCTACCTACACTTTCAGTGGAGCTTCCGGCAGTTACAGTACAGCTACTGGCAGTTTCTATAGAGCTATTTTCTTTATCTTCAACGTCCATAGATAGAAACCTAAATTAAGTTAACATTAAATTAATTATTATTAAATTAGTTATTAAAACATTTATATATGTTTTTTATTATCAGAGAAAAAAGAAGTTTTAAAGCATCTATTCCATATGCTCCCTGGAGCTTTAAGCGCCTATTGTCTTACATACTTACCATCTGTCTTACAAATAATTTATTGCAAAATTTTATAGAACTCCTGTATGGATTTTATTAAATTAAGAAAGTATATATCTATATATATATCATTTTTTTTATTTTGTCTTTTCTTGGGTTTAGGTTCTATATTTAATAAATACATAAAAACTGTTTGACGTTTCGCCTTTTATTCAAGGCATTTTCAAAATGTTTGCCTCCTAAAAATATACAATTAAATTACATCATATAAAAAACATATTCACAATTTTCGAAAAACAAACAAGACACTTAAATAATAGTTAAAACTTTAAAATCTCTTAAAAATACTTAATTTTACTGGTACGCACCTTGACATTTTGCTGTTTTATTTCTGAATAAAATTTAAATTTTGCATCGTTTACTGAGGATACGTGGAATGCGAATGTGTTTTATTTTTTTTAAATATTTTTTATATTTTACAATGCATAAAAAAATAAATATGGTATATGTTTGGTTTTATGTTTAAGAGGATATTCCATTTTTTGATTTTTATTTGACTGGATCGAATACTTAATGTTTAAATTAGGTTTGCGTAAATATGGCTCAAATTTCCCATATCTGTTCTGTCGTTAACCGTGTTTTTATCTTTTTTAATTTCAATCATTTCTTTTATCTGTAATTTTTGGTAATTCATATCTTTGTTTTTTATAATGGTACTGTTATAATCAAAAGTGTGATTTTCGTCCTGTGTGTGTTTGTTTAACGCTGTTGAGGCGTTTTTTGTATATTTATGGCCATTCAATCTGTTCTTTAGTAATTGGCTCGTCATGCCTATATATTTTTTGGGACAATTTGAGCAAGGGATCGAATATATTATATTTGATTTATTCATTAGAGGAGTTTTACTTTTTAAATTTGTGAACAATGTATTTAATTTATTATGTGACTTGTGGCATACGATGATATCATGCTTTTTTAAAATGTATTTTATTTTTTCTGACAGCTCACTAGTGTACGGTAATGCCACATATTTTTGTTGTTTATGTTCTATGTTTTTTGTTTTTACGTTATTATAGAACTTATATGTTCGTTTATCAATTATTTTGGTGATAGTCTTTTTGTTGAAATTATTGTTAATTAGTGTCTCTTTTACTTTTTGCAGTATTTTTGGTCGGAATTCTGGAGACGTTAGGGAGATAGCACGATCAGATAGACCGATTATAACGCTATTTTTTTGAGTTTTTGAATGATTAGAGAAATAGTTCAGATATCTACCTGACCAAGTTGGGTTGGTGTACCATTCAGTTAAAACTTTGTTCTTTCTGCGTATAAGCGTCATATCTAGAAAATTTATTTTATTATTATTCTCTATTTCGGACGTGAACTGTAATTTTTCGTTGAAACTGTTAAACTCTTGGAGAATTTCATTTATTTTATTTTGTGGTACAGCTGCTATGCAATCATCGACAAAACGTTTAAAAAATATTATGTTAAAGTTTAATTTTTCTAAAACTTTTTCCTCTAAATATTCCATTACTAGCTGAGCAATGGTAGATGAAATTGGTGATCCCATAGCACATCCATCAAGTTGTTTATAAAAGGTATTTTCGTACTGAAAGTAATTTGTATTTAGAACGAGGTCAATAGCATCCATAAAATTATTTTTTGATAGCGATGTATGTTTTTTTAAAATTTCCCATTTTTCTGCTAAAATAGTGTGGACAAGTTGATTTGGTATGTTTGTATACAAAGATATAACATCTAGCGAAATGAGTCTGTAATTTTCAGGTAGGTTTACTTTATCAATAAATTTTTTAAAGGCGAATGAATCTTTAATAAAAAAATCGTTTTTGCCTGTAATATTTGAAATGCAATCTGATAAGAATTTTGATAAACTATAGAATGGCGATTGTATACAAGAAACAATAGGTCTTAGTGGTATATTTTGTTTATGTAATTTTGGTAGGCCGTATATTTTTGGTGGAATAGCATTGTGAATGGTTAGCCTTTTTGCATCTTTTTCAGTTAGTTCTTTTACATTGAGCAATTTTTTTATAAAGGTATTATTTTTTTTTTGATATAGGTTGGTTGGATCACTCTTAATATTTTTATATGTATTTTCGTCATTTAGTATGTTGTTCATTTTTGTCTCGTAATCTGCCTTGTTCATAACCACTGTTTTATTGCTTTTATCAGGCCTTAGAACAATGATTTGAGGATTGTCTTTGATAAATTTTTTTGTTCGATTCATTTTCTTTTTTAAATTTTTTTGGAGGCTGTTACTTTTTATTGTTTGGTGCCTTATTTTGATTTTATGATTTGTTAAAAAATTTGTTACTTCAGCTCTAATTGTGTCTTTTTTGTCGTCTGGCTCATTGCTAATAACAGATTCAATGGAGGCTATATATTCGGTTATTGGAATATCTTTTTCTTTTGTAATATCTATAACCGAATATATAGCCTCCATTGAATCTGTTATTAACAATGAGCCAGACGACAAAAAAGACACAATTAGAGCTGAAGTAACAAATGTTTTAACAAATCATAAAATCAAAATAAGGCACCAAACAATAAAAAGTAACAGCCTCCAAAAAAATTTAAAAAAGAAAATGAATCGAACAAAAAAATTTATCAAAGACAATCCTCAAATCATTGTTCTAAGGCCTGATAAAAGCAATAAAACAGTGGTTATGAACAAGGCAGATTACGAGACAAAAATGAACAACATACTAAATGACGAAAATACATATAAAAATATTAAGAGTGATCCAACCAACCTATATCAAAAAAAAAATAATACCTTTATAAAAAAATTGCTCAATGTAAAAGAACTAACTGAAAAAGATGCAAAAAGGCTAACCATTCACAATGCTATTCCACCAAAAATATACGGCCTACCAAAATTACATAAACAAAATATACCACTAAGACCTATTGTTTCTTGTATACAATCGCCATTCTATAGTTTATCAAAATTCTTATCAGATTGCATTTCAAATATTACAGGCAAAAACGATTTTTTTATTAAAGATTCATTCGCCTTTAAAAAATTTATTGATAAAGTAAACCTACCTGAAAATTACAGACTCATTTCGCTAGATGTTATATCTTTGTATACAAACATACCAAATCAACTTGTCCACACTATTTTAGCAGAAAAATGGGAAATTTTAAAAAAACATACATCGCTATCAACAAATAATTTTATGGATGCTATTGACCTCGTTCTAAATACAAATTACTTTCAGTACGAAAATACCTTTTATAAACAACTTGATGGATGTGCTATGGGATCACCAATTTCATCTACCATTGCTCAGCTAGTAATGGAATATTTAGAGGAAAAAGTTTTAGAAAAATTAAACTTTAACATAATATTTTTTAAACGTTTTGTCGATGATTGCATAGCAGCTGTACCACAAAATAAAATAAATGAAATTCTCCAAGAGTTTAACAGTTTCAACGAAAAATTACAGTTCACGTCCGAAATAGAGAATAATAATAAAATAAATTTTCTAGATATGACGCTTATACGCAGAAAGAACAAAGTTTTAACTGAATGGTACACCAAACCAACTTGGTCAGGTAGATATCTGAACTATTTCTCTAATCATTCAAAAACTCAAAAAAATAGCGTTATAATCGGTCTATCTGATCGTGCTATCTCCCTAACGTCTCCAGAATTCCGACCAAAAATACTGCAAAAAGTAAAAGAGACACTAATTAACAATAATTTCAACAAAAAGACTATCACCAAAATAATTGATAAACGAACATATAAGTTCTATAATAACGTAAAAACAAAAAACATAGAACATAAACAACAAAAATATGTGGCATTACCGTACACTAGTGAGCTGTCAGAAAAAATAAAATACATTTTAAAAAAGCATGATATCATCGTATGCCACAAGTCACATAATAAATTAAATACATTGTTCACAAATTTAAAAAGTAAAACTCCTCTAATGAATAAATCAAATATAATATATTCGATCCCTTGCTCAAATTGTCCCAAAAAATATATAGGCATGACGAGCCAATTACTAAAGAACAGATTGAATGGCCATAAATATACAAAAAACGCCTCAACAGCGTTAAACAAACACACACAGGACGAAAATCACACTTTTGATTATAACAGTACCATTATAAAAAACAAAGATATGAATTACCAAAAATTACAGATAAAAGAAATGATTGAAATTAAAAAAGATAAAAACACGGTTAACGACAGAACAGATATGGGAAATTTGAGCCATATTTACGCAAACCTAATTTAAACATTAAGTATTCGATCCAGTCAAATAAAAATCAAAAAATGGAATATCCTCTTAAACATAAAACCAAACATATACCATATTTATTTTTTTATGCATTGTAAAATATAAAAAATATTTAAAAAAAATAAAACACATTCGCATTCCACGTATCCTCAGTAAACGATGCAAAATTTAAATTTTATTCAGAAATAAAACAGCAAAATGTCAAGGTGCGTACCAGTAAAATTAAGTATTTTTAAGAGATTTTAAAGTTTTAACTATTATTTAAGTGTCTTGTTTGTTTTTCGAAAATTGTGAATATGTTTTTTATATGATGTAATTTAATTGTATATTTTTAGGAGGCAAACATTTTGAAAATGCCTTGAATAAAAGGCGAAACGTCAAACAGTTTTTATGTATTTATTAAATATAGAACCTAAACCCAAGAAAAGACAAAATAAAAAAAATGATATAATCTATGGTTCAAGAAACAAGAAAATAAATCTATATATATATATATATATATATATATATATATATATATATATATATATATATAATTGAATGAATGAAAGACTACACCTATATTTTTAGAACAACAACCGAAGATAATTTAAAGAATGCTACACAGAGTAGCTTGGAATTTTGGTCCTACTCCTGTTTATTAGTGTGTATATGAAATAATAACTTTTTTTGCAGATATATTGGTATGGTTCTCTGCATCTATTACTTGAAACACTTCTACATTTTAGATATAGTATGTCATTTATTACATTTCGGAACAATAGGTTCACACTTTTTATTTTGTTGATTTATTAAATTTTATTAATTTTAGATCTGCAAACCTTGATAATTAAAAAACATTTTTTTACTTCGTTTCATGCATGCACTATTTAAAAAAAAATAATCAATACACACAAATTCATCTAAATAAATACTGCAGTCCACTTTTAGGTACTATTTTCCATCAACATAACAATGATTGTTAACTATCTTATTACTTTAAAGTGTTTACCTTTTATTTCCCTCTAAAGATCTCCTCATTGTATTGGTTCTTCCAAAACAAAAATGATCTGGAAAAATAAGTTTTTCCTGTTTAGTATTGTCAATAGTTTCCAAACCTACAAAATTTTATATCAGTTACAAAAATAGGTGATTATCTGAAAATATTTACTGAAAACTAAATTGTACTTTTTAATAATGGAACTTGATACACTACTAAGAGTGATTTTTGGCTGGCTGTTACTAATCTACAAATAAGTATTTTACAAATTTACTTTTTATTTCTTCAGGAATATAACCAATCCGTATTTCAATAATATCCTAATAGCTGTCATTAAATCAAGTTACAATGTCAGAAAAAAAACTAAAACACGCTTACAAAACGAAATGGCAAATTTTCTACAGTTAAAAGTTGGTTGAAAAGTACGCCTATGATGACCCGAAAATGTCACAAATATATAAATATTTTATTTATGAATATAGGTTACGTTTCAAACGGTAAACATTGTATTGTACTTACCTTTGGAAAAAACGTTTTAATTAGTTGGTTTACAGATACTTATCAATTTTATCACACACTATGTCTTTAATTATTACCAAACCTCACCAAAAAGTATTCAATAGGCATAAAAAATGTCTCACCAAACAGTAAACAAAAAAACCGAAAACAAACAAAACAATATTCATTAGGGGTTGCCTATCTTAAACTGACAACAGCTGGATTAGCGACGTTGCCAAGTGAATTATATGTTTTTCAAACGTTTTCTTTTGACATTATTATTAGGACCCTAACCAGAGGAATAAAACATATGTTTTTTTCACTTTATAGAAAAAAATAGTAAATAAGGTACAGATGCAGTAATAAAAGTTTAAGAGACGTTCTACTGTATAAGTTTTCATTTATTTTAGTATCAGTAGTTTTACTGGATTAAAATAATAAAATAGCTTTCGTCTCAGTTCGACAACTACGCTTCTTGTTGATTATTTCCCTTTCCCCCACTGACCATAAATCGCCTTCACACAAAGTTTGTTTACATTTTGTCTACTCTATACCTGGCCTATGGAAATAAAGTTAAGGAAAAACTTGACGAAATGGTGGAACCAAATTTAATTGTTCCTGTAAAAGAGCCAACGGATTGAGTCCGTCCAATTGTGATGCAAAAACCTAACAATGATGTGCGAATGTGCATGGATCCGCGTAATTTAAATAAATATATTAAACGTGAAATATATCAAATACCAACACAAGATGATCTTTTTTCACAACTGGCTAATGCAAAATATTTTAGCCTATTAGATGCGTATTCTGCATTTTTACAACTACCTCTTACGAACGAAAGTTCTATGCTATGTACAATTGCTACATGTTTTGGTAGATATCGTTATCTACGTTTGCCATACGGCATCTCAGCAGCTGTTAGTGGCGTTATAACGTACTTTGATGATATATTGGTATACGGAAAACCTGAATAAGAACATAATGAAAACCTTTGTATAGTCTTATAAAAGATTAAAGACAGTGGCTTAACATTAAATCGCGAAAAATCTAAATTTTGTGTAAAAACTATTAAATTTCTCGAACATATTATTAGCGGTAATGGTGTCGCCCCGGACGAAAGAAAAACACAAGCTATTCGAGACAACCGATAGAATTCGCGAGTGTATCTCTAACTCCAACGCAACAACGTTATAATCATATAGACAAAGAACTTCTTGCAATTGTGTTTGGATGTGAGCGTTTTAATTACTATTTACTTGGACAGAATTTTAAAATTGAAAGTGACCATAGACCCTTACTTTGTTTGCTAAAAAAACCATTAGATGAAATGTCGTGATCCCTCTAAAAATTTTGCAAGTGTTCTCTATTATTGCTACACGGCTTACAAGATGCTATTACCCATGATCATGTTTTTCAGAAGATAAAATTCTATTGTTTAAATGGTTGGCCTATGCATAAATCAAATATTCCTGCAGAGGTTAAAAAATATTGACCTATAAAAAGTGATATTTTTCTTCACAAAAATATACTTTTTTATAAAAATAGATTAATAATACTTCAAGTATTGCAACTATAATTTCTTAATTTAATTCATAAAACTCATCAGGGTGTTATTGCATGTAAAAAATTAGCCCAAGACGCTATCTATTACCCAAGTTTATCTACAGATAAAGAAAAAATGGTATTGTCATGTCGAGTATGCCAATCTTATGTAAGATGTAATACAAAAGAACCATTAATATGTCACGAAATTCCAGATTTACCTTTCCAAAAATAGACTTTAAATCAATTGGCCCTGAAGATTTTCTAGTTTTAGTGGATTACTTTAGTAAATTTATAATAGTAAACAAATTAGCTAGTAAAACAGCCAACAGTGTTATTACAACTTTAAAGAATATTTTTCAATTAATGGTTTGCCCCAAGAAATTTTCTCGGACAATGGACCTCCTTTTAACTCTGTTCAATTTTATAATTTTACCGAAAAATATGATATTAAAATAACTACTTCTAGTCCATATTATCCACAATCAAATGGCATGACAGAGGGAGAAAAATCCTTTCTATTTTACCTGTGAATCAAAAAATTTTGGAACCAAAATTTTCTACGGAAAGGGTAAAGGAAAAGTTAAAAGAAATTCAGAAGCAAGAAAAATCATATTCTGATAGTCCTGCAAAAAGACTATGTCAACTTGAGCCTAAACAGCCTATCTTAATTCAAGAAAAAAGTCGTCAGTGGCAACCAGGAATTGCAATAGATAAGTCAGGTCCAAATGACTACTTTGTAAAGTCGGATGATGTTATCTATAGACATAATAGGATTATCTTCGCCCATTACAACAACCAGTTCTTCCAAATGGAGTTCTAAGTACAAGTAAAGTTCCAGAAGAAAGTATTGAAACCAAGCCTATTAAAAGCGTTCCAGAGACTAAAAATAAGCAAAATAACAACGTTGACAGAGACTAAATCTAAGACAAATTCTATGTATGTTACAAATAGTGGGCGCATAAGTAAGCCTGTTCTAAAATTAGATTTGTAAGATTAGGTATTACTTTCTTGTTTATTTTAAGAGGGGCGTATCACATATGTTCTTCAAATAAATGTATCAGAGAAGTGTGGCAACCGCGCACCCTCTCGGTAGTAAAAGTTGAGTTGTAGATGCTACTAGAAGCATGTACACACGTTCCATTAGATTTAAAGATATTTAAGTAACTAAGTGCTAATTCATTGTATTAATGTCATAATAACCTTAGTGATATATATATATATATATATATATATATATATATATATATATATATATATATATATATATATATGTTAGATCCTGGACGATTGGAGAGATAATGCTTTTAAAAAAACCTTATTGGCAGCAGGATAGGTTAGGATTAAACTCACTCGGCTGAGGTGCGCAGTATGAGTGCAGGTATTTATGTTCTTATTGGAAAGCAATTTGTTTGTTCCCATACTGTATTGGTTTTCTATAGACGTAATTCGTCTGTTCTCCTATTACATCAGTTTATCATAGACTCAACTTGAGTATTATCACACCATGTCGACTTTCTATCGAGAAAAAAGAATATTATTCAGCATTATCTGTGTCTTGTTTATGTCATTTGAGAAAAGTATTATTGTAACATTAATAAGGTCAGTTTTTTTACTAAACAGCTGCATCCATTAGAATAAATAAATATTATTGTTCTAAAAATTATTTACTACACCTGTGCAAGGTCAGTATTTGGTAAATGAGTACCTTAGAATAATTTAAAATATTGGATATATTTTTGGTCTAACAAACCCACCCTCCGCATATTAAAAAATTGTCTGCTAGCTGTGCAAAAACTTTTTAATTAGAGTTCACAATTTTTTTAACACAGCTTTTATTAACACTTTTATTATTGATAAATTTGAATATTTCGGTTTCTTCAATAGTTCTGCCAATATTTTTGAAAACTTCCCTTCTAATGAGGATAATTGAGGTTTTGGCGGTTGTGGTGGTAGATTGGATTACTCAGTGCCTATCCTAATCATTTTTGTACTTGACGGATATATAAACAAGTATTACTGCTATTATTAGAAAAATTGAAACGTAATCAAATCATATTTTTTTTCTTAATTAGGAGCTCATTAATTAAATCAACAAGATCTCTAGATTATTGATCCAATTCGTATTTAGCAATTTCTAGATTTTCTGATTTTTAATGGTTTTAACTTTAAATTTTCTATGGTATTAACTGGATAATTTTGAAAACAATTGTACGGTATTTTCATAACATTCGAATAACTATAATGCTATTCTTTCCAATAAAAGCAATACAGTCAGGATGTAATATCATGATAGAATTGGTATCAATAATTTTCGATACTGGATCAATATTTGAACATTTTATTGTAATTGGAGTTTGATCCGTTACAGCTAATAACCAAATACTATTACTTAGGAGTTGTATTTTATAATCTTGAGCGTAAACAAAAATTGTTTAAAAATATTTTGGAATATATAATTGTGGAGTTTTTAATAACCGAGCTTCACAAATAGCGTTAGAATCTATAGGATATTAATATAAGTTTCTAAATAGTTTTATATTTAACATTACTTCCTTACAATTATCGATGTTTGATAACGGAATAAATTGATCTGAATCATCACTTTTCGCGATATATTTCTGAATTGTTGGTAAAATATAATGAAGCTGCGTTCGATTATCCTTTGTAGGTAGAAGGTTTAATCAATAAATCGTATAAATTTCTGGTTTTACTAACGGTATGTCCAATACGAAGATTAATTTATCAATTGTTTGGAAAGCTAACAATTTGATAATGTCTAGCTAAGTAGCCATTTTCCCCCTTAATTGATAAAGGTACGTTATTCTTTTGAAGATTTTGAGAAGTCTTTTGTAAAGCAGATACTAATTTTTTTAATGTAATAATAGACGTATGAATTATTTAAAATATCGTTGAATTCGTTTTCGATAAAAGAATAAGATTCCATTAAATGTTTACAAACTCCCATTATTTGTATTTTTAACTCCATGAGTTCTAAGTTGTCAGTTATTGTGTGGATTTCTTCATCTATAATTTTTATATCTTAATTAAAAGATTCCTCATCGATTTTAAATTTTTGTTTCATTAAAATTTTTGATTACCAACGTTAAGACCATTATTTGTTTTTTCATTAAGTTATCTAATTCGTGTTCGTCTTTTTCGATTTTGTTAATAGAGTTATTATAATGTTCGCCGTTTGGAGTGTCTAAGTTACCGGTTATAAACTTCCTGCACCGTTAATTAATCCACGCATTTTCCTAGAGTTCATAAAAACGCACAGTTCTACCTCTTCGAACCTGCTTTCCAAATCTTTTGACATTTGTCTGAGTAAGCTTATATGCGTTTGCAAATGGATATTAAACAGTTTCATTTTATCTGTTTTTCTAGTTGTGGTTAATAAAAGTTAATCAATATTTAAAATATTATTATTGTTGTTAAGTTTCCGGAAGTTTATTAATATTTTTATTCACAAGTAGGGTCCCTTTGTCATTTAATACTTTCATTTTTATTGCCCTTTGGAAATAAAGTCTTATATTATTTTCAATCGGTTTTAGAGTGTACAAATGTTTTTAATTTTCCTGAATTATTGTTGAACTTTTCCTTATATTCGTGCTTAAAAATAGGATTAACCTGAAAACAAAAATCAATCAATGTATAATAATAATATCGTTAATGTAGGGTTTTACTCTATCGAAATTGACTTTGGTCAATTGTCTGGGTTCTAAGTGTTCATGTTTCGCTGAGTTTAGATGTATTTCCTTAATTTCAAATGGAACATTGAATTCACGTAAACTTTATCTCCAATTTTATAATTTGCGTTATCGCGTTTTTCTGGAAAATGTTTATCGAATCTTTCTTTAGCCTTCTGCTTTAATTTTTGAGTATTATTTCTAGCTAATTGGGTTTAAATCTCAAATGTATTTTGAAATTAATTCTTTTTGATTATAAAGGGTTTCTAGTATTGTGGCTGATGTATGTCCAAATATTAATTCATAGGGAGTAAATTCTATAGTTTTATGTAAGGTTGGAAATATAGGAGTAGAGTAATTATTACAGAATTTAAAGTTTTATCCATAAAGGGGTAATTCCTTGAATTGTTGTTTTTCTGACAGATTTCGCACTTTTTTATGTAGTTTTCTACGTCTTTTCTCAATGCTGTTCAATTTTATTTTTCTTTGGTTCTTCTTATTGTTTCGTTTACACCTCGATTTAAATTTCTTTTTCCTGAATGGTATTCTTCCATTATATTTGGGATTTCATCTCTCTGAGGATTTATAACAAAGTTAAAGCAAATGACTAGTTTTAAGTCTTTATCCGCAAATATAACCTATCATATCTCTAATTGATATTTGCATTATTTTCAATATAGTAAGTTTTTGAATTATCAACTATGTTTCCAGAGTTAATTAAAATTTTAAATAGAGTTGGAATTGCATCTTGATTTTGGAAGGGTACTGAAGCTAAATAATACTTTCGTTTTGTCACTGTTTGTGAGTTTAAAATATTAATCTTGTCATCGTCAAATTGAGAGTGGTCTTCGTGAAAATCTTGCTGAAAGATAACAGTTATTTTTTTATAGCCTTTATCGATCAATTTATTATTTGCGTATCTGATTTTTGAATAATCGATTAAAGAAGTTGTTTGGTAAAGATCTCCTAATCTTTTCCATTTATTTTCCGTTGTTTGAGGTGACATTAAAGTTGTTTCTTCATCGTAATTTTCTGAATCAGAATAATCAGATTGTTGTTTTTTGTTTATTTTTTTTTTGTTGAAGGTACATAATCTTTGGATGCTGTATATTTTCATTTTGCTAAGTAAAAAAACTTTTAGTTCAGTGCACTTTTGAGAGCAAATAGAGATACAATTTAATATTTTAGGAAAAATTTATTCTTATCTTTATGAAAATTTTTGCTTTAAAAAATCAGAGTAAAAGTCCAAAAAAATAAATATACTAAAGAATGGGAGAAAGGAAATATAAAATATGAAAATTGGTTTAATTGGCCAAGGATAATAAATTTTGATTTATTTTAGAGGATGCTAAAAAGTTTAACAATTTAAATGGCCAACACGCTTATTTTAACTTAACTTAGGCGAGATGGGAACTGTAGACGACATCATTGAAATATACAATTTTAGAAGACGTTGGGGGCCCGAGTGTGGGATTGCTTTGAATATCTCTAATAAGCAGGTATGTTTGAGAACACCATATAGACCTCCACAGTCTAATTCAAACAATTACTTACAAACATTTGAAAACAGTTTAATAAGTTTAATACCGACCTTTGATTATGTAATATTTGGCGGAAATTTTAACATTGATTACACTATATTACCCAATAACAATGGTTGTGTTTACATTTTCAAATTTTTTAGATATATGGTCCAAATTCAAATACAATCTTGGATTTAAATTAGAGCACTTCTGCTGATATTGTAATTGACTCTGATGTTTTTAGGATGGATGAGATTTCCGACCACCATGTGATCTACTGTAACATTAGAATCCCCAAAATCAAACTCATTTTCTCATTTTTGTTATATTAATCTTTAAAACTGACTTAAAGAAAATACATCGGGACCATATATTTCGCTTATTCATGCTGACGATATGGTGAAGTTTATAAATATCAATATTTTAAATTTATTTAATACTAACGGGCAGTTAAAAACTGACCCTAGGCTTACGAACAATATAAATTTACGATAAATAATTTAAAATGCAAGGCGCTGACCAAATAAAAATAAACTTAAAACTAAACAATCTTCGATAGAGTTTAAAGCAATAAGAAACTTCGTTAATATGGCTGTAAAATCCGAGAAAAGGGCCTTTCTTCAGCATTCATCTCATACCAACTAACAACTTAAAATTTCTGGCGGGTGCTCAAATATTTAAATGTTCACAGAATGCTATTTTCTATTTACACTTCTGGCTTTTACAGATTCATTGGGCATTGTTCTTCTCATCAGTACGTCAATGACACGCAACTGTATCTCTCTTTTAACTATTCTGAACTTGCCACAGTATGTTATAAAATAAATAGTGCTTTACGCGTCCTTAGTGACATTTCACAGAAACATGGGCTAGTTATAAATGCAGATAAAACTCAACTTAAAATTTTTGAAAAGGATAAGACATGAATAAATGACCCTGAATTATTACAAATTTCTCTTAACAATGTTATTTTTAAATCCCTCGTAGTTTCCAAGAATCTCGGGTTAATCATAGATAATAATTAATCCAATCAAAGAAATCACTAAATGCAGTTTCCGTGATATATTATCAGAACCACATAAAGGAAAGAAATAAACATTTCCTATAATGTAAGTCCACTTGTCTAATTGTTATAAGAACCAAAATTCTATTAGCGTAAAATTGTAAATAGTTCTGGCACAGTGCGGTAAATAAAATGTTCATGTATACATAATGTTGATAATTTTAGAACTTAAGATAAGAAAGAAAAGTAAAGAATTACCAAGGGTGTTGTGTGGCCTTTTACGATGAGCGAGGAAACTGAAAATCGGGTATATTCCCATCATAACCAAATTCAAAATTGCTCTAAGCAAATTAGGTACAAATTACTAATGCCATGTAACTTGGTTTGGGACCCGAACTTCTCAAAACCTAAAAACAGCAAAAATGCTAAAACAACTTCTTTGAACACAGTTCTAGAAGTGAAAATGATCCCTTTTTTTCTCTTACAAAGCTGTGCCGCAAACTGACGGTATTGAATATTTAATATTTATATATATATATATATATATATATATATATATATATATATATATATATATATATATATATATATATATATTATATCACTTTCTTCAAAATTTACTTTTTAAAAAATTTTATTTATTTACTTCACAATTTTTCAATACTTTAAATTAAATACAAAACAAATTTTTAACTGACAAAGTAACGTGCTTCAAATAATTACATTGATAGTGCTTAAAACTACGTATATTTTTCCTGTTTATAATAGTCATGCAAATGCAAAATCAGCATTTCTGATTGTGACAATATTACGAAATGAAAATACTGATTACGTTGCATTTCGGGAATGGTGCAAATGCACTGGCGGTCGTGTTAATTGAGGTCAACGTAGACACGTGTGGGAACGGCAATGTAACAGCTCCCTCTTATAAGGAAAAGTTGGTGCTTCGCAGCAACTTTTAATGTTCCTGGCTGAACTGTAGTTCTATTTCTTCTTCTTCGTGTAGAGCATCGCTGGTAGAACGAGTGCTGGGTCTTCTGCTTCGTCTACCTTTGCAGAAGACATAAATGACTAATAGGACAGCAATCAAGGTGGTGATGAAGATTGTGAACCAATGGAGGTGTTTGGTCACAAATGACTCGTTGATAAGTTTATCCAAATCATCGGAATATTGGCCAAGTTTGTGTTGGGCGATATTCAGATCTTCGACATCAATCTTACTTAGCTTCAACGGCTTGAGGTCTGGAATGTGAATTTTTTCGGGAAGATGACCACAACATTCGAAAGGTATCTCCACTGTATGACTCGTGTATGTTACGGTTTGATACTTGTCCACAGGATACTTTGCGTGTACTCTGGTACTTCCAACGAATACGTTGCATTCGGGCTGTGACTGAAGTAATGAGTTAGTATTTATTAGTCTTTGACTTTTGACTGTAACAGGTAGAGGATGGGAGACCTTGATTAACCAGTCGTTTTGGCTAAGTTCTTGGACATTGTATTCCTTAGCTAGCAAAAGCGCAGGTTGACAAGTTTTCGGTAGTTCTCTTAATGGCTCCAATAGTTGGACCTCGCAGACGGCATCGGTATCGATGGAGTAAGGAAGGACATCGGAGCAAATTTTTGTTTTGATTTCAAGTGGCTTGCATTTTTCCAGGTTTCGGAGTGGCAAGTAGAGCAATGAAGCATCATCTCGTGCGATATATTTTTGAGTCGTTGCTAGAATATGGTGAAGACCTATTTGATTATCTAATATTGGGATAGGGTAGAGGTGGTAAAGGGTATATGTTTAAGGATCAGTGAACGGTATTTTTAAGACAAAACTTATCTTTGCATCCGATTGATAGGCTTATGTCTCTATTGTGTCTAAATATTGTGCGATATTTGTCGAGTACGTTGGTAAAGGTAGATTATTTCTTATGAGAGATCGAGAAATTTCGTGTAAGGAGGTAACCAGATCTCTTGGGGTACTAACTGAACTATGCAATATTTTTAGGGGTGCAAAAGTTATCGCGTTTAAGATGTCATTCAGAGAATCTTCAAGAAATACGTAACTTTCCATTAATGATTCACACAAATTTGCCATTTTTATTCTACCTTCGAAAAATATCATGATTCGAAATGTTTGATATCGCACTTCGAATTTCCTGCATATTATTATTAAACATTTCCTCGTCTATTTGTAATTTTTGAATTGTGGAGTTAAAATTTTTAATTATGGATGTAGTGACAGAAATTTGGTTTTTTAGTAAATTTTAAATCTCGAGTTCATCGCGAGTGACATTTTCTATGCATTCATTGAAATACTCGCCATCTGACGTCTAAATGACCCGTGATAGATTTCCAGATAGTCCCTATTCCATTTACTAAACCGCGTTTCGATCGAAAGGCATATTATTTAGTATCGATCATTATTTTTTTGTATTTTTGATTTACTGAGTCAGCGATTTGCTTTAGTTTCCTTAAGGGTCGGTAGTTCTTTATATACCAGAGTGTCCATTTGTCGTTTGACGCCTTGATAGTATTTTCTTCGTACAAGAAGAGTCCTATGGTGTTATTATCGATGTTGATGATTAATGGTGAACTGTGAGTTAGTGGCTGATAGTAGCCTGAAGAGCCTGAAAAGAAGGAGACTATTCATAGTAGGGCTTTAGTCTAACAAAATTAATTTTAGAAGTTTGTTTTGTTTCGGGGTTTATTACGGTTGCTGAAGTTCCAAATACTTCTTGTATTTCAAAAGGGCCACTAAGTTTGTTTTGGGCTTTATGTTTTATCTGGGACTCCATTACATACACCTTATCTCCGGATTATCTTGTGAATATTTTCAGAAACTGACTTATCAAATCGAATTTTTGCCTTTTCCTTTCGTCGTTCGGTTTTGATACATGCGACCGTGTGTTTTGTTTTTGGTGTTGTTGTAACAATGGAAGGGTATTAAAAGGGTATTCGTCGGGGTTTCCGGCCATATGAACTCTCAGCATTTCCGTGAGGGTTGCATGAAAACTTTCTAATGAGCCGTTCAACTGTGGATGGTGGTCTTTCATTAGTACGTTATCAAATTCTCGACCGTATCACAGTGAATTCTCAGTGGCGTACCGTAGTGTTAGAAAAATACAAGTAAGTTATTAATTACTGATGAGGCCTTTTTATTTTCTAGTGGATAAGCTTGAGTGAATTTCGTTAATTCGTCCCGAATTGTTAGTGCGTGGTTTCGTGTAGGATATTCAAATATGTCAATATTAATTCTCTCGAAAGGAGTTTTAGGTGTTTCGGTAATAATCAAAGGGACACTAAGATTTTTTCTACATATTTTTACTTTTTGACAAATTTCGCAGCTTCTTACATATTTTTCTACGTCTTTATAAGTCCCGGTCAATTATATTTTTCTTTTATACGTTTTATTGTTTCATTGATTCCGCGATGCAAATTGCGGTCTAGGATAATTGGGATTTGATCTTCGTCCGGAGTTTTGACGATGTTTTGACAGATTTTTAATTTTATTTCTGAAGCGGAAAATATGAAAAATGTAGTGGACTGTATTTTTGATTGTAGATAAAAGGAAAATGAAAAACTTGCACAAATCGCTTACCTTTCCGTACGGTCAATAGGGCACAGTCTTGATCCTGAGGGTACCCTCTTGCTGATGTTCGGAAGGTTACTCAATTCACTCTTAGTTTCTTCCCGCACTCTAAGGTTCACAGAATTGTCTCTAAAATTAATTGCTTATCCTGCCACGATACCGACCGAAGGAACGATATCACACTCGACCCTACTTAGAGCGTGAGTTGACTGACCAACTCGCTTGGATTGGCCATGCGACTTGTGCGCAGAAAATAAGTTGAGAAAAAATATAATATAAAAAAATATATTGAAAATAAAAGTGTTTATGAATAGAAAAGCGACATAAATTTAAGTATAATTTTAAACTACATTATTATGTCACATAAGGCCCTAATTGGAATAATTAAATAATTTAATTGCCCAAAAAAAAATAACTAAGATTCCTGAACATTCATCCCACCAAAAACGAATGTTTTTAAACCTAGTAAAAATAAATTAAAATAAAGCAATTATGAAAAAGTAATTTTAATATAACTTAAAAGGAAAAAAAAAATGAAAATAATATTGAATTGAAAAAATAAGATTCTAGTTGCCAGGTAATGGGCAAATTTTGACCACATATCGTTGCATAACACCGTGGATCGTTTTAAGCGTAACTACGCTAACCACACCATCTTGCCCCGGAAGCAGTTTAATTATTCTACCCATTTCCCATCGAAGGGGTAGAGTTTGCTCATTTTTGATTAGGACAAGAGCGCCCTCATTAATGGGAGGAGATGGCTGAGTCCATTTGTGTCTCTCCTGGAGAGAATGGATATACTCTTGAGACCACCGTTTCCAAAAATCACCCTGGAGGCGCTGGATAAGCTGCCAACGATTTAGCCTATTTAAATTTATAGAGATTAGATCTGGATCAGGGATAGAACGCTCATGAATCAAAAAATGACCAGGAGTAAGAGGCTGAAAGTCATTTGGATCGGTACTAATTGCCCATAAAGGACGTGAATTTAATAAAGATTTAATCTGGATTAATAATGTGTAGAATTCTTCATAAGACAATATTTGAGTTAATAAGACACGGTAAAAATGACTCTTGAAAGACTTTACGCCAATTTTGAGCAGCACTTTGCGCAGTACAAACAACAACCAAAGAGGTAAGTCAGTCTTTGAATTCATAATGGTAAATAACTTAGACATAATGAATAAAGGCAATGAACCCACCTTCGTCACCAGACAAAGGCAGGAGGTTATTGATATAACGTTAAGCACGACATATCTTGGCAACTTCATAAAAAACTAGCATGTATCTAGGGGGGCGAGCTGTTCTGACCATAGGTGCATCAGGTTTGAAATAACAGGTATAGAACGGGAACAACTAAACTACCGGAATCCGCGGAGGACAAACTGGGGAAACTACTGCTTAGACCTAGAGCAAAGACTAGCAGAAATCAAAAGTTCGGTAGGCAAAAAATTTTAGAAGTAGAACTGATGGCAGAACAACTAACAGAAGCCACAGTCTCAGCCTTTGAAGCTAACTGTCCTCAGATCACTCAACATTCTACTCGCAATGTGACGTGGTGGAATGCGAAATTAGAGGCGAAAAGAGGACAAGTTAGGAAACTATGGAACAAGGCGAAAATAACAGGAAACTGGGAAGAATATAGAGTGGCCCTGACTGAATACAACAAGAACTTGCGTAAGGCTAAGAAAGAATCATGGAGGAAGCACTGTGAGGAGATCGAAACGACCCCAGAATGTGCCAGACTCCGAAAGATACTCTCAAAGGATACGCAACCATCAATAAACTCTTTAAAAACAAATACAGGGGAGCACACCTATACTGGGAAAGAAACAATGACCGAGTTACTTCGGGCTCACTTCCCAGGGTCAACAATAATTGAGAGATCACCGAAGACTTGGAGGACTGGAGCAGAGATAAATACTGCTGTGAGAGCCACCAAGGACAATTGGCAAACGGCAAAAAAGGTGATTACCTATGAAAAGATAAAATGGGCCATAAACTCATTTGAACCATATAAATCGCCGGGACCGGACGGGATTTATCCAGTAATGCTACAGCAAGGTCCAAACCTGTTGATCAACAGACTTTGCTGCATATTAAGAGCCACTCTGGCTCGAGGATATGTACCAAAGGTTTGGAGGTTAACCAGGGTAGTGTTCATTCAAAAACCTGGAAAACCCAACTATTCTACAGCAAAGGCATTTAGACCAATCAGTCTAATGTCGTTTATCCTTAAAACTCTCGAGAAGCTGTTGGACAGGCATGTCAGAGATGAATTAATGGTAAACAGTCCATTTCATCGGAGCCAGCATGCATACAGAACCGGGAGATCTACAGAGACAGCGCTCCACGACTTGGTTAGCAAGGTGGAAAACACTCTGGAAAATGGAGAAGTGCTTCTAGGAGCATTTCTAGACATAGAGAGGGCGTTCGACAACACGTCTTTTCAATCAATCATCACTGCAATAAGGAACATCAACCTGGAAGAGACCTGTTGCAGGTGGATTGAAAATATGTTAAAAGACAGAGTGATCTATACAGAACTGCTTGGAGAGTCGCTGATGGCACGGGTGACTAGGGGGTGTCCGCAGGGGGGGGGGGTCCTCTCCCCACTGCTTTGGAACCTAGTAATGGATGGGCTTCTGCGAACCCTGAGTGGGGAGGGTCACTCTGTACTGGGATATGCAGATGACTTGGTAATCTTAACCCAAGGCAAATTTAATACAACAGTAAGAGAGAGAATGCAGAGGGCTCTTAAAGTTGTAGAAAGATGTGTAAGGCTGGAGGGACTCAATATAAGTCCCCAAAAGACTGTCCTAATGCCCTTTAGAAAACGGAGAAGGATAGAGGATCTTGGTCCCATCATTCTCCAAGGAAACATAATACCACTTGCCAGAGAAGTAAAATATCTGAGGGTGATTTTAGACTCCAGGCTGATCTGGAACAGACAAGTGGAAAACATAACCAAAAAATCGGAAACAACTCTTATGACTGTTAGAAGATTATGTGGGAAAACATGGGGTCTCTCACCGAAAATGGTACATTGGTTATACACCACTGTTGTGAGACCAGCTATCACTAGCAACTATGACAAAGCTGAGTGGAATACAAAGGGTTGCCTGTTTGTGTATTACTGGGACCATGAAATCAACCCCCACTTCGGCAATGGAGTGTATTCTGGATCTGCCTCCGCTACACATAGTGATTCAGGCAGAGGCAAGAATGGGACACCGACTAAATCACTCAACAGTAAAATCGCAAATGACGATGTCAGGACATAAAAACATATGTAGAAAAATCAGGAGCCCTGAGTTGGAATTGGACACGGACCATATGAACTCGAGCTACCGTTATAATATACCGTTTGAAGTCACAATAGAGGATCGAATCGAATGGCAAGTAAAAGAGAAAGACCGAAAACATTCTCGGGTGCAAGTATTTGGTACACTGACGGTTCAAAAACTAGTGAGGGTACTGGAGCTGGGATATATGGGTTACGACCGAGGAAGGAACTAACCCTTCCCCTTGGAAAATACCCAACAGTGTTCCAGGCAGAAATATACGCAATCTTACGGTGCGTAGACGAGATAAACAGGAGAGCTTACAAAGGGAAGCAAATCCTCATTTACTCTGACAGTCAGGCAGCCCTAAGGGCCCTCAAGGGCCAAAAGGTGTCATCGAGGCTGGTTTGGGAATGTCAGAGTGAGCTGGAAATTCTGGCAAAAGACAACAGAGTTATGTTAAAGTGGGTACCAGGACACGAAGGCATACATGGAAATGAAAAAGCTGATGAGCTAGCTACAGCAGGGTCAGCATCTCAATACATTGGTCCAGAACCGGCCTTGGGGGTGCCGCGGTGCGCGGCCCGAGAAGCAGTCGAAAAATGGATCAAAAGAGAACATAAAAACCACTGTATGACCAGACAAGGTTTAAACCACAGCAAGCTACTTATTGGGAATCCGGATCCGAAACTGGCAAAGAAACTACTACAAATGAGTAGAAACAAATTAAGGACTATTACGGGTATAATGACGGGACACATGGCCGTCAAAGTACATCTGAATAGAATGAATCTATATAACGGAAACCTCGGCTGCAGACTATGTGGACAAGCCGAGGAAACGGTGAAGCATATCATGTGTGACTGTGAGTCACTGTTGAGATTTAGACAACAAACTTTGGGGTCAGTAAGATTGGAACCGAGAAAAATACTCACTCATTCCTTAGCAGGACTGTACAGATTGAGCCAGGGGCTAGGTTGACAGAGTGGCTGTAATGTCTAGGGTGAGCACAATAGGCCTACTCTGGTCGCAGTGCATCCGGCTTTAGGACGGACCCGGGAATATAAAAAAAGCACTTTGCGCTAAAACAAGAAGTTGGCTGTATGCACCCTTAAAATTTGTACCTTAGTCACTAGTTATAGTGACGCATTTGCCACGACGGGCGACGAAACGTCTGAAGGCCGCTAAAAATGATTCATAACTAAGGTCTGATGTAACCTCCAAATGAATAGCCTTAGTGGAAGTACAAACAAAAATGCAAACATCACCTTTAAAGGTTTTAGCACCTCGATGTTTGCTTATCAAGAGTGAAAAAGATCCAGTAAAATCTAGACAAATAAAAGAAAATGCCTTAATTTGAGAAATTCGGAGAGCTGGTAAGTCTGCCATGTAGGGATTATATGATTTTGGTTTACATCGAAAGCATCGAATACATTTTGAGAGACATTTATAAATTGCACTTCGGGGTGATAAAATCCAAAACTGTTGAAGTAATAAATAGTGCAAAGGTTTAAATCCTGGATGAAAATTCGTACAGTGAGTATGTTCGATAATTAATTCTGTTATTCGATGCGATTTTGGTAAGAGAATAGGATGTTTTACATCAAAGGAAAATTGAGACTTTCTCAGCCTACCTCCTATTCGAAGCAATCCATCTGAATCGACAAATGGAGCAAGCTTTCGAAACGGTTTGGGTAGCAAACTATTTTGCGAAATCTTCGTTAAGATGTCCGAACACACATCTCGTTGAACACGTTTTATAATAACTCGCAAGGAAGCTTCAATCTCGAAAGGTGATAAATGACCTTTAACTTTAGGTTTTGACCTCGAATTAGAGATAAAGCGAAGAGTATATGCAATAATCCGTTGTATCTTAGGTAATGAAGAAAATCGATCTAGTAAAATAAGAAAATCATCGCAAGAAAGCGAAACGTTCAAGACTGTTTGTTTTTCTTCTTTGGATATCTCTAAATCAGTTTGACCCGCAAAACTGGGCTGTTTCGGCCAAAAAACTCAATTCATTGATAAGAATTCTGCGCCTGACCACCAGATGGGAGTATCCAAAATTTGCTGAGGAGTTTGACCACGACTAGCACAGTCTGCTGGATTATGCTTGGAGGGGACGTGGTGCCAAGATGAAATAGGGAAAATTTCCTGAATGTAGCTTACTCGATTGGCAACAAATGTCTTCCATTTATGAGGAGAAGAAGACAACCAAGCAAGTGTGACCGTGGAATCTGTCCAAGTATGTATGGCGTCAAAAATAACAAGATCAGCATAACTTTCCTTGACAAATGCTACTAGATCCGCGAGTAAAACTGCTGCAAGAAGCTCAAGTTTTGCTATTGATACAGTTTTTAATGGCGCAACCTGGCACTTAGCGCAAATAAGAAAAGTTTTGACATTGTTTAATGTGTCTTCTACACGAAAGTAAACAACACCAGCGTATCCGCCTTGCGAAGCATCGCAAAATCCATGTAGTTCGATTCGAGATATCGAATTAGAGCCTACATAACGAGGGATTTTGATATCAGCTAGCTTAGATAATTCGGCTTTAAATTTGGTTCAAGTTTCGAGAATATCGTCGGATGGAAACTCATCCCAAGAAACTTTGGATTCTCATAAGCGTTGCAAAAGACGTTTTGCAAGTAATAAGCAAGAAAAAACAAAATCAAGCGGATTAAATATTCTACTAATCTCAGATAGAATATTGCGTTTAGTACAGGAGCGTTCCATGGGAACATAATAATAGGAAAAAATGGCTGAATTGGGGTGCCACTTTAAACCTAATATTTTAATAAAAGAAGGATCATCTTTATCAAAACTGCAAGACTCCTGGATATCTGAAGGAGATATATGAGCTAAAAGAGCAGGATCGTTACTTGCCCATTTACTTAATACAAATCCTCCCTTCTTCATAAGTTCAATAAGCTCAAACTGAAGTGACAATGCAGATTTTAAATCGTGACTACCGATTAATCCGTCATCTATATAAAATTGGCAACGAATAACTTGAGCTGCCCTAGGGAATGAAGATTGCAAGGTCTTGCAGAGTACGTAAGGCTAAGTATGGCGAAGATGAAACTCCGTAAACAACAGTACGTAGAAAATATTCCAGAAGGAGTTCGGAAGGTGAGAAACGCCATAAAATGCGTTGATAATCCAAAAATTCAGGCTGAACGTTTATTTGTCTGTACATTTGTTTTATGTCGCAAACAAACACGTAAGGAAAAAATCGAAAATTCAAAAGTAAAGTAGAAATATCACGTTGGAGCTTTGGGCCAACGAGAAGAGTATCGTTAAGAGAGACACCCTGCATATCACGAAAACTAGCATCAAATACAATTCTAATTTTTGAGCCCGACATCTCCTGTTTAAAAACAGTATGATGTGGGATGTAATAAGCAGAAGGACGTCTGTATTGACTTTGCGGCACTAAGGACATGTGACCACTATCGAAATAATCTTGCATGAGATCTGTATATTTTCTAGAGAATTCACAATTTTTGGAAAAGCTTCAAATTTCGAATGTGTTCCATATCAGAAATATTAATTTTGATGGTTTGATGACGCATTGAACAAGACCGCTGTTGGTAGAAGTTGACATTCTTTAAGCCCTCAATTGGGATAGAGAATTTTTTACGATGTAGACACAGTCGTCTAGCGCACGACTCAGACATGAAATTGGCCATAGAACCCAGTAGTGGATATATGAGAGAAGAAAAGAGGATGAGGAGGAGGAGTAAGAAGAGTAAATCATCAACACTTTTCATCCTCCTCCTCTTTTCTTCTCTCATTATACTTTTCAAATTTCTCATTATACTTATTAAAAAACCTCGTATCATCAACACTTTTCATCCTCCTCCTCTTTTGTTCTCTCATTATACTTTTCAAAAAGCCTCGTATACATCACCTTGAGTTTAATCTTAAAGTTAACAACATGGCTAACCTTTCATCGAATCCGATCATAGTAGGAGATCTAACCTTATGTTTGACCTTGAGGTGGATAACCTTATTTGACCATGAAGTCGATATAAAGTCCTACCACCAATGAATTTTCACTTCAGTAAATTTATAAAATAGATACGTGGAGCAACAAAAGATGATAAATTAAATACCAACAAATAATAAGTAAATAATAAGTAAATAATTTTATATTTAATAGTAAATATTACAAAGTAAATATTAAAAAAATTCATTCAAAAATTTATGAATAATAATATTGAAGGAAAAGATCCAGATCTAGATGAATTAATTAGAGTATTGGATTACAATACACATCTTAACGAAAAAAAATTTCAGAAGAACTTCAGAAATTGTTTGAACTACGATATAAATAATTTCGAACAAATTGAAGCTGACTCTGGTGACTCCGATATTGAAGAAGATAATGAAGAAGACAGTGCTAGTGCTAAATTTTGTTTAGTGAAACATAAGTCCACTGATCCCAAAGAAGTTGTGTTGTGTATTACTCAGAGTTATATCGTAGTGTTTGTAGTGACGGAAAATCAAGAAAAAACTCTTTGTCACGCATGCTATCAAATTATACAATATTATCAAAGGGCAGGGGCTCATAGACATGTAAATACCTATAATAAGAGAAAATTAAAACGCTTAAGTGATGATTTACATTGCGATATGTGTTCAAGACAGTTGTATCAAATTATTACCCCCAAAGTTTGTTTAATTTGCAATAGTAGTGTTAAAAATATTGATTTAGATTGGGACGCAAATGTTCCAGTGGTGCCAATATAATGCCTGGTAAAAAACCAATATATAAAAACGGTAGGAAGTCGCGAAGGGTAAAAAAAGAAAAGTTGTTAACGAAATAATTGAAAATAAAACCGAAGAATGTCCTATATGTCTTGAAGATATATTATCTAATAAAATGATGTCACCAGAACCTTGTAATCACAGATTTTGCATCCCTTGTTTAGGAATGTGGATGTTAATTAATAAAACATGTCCAATCTGTCGCAATGAACTATGTGTAATTAAATGTGAAAATGAAGAAACTGTAGTCCTAGAATATTTAGATTAGAATGTATTATTTAATATTTATGTGTTGCAAATCACTTCATAAATGTGAAAATGAAGAAATTATAATCCTAGAATATTTATTTTAAAATGTATTATTATTTAATTTTTATTATTTTAAAATTATTATTGTTTGTATTTAATTTATCCATTTATTCTTATCTTATTGGAATAAAGATTTGAACAATTTCGAAAAAAAAAAATGTTTTATTTATAAGAATAACGAACAAACATAACAACTCAATACAAGAGTTTTGATTATTCATAATAGATTGAAAAAATATTTTAAATTAACCACCCTGTTCAAAAATTCTTAATCCTTTCTTATTTTAGAGAGTTTTAAATCTAAAATTAATAAGTTTATAAATATGAAAGAAAAAATATTATAGGAAATTTAGATACAGTTATCTTCATACTCCTTTATAATTAGATTAATTAAATAAAATTTACATTACCTTAAATCGTCTCCGTTACTATTCACTATCACTTAAACACTTTAACTTAACCTAAAAATAGTTTCACTTAACACTGGCCCTAAACTTGGTCTATTGTTTGTATCTGTCAACTGAAAAAAAAAATCAATTAGTATTTTGATATTAGGAAGACTAATAATAAATTAAAACATTTAATATAAGCTTAATATAAGCTACTTACTTTGTAGTGGAATCAACTTCGTCACACTGGACTGGTTCCTCCGGATTTATTTGAGGTTCCACTTGAGGATCCTCATTTTCCTCTGGATTTGTTGATGAGGTTATAGATGGTACTTGTACCGGAGGATGAACGTTGACTCTTCTTCTTTTTACAATTCTGTTCCCATCCATAACCTGAATTTCAAAATTTCTATTCCTGAACATATTAAAAATAATAAAAATTAAAATTTATGCGGACAGCAATGGTGATGAACCAAAAATGAAAAAGTCACCTCGCAAAACAGTCATTTTATGAAAGTAGGTCAAGGTAAAATTTCGATTTTTAAATCGCGGAGAGGGCCCCTCAAACCGCCCCCTATACCCTCCCATACCCCCCCCCCACCGAAGGGGGAGGGGCGGGGGTAGCCTTCGGCCCCCCGCCCCTGGACCCCCCACACCAGGCGAGATGCCCCGAAAAAAACCTTGTGTTTTTTATACGCCCGCATACCTCTCCTGTTTTTATAGTTACAGCACATTTTAGGACGTCTCACTGAGAGTTATAGGGGACCGCTAAGGTAAGATGCTCCGAAGAGAATTTTGTGTTTTATACGCCCGCAAATCTCTCGAGTTTTTATAGTTACAGCACATTTTAGGACGTCTCATTGAGACTTATAGGGGACATAGCTCCCTAAGCAGCTCAGCAGAGGGACTCAGCTGGGGGGCTCAGCAGGGGGAAGGGAGAAGGGGGAAGGGGGCTTTGCGGGGGAAGGGGGCGGGGGAAAAGGTTTTTGCTGGGGGAAGGGGGGAGGGGAAGGGGGGTTCCGCGGGGTGTGACGCGCGGAATTGAGGTCATTGACCTTTATTGAGGTCACTATACTTACGAGGACAAACCGTGGTCTACTTTCATATAAAACGGTCGAAGATCAGTTTATAGCAAGCTTAAGTCGAGTTTACCACGCTTTAAATTTAAAGTCTCCAATTTTAGTTTGTTTTAGTGTGTTTTAGTTTGTTGCTGTCAAGTGTACTCAAATTTTAAAGGTATGTCTTTTCCTTTTGCCTCAACTTCCACTGAACAGTTAGGAGTGATGAACAAAATTAATATAATTTCAAATATAATAATTCAGCCTGCTTTTTTGAAAAATGAAAATGAAAGTGACAACCAAAATTTAAGTCAGAGAACCCAAAATTTTAACGCGATGATTAATACGATGCAAGAAAAAAATTTAGAAAACAAATTACTCCAAAGTTGTTCAGAAACACATATTTTTGAAAACTCGCCACCAGATTTCGATGAAATTTGAAATTCTGTTTCCACACAAACAGATGAGACAATTCAAAATTCTGTTTTAACACAAACGGAAGTGTCAATCCCCTTCGAAAACGATTATCCGAAACTAAGCTTTCATTCTAAATCAAATTTCAAACTTAAAAATAAACATTTGTCTTATCAAAGATCATTAGGATTTGTTTTGGATTCTATTTTAAATTGCGATCCTAATAAAACAGCTCAGGAGAAAAGAAAAATGTGGGAAAGGGCGATAGAACTTTATAAAGCTACTCTTAGCTTTTTCCATCCCATTCCTTAACTCCCCTCCTACTTCTTTTCCACCATTTAAATTCATACCTGACCGTGTTACCTTCAGTGTGTTAAAATCGACTTGGGCTTCACAATAAGAGATTCGTTTTAGAAAAATGGATTTTAAATGTGAGGAGTGCTTCAAAATTTTTACTCGAAAAGACAATTTGAATCACCACAAGAAGATAATTCACTCTAACAATGGCCCCCCAGTTAGAACAGAAGAAGAAAAGCTGTAAGTTTAATTTTAAATAGAAATTTTGTTTCAATTTAATAATTAGTTATTAATTTGATGAATTAGAGGCAAATTTAATAAAGAAGTTATTAAATTTTAGGTGAAAGAAGATATTGTCAATTCTGCAAAATATTTATAAAAAAGTCATTATGGTTCTGTCATTTGAGAACAAATAAACACAAAACCAATTCAATGGTGGTTAGGGATGAAAATGTGTCTGTAATAAAATCGGCATTTAAGGAAAGAATCATTTCATATAAAATATCATCGACTCAATACCAAATCAACATTTATGATTTTTTCTCCGAAATACAACAAAAAATAATTGAGGTAATCAGTTATGAAATCCAAAGACACACCTGCATCAAACTCAACATGGAGTTATTTGGTCTTTACTTAAATCCTTCCAATGAAAGTCATGAAGTTAAGTCTTTCAATACCCCATTTCGGATTTTATGTAATAGTTCAGAATTAACGCAAGAACTAGAAGATATTATTAAAATTATTGACCGGAAAGCTGATGAACTGGCAGAAAAAGATTCGGGTAAATTATTTTTTATTAAATATTTAGTAACTAAACTTAAACCAAAAATAAATTTGTTGTTAATTATTCTTCTTTAATTTCAGGATGGATTTTAATAAAAATATTACACGTTGAGCTTAACATCAACAAGTACAACCCCTTAAAAGCTTCTTCATATATACCACTACCGTCAGAGATCAAGTTGAAAAATGCTGTAGTCAACGTTCAAAACAATGATGAGTGTTGTTTCGCCTGGTCTGTGGTTGCAGCTCTTCATTCACCTAACGGACCAATTGAAAAGGTGGAGTCATATCCACATTTCACCACTATTTTAAACTTTAAAGGTATCAATTTTCCTTTAACTTTAAAAGACATAATTAAATTTGAAAATTTAAACAATATTTCGGTTAATGTTTATGGATTAGAAAAAATCAAGAATAATTTTAAAACTCAATTCGAAATTATAGGACCTTTACATTATACAAAAAATAAGCGAGAACGTCACCTTAATTTATTATTAATTGGAGATGATAATGGAAATTTCCATTACTGTTATATTTCGGATTTATCTAGATTAATTTCTAAACAATTATCTAAACATCATGGGAAAAAATTTTTATGCGACGGTTGTTTACAATATTTTACTCCTGAAGAATTATTAGTCAGGCATAACACATTTGATTGTGATTTTGTAAGAATAAATCTACCTTCAACTAAAACCAAAATAGATAGATTTGGAAATATTATTCCCGAAAATATTTTAAAATTTCAGAATATACAAAAACAAATTGAAGTTCCATTTGTTATATATGCAGATTTTGAATGCATTCTTAAGCCTTTAAATAATGAAATTAATGATGTAGATCCAAGTTCTCCATATACTGAAAAAAAATGTCAACATATTCCATATTCGTTTGCTTATTATATAAAGTGTTCATTTGATGATTCAATTTCCAAATTTCAAAATTATATGGGTCCCAATTGTGCACAAATTTTTATAACTTACTTAGAAAGAGACGTTCTTAATATTTACAATAAATATATGAAAAAGTTAATACCAATGAAAAAATTAAATGTGTTGGAACAATTACATTTTGATTATACGAATGATTGTCATATATGTGATAAACCTATAATTTCGGATAAGGTTGCTGATCATTGTCATTTAACAGGTTCCTATAGAGGTCCTTCACACTCTATATGCAACTTAAATTATAAATTATCTAATTCCATTCCAGTAGTTTTACACAATTTGCGTAATTATGATTCTCATCTGTTTATAAAAAATTTATGTCCAAATCATGAACAATTATTTGTCATAGCCCAGAATAAAGAGAAATACATTTCATTTTAAAAATCTATTGAAGTAGATCAATATTTAGATAAAAAAAAACTGATTTCACCAAGTCAAAATTTCTATATCTTAAATTTATTGATTCATTTCAGTTCCTACCATATTCTTTGTCAAATTTAGCTTCCATTCTTAATGATGAACAATGCAAAGAAGTGTTCAAATATTTTAATGAAAAAGAAAAATTTAAGTATATCCGTTAAAAAGGCGTTTTCCCTTATAAATATATTGATAATATCGCCAAATTAAATGAAACGGAGTTACCAGATAAAAAAAAATTTTATAATGACCTCACGGATGAACACATTACTGATGAAGAATATGAGAGGGCTAAAAATGTTTGGAATTTATTTGAATGTAAAACAATTGGTGAATATTCCTATTTATATCTTAAATCTGATGTATTACTTTTGGCAGATGTTTTTCAAAATTTTAGAAAAACGTGTATGGAAACTTACAAACTTGATCCTGCACATTATTATACTTTTCCAGGTTTAAGTTTTGACGCTTGTTTAAGATATACTGGAGTCGAATTGGAGTTAATAACAGACCCAGATATGTTACATTTTTTTAAAGGTAGTGTAAGAGGAGGAATCAGTACCTGTGTATGTAGGAAATCTATAGCAAACAATTTATTTCTTTCAAATTATGATCCATTACAACCATCTAAATATATTATGTATTTTGATGCAACTAATCTTTACGGATATGCGATGTCTCAATATCTGCCCGAAAAAGATTTTGTTTGGTTATCAAATCAACAAATTCAAAATTTAGATATAATGAATATATCTGAGACTAATGACAAGGGTTATGTGCTAGTGATTGATTTAGAATATCCTGAAAATTTACACAATTTACATAATGAATTTCCATTCTGTCCAGAAAATTATAAGCCTCAAAATTCTAAAACTTTTAAATTAATTCCAAATTTAAAAAATAAAGAAAAATATGTAATTCACTATACTTTATTAAAACAAAGTATTCAATATGGAATTAAACTAACTAAAATTCATAGGGTTGTAGAGTTTACACAATCTCAATGGTTAAAAAAATTTATTGATCTAAATACAAATTTAAGAAATCAATCTAAAAATCAATTTCAGAAAAATTCTTATAAATTGGCAAGTAATAGCATCTACGGTAAAACAATGGAAAATGTGGATAAAAGGACAGATATACGGTTGGTTACACAATGGGCAAAAAATCATAGAAAAGATGGGGTAGAAAATTTAATTGCTAAACCATCTTTTAAAGATGTAACAATATTTTCAGAGAATTTAGTAGGTGTGGAAATGCGTAAAGTGTTAGTGCAATATGATAAACCTGTCTATGTAGGCTTTAGTATTTTAGATATATCAAAAACGGTGATGTATGACTTTTTTTATGGGTTTTTAAAACCTTTATATAAGAATAATATTAAACTTCTGTACACAGATACAGATTCCTTTATTTTGGAAATTGAGACAAGTAATGTTTATGAAGACATTAGGGTTAATATTGATAAATTCGATACTTCAAATTATGATGTTAATAATATTCATGAAATACCAATAACTAAATCTGTTGTTGGAAAGCTTAAGGATGAATATGCTGGTGAACCAATAGAAAGCTTTTATGGCACAGGGGCCAAAGCTTATTGTGTTAAGTCAGAAAATGGGTTGCTTAAAAAAGCTAAGGGGATAAAGAAAAGTAGCATTAAAAAACAATTAGAATTAACACATTATAAAGATGTTGTAGAACAAAATTCAAAAGCTTTCTGTACAATGTATTTGTTTAGATCTCGACTTCACAATATTTATACAGAATTAGTTAACAAATTAGCTCTCACTTCTAATGATGATAAAATATTTAAAATTCCCAATAGTTATGATACATTAGCATGGGGTCACCAAGATATTCCATTTTTGCAGTGGTTAATAGACCATGAAAATGAATTATAAAAAATTCTTTTAAGATTAAAAGTTTTACTCTTCAAGGCTAAATTTGAAGTATTTAAGAACAAGATTTAAAATTATATCAGTATAAAATATACCACCGTCTAGAATAAATATGTGTTTAGAACCTTTTGAAAAAGAAATTGATAACAAATTATATAGAACATATGAAAAAAGACTTTCCTCATTTAAATTCTGGAATGGAAAATTAAATCCTAAAGTGTTAGCCCAATCAGGGTTTTATTATTTAGCTATTCATGATGTTTGTAAATGTTTTTACTGTGGTGCAGAAATATTTGCCTGGAAAATTGATGATTATCCAATTGAGGAACATTATCGTCACTGGAAGAACTGTGACTTAATCTAGTGTTTGTGGTTAGGTGAAAAAAATAAAAAATGTGAACCTGTTGTCCTTAAAGTGAAAGAAAATATGTCAACATCTTTCATTTTTTTATTAGTTTTAATAACTATGTTTGTATCTCTAATTTGTAAACAAATTATTTAATGTCCTTAAAGTGAAAGAAAATATGTCAATATCTTTCATTTTTTAATAGTTTTAATAACCATGTTTGTATCTCTAATTTGTAAACAAATTATTTAATGTTTTGAAAAAAAATGTCTATATATTGTAGAAAATTAATTAAAACTGTTCAGTCTTATTTCAATCTCTTATTGTTTTGTTAATAGATAATTAAAATTGAAAAGTGTTTTAATTGCATCCCTTATCAACTACATTGTTTTGCATTCAATTTTAAATAATACTTTACATGTACTTTATCCTCCAAGGGTTTTACATGGAATGGTGTGTTTTGAAAACGAAACCTCTACTATTAAACCTGAAATATGTAATTATATGAAAGCTATGAATATTAATAATTATTCAACTGCTTTCGCATATAATATGAATAATAGTCAATCTAATAGTAATTTTTTCAAAATTTACTTTCATTATCCAAATAATACAATTTTTGACACTAACTGGATTGAAAAAAATAAAAAACCATTTACGATTTCTAGCTGTGCTCATGTTAAAAATGATGAGGAAGGTAAAAACTGTTTAATTCTATTTATCTTCAATATAATTTTATCAATAGGTAGTTTTTCACTTTTGTCGTTCTTGACAATTTGGTTTTATCAAGATAGGTCATAAAAATTTAATAAACTTGCTTGACCTTGAAATTTATAGAGGAGTGGGGTGGATAAGATATATTCAGACCCAGTATTTTAGTTTTCAGTTAGCATCAAGACATCATGTTTAATAGTAGCAATTTTAATGGATATAAATCCAGTTCTAGTGAAACCAATGATAAAATTAGTCAGTGTAATGAAAAATTATTAAATTCAAAAATCTACTATCTTAACAATTCTTTATCAAAATTTGTTTGTGTTGGAATTGGTATAAATGATTTTACACCAAAAGTTCTAATTGGAGGTCGAAATGGATTTCACATTTACTTGAATGAAGAAGAATGGAAAGAACTTCAAAAAAATCAAGGAATGTTGGTGAATTATTTTTATTCTTCTCAAGCATATGCATACCCACTAAAAATTGAAAAAATCACAGTGTTTTTTGAAAAAATAAATCATTCTCCTGTTATCAGAATTCAAAAGGATGAACATTATGTGATTCTGGGAAAAGAATCAATAGATAAATTAGTTGAAATCGACGAACTTGTTGACTACAGAATTCATATAATTAAAAAGCAAGAATTTTCCAAATATTTTAATTTGTTTCATCACTATAATTATCAGTCAGGAGATGTGTTGTCTCATATTTATAGTGTTTTGGATCCATGTCAGAATTTAAACAGTGAGAATGTCGGAACTGTTTTAGAAATGCTATCTCTACATAAACAGGAATTAGAAAACAAGTTAAGAAAATCCGGTGCATTACAATAGAAATATGAAGAAATCAGTGACAATCAGTGAGAACAATAATAAAGTTTATATATTAGTGACATGGGACTTTGCATTTAGACAAGCTCGAAAAAGTGAATATCAGAAATTTTATCTTGACAGACTAAGATTTGAAAAACGAGTTGAACAATGTGAAAGTATTCTTAAAAGTATTTTTGATGTAGATCATAGAAAAAAAATATATATTGAAAGATTTAATGTAAAAATATAAATTTATATTGTTAATCTCAGTTGTAAACATCTTAAAAATTATATTGTTAGTATTTGTTGTAAAAAGGATTATCGTAAATAAAAAATATGTTATATAAATAGGTCTTTTATTTAAAAATTTGATATACAATATTACTTAAAATTAATTACAATACATCTTTTTTAAGAATCCATGAATTATGTGATTTATCGAATCCTAACCATTTAACAAAAACTTGGTTCCCTTTCTTCCTTAAAATTTTTTCAACCAAAAACACATCTGGATGTTTAACTTTTTGTAACTCTTCTTGGTAGAAACCTCCTTCAATATATTCATTTTTACTATCTTTTAATAAATAGGTGGGTGGATTTGTTAACTGAACCTTTCTAATTTGAAAAATTTCAGTTGACCAATTTGGAGTATATCCTTTTTCAAAAGCTTCTCTTTGTTTGGAAATTCTAACACAATCATTTTCTTTATATTTAGTGCGCTTTAAATTAAAAGTAAAAGAATTTTGCAGTATAGTTTTCTCATTTTTTTTATTAACCTCAACAGGTCTATATCCGGTAGTTCTATGAATACTATTATTATATTTTTCAATAATAGTGGGTAAAATATAGTACCATTGGTAATTCATTCTATTACTAAAATATTTCCACATTATATTTTTTAAAGTTCGATTTACGCGTTCTACAATACTCGCTTTGAGATTAGAGTAAGTATTATAATGATTAATTTTGTAATAATTGATAAGATCTTTAAAATCTTTATTGAAAAATTCTTTTCCCAAATCTGTCTGCAAATTTTGCGGTTTACTTGTTTTTTCTAAAATTTTTTTCATAGCTTCAGTTACATCTTTTCCTTTTTTACTTTTAAGTGGTTGAGTCCAAACATACTTTGAGAATGCATTTATCACCACCAAAATATATCTATAAATTTGGAATAGGGTTGCATCTCTACCAAATCAGCTTGCCATAAGTCATTTAGGCATTTAACAATAGTTCGTCTTCTTCTATATCTTCTTCTTGCCGGTTTATGTAATTCATCTACAACTATTTCTTTAATATTTTTACTCATAGTACTAGAATAAAATTTCTTAATACCTTCTTTAAATAACTTATTTTATTTGTGTGTTATCTTTTTTTTAGCAAATCTTCGATTTTATATTCCAAAGTTTTAAAAGATGCATTATTCGAATCTTTGACTTTTTTGATTTCATCTTCGATTTTATATTCCAAATTTTTAAAAGATGCATTATTCGAATCGTTGACTTTTTTGATTTCATCTTCAATGTTGGTAATTCTTACATTAATTTTAGTTTCAAAAACAACAAGTAATTTTATACTTTCGTTTCTCATTTCTCTTACTGTTGCGTTTAATTCTTCTCTAGCATATGCCATTGTGTCATTAAACTCTTTTCTAGAAACTTCGACTGCTCTTTGAACTAATTCGTTTAATAATTTTATTTCTTTTACCAATTTATTTTCTAGATTTGTTATATCTTTTCCTAATTGAAATTCTACATTTGTTAAATTTAATTTTATTTCTACCAATTTTTTTCTATTTTCTTTATATCTAAAATCGCTTTTTCAATTTCAATTCTTACATCGTTCAAAGGTTTTTCATAATCATTTAACTTTGTTGAAATTTCTTCAATTTTTGAACTGTGTTGTGCAAGTTCTTTTTTTAAATCATGGATAGAGGTGTTAATCATAGCTTGTATTAGTTCTGCTAAAGATTCTAATTCTTTTTCTAATCTTTTATTCAACATCTTTTGAAAATATTCATCGTCAACAGTGATTTTTAATTCTGTTTTTAGATTGTTTAATTGTGAGATTATCTCCATGATTTGTTCACTATTTTTTAAAATTTCATTTTTAAATTTATTTTCAATTTTTTCATCTACATTTTGTAAATCTGTGTTTAATTTCTTTTCCAAATTTTTCAAGTTTAATAGAATTATTTCAGCATTATTTTCAATTGAATTAATTTTCTGATTTATTTCATTAATATTATCGCTATCTTTTTTATGGATTATAAAGTGTGTATTCATAGCTCTCTCTATTTGTTGTGTGTTTTTATTCATACCATCATGAATGTTTTGAAAATTACCTATTTCTTCAGAAACCCTATTATTAAGTTTGTTCGTAAATTCTTGGAACTTTGATACCATATCTTTTATAATAATTTGTTTAACATTTTCTATTGCAGAAGTATCATTTATTTTTGATTTAACCAATGTTATTTCATTTTTTATGTTATTTTCAAAACTCTTTACTTCATCATATTTCTGTTTTATTGTTTTAAAATCATCTTCACACTTCGATGTTTTTTGAGAAAAACTTTTTAATAGTTCATCATTGTCTTTGACAATATTTTTTATATTTAATATCCTGTTATCATAGTTTGACACAACATTTTCTTCAAATAACTTAATTTTTTTTGAAATAGATTCCACATTTTCATCATTTTCACTAACTCTCTTTTTTAAATTTACAATGTCATTTTTTAACACAGGTTCAAATCTTTGAACAATTTTATTTTCAATATATTTATCATCACTTTTAAAATTTTTTAATATTTCATTTTCAACATTGGCTAGTATTTTATTTTCTATTGTAGGTATATCTACTGTATACTTTTAGAAATATGACGTCCAAATTTATCAATGGTCATTTTAACAATGTTATGTAACAATATTTACTACATTCTTTTATACAATTATATTGGCTTCTTTCAATTCTTCTATAATAGAAATAATTTCGTTGTTATGTCCTGTATTCCCAGCCATCATAGATGCTACCAACAGTCGAAGTCTATCAACAAGTTCATTTACGTTATCCCAATATACGTAATCGGTATAAGGTTTATTAACTTTTAAAGTTATACCGGATCCTGTTCTTTTCGAAGATATTCAAGTTTCTTTGTATGGAGCTTTTCGTCTGTCAAAAAATCCTTAAACTATATTATGCGTTTCGGGATTTATGGTTTTAGTTTTTGTAACTCCTTTATTTTGTAAATAAGGCCCTATTGTAGAAATATATTTTTGTGATCCATTTCCCTGTACCTGCTCATTTGGATCATAATTTCTACGGTATGCATTGGTTCTCCTTAAAATATCCATATAATTTTCCAAATCTTGTTTTTTATAACCTACTGGTTCCTTTTTAAATAATAATTTCTATAAACCTGGTGTACCTGTATAAGTTATACCTTCAACTTTTATGTTTTTACCGATAATTTCTATAGGTCTTTGTGTTAAACCCAAAAAGAATTTCTCAGTTTCAAGATCATGTACTATTCCATAGAGGTGATCAAACTTATGTTCCACATCTTTTACCCCTCCGTCAATATATTGACGAGGTAATTCATGAAATCCTGATAAATGTTCTTGATATAAAGGTGTACTGACAAATGTTTGAATTGTTTGGCGTGTTTGTTCTAATATATCCGAAAGATTTCCTACCGTAGATTGTGAAATTGAAGAAGGGGTGGTTTCTGCTATGACACTTGTTTGTTGTAAAGATGGCATCTGACTATGTGAAGCTATACTGGTTTCCCAATCAATAATTGTTGGTATTTCTGTAGGAAGAATTGGAGTTTTCCCTGTCTTCCTTTTGTCTGGTGTTGATGTTCCATACTGTAGTTTTTTTCTTGGTGTTAGTGTTGGAAACAATCTTTTTTCTGGTGTTTCATAATTTTTTTTAATGGGTGTTTGTAGCTCTTCCTTTACCTCAGCCGATTCAATTTTACCAATTGTTAAAATTAATTGTTGTAGGAGTTGAGTTATTGGTTTATAGGTTTCCTCCAATTTGGATTGTGCTTCAAATTCAGCATTTTTTAAACTTTGATATTTTTGTTTAACAGCTTTCCTTGACTTAACAAGCTCTCTTGCTAAGCGTTCATTCATGATTAGTTAAATTTTTCACAAAACTTTTATTTTTATAAGAAAATATATGAATCAAATCCTTTTCGATATCGACCGGATTTTAAATTCGAATCCTTGTCTATTACCAAAAATCCAAATTTATCTTTCCAACACATCAAACATAACTCATTAAATTGATTAAATGACATATCAACATTAACATGATCATCATAAATATGTTTTAAGTTCGTTTTGTCTTGTTGAAATATAACAATCAAATTCGCATTGTCACGAATTAATTGCTTTGGAATCGAAGAATACGTTTGACACAAATAAAAACAATCAGTATTTTGATGTCTTCCGAAACAAAAATAATCTTTTACAACATTCTGATTGCAACACACTATATCATCAAATATTATTATGGAATTTGGTTTTATTTCTTGTGGAGAAACAATATTTTCTTCATTTTCGGATTCATAATATCCAATTTCTCTCAATGATTTAAAAAGTAATCTCAAATATTCATATTTTGGTTGATATAGAGACTTTGAATAAATATATAAATTTTCAAACCGTAAACCATTGGAATCTTCAATTAAACTTATAATGATATTAGTTTTACCACACCCTGATGGACCAATAATTAACCCCCTTTTACTAGAGCCTTCAAACAATTTTCCATGTTTTCTAAAATTATTTCTTGAAGTCTCATGGTCTTTAATAATAATTGAATAAGGTTGTTTGACAATTTTCATATATAAGAGGATGTATAAAGGGTAAGTTCTAATTTAAAACTAGTCAGTTTGTTCCAGGATTTCAATTATATAATGCCAATCTCATATAAGCAACAATCCATTTATAAAAGAAGAGTCAGAAAAAGAGGTAGTGGTTTAATTAATACTCTAATAAATAAGTTACCTTTTGAATTACATCTACCTGGGTATAATTTTTGTGGACCTGGAACCAAACTAGAAAAGAGACTAGCTAGAGGCGATAAAGGCATAAACTTATTGGATGAAGCTTGTAAAGAGCATGATATTGCCTATGCACAATCAAATGATATAAAAAGCCGACACGCTGCTGATAAATTATTAGGTGACAAAGCTGCCGAAAGGTTCAGAGCAAAAGACGCCACTTTTGGAGAAAAAACTGCTGCACTTGGAATAAGAGGTGCAATGAAAATTAAAAGAAAATTTGGTATGGGATTAAAAAAAAGAAGGAAAAACAGAAGTCGAAAAACTCATCTAGGACGAGGAATAACTTTATCTCAAGCTATTTCAAAAGCAAGACAAGCACTAAACGGAAAACAATTTAAAAGTTTGACTGATATTATTCAAACCGCACTTAGATCTATCGGAGATAGTAGAATATTATCACCAAAAAATAGAATCATACCATTTCCAAAAACTGGTGGATTTCTACCTCTTATTCCTTTATTTGCTGGTTTGTCCGCTTTAGGTGCTCTTGGAGGAGGAGCAGCAGGTATTGCGAAAGCTGTCAACGATGCAAAAGCTGCTAAAGAAAAATTAGAAGAGTCCAAAAGACATAATAAAATGATGGAATCTATAGCAGTAGGAAAACAAGGAAGTGGTCTTTATTTAAAACCATATAAAACTGGATGTGGATTATATCTGAAACCTTATTCAAAAAACTGTTAAAACAAATACCTCGAAAACCACTTACAAATTATGATTTAAGTAAATATATTAATCTACTTAAAATTCCCAACTTTCGAGGTATATTCATGAGAGATAAATTACCAAAAAAAATTAATAAAAATGAAAGTGGTATTGTTAATCTCGATAAGAATAGTGGTGATGGAACTCATTGGACTGCATACATAAAAAAAGGGAAAAATATTTTATATTTTGATAGTTATGGCAATTTGCGACCATCTACCGAATTAACAAAATATTTTTTCAGCGATAAAAAGAAAAATATTGTGAAATATAATTACGATCATTATCAATCAATTAACAAAACAAATTGTGGTGAGCTCTGTCTTAAATTTCTTTATAATAATGGTTGAAAAACAATATTAATTCATTTTGTTAAAAATTTTTAAAGAGATATGTCGTACAGTTTTGTCATTAGTGGTAATTCCCCCACGCTTTCTGTTAATATTCATCGTCCAATATATTTAGATGAAAATTTTGAATATTTCATTGGACTTGTAAATTTTGAAACTTTTAATGCTATTCTAAATATTGATGAGACTAATAATCTTTTCATTTATGACTCAAATAAAGAAATAAGAATACCACCAGGTAGTTATGAAATAGATGATGTAAATAATTTTATTCAAAAATTTTTGGACAATCGTACTTTTCTTCATATTTATGCCAATAATAATACTTTACGAACACATATTAAAACAGATATTCCTATCTCGTTTCGTGATGGAACTATAGGAAAAATATTAGGTTTTAAAAATGAGGAATTAGAAGGTCTTAAGGAGCACATTTCAGATTTTCCAGCGGAAATTATTAAAGTAAACGCCATAAACATCGATTGTAATATTGCCGAAGGATCATATTTAAATGGAAAACCTGTTCATATAATACATCAATTTTTTCCTAGTGTAGCTCCTGGTTTTAAAATAATAGAATCACCACAAAATGTCCTTTACTTTCCTGTTACTGTAAAGGTAATAGACAATATAAACATTAAAATAGTAGATTAAGATGGTGATCTCATCAATTTCAGAGGAGAAACGGTAACAGTAAGACTACATCTTAAAAAAATAGATGAATAATGGTTATTTTATATAATAAAAAAGTCTCAAATTATAATTTTTCAAAAAAATTTTACTCTAAAAACATTAATAAGAAAGATACTAAACGACATTCAACTAGTAATAAATTAAACTCTCAAAGGTTAACACCTTCTAATAAAAAATTTCTGATAAGTTTAGGTTTCAAACTAAAATAAAATGGAACATTTAAATGTAAAAGAAAATATTCTTGTAGATGAATCAATATTAAGCTGGGAAATACTATAATTTGAACCTTTCAATCCTACAAAACTTGGATTAAATGATGAAATTAGAATTGCTCTACAACAAACAGGAAAATATCCTTTACCTTGCAAAAGTGAATTATATTTAGAATTTCAAGTTACCAAAGAAGATGATACTCCATTGGCTAATACGGTATTAATCAACAATGCTCCAGCATTATTGTTTAAAGAATTACGTTATATTTTAAATGGTGTTACAATTGATTCAGTTCGAGATGTAGGAATTACTTCAACTCTTAAAGGATACATATCATTTAATCAAAACGAAAGTGCTAAATTGGAAAATGCTGGATGGTATCCAAAAACGAAACCTAAAGAAAAAATTATGACTGATGAAAAAGGAAACGTTTCCCTATGCGTCCCATTAAAAATGTACTCGGGATTTTTTGAAGATTATAACAAAATAATTTTAAATTCACAACAAGAACTAATACTAATAAGAAGCAATGATGACACTAATGCTTTAGTAACCACAAGTGATGATGAAAAACCGAAAATTAAGATAACCAAACTTTGTTGGCTAGTTCCACATCTTACTGTGGCCATTCCCCAAGAATTGGCACTAACGGAAATTATTGATAAAAACAATGATATTCTTCTTACTTTCCGAAGTTGGGAATTAATTGAATATCCAGAGTTATTAGAAAATACAAGACATAATTGGCCTGTCAAAACCTCCACAAAAATTGAAACACCAAGACATGTACTAATTGCTTTTCAAAAGGATAGACGTGGTAATTTAAAATCAGATATGAGTAAATTTGATCATTGTGACCTAAGGAATATAAATGTGTTTTTAAATTCAGAAAGATATCCTTACCAGGATCTTCAGCTTGATTTTAAAAATAATAAGTTTGCTACCCTGTATGAAATGTTTTCTGAATTTCGTCAAGTATATTATAACTTTCCAATAGAACCAATATTTAATCCCAAAGAATTTAAAGATAATGCACCTATTGCTTACATTAATTGCTCTCATCAGAGAGATTTATTACAATCCGGCCCGGTAACCATGAGAATTGAATTTGAGACAAAAGAAAAAATATCGGGAAAAACAGCTGCGTATTGTGTTATAATACATGATAAAATATTTAGTTAAACAAAAATTGTTAAACAACTTTAACTTCTCCCACCACATCAAATATCATTATTAAAATGAAAATATATCGAATAAGATCAGTTGTTTCCATACCATAGTTTGTTGCACATCAAATGGAATGTACAAAATACAAAAAGAAAAAATAGAACTATTTTTAAAAAAAAATATCGGGAAAAACAGCTGTGTATTGTGTGATAAAATTTCATCATGATAAAGTATTTAGCTATAATCCATTAACAAAAATTGTTAAACAACTTTAACTTCTCCCACCACATCAAATATCATTATTAAAATGAAAATATATCGAATAAGATCAGTTGTTTCTATACCATAGTTTGTTGCACATCAAATGGAATGTACAAAATACAAAAAGAAAAAATAGAACTATTTTTAAAAAAAATTAAACATCTAAAAAATCTTATTGAAGACTATTCGAAAAAACAATTTGTAATAAAAAAATTTAGTACTTTAAAAATTTGCTAAATAAAAATGAGAATAGTTACGGATGTTCAAGGATTTAAGGATGAACACAACAAGTTTATTCCTAAAGAACTTGCAATGTTTGATGGACATAAAATGAGTGATTATATTTTTAAACCACCGTATCCACTAAAAATGCTTCCACCAGAAACATACAAGCAAGCAGAATGGTTAATGAAATTTCATCACTGCGTCAATTGGAATACAGGATATATTCCTCTTCATAATTTTTCATCTATAGTAAAAAACTTAACAGAAAAAGGTGAATTCATTTATATTAAAGGAGAAGAGAAAGCTAATTTTATTAGAAAATATTGTACTAAGCCAATAATTGAATTGGACGAACAACCTGTTTTAATTAAATCATCTCCTAAATGTCTGTATCATTCTCAATCACCTTCAATGTGTGCTCTTTCTAATGTATTCTTTATGTATAAAAATTTTTTTATGAATGAATAAATTAACAATGAATGTAATAATATTTTTTTTTATTTATCCACATCCCCACATTACTAACAGAAAATTATATTTTTCTATCTTTACATAATCAAATATTTAAACATAAAAGCCGTTAAACAATAATAAAACAACTATAAAAATTTAAATATTTTATTTCACACTAACTTTAATTAACCAATAAATCAATACATAAATTTATTTCTTTATTGAGTCCACTTTTTTTAAGTTCATCAAAGAATTTTAACACATTTTTAGTCTTCAAAAATTCACTACACAATTCTGCTGCTTTTTTACAACAATTTGCATGATCAACATATTTTATATATAACAATAAATCTTGACCCTCACTTTCTTCTTCAACTAAACAAGATAAATATCTGGAACATGCTTCGTTCATAATGAACCCTTCATAAAGGTCCCTCACAAAATTTTCAATTTTAGGCATCATCTTCACCACGCGATTTGATTAGTTCTTGTAATACAACAGGATCTCTAATATATTGGTTTAAATGACGAACTTCATGATGTAACCAACTTAACTTCACTAATTCACGTATAAACTGGACAATATCTTTGTTTTGAAATTAACGTTCGCACAATTTCACAGCCTCTATATGGTTTTTGGATATATCCAAATAATATTGAAACCAAGATGGACCACTATCAACTGCATAATGTTCGAACTCAAAAGCAGAACTTTTACATTTTTTATAAAATTTTTGAATTAATAAATTTAATTCACTTTCGTTAGAAGCAGAAGACATATTTCATTTTAGTATGTTTTAAGCTGGTAAAGTGTTGCTTTTATAATCAAAATTTAAAGAAGGGATACAAGGTCATGTTAACATGTATACGAAGTAACTCGAATGTATACGAAGTAACTCGAATGTATACGAGATAATTCGAATGAGAAAACAAAAGAGGAGGAGGATGAAAAGTGTTGATGATACGAGGTTTTTAAATAAGTATAATGAGAGATTTGAAAAGTATAATGAGAGAAGAAAAGAGGAGGAGGATGAAAAGTGTTGATGATTTACTCTTCTCCTCCTCCTCTTTCCTTCTCTCATATATCCACTACTGAACCTGAATCTATGAGTACACGGATTTTCTGAATATGTCGTCGAATGTCCTTGATATCTATTTCACAAGTAGGTAATAAAATAGTATATTGCGGAACAGACAAAGTGTTTGCAATACAGTGAGTTGAAAGTTGGTAGATTAAGTTTTGGAAGTTTAGCTACAATTTTTGAAACTGTAGGCACATTAAAATTAGGACTAATTGAAATATTAGCTATTTTAGAAGCGGAATCGCTTAATAAGAAATCATGTTTAAAAGATTTTATACCATAGTAGTCCTCATCTGCATTTTAAAGATTCGTCGCTAGAAGCTTTGATTCCGGCTTCGTGAGTTTCTTGTAGGCATTTAAAAGCCGTTGTACGTTTTAAAACTTTTAAAGCTTTAGTTAATTGATACGCCATTATAAAAATCAGTAAAATGTGAGGAAAATCAATGTAAATAAATGTATTTTACACGCTTATGGAAAGCAGAGCGAAAATAAATAAAAGATTGAATGACACAATGTTAAGCGAATTGTAGAAATAAAAAATATAGTTTACATAGAATTCGTGAAACATGCATCAGACAATACTGACATACGTTTGATACGTTTATGAAAGACAAAAGGAAAAATAGATAAATGTATATTGAACGACACAATATTAGGCGAACTGGCTATGTAAAAAAAATTATTTATAAAAATTCGCAAAATATGCACCATCCAGTGCTATTAAATGGAGGTAATTTGATAAAAAGGTACAAAAGTTTTTTATACCGTAAATATCACAAAATGTAGCAGATAAATATTTCCGTATAGCTGAAATTTTATTTTAATATCAAAAAAGAGAGAAAGAAAGATAATGTCCACGTGTTAGTTGCGCACGGCGGTTTAAATGCTCGCTGAAATTTTGTGCGCGAGAATATAATTGTTAAGGTCCAGATTTATAGGTACTAAAGGTTCCAGTTTTGCAGACAAACCTGGATGCCTAATAATAAGACTCAAAGTTAAATTATTCTGTAGTTTATACCTATTATATGCAAGTGACCTTAAGTATATGAAAGATAAAATGGTGGTTTGTGACAAAATAATGCATTGTAATTTATAGACATAAAAATTTTGAAAATTTTTAGAAAATAAAAAAAAATGGTTTTTCATCCGGCTTGAAGGACCATAAATGGATTTGATTGTAGAAAGAAGGAAAATGAATAACTTGCAAAAATCGCTTACCTTTCCGTACTGTCAATAGGGCATAATCTTGATCCTGAGGGTACCCTCTTGCTGATGTACGCAAGGCTACTCAATTCACCCTTAGTTTCTTCCCGCACTTTAAGGTTCGCAGAATTGTCTCTAAAATTAATTGCTTATCCTGCCACGATACCGACCGAAGGAACGATACCGCACTCGACCCTACTTAGAGCGTGAGTTGACTGACCAACTCGCTTGGATTGGCCATGCGACTTGTGCTCAGTAAATAAGTTGAGGAAAAATATAATATAAAAAACAATATATTGAAAATAAAAGTGTTTATGAATAGAAAAGCAACATAAATTAAAGTATAATTTTAAACTACATTATTATGTCACATAAGTCCCTAATTAGAATAATTTAATAATTTAATTGCCCAAAAATAAAATAACTAAGATTCCTGAACAAGTTCCTTATCGGCAAAAATAAAGGAAAAAATTTCTAATATTGGGAGATCTAAATTATTTTCCATAAAGTGTCTGGGTCAAATCGTAAAGGGATTATAAAATATTTTCGTTCTTTAACTGTTTTACTTGACAATGTATTTATTTGGTCTTGTGCGAAATTTGGAGATTCTTCAAAGATATCATCGATGATTTTAAAATGAATGTCCTGCATTTTGTTTTGGTGAATAAATCTAACGATATTTTTATGATTTTGATCTAAAAGTTTGGCATTTGAGATTTCAAATTTGGAATAATCAATAATTGATCTAGTTTTATACAAGTGAACGAATGTATTAAAATCTGTCGTCATTTTGCCAAGAAGGTCGGTGTCGTCTTCGCTGTTTCTGTCTTCGGTTTCGCCATTGTTTCTGCCATCCTCCTTATTTGCGTGACTGGTATATTTGTGTTGAAAATCTGCGCATTGCTGGAAGTGATTTATTTTTATCCGCGATAATGCGTGGGCGTTTTTGTTTTCTTTTCCCGGTTTGTACTCTATTTTGTAATCGTACTCTTCCAGTTTTAGCCGCCATCTTGCTAACCTACTGCCAGGCTCCTTGATAAAAAAAGAGCCATGCTAATGGACGATGGTTTGTAATCAGGGTGAATTTTCGGCCATAAAGATAGGGTCGAAAGTGTTTCATTGCCCAAACAATGGCGAACACTTCGCGTTCTATCGTGGAGTATCTGGTTTCGGCTATACATAAAGTTCTTGACGCGTAAGCAATAGGCAAATCTTTACCTATTGGGCCTTGGGAGAGTACAGTGCCAATAGCGAATGCACTTGCGTCAGTTGTTAGCACAAATCGTTCTTGAAAATTAGGGTATATGAGAATCGGGTTAGAGACAAGAGCTTTCCTTAGTTCATCAAAAGATTCCTTGCATTCGGCGTCAAAGTGGAATGGGGTGTCTTTTTTTAAGAGACGAGTTGGAGGTTTCAATATTTTAGCAAAATTTTACATAAATCGGCGGTAATAGCCAGCTAGCCCTAGGAAGGATTCAATGTCTTTAGCCCTTTTTGGCTCTGGAAAATTGGTTATGTCCAAGATATGCGACTTCTTTTCTTAAGAATGCTGGATTTTTAGATTTGCTTTTCGAAGACGTTTAAAGACTTCTGTTAGGCGTGATATATGTTCGTGAACATTGGGGGAATAAACTATGATGTCATCCATGTAAACTAGACCCCGCTCGTTTTGGATGCCAAGAAGGATGTTGTCCATGACACGTTGGAATGTGGACGGGGCATTTTTGAGGCCAAACGGCATTCGAACGAATTTGTAATGGCCGTTTTCTACAGTGAAAGTCGTTTTTTGGACGTCTTTAGGGTCGATTTCTATCTGGTGAAATCCAGAGGCAAGATCAAGTGTCGTAAAATATTTATACTTGCCCAGCTGGTCTAAGAGATGATAAATATTGGGTATAGGATACTTATCGTCCACACTAAGCTAGTTTGGCTTACGATAATCGATTACAACACGCCATTTCTGCTTGCCAGATGCATCCAGTTTTTTCAGAACTACCTATACTGGCGATGATCAGGGTGAAACTGAAGGGTGAATGATACCTTCCGTCAACATTTTGTTTACTTGTGTTTTTACCTCTACTTTATATATATGGGGGTACCTATACGATTCGGTAAAAACTGGATGAGCGCCGTTTATGTCAATTGAATGTTTTATTTCGTTGGTAAATGTCAAACTGTCACCTTCGAGGTAAAATATGTCTGCAAAATCTAAACATAAATTCGTTATAAGTTCTTCTTCTTCCTCGCTTAAATGACCAGTTCTTAAAAGATTTTTTATTATAGAGGCTCTATCGTACTGACTATCTTTTTGGTCTTTGCTTGTTTTGAAATTACAAAAAGGTTCAGCAATGTCATTTATCGGTTCTAGTGTTATATTTGAAAATTCGACAGTTTTTGGTATCGCGTTCGCATTTATTATTGACGTAACAAATTCGCCGCCTTCATTGATTTTTACTAAGGCGTTAGGGAGTCTAACCTTGTCTTTTTCCCGTGCTAATAGTACCGCATCTACGTTGGAAAGATCGCATTTTAATTTGAAGACCCGTTCGGTTTTAGCTTCTATAGAAATTCTGTTAAGATTTTGATTGTCCGAAATATTAGTGTTAATTTGTTCATTTTTGTTTTCTCCTACTTTGTTTACGGGAATAATTTTAAAATTTGTAATTAGTTGTTTGTTTTTAAGGTCGATTACGCATTCATAATGTTCTAAGAAGTCTAGACCTAAAATGCCATCAAACTCGATGTCTAGATTGTAGATGTAGACCTTGTGTGGGTCACTCGCTGTGAACGGAACAAAAGTTGACTCATTTATAGAAGATTTCTGATCTGTAATACCTTGAATTGTGACACTTTCAGGTAATCTTTGGTGGAAATTTTAAACGGTATGTTCCTTAAAAATGGAAATTCTGGCACCGGAGTTAATGAGTTGTTTGAGTTGACTGTTAATAGGGATTTTAAAGAAATTCCTGTTCGGGAAAGTTCAGGTTGGGATTCATGTCGTCTAAGTTTATTGTCCGAATTTTTGTTTGTATGTCCTGTAGGAGTTCCGTTTTCTGATGGGACTCGTCCGGGGGGTTTGGTGGAATCGGGAGTGACAGAAAATCCTGATAATTTTCCGGATCTTGGTGTTGATAGTAGGGTTGGCTTTGAGAGTTATCGTATTCCTGATAATCGTAGTAATAGTAGTTCTTAGGGTCTTGACAACTGTCGTATCCGTAATTAGTGTTTAGTTGATGAGTCCTTTGTGGGTTAACTCGGAAGTTAGGATTCCGGTTCTGCATTTGGGGGCGATTTTGGGGTAAATTCTTATATTCTGGCGGTCTGGAATAACTTGGAGAAAATCCATTTGTAGGTTGTGAATAGTTTGTTCTTGCTGCGAACGACACCGGCTAGAAATATGACCGTTATGCCCACATTTCCTAATGATTGGCATTGAGTTTGGTGGGTTAGGCTTAACCATCCTTTGGTTTTTAAAATATGATAGTTGAAACTCTCTCTTTTGATACGAGCTTGGGCTTGCAAAAGAGATGTAAAATTACCGGCCCGAATAAGTTGGCCTAATCTGGGTTCTAACCCTGTTAATAGGGTGTTTAATGTCATGCTGTGTATTAGGGAAGTTTGGGCTACCTTTTGGTCAGTGATGCGGTTAGATTTTTGTACACTGGCATGCATTTTTGCATTCAAAATTTGTAATCGGTTATAGAATGTGAGTGGTGATTCGTTTCACAGTTGTTTAAGTCTTTGTAAGTATTGTATAAGGGACGTTAGGTCTCTAGAGTAGCCAAAATGTAAATTTAGTAACTGTTTTATTTCTAGGTAAGAATAGGGATTCCTAGAACTAATAAGGCTGCTCTGCCTCTAAGCTTATTTTTTATGTGAATTACTAATCAAATTTTTTGATCCGTTGTGGACATAATATTCGCACGAGTTTAAAAATGTTCCCAAAAGATTTGGTCACCCTCAAATTCATATATAATAGAACATATTTCCGTTAACTTACAGGGCTCTACCTCCCCTAGCAAAGACATCTTGTTTTTATATTAAATAATAACAGTAAAAAATATTTTCTTAAACTGATATGCAATGGAAATGCGAAAGAAAAGGCAGAAAATAGTAGATAATCGGACACTTTTCTTTTAAATCAATGAAATAAAATAAACGAGATGATTAATTAACTTACATTTACAGGAGCATCTAAGCCGTCGTGTTCTTGACTGCACTACCAGGGGTTTCACCAGGTGTTCCTTCCATAGATTCGAAAAGTTGGAGCAATCTCGGGAATGGTGCAAATGCACTGTCGGTCGTGTTACTTGAGGTCAACGTAGACACGTGTGGGAACGGCAATATAACATGTATGTATATATATATATATATATATATATATATATATATATATATATATATAGGGTTAAAGAAATAAGTAAAGGAGTAAAGAAGTTTTAAGCACGAATCTAATGTAACAGGGACCCTAGAAAAAGGAACCCAAAGAAAAAAAAATTAAACCTGAACACTTGTTAGAGTTGAGTGTCATGCAATACTTGTAGTAATTCGGGATTGTCGGCCAGGAGGACAGTATCATCATACTAATATTCTTACAGGCTATCGAGAGCTTCCCTAAATAGCATCTCTGATTATGAATTAAATAGTAGCGATGGTAGTATACAGTCTTGGCGTACTCTTACCAAGAATTCTTATGAGCTTTTGTTCTCTACCTGAACGGTTGCTGTTTAGCGCATATACAGATTCGTAATTATGTGTATGTCTTTGTTATCAATTCCGGATTTCTGGAGGATCTGTATGATTTTTTGGTGTTGTATTTTGTCAAAGGCTTTTTAATAATTGATCAAGCAAGCATACACGTTACAGATTACATCTTATGCTCTCTGTATAAGTACTCGTACGCTGAACAAAGCTTCACATGTACCAAGTCCAGTTCTGAAGCCAAATTGAACATCACTCATATTTCGTTCCACGATCCTGTATATGGAACTGTGCGCTATATTAAGATTAAGGAGTATTTTAGGGCGCGGCTCATTAAAGTGATATTTCTTTATTTGCGATTGCATATGTCTAACATTTGAAAAAGAAAAATAGTAGTTGTGTATCCTGAAAATATGAAAATTCAGTGAAAGCCTTTGCTAAAAAAATGTTTAAGAACTAGAGAAGAACTTGCTGGGTTGCCTAAAGAAATAATTATCGCTTGTGGCGACGAAATAGTTTTAGTTCATCATATCCCAGAAATACTACAAGACTCTGAAATCAAAAATATTTAGGTATAGTGTAATGAGCATTACAATAAACAGTTGATGGCTCCACATCTACAATTTTTTTTTGCTTTTGTTGTTATAATAAAGAATTAGCTATGAGATTCGACAATACATACAAATAAGACTAATACAATAAGATAATAGAAATAATATGTGTAGAATACATAAATATATATAGGTTTATATATAGGATGACAAAATATATTAAAATAGATATTAAAAAGGTAACTTAGCCTAACAGCGAATCATCCAAACATTATAATAGAAATAACATGTTAAAGAGGAAAAAAATGTATAGGTTTATATAAAGAATAACAGAGTATATATAAGTAAAATATTTTAAAAATATGTGTATATATATATATATATATATATATATATATATATATATATATATATATATATATATATATATATATATATATATGTTAATGCGGATTTCACGGATTCCTCCGTGTGAGATGCAATAGCAGTGGATATATCCACATTATGCCGTTGTAGTGCTGAAATCACATTCAGCAAACATACAACTATATGCAGCTCCGCGTATGAATGAAGTAAAATGCGAACAGTAAATGCAAACTTCTCTCCATCATATCCTTTCTGTGTTAGAGGTTGCACAGTTAGAATAAATTGTTATAAAACGCAATTTATCCTATTCCACCACCATCGAGATGATGGCCTACCTGTGCCACCATACCGAGAAGAAAGTCAAAACTTACCCTCCCCGCCACAGTGATACGGCAGAGGTACATGTTTCGTCTCTACTAGACTCATCAGGGTACCGACATGCACCTGGCTGTGCAAAGGACAGATCGGAAGGAAATTTGGTTCATCTCCCATTACGCCCAGATTCTGTAAAATCTACAGCTCAATAATGCTGTGGATTTGTATGTATGTATGTATGTATGTATGTATGTATGTATGTATGTATGTATGTATGTATGTATGTATATATATATATATATATATATATATATATATATATATATATATATATATATATATATATATATATATATATATGTTTATGCGGATTTCACGGATTCCTCCGTGTGAGATGCAATAGCAGTGGATATATCCACATTATGCCGTTATAGTGCTGAAATCACATTCAGCAAACGTACAACTATATGCAGCTCCGCGTATGAATGAAGTAAAATGCGAACAGTAAATGCAAAACTTCTCTCCATCATATCCTTTCTGTGTTAGAGGTTGCACAGTTAGAACAAATTGTTATAAAACGCAATTTATCCTATTCCACCACCATCGAGATGATGGCCTACCTGTACCACCATACCGAGAAGAAAGTCAAAACTTACCCTCCCCGCCACAGTGATACGGCAGAGGTACATGTTTCGTCTCTACTAGACTCATCAGGGTACCGACATGCACCTGACTGTGCAAAGGACAGATCGGAAGGAAGCATGCAAATACTGAACGCGGCTTCTCCGACCTCCCGCCGGATGGCGTGTATATGTTTATGCGGATTTCACGGATTCCTCCGTGTGAGATGCAATAGCAGTGGATATATCCACATTATGCCGTTGTAGTGCTGAAATCACATTCAGCAAACGTACAACTATATGCAGCTCCGCGTATGAATGAAGTAAAATGCGAACAGTAAATGCAAACTTCTCTCCATCATATCCTTTCTGTGTTAGAGGTTGCACAGTTAGAACAAATTGTTATAAAACGCAATTTATCCTATTCCACCACCATCGAGATGATGGCCTACCTGTACCACCATACCGAGAAGAAAGTCAAAACTTACCCTCCCCGCCACAGTGATACGGCAGAGGTACATGTTTCGTCTCTACTAGACTCATCAGGGTACCGACATGCACCTGACTGTGCAAAGGACAGATCGGAAGGAAGCATGCAAATACTGAACGCGGCTTCTCCGACCTCCCACCGGATGGCGTGTATATGTTTATGCGGATTTCACGGATTCCTCCGTGTGAGATGCAATAGCAGTGGATATATCCACATTATGCCGTTGTAGTGCTGAAATCACATTCAGCAAACGTACAACTATATGCAGCTCCGCGTATGAATGAAGTAAAATGCGAACAGTAAATGCAAACTTCTCTCCATCATATCCTTTCTGTGTTAGAGGTTGCACAGTTAGAACAAATTGTTATAAAACGCAATTTATCCTATTCCACCACCATCGAGATGATGGCCTACCTGTACCACCATACCGAGAAGAAAGTCAAAACTTACCCTCCCCGCCACAGTGATACGGCAGAGGTACATGTTTCGTCTCTACTAGACTCATCAGGGTACCGACATGCACCTGACTGTGCAAAGGACAGATCGGAAGGAAGCATGCAAATACTGAACGCGGCTTCTCCGACCTCCCGCCGGATGGCGTGTATATGTTTATGCGGATTTCACGGATTCCTCCGTGTGAGATGCAATAGCAGTGGATATATCCACATTATGCCGTTGTAGTGCTGAAATCACATTCAGCAAACGTACAACTATATGCAGCTCCGCGTATGAATGAAGTAAAATGCGAACAGTAAATGCAAACTTCTCTCCATCATATCCTTTCTGTGTTAGAAGTTGCACAGTTAGAACAAATTGTTATAAAACGCAATTTATCCTATTCCACCACCATCGAGATGATGGCCTACCTGTACCACCATACCGAGAAGAAAGTCAAAACTTACCCTCCCCGCCACAGTGATACGGCAGAGGTACATGTTTCGTCTCTACTAGACTCATCAGGGTACCGACATGCACCTGACTGTGCAAAGGACAGATCGGAAGGAAGCATGCAAATACTGAACGCGGCTTCTCCGACCTCCCGGCGGGAGGAATCCGTGAAATCCGCATAAACATATACACGCCATCCGGCGGGAGGTCGGAGAAGCCGCGTTCAGTATTTGCATGCTTCCTTCCGATCTGTCCTTTGCACAGTCAGGTGCATGTCGGTACCCTGATGAGTCTAGTAGAGACGAAACATGTACCTCTGCCGTATCACTGTGGCGGGGAGGGTAAGTTTTGACTTTCTTCTCGGTATGGTGGTACAGGTAGGCCATCATCTCGATGGTGGTGGAATAGGATAAATTGCGTTTTATAACAATTTGTTCTAACTGTGCAACCTCTAACACAGAAAGGATATGATGGAGAGAAGTTTGCATTTACTGTTCGCATTTTACTTCATTCATACGCGGAGCTGCATATAGTTGTACGTTTGCTGAATGTGATTTCAGCACTACAACGGCATAATGTGGATATATCCACTGCTATTGCATCTCACACGGAGGAATCCGTGAAATCCGCATAAACATATACACGCCATCCGGCGGGAGGTCGGAGAAGCCGCGTTCAGTATTTGCATGCTTCCTTCCGATCTGTCCTTTGCACAGTCAGGTGCATGTCGGTACCCTGATGAGTCTAGTAGAGACGAAACATGTACCTCTGCCGTATCACTGTGGCGGGGAGGGTAAGTTTTGACTTTCTTCTCGGTATGGTGGTACAGGTAGGCCATCATCTCGATGGTGGTGGAATAGGATAAATTGCGTTTTATAACAATTTGTTCTAACTGTGCAACCTCTAACACAGAAAGGATATGATGGAGAGAAGTTTGCATTTACTGTTCGCATTTTACTTCATTCATACGCGGAGCTGCATATAGTTGTACGTTTGCTGAATGTGATTTCAGCACTACAACGGCATAATGTCGATATATCCACTGCTATTGCATCTCACACGGAGGAATCCGTGAAATCCGCATAAACATATACACGCCATCCGGCGGGAGGTCGGAGAAGCCGCGTTCAGTATTTGCATGCTTCCTTCCGATCTGTCCTTTGCACAGTCAGGTGCATGTCGGTACCCTGATGAGTCTAGTAGAGACGAAACATGTACCTCTGCCGTATCACTGTGGCGGGGAGGGTAAGTTTTGACTTTCTTCTCGGTATGGTGGTACAGGTAGGCCATCATCTCGATGGTGGTGGAATAGGATAAATTGCGTTTTATAACAATTTGTTCTAACTGTGCAACCTCTAACACAGAAAGGATATGATGGAGAGAAGTTTGCATTTACTGTTCGCATTTTACTTCATTCATACGCGGAGCTGCATATAGTTGTACGTTTGCTGAATGTGATTTCAGCACTACAACGGCATAATGTCGATATATCCACTGCTATTGCATCTCACACGGAGGAATCCGTGAAATCCGCATAAACATATACACGCCATCCGGCGGGAGGTCGGAGAAGCCGCGTTCAGTATTTGCATGCTTCCTTCCGATCTGTCCTTTGCACAGTCAGGTGCATGTCGGTACCCTGATGAGTCTAGTAGAGACGAAACATGTACCTCTGCCGTATCACTGTGGCGGGGAGGGTAAGTTTTGACTTTCTTCTCGGTATGGTGGTACAGGTAGGCCATCATCTCGATGGTGGTGGAATAGGATAAATTGCGTTTTATAACAATTTGTTCTAACTGTGCAACCTCTAACACAGAAAGGATATGATGGAGAGAAGTTTGCATTTACTGTTCGCATTTTACTTCATATATATATATATATATATATATATATATATATATATATATATATATATACATATATATTTATATATATATATATATATATATATATATATATATATATATATATATATATATATATATATATATATATATACATACATACATACATACATACATACATACATACATACATACATACATACATACATACATACATGCATACAAATCCACAAACATACACCTACACAGACTTTCTCGATGAGTTAAAGCATTTGGAGAAAAAGTATACGTACATTTTAATTATATTTTGCTGCACTGTTCATGAATAAAAACGATAGTAGTGGGAATAGGGGGCTTGTACTTCACCCCCCACGACTTTTTTGATTGGTCAGCCAAGAATGACCTTGTTTCTGATTGGCTGCCCAAGTTCGCCCCCTATTCCGATTGGTTACGTAAACTCCACCTGTTTTTTCTTTAGCTCCGCCCATCAAAATTTTTCTCTGCAACATCATCATGTATGCACTTCAGTTCGAACAGCGAACCGGTGTAGACGTCTTCTATGGAGCCGAATTGTCTTAGAATTTAAATTTAAATAATGGGTACGATTGAAACATTTTCAGATTTTGAGAAGGCCACAGACTGAATAGACGCGATGTAGAATCGAGAAACTCTATGAAAATTTGTGTTTTCGGGGTGGAATTGTTAAAAGACTCGCGAAAATGAATGCAATTTAAGATTTTCGTAAGAAAATCAGGGAACTTGCGCATTGAACCAGGTGTACAAGGAAGATTACGTAATCTAAAGTTATGCTCTTGTCTTTGAACTTTGCATATTTGGTAATATCCCTGCATAGGGTTGAAAACAGCAGGACATAAATAAGATATTCAAAGTGCAGGATCTATAGTCCATAGGTCAAATATTATAAAGACATTGTGAATTAAAACAGCATTTATAGCTGTCTTTTGTATGGGTCAGGATTAAAAAAGTTTTAAAAATTTTGTGTGGCCATTTTTTTATTTTTTTTTAGGGTGAAATTGGCCCGTTTCAAATTTTCGATTATCAGGAATACAGAAGTTAATGAAGATATATCAGAACCTGACATTGATGGTATGCTGTTACTATCCTTAGTGGTGGAAGCCCTACATCGATATGTTACGTTCTCCTTCTTACTCTTCTTCTTTCTTTAGCTCCGCCCCTCATCTTTTTTCAATCCATCGCTACTACATATGCACTTTAGTTTGAATAGCGAAGCCGTGCGGACGTCTCTTATGTGGCGGTGAACTGTCTTGGAATGGAAATTTAATTAATGGATTTCAGATTTTGAGAAGACCACAGACTGAATAAGTGCGGTACAAAATCGGAAAACTATGAGTTTTTGTATCTTTTTGGTGTGAAATTGTTAAAAAACTCACGAAAATGAATGTCATTTAAGGAAATTAGGGAACTTGCACCTTGGACCAGCATGTATAAGAAAGATTTCGTGACCTATTGTTATACTCTTGTCTCTGAACTTGGCATATTTGGGACTATCCCTGTGTAGGGTTCCAGACAAAAGAATATAAACAAGGTATTCAAAGTGCAGGATATATAGTCCATAGGTCAAATATTATAAATACATTATGAATTAAAACAACATTTATCTGGCTGTTTTCTACGGGTGACTGAAAAAGTGTAAAAAAATTTGTGTGGTCTTTTTTTTAGGGTAACATTAAAGTGTTTAAAATTGTTTTAAATTTTCGATTATTAAGAGTACAGAAATTAGTGAAGGTATATCAGAAAAAGATATAGATTGTATTCTGCAACTCTTCTTAGTCGTGGAAGTCCTATATCGATTGGTTGCGTAAACTACACCTTTTTTCTTTGGCTCTACCCCTCGTCTTTTTTCTCTTTAACACTATTATGTAAGCACTTCAGTTCGAACAGCGAAGCCGTGCAGACATATTTTTGAGAGCTGAATGGTCTTGGAATTTAAATTTAATTAATGGATTTTAGATCATAATAATACCACAGACTGAATAAGTACGGTGTAAAATCGGAAAACTACGAATTTTTGTGTCTTTTCTGGGTGAAATTGTTAGAAAACTCGCGAAAATTAAGATTTTCGTAAGTAAATTAGGATACTTGCACCAGGGTGTACAAGGAAGATTATATAAACTAAAGTAATATCCCTGCATAGGGTTAAAAACAAAAGTAATATCCCTGCATAGGGTTAAAAACAAAAGAACATAAACAAGATATTCAAAGTGCAATTTGAATATTCTATAGGCCAAATATTAAAAGACATTGTGAATAAAAACAATATTTATGGAATTTTTAGCGTAAAATAAAGGCTGTTTCAATTTTTCGATTATCAGGAGTACAGAAGTTAGTTAAGGTTTATTCCAACGAGATATTGATGGTTTCGTGCGACTATTCATAATAGTGAAAGTGCAGGTTTGCCTCCTATATTGATTGGTTACATAAACTACACCTGTTATTTATTTAGCTCCGCCCCTCATCTCGTTCCTCTCCAGCATCGTTATGCATGCACTTTACTTTGAGCAGCGAAGCCGTTCGGTCTTAGGCAGGCTATCGAGTAGGTATATAGAGACTTTTCGAAATAACGTTATAAATAATGTACGATAATTCGAAAAAATTTAATAATTTCCTAATCGGAACGAAATTTTGGGGTTAGATTTTTATGTATGTGGGCGATCATTGTTGAAATATTACAGGCTTAAATTGCAAACCCTTCATGTAAGGGTAACTACCCCCAATTTAGTATGTGGTTTTCCGATTCTTTTTTAGTAGTGTTCTATTTTAAGGGTGTGCGAAGACGTTAAATCAGTAAATAACGATTGGGGTAGTTTCAACCCCTAATTTTATTTTTTGAACTGTGCGATAGGGAGTTAACCTTTTCGATTGATTCTCTGGGGTTGAACAGAGAGGTTCTTCAGCCATTGTGGTTGGTGGTTTTAAAGATGATCATTATATTCCTAGAGGGTAGTTTTTGTGTATAACTGAAAAGAGTTGCGGGCTGCACTGAGAGAATTTAAGTGTGTGCATTAGGAGGCATTTTCACCGAACCACTTGATAGTAACAATAATTTTGGGTTGGGGTAGTTTTCACCCCTATTTTTGATGCCGTATTGTGAGCTTATTACTTGATGCCTTTTTACGAAGTTTTGGGGTTAGATTCCTATGTATGTGCGCGATCATTGTTGAGATATTACAGGCTTAAATTGCAAACCCTTCGTGTAAGGGTGACTACCCCCAATTTAGTATGTGGTTTTCCGATTCTTTTTAGTAGTGTTCTATTTTAAGGGTATACGGAGACGTTAAATCAGTAAATAACGATTGGGGTAGTTTCAACCCATAATTTTATTTTTTGAACTGTGCGACAGGGAGTGAACCTTTTCGACTGATTCTCTGGAGTTGAACAGAGAGATTCTTCAGCCATCGTGATTGGAGGTTTTGAAGATGATCATTATATTCCTAGAGGGTAGTTTTTGTGTATAACTGAAAAGAGTTGCGGGCTGCACTGAGAGAATTTAAGTGTGTGCGTTAGAGGGCATTTTAACCCAACCACTTAATAGTAACAAGAATTTTGGGTTGGGGTAGTTTTTACCCCTATTTTTGATGCCGTATTTTGAGCTTATTACTTGATGTCTTTTAACGAAGTTTTGGGTTTAGATTCCTATGTATGTGGGCGATCATTGTTGAAATATTACAGGCTTAAATTGCAAACCCTTCGTGTAAGGGTAACTACCCCCAATTTAGTATGTGGTTTTCCGATTCTTTTTAGTAGTGTTCTATTTTAAGTGTGTGTGGAGACGTTAAATCAGTGAATAACGATTGGGGTAGTTTCAACCCTTAATTTTATTTTTTGAACTGTGCGACAGGGAGTGAACCTTTTCTATTGATTTTCTGGTGTTGAACAGAGAGGTTCTTCAGCCATCGTGGTTGGAGGTTTTGAAGATGATCATTATATTCCTAGAGGGTAGTTTTTGTGTATAACTGAAAATAGTTGCGGGCTGCACTGAGAGAATTTAAGTGTGTGCATTAGGAGGCATTTTCACCCAACCACTTAATAGTAACAAGAATTTTGGGTTGGGGTAGTTTTCACCCCTATTTTTGATGCCGTATTTTGAGCTTATTACTTGATGCCTTTTAACGAAGTTTTGGGGTTAGATTCCTATGTATGTGGGCGATCATTGTTGAAATATTACAGGCTTAAATTGCAAACCCTTCGTGTAAGGGTAACTACCCCCAATTTAGTATGTGGTTTTCCGATTCTTTTTAGTAGTGTTCTATTTTAAGGGTATACGGAGACGTTAAATCAGTAAATAACGATTGGGGTAGTTTCAACCCATAATTTTATTTTTTGAACTGTGCGACAGGGAGTGAACCTTTTCGACTGATTCTCTGGAGTTGAACAGAGAGATTATTCAGCCATCGTGGTTGGAGGTTTTGAAGATGATCATTATATTCCTAGAGGGTAGTTTTTGTGTATAACTGAAAAGAGTTGCGGGCTGCACTGAGAGAATTTAAGTGTGTGCGTTAGAGGGCATTTTAACCCAACCACTTAATAGTAACAAGAATTTTGGGTTGGGGTAGTTTTTACCCCTATTTTTGATGCCGTATTTTGAGCTTATTACTTGATGTCTTTTAACGAAGTTTTGGGTTTAGATTCCTATGTATGTGGGCGATCATTGTTGAAATATTACAGGCTTAAATTGCAAACCCTTCGTGTAAGGGTAACTACCCCCAATTTAGTATGTGGTTTTCCGATTCTTTTTAGTAGTGTTCTATTTTAAGTGTGTGTGGGACGTTAAATCAGTGAATAACGATTGGGGTAGTTTCAACCCTTAATTTTATTTTTTGAACTGTGCGACAGGGAGTGAACCTTTTCTATTGATTTTCTGGTGTTGAACAGAGAGGTTCTTCAGCCATCGTGGTTGGAGGTTTTGAAGATGATCATTATATTCCTAGAGGGTAGTTTTTGTGTATAACTGAAAATAGTTGCGGGCTGCACTGAGAGAATTTAAGTGTGTGCATTAGGAGGCATTTTCACCCAACCAGTTAATAGTAACAAGAATTTTGGGTTGGGGTAGTTTTCACCCCTATTTTTGATGCCGTATTTTGAGCTTATTACTTGATGCCTTTTAACGAAGTTTTGGGGTTAGATTCCTATGTATGTGGGCGATCATTGTTGAAATATTACAGGCTTAAATTGCAAACCCTTCGTGTAAGGGTAACTACCCCCAATTTAGTATGTGGTTTTCCGATTCTTTTTAGTAGTGTTCTGTTTTAAGGGTGTGCGGAGAAGTTAAATCAACAAATAACGATTGAAGTAGTTTCAACCTCTAATTTTAATTTTTGAACTGCGCGACAACGAGTGGACCTTTTGGTTGAAACTCTGAGATTAAACAGAGAGGTTCTATAGCCATCGTGGTTGGAACAGCAAGCAGAGCTACAGCAACAGAGCTACAGCAAGCAGAGCTACAGCAGGCGGAGCGACAGCAGGCAGAGCTACAGCAAGCAGAACGACAGCAGGCAGAGCTACAGCAAGCTGAACGACAGCAAGCAGAACGACAGCAAGCAGAACGACCGCAGGCAGAGCTACAGCAAGCAGAGCGAGAGCAGGCGGAGCGACAGCAGGCAGAGCTACAGCAAGCAGAACGACAGCAGGCAGAACGACAGCAGTCAGAGCGACAGCAGGCGGCAAATAAGAGTGAATTAGATAAATTTATTCGCATGAAATCTAAGCCGAGTTTAAATAAGAGTGACACAAGATGCGCGGCATCTAGATTTAAATCAATGGTGTTCTCTTATTTCAACTTGGATAGTATATATAATAATTTATCTAATTCAACTTTAAAAGACGTTAAAAATTGTATACAAAGATAAGGCGATCTTCTTTTAAATTTGGGAAATATATTTTTTAAAAAAAATCCATGTTTTTCTTCAAATTAAAAAGTGAATTCAAAAGTTAATTCAAAAGTAAATCCAAAAGTTTTCTAAATTGCGCGAGCTGAAAAAATTGCTAACTATTCTATGTCATTGGGTCTTGATAGATCGAAATTGTATTTATTTAAAAGCGACACGGCCCTAATCGATTCCATTTTAAAATGACTCTCCTTTGCACGCACTGCTTAAGAGAATTTAAAAGAAAACAAAATATTGTACGCCACCTTCGAGAAAATGTTGTTAATAACGAAAACACCTTTAACTTGGAAGATTATATAATTAATCGTAAGTATTTTTTTATAACATATTTAGCTATAATTTTTCTTTTAATTGTACTTTTTAATATTAATAAAGTTTTACAGAGAAATTAAAAAATAATAATTGTTTCAGTTGATGAACTACTTTCAAGACCTCAAATGCGATATTGCCAAGATTGTGAAGTAAATGTCAAATCTAATTCCTGGAGCACACACTTGAGGACAAATATTCATAAAAACAGGAGCTGCATAAAATATGGAAATGGAATTGACATTATCAGGAGTGCATTTAAATGTCGAATAGCTTCCTACAGAATATATTCGCAGAATTATCACATCGACATCAAAAAGTTTCAGCAAGATGTTGGTAATAAAGTGCAAACATTAATACGCCAGCGCCAACAAGAATTTACATGTGCTAAAGTAAATTTGGAGTTATTTGGGATATATTATTCTCCAACTTTAACCTCTACTTCAATTAAGTCATTTAATACACCGTTCTTCATTGTAACCCATACAACTGATCTACAACAGCTTTACGATGATTTATTCAAGATTATTGAAACCAAAGCAGATGAATTGCCGGAAAGAGACTCAGGTAATTATTATTTAATCTCAAGAGCTAAGTTTTCTTAATATCACTTAAACATCTCTAACAAATATTATTCAGAACTAATTTTTTAATTCCTATTACAGGGTGGGCTCTACAAAGAATTCTGCATTTGGAAGTCAACATCAATAAGTACAACCCATTGAATGCCTCCTCCTACATTAAGATGCAAACATTTTCTAAATCAATAGTGAATGTGATGAATGAGGACAATTGCTGTTTCGCCTGGGCAGTCGTTTCAGCTGCATACCAGCCAATTGGTAATCCTCAAAAGACCTCATCACATCCAGACTTCAGAAACGCTTTCGATTTTACAGGTATTGAATTTCCAGTAAAATTATTAGATATAAAAAAGTTTGAGGAAAAAAATAATTTGTCCATAAATGTATATGGAGTTGAAAAATTTTTTAGAGATAATAAAAATGTATATGAGATTGTCGGTCCTTTACATTATAATAATGAAAAGAAAAAATTACATATTAATTTGCTTTTAATAAGTTCTGATGATGAAAATAACCACTACTGTTGGATAAAAGATTTAGGTTGCTTGGTATCCAAACAATTATCAAAAAAGAAAATAAAAAAATACTTATGTGATGGATGCCTTCAATATTTTGGAACATATGAAAAACTTAACGCGCATTTAGAACGTGATTGTAGTTTTGTTCGAATTGAGCTTCCTTCAGATAATTTGATTTTGGATAAATTTGGAAATTATATTCCTGCAAATATATTAAAGTTTCAAAATATTCAGAAACAGTATAAAGCTCCTTTTGTTATATATGCCGATTTTGAATGTTATTTAAAAAACATTGAGTGCCAACAATCTACACCTGATTCGACAACCTCATATACTATTAAAACTGCTGAACATATACCCTATTCATTTGCTTATTATATTAAATCATCATTTGATGAGAATGTTGTTTGTCTTAAACTTTATAGAGGTACAGATTGCGCTTTAAAATTTATTGAATACATTGAAAATGATGTAAAAGAAATTTATAAAAAATATTTAAAATGTCAAGTACCATTGAAAGATTTGTCATCTGTAGAACAGATTGAGTATGAAAATTCTAGCATTTGTTACATATGTGAAAAACCTTTTTCAAAAGGAAATTTCATAAAGTGTAGAGATCATTGTCATATTACAGGTAAATATCGAGGAGCTGCCCACTCAATTTGTAATTTGCATTTTAAACCTCCAAAATATATACCAATAGTATTGCATAATTTAAAAAACTATGATTCTCACCTATTTATTAAATCGCTTTGCTATAATAAAGAAAATATTAGTGTTATAGCTCAAAATAAAGAAAAGTATATTTCTTTTAGTAAGGAAATTTTCGTTGACAGTTATGTGTCAGAAAAGCGGAAACCAGTTTCTTTGCGACTACGCTTTATAGATTCTTTTCAATTTCTCCCAGAGTCTTTAGAGTCGCTATCACAAACTCTACAAGATTCACAATGTTTTGAAATTAAAAAGTTTTTCTCAAATGCTGATGAATTTCGATACATTAGACAAAAAGGGGTATTTCCATCCTCTTACATAGATTCCAACGAAAAATTAAATGAGAAATCTCTACCATCGATTGATAAATTTTATAATAACTTAACCGATGAAAATATCTCTCCTCAAGACTACAATCGTGCTGTAGAAGTGTGGAATCTATTTAAGTGTTCTACAATAGGGGCTTATTCCGATATTTACTTAAAATCTGATGTTTTACTTTTGGCTGATGTTTTTGAAAATTATAGATCCACATGTATTAAAACCTATAAGTTAGATCCTGTTAATTATGTTACTAGCCCTTCTATGTGCTGGGATGCAATGATGAAATTAACTAATGTAGAATTAGAATTATTAACGGAACCAGATATGCTTCATTTTTTCAAAAAAGGTGTTCGTGGTGGGGTTAGCACTTGTTCCAAACGCAAATCTGAAGCAAATAATCCATTCTTAGAAAATTTTAATCCTGAAAGACCTACAACATATATCACTTACTTAGACGCCACAAATTTGTATGGTTATGCTATGAAACAATATTTGCCTGAAAAAAATTTTGCTTGGGTACCTAAGCTCGAAATAGAAACTTTAAATCTATCCGAACTTTCAGATACATCATCTATAGTGTACATATTTGAAGTTGATTTAGAATATCCAAATTATTTACATGATAGTCATAATGATTTCCCATTTTGTCCTGAACAATATACACCGCCAATTTCAAACCACTCCAAATTGATTCCAAACTTACATAATAAATATAACTATATCATTCATTACCGATATCTGAAACAATGTCTAGAATTTGGACTCAAAATCATAAAAATACACAGAGCAGTTAAGTTTACACAATCACCATGGTTAGCGGAATATATAGATTTAAATACAAATTTACGAAATTTATCTAAAAATAAATTTGATAAAAATTGTTATAAATTGGCAAATAATTCAATTTTCGGTAAAACCATGGAAAATGTTGATAGGCGAGCAGATATTAAATTAGTATCTCAATGGGAAAGACAGGGTAATAAATTTAGTGCCGAAAAACTTATTTCTAAACCTCAATTAAAGGATTTTAAAATTTTCTCTGAAAATTTAGTTGCTCTTCAACTTCAACAGGTTTGCATTGAATACAATAAACCAATTTATGTTGGGGTGAGTATCTTGGATATTGCAAAAACTGTGATGTATAATTTTTATTACGGGTATTTAAAAGTTAAATATGGTAATAATTTAAATTTATTATATACGGATACTGATTCCTTAATTCTTGAAGTTTAGACCCAAAACTTTTATGAAGATATGAAGCTAAATCTGGATAAATTTGATACTTCTAATTTTTCTGAACAAAATATTCATTGCATGCCTATTACAACATCAGTTGTTGGTAAATTTAAAGATGAGTACAAAGGGATTCCCATTGAAAGTTTTTATGGAACTGGTGCTAAAGCATATTGCATCAAATCCAAAAATAGTGTAGATAAAAAAGCAAAAGGTGTTAGTAAATCATATATAAAAAATCAATTAACATTATCAGATTATAAAGATGTTGTTGAGAAAGGTGACAAAATATTCTGCACCATGTATGTATTCAAGTCAGATATGCATAACATATACACTAATTTGTTAAATAAATTGGCATTAACAACTCATGATGATAAAAGATATTGTATACCAAATCCCACAAAAACTCTTGCATGGGGACATAAAGATATTTTGGAAACAGATTTTTTGATAAAGATATGAAAATGATGTATGATACTCTAACTTCTTTAAGTTCCGAAAACGAAAATGCATCTAAAAATAAAAAACCACGATTAGAATTAACTACTCCTAGTAATTTTTCATCTTTATAAAATCATCATTTTATATGATGATAATATATGTAAGTCGTTTTTGAAGCTTTAAAAGTTGGAGGGGGAACTGAATCCAAAGACATATATATTGTATACAAATACCACTATTTGTTAGTAATATTACAACAATGACTGCTGCATCTGTAATAGTTTTAGTTTCCCTTGTTGGAAATGTGCTATATGTAAATTACATTCCTAATGCAGTTAGGGCTGATATATGTATAAATGCCCTCAAAAATGAAACCGATTGCTACAAACAGATGAAAATGACATATCTTGTTGGAAATTCACACTTTTTTACCAATAATGTAACTGATTCTGCTTTATGTGAAAATACATTCATAAAAATTAAATATTCCATGACAAACAAACCATTACAATATTCAGATTGGATTCCTTTCAACAATAAAAAAGAAGAATCCTGTCATTGTGTCTGTTGTTATATATTTGTTATTATATTTGCAGCAGCAATATTTATTTGTACATGTTTAATTTTATTGTATTTCATAAAAAAATATCTATAAAATTATTTAATAAATGTTTAAAAATAATATAAATTTTGTTTTTTATTGATTCTTGTTAGTATAAAGACATATAAAGTTTATCCCCTCCTCTTAAATGGAGAAGGAAAATAAGTTTACCCCTCCACTTGAGAGGAGAGGGAAAATGTATAAAATTTAGGAGCAAACGGATAGATAGTTAGTTTTTTGAGAGTAAACAGATAGCTAGTTAGTTTTTGAAATACATCATTCAAGATGTTCAGTAATCAGAGTAAAAATATATTTGAAAATTCACCATTAAAAAAGAAAATAAAAAAAACAATTATAAATTCTACAAAATATAATTTAAATAATTCTAACTCTAAATATGCTGCGATTGGTTTGTGGGTGGAAAGTAATTTTCTACCATGCATTGAACTTGGTGCTAAAAATGGTCAATCTGTGATATTAAATGAAGATGATTGGAAGAATTTATTGCAATATCAAGGAGTTATAACAAATTATATGTTTTCACCTAATGTTTTCAATGAACCGATATATTTGCAAAATTTATCTATTCATTTTGAAAAGATTGGTGAATTACCAATAGTGAAGATTGCGAAAAGCTGTGACTTTATTTACTATGGAAATGAAACTGTCTGCAGACTATGGGAACAAATTCCACTTATAGAATATAGACTAAACGTTTTACAAAAACAAAACTTTCGACGTTATTTCAACGTTTTTAGAAATAACAACTTTTACGATGGAGATTCCTTTGACAAAATATATAATGTCCATTCTCCAAAACAAAATCTAAATAGTGAAAATGTATGCTCCATGCTGGAACTGCTTTTGAATCATCCCGAAGAACTAGAACAAAAATTAAAGTCTAAGCACTATTATGAAGAAGACAGTATCTATTGATGAATCAAGAAACCAAATTCATCTGATGGTTGCTTGGAACTTTGCCTACAGAAAAGCTCGTATGACTTCTGAAGAATTTATAAATCAAAAACATTTTAGAAGAAGGATTAAATTGACTGAAGAAATTTTAAATCCCATATTAGACTCTGATTATAGGAATATTGTATTTAAAAAAATGTTTATGTAATAAGCTTCATTCATTCTTTTTGTTAACTTCGTTTGGTTTTTTTCCGATTGTTGAATGCTTAGTATTATTGTATTCTGTAATTATTTCTTTAAAAAAGCTGATCCATTTATAATTACCTAGTAAACTAAACTTTTTCCACATTTTGTTTTTTATAGTTCTATTTACTCTCTCTACAATACTAGCTTTCATATTAAAAAATGTGTTGTAATGATTAATTTTGAACTGCTCCATAAGTTTCTGAAAGTCTTGATTAAAGAATTCTTTACCCTGGTCAGTATTCAGATTTTTTGGGGGCGTTTTTAAAGTTAATAGAATTTTTTTCATTGCAGCTGTTACATCTTTACCAGTTTTGGATTTTACAGGTTCTGCCCATACAAATTTATAAAACACATTTATTACCATTAAAATATATCTTAAACCCCTATTAAATTTCGCATATGGCGGCATTTCTATCAGATCAGCTTGAAATAGATCATTAAGCCCTTTTACAATTGTTCGTCTCCTTCTATATCGCCTTCTCGCTGGTTTATGTAATTCATTTACAACGTCTTGCTTAATTTTACTCATTATTAATTTATACCTTACTCTCGAAAATAAATCCCATAAATAACTTTACCTCCTTCTAAACCGTTTATAAAAACCCTTTATCGCTGACTGTGTAAAATATGAAAAAGTCATCTCAGTTTTTTTTTAGCAAGTTCTTTAATTTTATTTTCCACTGCTTCAAATGATTTTTTATTTTCATTTCTAATTTCTTTTATTGATGAATTTATTTGGGTGATGTTGTTAGTAAGATCAGAAATTTTTACATTAAATTTATTTTCCATAGTTTCAAATAATTTGTTATTTTCATTTCTAATTTCTTTTATTGACGAATTTATTTGGGTGATGTTGTTATTAAGATCAGACATTTTCACATTAAATTTAGTTTCCAAAACAACATTTGATAACGTATAATTTTTTTTGAAACCACCTAATGTTGAATTCATTTCTTCTCTTGCACAATTCATTGTATCATTAAATTCTTTTCTAGAAACTTCAGCAGCTCTTTGAACTAATTCATTTAATGATTTTATTTCTTTTACTAATTTATCTTCTAGATTTTTTAGATCTTTTCCTAATTGAAATTCTGCATTTGTTATATCTAATGTCATTTTTACAATTTTTTTTTCTATATTTTTTATATCTGACGCTGTCTTTCCAGCTTTGTGTAATATATCTGTATAAGATATTTCAAGTTCTTTTATCAGTAAAGAAATCTCCTCGATTTTTGAACTATTATTTTTAATTTTAATTAATATATCCTTTTTAGAAACTTCCATTATAGCTTGCACTACTTGTAGTAAGGATTCTAATTCTTTTTGTAATTTTTCATCAATTACCTTTGTAAAATTTCCCTCGTCAAAAGAAGTTTCAGATTTGGTTTTTAGATGGTTTAATTGCTTTAGTATATCCTCGATTTTTTCATTATTTTTTGTAATTTGATCTTTGAATTTTGTTTAAATTTTTTCATTTTCGTTTTGAAAATCCTCCTTCAATTTGTCTTCTAGTTATTGTAAATTTGATTTATATGCATTGGTTTTAATTTCAAATTCTTTAATTTGTTCTTTAAATTCATTAATTTTGTCGGTATCTTTTTTGTGAATTAGAAAATGAGGGTTCATTGATTTTTCAAGATTTTGTGTATTTTTAACCATAACGTCATGTATTTTCTTAAAATTCCCTACTTCTTCTGCTACTGTATCATTAAGCATATTAGTAAAATTTTGAAACTTTGATGTAATTTCTTTGGAAATACTATTCTTGGTGTTGTCAATTGCTGAAGTATCCTTAATTATTGATTTAATTGATGTAATTTCATTTTTTATTTCATTTTCAAAATCATCAACTTTATCATGTTTTAACTTCACTACGTCAAAGTCATTTGCATATTTAGAAACTTTCTGAGAAAATTTTTCTACTACCTCATCATTTCCATCAACAGTATTTTTCAAATTAATTATCTTGTCATTATATTCAGGAATAACTTTATCCTCAAATAACTTAATCTTTTTTGCAATATTTTGTATATTGTTATCATATTCATTTATTCTCTTATTTAAATTATTAACATCGCTTTTCAACCCGGGATCTAAATTTTGAATTAATTTGTTTTCAATATATTTGACATCGCTTTTAAAATTTTTTATTATTTTCTCTTCAACATTTGATAATATTTTATTTTCTAATTATAATAATGTGTTTAGAGCAGATTTTTTTTGAAATATGACGACCAAATTTATCGATGGTCATTTTAGAAATGTTTAAAAGTATCTATTATGTTCTTTTATATAATAATATTCGCTTCTCTTAGTTCTTCAATAATGGAAATAATTTCATTGTTATGACCAGTGTGTCCCGCAAGCATGGATGCTACCAATAGTTGAAGTCTCTCAACAAGTTCGTTTACATTATCCCAATATATGTAATCTGTATTAGGTTTATTAACTTTTAAAGTTATACCAAATCCGGTTTTTTTTGAAGACATTCGACTTTCTCTATATGGAGCTTTGCGTCTTTCAAAAAATCCCTGGATTGCTTGTTGTGATTCGGGATTTAGAGTTTTAGTTTTTGTAATTCCTTTGCTTTGCAAATAAGGTCCTATTATAGAAATATATTTATGTGATCCATTTCCCTGCACCTGCTCATTTGGATCATTATTTCTTCGGTATGCATTGGTTCTTTTTAAAATATCCATATAATTTTCCAAATCTTGTTTTTTATACCCTATTGGTTCTTTTTTAAATAATAACTCATATAAACCTGGTGTACCTGTATAGGTTATTCCTTCAATTTTGATGTTTCTACCAATAATTTCGACATGTTTTTGAGTTAAACCCAAAAAGAATTTCTCGGTTTCCAAATCATGAACTATTCCATATTGGTGATCAAACTCATGTTCAACATCTTTTACACCGCCATCAATATATTGGCGCGGTAATTCATCAAATCCTGATAAATATTCTTTATATAAATCTGTATCAACAAATGTTCGAACTGTTTGCCGTGTTTGTTCTAGTATATCTGAAAGATTTCCTATTGTGGAATGTGAATCTGAAGAAGGGGTAGTTTCTGCAATAATACTTGTTTGTTGTATAGATGGCATTTGACTTGCTGAAGCTAAACTCGCGTCCCAGTCAATAATCGATGGTATTTCTGTAGGAAGGAGTGGAGTTTTTCCCGTCTTTCTTTTTTCTGGTGTTGATGTTCCATATTGTAATTTTCTCTTTGGTGTTAGTGTTTGAATTGATCTTTTTTGTCGTGTTTCATAAATTTTTTTAATTGGTGTGTGTAGCTCTTCCTTTATTTCAACAGGTTCAATTTTACCAATCGTTGAAATTAATTCTTGTAAGGGTTGAGTTATCGGTTTATATGTTTCCTCCAATTTAGTTTGCGCCACAAATTCCGCATTTTTTAAACTCTGATATTTTTGTTTAACAGCTTTTCTTGATTTAACTAGCTCTCTTGCTAAACGTTCATCCATGATTGGTATAATTTACCATCAAACGTTTATTTTTATAAGTAAATATATGAATCAAATCCTTTTCGATATCGGCCAGATTTCACATTAGAGTCTTTGTCTATTACCAAAAATCCAAATTTATCTTTCCAACATATTAAGCACAACTCATTAAATTGGTTGAATGACATATCAACATTAACATGATCATCATAAATATGTTTTAAGTTTGTTCGATCTTGTTGAAATATAACAATTAAATTTGCATTGTCACGAATTAATTGTTTCGGAATAGAAGAATATGTTTGACATAAATAAAAACAATCAGTATTTTTATGTCTTCCGAAACAAAAATAATCTTTTACAACGTTCTGATTACAACACACTATATCATCAAATATTATTATAGAGTTTGGTTTAACTTGTTTTGGTGAAACGATTGTTTCTTCATTTTCAGATTCATAGTATCCAATTTTTTTCAAAGGTTTAAAAAGTGTTCTCAAATATTTGTACTTTGGTTGATATAAGGATTTTGAATAAACATACAGATTTTCAAATCGCAAACCATTCGGATCTTCAATTAAACTAATAATAACATTGGTTTTGCCACAGCCTGACGGGCCAATAATTAACCCTCTTTTACTATTTCCCTCAAACAGTTTTCCATGTTTTCTAAAACCATTCACTGAACTTTCATGATCCTTAATTGTTATAGAGTATGGTTGTTTCTCAACTCTCATTTTATATATAAAACAAACTATTAATATTCGGTATTGTGATGTAACTGGTTAGTTATCACTAGGATTGTGACTATATATAATGTTTCCATCACATAATAAACAAATCATTTACAAGACAAACAGCAAAAGGAAAGGAAGTGGTTTAGTAAACTCATTAATCAATAAATTACCCTTTGAATTGCATATTCCTGGTTATAATTTTTGTGGACCTGGAACAAAATTGGAAAAACGATTGTCAAGAGGTGATAAAGGTATAAATTTATTGGATGAGGCTTGTAAAGAACACGATATTGCTTACTCACAATCAAATGATATAAAAAGAAGGCATTTAGCTGATAAAATATTAGCTGACAAAGCTTTATCAAGGTTCAAAGCTAAAGATTCGAGTTTTGGGGAAAAAACTGCTGCACTAGGAATTACTGGTGCTATGAAAATTAAAAGAAAATTAGGTATGGGACTTCGAACGAGAAGAAAGTTCAAGCGAAAAACCCGAAAAGGACGAGGACTATCATTATCTCAGGTAATTTCAAAAGCTAGAAAAGGAATTAAGGGGAAACGTTTTAAAGACCTAAATGAAAGTATTCAAACTGCTTTAAAAGCTATTAAAAAAACAGGTAAAGTGTTACCTCCAAAGAAAAGGGTAATTCCAATCCCAAAGACTGGCGGATTTCTTCCACTTATACCTTTATTTGCTGGTTTGTCTGCTCTTGGTGCTCTTGGAGGAGGGGCTGCAGGTATTGCTAAAGCAGTAAATGATGCAAAAGCAGCCAAAGCGAAATTAGAAGAATCTAAACGACACAATCAAATGATGGAGTCCATTGCGGTAGGAAAAAAAGGAAGTGGACTTTATTTAAAACCCTATAAAACAGGATGTGGATTATACTTGAAACCTTATTCAAAAAACTGCTAAAACATATACCTCGAAAAGCAATTACAAATTATGATTTACTTAAATACGTTAAATATTTACAAATTCCCAACTTTCGTGGTATTTTTATGAGGGATAAATTACCAAAAAAGATAAAGATAATTGAAAGTGCAATTGTCAATCTAGATAATCATAGTGGTGCTGGTACTCACTGGATAGCATATACAAAAAAAGGAAAAAACATTATATATTTTGATAGTTATGGTAATTTGCGACCCCCTTATGAATTAATTAAATATTTTTATAGCGACCAAAATAATAATATTGTTAATTATAATTATAACAGTTATCAAAACTTTAACAAAACAAATTGTGGTCAATTGTGTCTAAAATTTCTTTATAACCATAATGTAACACGTAATTTTAGTTTATTATTAAACACATTTTTAAAGTAAAATGTCATATAGTTTTGTTCTTAGCGGCAATTCCGCTATTTTAACATCAAAGTTACATCCTCCAATATATTTAGTTGAAGATGTTGAATATGTTATCGGTCTTGTAAATTTCGAAACATTTAATGCAATTCCCAATATTGATGTTGGGAATAATGTATTAATTCATGATGAAAATTTAGAAATAGCCATACCCCCAGGTAGCTACGAATTAGAAGACATAACAGATTTTTTAAAAAAACACTTGAATGAGGATAAAATTAGTTTTAGTCTTTATGCAAATAATAATACTTTGCGTACACATCTTAAATGTTCAGCCCCCATAACTTTTCGTGAAGGAACAATTGGTAAATTATTAGGGTTTAAAAATGGGCGATTGGAAGCCAACGTTGAACATATATCAGATTTTCCCGCAGAAATAATTAAAGTAAATTCAATAAATATAGACTGCAGTATTGCAGAGGGATCATATTTAAACGGGAAACCTGTTCATATAATACACCAATTTTTCCCGAGCGTTGCTCCAGGGTTCAAAATAATTGAGTCACCTCAAAACGTCATATATTTCCCAGTCACCGTTAAAGTAATTGATAAAATAGCCATTAAAATAATAGATCAGGAAGGTGATTTGGTTAATTTTAGAGAAGAAACCATAACCATCAGACTACATCTTAAAAAAGTAGATGAAAGATGGTAATATTATATAACAATAAATCTGCAAACTTTACTAGAAAATTTAATAATGAAAACATTAATAAGACAAGAAAGAAACCAACTTCCTTTAGTAGGAAATCAAACTTCCAAAGGTTAACACCTTCTAATAGAAAATTTCTTCAAAGTTTGGGTTTTAAACTTAAATAAAAATGGATTATTTAAATGTAAGAGAAAATGTATTGGTTGATGAATCAATATTAAGCTGGGAAATTCTTTCTTTCGATCCTTTTAATCCTACAAAACTCGGACCAAATGATGAAATCAGAATTGCTTTGCAACAAACAGGAAAATATCCTTTACCTTGCAAAAGTGAAATTTATGTGGAATTGCAAGTAACTAAAGAAGATGATTCCCCTTTAGCTAATACTGTTTTAATTAATAATGCTCCGGCATTTTTATTTAAAGAATTACGCTATATTTTAAATGGTGTTACTATTGACTCCGTTCGGGATATTGGTATAACTTCAACTCTTAAGGGATATATTTCATTTAATCAAAATGAAAGTGCTAAATTGGAAAATGCCGGTTGGTATCCGAAAACAAAATCTAAAGAAAAAATTATGACTGATGACAAAGGTAATGTTTCATTATGTATACCATTAAAGATGTATTCAGGATTTTTTGAAGATTATAATAAGATTATTCTTAATTCACAACAAGAACTTATTCTAATAAGAAGTAATGATGATACAAATGCATTATTATCCAGTAATGAAGATGAAAAACCCAAAATTAAAATTACAAAGTTGTGTTGGAGAGTTCCTCATCTTACTGTAGCGATTCCGCAAGAATTAGCACTTACTAAAATTATTGACAAAAAAGTGATATACTAATAACCTTCCGAAGCTAGGAATTAGTTGAATATCCAGAGTTATTGGAAACTACGAGGCACAACTGGCCCGTAAAAACATCTACAAAAGTCGAAACGCCACGTCATGTTCTAATTGCTTTTCAGAAAAATAGACGTGGTAATCTAAAAATGGATATGAGTAAATTTGATCATTGTAATTTAAGAAATATGAATGTCTTTTTAAATTCAGAAAGATATCCTTACAATGATCTTCAACTTGATTTTGAAAATAATAAATTTGCTACTCTGTATGAAATGTTTACAGACTTTCGTCAAGGGTATTATAACTCTCCAGTGGAACCAATTTTTAATCCAAAAGAATTTAAAGAAAATGCTCCTATAGTTTACATTAATTGTTCACATCAAAGAGATTTACTACAAACAGGTCCAGTAACCATGAGAATTGAATTTGAAACCAAGGAAAAAATTCCCGCTAAAACAGCGGCATATTGTGTTATAATTCATGATAAAGTTTTCAGTTACAATCCATTAACAAAAATTGTGAAACAGCTGTAATACAATTTCCTTAAGATAAAATACTCCTTTTAAACAAACCGCTACTTATGCTTAAGAGCGCATGCGTCAATTTTGATATTTATTAACGTAGCCAAACCAGAATTCTTCATTTATATAATGTCTTACGAGATTTCAGTTCGAGTATTAGATTTTCAACTTAAGTTGCAGAAATTAAAAAAACAAATAAGTGAATATCAATTAAAAGTAGAAATGATCAAGAAATTCAAATATTTGAAAATATGAAACTTATTCTAGATCTTCAAGGATTCAAAATTGAAAATAATAAATTTATTGTAAAGGAATTAGCAGCTTACGATGGGCAAAAGGCAAGTCATTTTATTTTCAAAGCTCCATTTCCGATGGGTCATTGACCATCCTATTTACACAAACAAGCTCTGTGGTTAATAAAAAATTACCATTGCATTGAGTGGTGTGAAGGATTTACGCCATTACACAAATGTGGAGATATCATAAGAGATTTAAGTGCTAAGGTGGACTATGTTTATGTAAAAGGGGAAGAAAAGGCAGATTTCGTAAAGAAATATTCCATGAAACCAGTTATCGAGATTGATGAACAACCCACCCTAAAGAAAATGGATCCTTGCTGCTTTTATCATCAAAAAATACCATGTGTATGTGCATTATCAAATGTTTATTACCTTTACAACAATTTTTTTATGTAATAAAAGACTTGATTACAAATTATGTGTTTTATTTTCTAACATTGTTCTAATACATGAAATATTATTATTTAATCCTAGTTCTTGAAGTTTACATATTAAAATATCTATATTTTTATTTTTTAAATATTCGCTACAACATTTAGCTGCTAGCAAACATAATTCTGCATGTTCCATATAATTTAAAAACAATATAATATTCTGCGCTTCACTTTCTTGACCTTCATATGCATAAAACTCGGAACAGGCTGCGGACATCAAAAACTCTTCATACATTTCTCTTATTAATAATTCCATAATAAATCCTACACTAAAACCTCCCTGTTTCTCAATATCTCTTTATCTCTCTCTTCCTCTTCCACGATTTCTTTTAATATATCAGGATCTTTTATATAATTCTTCAATATCCTTAAAAAGTAACTGAATCCTATTTCCTTTATTTCATGAACGAACTTCAATAAATTTTGTGTTTTTCTATAATTTAAACAGGCTTCTGCAGCTAATTGGTATTGGAAGGCAGTCTCATAATATACCTGTGCCCACTCGGGGTGCGTTTTTCTTAGCATTGCATTCTTTAATTCGGAATTTTGAATTTTAGTAAACTGTTTACCTAATTTGATTATTTCATTTTGCAAATCACTGTTCATAACTACCACTTATTTTTAATTTAACACTTTTCGTTATTAGTGGTGAATCTTCTATGTAAGCTTAAGACTAACTGTGAATGAATGTAGCTCGCTCAGATTCAGTCCTTTAAAATACCAGCTCCCCTCCAACTACTGTGGTGGTTAGGAAGGAGGTAGGAGGTGGAGCAAAAAGAGGCGGAGTTTATGAAACCAATCGGAATAGGGGGCGAACTTGGGCAGCCAATCAGAAACAAGGTCATTCTTGGCTGACCAATCAAAAAAGTGGTGGGGGGTGAAGTACAAGCCCCCTATTCCCACTACTAACGATTTTTTCTGCTAATTCCTAAAAGAACGACTTGGTACAAGTGATGAATCTTAACCTAATTGTTTTCGTATTTATGGATCTCGTAAAGTTCCCTTTTAGAAATAGTTGATGCTGTTTCTAGAAAAATTATTCAACCGGAAATAACTTACTATTTAGCAGAGATGACTTTAAAAAGTACAAAAGTTTATTCGAAACATTAATCTGTTTGACTTACAAAACACGTATTCGGAAAATCACATAAGATGAAACATAAAAATATCGATACTACAAAAAGGTTGACATTATTATCATTCAAATATATGAAGGATTTTACAAAAGTTCATTGAGAAAACACTTAAGTTAATCTCTTTGTTCACTGAACATGCAATATTCGAAAAATAGTAATACGATGCTTATCAACAGAACAAAACGGTACCATTCAAGAAGATATATAGAATAATAATATTTCTAATGATAACAAAACCTAGAGCTGAAATTAAATCCCAACAAGAAGCTATATCAATGTACATGCTTTATGTTTATTCAAATTCTAACAATAGAGCCGCTTTACACCTGATGAATAATCAGATAATAACGAATTTTGCAAGAAGTTACCCCGGAAATAACTTACGATTTAACAGACATTTATGGGTTTAAAGAAAACCAAAGACCATTTTAAATTACTGTAGGGTACTGATAATTTAAAGAAAGCAATTTTAACATTACACGTAGATATTGCAGAAATCTACTGAAAACCTTCTAAAGACCTATTTTGATAAAAAATTATGTAGTATTCAAAATGTTACTTAAACTGAGATAAAAAAAATATCGACCCAATCAAAGGTGCCATTAAACCCAAACTTATTAGCCAGTATAATCGACGTGCTTTCTCCCTTTTCAAATTCTAACAATTGAATCCTTTACACTTGATGAGCGATCACATGCCGGTAATGACGTATTTCGAAAAGATGGATCCGAAAATAATTTTTACGATTTAGCAGACATTTATGGGTTTAAAGATTAAAGAGACTATTTCAAAAGAATATAGGGTACTGATAATTTGAATGAAGCAATTTTAACATTACGCGCAGTTGTTATAGAAATCCATTAAACCCTAAACTTAATCTTTTTGTTCATTAAATCCGCAATATTCACTTATAATGACTCATTAGTCATATCAATACAAATACTTCATCTCTTTTCAAATTCTTCCTTGCGCCTGACACGAGATAAAAACAAGTAATGAGAAGGCTCCAAAAACGCCACCGGTGGCAATGTTGCCAGAAGCTCTTTGTCTTCCGTTGATTTCTTATGATTATTTAATACAGAATAAGCAATGGAGTTAATCCTGTCAAAACAATAGAAATAACCGTTTTAGGGCAATACCGCTGTCATTAGGATCATTGTTTCCAGTTGAAAGCGGGGTTGGGTTAGATCTATTCTTGCCAGTAAATAAAAAATAGTATATGCGACGTTGTCATTCTAGCTAATGCCTATACCATTCCCGGTGGATGGAGAACATAAAAATTCCTTCTACTTTCCGGATCGATTGATCTTTGAAAGTGTCTCCAGTAGGTGAAAGCTTCGCATTCGTTATAAATGCCCATTATATGTATATGTTTGCTTAAGCTGCAGTGGCTGAATATTTATAAATTAATGGCTAAGTTATACTGTAATTATTATATTTTTATAAATATGTTATGTTAATTAATATATATGTTATGTTAATTAATATCGTTAAATAACATCTATATCAACCTCTTTACAATATAAAATACATATACAATAGGGTGGTATTCTCACATATAGTATTTTCAGACTAACTCTTCAGTACCATCACTTGTGCAAATCACTTATCAAATCAAAAAACATATATATATATATATATATATATATATATATATATATATATATATATATATATGTATATATATATATATATATATATATATATATATATATATATATATATATATATATATAGGGTGATTCAAAAATCGATCACGAAACTTAAGGGGGTGATTCTACTTGACAAAATAAGGGTAGAGCTTCATATAATTTTTTTTCAAAATGTCATTCGTTTTCGAGTTACAAGCCGTCCAAGTTCAAGTTTTTATTTTTTGTTTTTTGAATTACTCGCTTACAGGAAAACCGATTTGACTAATATTTGAAAGATAGGCTAAGTCTTCTGCGCTTCATAATTTTAGTAACAATTCACATTGATTGTTTGCCGCTAGAGGGCACTTTACCTACATTGAAAATTGTTTTTTTGTCATAATTTTTTAGTGTTGACAGCTACAGTAGTTTTTGGCATAATTTCTGAAAGACTGATGCCAGGCCTTTAAAAAAGGTGCTCTTTATTTACATCGCTAAACCCAACGGTTTAGACGTAAATCACCCTTAAAAATTAAGTGGTAAATTTACTTTTCTCATTTCATTACCACCAGCTACCAGGTAAATAGCTATCAAAGTATACTAGAGCTGTCAGTTTAACATCAAATAAATTCGCTTTTTAAACTATTTAATTTATAATCTTAAAATAACTAATAATGGCTAATCAGTAAATATTCATATTATGGATTATTGCGATATACATTTAATTGATAAAAATTAATGAAACAGTACTAAACAAACTAAAAAAGATTCTCAAAATGTCCCCCATTTTCTTCAATACATTTCCTAACACTCTTCAAAAAATGTCGCCTAACTCGATGAAAAATTTCTGGTGTTTCTTTAATAATTTGGCACTTTTCGATTATCCTGAAGCGAAGATCCTCGACGTTGATTACTGGAATATCGTACACCAATTGTTTCAAATGACCCCAAAAAAAAAATCCATAGGATTAAGGTCTGGTGACCTCGCTGCCCATGCCAATGGTCCACTTCGTCCTATCCATCGCTCAGGATACGTTGCATTCAAATACTGTCGGACACGTATACTAAAGTGGGGCGGAGCTCCGTCTTGGAAGATCCACATGTTGGCCCTTACTTCCAATGGCACATCTTCCAGATACAATGGGAGACGATTTTGGATAAAATCTAAGTATACGTCACCAGTTAATGGGCCATCAAAGAAATGAGGACCAATAAGGTAATCTCCTATTATCCCTGCCCACACATTTAGTGAAAATCTACGCTGATGTTTCGTTTCTACCACATTGTTTGGGTTCTCGTAAGCATATGTGTGGATGTTGTGTAGATTTGTTATGCCATCACGAGTGAAACCAGCTTCGTCAGTGAATAATATGACGCCAATTAATCGATTATCGTGTTCATACTTAGCTAGGATCTGATTGCACATTTCCAACCGTCTCGGCCGATCATCGTCATAAAGAGCCTGCACCTTTTTTGAATGAAACGGGTAGAGTTGTTCTTCTCTTAGTATCCTCCATGAACTAGCCTGACAGAGCCGCACTTCATTCCCAATTTTTCTAGTACTAATACCTGGATTATCTTCAATAATTTCAAGCACTCTTTCTTCTTGTTGCACGTTTCTAGCAGTTCTAGGTCTTCCCCTATTTCCATTATAACTTTTCAAGGAACCACATTCCGCAAGCCTCCTGTGCACACTGGAAAATGTTTGAGCATGAGGGATATTTCTTTCCGGATAACTCTCCATATAATATCTTCTTGCCAACTCTGCATTACCATTTGCTTTTCCATAACAAAAATGGATATCACAATATTCGATATTTAAATATTGGTGATTAGCCATTATTAGTTATTTTAAGATTATAAATTAAGTAGTTTAAAAAGCGAATTTATTTGATGTTAAACTGACAGCTCTAGTATACTTTGATAGCTATTTACCTGGTAGCTGGTGGTAATGAAATGAGAAAAGTAAATTTACCACTTAATTTTTAAGGGTGATTTACGTCTAAACCGTTGGGTTTAGCGATGTAAATAAAGAGCACATTTTTTAAAGGCCTGGCATCAGTCTTTCAGAAATTATGCCAAAAACTACTGTAGCTGTCAACACTAAAAAATTATGACAAAAAAACAATTTTCAATGTAGGTAAAGTGCCCTCTAGCGGCAAACAATCAATGTGAATTGTTACTAAAATGATGAAGCGCAGAAGACTTAGCCTATCTTTCAAATATTAGTCAAATCGGTTTTCCTGTAAGCGAGTAATTCAAAAAACAAAAAATAAAAACTTGAACTTGGACGGCTTGTAACTCGAAAACGAATGACATTTTGAAAAAAAATTATATGAAGCTCTACCCTTATTTTGTCAAGTAGAATCACCCCCTTAAGTTTCGTGATCGATTTTTGAATCACCCTGTATATATATATATATATATATATATATATATATATATATATATATATATATATATATATATATATGGGACATTCTTTGCCAAATCGTTCACCCTTTTGTTCAAAAAATTTGATGCAACGTAGAGACTTCCATGTGGGCTCATTTTGAAACCATACTTATGTAGTTTTTTTAAAACTGTGGCTTTTTGAAAAAATGAAGACGGCGGAAGTAGGTAAACTCACGAGGCTTTGTGACACTTGGATGGAATGTGCCATCCGAAGAGACCAAAGATTTCTACAAGAAGTAAATTTTTCGAGAAGAAAGTTTTTTAGGAGTTGTTGTGTAAAATTCTCAAAGAAGTAATCGCCAATGACGTCACAAGTCCAGTGGTTATTGAACGAAATTCCAAGAACAGTGTGAGTCAAGTTGAGAAAGTTAAAGTAAAATGTAGAAAAAAGTGTAAAATTTGTAATATTTAGCATGTCCACCCTGTTTTTTGTATTTGCAAGCCATGTATATAATATGCGAAGAAGAAGAAGAAGTGATTGTCAATGAGGCAGCAGCAGCAGCAACTTACCAGAGGCTGTTGACCAAAAGGTCCTTCTTGTAGAAGAATTTACCTATATAAGCTTAGGTGATACCTGTATGAGCATCGGCGACACCTTGTTTTCAGCTGTATAAATTTGTTAGTTCTTGTACGCAACGACGTCAGAGGAGGTCCAGGGGTTGTAGAAGTGCAAATAGATGCAAAAAAATTGGGTGACTTAAGTAGAAAAATGAATGAATGAGTGAATGTAAAATAGATGGAGAATGTATGAGATATATTTATTTTAGTGTGCTTATTCCACCCTATAGTTGTTATTGTTGTATGCATGTAAATGTTGATATTATAAGAAGCAAAAAGTTGAAAATAACCGGGATGTGTCAAATGTAAGATTGCGCAGCCGTTCTGTGTGGAAACAATTAGTCTAGCCTAGCCGTGCCGAACTAAACCTAGTCCACCCTGTTTTGTCTCGATAGTATGTTAGACAAGAACAAGATTTAATGTATGTAAGAGAAAAAGAGAGAGAGATAGAGATTTAAATAGGTTATTGTGTATGTGTTTATCTCCCTCGTATATTTTTATTGAATGTGGGAGAGAGATAGAAGTTTAAAATAGGATATTGTGTATATATTTATCTCACTCGTATATGCTTTCAAATAGATCTAGTATATGTATGTGAAAAAAATAGAAATTCAAGTAGGATGTGTGTGTGTATATATATTTTCCTCACTCGTATATATTTATAATGAAAGATGTAAATATATATGTATGTTTTACGTTAGTCAAGAACTTAAATTTAATTTATTTAACTAACAAACAGAAAATATATTGCGAGGTCATGTTTCATAACGATAAAGGTCAAATTATCAGGTAAGACTTAATAATATTTATCTTGTAAATGTTGGAAATTGATACTCTTTTAAAATTATTTATATTATTAAGGTTTCAATATAAACTGTATTTTCTATAGGACAGGTTGATATAGGTAAATACAGGTAAAAAGCTACCTGTCTAGGAAATTAGAAGTAGATCTAATACACGTAATAGATAGTTAAATTTTTAGGTAATATTATATTTGTCTTTAAAAGTGTCAAAAGGCCATATATATTGTAATTAAAAATGATGAGTTTGTGCGAAAGATCGTTATCAGCCGGGATGCTGAAGGCACTTTAGCCGCTATGGCGCATATTTTTTCACTTATGGTTTAGCCATAAGACGAGTTTTAGTCGACTGCGCATGTGCCAAAAGAGCATTTTCGTTTTTTCGTTAAATTCGGGTTTGCTGAACACGGTTTGAGGGGTATTTTTCGTCTAAAATGAAATCTAAGGCCCTAATTTACATCTATTGAGGGTTGTTTTATATATATTTCACCCCATCGTATTCACTTACAATAATAAAAGATGTAAATATAATATATATGTATATATATATATATATATATATATATATATATATATATATATATATATATATATATATATAATATATATATATACGCGCGGATCCAAGGGGGGCGGTGTTGGCGATCGCCCTCCCCCCCAAGACTTTTGAGTTCAGGAAAATAGACCCCATTTTGCCTCTTATACTATAGTTTATTCAAGATCTAGAGAGAGTAGTAAATTATTTTTCACCCTTCTTTTCTTCGCGAACTACCTGTGTTCTTTAGTCCGCGGTCTTTAGCAAAATCTGTTAGACACATATACTTTTCATAGGAATGGGTTAGAAATTTTATAATCAAAAATACCGGTCTATAATAATGGACTATTTGGGTTGGATAACAATAGATATTTGGAAGTGTTAAAAAGGATTTTAATCCTGGTCATAGGCATCGGAAGGAGGTTTATGTTATCACTAAGTATTTATGGCATAGAATATTATTTTGGTAATAAACTTAAAATAAAAAGTTTTTATAATATTATTTTATTTCTTATGATTTCTTAATAATTCACATACATTACAAAATGTAGATAATTTTGACATATTTAACACAAATCACAATTGTATTTTTATTATTTTTTATTTTGTCATAGAAGCCGTTTTAGGCACATTCAGACTAAAACGTAGCCTCTCAAAAAATTCTAAGTTATAATTTAAATACTTACAAAATACCCATTGTCAAAAATACAAAAAGTTAAACATGTGTAAAAAAATAAATTCGTCCTTACAATATTAAAATATTTTTGGGCCTATCGGTCATTTTATTATTAATTAAAAACATTTTTAGGACATTTGACTTTTCATTTTATTTATTTCATAAACCATCTGCAGAATTACAATTAAACACTAAACAGGGATTCAAATGTAATTAATTTTTTTTATGTTACAGTTAAAATTAGACCTACTTGTTTTTATTTCTATTGTACTGACATCTTAATTTAATTTACTTTATTATATGAAAATTGAATAACCGCAAAAAATAAAATAAACATGTTAATTCTACACGCTTAAGAAAAAAACACAAATACAATAGTAAAATAATACAAAACTTAGGGCTAATTGGGATTTAATATATATAAAATTAAAGAGTAGGACACACTAAAATAAAAATATATAAAAAATAAAAATATATATAAACAACATTAAACAATAAAATACAACAAAAGCAAAAATTTAAATAATAAATTGTGTTTCCACTGGTAAACATTACATATCTAATTCCTAATCAAAGTCAGTGAAGCTATCTTCATTCAAATTAATTATAATTGGTTCCTCTGTCTCACCGATCATGAGATCGGTTTTCCACATTTTGTTTTATTCTTTTATTATATGGATTTTTCCCAATTTTCCGCAGTAATTTTATTCAAAAAAATCTTTCAAAATTTCAGTTAAATTACTAGTTTTCTAAGTTGTATTATTTCTCGCAACTTTACCTTTTACTTGAGAGAGATATTTCCTTCCCCAATGGACAGTTTCCGGACGATCTATCAGGACAGATTTTCTATCTGGTTTTTCCCAACAAAAATTAAGTTCTCTGAGCAATTTCCAGAGTTCAGTTGTTTTAATTTAAGGTAAATCGCGATCTTCATTGATTTTAGTTAGAATTTTGTCGACGGTTGGGATCTGCTTCTCATAATAAAATGTATGTACAATTCCTTTTATTGCAGTTTTCATCTCTTCTTCCAACGAGGTTTTTCGTCTGCCTTTGATCGAATGTGGCTTGGGAGTACTAACAATTCCAGTGTTTTTTTTCTCCTTCAGTATTCGGTACATAGTAGATTTTTCAACTCCTGTCATGTTGGAATACATCTAAACAGAGCTTTTAACATTATTATCTGAATATTGATATCTTAAGGCATCATAAACATTCATCGTAATAAGTTTTTCGTTGAGGGAAAAATGCCCTAGTTTACCGATTTTGGAATAAATATAGAGGTGGAAGTCATGTCTTTTGGATATCTAACTAATCTCAAATAATATATAAAAACAAGCGCAAACAAAATATATCACTAAGGACACACTGTAAGATATACTTTGCTCACTGACAGAAATTAAATTGAACTATCAGAAATTTTATTGTTGCAGTAAATTTATACAAGCTTATAATATTTAAATATAATTAAATATAATTAGATTTACGGCAGTCCTCAGTAACCTGCGGCACTGGAGCAGGTACGTTGGAGATTTCGATAACAATTTTAATACTCTCTCTATTTCTTGAATAGATTATAGCAATGTGTATGCTTGCGATCGTCCCCCCCTCACCCAAGAGCTTTGAGTTTAGGAAAATAGAACCAATTCTGCTTTTTATATTATAAATGTGTATGCTGCTGGCACTCCCCCCCCCCCCGGTAACAACTTGTTTTTCTTGCGGTTACCCCCCTCAAGAGCTTTGAGTTCAGGAAAATAGACCCGATTCTGCCTCTTATACTAGGAATGTGAATGCTGCTGGCATCCCCCTCCCTGTCGGTAACTTGTTTTTTCTTATGGTCGCCCCCCCACTACAAGAGCTGTAAATTTAGAAAAATACACCCGACTCTGCCTTTTACACTAAAAATGGGAATGTTGTGGTGTCCCCCCCCCCTCAATAACTTGTTTTACGTTAGCCAAGAAATTAATTTGTTTTAATTAAATTATTAAATCGAAAATACTTTGTGTTTGAGATCGGTAATTTATGATGTCAAAGGTTAAATTAGCAGATAAAACTTAATAATGTTTACCATGTAAAATGTTTGAAATTGGTACTCTTTTAAAATTATTTATATTATTAATATTCTAATATAAACTGTTTTTTCTCAGTTCGTATCAATTACGAAATTTTCTGTATATTTTCTGCTTCCAAATATACACTTACATTAAAAGATGTGTGTTTTGTTAAATAATAATTTGATTTAAAAAAGTAGTTTGCTTGAAGTGAGATTCGAACCTGAACTAATTAAGTAAATTTAAGAGAACAGTAGAAAAAAGAGTTCAGGTGTTTTTTCCCTAGCCAATTTATGAACATATTCTTTCAATTTTCTTATAGATATAGGTTATTAAAGCTATTATTTAAATGCTCATTTGTTTATTTACAAAATAGTAATTATTACAATGTGTAATACTAACTATAATAACCCTTCCAGATATAGTTTTTTAAAACATCATTTTTCTTTCGATGACATTTTGGATGAATACTTTTTATAGAGGGCTCAAAAGAATACACTGTTGTTTGGTACTTAATTTTTGGTAACAAAAATGACACTGATTTATTTTTACACCCTGGGGTATTTGTCATAAATTGATGTAGAGTGAAGAGTAGTAAAAGTTGGCATTTCTTTTTCTTTTAAATTAAGATTTATAAGCAGTGTAGGCTATATATATATATATATATATATATATATATATATATATATATATATATATATATATATATATATATATATATATATAAAGTAAAATGCGTACAGTGAACGCAAACTTCGCTCCATCATATCCTTTCTATGTTAGAGGGTGCACAGTTTGAATAAATTGCTAAAAAACACAATTCATCCTGTTCCACCACCACCGAGATGGTGGCCTACCTGTACCACCACACCGAGAGGAAAGTTAAAGAACTTACCCTCTCCGCTACAGTGATACGGCAGAGGTACATGTTTCGTCTCTCACTAAACTCATCAGGGTAACGACATGCACCTGTCTGTGCAAAGGACAGATCGGAAGAAAGCATGCATCACTGAACGCGGCTTCGCCGACTTCCCGCCGGATGGCGTATATGTGTTTATGCGGCTTTCACGGATTCTTCCGTGTGAGATGCAATAACAGTGGTTAAATCCACATTATGCTGTTGTAGTGCTGAAATCACATTCAGCAAACGTACAACTATATGCAACTCCGTGTGTGAATGAAGTAAAATGCGTACAGTGAATGCAAACTTTGCTCCATCATATCTTTTCTATGTTAGAGGGTGCACAGTTTAAATAAATTGCTAAAAAACACAATTCATCCTGTTCCACCACCACCGAGATGGTGGCTTACCTGTACCACCACACCGAGAAGAAAGTTAAAGAACTTACCCTCTCCACTACAGTGATACGGCAGAGGTACATGTTTCGTCTCTCACTAGATTCATTAGGGTACCGACATGCACCTGTCTGTGCAAAGGACAGATCGGAAGAAAGCATGCATCACTGAACGCGGCTTCGCTGACTTCCCGCCGAATGGCGTATATGTGTTTATGCGGCTTTCACGGATTCTTCCATGTGAGATGCAATTGCAGTGGTTAAATCCACATTATGCTGTTGTAGTAACTTTCTTCTCGGTGTGGTGGTACAGGTAGGCCACCATCTCGGTGGTGGTGGAACAGGATGAATTGTGTTTTTTAGCAATTTATTCAAACTGTGCACCCTCTAACATAGAAAGGATATGATGGAGCGAAGTTTGCATTCACTGTACGCATTTTACTTCATTCACACACGGAGTTGCATATAGTTGTACGTTTGCTGAATGTGATTTCAGCACTACAACAGCATAATGTGGATTTAACCACTGCTATTGCATCTCACACGGAAGAATCCGTGAAAGCCGCATAAACACATATACGCCACCCGGCGAGAAGTCGGTGAAGTCGCGTTCAGTGATGCATGCTTTCTTCCGATTTGTCCTTTGCACAGACAGGTGCATGTCGGTACCCTGATGAGTCTAGTGAGAGACGAAACATGTACCTTTGCCGTATCACTGTAGCGGAGAGGGTAAGTTCTTTAACTTTCTTCTCGGTGTGGTGGTACAGGTAGGCCACCATCTCGGTGGTGGTGGAACAGGATGAATTGTGTTTTTTAGCAATTTATTCAAACTGTGCACCCTCTAACATAGAAAAGATATGATGGAGCGAAGTTTGCATTCACTGCACGCATTTTACTTCATTCACACATGGAGTTGCATATAGTTGTACGTTTGCTGAATGTGATTTCAGCACTACAACAGCATAATGTGGATTTAACCACTGCTATTGCATCTCACACAGAAGAATCCGTGAAAGCCGCATAAACATATATATATATATATATATATATATATATATATATATATATATATATATATATATATATATATATATATATATATGATTCAGTATTAATCCGGGAATACATCCGTTCGTTGGTTTGGTTTCCTGTAGAAATTTGCAGACGTTTCGCCAAAATCCCATTTGGCATCTTTTGTGCTTGGTGGTTGTAGATCAACTGAAAGAAAAGTCAGTGTGCAGCGTGCTTTATACGCGGTCGCAGATAGTAGCGGTTGGTTGGCGTTGGCGTTGGCTCCGCCTCCCTCTCGAGCGCGACCGTTGGTGTCAGTTTAAGCGTGGCACGCGTGTCGGTACCATGGTCCCGCTTGAAGAGAGTTTTCCAAGTAGAGGGCAGATTCAGTGCATCGTCTCTCTTGTTCAGAGTGCCGTTCTTTTCAATTTCGATGGATTCACGAATCAATCTTGCCTTGTAATGTCCTATATTAGCGATTTGCTGGCCGGTGTCAAAATTTTGAGACAATGCACTGAATCTGCCCTCTACTTGGAAAACTCTCTTCAAGCGGGACCATGGTACCGACACGCGTGCCACGCTTAAACTGACACCAACGGTCGCGCTCGAGAGGGAGGCGGAGCCAACGCCAACGCCAACCAACCGCTACTATCTGCGACCGCGTATAAAGCACGCTGCACACTGACTTTTCTTTCAGTTGATCTACAACCATCAAGCACAGAAGATGCCAAATGGGATTTTGGCGAAACGTCTGCAAATTTCTACAGGAAACCAAACCAACGAACGGATGTATTCCCGGATTAATACTGAATCACATGTTCCCATCCGTGAAACACTACGCAACAACATATATATATATATATATATATATATATATATATATATATATATATATATATATATATATATATATATATATATATATTATATCACTTTATTCAAAATTCACTTTTTAAAAAATTTTATTTATTTACTTTACAACTTTTTTCAATACTTTAAATTAAATACAAAACAAATTCTTAACTGACATAGTAACGTGCTACAATTAGTTATATTACTAGTATCTTAAACTAAGTACACTTTCCTTTTTATAATAGTCTTATCTGCAAAATCAGCATTTCCGTCCGTGAGAATCTTACGATATGAAAATACTGATTACGTTTGCGTTTCGGGAATGGTGTCATCATGTTTCTTGAGGTCAACTTGGACACGTGTGGGAACGGCAATATAACAGCTCCCCTTTTTAAAGAAAAGTTGGTGCTTCGCAGCAACTTTTAATGTTCCTGGCTGAACTGAAGTTCGATTTCTTCTTCTTCGTGAAGAGCATCGCTGGTAGAATGGGTGCTGGGTCTTCTTTTGGGTAATAGGTCTCGCAACCTTTGGTGGACGGGATGGAATGTATTCCTGGATTTGGGCACTGGAGGAGGTGGTGGTGGATCGGCGTCATTGGTGATTGCCAGTCCAATTCTTGGGCTTCTTCTTCGTTTACATTTGCAGAAGACATAAATGACTAGTAGAGCAGCAATCAGGGTGATGGTGAAGATTGTGAACCAATGAAGGTGTTTGGTCACAAATGGTTCATTAATAAGTTTATCCAAATCGTCAGAATATTGGCCAAGTTTGTGTTGGGCGATATTCAGATCTTCGACATCAATCTTGCTTAGCTTCAACGGCTTGAGGTCTGGAATGTGAATTTTTTCCGGAAGATGACCACAACATTCGAAAGGTATCTCCACTGTATGACTCGTGTATGTTATGGTTTGATACTTGTCCACAGGATACTTCGCGTGTACTCTGGTACTTCCAACGAAGGCGTTGCATTCGGGTTGTAACTGAAGTAAAGAGTTAGTGTTTATTAGTCTCGTAATTATTTCCTTGCTACCGCATTTGACTGTAACAGGTAGAGGATCGGAGACCGTGATTAACCAGTAGTTTTGGCTAATTTCTTGGACATTGTATTCCTTAGCTAGCAAAAGTGCAGGTTGGCAAGTTTTCGGTAGCTCTCTTAGTGGCTTTAACAGTTGGACCTCGCAGATGGCATCGGTATCGATGGGGTAAGGAAGGACATCGGAGCAAATTTTCGTGTTGATTCCCAGTGGCTTGCATTTTTCCAGGTTTCGGAGTGACAAATAGAGCAATGAATCATCGTCTCGCGCGATATATTTTTGAGTTGTTGGTAGAATATGGTGAAGACCTGTTCGATTATCTAATATTGGGATAGGGTAGAGGTGGTAAAGGGTATATATTTCAGGATCAGTTAACGGTATTTTTAAGACAAAAATTATCTTTGCGTCCGATTGATAGGCTTCTATTTCTATTATGTCTAAATATTGGGGTACTAACTGAACTATGCAATATTTTTAGGCGTGCAAAAGTTATCGCGTTTAGGATGTCATTCAGAGAATCTTCAAGAAATACGTAACTTTCCATTAATGATTCACATAAATTTACCATTTTTATTCTACCTTCGAAAAATATCATAACGTTCGAAATGTTTGATATTGCGCTTTGAATTTCCTGTATATTATTATTAAACGTTTCCTCATCTATTTGTAATTTTTGAATTATGGAATTAAAATTTTTAATTACAGATGTGGTGACAGAAATTTGGTTTTTTATAGATTTTCAATCTGGTGTTCATCGCGAGTGACCTTTTCTATGCATTCATTAAAATATTCACCGTCTGATGAATCTAAGTTACCCGTGATAGATTTCCAGATAGTCCCTATTCCATTTACTAAACCGCGTTTTGATCGAAAGGCATATTGTTTAGTATCCGTCATTATGTCTTTGTATTTTTGATTTACTGAGTCAGCGATTTGCTTTAGAAGACTTATGTGTGTTTGAACTTCCGCCTTGAGGGCTAACATTTTAGGTCCAGGATTCTCGAGCATGTCAACTAGACGGGATAGGATTCTATCATTGTTTGACATGGTTTCCTTAAGGGGCTGTAGTTCTTTATATACCAGGAGTGTCCATTTGTCGTTTGACACCTTGATCGTGTTTTCTTCGTGGAAGAAGATTCCTATGGTGTTATTGATCGGCGTAATGGTGAACTGTGAGTTAGTGGCTGATAGTAGCCCGAAGAGTCTGAAAAGAAGGAGACTATTCGTAGTAGGGCTTTAATCTATCAAAATTAATTTTAGAAGTTTGTTTTGTTTCGGGGTTTAGTACGGTTGCTGAAGTTCCGAATACTTCTTGTATTTCGAAAGGGCCATTAAATTTATTTTGGGCTTTATCCTTAATTTGGGATTCTTTTACATACACCTTATCTCCGGGATTATATTGTGGAATATTTTCGGAAACTGACTTATCGAATCGAATTTTTGCCTTTTCCTTTTGTCGTTCGGTTTTGATGCGTGCAACTTTGTAATAGTATTCCATCCGATTGTTTAGGTCCCTAACATATTTTGATATTAACTCTTTTTGATTGTAAAGGGTTTCGGGAGGTCTACTCGACGTGTGACCAAAAATTAGTTCGTAAGGTGTAAAACCGTGCGTTTTGTTTTTGGTATTGTTGTAGCAAATAACTGCGTATGGAAGGATATTAAAAGGGTGTTCGTCAGAGTTTTCGGCCGTATGAGCTCTTAGCATTTCCGTGAGGGTTGCGTGAAACCTTTCTAAGGAGCCGTTCGACTGCGGATGGTGGACACTGGAAAATGTCAATTTTATGTCGTATAGTTCGCAGAGGTCTTTCATTAGGACGTTGTCAAATTCACGACCGTGGTCACAGTGAATTCTGAGTGGCGTACCGTAGTGTTGGAAAAATACCAGTAAGGTATTAACTACTGAAGAGGCCTTTTTATTTTCAAGTGGGTAGGCTTGAGTAAATTTCGTTAATTCGTCCCGAATTGTCAGTGCGTGGTTTCGTGTAGGATATTCAAATATGTCGATATTAATTCTCTCGAAAGGAGTTTTGGGTGTTTCGGTAATAACTAAAGGAGTGCTAAGATTTTTCCTACAAATTTTTACTTTTTGACAAATTTCGCAGCTTCTTACGTATTTTTCTACATCTTTAGTAAGTCCCGGCCAATTATATTTTTCCTTTATCCGTTTTATTGTTTCATTCATTCCGCGGTGTAAATTGTTTTTTCCCGTGTGGTATTGGTCTAGAATAATTGGGATTTGATCTTCGTCCGGAGTTTTGACGATGTTTTGACAGATTTTCAATTTTATTTCCTTATCGGCAAAGATAAAGGAGAAGATTTCTAATATTGGTAGGTCTAAATTAATTTCGATACAGTAGGTATCGGTGACGTTAAATTCATTTTGACATTTAAAAAGAATGAAAAATAGATTTGCTACCACATTTTCTGGGTCAAATCGTAAAGGGATTATAAAATATTTTCGTTCTTTAACTGTTTTGCTTGACAAAGTATTTATTTTGTCTTGTTCGAAATTTGGAGATTCTTCAAAGATATCATCGATAATTTTAAAATGAATACCCTGCATTTTATTTTGGTGGAAAAATGTAACGATATTTTTATGATTTTTGTCTAAAAGTTGGGCATTTGATATTTCAAATTTGGAATAATCAATAATTGATCTAGTTTTATACAGGTGAACGAATGTATTAAAATCTGTCGTCATTTTATCAAGAAGGTCGGTCTCGTCTTCGCCGTTTCCGTCTTCGGTTTCGTCATTATTCTCGTCATCCTCGTTATTTGCGTGAATGGTATATTTGTGTTGGAAATCTGCGCATTGTTGGAAATGATTTATTTTTATCCGCGATAACGCATCGGCGTTTTTGTTTACTTTTCCCGGTTTGTACTCTATTTTATAATCGTACTCTTCCAGTTTTAACCGCCATCTTGCTAACCTACTGCCAGGGTCTTTGATAGAAAAGAGCCACGTTAATGGACGATGGTCCGTAATTAGGGTGAATTTTCGGCCATAGAGATAGGGTCGAAAGTGTTTCACTGCCCAAACAATGGCGAGTAATTCTCGTTCTATCGTGGAATATCTGGTTTCGGCATTACATAAGGTTCTTGACGCGTAAGCAATAGGCAAATCTTTACCTATTGGGCCTTGGGAAAGTACAGCGCCAATAGCGAATGCACTTGCGTCAGTTGTTAGCACAAAACGTTCTTGAAAGTTAGGGTATATGAGAATTGGATTAGAGACAAGAGCTTTCCTTAGTTCATCAAAAGATGTCTTGCATTCGGCGTCAAAGTGGAACGGGGTGTCTTTTTTTAAGAGACGAGTTAAAGGTTTCGATATTTTGGCAAAATTTGGGATAAATCGGCGGTAATAGCCAGCTAGCCCTAGGAAGGATTGAATGTCTTTAGCCTTTTTTGGCTCTGGGAAATTGGTTATGCAAACTACTTTGGATGGATTGGGCTTTACGCCATCTGAAGTGATAAGATGGCCAAGATATGCGACTTCTTTCCTTAAGAATTCACACTTATCTGGCTGGATTTTTAGATTTGCCTTTCGAAGACGTTTAAAGACTTCTGTTAGACGTGATATGTGTTCGTGAACGGTAGGGGAATAAACTATAATGTAATCCATATAGACTAGACAACGTTCGTTTTGGATGCCAAGAAGGATGTTGTCCATGACACGTTGGAATGTGGACGGGGCATTTTTGAGGCCAAACGGCATTCGAACGAATTCGTAATGGCCGTTTTCAACAGTGAAAGCTGTTTTTTGGATGTCTTTAGGGTCGATTTCTATCTGGTGAAAACCAGAGGCAAGATCAAGTGTCGTAAAATATTCACACTTGCCTAGTTGGTCTAGAAGGTCAGAAATGTTGGGTAAGGAATACTTATCGTCTACACTAAGCTCGTTTAGCTTACGGTAATCGATTACAACACGCCATTTCTGCTTGCCAGAGGCGTCCAGTTTTTTCGGAACTACCCATACTGGCGATGACCAGGGTGATATTGATGGGCGGATAATACCTTCTGTCAACATTTTGTTAACTTGTGTTTTTACCTCTTCCTTATGTATTTGGGGGTACCTATATGATTTAGTAAAGACTGGATGAGCGCCGTTTGTGTCAATCGAATGTTTTATTTCGTTGGTAAATGTCAAACTGTCACCTTCAAGGTAAAATATGTCGGTAAAATCTAAACATAAATTTGTTATAAGTTCTTTTTCTTCCTCGTTTAGATGACCGGTTCGTAAAAGATTTTTTATTATAGAAACCCTATCGTAATGATTATCTTTCTGGTCCTTGTATGTTTTAAAGTTATAAAAGGGTTCAGCAGTGTCGTTTATCGGTTCTAGGATTATGTTTGAAAATTCGACGACTTTTGGTATCGCGTTGGCATTTATTATTGACGTAAAAAATTCGCCGCGTTCATTGATTTTTACTAAAGCGTTAGGAAGTCTAACCTTGTCTTTTTCCTGTGCTATTAGTACGGCATCTACATTGGAAAGATCGCATTTTAATTTAAAAACCCGTTCGGTCCTACCTTCTATAGAAATTGTGTTAATATTTTGATTGTCCGAAATATTAGTGTTAATTTGTTCATTTTCGTTTTCTCTTACTTTGTATAAAGGAAGAATTTTAAAATTTGTAACTAATTGTTTATTTTTAAGATCGATTACGCATTCATAATGTTCTAAGAAATCTAGACCTAAAATGCCATCGAACTCAATATCTAGATTGTAAATGTAGACCTTGTGCGGATTGCCTGCGGTGAAGGGAACAAGAGTTGACTCTTTTATAGATAGTTTTTGATCCGTAATACCCTGAATTGTGACACTTTCGGGTAATCTTTGGCGGAAATTTTGAGCGGTATGTTCCTTAAAAATGGAAATTCCTGCACCGGAGTCAATAAGTAATTTAAATTTTTGCGAAGCATCCTTTATATAGTACAAGTTTTTTGAGTTGACCGTTAAAAGAGATTTTAAAGAAATTCCTGTTCGGGAAAGTTCAGGTTTGGGTTCATGTCGTCCAGGTTCATCGTCCGAATTTTTGTTTGTATGTCCTGTAGGAATTCGGTTTCCTGATGGGACTCGTCCGGAGGGTTTGGTGGAATCGGGAGTGACAGAAAATCCTGATAATTTTCCGGATCTAGATGTTCGACTGGGTATTCTTGTGAAGTTTGATTGTAATTGTCATCGGGTTGGTTTTGGGAGTTCTCGTATTCCTGACAATCGTAATGATAGTAATTGTAAGGGTCTTGATAATTCTCGTACCCATAGTTAGTATTTAGATGATGCGTTCTTTGTGGGTTAACTCGGAAGTTAGGATTCCGGTTCTGCATTTGAGGACGATTTTGGGGTGAATTATTATATTGTGGGGGTCTGGAATAACTTGGAGAAAATCCATTGGTAGGTTGTGAATGGTTTGTTCCAGGGATTTGATTCGGTGGTCTTTGGAAGCCAGAGTTTGAAGGAGGATTATAGCGTTCTTGCTGCGAACGACACTGGCTAGAAATATGACCGTTAAGCCCACATTTGAAACATTTTAGGGGTTGAGGGGGTGGTCTCCTAACAATTGGCATTGGCTTTGGAGGGTTAGGCTTAACTATCCTTTGGTTTTCAAAGTACGATAGTTGTAACTCTCTTTTGATACGTGCTTGGGCTTGCAAAAGAGTTGTAGGATTACCGGCCCGAATAAGTTGGCCTAATCTGGGTTCTAACCCGGTTAATAGGGTGTTTAATGTCATCGTGTCTATAAGGGAAGTTTGAGCTACCTTTTGGTCGGTGGTGAGATTAGATTTTTGTACACTGGCGTGCATTTTGGCACTCAAAATTTGTAATCTGTTATAAAATGTGAGTGGTGATTCGTTTGATAGTTGTTTAAGTCGTTGTAGGTCTTGTATAAGGGATGTTAGGTCTCTAGAGTCGCCAAAATGTAAATTTAGTAATTGTTTTATTTCTAAATAGGAATTAGGATTCCTAGAACTAATAAGTTGGGCTGCTCTGCCTCTAAGCTTGTTTTTTATGTGAATTACTAATAGAGTTTTTTGATCCCTTGTGGACATATTGTACGCATGTTCGCACGCGTTTAAAAATGTTCCCAAAAAGATTTGGTCACCCTCAAACTCGGGTACAATTGAAAATATTTCCGATAACTTATAGGGTTCTATCTCCCCTTCTTCAGGTTTGCCCATTGTTTTCGGTTTGATTGTCTGGCAATGACATTTTGTTTTTATATTAAACAGTAACGGAAATGTGAAAGAAAAGGGAAAATTAATAGATAATCGAACACTTTTCTTATAAAACAATCAAATAAAAATCAAATTAATTAACGAGATGATTCATTAACTTACATTAGCAGGAGCATCTGAGCCGTCGTGTTCTTGACTGCAACTACCAGGGGTTTCACCAGGTGTTCCTTCCGTAGCCTCGACAAGTGGGAGCAATCTCAATGCTGCTGGTCCTTTTTCTGTTAAGGGATTAGGATCCGCCGCTACCAGTTAGATTTCTTCTTGTTCTAATAGCGTTTGACAGATCCTACCGACTGCGCCAATTTTATATTACTTTATTCAAAATTCACTTTTTAAAAAATTTTATTTATTTACTTTACAACTTTTTTCAATACTTTAAATTAAATACAAAACAAATTCTTAACTGACATAGTAACGTGCTACAATTAGTTATATTACTAGTATCTTAAACTAAGTACACTTTCCTTTTTATAATAGTCTTATCTGCAAAATCAGCATTTCCGTCCGTGAGAATCTTACGATATGAAAATACTGATTACGTTTGCGTTTCGGGAATGGTGTGCAAATGCACTGTCATCATGTTTCTTGAGGTCAACTTGGACACGTGTGGGAACGGCAATATAACATATATATATATATATATATATATATATATATATATATATATATATATCATCTTATCAAAATAAGGTGGTTGCGCAATATCTCGTTTATTTAAATATTTCTTTTCTCTACAATCTAGAAAATTAAAAGCTCTGATCAGTCATCACGCTATTGTATATTTAGAATTAAAAAATAAACTTTACGAAAAATATGTATAAATTTTACATGTAGAACAAAATGATTTAATAATTAATTCGGGATGTCGTATAAATTTAGGGCTGTTACACTGATTACAAATGAAAGTGGTTTTTAAATCCTCTGAACAAAATAGGTTAATAGATTGATGGTGATAGTTTGGAAATTGTTGCACCTCCTCCTCCTACTCGAGCTTGGAACTGTTGTCACTGTTGGCTTTCATCCAAGTAGAATAGTTGTTGTTGTTGTTCAGTTTAACAATGGCCCAAGAGGTAATTTTTGCAATTATTTTGTCTTGTATCCAAATAATGTAGGTCTGTAACAAAGTTTCAATTAAATAAATTTATTTTGGAAATTAGTGCTTGTCTTTTCTAATCCCGTTCCTTGGTACATCTTGATATTATCTAAATCAGACATTGTTGTAAAGCCAGATGTTTTAGTGAGGGAATTGCTGCTAATTTTTCTTCTTACCTGAAGAAAGGTAAAAATACAGGAGGACTTGTAATTCTTTCAGGAGTGAACATTTTATTGCAACGAAAATATCGTACCTGCTGCCAACGGATAAGTGTTCATGTTTGATTAATCATAGGTTTGAATCGTGCTTCATCAAAATCTGTTGACACTAAATAGTTGAATATATTTAGAAATGGGTGAGTAAAAGGTAACCCATTAGCATCAGCCTGTACAATACAAATCCACATAAATCTTCGCCCTGCTGAAATTGGTAACTCTACTAATACACTGTTAATTTCACGTACTTCTTTTAAAATAAAATTCGGAATCGTTTTAATTCGATCATATAAATTTCGCGTGGAAACAACGAAAATTTCAAGAAGGTTAAATCTAAAAAATCCTGTAAGAGAAATCACACTCACCATCAGCTGGTAATGCTCGTTCTAAAATTGATAAAATTATTCCGTAATTAATATCTTTTGAAACTACGAATGTATTCTGTTGTTTTACAATTAATTCGAGACAATAAGATTCACTCACAGCAACAGCCATTTTACTTGCTTACCTGAACCAAAAAATGGAATATATATACATGTTTTCATATTGTTTTTTCTATAAATCGAGATTGTATTCTTTGTCTAATATTTTTATAAATAATATTAAAGTTAAACACTTATCATTGTTTCAAAAACTGAACAATAAATAAAATAATATTCATTTCAGTCTAATAAGCCGCTGTCTGCAATCCTTTATCTTTCTCCCTTGTTCTTGTAGAGGAGTAGGAGAGATAAACGATACGTTTTTCTTTGTTTAGCAGGGAAACTTGCTACCTCGTATTGAGACAATAATAATATGGACTTTAGACATATACCAGGTGAATAGTTTGTATTGACTCAAAACTGTTTTCTTTTTCCTATAGGGTGAGGAAAATACAGGGGATTAGAAATAAAAAGTCTATGTAAAATATTTAATTTGTTTTATTAATATGCCAACTATATAATAACAAAACATTTTCTGTCATTTCAATAATATTGATCTTAACGATGTGAAAATTGCAATTATTTAAATTGGGACATCCTATTAATACAAATGTTTTTATATTGCTGAAAATTAATTCGTTTATCCAGTTTTTTCTCTTAACTTTTTTACAGAAACTATATCATCATTAAAATTAGATGGATACCAAACGAGCTCAGTATTTTTTTTAGGTATATAATGTTGTTGGATCTAAATTATAAGATATTCCTTTATTGTTAAATAGTTTAGCTTACAAATTAAATTTATCAACCTTAACAATTTTCATGTCACTTGAATAATAAAATATCGTTACAGTATGTTTTCCATAATTCTTTTTTACAATTTCTTCTTTATATTCACATGGAAGACAAATGGCGTTTGCTGCATCAGATTTGCCTTTGCAAACTGAACATTTATATTTAATTGAAATAGGCATTTTTTTTAACTGTTTATTTGAGGATGTTTATTACAGATATGGTTTGTTGACATCTCTTATTTTTCTTCTTTACTTGCATAGACTGAGGAATATCATTTTACTATTACCACTCCTTCTTTGATGCAATTGGCTAATTTTTAGTTTAATTTCATTAATATATCCAATAATAATTTTCATATTGAAACTTTATTGATTTCAACAGAAATAAATCAAGTTTATCCAGATAGATAGATTTGGTTACAAATTAAAAAAAAAATGGATAACAAATATGAATGTTCTAATGAAGAATTGGATATATCGAAGGAATATTGAGGGGTAATTTGTTTTAATTTCCAAAAACAGAGTTTAGGTTCTCATTATTCCTTATTAGGACTGCAATTCCGACTTGTTTTTCCCATTTGGGTGACGCCTAATGTGTCGATTGGCTAACGATATGACATTCTGATATTCAGAATGTTTGTAAACTAACACTATTCCTGAATTTTTCTTACTACATTCACCACATGTCTTCGTAATTAAAAAAAATCGTTTTTAAGTGTCGACATTTCTTTTTATTATAGATACTACACTAAACAATTTGATAAATAAATCAATTTAAAATAAGTTGTATGCTGCACAGTATATGTTTTAAACTAGTTAAAATAAAAAGATGTTTGACTTATATATTTTATGCAGATATATGTAGATAAATTTTGTATTTATTTTTGTTGAAAAAGCAATAACAGTAATAAAGTTTTAACTTCTATTCTAACATACATAAAATTATAATTACAAAATTATTAATAGCATTAGCATTACTCTAATTATTCTTATCATGCATATTTAATAAAGCATATTGGTTAGGATTATTTTTTCTAATTAGTGCATTTTTAAAACTTTATCGGCTATTCTGTTTAGTCAACATTTAACCACATTGCATTTTTACAGACTGATGACACCTCAAATAAAAAAAAGGGAACATTGAGTAAATAAAAACAGTAAATTTTTACATTGAGTTTTATGTACTGTACTAATTTGAAATAAATTCATTCAACCTGATTGTTTTACCCTTCTTAAGAAATTTATCCTACGTAATGGAGTGTATTGTGCGTCTTTTGTATAAATTTTCGAGAAAATCTTAATATTTTCAAGTCAAGCTGCTGTAGCCTTTAGAGATCTAAAATAAAATGTTTTTTTTCTTTACAAATAATAACTAACATATTCGAGAATGAGTTCTCCACCTTGCACAATTATTTTAAAATAAAAGAATGTGAGAGAATTACCTACCGTACAATCCAAACGATATGAGATAGATTATTCCCCATTATCTTTCTTATAATATAAAAGCTGACATTTTCTGTAAGTTAATATATTATTAGTAGTAATAAAAAGAGAGAAAATGTCAGTACCAGAAATTTCAAAATATCTCAAGTATAAAGGGTGAAAAAATGTCTAGCTCGCGAATATTCAAATAATTTAAAAAAAAAGGATGGTGCTAATAAACATTTACCTTCTCTCTTTATCACTATTTGAAAATAATAAATAGAAATGTTATTAGATAGAAGAAAAACGTTGGTTATATTATAATATGAGTTGTAAAAATTACTTTGGATGGAAATAAATATTATATTAAAGTTATTGATTACAATTAAACAGTGTCAGCTTTTAACAATGAAAAGAGAATATAAGCCATTTCTTACTAAACGAACAATATATTTTTTTGGTGAAACAAAAAAAATGTGGAAAAATTTACTTGTTACATTTATCCTTCAATTTACTATTGTTTTTTTTACAACTCGTCAGTCTAATAACATATTTATCCTTCTTCTCTTGAAGTAATTTTTCTCGCTCTAAAAAATCATTTAAATTTGTAAAAATTTTATTTTTATTCAACATTTGTTTGCCCAAATCTCGTTGACATTGTTTCAAATTATTATGCAACATATAGATTTTATACGATAAGTCAGAAAGGTTATTTTTTAGATTTAATATTTTAGCCTTGTAGTCTCCAATTAGTATATAAGTGACTCTATTTTTTCCTGACATATTTCAAGATTTTCCGTTAAATTCGTTTTCAGAAGGTGTAATTCCGATTTCCCAGTATAATATTCTCCTTAATTAATTCAATTTGTTTTGTGTAATTCAATGAATCTGTCAAGTTTTTCGTAATATTTTCATATTCTTGACCTTTCTTCATACATATATTATTCACAGCTAACTCATTGCCGTATAATTCTACGTAATAATCTAATTTATTTGTACATTCCTTATATAACTGAAAACTTGTATTATACAGGGTATTGTAGTTGTTTAAGATATATTCATAGAGATCCTTATATTCATCACATGTAGTATTAGTGCTGCTTCCACCATTACCATAAACCAATAAAATAATCTAAGACAAGCAACAAAACAGGAAAACATATTTGTTATACATTGTTGTTTTTGTTGTAGTAAGACATTCAGTTGCACAGTAACGATTTTTCTAGCATTACGTACTTTTATTTTGTTTTCAAATTACACCGTGTATATCAACCAAAAACGTTGATTAAAATAAGAAACACAATAACTGATGACGATGTGTCAATTTTTATTTTTTAATAAGTTTTCTGTTGTTTCTACTGCTGCTTTGGTTTTTTGTTTTCGGAAAACCACAGTAAACATTCAACTAAATCACAATTCCTCCAATGTTTAAAATGTTCTTCAATAGGGAAGTCATCACGTGTCGAAGCGAATATTTCTACCCCACAATAAAAACACTTACAAACATCTTGAATGAATAAATAATAAATTCCACAACGTGCTAATAAAGTTCAGGTTTTAATTCCCCTGTCCAATTTTCAAACGATGCTAGTCTTTTTTCACAAGTTCTATATAATATATTATCAATTTGCTTTTCTAAAGTTTCCAAACACATATTTTCTACAGTGATGATAACCACTCACTTGGCAAATTATTTGAATTTAATTCTAGAGCGAGATAACACTACTTATAAAACAATTTCCTCCTCCTCCTTCTCTACTTTTGAACATCCTATGTATAAATAAAAGAAAATGGAAAAACAATCTCTGCTAAAATAATTATGATTTTTCATTTAAACATTCTGTAGAAGAATCTCCATATATTCTATACAATCCTATATTGAGTAGTCATTAATCCCATTACTCAACAATTTTTCCATAAGAAAGAAGGGGAGAAAAGGAATGAAAATCAGGAGAAAATCTATCAGGTGGATTATGAAGCAAATTTCAAAGGTTTAGACTTCTTTGAGGACTTTGATGTAGAAGAAGAAATTAAACCATCTCGTATTACATGAAGTGCTAAAGTTTAGGTTCTGTGTAAAAAAAATGCTTATTTAGATACTTTATTTTTTATTTCGTTTCATCGAAAACAATTAGTTGAAAGTAATAAATAATTTTTAAAATTTTCAGTAAGAATGGGTAAAAATTTAGATAACAAATACATAATTAAATTTTCTAAAATTTTATGTCCTTTATAAGATACGTTTTTTCTCAACATATACATACATAGACAAAATCAAATTAGACCTTATATTATTTCTGCTACATAAACAAATCATTATATAATTAAATTTCCTAATACCAAACACATAAAAGTAGAGCCATAAAAAAACTTAAAAATGTATCAAAAAATAAAATATAAACATAAGATAGGAACAAACAGATACTTTAAATTACTATTCTTTTTGCTTGAATTATTAGAACCAATAGCAGCAGAATCAGTACTGGTAGTATTTAAAATTTCATTCTTAACAGTTATTTTTGCTGATACAGTTTGCTCCAATCCTATAAGAGTCCATACTTTTAACAGCACTTTTAGTTTGTAGTAGTAATTTTTATTTTTAGAATTAGGTAATTCGGTTTGAAATGCTTTCATTTCCAAATCATCTATATATCCACAATAATAATATAATGGTCTCCAGTAGTCAGTCGAATAAGAATGAGTACTACCGTAGCAATAAAGTTTGAACTTAACCATACCATGATTCTTAACTATATATTTTAAAATATTAGTTGTGTAATCCTTTTATACAATGGAAACAGTTTTCTTGTGAAGAAGGTAATCCATCTATATGATTACGCCATTCAGGTCGACCATAATTCATAAAACATGGAAGCTTCACTTCACTTGTAAATGTGTAATTGCTTGTATATTCATAAGGAAGTTTTCCCCAAACACGTGAAAGATCAAGATTTCTAACGTTTTAAAAAATACTTTAAGGGTAGACATTTCAAATCTTCACCGCCAAGTTCATTAATATCTACGTTATCTGATAAAAGATTTAATACTAGATTGACACCTTCCATCTTGGATGGATGACATACAGAACTAAATTTGTTAGGAATGGGGTTAATATATAATAATTTAACACTATAAATATATATATATATATATATATATATATATATATATATATATGTATATATATATATATATATATATATATATATATATATATATATATATATTTAATGAATTTCTTCAAGGAAGTTAGTATTTCCTCTCAGTGTTCAAAAACACAATTTTGTTTTCTTTTGTTTCTAATAAATTTTTTACAACAAACAAATAACTAATAGGAAATTAATAATAAATAAACTGACAAAAACAGACAGTTTATTTTACATCGATTTTGTAAACACACCTCATTTCTCTATTTCTCTCTAATGGATCACTCGACTACACAGTCAAAGAAAATTCCATAATAAACACTATTTTTCATTTAAGATAAAAATAAAAAATTGTAAGTAATTTTCACTTAAAATTAACTTAGTTTTAATTGCATATTTTGTTACTAACTATTGATGATTTGGAAGTAAAGATAATATATTATACCAGTTAGAAAGAATAAATCATTTTTACTCATAAACAAATTTTATAGGTCTAGTAATTGGAAATAAAACAGCTTTATAACTTTAAAATCAGTTCTCTATTTTCCAAAAAACTTCCCCTTTTTCAAAATTAACAATGTCATGATTTATTTGTTTTCTTCATTTTCTTCTTCTTCTTCTCTGTCTTCTTCATCTTCTATTTTCATATATTCTTCTTTTTCCATAAATTCTTGTAATGGAATCGGATCATTAATATATTTTTTCGACTCCATTACACCTTCACTGTCACAAAACCAAAATTTTAATATTTCTAGTACAAATTCAACGAAATTCTTGGTTTGGAAATGTCGTTACACACTTTTGCTGCCTGTCGATATATTTCTGATAATTTCATATATTTGTAAACCCAAATTGGGCAGCTTTGTTGAGCATATAGACTATACCCCATTGCTTCTTGTAGATATTTCAATTGCAACTTTCTAATTTGCTGACCTGAATCGCTGCTATTAAGTAGACGATGACATTATACTCTAATTACAAACAATAGAGGCAACAACACTTTTAAATTTGTACTGATTGAGTTTTATTTGTTTTCGTAGGTTTTAAAAGAATTTTTCAAGAGGGGATTTAAATATTATTTTTATTGTTGTTAGCAGACCAATGATAGACATAGAGTGGTCGATTCCTCCCCTCTATACTTGATAATGTTACTTATCCTAAATATAATTTTAAACTATGTTTATCTTTGTTATTTTGAAACATAAAGTCCATAAAAAATTAACCAAAGCAACGTTAAAAAATAATGCTGACACAAATAAAATTTCCATTTACATTATTTTATGCAAAAAGTAATATATTGAGTGGTAATGGTGTATGAGGTAGACGAAGCAAAGGAGGAAATAAAAATCTTTTATTCCACAATTCAAAATGTTTGAAAGAAAATATATTTTTAATATTAATAAAACAACTTATAAATGTTTACAGGTTTTTAATGATAATTAAAAATTTAGATTATAGTCGACATTTAATTTATCTTCTTGAAGCACCTTGCTGCTGCTGTTGTCCACCTCCATTTTGACGAGCATTTCCTCTTGTTTCCTTACTACTTGGATAACGGGAAGGTAAATGTTTAGCTCCCTCATATTTATTAAGAAATTCAAGATAATCACAAGCTAGACATCTCTCGTTAACCATATCTTACATTTAGGACACTTTAATGTCTCTGGGACTGACATTTTCACTATAATGATGCAATTCTAATAAAAGTTACACTATATTAATTGATTAAAAACATTATAAAAATTACTTGTTAAATGTATGAGATCTAGGTAGTTTTTTACCTGTCGTCCCACCTGTCTGAATATAGAAAATAATATTAATAATAATTTTAAAAGCGTATCAATTTCGAACATTTTACATGGATTAAGTCTAATCAGCTAAGTTAACCTTTCTTATTTTATAATGTGACCTATGACTGTCATTCATATTAATATAAAAATAGATAGTTAAAACACACGTAACAAGTTTATACTTATATATACAAGTAAATACAGGCAAAAAGTGACATCACTATTGACTTTACGATGAACCATGCTACAAACCTTTTCGTTGTTATTTTAATTGACTGTTTGCGTCAGAATGAAGCATTCAAAATTGGAGTCATAGATATACGATTGGATTGGAAACTAGCAAAAATAAACCCAAGAATACAATAGCATATTGTCTAATATTACACGATCGTTTGGTGAAATACAATCCTCTAACCAATATAGTTAAATCTCCAAAAAAAAATCTGGGAAAAAAATGTATATATATTAGACATTCAAGTATAAGAAATGTGAGTTTATTTGCAAAGAAATATCTATAGTTAATACTCAAAGTGGACAAATATACTTTGGTCAACTTGCCCCACGAAATGGAATTGTACAATGAGGAAATTTGAGAACGTTTCGAATGGCCCATTCACAACATTCCTAGTCTCAAATGGAATCAGTTAGATTTCAGTCATATACCATATGAAAATATATCTAATTACATAAAAAATATTGTTGGTAGTGAAACTATTTTTGTAAAAAGTAATGACAAAATGTGTTGGTTAATAAAATTAGTTCAAAACAATATAGAGGAATTGTTGCTAATAGGATGTCCAAATTTTAGTAAATTAAAAAAGTATAAAAATGTTTATAATTTTCATTGTAGAGAACATTACTGGAATGATAAAAGCTGTTCGAAACAAAATGCTTTATTACTGTTTTTTTTTGTTTTGTTTGTTTATTAATAAAACCAATTAAATATTTTTCATAGACTTTTTACTTCTAATCATCTGTATTCTCCTCACCCTATAGGCAAAGAAAAAACAGTTTAGAGACACTAAAATCTATCTGTTAAATGTATTAGATGTTTTTAATTACCTAGGTAGGTAGGGAAGGTAGAGTAGGTAGCTTTTTACCTATCCACCCTAGCTATCCATCCTATTGTACTTGTATATGAAAAAAGAAACAGTTTGTATTAAAATATTAATAATATAAATAATTTTAAAACAGTATCAATTTCAAACATTTTACATGGTAAACAGTATTAAGTCTTATCTGCTAATTTAACCTTTAGAGTCATAAGTGACCGACCTCATACACAATGTATGATTGTGAATACGATGGGGTGAAATATATACAAAACAACCCTCAATAGGTGCAAATTAGGGCCTAAGATTTCATTTTATACGAAAAATACCCCTCAAACCGTGTTCAGCAAACCCGAATTTAACGAAACAACGAAAGTACCCTTTTGGCATATGCGCAGTCCACCAAAATTCGTCTTTTGTCTGAACTATAAGAGAAAAATATGCGCACATAGCGGCAAAAATGCCTTCGGCATCCCGGCTGATAACGATCTTTCGCGCAAACACGTCATTTTTAATTACAATATATATGACCTTTTTGACACTTTTAACCACAAATATAATATTACTTAAAAATTTAACTATCTATTACGTGTATTAGATCTACTTGTAATTTCCTAGACAAATAGTTTTTTACCTGTATTTACCTGTATCAACCTCTCCCATAGAAAATACAGTTTATATTGAAATATTAATAATATTAATAATTTTAAAAGAGTATCAATTTCCAACGTTTACATGGTAAATATTATTAAGGCTTATCTGCTAATTTGACCTTTATCGTCATAAAACATGACCTCGCAATATATTGTCACGAGCAAGGATTGATAAAACTTTAATTGTTCAACACCCTGTATAATAGTTAACCGTATAGTTTGTTTTGATGACTATACACTATTATACATAGTAATTGATTAGCAAATAATCAAAGATCAGTCTTGGTGAGTAGCGCCTAACAATGACATCCTGAGCTTAAAGAGTGTTCCCCCAAATCAAGAGGCTGTTCCTAATAATTATGTAAGTAAATATCTTAAATTTTTAAATTTAATATAATGTAAACTGTTCTAATGTTTCGGCTAATATTCTATTTTGTAATTAAATTTATTCTTGTTTTCTTTTGAATAAACTCTAATTTGTTACAAAATGTAATTAACCCTTTTATTATTTATACCCCCCTTACCAATAAGATCCCGATGAGTCGCAATCTGAAAACTAGAATGCGACTAATCGCACATTGAAAAACTACAAACGACAATATTTTCTGTTTATTAGTTAAATAAATTAAATTTAAGTTCTTGATTAATTTAAAATATATATATATATATATATATATATATATATATATATATAATTATATATATATATATATATATATATATATATATATATATATATATATATATATATATATATATATATATACATCTTTTATTATAAATATATACGAGCGAGGACAATATATGTTTACACACACATCCTATTTGAATTTCTATCTTCCTCACATACATATAATAGATCTATTTGAAAGCATATACGAGTGAGATAAACATATATACACAATATCCTATTTTATACTTCTTTCTCTCTCTCGCTCTCTCTCACACACACATACAATACATATATACGGGGGAGATAAACACATACACAATAACCTATTTAATTCTCTATCTCTCTCTCTTACATAGATTAAATCTTGTTCTTGTCTAACATACTATCAAGACAAAACACGGTGGACTAGGTTTAGTTCGGCACGGCTAGGCAATCTTACATTTGACACATCCCACTTATTTTCAACTTTTTGCTTCCTATAATACCAATATTTACATATATACAACAATAACAACTATAAGGTGGAATAAGCACGCTAAATATAAATATGTCCCATACATTCTCCATCTATTTTACATTCATTCATTCATTCATTTTCTTATTTGAGTCACTCAACTCTTTTACGTCTACTTGCACTTCTACAACCACTGGACCTCCTCTGACGTCATTTCGTACAAGAACTAACAAATCTATACAGGTAAAAACAGGTGTCACCGAGGCTCATACAGGTATGACCTAAACTTATACAGGTAAATTCTTTTACAGCAAGGACCTTTGGTCAACAGCCTCTGGTAAATTGCTGCTGCTGCCTCATTGACAATCACTTCTTCTTCTTCGCATATTATATACATGGCTTGCAAACACAAACTTGGTGGACATGCTAAATATGGCAAATTTTACACTTTTTCTACATTTTACTTTAACTTTCTCAACTTGATTCACACTGTTCTTGAAATTTCGGTCAACAACCACTGGACTTGTGACGTCATTGACGATCACTTCTTTGACGATTTTACATAAGAACTCCTGAAAAACTTACTTTTTGTAAAATTTTCAGGAACAATTTCCTGAAAATTTACTTCTTGTAGAAATCTTTGGTCTCTTCGGATGGTACAGTCCATCCGAGTGTCACAAAGCCTCGTGAGTTTACCTACTGGCGGATCCAATATGGCGCTTCCAAAGAACAAACTTCTGAAAACGCAGAGAAAAATAATTCATAGATTTGGGTTCGTTGATTACGAATTTGGCATCAGAATATCGAAATTGAAAATGGCATATCCAATATGGCGGTCAATAACCCCCGAAATGCATATTATGTTTATAAAGAATGGTATAATCTATTTAAAAGTTCAACTACAGAGGTTTATGACATCGCTAATTACGAATCTCGTATTAGAATATCAAAATTTAAAATGGCATATCCAATATGGCGGCCATTAACCCCCGAAATGCATATTATGGCTATAAAAATGGATACAACCTACTTGAAAGTTCGATTACGAAGGTTTATGACATCGCTGGTTACGAATTTTGCATCAAAATATCGAAATATAAAATGGCGTATCTCATATGGCGACCAATAACCCCTGAAATGCACACCATAGCTATAAAGAAAGGTACAACTGACTGGAAAGTTCGGTTACGGGGATTTATGACATCACTGATTGATCAAAAAATATGTAGTGTTCAACTTAAAAAATCTGTTATGGGGAAGATTATATAAAATTTTATTGATCTTTGTTGACAATCCTGCTAAAAAGGGTTAACCTTTTATACGCTTGGTTCAGGAGCGGAAAAAATACTACTATTCTAAGAAGTGTTTTTGGAAAAATGATAATGGAAAATGCAAACATTTAGTCACTTCAAAAGATCATTGAGTTAGTTCATTCGCAGGTAAATTATTACCTTTTTCTTAAATGGAATGTTCAAAAATGATCTAAGTAAGAACAACTCAATGTTACATATGAAAAAACTTTCATCTCAATTTTACCCTTTTTTATAACCATATTAAATATTTGTGTAAACAGCAGCCGCCATATTGGATACGTCATTTTAAATTTCGATATTCTGATTCAAGATTCGTAATCAGCTATGTCATAAACCCACGTAAGCGATCTTTCAAGTGTGTTCTTCCCTTCTTTATAGCCATAATATACATTTCGGGGGTTATTGGCCATCATATTGGATATGCCATTTTAAATTTCGATATTCTGATTTCAGATTCGTGATCATCATATCCAAATACTACAGAATAAGCCCTAAAATGGAATATTTTGCCGTCATAAAAAATCTATGAATTGTTTTTCTCTGCATTTTCAAATTTTGTCCTTTGGATGCCCCATATTGGATCCACCATCTTGATTTATCCAAAAGGCCACGATTTAAAAACAACTACATAAGTATACCTGACCGAAGAGAAGAAGGTAAAGCTGAGAAAGTCCATACCAGCAGCGTCTGACTCAGAGTGGGTGGCCCCCAACAACGCCTGTATTAAAAATGGGCAGTTAAATACACACTCCAAGGTGAACTGGCAAAAGCCATTGGACGACAATTCTTGCCCCTTATCAACCCGACCTTAGACAGCGTAGTAAGATACGCCTCACAACTCAGAAATCAATGAATATAGGATAATTTCTGTCACCACGCTCATTCTTCGTAGGCTCAATTGGCTCCGGGACGGGTAGTTCTCGGGAACCAATCAGAGGGGCAGAGTGTGCTAAAAATCTATCAGACCAGACAAAACTCATTGAGTTAGAGAATGAAGCAATTAACATAAAGTGGAATATTATTGGAATCAGCGAAGTAAGACGGAAAGAAGAAAAGTCAGTAGAACTTAAATCAGGCAATATTCTCTTATCACAAAGGAACAACAGATGGACGAACAAGTGGTGTGGGATTCGTAATTAATAAAAGATGGAAAGATAGGATAAGCAATAAAATAAACACCTCATACAGAGTAGCTAGCTTAACACTTTGATTATCAAAAAGATACAACATTCAAATCGTACAAATATGCACCAACTATCTCTCACTTAGAGGAAAATATAGTGGACAATGAAATAACAGAGGTGCTAGACAATAACAAAAATCAATTTAAATATCTAATTGGGCACTTCAATGCCAAAGTAAGGAAAATATCCAATCAGGAACAATATGAGGGAAATTTCAAAATTGGGGAGAGAAATAAAATGCGAGGAAGGCTGGTTCAAAATGCATATTTTCAGAACCTATCAATCGCAACACCTACTTCAAGAAAAATCTTAATAGAAAATGGACATGGGACGCTCTCAATTCGACTATCAAAAATGAAATAGATTTCACTCTAAAATCAAAATAGAACTGTTAAAGGTGTAACTGTTCTCAATAAATTTTGTACAGGTAGTGATTGTAGATTAATTTTAACTTGAGTAGTTTTGAATACAAAACTAAAATGAATAAAATTACTCTATAAACCAACATCAGGAATAAACATCACTAAGCTAAGTAAGAACTCGGGACTCTATAAAAGCTTACTGAAAAAAGGCTACAATATTCAACATATAACACACGATCTTAAAATACGCGAAAGAGGACCAAACATCGCAACTATAATAGGAAACTTTCCGACGAAACAAGAGCTCTTCTGAAACAACACACACAAAAGGTAACGCCAATATATACAGAAAACAATACATCGAACAGTGCAAAACAAGAGCTATAAAAAGAATGATGATGAAAGAATCACAAACAGGGATGAAAAATAGAACAAGTAACCAAATTCTATGAGGATCTATGCACCAGAAATGCAAGAAGTAGGGGAAGAGGTAACTGCAGTTCAAGAAGATGTTCCAAATGTTCTCGTGGATGAAGTAAAGTAAGCTCTTAAGAGTATGAAGAACGACAAAACAATTTGGAATGACGATGTTACAGTCGAATTTCTAAACCACGCTGGAAAAGCAACTTGGAGAATCCTAACAAAAATATTTACAGATTGTCCAAAAGCAGAGCATATTCCGAAACAGTGGAATAGTGCCAATATAATCTTTATCCATAAGAATGTTAGAAAACAGGATATCAGAAATTATAAATCATTTAACATGCTAAAAGCAATATACAAAATATTCATGAAAATATTAACAAAAGAGTATAGAGCACATTTGATTATATACAACCTCGGGAGCAAGCAAGATTTAAAAGGGATTTGGTATATTGGATTATATTCAAACAGAAAAGTAATGAATCCCATAAAAGAATATGATCTATTACTGCGCTAGCAATCATAGACTTTGAGAAGTCTTTTGACTCAGTATATCCTAGAGCAGTTATAGCAGCTCTAATCGATCAAGGAGTAGACAAGCTATAAGTAGAAATGTTAGTTAACATATAGAGAGCTAAAGTAAGCATATATAGAAATACTCCAGAATATTTCCTACTCTATAAGGGTACTGACAAGAAGACACAATATCCCCGTAGCTCTTCACAGCAACCCTAGACAATATCTTTAGGAAAGTTGACTGGAATAACAAAGGTCTATGTATAGATGGACAACATCTAAGTCATTTAATATTCGCTGATTATATAATTCTGATTGCTAAAGGTCCTGAAGAATTGCAAGAAGAAATTAATGACCTGAACACAGCCAGTAATGAAATAGGTCTAAAAAAGAAACCTAGCAAGGACCAAAGTAATGCGAAACGACCTGATTACCAACGTCGTATATATATATATATATATATATATATATATATATATATATATATATATATATAAATCTGGGGCAACTTATATTCAAATCGGGTTCTTGACTTCAGGACATCAACAGAAGAGTTAAACTAGCATGGTTAGCATTTGGATGAAACTCTATAAACCTGAAGTCTAGAACATTACATCTTTAAAAAAAGAGATTATTGCCGGTCATAACTTACAGTTGTAAAACCTAGGTCTTAAAGAAAGAAATAACTACAAAACTCCAAGTCACTCAAAGAGTCATGGAAAGATGCATGTAAGGAATAACTAAAAGGAATCGTAAAAGAATAGATTAGATCTGACAGAAAACCTAGGTAACTGATATAAATATATATATATATATATATATATATATATATATATATATATATATATATATATATATATATATATATACATATATATATATATATATATATATATATATATATATATATATATATATATATATACATATATATATATATATATATATATATATATATATATATATATATATAAATATATATAAAATTTTAATTTTAATTTTTACTTCAAATGTTCGAGTAACCAATAGTTTTTAAATTCTTTTGGAGAGCTAAATTTTTAGACACATGTGAGCCAGTTTCTGCTTAGGTGCGAAAAATGTTTGGAAGTTCAAGGGCGTCAATTTGAACATTTACTCAAGTACTTTGTAACTTTTACCAATTGGTTTATTTATGTTTCTTTTAGCTTTTATAGATCCAAAGTTCTTGAAATTTTTTATAATCTTTTTAACAGTTGGTAGTGTTCGTTTCTGTTTCTTCAGATACCGAATCGCTAATGTACCGCATGTTCTTGGAAGAACTCTATCACATTCTCCATAAATAATAAATTTTCAGATTCTTCCTAATCATAGTTTTTCCGCAATTGATCGATAAATTTCCCGGAGAATCACCCTGTGTATATATATATATATATATATATATATATATATATATATATATATATATATATATATATATATATATATATGTTTATGCGGCTTTCACGGATTCCTCCGTAAAATGTGAACAGTAAATGCAAACTTGCCTCTATCATATCCTTTCTGTGTTAGAGGTTGCACAGTTAGAATAAATTGTTATAGAACGCAATTTATTCCATTCCACCACCATCGAGATGATGGCCTACCTGTACCACCATATCGTGAAGAAAATCAAAACTTACCCTCTCCGCCACAGTGGTACGGTAGAGGTACATGTTTGGTCTCTACTAGACTCATCAGGGTACCGACATGCACTTGGCTGTGCAAAGGATAGATCGGAAGGAAGCATCCAAATACTGAACGCGGCTTCGCCGACGTCCCGACGGATGGAGAATATATGTTTATGCGGCTTTCACGAATTCCTCCGTGTGAGATGCAATAGCAGTGGATATATCCCCATTATGCCGTTGTAGTGCTGAAATCAAATTCAGCAAACGTACAACTATATGCAGCTCCGTATATGAATGAAGTAAAATGCGAACAGTAAATGCAAACTTCCCTCTATCATATCCTTTCTGTGTTAGCGGTTGTACAGTTAGAATAAATTGTTATAGAACGCAATTTATCCCATTCCACCACCATCGAGATGATGGCCTACTTGTACCACCATACCGAGAAGAAAGTCAAAACTTACCCTCCCCGCCACAGTGATACGGCAGAGGTACATGTTTCGTCTCTACTAGACTTATCAGGGTACCGACATGCATATCGGTACCATGATGAGTCTAGTAGAGAATTACATATATAAAAACTATTTAAATACGGCAGATAGATTTCTTTATTTCTTACTGAAATTTTGATTTTTTAAAGAAACCGCATTAACCACTATGAAAGATTGCATGCGGCGCGTCAGAATAGCATTTGAAGAACTTAATCCTCGGTCAATAAGAAGAGCCACCCATGAAGAGTTCCTGCGAAAAATGTTTGGAAATTCAAGGGCGTCAATTTGTACATTTACTCAAATAACTTTGTAACTTTTAACAATTGGTTTATTTATGTTTTTTTTTAGCTTTTATAGATCCAACCTTCTTGAAATTTTTTACAATTTTTTTAACAGTTGGTAGTGTTCGTTTCTGTTTCTTCAGATATCGAATCGCCAATCTCTCGCATGTTCTTGAAATAACCCTATCACATTCTCCATAAATAATATATAAGTTTAAATAATCTTCGTGCGTGTAATTTAATCACCCCGGCATGATTATTATTAATGAATCTCAAATAGCAAGAAATAGTGACAATTCTGTAGAATTCGATTGTTTTATTTTCGCCACGCCTCGCTGTCGTGGTCAACTAACAACAGAACTTAAAAGCCGTATAGCATTTTTACAATAGAAAAATGTTGAAATGCTTAATATGATAAAATTATAAAAATAGGTGGTTTTTATTAGAAAAAAATTGACTTTTGACGATTTTTTAAATATAATTTTTATTCTTCTTTTTTGACTACTCTTTACTAATAATTTTTAAAATACTATAAAAAGACTACTAAAATCGATCTTCGCCTACAAGAAAACTAACCCAAATTAAATAATAAAGACTTTCTTATAGGAAAAATTTATAGTTAAGTTTTGGCCTGCAAACGTCACTTTTGACATAAAAATTTAAATATGTCCAAAACGGTGAAAATTAAGTATAAAATATTATACATTAACTATATCTAGAATTTTACGTAGAAATCAAAAATGCAATAATATGTAGGGTGTTCCATTTAAAATAAGCAAGTTGACATCTATTTCCGGTATAACCGGAAGTTCTGCCACCTTGAAAATATTTTAGCCGACTGCCCCCATGCACATTAGTACACTATCAAATTTTCAGATTTTTCCTAATTATAGCTTTTCCACAATCGATCGATGAAGTTCCCGGGGAATTACCCTGTATATATATCGAAGATATTTTAAAAGACCCTGCTTACAAGTCTGTGTCAAGGGCTACCACCATATAATTTTGAGCGGTTGTCGAACGAAAACTGACACCACAGGAAAAATCCAGCAGGTGTCCAAAACTCTACGGACTTCCAAAGATCCATAAGCAAGATGCCGTTCTAAGACTCATCGTCAGCGCTTACACCTTTCCCACACAAAAAGTAGAAATAAACTTTGCTGGCCTCAAACAGCCATGTGTGGAGGAGGCTGCATTTTACGTGAAGAACTCGGAACAGTTTTTAACCATTCTACATTCCATAAGACTTGACAATGATGGTATCGTTGCAAGCTTTGACGTAAAATCCCTGTATCTGAGCAAATCGATAGAATAAACACTGGACATGATCGCACAAAGGAAGGATTGCCTATCCCATTGTGGACCTCACCAGACATTATCTAAAGAACGCGTATTTTCTATTTGACGGCCAAATATACAAATAGATGGATGGCGCTACCATGGGCCAGTAACTAGAAGTTACTAATTTTTGAAAATACCGCATTTTTCCTTATGAAGGTAGTGTATGGTGACTTTTTATTTATTGTAGCCGAAAAAATGTCATCTCGTTAGAACAGTGAACAAAATATTTATTATTTCTTTGTCTATAATAAGAGATAAACTTTGATTGTCGAATTTAATTTGATATTTATCAATACATTATTAAAGAAGTAAATAAAACAGATAAGATCAAATTTTAATTTTATATTACGAAAGTTTTTACAATATTTAATTTTATAATACAAAAATATATTACTCTCTGCTTATTAGCAATAATGGAAGACTGTTAATACCTGTATTGGGCAGTCGCTTCACTCTAAGGCAAGGACTTGCATAAAGCATCTCCTGATTTGTGTTGTGAAGTAACTACCTTATTACAATTTATTTATCACAAAGTTTGGCAACATTTTGGATTGCTAGGCAGACGGAGATACGAAAAGACACTGTCGACACTACCAAATCACGTTTTGTCGATTTGCTTATTTTCAATATAATTAGAACCATTTTTATTCTTCTGATCTATATATATATATATATATATATATATATATATATATATATATATATATATATATATATATATATATATATATATATATATATATGTCGGATATTCTCATGGGTGTGATGTGTAGTCGCAGGTTTTCGGGTATCCCGTGTAAGTACTGAGTCCCTCTCAGGATTGTAAGGCAGCTGACGTTTCGGTGAAATCACATTCACCATTTTCAAAGCCACTGTACGAGCGAATTGATGCCCTGGGCTCTGATGCTGTCGGTCCCCTCGGGAGGGTTCTGGCCAATCAGGTTACGAGACCTGCTGGGCGTCATCGGCCCTGTTCCAGTGTTTGGGGTCGCGTTGCCGAGTTGTAATTTGTTTCGTTAGTACCTACTACTGGTTGATGTTTTGTAAGCCTATTTTTCCAAATATTAGGCAATCGCTGGCTATCATCTCTGCTATTTAAGTTGTTGGGCCTCTTTGCAATTTCGATGGCTTCCCTTATAACTCTTGTGGACAAGCTTTCACATCTCTCAGTATTTTTGTTCCTAAGAAATTTATCTTATATCATGTGTATAACCAGTGTTGGGCCAGTGCAGAAGAAGTTGCTTTTTGCTTGACAGCGTTTATATGTTCGTCTTTTCTGGTGCTTATTTTAGATTAGTTTGGCGTACGTAAGATGAGCTGCATTCTCCGCATGAAATTTCATTCACACATATGTGATTTAGAAAATTTTTGAAATTTTCTTCTCGATGTTGCCAGATATCGAATGTGTCATCACACGAGTTATAAAGAAAGCAATCGAAATTGCAAAGAGGCCCAACAACTTAAATAGCAGAGATGATAGCCAGTGATTGCCCAATACTTGGAAAAATCTGCTTACAAAACATCAACCAGTACCCCTTAGTAACGAAATAGATTACTACTCGGCAACGCAACTCCAAACACTGGCAACAGGGCCGATGACGCGCAGCAGGTTTCACAACCTGATTGGCCAGAACCATCCGGCTAACGAATGTGCCCCACGTACACAGGAGACCGACAGCACCCGAGTTGCAGGCGTCAGTTTGCTCGTAGACGCCGTACAGTGAGCTTTAAAAATGGTGAATGGGATTTCACCGAAACCTTAGCTGCCTTACAGTCGGGAGAGGAACTCAATACAAACACGGGATATTCAAAAATCTTCGATTTTTATTTGATGTACTATAGAAGTTACCTTTGTTTATTTGGGAAATTAAAGATAACAGATCCAATATGATGGCCATAAGGGTGAAAGATGGCTAAATTTCATAGAAAGATCGTATTTTTTTTCTCCCAAGGACTGAATTTCTCTCAACATAGTTTACTGTCGGGTTTAATTTCGAGGTTACCTGTAAAATAATTTGTTCAGCGCAAAATCGTCTAGAACAATTTTTATCTAAAATCTTACAAAATACGTAAAAATGTTTCAGATTGTGTTCAGCAATTATTAAGACTCTCTATAGTAATATTATTTCATTATTACGATTGCTTAGAATCTTCGGTCTGTCAATATTATTGTTCGACCTCAGTAGATATAGGCATGCATTGACGCTTTGCAAGTTGATTAGTAGTCTTGCTAACTTCTGAATTGCTGTTTCCTACTATTTTTTCAATAAAAAAAATGATAAGTTCTATTGTTGATTTAAAAAATTGTTACACCGTTTTAGGTCTCATCTTCAATAGTGTTATCGAAGTAAAGGAGCGGTATTTAACATACCGACCCTAAAATTTTGACCAAAATATTGGATCTTCATTCTATTTTAGATAAATTCAACTTAAATAAAGACTGCATGCCATATTTGTAAACCGAAAGAGTTGAGTATGGTAATTTGAACCATTATTTGATCAAAATAGCATTAGTTGAAATTTCCCTGTTTGCTTGCTTGAAATTAATGGCGGCTCATGATCTTAAAGTACATAAGTACAATACATTACTACAAAAAGTTACACCAAATGGAGGTTGCCAAAATAAAAAATGCTTAAAATATTTATTATAATAACAATGACATAACATATTCCATAACCTAGGTTTATGGAATGCACATATATTTTAAAAAAGTAATCGAAAATAAATTTCTCATTTGCACCTGTAATATTTTTAAATTTTGAAGGGAAGGCGTTACTCCAGAGCCCTCCCGCACTATTCGCCATTATTTGGAATGTTATTTTTCAATACCTAATTCATAATACAAAACATCCATGGATTTCCTGTGAATTGTGAATCCTCATGGGCGCCGTATTGGATCCGTCATTTTAATATTCGATAATTTGACTATAGAATATTGATCAGCAGCCTCAAAAATCCGGTAGTAAACCATGGTAAGCAAAATTTCAATCCTTCTGCGATCAATAATAAGGATTTTCTATGAATTTTACCGATTTTTGACCCTTATGGCGGCCATATTGGATCTGTCATCTTTAATTTCGCAAATATACTATAATAACTTAACAAAAATATTTTAAACCTATATCCGATGGAATCCACCTCTATAAGAATTCTGATCTAGTCGTCGTATTGGCTTGCCATTTGTGATTTTCTGGTGGAACCACTTGGTATTTCTGAAAGAGCGATTCCCAACCCTTGGAGCACGCAGTCGTTCAAATCTGTTGACGTGAATTTTAGATAGAGTTTTATTTTATATATATATATATATATATATATATATATATATATATATATATATATATATATATATATATATATATATATATATATATATATATATATGGCATTTTTTTACAACGAAAAAACGGTATAGAAACACTGCAACTAAAAAAATAATATTTTGACAGGGGGTGGTAATTGTTTAATTGTTTACTTTTATTGCCACAGCCTAGTTGATATGCAAATCGGGCTGCTTACTGGATACACACAAGTGGTGTATTATACTTTTATTTTTAGAAAAACTAAATAATGTTAAATGTTAGATTTTACAAGTTGTCTGCATAACATTTCAAATTTATAAACTCAATAGTAACATCATGCTTAAAATAACCGACTATTTAAATTTGTAAAATATATCGAATTGTGATTTCTGGCAATACTTAAGGTTTTTGGCTCATGCATTATTGTTTAAAACATATATCACTGTATCTATTTTTTTTGAAAAAGATCTCGCAGAACAAGACAATTTTCAATGCAATTCTTTCTCTTGGCATTTGTAAATGATATGTAACTATAGTTTATAAGTCAAACCGGAGTTAAAAGCATTTTCCATAATAAAAGTTTAAATTTCTCCCATCACATTACTTGACAACTGACAAAGATGACAATAAAAGTATTTTTGCTCAGAAAGTTATCAAGGTTACAATAAAGGCCTTTTCGACCTTATTTTGGATTTTTTAAAGTAAATTCTATTTTTATATTTTGTGGCCATCATTACTCCCCCTAGCAACTATGTTAGAAACTTAAAAATATTTCCCAGCTTGGAAATTTCAAGCCTAACAGCCGTCGAAGAAGCATCACTTGAAAATGCCAGATGTTGGCTAAACGTAGTGAAAATTTTTCTACTGACGAACGGATTGAAAACCGGAAAAACACACATTATATATATATATATATATATATATATATATATATATATATATATATATATATATATATGTATATATTTTTGTGTGGCTAATTTCTTAGACTATAGGTTTACATATTTTATTTGGAGGGAATTCTTGAGGTTTTCAGTCTTTTTTTAAATTAAAATACAACAAACAAAGTTTTCTTAGTTTGGAACATATATTCACATGTCAATGTAACGTTTCGGTTGGAGTTTCCCTAGACTTTTTTAAACAATTGTATATTCAAATACTGCGAAAAATATTACTTTTGAATACCCTGCTATTATACATGCTATATGACACGAGACAATTAAGTAAAATGTATAATAATTTATTTAAATAGAAACTATCCACATGTTTTAAGAAACAGCCACCCTTTTATCACCTTTTCGTATATTATCCTTATCTATTAATACAGAGAAGTAAAAACACTATTGAAAAAAGTTAACTTTCCGGCATACAAGCTCAGTATAATTTACAATTTTAAAGTGTTTGTTCTGTCTCCGTCTTGTTTTATTGTTTTGATGTTGTTCAAATTAAGGTAGGATTAATTTTTAACTAATGTCTATAATAGCAGGGTGTTCAAACGTTATATTTTGTGCAGTATTTGAATGTACAATTGTTTGAAAAAGGCTATGGAAGTTCCAGCCGAAACGTTCCATTGACATGTGAATATATGTTCCAAACTAAAAAAACTTTATTTGTTGTATTTTAATTAAAAAAAGGAGTGAAAGGCCTTGAATAATCCTCAATATCCTGCTATTTCCGGATCTTTTAAAATACTCCATTTGAAAAAAGATAGTTCAGACAAAAATTGTCAAGGACAGAGAGAGTCGTTTATCCGCACTAATGACCATGACCTAGAGGTGAATTTTTAAGGCCATTTAAAGGTCAAGGTGATTTTTGTAATGGAAACCTCATTTTTTTATTGCAGAAAGGAAACGTGGAAAAAATTAACTTTCCAACGGTATGAATAACATAAGAGGTAAAATCACATCTAGAGGTCATCTGAAGGTCAAATGTCTTCATACTATGGATTAATGGGAATGAACCAATAATTCGGCAACTAAGAGTGATGGAGAAAAACTTTTTCTACAAAAGTTTATGGAGATCGAACTGTGTATGTTAAGGTGACCTTAGGGTTTAAATAAACCCTATACTTTTGAGCCCGAAAATGGAGATAGCATAAAATTTTACTTTCGGATATGACCTTGAAATTACCCGGAAGGTCAAGGTCAATACCATTTCAAAGTCAAACATGAAAAAATCCCGAAATGATAGGATACTGAGGATTGTTCAAGGCTTAGGAGAAAATTAGAGCATTTTGGGTTTGGATAAGAGTGACAAATTTTTACTTTTGAAAATGACTTTCAAGGTTAAAATGTATGGGGTTCCATTTAAAAAATTATCATGACCTCGATATGATCTTCAAGGTCACTTTAACATTCATAGTTTTATTTCTAGAAACTTTGGTAGAGAAAGTTTTCTCCATCACTCTTAGTTGCCGAATTATTGACTTATTCATGGTATGAGGATATTTGACCTTCAAATGACCTCTAGATGATTTGTACCCCTTACGTTATTCAAAAATTTTCTCCGCATTTCATTTCTACAATAAAAAATGGGAGGTTTCTATTTATAAAAATCACCTTAACCTTGAAATTATCTTGAAAATTGACCTCAAGGTCAAGGTTATTAAAACAGATAAATCCCCTCTCTGTCCTTGTCAATTTTCATCTGAACCATTTTTTCATAAATAAGGATATTTGGATCTCTAGACTGTTCACTGGCTCACCCTGTATTTATATATATATATATATATATATATATATATATATATATATATATATATACATAAGCCTTGAATAATCCTCAGTATCCTGCCATTCCGGGATTTTTTGATATTTGACTTTGAAATGGCATTTACCTTGACCTTCTGTTTTCAGGGTCAGACGTATAGGGTCCATTTATACCCTAAGGTCACCTTAACATACACCGTTTGATGTCCAGAAGCTTTTGTAGAAAAAGTTTTCCTCCATCACTCTTAGTTGCCGAATTATTGGTTCATTCACATTAATCCATAGCATGAGGACATTTGACCTTGAAATGACCTCGAGATGAGATTTTTATCTCTTATTTTATGCATACTATTGGATAGGAAAGCATACAAGATGCAAGTTCCAAAATAAAAACATTAATAAAATATACACACCATGGCACAAGGCATCGTGGATTGAAAGTAGTTTAGACAAAGTGATAATTCAAAAATTCTTCTGTGCTATAAAAAGCATTTTGAACTAAAATACTGTTTATGGTTTTTTCAAAGTCACGTTCATCCATATATTTAATTTCTTCCGGTAATATATTGAAACATTTTATTGCCCAATATCCTGCCCCAGTTTGGCACCTCTTCAACCTCAAGTAGGTAGGAGCAATGTTTTGTTTGTGTCTAATCACATATGTGTGAATGTCATGATGAGTTTTATAGGTCATAATATTTTTTTTAATTAACGGAGGTTTTCAAAAATATACTGTGCTGGAACTGTCAAGATTTTAAGACTTTTAAATGCCTCACGACAGTCATCCCTAAACTCGAGAGCTGTTAAAACTCTTACTGCCCTACGTTGAAGGGCAAAGACTCGCTTGGCGTACGCTGCGTATTCCCATGCCAAAATAGAATATGACAAGTGAGAGTGGAACAGAGAGAAATACGCAGTCCTCAATGTCTCCTGCGACACACTGTTAGAGAGACTTCGTAGAAGGAAAAGATACTTATTTAATTTTTTGCATAATATCTCGACGTGAGGTCTCCAAAGTAGTTTTGGGTCAAAGTTCACTCCCAAAAACCTAATATCGTTCTCATCCACTTTCTTATTCATATTTCCCAGATCTCTTAGAGAGAAGATGACCCTGTTAATTTTTGTTTTTATTGAGGATAAGTCTATTTGCTGCAAACCACTCTTCTGCTCTCTGTTGTGCCTCCCCAGTACCCTCAAGCACCTCCCCCGCAGTACCAGCCGTACAGGATATTGTGGTGTCCTCGGCAAAAAGTGTGTATTTCGCCCCAAAATCCATCTTGGGTAGATCATTTATATACAACAGGAACAATATTGGTCCCAATACTGAGCCCTGAGGAACTCCTATATTTAAAATACTTTCCGCCGGAGACATCCCGCCAACCAGCACGATTTAAACTCTGTCTTTTAGATAAGATCTAACAAGGTTAATGCTGTTAAAAGAAAAGTTGTATGTTGCAAGTTTTTGCAGGAGGATATCATGGTCTACACAGTCAAAAGCTTTACTAAGATCACAGAGAAGGACTGAGCTATATTGAATTCGGTGGAATGATTCCAGTATGTAGGATACAAGATCCAATATACACAGCAAAATATTCTTGCCCTTTCGGAAACTGAATTGACATTCAGTAAAGCAATTATTCTCTTCCAAGAATTCGACTATTTGCAGTGCCATGCTTTTTTCAATAATTTTTGAGACAACAGGAAGCAAGGATATTGGTCTATAGTTCTTAGGCAAGTTTTGGTCTCCCTTCTTAAATATCGGACATACAATAGCTTTTTTAAGAATTGATGGGAAGGTGCCCTCTACTAAACATTATTAGTTTCGTGAGAGGTACAATAAAAAGATCTTTAACAGTTTTAATAAGTTTGATGTTCAGTCCAAATATGTCTCTGCTATTTTTATTATTAATACTATTAATTGTTTCCCGCATGTTATTAAATGTAGTTTTCCTGAAGGAAAACTGATCTAGGGGTGTTGTACATTCAAAGTCCATTGGGTTTAGGTTAGCATTGGGAATATCTTTAATGAGATTAGTGGCGACGTTTGAGAAGAAATCATTAAATTGGTTTGGATTTATATTGTGATTTTTTGTATCTTTTTGTATGCCCCTCTGACTGTTTATTATTTTCCACATGGCTTTTGTTGGGTCACGAGAACCTCTAATTAAGTTATATGCCTCAGTTATATGTGCTTCCCTGTACTGCCTATTGAGTTCTGATGAAAAGCTTAGATGATCCCTCATTTCCCTGAGGTCGTTGCTGAACTAATTTACATTTTGGGGGTGACCTGTTCTTAGAATATAATTTTTTCAGGAAATGAATTTAGATAGGCTTTTTCAAGAGTAGTGGTAAATAATCTAAACTTTTCGTCAACTGTCAAATTACTTGCATTCACAAATTACCAGTTAGTCGTCAAAACCCTATTGTAAAAATCAAACAATCCTCTTTGCGTTATTGGCCTATATGTTATTTTACTCCTTTCCGTTTGTTCTACCTTGCTTACCCCAAAGCTTACTATCAGGTTTCTATGATCAGAAAAACCAAACTCTCGAACAGCCGTAGATAGAAGTCTGAGATCTATATTCAGGAAGATGTTATCGCGGCAATTTACTCCTCGAGTTGGTTCAAAAATTATTTGACTGAAATGAACCCCCCCCCCCCCCAATAAATCCTGTAGACTAGATTTGTTTGTATTAAGAGCAATTTGCTTTCGGATATCTAGCGATTTCAAAATCCCCCCCATATAGGCCAAAAAGGTGTAAAAATAACCAGAAGGGCTGCGGTAAACAACTACAATATTTAAATTAAAATCGCTCAAAAACAATCCACAAAACTCTATACATTGCTCAACATTGATTACATTAAAATTTATTACCTTAAAATCTATTTCACTTCTAATAAAAATACGAGTACCTCCTTCTTGTTTTGATCCAGTAGAATAAGCCGCTAGTTTGAATCCTTTAAGATGCATTGCCTTTAGTTCATCTTCAGACATCCAGTGTTTTGAGATGCAAAGAATGTCCACCTTTTTGTCAACAATGAATGCTTCAAGCACATTAGTTTTCTTCTTTAGAGATTAAACATTGGCATGTACAATGCTCATAGTTACTTCATTGTCGTTGGTGACTGAAGTGGGGACTTTACTGGTCTTACCCTCTCTTGGCTCTATAGATTCAGAAAATGCTTTATAGTAACTCCATTGGGCCATAATTCTGAACACAAGTAGCTTACTCTTTCCACTAAGGGAACCGCCAGCTTGAATGAGCTGCAGTACTTTTCTCTTCACGTTTTTATCTTCTCACATTTGCAGTCATTGCCCAACTTGCAGAATTTAAGGAATACAGTAACATTTTCAGGAATTGTCTCAGGTGACAAACCAGTAAGGAACAAGAACGTCATTTTTTGTGTAACTTTTAATGAACACGTCTCGTGTTTTGCACCCTTTAAGGGCTTGAGTCTACTAATTTCTTCTAAATTCCGCCGCCGGGATCTTTTGTTAGTAACTAGATGCCAATCATTTGAATTTTCACGGTCCATTTCGAGAGAATCGTGTGTTCTATGAAGTACCGCTTCTCTTATAGCTCCATTTACTGTTAGTGCCATTGGCCTTGGCGACAAAAGCGAAGTATCGATATCGATCTCATTTCCATCCCTTCTTTGACCTTGTGGGTTTTTAGTTTTTGGAATTTCAGCTATCTTAACTGTTGGTCGTTGCTCCTCAGAAGTAGCGTGGTTGATCACCGACTCTTTCGCATCGGGTGTACGCCGACTCGGTGTTTGTGTTCGGAGCTTCTCGTCCAAATGTCCGTCCGACCGACCTATATGCACAGCTGTTTGTTTTAATTCTGGTTCTGAATGTTTATTGTTTAGGTTTACCTTTTTTTCTAGGGCTACGATTCTTTCTAGGATTTTTTTCTCCATTTTTTCTAATTTTTTGCATAATGACTTGCTAGAAACGTCCTGTTGATTATCTTCTTCCTGCATTATAGCAATTTGCTCTTTTAACAAATCGATTTTTCTGTTTTTCTCTTCGATCATTCCTTGTATTTTTTCTTCCCGTGCTTTTTTTTTTGCACATGCTGCACAATTAATCAAGTTTTTGCTGCCACTAGTAACTTGCAACCCCCTTATTCTTAGGGCACACGAATGGTGGTAACACCCCGCACAATTACTACATCTCACAACATTGGTTTTGCAATATTTGCGATTTTTATTGTCGGCCTCTGACAAAACATCATCAGCATGCTAGAACAGATTACTACAGAACACAATCTATCCTATTCCACAACCATCAACATGATGGCCTACCTGTACCACCATATCGAGAAGAAAGTCAAAACTTACCCTCCCCGCTACAGTGATAAGACAGAGGTACATGTTTCGTCTCTATTAGACTCATCAGGATACCAACATGCACTGGTTTGTGCAAAGGACAGATCGGAAGGAAGCATGCAACACTGAACGTAGCTTCGCCGACCTCCCTCCGGATGGCGTATATATGTTTATGCGGCTTTCACGGATTCGTTCGTGTGAGATGCAAAAGAAGTGGATACATCCACATTATGCCGTTGGAGTGCTGAAATCACATTCAGCAAACGTACAACTATATGCAACTCCGTGTATAAGTGCACTACACTTCCAATTTTAGGCAAATATGTTAAGCAATTTTGTATGAATTAATGGAAGAACATAAACCTACTTTTAAAAACTAAATAGTGGGAGTACATTTTATTATTTCTTAAAAACAATCTTAAGCACAACATTTTGTGCCCCAATCCATTTGAGAATTGATCCCAGGAAAGAGTCTCATGAAGTTTCTTTTTTAATATGTCTTTTAATTGGTAGAATCTGTACCGTGTCCCAATGGAAGTGGTACCCGGCTGTGTCTCAAAGACTAACAGTTGTACCGTACTGGAAAAAAAGTTTTTAGTAAAAGTGGCTCTAAAAAGTTGCTGGAAAATATTTTTAAGTTTCTAACATACTTGCTAGGGGGAGTAATAATGACCCCAAAATATAAAAATAGAATTTACTCAAAAAAAATCCAAATTAAGATCGAAAATGCCTTTATTGTAACCTTGACAACTTTCTGAACAGAAATTATTTCATTGTCATCTTTGTCAGTTGTCAAGTAATGTGGTGGGAGAAATTTAAACTTTTATTATGAAAAATGCTTATAACTCCGGTTTGACCCAACACAATTTAGTAAATTTGATCTAATTTAAAAAAGTTTTACATCCCTAGCCCCCTCATAAACTATAGTTACATATCATTTACAGATACCAAGAGAAAGAACTGTCTTGAAAATTGTATTGTTTTGTGAAATCTTTCAAAAAAAGATTAGATACAATGATACATGTTTTTAAACAATAATGCATAGAGCCAAAAAACTAAAGTATTGGTGGAAACCCCCCATTCAATATATTTTACAAATTTAAGTAATCGGTTTTTTTAAGCATGATATTACTACTGAGTGTATAAGTTTTAAATGTTATGTAGACAACGTGTAAAAGTTAACATTTAACATTATTTAGATTTTCTAATAATAAAATTATAATACGCCACCTGTATTTATCCAGTAAGCAGCTCCATTTGCACATCAAGTAGGCTATGGCAATAAAAGTAAACAATTAAACAATTACCACCCCCTGTCAAAATATAATTTTTTTTAGTCGCAGTGTTTCTGTATCGATGTTGATATTATTGGTATTTATTTTAAATGTCTTCAAAATCATATGCCATGCGATATCTTCAGACACCAGTAGGCTAGCAGAATGAACTTATATTAAATTCATGGAAAGTAAATTTCTCTAAATTGTCCATATAATAGTATTTTGAGAGATTAATATATGATTTTTTCTTTATTTATTTTATTGATATACTCCTCTAGATCAAAAATTCATGAATTTTTTTAATGCATCGAATATTAAAATTAATTTACTCAAAAATATTTTATCTCTTTGGTAGAGTCTCCAGTCATCAACAACTGCATCGTCCTCCTCTCCGAACTGCTGTACAGTCTCCAGCAGAGCCAAAATTATCATTTTTTCTAACAAATTTAACTAAATAATATCTACTACCAAAATAACCGAAGGGTGGTAAAAACGATAAAGTTAAACCATAAAAATAACCATTACTGTAATGACATGATCACACTATGTTTTGAAATTGGCAACTTAAAGTTACAATGAGATTTAAATTATTTACTAAAAAAATTTCAACAAAATAGAAAAATAGAAAAGAAATTATCAAATGGTAAAAAAGAAGTAATTCTAGGTTTATGTCAGTTAACTATACATTTCTGAAAATAACTAAAATGCCATAATTTGTATTAAATAAATATCGTTTAAACATAGACTATAGACCATATTTATTACATTATATATTATTAGATTAACCATAACTTGTCAAATTTAAATATAAATATATAGTGAAACCTGGTTAAGAGGAATCAGAATAAGTGAATGGCAGAATTGAATCTGAGGTCACGACTCTCCATTAGTGAAACCAATAAACCTCTTTACCTGATATTTTATTTTTTTAAATTTTTCTGATAGTTATGTCTAGAACTGGGAAAGTTAATATTCATTAGCTCTATAACTGAGACTATTTTAGATGGTTATATTGATATGATTTGTCCTTTTGAGTGTAGGTACATTTCTTTTCATACAAGTCGAAATGTATTTTTTACAAAATTCCTCTTTTCACTCCTGTATTCTACCTTTGATTACAGCAGCGTTTTAGTTAACTTTTGTTATCGTTCTCGAGTTTAAATGAAAATGCGTAAAAGGGGGCTAAATTCTTTTTCACATAAAATTGCAGCCAATGAACCAAGGTGTCATTAGTAATTTCAAAGTTTATAACAGAAAAAAAGCCGTTCAATATATTCTGAAATCTACAATATGCAAAGAGTGTTCAAAAATTAATGTTCATCAGGTGATAACATTCCCCAGAAAAGCTTGGTTTTCTGTAAGCATAACTACTATAGTAAAGTGCTTTAACAAATCCGGAATTAAGACTATTGAAGCAATGGAATCCGAATGTCTAGAAGAGTGAAGTTGGTCCTGGAAATTCGAACTAAGTCATCGGCAACAAAAATAATGAGCAGCCAACTTTTGAAGACTTTGTGAATGTCGACGATGAATTATTAGTTTCAGGTGAAGAAATTAATCTGGAAGTTTGTTTAAGAAATCATTAAACGAGTACTACAAACATGGCATAACTATTTGAAACTTTCATCGATTGGTAACCAAAACATTAAGTTATGAGAAATGATGCAAAATAACTAAATACAATGAAAGAAAGATCAAACTTTAAGTTTTGTATTGTTTGTTACATATTTATTAACGTAATTTTTAGATTTTATTAATTACATATATAAATACCTTGTATAATTTCTACATAAAACGTGAATATATATATATATATATATATATATATATATATATATATATATATATATATATATATAAATATATATCTTGTGAGACAAAATTACCTGTCCCTTAAGATTCACTTAACCAGGTTTCATTGTAATTTGATTTGCTTTTCGAGACTTTTATGAAATTTATAATTTAAAAAACATAAACGTCCTTAAAAATAAAAAGAAAATAAACATATCAGCTATGCTTTCCGATACGTAAGAATTAAATAAATCTTTAATTATTGATTTAATCAGTTTGGCACAAATCGGCAATTTGTATATGTATTTTATTACTTAATTTTGAAAATTTTATCTGGAAAATTATATCAATATATTTTATAATCATCATAATTAAATTTTGTGGAATACATATTACTATTTCAATTAAAGAATTAACATATATATAGTTTATTAAATTTTTAACATATTTCCATTTTAAACGATTACGACCAAAATTAATTGGGCGACAACTGACAATTAGTGTATTTTATTTACCATTACAAATATTTTTTTTACAAAATACAAACAACTATTTCAATTGCAGAATCAGCAAATACGAAATTAATTAAATTTTTAACATACTTCCAATTTAAACGATCCAAACCACAACCGATTTGGGGCATTGCTAGTATACTAATATTGAATAAATAACATTTATTTTTTAATTCTAACAATGAAATATATACACTAAAATAGGTAGGTTTGTGAAAGTACCGTGGTTTGGTTATTAAATTAAAAATATAATGTTTTGAATTAGGAATAGGATATGGTACACATTTAGAATCAGCAGTTAATTTTTTTAAATCGGGCCATTTTTGTGCAAATATTTTCGCTATTCCTGAACCAAGTTTAAAATCGGCAGAAACACAATGTACAAATGAGGCATTTGTAACAGTAAATAAGTCACAATTTTCAAGTTCCGTAATAATATTCGAATGTTCATAGTTGATTGCCTCATTAAAAGAAGATGGACCAATCTGAAAGAAAGTACTTACAAAAATTATTCGTTTTAATTAAAGTTGACATTTTTGATATTTTTTGTCTAAATATACTTTCCGTCTCACTAGACTATGTAGTATATACAGGGTGTCTGGTAAGTTTATGTCAAACCCTCGGTCGTGTGCAAAAATGTACAAATTACGCTAGTATTTCATTTTTTTTTTCTAAGGTGCGCCATAACCATGAGGCCCAAACGAGGTACTCTGTGATTTACCTTTTGCGCTGTAGCTTTTGAGCAGACTTGTATGTTTTAATGAACTTTTGGCAGGTTATAAAACCGATAAAGACTCACGTATCCAGGCCATAAATGAAGGAAGTTAGGAACGAATTCGCCACTAAACTCGTAAGCCCAAAATTTTGACAGGTGTCAGTTTTCAGACCTAAAACTCGATTTTTTAGTTACTTAAGACATTTCTGAGAGAATCTGAATCATGCATATTCTAGTTAAAACATTATACATTTTACAAAATTAATTAAGCTCTTTGTTATCAGCTAATTTGCTATAAACAAAATCTAATAATTATCCACCACTATATAATTACATAACTAATACTAGTTATCATTTGAAATTAGTAGATTAATTCTAATATGTAACGTGTATTTAATTTATGGAGAAGCATATAGTGATTTTCTTCAGGTAACAAGAATTTATGCCAAAAAATTTCCAAATTAACATTTGCTGGATTGAGGAACATTTAAAGGGTTGGTGATAATTTAAGGGAAACAAAACAAGCTGAAGCTTAACTAAAACTTTGACGAACAATGTTGGAAATCACTAAATTGTATAGAATATCAGGTACATCTTTTTGGTTCATTTAAGCACATATTCAAAATGGACTCCTTGTATTTCAGTATACTTTCTTTTCCTGCGGAATTTTTCTCACTGTACTTAAAATAGCATTTCAGGATTATTTTGAATATGATTGCAGTAATGGGTTATCCTTTTAAGCAACTTTTTCCTAGTGTTTATTGGCGTTGAATTAACAAGTATTTTAAGATACCGCCCAAAATAGATCCAACGGATATAAGTCAGGAGATCTTGGTGGTCATAAAACAGAATCGCCTCTACCCATTCAACGATTACCCAAAGGATCTGTTAAATGGCGACGCACTAAATTGGTAAAATGTGGTGGAATACCATCGTGTATGAACCACAACTGAGCTTTAACTTGCAAGGGTACATCTAAAAGATTGATTGATTTGTATTGACACGTCAACCCTTAAGGATTTTTTAGGATCTTCTAAAAGATTATTTAAAGTTTAGTGTCGAAATGTAACATGGAGTTCATCAGTTAATCGTTTTTCCAAAACAAAAGATCCAATCAAATAATTTGCAAGGCTCCCCGCCCAATGGTTAACGGTAAATCTTTATTGGTGACTAACGTGTATTACTACATAGGAATTTTCTTCATATCAAACATACAAATTATAAGAATTTATATCGCCATTCCTTGTGAAATCAGCTAAGTCTGTCAATAAAACATTTTTAGTAAAATGTGGCTGACAGGACAATCGTCTAGAAATACTACGTGTTATTACTGACATATTGAATAGTCTATAGGTGATTAAAGTGGATTAAGTAATAATGTTAGTTTCCATTCATTGAAAAATTCAGTGCCTGAGTCAGCTAGCTCTTATTGTCGTGGCAATGAGTCACGAGCTACAAAATGCAAAAACAGCACTTCTTGAAGTTACTCTTACCGAAAGTTCAAATTTAAGGCACTGTGCTGTAGCTTAAAACTGATAAAATGGTAACTCCGGGAAGACTTAATCTCTACAGATGGACTTTTCGAATTATCGAAGTGTCACTCAAGATACTTGTACTAAATTATAAAATTTACTTTAATAAAAATACTTGGTAGCTGTAGCTAAAAGTAATAGGTCAAAAATGATATTGTTTGTCGAGACGAAAATTGCAATTTACTTTACAATATTAATAATACATTCTTATTTACAAATGTATACAATATAGCTACTTATCTGCTTGAAAGTACTAGTTCTCGAACTGCAGTCACCAATAGATGGTCTCGGGAATACTTGGAAACACCAACAATCTCTATTAAGAACGGCAAAGCTTCAGAAACATGGGATACTCCTTGCATAAAAACAAGGAACAAAAAACTGCTATAAAGCTTCAAATCCTAGCAAAATAGCTTGCAGACACTAAAGTAAAGCTTGAATAATGATTCCAAGGCTTTAAATGCTGGACAAAACTTGAAACTGCTTATATAGTTTAAAATTCTGGCTCCTGAAACAAAAGGAAAATAGCGGGGTTCAATATTTTGGAAATTTTTTGTGCGGTTGTGGCGTGCATAAAATGGAAATAGTTTAATTTATTGAACTTGATGACCAAACCAAAAAAAAATTGAATATAGTTAGCTGATTTTGGTGTAGATTGAACAATTCTACACGACTATTAGAAAGACCAGTTACCAAGAAAATGACTGAATGCCAAACTTTCAAACTAGACTTGACAAGTGCATATTTCAAAAGGTTTATGAAAGCCAATATCCTAATTATCGGAAAAATATTCGACACGACGTATCCGCGAAATTCAATATTATTCGCTCAAAACAGCAAGAGAAACAGATAATCAATTTACAAATACCTAAGAATTGTAAGAATACTTATTTAGAGTAGTTAAGAACAATGACGATAGATGACGAGAAGCTTAAAATCTTTTGCGAAATTCCAAGTCTAAATAAAACGGGCGTAAAAGTCAAAAAGAGGCTGTTTGAAGGACATAGACAACTATGTTTCCTGCGAAGTAGTAGATATCTCTTAGACTTCCATTGTCTTTATTTTTTGTTGAATATCATGACGTTTCGGCTAGTAGTTATCACTAGCCGTTTTCATGTGAAACTAAATAATTTCCTAAGCTACAGTACTATTTATACTAAAAGTGACTGTAGTGGAGTGCGATTGAGATGAATGTAGTCATGCGTGCTACGCCAAAGTACCATTTATGCTGCATTTAGTTTTAATTTACAATTATTAAGAAGTGGTTTCCACACTTCTCTTATATATAAAGATGGTCTACTAAAACAACTCGGGTTCTGATATCTAATCGCGGCTTCTTTGAATTTTCGTTTTCTCCATATGGTGTTCATGAGTCCAGGCATGGTTGGCGGAACCAGATTTTCCTGTTTCCCGTCGAGATGTGTATTTTTGATGTTCTTTGATCCTTACGTCAAGGGATCTCTTTGTTTCGCTAATGTAGAAGTTGCCACATTGACATGGTATCTAACACACACAGCTCTTCTTGTCCCATTGAGTTGTTGGTTTGACCTTAGTGAGCTGACTTCTCAGAGAGTTACTTGAATTCAAAACAATGTTAATTTTATACTATTCTTCTTTTCATTTTCCGAAATACCTCTAACATAGAGGATGTTCAATATTGGTTTCGTTCTTCGTTCGTTGTCGATATTGTCCTATTTCTGCGTTGTTCCAAAATTTTGTCGACCACATATGCTTAGTATTCGTTAGCTGTGAGGTCATTTTTAATGTGATCTATCTCTTTCATCAAGTTCTCGTTGGAGTTGCAGAAAGTTAATGCTCTATCTACGAGATTTCTTATAATTCCTAGTTTGGTGTTGTTGGAGTGACTGGATGAGTAGTTTAAGTATTGTCCTGTGTGTGTTGCTTTTCTGTAGACTGAGGTTCGAATTTGTCTGCCATTTCTTTTAACTAAAATATCTAAGAAGGGTAATTTATTTTCTACCTCTTTCTCCATTGTGAGTTTAATGGTTGGGCTGATATTGTTCAGATGGGAAAGGAAATTTTGAAGTTCTTCGTCGTTTTTATTCCAAATAATAAAGGTATCGTCTACGTATCTAGGCCACAACTTTGGTTTCTTAATTACGGATTCAATTGCAAAAGTCTCGAACTATTTCGGAAAAAGTTAGAGGAATAGGAAAACAATATAAACTCAGCGTTGTTTTTAATTCAAGTAACTCTCTGAGAAGTCGGCTCACTAGGGTCAAACCAACAACTCAAAGGGACAAGAAGAACTATGTGTATCAGATACCATGTGAATGTGGCAACATCTACATTGGCGAGACAAAGACACTCCTTGATGTAAGCATCAAATAATATCAAAAATACACATCTCGAGGGGAAACAGAAAAATCTGGTGCCGCTAATCATTCCTGGACCCAGAGACCCCACATAAAATGGTTTGAAGCTAAAATTCTACACAGAAAACAACACTGGAGAAAACGAAAATTCAAAGAAGCCGCGGTTATATATCAGAACCCGAGTTGTTTTAGTAAACCATCTTTATAAATAATTGTAAATTAAAACTAAATGCAGCATAAATGTCAGTCACAGTCCACTGCATTCACTTTAATATAAATGGTACTGTAACTTAGGAATTTATTTACTTTTACTTGAAAACGGCCAGAGATCACTACTAGCCGAAACGTCATGATATTCAACAAAAATAAAGACAATGGAAGTCCAACAGATATCTACTACTTCGCAGTAAAAAAGAGGCTGTTACACTGCCCTCCCTCCAGAACTTTTTGAACACGGAAAGGATGGTATTCTTTGAAATTTTCATGAACAACCCACTTTGTGGTACCTATTTGGTGAGCTGCGAGCTTTCTTACGCTGTTAGAAGGATTATCAGCAATCTCATCTAGAATGTAGGATTTTTTGCTCTTCTTGGAAACAAACACATTAATTTTACTGGAAAACTGTTGATTTTTTTGAAATAAATATAGAGTACCTATTTAAAACAAAATTCTCTAGAGTACCTAAAAATCCATTGTCAGCTCTGACACACTGACGAGTTCATTTTTGGCTTCCTTAGTAATGTTCAAGGTTATTTATGACCTAGAGTCTTGATCGGTTACACAATATGCCAAAATTTCATTAAAATGTACAAGCGTGTTAAAAAACTACATCACAAAAGATAAATCATTGGGTAACCCTTGTAGGCCTCATATCTCCTTAGGGAAAAAAAATTATACAAAACAATACGGTAATTTTACGGTTTCTGTACACTACCGAGAGTTTGACGTATACTTACCGGACACCCTGAACAAAACTAAGTTTATAAAAATGTTTTTAAGTTTTATTTAGTTTAAGGTCTTACGAAAAAATATTTTATTATATTCCCAAATGTCACATTTGATTGTATATGTCATCAACAGAAAAACTATAAATTAAGTAATCGGTATCTGTCAATAATAATGTCTCAGTTACCAATTTTGTTTTAAATATAATTGTAATGAACACCAACCAGTGTTTTTTTTTGATATATCACGGATCTTCTGGAAATGGGATTAAATGTTGATTTAATTTTAAGTTTTTCATCAGTAATATTTCATTATCAAAAGTAGTAAAGCTATGAAAATTAGGTTTCGAATTACTATAATAGTTTCCTACAAATCTACTTGACCATCTAGTTACTAGTTTAACATTTTCTTTAATTGATTTATTTTAGACAATGGACGTGCCAGTGTCATTATGCTATTTAGCGCCAGGCGAGTATATTTTTGTAAATGTGATGATTTTAGTTGAAATTTTTTGAGATGGTTGATGTTCGGATTTTGATTATTTGTGAGGGTTGATGGTAAGGAGGGTTAGATTTTCGAGAGAATAAATTAATGGTCCGTTTTGCACTTCCTGGAGAAAAGTTCGTAATGGTTTCAAAGTTATTTGACAATTGGTTATTTACTCTAGCATTATTGTATATTTTGTAGGTTATTTTATTATGACGATATTATCTTTTTCAATTGTCTGCAAATTTTTTTACATCCTGTCGGGATTGTATCATCTACTAAAGGAGAAACCCGTAGAAGTACTTTTATGAAACAGGTGCCATTCATTCTAAAAACAAGCAAAGCTTAAAACTCACAAAAAGTCACACCCACAAAAACTATTCGCTCCATGCAAAACAAAAAAATATAACAAAAATTAGTTTAACATGTTCTTACAAAAAATGCACAAAAGAACATACTAACAAAAACTATTCACACCATGCAAAACAAAAAAAAAATAACAAAAATTAGTTTAATATCTTTTTACTTACATACATTTTCCATGACTTAACTGAAATTAGTTGTATTTATAAGTTTGTGGATATTTTTATCATACTCATTTTTACTTTGTTTTCCTACTTCCCTATTGGAATCAATATTTTTTAAGAAATAAGCTGAGTCGAAGGACTGTTTACGATTTCCATTGCGAATAATGTATTTTTGTATTGTAACTTTGTAATTTCCTTTCTTTGATAATAAAATTTCGTAGGCTTATAATTTTATTGAACCCTAAGACAGATTTGAATCGTTCCTAAATTAATACTCTATAAATTGGTAATGTAACTTAATCTCCATTGAATCCTATTTTAAATGTAAATGAAATATTTGATTTCTGTATTCCTATTTATATACTTCTCGGGCTTATCGGTAGTTAGTTTGAAACAAAAATCTGCCAAAAAAATTATAATTGACCATTAATCAATTACTGGAAAATTATTAATCCGCAAATTAAAATTATCAATTACTCTATCAGTTAACAATTTCGGAACTAAAATTATCAATTAATAAAGAAATTAATAATTTTATTCCTACAATTATCAATTAACGAAGTAATTCATAATTTCATTTTTGAAAGTATCAATTGACTAAGTAACTAATCATTCAGGGAATAAAATTACCCATTACCAGCCTAATTGAAAATTTCGTTTTTCAAATTATCCATTGCAAGAGTAATAAAAAAAATAATTTTCCAAATTATTGAATTTTTAATTGGTAATTTTTTCTGACTTAAATTTAAAAAAATATTGTTAAATTGATAAATTTTTCCTACTGTTAATTTTCCATTACTTTATCTAAAAAGATAGAGTGTTTCAATAAAAAATAATTTTTTAACTTACTTCTGGTACATTACCAATTAATAGTACAATAATTTTAAAAAATAAATTAATCCATTACTTCGTTAATTGATAATTGTATGAATAAAATGATCAATTACTTTATTAATTGCTTGTTTTAGTAATTAAATTGCCAATTACTTTATTAAATGATAATATTATTTTCAAAATTATACTGATAGACAAAAATTACCTTGGAAGTTAAATGAAATGGAATGGGTTATTTTGTATCTGCAATTGGCCTGTAATTAATCTCCATTTTTAAAAAGTTTCTGTGACCCTCAGTTTTTTTGCAACAGCAGTTAATTTTTTTTGTAAATACGTTTGAAAATTGTATCGAATGAAGAAAAAACCCTTAAATTTTACTTTTATTCCAGATTTTCCAGAATATTTAGCTTCAGGTACATATCTTTTGAGAGTCCAACAGTAGTCAGCTAACATGTTCGGACTCCTCTTGCTTTGGTACCGTTTTTCCATATTGGATATGTCCTGATGGAATCGCTCACCCTGTTCGTCGCTGACGGCTCCCAAATTTTGAGGCAAAAAATCCAAATATAAATGTAAAAAGTGTATCCCATATATAAGCTATTAAGAGGTTATTGATCAACTCTTCATAGTTTTCAGCTCCGTGGTTTCCAAGAAAATTATGAACAATATTTTGAAAATATGTCCGTGCGGATTTTTCGATCGAATTAGGTTTTGGCTCATACTCTTCATCAAACAGTAGGTCTATGATTTGTGACCCTACAAATAGTCCCTCTTTTATTTTAGCATCGCTGATTTTTAGGAATTTCTATTTTAAGTAACAAAAACCATGTCAATTTTTGTCCATAGTTTTGATAAAGTTTTCCATAAGTCTGAGTTTATTGTGCAATACATCATTAGGATTTATCAAAGGAGGGTAAAGAACATTTCATTCACCTGATATAACAGCGTCTAGCTGAGGCCACCCTTTTTCAACATAACTTTTTTACAACTCGGATGTGTCGGATGTGTCGGCTTCGATAAGTGTCGAGTTTTTAACGATTAAAAGTGGGCTGTTTTTGTTGAAAATTGCACAGTTGTGAGTTTTCGGTACTCCCTCGTGATTGGTGTTTCTCAATTTCAATGATGGCATCACAAACAATCTAAGTGACGTTGCTAAAAACAATAACCTAAAATGACTGTAGTTTGTGTTTTTTGTAAGGAGACAATAACATCTCGCAAAAAACTTTATTGCTGTGAATGTAAAAATGCGTGCCATACGAGCTGTATCCACAAAACCGTCGATGTTGCCGGTTTGATTTCTGAAATTAGTGGTTTATCCTGGAAGTGGAATACTTGTGTTGAAAGATGTATATCGATTGATCGGGATAACCTTAAACAACTGGTGAGTGATCATGTTCAATCGGTTCTTGAATCACTTACAGCTGCTTTTGATGGTCTTAAGCACGACTTAATTGCTGTTGTCTCTAATAAACTATCTTTAATAGCTTCTTGCTCTGAAATACCTAAGTCACCTATCAACTATGCCTCAGTTACAAAGAATAATACCCAGCCTGCCATATTGGTTGTTCCTAAAAATCAGTTACAGACTTTTGAACAGACAAAACAAGATATTTCCGAACAAATTGATCCCGCTGAATCCAATCTGCAGCTAGCAAGAATAAAACCTGCAAACAAAGGTTCAATTCTCGTTGGATGTAAAAATGCTGAAGATAACAGGAAGTTTAGAAAGTTAGCTGAGCAAAGACTAGCTGGATCTTATGAAGTACGAGAGCTTCGCGGGATTAACCTAAGAGTACGAATGGTTGGATTCTCTGAACTATATGATGAAGAAACTTTGTTGACTGTTATAAAAAAGCTTAATCCCGAGGTCTTTTCAGATAATTATTTATGCGAAATAATTAAAATATGTAAAACTAAGAGGAATGCCAAGGTTTTCCAGGCTGTATTACAGATGGATAGAGTGACTTATGATAGGGCCTTGAAAGTGGGGAATATTTTTGTGGGATATGATGCGTGTACGGTGTTTGATGGGGTTGAGGTTAATCGTTGCTATAATTGTAATGAATTTTATCACTCTTCTAAAAACTGTTCCAAGAACCCCTGCTGCCCTAGGTGTGGACTAGATCATCATGTTAAAGATTGTCAATCTAATGATTTAAATTGTTCCAACTGTATTAAATATAATAGTAATAATCGTGGCAACCCTGTTAATACTAGTCATGCTGCATGGGATATAAACCAATGCTTGGTTTATAAAACCGCATGTGAGAAACTTCCGGCCAATATTTTAACCCAATAGCCATTAACTCTCTTGTCGCCGCCCATCTCATCTCCTTCTACTTCAAATCCCTTCCTCCAGTATACACCGTCGGCCGATTAGATGCAGATAGTGTCAAATCACAATTTTTCACTTTATTATCAAAATACTCGAGGACTCAGAACTAAAACTGTTGAATTATTTAATAATGTATCGTGTTCTGTTCTCGATGTGATAGCATTTACAGAAACTTGGTTGGATTCTTCAGTATATGATAATGAATTATTTTCTAGTAACTATAATGTGTATCGGGCAGACCGAAATGCTACAGGAACAAATAAGAAACGGGGTGGAGGTGTTTTATTGGCAGTCAATCAGCGTTTTCGCTCAACTCTAGTTAATATCCCTAAGAACAATCTCTGTCCTGAGATTGAGTTGGTATGTGTAAAAATTTCTTTCGATTTTTCATCTATTTTTATCTTTATTGTTTATGTACCACCGCCTACAACATTAACTCTGTTAGAAAATTTATTTGAATCTTTCATTTCTTTTGAAAACTTGTTTGGCTCCAATATCTGTATTTTGGGTGACTTTAACATACCTAGTTATGCGGAGTTTCTGGATGGGGACATGGAGGATGCCTCGGTTAATTTATTAAATAACTTTTTGAATTGTGTTAATTTATGTCAAAGTAATAGGATTAGAAACCATAATAACCGAATTTTGGATTTAGTTATACATAATAATGAGCAGTGTAGCATCGAAAGAGCTTTGAATATACTTATTAATGAAGACAACCACCATCCTGCCTTACTGATAACCTTAAAATATTGTTCGTCTGCAAATTTTAAACGAAGCTCTCTACCTAACCTTATGAATAATTATAATTTTAAAAATGCTAATTTCCCTGATTTATATAATGCTTTATTGAATATAAATTGGAATTTTTTAGACCAAGAAAACTCTATTGAGAAACTATGTGATATTTTTTACAAAAAATTATATGATACGTTGGATGTTTACGTAGCTAAATATAAAAAGATTCCGAAACGAAATTATCCACCTTGGTTTTCTCGTCATATTATACATTGCATTAAACAAAAGAATGAATCTCATAAAAAATATAAAACTTCTGGAAGTTTGCTTCATTTGGAAAATTTTAAATCACTAAGAAGTAAAATAAAAAAAAGACATATCTGTCTCATACAAAACATATATTCGGGGGGTGGAGGATAATATTAAAAGGGATCCTAAACAGTTTTGGAATTTTATTAAATCGAAAAAGGAGCTACAGGGTATTCCAAATAGTATGTCTTTTAATAATAAAGAAATTAATACTTTATCTGATATTTTAAATGCTTTTGCGGAATTCTTTAAGCAATCCTTTTCTTCGGCCAGTCCGGTATCCGTGGATGATTCATATTCCGTAGATTCCATCTTTCCAATTGTTCATGTATCTGATTTCACTGAATGTGAAATAGTTAATGCTATAAAGAAGCTTAAACCTAAATTTACTACTGGTCCAGATTTAATTCCAGCTTTTCTAATACGAGACTGCAGATTCGTCCTAGCCAAACCACTTAAAATACTGTATAATAGGTGTTTAAAATTAAACAGTTTTCCTTCCATATGGAAATCTTCCAAGGTTTGTCCTATTTTTAAGAAAGGGGATAGATCTGAAGTTTGTAATTATAGACCGGTGTCTATTATATGCAATTTTCGTAAAATATTTGAATTTTTACTTCATGATTCTATTTTTTCATTAACTAAAAATTTAATTATTCCATCTCAACATGGCTTCTTTAAGGGTAGGTCGACGACAACTAATCTCATGATTATGACTCAGGATATAGCTGAAGCTTTTGATCATGGTTGTCAGATGGATGTTGTTTATTTGGACTTCACAAAGGTATTTGATCGTTTGGACCACTCCATCTTACTTAAGAAATTGTCGTCATTTGGATTTTCAGATTCACTAATAAAGTTATTTAAATCATATCTCCATAATCGTATTCAGTATGTTGAAATTCGCGGTTCTCGCTCAGTGAAATATATTGCAAGTTCTGGTGTGCCGCAGGGATCAGTACTGGGACCTTTATTTTTTAATATTTTTATTAATGACATTGTTTCTGTTGTTGGCACAGATATTTTATTATATGCCGATGATGTTAAGCTATATAAGAGAATAAATTGCTTACAGGATTGTATAGAGCTTCAATCGAACCTGGAACATGTTAGCAATTGGTGTTCCGAAAATTATCTGCAGCTCAACGTGGAGAAGTCTAATGTTATGACTTTCACTTCGAAATTTTCATCATTTCGCTATGAATATTCGTTGAATACCGTGTTACTCTCGCGGGCAGATCTTTTTAAAGATCTCGGAGTCACTTACGATCCCAAGCTTTCATTTTCTTTTCATATGAAGGCCTCAAGGGTTTTTGGGTTTATCTTGCGTTGTACTCGCGATTTTAATAACACTGACGTCATCAAATTACTGTATTTCTCATATGTGCGGTCTAAACTAGAATACGCATCAGTTGTGTGGTCCCCTGGCTACAATACCCAAGTCAATACTTTGGAGAGGGTCCAAAGAAGGTTTTTGAAATACCTCAATCTTAAGAGCTTTGGGGTTTATCCTACGCAAGATTTTTCACATGAACTATTGCTTCAGAAATTCAACTTTTCATCTTTAAAGGTACGGCGGGAATTTTTCTTACTAACAATTCTTTATAAGGTACTTAACAATTTTATTGACCGTCCTAATATTTTAGCTAGAATAAACTTAAGTATCCCTCGTATAAATTGCCGAAATTTTAACGTATTTTATCTCAGAACTCCTAGAACTAACGTGCTCAAATTTTCGCCTCTATATTCCATGTGCGACATTTATAACAAGAGTAACAGCTTTGACATATTCAGCTCATCTCTAGGAACTGTCTGCCGGATTTTGGCACATTGACCTTGGCATTTCTGTCTTTTTTCTCTTTCTCATCCTTAATTGAATTATATGTTCACCTTTGTATATGAAAGTAGATAGCATAGCATTGTATTATACATTTAGTGTTAGAATTAATTATTTTAGTTACATTTTTATTTGTATTTAAATTGATGTATATTTTTGTCGTTTGATGCTAATTTAAAATTGTTCGTTTACGTATTATTTGTGTAATCACTGCCTTGTAGTTGGGTCTCAAGACCTGTAGGGCAGTTATTGTAAATAAATAAATAAATAAATAAATAGTGATTTTTCTTGTCTCGACTATCCCACTTACAGATAAAACAAAATTTCGTATATTTAAATGGCAGACCTAGCAAAATAGCAATTACTTTCAAATCTTCACATATTTTCTAGGAGTATAAGTAATATTTAATACGTTGAAGCAGTGACTTCATATTTTCATAAGATTCTTTCACTTCAGTAGCATGAAAGGGTATTTATTTCCATTATGCAACAGTACCGCTTTTAAGCTAATCTTTGACGAATCTATAAACAATCGCCAGTCGAATGTTTTATATTCAATAGTCAGCTCCGTCATCACTAGGGAATGTCACTGCAAAACACTATATTGCCATCTTGAGAAAAAAGCTTGTATACGGATATTCTGGTATTTTTTCCAGTAAATTCCAATCATGAAGCCGGGAAGCCAACAGTTCTGCTTGCCTTTTACTGAGATCCAAATCACGTACCAAGCTCTTGAGATTCGAATAGTTCACAGTGTATGCAGATTTTTGATTAATACCTTTTATAGAATTTTGGCAGAAATAAGAATCTAAAACATGCTCTTTCTGTTCGGACCATATCATTGGAACTGCGAACGGCATATGACGAGATTCTTTAGCCTATGATAATAAACTGTGCACAGCAAACACTAGGAGTCCAGGATTTGTCCAAATTTCGCAGGCGAAAACCAAAATAATTAAAATAACAGTTTTTAACTAATGGTGTGAAACTACGACGTTGACTTTTAACAGTAAGTTGAGCGCAAATGTAACATAATTTATCAGGATGGATTACATTCATTCTGAATATATTACACCAATTACAAAGTAAAAACATTCTAATTTCGATAATTTATTGTTAATTTATCGGTAAGCAAAATTCGCGTAATCAATTTAGTCGATGTTTAATGAAAACAGAGGCTGATTGAACAAAACTAAGTATGAGGTTTATATGCGGGTAGATGGTAGTGTCGAAAATTATGAATTAATTTTGTTTAACAAAATCACTGGTCATCAGTGTAATTAAATGATGAAGTAATTGATAATTCTATTTTATGAATCAATAATTATTCATTAATTGAAATTTCGATTTTTGAAATTATTCATTGATAATATTACTCTATAATATTCCTAAAAAAAATATTATTGCGTATCCCTAGTTAGAAGATATGTTGAGCGGAACCCGGTACTTTTGAGTTAGTTTCCTGCTTATTCCGCTGCTGTTGTTATATTTCGAATTTTGCAAATATTTTTAAGCGGAAGTGGCAAAATATTTACAAGACTAGGCACACGGTGTGTAAGTAACAATTTTTTTTTACGGGAAACTATATGCGACCGCCAAAAACAAATTTTCGGTTCATGCCCTAGACCCCAAAAATAGAGAGTATGCAAAAAATAGCGAAAAGTTCTGTGTGATCCTTATTCCAAATAATTACTCATTTTTAATGAAATTAAGTGTAATAACTAAAAAATAGATGGCAAAGTTAGAAATGTGTACCTATTATAGCGGAACGCTATAATTCTAAGAGAATTACATTTAATAGTTTTTTAGGATGTTGTAGTTATTACAACAACTCTTATAATTTCATTGCGTTCGTCTGTCAGTCTATCCGTCTGTATGCGACAGACTTGAAATAATTTTTTCTTTTTTGCAATGAAATTTTGCAGAAACGTGCTTTTAATTAACCCAGAGGCAGACGTGAAGTCGTTTTTAAGTCAATATCTGACAAATTGGTAATGTAATTTTATTTTCATTGAAGGATACATATTAACGTATTTTAGATGTATGTGGAATCATTTCAATTGTTATGTGTGTACTTACTTCTCGACCTTGTGTGTAACTAGTGTGAAGAGACGTAGAGGACAACTCGGTACTGGTTGACGGAATTGGCTCTTGCTGTTGCTGCTGTTGTTGCTGTTCGTGCTATATTTCAAAATATGCAAATGTGTTTAGTGCAAGTGGTAAAATATACAGGAATAGGTCGAAATATAAGGTTTGAAAGTGAAGAAGAAAAACTATGTGCTTCTGAAACTTCAGGTTCATGTTCTCGACCCCAACATAGAGGATATGCAATAAAACTGCGAAAAAATCGCTGTTTCTATTACTCCGAATAATTACCCTACTTTTTTTTTACATTAAGATAAATAACTAAAAACTAGATAGGAAAATTAAAAGTATTAGATGGCTATCTTTTTTTAAACTGCGCGTAATTCGCTAAGTAAAACCAGCCCCTTCCAGGTGCAACCCAAATATAAGTTTCAAACAAGGTATAAATGGCTCAGTTGTGAAGCGTTCGAGTTTGTAAGTTGGCAGTCGCAATGGGTATGGGTTTTAATTGCCCACTCGGATTTCTTTTGTTTTTAATTAATAAAATTTGTTATCGTTTTTCAAGTTGTAAAATCAAAAGTGATGATCGTGGTAGTTTAAATCAGCCTTGCAAAAATATCATTTATATCTGCTGAATGATCGAGAAAATGTTCAGAAGCTCTATAGATGTCGCAAAGCACCATTTCAAGATATGTATTGTCCGATCGCTAGTCAAATTGGTCGTAAGCCTATAGCAATAATAGCCATAAGCACAGAGCTGAATTAATCAGATTTATAACCATAAAACATCTTGAATTAAGGATTAATCATGAGCAGAAATATAAAAATGAAAAAGTTAAAAACAAACGTGGAACATATTCAAAAATGATTTTTTGCAAAATCAATAAAATATTTTTAAATACTTTTTGTTATTATTATTTCAAAACCCTTTTTTTACATTTAATAGATTATGCATTCTATTTAACTGCCTAAGATAAAATAAATCCTAGTGGATCAGTTTAACCCGCACCTATTCCGAATGCAAATACACAAAGTCGAACACTTTACCAACTAAGGCGGGCAATGCTAGAAATTCATATTTAGGTTGCGTCTGGAGGGAGCTTGACTTATTTAGTCACGTGTGGTTAAAAAGAGATAGCCAGCCGACCGTTTCTCTCTCTCTTTTTTAAACTACTCACGATTCCACGCGCCTGCTGGCTAACTCCAGTAGTAGATGCTCGATGAGAAATATTTGCCTATTACGATTCATGGGCAAAAGTGTGCGAAAATTATATTGTTTTTATTACATTTTTGCGTCAACGAACTATTTGTTATAATTGATCACTTTGTAATTTTTCTGTCCTTCATAATGGAATTTCACAGACATATGATATACTCTATAATTTGGTAATATATTTTTTTCCAATGGATAAAACATATTCACATATTTTAGTTGTAAATGAGATCATTTGGATTTTTATATCCCTACTTACCTCTCGGCCTTGTTTATAATTAGTTTGATGAGACGAGGAGGGGAAACCGGTACTTGTTGATGGAATTGGTTGTTGCTGCTGCAGCTGTTCACACTATATTGAAATATGCAAATATGTTTTAGTAGAGGTAATAAAATATACAGAAATAAGTCGGAAAATACGGTGTGAAGGTGAAAGTATTTTTATAGGAAAAATTACCTATTAATTAATAATTACCCAACTTTTAAAAATTAAGTGAATTCATTAAAAAATAGGTGGAAGAGTTGTAAATATGTATCTATTATGACAGCATCATAACTCTGGGAAAACAAATTCGTCCTCAGTTAATATCTGAAAATTTGGTAATACAGTTATTTTCCCATGCGATAGTACATATTAACGTATTTTAAATGTGAATGATATCATCTCTACTTACTTCTCGGCCTTGTTTGTAATGAGTTTCAAGGAACGGGCGGCAAAACTCGGTATTTTTTGATGAAGTGGATTGGTGCCGTGGATGTTGCTGATATTGCTCCTGTTGCTGTTGTTGTCGCTGTAGTTGCTGTTGCTCCTGCTGCTTCTGTTGTGGTGGTTGGTTGCAGTCTCTGTTTATATACATTTTGCCTAATAACTTTGTCTAAAGTTAGATTTCATAAATATATTAATCTTAAAACGTAATTTTTGTCAGCAAAGTACATTCCTAATTTCAGATATTTGAGAATAAAACATTTTAAACAACGGAGAATATCTACCAAAATCTAGAAAAGTAGGACTGAAATGAGTAACTTTATTTTAGCCGTATATTTTTAGGGTGTGTATAGTCAATCTATCAAGATATAATATTAGTACCCATACTCACTGTCCTATTCTTCTGTTCTACGAAATTTCATTGCACCTAACTTTCAGTTCATAATTGTACAGGCCTTTGAAATTTTGATAAATAAATTAGATAATAAATAGCTAGAAATTTATAGATATTGTTCCCTCTCTTTATTTTTATGTTAAGATGAGTTATCTCATCGTCCATCCCTAGGAAGTCCTGACCATGCAGCATCAGATGTCATCTTGACAAGATATTATATATTCCAACCATGGGGAATGAAAGTCAGTCAGTTAAAAGTCACACACTATTAAATTTATAATTTAGATTATATTTTAAACATAATTTTGTAATTTTTAAAATAAATGTTTTTAAAAAGGGGGACCTTCGATCGTGTTAGTTAACTGAAGCAATCGGTAGAATATTTTGAAAATCAATACGAATAGATCCATTGATATTTTCGTTTCAACGAATTAACCAAAAAGAACCAAGTGTTGTAACGTTCGTGGTGCTTGAAACACAGTGGATTTTTCTGGAGATCGAAAAATTCCCTGATCATAGAAAGATAGACCAATATTGCCTTTTTTCGCAAGGACCAAGATTTTGGGAAGGACACAAATTGTTGAATCAAAGCTTTGCCGTTGTAGAAATGACCATAGGCGGCCTGCTCATTCTATCCTTAATATAATTGCAACAGCTTAACATCAATGTCCAGTACAACTTATATTTTGAAGCACCGAAAATATATGAACTATTTTGCGAAGTAATTCGAAAAACTTTTAAATGGTCTTCTTTAAAACTTAGGCGATATTTAAAGAATTAATAAACGTTATTGAGAAAAAAGATACCATGGTATTGATGTAGTACAAATTAAGAAAAAACATTATCGACCAAATTTTAAAAAATTCGTAAAAACCCACCTAAATAATTGCGAAATATGTCGAACAAGTAAATGAGACTAATATCCTATTCATATGGAAAGGAATATTACACCCACTGTATCAAAACTTTAGATACTTGTACTCTCCAACAGACTAAATTTTTAACAATAATAGATAGTTTTTCTAAATATGTGCAAGCATACGCCATTATTGATAGACTGTTATTATATTTTTCTCACCATAGTGTATCGAAATAGATTGTAGTCGATAATGGAACAAGGTTTAGGAGCACAAGTAGTAACAGAATTTTTAAATTTGTGTAAAATTAAAGTACGCGTTTTTCGCCAAAATACCCTCAGTTTATTAAGGTTGTCGTAAGACTTCATTCTACTTTAGCCAGGCACATATAATATTGGTGTAAAACCACTCAATATATTTTGCCACTAATTTAAAACTCATTGTATAATAGTCATATTTCTCCAAATTATCCTTTCGACATAAAGTTAGATCAGTTACTTTTAACTGATTACGTAAGTACTCATAAAGAAAAATCGCAATTAATGTACTCGAATATAAATCAAAACTCGTATGAAACAAAGAAAAATCAATATCAAAAGTTAATACAAAACTAAATAAACCAGAGTTATTACAAAATCATTAACAAATATACGTAAGAAAACACGTTAAACAAAAACTTGCAGATACATTTTCTAAACGTACTAAAATTCGACCTGTTGACAAAGATGAAAAAACTGTGAAAATGCAAACTGAAGCTAAAATTTATATGAATATTTTAAAAGACATACTATGTCAAACGTATAGTTTTGACTAAAATCAAATATTATATTTCAGGCTTATTGCTGCCGTTATCAGATACGGAGAAAAAATAATAATCACACCTATAGAAGGCAAATCAAGACCTTTACCTTTAAAATTGGAACAAGCAAAACTTACAAAATACATCCATACATTGATACTTTATTATGATCTAAATCCAATTATTATCGAAATCAATAAATTACATTTCAGACCAAAAACCATAACAGAGTCGTTATTTATGCATAAAGAATATTTCACTGAGTCATTATAATACCATTAAAAGATCTTTTTAATAAATTAAGAAAGCTTAAATCAGTAGTAGGTACTGATAAATTAGCTTTAAAGATTGCATATTTATTAAGACCAACAATCGCTAAAATAATTAATTTTGAATATCATCGTTTATTTTCAGTACCAGTACTACACCCGAGTCTGTTTAAGGTTGTAATTCCTCGCGGTAAATACTTAATCGAAAATCAGTTATACTATACCCATTGAGGAACCATCGCAAAAAAACATTACCAAATAGCTACCTATGCGACAAGGAAGACTTACAAGAAATAGAGGAATGAGATCCCTGCGAAGTACAGATGATATAGTCCAAGTACTTCTATCTGTCAACAAATTGACATCATAATTACCCAACCGGTTATAAATCAATTAGATTCTTCAGCCGAATGGATATGAGTCATTCCTACTAAAGAAAAAATCCAACTAAAATATCAAGATAAACGCTGCAAATTATATGGAACATTTTTATTAACTGCCTACTGGATGCCAAGTTAGAATCAGTGAAATATCGATTGCCAATAATCAAAGTATAATCGATTCTAAGAAGCAACCAATAATTTTTCTAGACATCGAAGCCTCACCATCACAGTTTCCTTTGCTTTTTTCAAGTTTTCAGCTCCAAGAAATAAAATTGGATGAATTACATAAACTCAGACCCAAAAGAGAAGAAAATGAGCTGCACATATTTTTCAGTGAAGTCTCAAAAGTACCCCGTTTATGGACAATTGTAATTACTCACATGTAGTCCGAAAAAGTTGTCTATGAAGAAAAACTGTCCCAGAAGAAGACAGCAATCCACAACCGCGCATTGAACTACCCCTTAACTAGGTATGGTTCAATCTAACGGAGGAAGAGTTACCTCACCGTCTATCCCAGATAATGCTGATAATGCAGTCTCAGATGTCATCTTAACAAGATATTTTATATTCCAACCATGGGAAGAGGAAGTCAGTAAGTTGAAAGGGACGATTTTTTAAACATAATTTTGATTGTATTTTAAACAAAATTTTCTAATTAAAAAACAATGTACCATAGGTTGTGTTAATTAACTGATGGGAACATATTTCGACAATAAGGCTCAATATTAATAAAGCTACTTTTTACAATTAAATATATTTTTTACCTTTCCAGAATAAAGTATATACTTTGTGGCTACCATCACACTAACTTTACAAAAAAGAGTTTTTAGAAAAGTTATTGAAACTACAGAGAATAAAAAAACACAGTTTCTTGAAGGTAGAAGAAATTTTTAGTTCAAAGAAAAAATTCATGAAGATAGATTGGTTTCTAATATAAAAAAATCCTATCCTAGCGTTCTTTTATAATAAAACATTTTTTCACGTAAGTAAGTAAAAATTTGTATAGGTAACGCAAGCTTTTACAATGTATATATTTTGCCACAATCTTTTTTAATTTTCAAAATATATTGAACATTGCCTCCATTTTTATCATCATTTTAGGTAACAAATAAAATATCTAAAAACAATTTCATTACTTTGAACTCAATAATAATTTTCCAAATCAAACAGAAGTCTAAAATTATTATTATTATATATATATATATATATATATATATATATATATATATATATATATATATATTTTATTTGTCCTCTAAGATACGCCACTGGGTTTTCAGGATGTATTGCAAGTGATAACAACTGGACCCGCACAAAGTTGAATCTTCTTCCTTTCCTAATCTAAGATTAGATCATCAGTTTACAACAAAAATAACTAAGTTGTTTTTTTTTTCAAAATAATTAAAACTGCTGTTTTCTAGGTTTTGCTTTAAAAAATAAAAAAAAACGTAAATTTATTTTGTTTAGGTGCAGTTTTGTCAAATTAGCAATATTAATATATTTTTGAAAGGAGCTTTTTGAACACTACATTAAAATTAAAAAATTTAAAATGGCGCCCATTAGACAAACAAATATTATTACTAGTACCTCAAACCAAACAGCTACCAACAATTCATATTATGATCTCTACACTTGGTATAGAAGTGTTTCAGTAATTTAAGGACTCAAAAATGATTATTAGTTAATGCAACCTAAATTCATTACCTATTACGTTCCGTGTAGGTGTGTTCGCTACCAGTGTGTATCCTTCCCTCAAATGTCCCTCTTGGTTGATTCACATTGCTGGATTCCATCTAGCACACTAACCTAAAATAAACATAAATATGGTAAGAATAGTGATCATTAGAGATACTCGAGGAGTAATCTCAGTTCCAAAATAAGAATATCACTTGATTTAGAAGCCTGATAAGAAAACTAAAAATCATAAGTATATTCATCCTCAATACTTATAATCGTTACCCATAATTTTTACAAAATTATGATTTTTTAAGTAGTTGCTACCATTCACACCATAATATTGATTTAGAATATTGCTTTCAAATTAAATGAATTAAATAACTTATCTGACAGAGAAAAATACCAAAAATTATATTTTAGTACCTGCACTAATACAAAAGTAGTTTAAACAGAAATACAGCTGAAAACAACGAAAAGAAATGTATGATAAATGGACGATTCTGTTTTTCGCTAGACTGCCAGACAAGCGAAGTAAGGGTAAGCGATGACGCTGCGAATCTGGCCGCGCAAATGCAAAGGGCTGTTATTCCGGGATCGTTAATTCTGCTCCAGGCACACGCCTAATGAAATTCATGTGTGACTGACTCTACAACGTGGATAATAGATTTAATTCTAAACTTACTGGCCCATTTCTCTACCTATCGGAGTTGAGGTAGGTTCCATTCCGTAAACTTTTCCTGTAGAATAATAAAAAATGTCTGTCTATTACAGCAGCAAAATATAGGCGCAGTAGCTATATTGCCTCTAAATGATTTCTTTCATCGCCTTTTATATCACAGCAACCAACAAGAACGATTTTATGCGCACTGGAATTTTTCCAAAAAATTCTGACTTTTTGTATACCAAGGGTATCGTGTACGAAGTTGTTCAAAATTCCCTTTGAGAGTCCCGAAAAAATCTTATACTCCAAGAAAATCTAAGCTTAGAATACAAACAGTCAGTGTATACTCATTATATCGAGTATTTCGTCAAAAGCAGGTCATAATACTGTGAATAGGATCATGACACACTGAATATTCTTATGCTACATATCATTAAATGGCAGCACATAGACATACGAATAGTTATGACAGCTAACCAGTCATTAGTTAAGCAAGCGAAGAATATATTATCATAGAATAAAGTTGTTTTGAACCGCCTTCATCTGTTGAGAATCCGCTTGCAACAGATTAAGTAGGTAAGTTCTTGAAACAAATCTATGAGAAGCAAAAATTCTTTAATCAAGCACCTCCAGCCCTAGCGTAGTTTGGAATATTTTGTAGAGGATTGAGATGCAGTAAAGCACTATGCAGATCATTTATTCGGAATCAAATTTGAAGTGCCCCTGAAAATGGATGGAATTCAGACTTTCTAATGGAAAAAATTATCGAGCATAGCGAATACGCGGCCACTCGAAGTTATTCGATAGTGTATGAGCAGAGATGATCTAAGAAGGGTGTGGTAGGTTTTCAAGAAAATCTATTGTCACAGCCACTCAGGATGCTATGCGATACAAGCAAAATCTATTTATTACCAAAAGGCCTTTGACACAACATCGCATAGGGGTTTTTTACACTTACTGGCGATAACAGATCCTATAGCGACTTCCACAGAACAATCGATATCGCTGTGGAAAACATGCTATTGAACAAAATCAAGAAATGCAAAAATTGAAACAGATTTGATATCATTCAAAAGGCGTCTTTCCAGGACACTCTCCTTTTCTGGATGTGGGATATCATATGACACACCCAGAAACTAGATGCATAAATTAATTTTTTTCTTGATAACTAAAACCTAAACTATCTGTCTCTAAAGAAAGGATTATCCAGCAAGCCTTAAGAGTGATGCACGAACTGTGGGAATAAAATTGGTGTCAAACACTGGGCACAAATTTGGCTGTTAGAAGACAATATTGTGAGGATGTTCAGCTGAGTAACTGAAATGTTGTACGTCATTTAAACATCAGAGAGACTTACACTTAGTTAAAAGTGTAATGACGGCGTCAACGGAAGGTGTATAACTACTCCGCTAACATGACAAATAACACATATTCCCTGATCGGATTCAGAACTGCTGACTCAAGAAGTTCTGGTACATACAAGATCGATATTTTACTTACAAGGGAACCAGTCCAACTCGACCTCACCGATTTTGATCATTTTTAGATATGTTGTAGTACTTAAAAAAATAATAGTTACGTATTTTTTCTATCGGCTAACATCTACTTCACCCCTAAAGTGAACCATTAAAATTCTTTTTTCAATGTATCTCTGCGTCTATTGAATATTTTTAAATAAAATAAAGAGGAAAATATTCGTCATAAAAAGCCACAAATAGGAGATATATTTAAGATCAAAGGGGTTGCAACCCGTGTTTTATATTTAAAAGAAAAACTACATTTTTAATGAATATTTTTGTTATGAATCTAGAGGAATGACCTTAAAACAATTACAAAAGCATTTTCATTAACAATATCGATGACTAGTGGTGGCGTGTTTCGGTATTTCTCAAATCACTACCCCAAAATACCGTTAACAACCCCTTACAGTGATGGACCACACAAAAGTGGCAAAAAAAATCTTTTTTCCTTAAAAGCCATTCAATGTGTGAAGCGAATATAATTTATAACAAATGAAAATATATTAATTTTTTTTTTCAATAATAGTATCAAAAGGGTGAAAAAGTAAATACCTAATATATCACGAGTTCGGATTAAAATTCTTTAATAAAAAAAAAATCAGTCCTGTATAACTGAGGAAACAACATTATTCTTTTCAGTATACCAACATTTCTTTAAGGCGTGAAAACCATCCCTAAACTTTACCCTTAAAATTCATCTTGATGCGCCTTACCATTTAACGGATATTTTTAAATAGAACCAAGTGTAATAAAAATTAAATATTTGTTGTAAGAAGATACAAGGTATGTTTATGGCCAAAGGCGCTGCAACCCTTATTTTATATTAAAAGAAAAACTAATTTTTTTTTAATCGAAGAATGAAATTAAAAAAATTATGAAAGCATTTCCATTTACAACATCGATTGCCGTTTACAATATAAAATAAAGGTTGCTTGCCTTCGGTCATAAATACACTTTATATTTCAGGATTCCTATGAAAAAAATTTTATTAAAAAATCTCCCTTAAATTCGGATGCATATGAAAAAGTAAATTGTAAAATTGTGTTGGTTTTCACCCCGTACATGTGAATATTATTATGTTAAAAAAGTTTTCTCCTTATTAAATCATATAGGACTTATTTTATATTTTGTTTTATTAAAAAATTTTAATTAGATCTCATGTTATATTAGATATTTACTTTTGATGGTAACTTTTTTCACCCTTTTGGTACTATTAGTAAAAAAAAATTAATATATTTGCATTTTTTCTAAATTACATTCGCTTGACACTTTGAATGACTTTTAAGAAAAAAAAAATTACCATTTATATGTGTTCCATTGCTGTAAGGGGTTGTTAACGATATTTAGGAAATCCCGAAACACATCAATATTAATAATGCATTTCTAATTCTTTTGAGATCATTCTCCGATATTTATAACAAAAATATTCATAAAAAATGTAGTTTTAAAATATAAAATAGAAGTTGGTCATAAATACACCTCACATTTGTGACTTTTTATACCGAATATTTTCCACTTGATTTTATTGAAAAATATTCATTACATGCTGAGATATATTGAAAAAATTAATTTTAAGGGTTGATTTTGGGGATGAATTTCATCCCTTAAAACTGGATGTCAGCCGAAAAAAAATACATGTCTATTATTTTTTCAAGTACTACAACATATCCAAATATAATCAAGATCGGTAAGGTCGGATTGGGGTGGTTCCCTTCTTAGTGTATGCTATATAAGGTGATCACATCCTGCCTGTCAACGTTTTCATCACAATTCTAGCGAAGCAAAACTGTTTCAAATCGGTAAAACCACTATGTTAGTGATACAATAGAGTGCTAGGAGCAACTGATTGTCGCCTGGGTCATCTATAACCAGGCCCATACCAACCGAAGGAACCTTATTGCTATCCACATGAACTACATAAAGAACCAAAAGAATTGCTCGGAGTAATATTGAAGGTGTGCAGGCTTGATATTCACAATGTTTCCTTTTTAGAGGACGTGTTAACCTGAAGAACTAGTATTCAACTGCAAGTGCCTTCGACAGTATCGAAACAATATGAGGGGATATATTTTAAGGCAATTAACTAAGCCCACTATGATTCCGCTTTACAAGGAAGTCACTATTACTACATCCAAACTCTACGAAATATGACCTTAATACTGAAAAAAATAATGAGGAAGTAGGATGATTGAATAATCCACTGAATATCGATAATTGTAAGCTGAGCTACCACAAATAAGCTGAACGACGTTCTCCGGGGATATAGAAATGCAGTTCGAACTTAACAAATACCACATTTTAAACATACCCAAAGAAAAAGTACAACTGGGAGCATTTAAGGTGCAGATTGTTCATACTGGAGGGAAACAGACATACAAATACCTGGGCATATAGCAGCCTTTAGATAAGTAATCCAAACGGATAAGTCAGTTTATAAAAAGTGAAAGGTAGGTGTTTCGACTTAACGTAAATAGTAAAAGACTTCTTTAATTGTAATGTTCTTTTTGAAGGAAAAATAATAATAAAAAAATGAAAAAAATAAATCAGTCCATATTAATAGAAGGTCCTCTTATTGCTCGTTGTTCTTTTAATTCAAAGAATGTTGTAGTCTGTGAAACGTTTTAAGCCATAGAGTCCGACAAATGGGATAGGTCTCTCCTTCTTTCTTCTTCTATTGACTGGCTCAGCTCTGTTCTCGTGACTGGACTCTTGACATTTATATTTGTAATAAATAGTTTAATACAGCAAGGCTCAGATAGGTTTCTAGGGTCCTCACTGCAGCAGAGAAATCTTCTAATAAGTTTAAACAAATAAAACTATTTTAAAAAATTATAAATTATGATAATTACTATAATAGAATTAACAAGGAACAAGCCAATACTACACCAATGAGTGTGTTGTACAATACATAGTGTCTTCAGTTCTATATTTAAATCATCGTTAATTTGATCTGAGTAGAGTGGAAATGAGATTCCTGTGTACTCCCCACTCCTCGACTTGGGCCTCGCCCCCTTGACCTTAACATTGAGCTCGACCTTGATCTTGGACGTGTCCTCGAACTTGAACTTGAAGACGACCTTCACCTTGACCGCAAACGTGACCTTGAAAGCGACCGCGGTCTTGTCTTTGATATGACCTTGAACTATGAGTATGGCCTTGAACTTGCCCCCCTGAGATTGATCTTAAAGTCGACCTAAATATGATCTTGACTTTGTCCTTAAAAATTTCGAAAAACAAATGCGAATATCTTTTGTTGTGTACGCTAGAATTTAGGAAAATATTCGGACTTATACTTAAAATCTGACCTGTTATTATAAACTGATATTTTCGAACAATTTCGCGACACGTGCTTGTCGGTTTATAAATTAAGTCCTGCACAGTACTACACTCAACGAAGTTTCTCTTTCGATTGCATGTTGCGTTTAACACAGGTAGATTTGGAGCTTTTGATAGACATCGATATGATACACTTTTTCAAAAAAAGTAATCGCGGTGGCATAAGTCAGTGTATAGAAAGGCAACGTGTTCCAAATACCAGTATTTGCCTAATTATGACCCCACTAAACCTTCTTTATTTATAAGTTATCTGGACGCCACTAATCTGTGCAGTCATAGTATATCCCACACATTACCATTCGGTGGTTTTAAATAGCTACCAGAGCGCGAAATATTAGATTTGAATATAACAGATGTTGATAATGATAGCCCATATGGGGCCATGTATATTATGTATATTATCCGGTAAAATTACATGAGGCGCATTCTGATCTTTCAGTTCTAGTTGAAAATATCACTCCACTTATTGAAAAAGCAAAATTTCCGAAACTGATTCCAAACCTTAATGATAAAAAGAAATACAGTGTACATTGCAGAAGTTTAAAACAAGTCATAGAAAATGGTTTTATGATAATGAGAATGCATCGAGTTTGGAAATTTAATCAGTCCAAGTGGCTGAAGAAATACATAGATTTTAAATTATCATTACGAAATGCTGTAACAACCAAATTTGGCAAAGATTTATTTTAGCTAATTATAAATGCTGTTTTTGGAAAGACCATGAAAGATGTGGAAAATCAGAAAGATATTAGATGAATAACACAATGGGAAAATAGTACAGGAAGAATTGAGGCAAGAGCTTTAATTTCTCGACCCAACTTTAATAGCACATCCATATTTACAGAAGACTTTGTTGCTATACACATGAAAAAGTAAAAATAACTTATAACAAGTCAATATATATATATATATATATATATATATATATATATATATATATATATATATATATATATATATATATATATAGAATTTTCTTATTGGACATTTCAAACAGTAATTTATGATTTTCTTTACTTATTTTATTAAGGAAAAATTTGGTGCCGATGCTTCCTTGCTTTACACTGAACGTATTTACTGATGATTTTTATCGTACAATAGCTGCAAACTCAATAAATTTGATATATCAAATTACCCCAAGGAAAATTAATTTAATATAAAAAAAAGTGATTGTGTACTGGGTCGAATGAAAAATGAGTTTCCGAATGAACCGATAATTGGTTATTGCCATTTAAAATTTTCGTAAGAAAATCAGGGAACTTGCGCCTTGAACCAGGGTGTACAAGGAAGATTACGTAACCCAAAGTTATGCCCTTGTCTTTGAACTTTGCATATTTGGTAATATATCTGCATAGGGTTGAAAACAGCAGGACTTAAATAAGATATTCAAAGTGCAGGATGTATAGTCCATAGGTCAAATATTATAAAGACATTGTGAGTTAAAACAACATTTATGGGTGTCTTTTGTTTGGGTTAGGATTAAAAAAGTTTTAAAAAATTTGTGTGACCATTTTTTTTAGGGTGAAATTGACCCGTTTCAAATTTTCGATTATCCGGAATATAGAAATTAATGACGATATATCAGAACCTGACCTTGATGGTATGCTGCGACTATTCTTAGTGGTGGAAGCCCTACATCGATATGTTACGTTCTCCTTCTTACTCTTCTTCTTTCTTTAGCTTCGCCCCTCATCTTTTTCCTCTCCATCGCTATTACATATGCACTTTAGTTTGAACAGTGAAGCAGTGCGGACGTCTCTTTTGTGGAGGTGGACTGTCTTGGAATGGAAATTTAATTAATGGATTTCAGATTTTGAGAAGACCACAGACTGAATAAGTGCGGTACAAAATCGGAAAACTATGAGTTTTTGTTTCTTTTTGGTATGAAATTGTTAAAAAACTCACGAAAATGAATGTCATTTAAGATTTTCGTAAGAAAATTAGGGAACTTGCGCCCTGAACCAGCATGTACAAGAAAGATTTCGTGACCTATTGTTATGCTCTTTGTCTTGGCATATTTGAGACTATCCCTGTGTAGGTTTCCAGACAAAAGAATATAAACAAGGTATTCAAAGTGCAGGATATATAGTCCATAGGTCAAATATTATAAATACATTATGAATTAAAACAGCATTTATATGGCTTTTTTCTACGGGTGACTGAAAAAGTGTTAAAAAAATTATGTGGTCTTTTCTTGGGGTAACATTAAATTGTTTTAAATTTTCGATTATTAGAAGTACAGAAATTAGTGAAGGTATATCAGAAAAAGATATAGATTGTATTCTGCAACTCCTCTTAGCCGTGGAAGTCCTATATCGATTGGTTACGTAAACTACACCTCTTTTTTCTTTGGCTCCACCCCTCATCTCTTTCCTCTCTAACATTATTATTTAGGCAGTTCAAACAGCGAAGGCGTGCAGACATATTTTTGAGAGCTGAATTATCTTGGAATTTAAATTTAATTAACGGATTTCAGATCATAATAATACCACAGACTGAATAAATGCGGTGCAAAATCGGAAAACTATGAATTTTTGTGTCTTTTCTCGGTGAAATTGTTAGAAAACTCGCGAAAATTACGATTTGCGTAAGTAAATTAGGATACTTGCGCCTTGAACCAGAGTGTACAAGGAAAATTATGTAAAATAAAGTAATATTTTGTTGAAAACAAAAGGACATAAACAAGATATTCAAAGTGCAGTTTGAATATTCCATAGGCCAAATATTATAAAGACATTGTGAATAAAAACAATATTTAGGGAGTTTTTTTGTATGCGTTAAGGCTTTAGAAGTGTTAAAAAAACTTCGGTAGTATTTTTTTAGCGCAAAATGAAGCTGTTTCAATTTTTCGATTATCAGGAATACAGAAGTTAGTGAAGGTTTATTCCAACGAGATATTGATGGTTTCGTGCGACTATTCATAATAAAAGTTCAGGTTTGCCTCCTATATTTATTGGTTACATAAACTACACCTGTTATTTATTTAGCTAGGCCCCTCATCTCGTTCCTCTCTAGCATCGTTATGCATGCACTTTATTCGAACAACGAAGCCGTTCGGTCTTAGGCAGGCTACCGAGTAGGTATTACGGATAGAGACTTTTCGAAATAACGTTATAAATAATGTACGATAATTCGAAAAAATTTAATAATTTCCTGATTGGAACGAAATTTTGGTGTTAGATTCTTATGTATGTGGGCGATCATTGTTGAATTATTACAGGCTTAAATTGCAAACCCCTCATGTAAGGATGACTACCTCCAATTTAGTATGTGGTTTTCCGATTCTTTTTAGTAGTGTTCTATTTTAAGGCTGAGCGAAGACGTTAAATCAGTAAATAACGATTGGGGCAATTTCAACCCCTAATTTTATTTTTTGAACTGTGCGACAACGAGTGGGCCTTTTGGTCGAAACTCTGGGATTAAATAGAGACGTTCTATAGCCATCGTGGTTGGAGGTTTTGAATATTTGCATTTTGTACGGATGTAAAACATTTTACCTTCAAGTTTTATTATGTCTTAAAGTGGTTAAAAATCCTGTGGATAGTCAATAAAGTTAAGCAGAAAAAGATCGGGGATCATATATCTACGGGGTGATTTATGGGAGTATGGCAGAGGAACTGTTACGGAACTTGGAAGCGGACTACTTTGAAAAAGAACAAATTCAAGGATAAATTCATTCTTTATATTCCTACCAATAAACAAGGTAAAAGTTAAGAAAATAAAGGCTTCAATAGAACAAAACTAAATGCAAATTCAGTTCGGGTGACAGAATCCAAAGAAGAATCTTCAGATTGGGAGCACTGGGAAGAAGAAGAAGGTAATAGAAAACTTTTTCTAAAGTGATAGCTTTGGAAGAGCGATTGAAGAAATAGAAGTAAGAAAACATCACAAAAACGAAATCTGAAAGTTTTGTTTTCCAAATTGAGCAAGTTGAAAAAAAAATTATTTATTTGTGTGTGCTAGTGTGTCTTGATAGACCATATTGTGTTTATTTAAATATGACCAAAATCTAGTCTCCTTCCCATTTTTAAATATCCCTCTTTGCACACACTGCTTAAGAGAATTTAAAAGAAAACAACATATTGTACGCCATCTTCAAGAAAACTTTATCAATGCTGAAAACATCTTTAACTTGGAAGATTATATTATTGATCGTAAGTCTATGTTTTTATTACAAATATATACAACTACATTTTTTTTTAATATTTGTGAGATAAATTTTCAAAAAACTGACTGTTTTAGTTGATGAAGTACTTTCGAGCCCTCCAATGCGATACTGCCAAGATTGCAAAGGAAATATCAAGTCTAATTCCTGGAGCACACATTTGAGAACAAATATTCATAAAAACAAGAACAGCATAAAATATGGAAATGGAATTGACATTATCAGGAGTGCATTTAAATGTCGAATAGCTTCCTACAGAATATATTCACAGAGTTCTACAATGAATTCTGCTTTTGGAAATCAACATCAATAAGTACAACCCGTTGAATGCCTCCTTCTACATTAAGATGACCTCATCGTATCCAGATTTTAGAACCATTTTCGATTTTACAGCTATTAAGTTTCCAATAAAATTATTAGATATAAAAAAGTTTGAAGAAAAGAATAATTTGTCCATTAATGTCTATGGAGTTGAAAAATTTTTAAGAGATAATAAAAATGTATACAAGATTGTCGGCCCTTTACATTATAATAATGAAAAGAAAAAGTTACATATTAATTTGCTTTTAATAAGTTCTGATAATGGAAATAACCACTACTGTTAGATAAAGAATTTAGGTTGCTTGTTATCCAAACAATTATCAAAAAAGGAAATAAAAAAATACTTATGTGATGGATGCCTTCAATATTTTGGAACATATGAAAAACTTAACGCGAATTTAGAACGTAACTGTAGTTTTGTTCGAATTGAGCTTCCTTCAGATAATATGATTATGGATAAATTTGGAAATTACATTCCTGCAAATATACTAAAGTTTCAGAATATTCAGAAACAGTATAAAGCCCCTTTTGTTATTTATGCCGATTTTGAATGTTATTTAAAAAATATTGAACGCCAACAATCTATACCTGATTCGACAACCTCATATACTATTAACACTGCTGAATATATACCCTATTCATTTACTTATTATATTAAATCATCATTTGATGAGAATATTATTTATCTTAAACTTTATAGAGATTTGTCATCTATAGAACAGATTGAGTATAAAAATTCTATCATTTGCTACATATGTGAAAAACCTTGAGATCATTGTCATATTACAGGTAAATATCGAGGAAACGCCCATTCAATTTGTAATTTGCATTTTAAACCTCCAAAATATGTACGAATAGTACTGCATAATTTAAGAAACTACGATTCTCACCTATTTATTAAATCGCTTTGCTATAATAAAGAAAATATTAGTGTTATAGCCCAAAATAAAGAAAAGTATATTTCTTTTAGTAACGAAATTTTTGTTGACACTTATGTGTCAGAAAATTTCGACTGCGATTTATAGATTCTTTTCAATTTCTTCCAGTCTTTAGAGTCGCTATCAGAAACTCTACAAGATGTACAGGGTGAGTTAACGATTGGATGAAGTAGGTTTGTGCCTTTTCGGTGAAATTAACAAAGAAACTATATTTATTGTTTGATACAGTTTATTTTTACGCAGATTTTAAAAATATTTAGGACTCTACAGGGTGAGCCAAAAAACTAGGACAGCATAAAGTTGTATTTTTTAAATAGAACACCCTATATACGAATCGTATTTTCGATTTAGCTTATAATTTTAAATCTTTTTTATTAAGGGTTTACTATAACAAAACTTTATAGTTTCTGAGATAATTAAGTTTAAAGAAAAAAAGTCACATTTTCAAGCATCAATTCAATCCTAAATAACGTTTTCAATTTTGTGACAAATATATTCAAATTTGGTATTTAGCAAGGCCAAGGACAAGTTAACATAATTTTTACCTAATATTTGCAATAAAAGCTACAGGGTGTTGAACACATCGGCTCAAATTTGAACAAGTTTAAATGAATAAATATCTTTTTTTTAAAATGGTACACCCTGTATATTTTCATGTTATTTAATAGAGTAATAAAAACCCTAAAAGTTTTGTTCAATATATCCTATACCTATTTATAATAGTTTTTGAGATATTTCAGTTTTTCTTATTTTCCATACTTTTTTACAGAAATAGTCTTCATTATCATAGTAGCCATGTAAAATAATAAAAAGAAACTACAGAAACAAACAGAATGTGGTTAAATATGATGAAATACATTATTCGTTATATTACGACGGCAATAGTTTAATTAAACATAATGTGAAAAAATTAACACAACAATAACGACAAGGCAAATACATATTTACTTTTATACTAAATTGAAACAAAAAAATTACCTATTAAATACTGAGATTAATTATTTCTTTTTAATAAGTGTTCGAATAAACGACCCTCTTGTGCAATGCACAAATTTAGTCTTTTTTGCAGATTTTCTCGGACCCTGGACAAAATTAGTGGCGTTATTGTTCTACAGGTATCCCTAATCCTGTTTCGCATATCTTCCACTGTTGTTGGTGGATTAACATACACCTTATTTTTAATATAACCCCATAGGAAGAAATCTAATGGGGTGATGTCGCAAGCCCTTGGTGGCCACTCAATGAAACCCCCACGTCCAATCCATTTTTGCGGATATCGTTGGTCCAAAAACGCACGAACTTCACGATGGTAATGCGGAGGCGCACCATCGTGCTGGAACCACATACTGTCGAGCTCATCCCTATCGAGACCTTGAAGCAGTTGGGGTAGTTCTTCTTGTATAAAGTTCAGGTAACTATGGCCATTTAGTGGTTCATTAAAAAAGTGGGGTCCAATAATTCGATTATGATGAATACCACACCAAACATTTAATGACCAGTGGTTTTGATATTGCACCTCTCTAATCCAAAATGGGTTTTCTGTGGCATAATAACGCATGTTGCGTCTATTTACTGCACGGTTACTTCTAAAAGTAGCTTCATCACTAAACATTACCTTGTATAATAAATTTGGATTTAATTGAACCTCCGCATTTATTATACGACAAAAGTTTACACGACTTTCAAAATCCTGTCCATGCAATTCTTGGTGTAATTCCATGTGATATGGATGATACCTATATTTCTTGGTAGTACGATTAGCGGTGGATTGTGATGTTTCACATAATGCTGCTAACTGACGGCTACCAATATAAGGATTTTCCTGAACATTTAACAATCCTTGTAGTTCTTTTTCTTCATTACTTACTGGTTTGTTGACCACTTTACGTTTTGGATAATCAACAGTACCAGAAGAATCAAATCTTTGCAATAAGTTTTTAAAAGTATGGGTATTAGGCTGGCGTCGATCAAGATACTTCATTTTGTAAATTCTTTGAGAAAGAAGGCATTTTTTTTGGGCCTCTCCTATTGTATAAATCATATCTATTAACTCATTCTTTGGAAAATTCATTTTACAATATAAGATGAATGCAAAAAAAAAACCAAACTAAACTACATAAAAACCAAAAGAAGTGATTGCGGTTATAAATTTGACACACAGAAAAATGTTCTTTTACATTGTTTTTGCCATGGCTACTGTGATAATGAAGACTATTTCTGTAAAAAAGTATGGAAAATAAGAAAAACTGAAATATCTCAAAAACTATTATAAATAGGTATAGACTATATTGAACAAAACTTTTAGGGTTTTTATTACTCTATTAAATAACATGAAAATATACAGGGTGTACCATTTAAAAAAAAAGATATTTATTCATTTAAACTTGTTCAAATTTGAGCCGATGTGTTCAACACCCTGTAGCTTTTATTGCAAATATTAGGTAAAAATTATGTTAACTTATCCTTGGCCTTGCTAAATTCCAAAATTGAATATATTTGTCACAAAATTGAAAACGTTATTTAGGATTGAATTGATGCTTGAAAATGTGATTTTTTTTCTTTAAACTTAATTATCTCAGAAACTATAAAGTTTTGTTATAGTAAACCCTTAATAAAAAAGATTTAAAATTATAAGCTAAATCGAAAATACGATTCGTATATAGGGTGTTCTATTTAAAAAAATACAACTTTATGCTGTCCTAGTTTTTTGGCTCACCCTGTAGAGTCCTAAATATTTTTTAAATCTGCGTAAAAATAAACTGTATCAAACAATAAATATAGTTTCTTTGTTAATTTCACCGAAAAGGCACAAACCTACTTCATCCAATCGTTGACTCACCCTGTACAGTGTTTTGAAATTAAAAAGTTTTTCTCAAATGCTGATGAATTTCGATACGTTAGACAAAAAGGGGTATTTCCATACTCTTGCATAGATTCCAACGAAAAATTCAATGAGGAATCTCTACCATCGATTGATAAATTTTATAATAAGTTAACCGATGAAAATATCTCTCCTCAAGATTACAATCGTGCTGTAGAAGTGTGGAATCTATTTAGGTGTTCTACAATAGGGGCTTATTCCGATATTTACTTAAAATCTGATGTTTTACTTCTGGCTGATGTTTTTAAAAATTATAGATTCACATGTATTAAAACCTATAGGTTAGATATGCCACTAGTCCTTCTATGTGCTGGGATGCAATGATGAAATTAACTAATGTAGAATTAGAATTATTAACGGAACCAGATATGCTTCATTTTTTCAAAAAAGGTGTTCGTGGTGGCATTAGCACTGGTTCAAAACGCAAATCTGAAGCAAATAATCCATTCTTAGAAAATTTTAATCTTGAAAGACCTACAACATATATCACTTATTTAGATGCCACAAATTTGTATGGTTATGTTATGAAACAATACTTGCCTGAAAAAAATGTTGCTTGGGTACCTAAGTTCGAAATAGAAACTTTAAATATATCCGAACTTTCAGATACATCATTGCAGTTGATTTTGAATATCCAAATCCAAATTATTTACATGATAGTCAAAATGATTTTCCATTTTGTCCTGCAAATTGATTCCAAACTTACATAATAAATATAACTATATCATTCATTACCGATATCTGAAACAATGCCTACAATTTGGACTCAAAATAATAAAAATACACAGAGCAGTTAAATTTACACAATCACCATGGTTAGCCAAATATATAGATTTAAATACAAATTTACGAAATTCATCTAAAAATAAATTTGATAAAAATTTTTATAAATTGGCAAATAATTCAATTTTTGGTAAAACCATGGAAAATGTTGATAGGCGAGCAGATATTAAGTTAGTATCTCAATGAGAAAGACAGGATAATAAATTTAGTGCCAAAAAACTTATTTCTAAACCTCAATTAAAGTATTTTAAAATTTTCTCTGAAAATTTAGTTGCCCTTCAACTTCAACAGGTTTGCATTGAATACAATAAACCAACTTATGTTGGGATGAGTATTTTGGATATTGCAAAAACTGTAATGTATAATTTTTATTACGGGTATTTAAAAGTAAAATATGGTAATAATTTAAATTTATTATATACGGATACTGATTCCTTAATTCTTGTAGTTCAGACCCAAAACTTTTATGAAGATATGAAGCTAAATCTGAATAAATTTGATACTTCTAATTTTTCTGAACAAAATATTCATTGCATGCCTATTACAACATCAGTTGTTGGTAAATTTAAAGATGAGTACAGAGGGGTTCCCATTGAAAGTTTTTATGGAACCGGTGCTAAAGCATATTGTATAAAAGGTGTTAGGAAATCATGTATAAAAAATCAATTAACATTATCAGATTATAAAGATGTTGTTGAGAAAGGTGACAAAATATTCTGCACCATGTATATATTCAAGTCAGATATGCATAACATATACACTAATTTGTTAAATAAATTGGCATTAACAACTGATGATGATAAAAGATATTGTATACTAAATTCTACAAAAACTCTTGCATGGGGACATGAGGCTATTTTGGACACAGATTTTTTTGATAAAGATATGAAAATGATGTATGATATTCTAACTTCTTTAAGTTCCGAAAACGAAAATGCATCTAAAAATAAAAAACCGCGATTAGAATTAACTACTCCTACTGCATCTTTATAAAGACATCATTTTATATGATGATAAACTATGTAAGTGGTTTTTGAAGCTTTAAAAATTGGAAGGGGAACCAAAGACATATATATTGTATAAAAATACCATTATTTGTTAGTAATATTACAACAATGACTGCTTCATCTGTAATAGTTTTAGTTTCCTTTGTTGGAAATGTGCTATAAGTAAATTACATTCCTAATGCAATTAGGGCTTATATATGTATAATTGCCCTCAAAAATTAAACCGATTGCTACAAACAGATGAAAATGACATATCTTGTTGGAAATTCACACTTTTTTACCTATAATGTAACTGATTCTGCTTTATGTGAAAATACCTTCATAAAAATTAAATATTCCATGACAAACAAACCATTACAATATTCAGATTGAATTCCTTTCAACAATAAAAAAGAAGAATCTTGTCATTGTGTCTGTTGTTATATATTTGTTATTATATTTGCAGCAGTAATATTTATTTGTACATGTTTAATTTTATTGTATTTCATGAAAAAATATCTATAAAAATGTTCAATAAATGTTAAAAAATAATATTAATTTCGTTTTTTATTGATTCTCGTTAGTATAAAGACATTTAAAGTTTATCCCCTCCTCTTAAATGGAGAGAGAAAATAAGTTTACCCCTCCACTTGAGAGGAGAGGGAAAATGTATAAAATTTAGGAGCAAACGGATAGATAGTTAGTTTTTTGAGAGCAGATGGCTAGTTAGATTTTGAAATACATCATTCAATAAGTTCAGTAATCAGAGTAAAAATATATTTGAAAATTCACCATTAAAAAAGAAAATAAAAAAAAAAACAATTATAAATTCTACAAAATATAATTTAAATAATTCTAACTCTAAATATGCTGCGATTGGTTTGTGGGTGGAAAGTGATTTTCTACCATGCATTGAACTTGGTGCTAAAAATAGTCAATCTATGATATTAACTGAAGATGATTGGAAGAACTTATTGCAATATCAAGGAGTTATACCAAATTATATGTTTTCACCTTATGTTTTCAATGTACCGATATATTTGCAAAATTTATCTGTTCATTTTGAAAAGATTGGTGAATTACCAATAGCGAAGATTGCAAAAAGTTGTGAATTTATTTACTATGGAAATGAAACTGTCTGCAGACTATGGGAACAAATTCCACTTATAGAATATAGACTAAATGTTTTACAAAAACAAAATTTTCGACGTTATTTCAACGGTTTTAGAAATTACAATTTTTACGACGGAGATTATTTTGACAAAATATATAATATTCTTTCTCCAAAACAAAACCTAAACAGTGAAAATGTGTGCTCCATGTTGGAACTGCTTTTGAATCATCCCGAAGAACTAGAACAAAAATTAAAGTCTAAGCACCATTATGAAGAAAACAGTATCTATTGATGAATCAAAAAACTAAATTCATCTGATGGTTGCTTGGAACTTCGCCTACAGAAAAGCTCGTACGACTTCTGATGAGTTTATAAAGCAAAAACATTTTAAAAGAAGGATTAAATTGACTGAAGAAATTTTGAATCCCATATTAGACTCTGATTATAGGAATATTGTTTTTTAAAAAAATATTTATGTAATAAGCTTATTTTTAAATAAAATTAATATATGTAAAAATTCTTTTTTTTTTTTGTTACAAACTTCAATTAATATTACAGCATTAATTACTATTACATCACATCTCCCTTGAAGATCCAAGACTTATAAGATTTATCTAATCCTAATCATTTTACAAATACTTTGTTTCCTTTCGTACTTAACACTTTTTCCACCAGATATACATTTAGGTGTCTTACTTTTTAAAGTTCTTCCTCATAGAAACCTCTTTGAATATCTATCCCATTTCCATCTTGAATCAAATACGTTATTGGATTAGTGAGCTGGATTTTTTTTATTTGAAAAATTTCGTTTGACCAGTTGGGTGTATAACCTTTAGAAAATTGTTCGCGAATCTTGCTTATTTGTACTCTATCACTGACACGAAATTTTTGGTAATCTGGGACCCACAATTTTCCTATGAGTATAAGCTGATTTCAAGATTTCCATTTCATTCTTTTTGTTAACTTCGTTTGGTTTTTTTTTTCCAATTGTTGAATGCTTAATATTATTATATTCTGTAATTATTTCTTTAAGAAAGCTGATCCATTTATAATTACCTAGTAAACTAAACTTTTTCCACATTTTGTTTTTTATAGTTCTATTTACTCTCTCTACAATACTAGCTTTCATATAGAAAATGTGCTGTAATGATTAATTTTGAACTGCTCCATAAGTGCCTGAAAGTCTTTATTAAAAATTCTTTACCCTGGTCAGTATTCAGATTTTTTGGGGGAGTTTTTAAAGTTAATAGAATTTTTTTCATTGCAGCTGTTACATCTTTAACAGTTTTGGATTTTACAGGTTCTGCCCATACAAACTTAGAAAACACATTTATTACCATTAAAATATATCTTAAACCCCTATTAAATTTCGCATATGGCTGCATTTCTATCAGATCAGCTTGAAATAGATCATTAAGCCCTTTTGCAATTGTTCGTCTTCTTCTATATCGCTTTCTTGCTGGTTTATGTAATTCATTTACAACGTCTTGCTTCATTTTACTCGCTATTAATTTATACCTTTCTGTCAAAAATAAATGCCATAAATAACTTTACCTCCTTCTAAACCGTTTATAAAAGCCCTTTATCGCTGTCGGTGTAAAATATAAAAAAGTCATCCCAGTTTCCATTGCTTTAAATGATTTTTTTATTTTCATTTCTAATTTCTTTTATTGATGAATTTATTTGGGTGATGTGGTTAGTAAGATCAGAAATTTTTACATTAAATTTAATTTCCATTGTTTCAAATGATTTTTTTATTTTCATTTATAATTTCTTTTATTGACGAATTTATTTGGGTGATGTTGTTAGTAAGATCAGAAATTTTCACATTAAATTTAGTTTCCAAAAGGACATTTGATAACGTATAATCTTTTTTGAATCCACCTAATGTTGAATTCATTTTTTTATTGCATAATTCATTGTGTCATTAAATTCTTTTCTAGAAACTTCAGCAGCTCTTTGAACTAATTCATTTAATAATTTTATTTCTTTTTCTAATTTATCTTCTAGATTTTTTATATCTTTTATATCTGAAATTCCGCATTTGTTATATCTAATGTTATTTTTATAATTTTTTTTTCTATATTTATTATATCGGACGCTGTCTATTCAGCTTTGTGTAGTATATCTTTATAGATGTTTCAAGTTCTTTTATGAGTAAAGGAGTCTCCTCGATTTTTAAACTATTATTTTAAATTTTAATTAATATATCCTTTTTAGAAACTTATAGCTTGCACTACTTCTAGTAAGAATTCTAATTCTTTTTGTAATTTCTCATCCATTACCTTTGTAAAATTTTCCTCGTCAAAAGAAGTTTCTGATTTGGTTTTTAGATTGTTTAATTACTTTAGTATATCCTCGAATTTTTCATTATTTTTTGTAATTTGATCTTTGAATTTTGTTTCAATTTTTTCATTTTCGTTTTGAAAATCCTCCTTTTCTCAACTTTCATTTTATATATAAAACAACTATTAATATTGAGTATTGTGATATAACTGGTTAGTTATCTCTAGGATTGCGACTATATATAATATTTCCATCATATAATAAACGAATCATTCACAAAACAAACAGCAAAAGGAAAATAAGTGGCTTAGTAAACACTTTAATAAATAAATTGCCCTTTGAATTGCATATTCCTGGTTATAATTTTTGTGGCCCTGGAACAAAATTGGAAAAACGATTATCAAGAGGTGATAAAGGTATAAATTTATTGGATGAAGTGTGTAAAGAACACGATATTGCTTACTCACAATCAAATGATGTAAAAAGAAGATATTTAGCTTATAAAGTATTAGCTGACAAAGCTTTATCAAGGTTCAAAGCTAAAGATTCTAGTTTTGTGGAAAAAACAGCTGCACTAGGAATTACTGGTGCTATGAAAATTAAAAGAAAATTAGGTATGGGACTTCGAACATGAAGAAAATTCAAGCGAAAAACTCATAAAGGACGAGGACTATCCTTATCTCAGGTAATTTCAAAAGCTAGAAAAGGAATTCAGGGGAATCGGTTTAAAGACCTAAATGAAAGTATTCAAACTGCTTTAAAAGATATTAAAAAAATAGGTAAGGTGTTATCTCCAAAGAAAAGGGTAATTCCAATCCCAAAGACTGGTGGATTTCTTCCACCCTTACCTTTATTTGCTGATTTGTCTGCTCTTGGCGCTCTTGGAGGAGGGGCTGCAGGTATTGCTAAAACAGTAAATGGTACAGAAGCAGCCAAAGTGAAATTAGAAGAATCTAAACTACACAATCAAATGATGGAGTCCATAGCGATAGGAAAAATCTTATTCAAAAAACTGTTAAAACATAGACCTCGAAATGCACTAACACATTACGACTTACTTAAATACGTAAAATATTTACAAATTCCCAAATTTCGTAGTATTTTTATGAGGGATAAATTACCAAAAAAGATAAAGATAATTAAAAGTGCAATTGCCAATCTAGATAATGATAGTGGTGATGATACTCACTGGATAGCATATATAAAAAAAGGAAAAAACATAATATATTTTGATAGTTATGGTAATTTGCGACCCCCTTCTGAATTAATTAAATATTTTTATAGCGACAAAAATAATAATATTGTTAATTATAATTATAACAGGTATCAAAACTTTAACAAAACTAATTATTGTCAATTGTGTCTAAAATTTCTTTATAACCATATATAATACCTAATTTTAGTTTATTACTAAACACATTTTTAAAGTAAAATGTCATTTAGTTTTGGTGTTAGCGGCAATTCCGCTATTTTAACATCAGAGTTATATCCTCCAATATATCTAGATGAAGATGTTGAATATGTTATCGGCCTTGTAAATTTCGAAACATTTAATGCAATTCCCAATATTGGTGTTGAAAATAATGTATTAATTCATAATGAAAATTTAGAAATAGCCATACTCCCAGGTAGCTACGAATTTAGTCTTTATGCAAATAATAATATTTTACGTACACACCTTAAATGCTCAGCTCTTATAACTTTTCATGAAGGAACTATTGGTAAATTATTAGGGTTTAAAAATGGGCGATTGGAAGGCAATTGAACATATATCACATTTTCCCGCTGAAATAATTAAAGCAAATTCAATAAATATAGACTGCCGTATTGCAGAGGGATCATATTTAAATGGGAAACCTGTTCATATAATACACCAATTTTTCCCGAGCATTGCTCCAGGGTTTAAAATGGATTTTAAACTTAAATAAAATGGATTATTTAAATGTAAAAGAAATGAATGATGAATCAATATTAGGCTGGGAAATTCTTTCTTTCGATCCTTTTAATCCTACAAAACTCGGACCAAATGATGAAATCAGAATTGCTTTGCAACAAACAGGAAAATATCAATTACCTTGCAAAAGTGAAATTTATGTGAAATTACAAGTGACTAAAGAAGATGATTTTCCTTTAGCTAATACTGTTTTAATTAATAATGCTCCAGCATTTTTATTTAAAGAATTATGCTCTATTTTAAATGGTGTTACTATTGACTCCGTTCGGGATATTGGTATAACTTCAACTCTTAAGGGGTATATTTCATTTAATCAAAATGAAAGTACTAAATTGGAAAATGCTGGTTGGTATCTGAAAACAAAATCTAAAGAAAAAATTATGACTGATGATAAAGGTAATGTTTCATTATGTATATCATTAAAGATGTATTCAGAATTTTTTGAAGATATAAGATTATTCTTAATTCACAACAAGAACTTATTCTGATAAGAAGTAATGATGATACAAATGCATTATTATCAAGGCACGAAGATGAAAAACCCAGAATTAAAATTACAAAGTTGTGTTGGAGAGTTCCTCATTTTACTATAGCTATTCCGCAAGAATTAGCACTTTCTAAAATTATTGACCAAAATAGTGATATACTAATAACCTTCCGAAGCTGGGAATTAGTTGAATATCCAGAGTTATTGGAAACTACAAGGCACAACTGGCCCTTAAAAACATCTACAAAAGTCGAAACGCCAGGTCATGTTCTAATTGCTTTTCAGAAAAATAGACGTGGTAATCTAAAAATGGATTTGAGTAAATTTGATTATTGTAATTAAGAAATATGAATGTCTTTTTAAATTCAGAAAGATATCCTTACAATGATCTTCAACTTGATTTTGAAAATAATAAATTTGCTACTTTGTATGAAATGTTTACCGACTTTCGTCAAGGGTACTTTAACTCCCCAGTGGAACCAATTTTTAATCCGAAAGAGTTTAAAGAAAATGCTCCTATAGTTTACATTAATTGTTCTCATCAAAGGGATTTAATAGAAACTGGCCCCGTAACCATGAGAATTAAATTTGAAACCAAGGAAAAAATACCCCCTAAAACAGTCAAGTCATTTTATTTTCAAAGCTTCATTTCCGATGGGTCATTTGCCATCCTATTTACACAAACAAACTCTGTGGTTATTAAAAAATTAATTGAGTGGTGTGAAGGATTTACACCATTACACAAATGTGGAGATATCATTAGAAATCTAAGCACTAAGGTGGACTATGCTTATCTAAAAGGAGGAGAAAAGGCTGATTTCGTAAAGAAGTACTCCATGAAACGAGTTGAGATTGATGAACTACCCACCTTAAAAGAAATGGATCCTTGCTGCTTTTTTCATCAAAAAACACCATTTTGTATGTGCATTACCAAAGGTTTATTACCTTTACGTCAATTTTTTTATGTAATAAAAGACTTGATCACAAATAGTGTTTTATTTTCTAACATTGTTCTAATATATGAAATATTATTATTTAATCCTATTTCTTAAAGTTTACATATTAAAATATTTATATTTTTGTCTTTTAAATATTCTCTACAACATTTAGCTGCTTCTAAACATAATTCTGCATGTTCCATATAACTTAAATACAATATAATATTCTGCGCTTCACTTTCTTGACCTTCGTGTGCATAAAACTCAGAACAGGCTGCGGACATCAAAAACTCTTCATACATTTCTCTTACTAACAATTCCATAATAAATCCTATACTAAAACCTCCCTGTTTTTCAATATCTCTTTATCTCTCTCTTCCTCTATTTCTTTTAATATATCAGGATCTTTTATATAATCCTTTAATATCCTTAAAAAGTAACTGAATCCTGTTTTCTTTATTTCATGAACGAACTTCTGTAAATTTTGTGTTTTTCTATAGTTTGAATAGGCTTTTGCAGCTAATTGGTGTTGGAAGGTAGTCTCATAATACACCTGTGCCCACTTATTTTTAGTTTAACAACACTTTTCGTTATTGGTGGTGGATCATCTATATGAGTTTAAGACTAGCAGCGAATAAATGTAACTCGCTCAGATTTAGTAATTTAAGGAGTTTACATAACCAGTCGATATAGGGGGCAAACTTGTGCAGCCAATCAGAAACAAAGTCATTCTTCACCGGCCAATCAAAAAAGTGGTGGGGGGAGTGAAGTGGTAGCCCCCTATATCCACTACTGGCTTCTAATTCTTTGTTTTTTGCTAGCCTTTTCTCATGTGTAGTAGCCTAGCCACAGCTCTTGACCTTGATGATCCGAGTTGTTCTATATTACTGTCAAATGGAATGTGGACTATGTACCTGCCATCTTGATCTCTCGTTGTATTTGCTTTGTAATGATCTTCACACAATTGTTCACTTTCTGTCATCTGTCTTGGTATTTCGTCTTTTTCCCAAAACTTTGTCAATTGTTTATCTTCGTCGATAAAGGTGGTCATGGTAAAGACCTGAAGGTTTTGAATTTTCTTTCTTGGAATATTTCCTGATAGTATCCAACCAAGGTCTATATTTTAACCAAGTAAACCATCATGTGTTTTTGTAGACCGTCCAGAATTATTTCACCATATTCTTTTGCTCCGAGCATCATATCAATTCAATCTGGTCTGTAAAATGTAGGATCAGCAAGCATCTCATTTTTCCATTGATCTGGTGTGATGTAAAATTTTTCTGCAGGCAAGGTTTGTGTCAATTTTAGAAGTATTATACATTGTTATCCCATCGTTAAATTTTCTTAAGAATCGAGGATTAAATAATGTTTCTCCTTTCCATTTAGCTTGTTGCGCTTTTCCTGAGCCCAGTCCAGATACTTCTGCTTGAAATTTTTGTCGAGGTAGTGCTATGATACTGACAGCTTCTGTTATGAAGGCTGATTGTGAACTTAGGTCGACTAAAACTCGAAGGAATTCATAACATCCATACTTGTTTTGCACTCTTGCTATTGCCGTGGCGAGACTTACCGTTTCAATTTCCCGTCCAACATAACTTGTGTGTTGATTGCGATTAGTGTGCTAGCCTGGCTTACTGTTTTCTGTGTGCTGAGGTCTTTGCCGTTTTAAGGATTCAACATGAACCAGCGTGTAATGGAATGCATTTGTGACATCGGTTATTGGATGCAAATTTCATTTTTACATTATGGGTCAAACATTTGACGCATATTTTCTTATCTTTAACTAATTTTAATTTGGCCTGCGGTGACATTGCTTTGAATTTTTCACAGGAGAATATCGAATGTGGTCCTGTACAACATTCGCAGAAGTTTCTAATATTAGATGGTGTACGTATGACATTTCTGTCCAAATTTTTTTAGCATTAACGACGACCTCCAGTGGCTGAAATCTTGCTTGTAGAAATTTCTTTGCATCTGCAAGTATCTACACCTTCTGAGGCTCGATTAAGGATTGTTCATGTAATTTGTTTGTTTCAGGATCCCATTTTCTACATATTATTCGGATGATCCATGGATCCCATAACGAGGTATCTAAATTTAGATTGTAGGTGGTGTCTAAGATAAGTTTTAAAAATGGCACCAGTTATTGTAAATTTGATAATAAATTCTACAAACAAATTCTTAGCACCCCTATGGGAACTGAAATATCACCGATCATTTCTCAATATGTTGGTTGGGCTACCAACCACCTTTCATAAACAAATTTGTGGATGACATCATTACAGCAGTACCACCAAACAATATTGAAGAGACCTTACGAATCTTCAATGCATATAATCTATCACATGTTTGATTTCGTCAGTGTTGAAGTGATTAACAAAAAACAAAACAACAGTAAAAGATATTTTATTGAAATGGTAGAAATTTATTTGGATGATAACTGTATTAACAAGAAAAAAGATATAGAAAATCTTAGTGTAAACTACTCTCATCTCTTATCCACGTTAAACAATAAAAATATGACAGGAGGTGTCCCAGCTTCTTGACTTCACAATATCTCCATAGTTTTCCACAAATTACGTAAGTGCATTTTTGTCACTTTCTTATAATAACCACATCGCACGTAGATATTCACTCAACTCTGAATGTTGAAAAGGAGAGAAGTTAGGAAAGACTGTTTTTACCTTCTTTTTTCTAAAAAAAAAGACTTTCGTGAATCAGTTGGCTTATTATCTTCTCACAAATATAACAATTTTTAACACAATAAAGCTCACAAGAACCCAATTAGTCATTAAAGAACATAAACCTTGTCAATATAACTACAAAGAAAAAGTAAATACAATTAAATAGGTAACTTATAAATTAAAATTAATATTTGTTGTAAAACATAATGATTTCACATTCAAAATTGCCGTTAAAATAAAACTTGACGTTGTTGACTGATCTCATCGACCACCAAAAAAAGTGTTTCAAGGATTTTCTTATCAGATAAACCTACAATCAGTACAACGAAAGTGACTCACAAGAGAATGTTATATAGTAGTGTTTAAAAAAACATTTTAATTATAAAATGTAAAAATTTTGAAAAAATCAATAATGCCTGCATAGATTTTCCATTTTATTGTCTCAAAGCCATAAATGCACTCATTATGCACGTAAGTTTTTGAATTTAGAATCATTTTTAACCGACTTCTAAATGAAGGAGGTTCTCAATTCGTTGAGTATGTATGCATTTTTTTATGTATGTACACCGATTACTCCGGAACGGCGGCACCGATTTGAATGAAATTTTTTACGTTATGTTCAGTAAGTTGCTGCAGTGGTCTCATATTTTTTTGGATGAAATTGGTGCAGTCATATCCAAGATGGCGCTGACAATATAGCGGCCTAAAAAATTAATTTTGTTGGATTTTCTCCAAAATTAGTATGGGGGAATTTTTGGGGTCGTACAGAACGAATCTGAAATTATTTTTAAAAAATTCAACATGGCGGATCCAATACAGCGGACAAAAAAATATAATTTTGTCTGATTTTCTCCAAAATTGGTGTGGGGAAGTTTTCGGGGTCGCACATAATGGATCCAAACTATTTTTAAAAAATTCAATATGGCGGATCCAATATGGCGGACGAAAAAATCAATTTTGTCCGATTTTCTCCAAAATTGGTACAAGGGAGTTTTCAGGGTCGTACATAATTAATCTAAAATTATTTTTGAAAAATTCAATATGGCGGATTTAGGATGGCGGATTAAAGATTCTACATCTTCAGATTTTGTCCAAAATCAGTAATGGGGTATTTTTGTTAGTGTTAATTCTGAATTTAAAATATTTTTGAAAAACTCAATCTGGCAGATTCAATATGGTGTCCTAAAAATTTTACATTTTTCGATTTTCTCCCAAACTGATATAGCGGGTTCTTGAGGGTGTAAATTATGAATTTAAAAGTATTTTTTCAGGATTCAATATGGCGGACTAAAAATTTTACACTTTTCGATTTTGTTTAAAGATGGGACTGAATTGTTTTTGAGGATGTAAATAGCGAATATAAGTCTAGAAATTTTAAATTCCCGGATTTCATGCAAAATTGATACTAGGGGGCTTTGAAGGGATTAGATTTGGATTAGATTAAGACTTAAAATATTTTTTTGAATTTAAATATAGCCGATGTAATATCGTGGGTTGAAAATTTTACCTTATTCGCAAGCGGACGTCCGCTACGCCAATATTTTATTCTATTTTATTTTAAATTACACGGACAAAAACTTATCTACATATTTATTTACTTGTTTGGCTTTTAAACACGCTAAACGATGCTCTCATGGTGGGATCGTTTGGTGCGGCACGTGGCTTTGGCTGCTAAAAATAAGCGGTAGGCTTGCTTGCCAGTACCGAAAAATGCGACCCCTATCCGTTGGGCAGCGCGTTTCGTGTACTCGATTTTACATATTTCTGTTTTAATTCACCGTCGCGCCACCATATGACGGTTCTTTTACAAACTTTGTTAATCTGTGTGGTTCTTGTATTATCAAGTGGACCATCGAGATGTCGCCTTTGTCGTCTTATTTGCTGTGTTTTGATTATGAATTCAGCTTTATACGATGCAAAGGCGAGATGATGGTTTGTACCGACTGCGGTGGCCTGACGAGTCCCATATCAGGACGAAATAGCGCTGTCGCCATCTGTCGGACCCGGAGTTTTTCCATATTTTGGAGTGCTCCGCACTTTTTAATACGAGAATCATGTAGATTGACAAATTTTCACGTCCGCTTCGCCAAGATTTTATTCTATTTTATTTTATATATATATATATATATATATATATATATATATATATATATATATATATATATATATATATATATATATGTTTATACGGCTTTCACGGATTCCTCCGTGTGAGATGCATTAGCAGTGGTTATATCCACATTATGCTGTTGTAGTGCTGAAATCACATTCAGCAAACATACAACTATATGCAACTCCGTATGTAAGTGAAGTAAAATGCGAAACAGTAAATGCAAACTTCTTTCCATCATATCCCTTCTGTGTTAGAGGTTGCACAGTTAGAATAAATTGTAATAAAACACAATTCATCCTATTCCACCATCATCGAGATGGTGGCCTACCTGTACCATCATACCGAGAAGAAAGTCAAAGCTTACCCTCCCCGCCACAGTGATACGGCAGAGGTACATGGCGGGGAGGGTAAGCTTTTATTTTGGCTATGGTTTACTCTACCTGTTTCAGGTGGACTTCTCCCTTCAGAAGGCTTTGCTTTATTGATAATTTTTTTTGACCCTCGTCGATATATTTTATTGCATCTTGATAACACCTATTTAATTATTACAGGTATAAAACCTAATTGCGCGTTGGACAATTTTTGCTCTTCTAATTTTTTGTGGTTTTCTTCAGTTTCAGTCCATAGTGCTTAGATGACGCTTTGTTTTTCTAAGTAAAATTGCCCCGTTTTCCTACTTGAAGAGTTTTTTTTTCACATTTATTAATAGGCGAAGGATTTCCTTCCTTATTTGCTCTTGTGCTTTTGCAAGCTCATTAATTTCCTCCATTTTTTGATGTATGAAGTAAAATTTTTATTATTATTATTTCGGATCCACGTCGTTGTATCTGTGTTTGTATGTTTTATGTTGTATTACGTATCGTTTTAAAACTGCAGTTTCTTAGGTTCAGTTATAGGCAGACCAAATAGGCTTGCTCGCCAGCGTCAACTGGCTCAAGGAAGCCTCTTTTAATCCTATGGTAATTCTTTCGCCAGCTTTTCACTGAACAACTAAAGAATTACATGTCTTTTTTTTTAAATAGGCAGAATTAGTATATATGCTCGAGTATGTCCACTAAATTCTGTATAATATTTTTCTCGCCAGCATTAATTGGACAACTAGAAAAATGTTTCACCTAAGTTGATCAAATTATTTTACTAGGTAGAATCTGTAAATATGCCCGCCAGCGCTAACTGGCTCAGGTATATCAACTAAATCCCCTTTAATATTTTTCTCGCCAGCATTAACTGGACAACTAGAAAAATACTTCACTTAAATTTGACCAAATTTCTATTCGTCTGTTTGTCTTATTTTTGTTTGTTAAGGTATGTGTCGAAATATTAGATACAATTTTTTTTTGTAATTGCGGATCTTTTACTGGAATTCTTCTCTTCTTAACGTCGCATTTCTAAGGGTGCTTTTTGGTGTTATTCTACTCAGTCCTGGCAACAACACCCAACAGATTCTTGTTCAGTTGCCAGAAATTAGTTCCCGGTTTTATTGTTATTTGCCCTCAACCAATTTAAGCATCTTGACTATTCTTGGTTTGGACTTTTTCTTGGTAACCAATGTTTCTTGGCTCCTTTTTCTTATTTTGCCCGTAGTACCAATGTTTTTGGTTACTTTTTCTTCTTTTGCTTGTTTCTCATTTGCTTGGTTTTCTCGCAGGACCACTATTTTTGGCTCCCTTTTTTCTTCTTTACTCGAAGGACCAACATTTTTGCTCGAAGGACCAATGTTTTTGGCTCCTTTTTCTTCTTTAGCTTGAAAGACCAGTGTCTTTGGTTCCTTTTCCTTTTCTTTTTCCTTCTTTGCTCGAACGACCAATGTTTTTGGCTTCCTTTTTCTTTTTTCTTCTTGGCTCGAAGGACCAATGTTTGGCTTTACTAGCTAATGGTAGCAGCAACTCTCTATATTGAGGTATAGTGATTATCCTAACCAATTATTTTTGTGGTAGTTACTAATAGTGGTAACAACCCCTATGATTATTATTACATAGGTTGTAATATGTTAAATTTAGTGAGTAAAAATACTTTTGGTTTAATACTGATTTATTATCGAAACTTATGGTGTATATGTACAAATTAAATCTCTAACCTATTTTGCTATCGTAATAATATTTACAATAACATTGTTGAATAAGTAAAACATCCAAATGTCATTAGAGATCTATGTTGCAAGCGTCCAAATGAAACCATTGCTTTCGGCAATGTCCAGTATAATATCTTGAAAATTAATAGGAATACGGATTTCATCGGAATTGTTAAATGATGAAGATCCGTATGGTTTATGTGTATGTTCTTCTAAACTAATAATGGAATTGTCCACGATGAGTTCGGTAAAAACCTCAATTTTATCACTTGTTGTAATCATCATTTTCGTACCTTTGGACCAATTGATTTTAAAAAGTTATAATCTTTAGCAGACAACTGATGAGATGTTTACGATCGAATGTCTGGACGACTACTAACTTTCACTTTCATTCTTCTTTTACTTTTATTATGTTTTGATGAGGATGATGATGATAACGATGATTTCTGAATCTTGATAAACAACGTATATACTTGGCGATTAAAACAAAAACTCATTTTATGAGATTTTCTTCAACTCAAACTTTACAATAATTTCCTCACCTTGAAACTCAATCAGATCACCTCGATCGTCCAAGATGAGAAGAGTAATGTCTATGAACTGACTTCTTTCAGGCATCAAAGACATAACTATTGTTTTGTGGTTCTTTACTGATTTTGTAACTGGGTTGGACATCGATAACAAATTCAAATAAGGTATGACCTTCCACAGAATTCATATATGCTCCAGATATTATATTACAATCTGCACGTATAATGCGTTCTTTCATTATATCCACCATTTCAGTTGATTCGTGTTTTATGTCACTTTTTAACAATGTGTAGTTGAATTCTAACATTTTACCGATACTATCGGCTCCTCTAAAACCTATAATCTTTTTGGATTCTAGTTCGCATTTCAGAGTATTATTATTTGCTGTCAATGAAAATATTTCATCCTAAATTTCTTCAGCTGACTTTTTCAAAGCGGTCACATAGCTTTATTGATTTCGTCTGCTTCGTATGCTCTTGGTGGAATTTTCAAATATTTTAGGTCGGTGGTGTAACCATCTTTCATGTAAGTAAAGTTATTATTACTTTCATCCACGTTAAATATTGAGCTATAGGTGAAAAATCTGAACAGTGCCAGATCATATCTGTTTTATTTATTTAACTCGATGGATGGATAAAAGTCGGCGTTTAAGACACTTGAGTGTCCTGACAGTGTGAAGGTGTAAGATATGACTGACAATTAGATAATTTACTTCAGGGTTTTATTACCTGTCACTTGCAACATTTCAACAGGCTCATAATTGTACTTTTTCTTACACCTTTTGATGGTGATGTTTTTATATTTACATCTCTGAATTTGCAATAACAACACTGATATTTTAAGTTATCGATATTACTTTTTAGGTGCTCCAGTATCTCAAACTAATGCTATTTCATTTGGAGTAAGTGCAATAATTACTTCCTTGAGCATGTTTTCTAACTCTTTCTTGGACATTTTTTGTAATTCACCAACTCTATGATATACTTTAAGTGACATTTTTGTAGTTGACAAGATCCATTTGTGGTGTGTTTGAAGGCATAATTTATGGTGATGTTTGAGTAATAAACTTTAAACACAAATGCCCACACCAGACTGACGCTCATATGTGTAATAAATAATTTTCAATGCTTCGGAACCAGTTAGGAAATATCGCACCAATTCCATAGAAGGGGTTAAATCACTGACGCTATCATAATATGTTACTTTCGAATTATTTTTTTCTATATGCTATCCAGTGAGTCCCTACACCCGATAAACTATCCGAATTAACGATTGCTCTTCGTAATGTCGGGGACCTTGTCTAGGTAATGAATCCCCCATATACAGTCCTAAAAAGTGCGTTTTTGCAGTTTTCTTGGCATAACTTTCTGTAGCGATATTAGATAGAGGTCTTCGAGATAGGGATCTCATTAGTTTTTTGGTTGATAGCTTAGAGATAATCCCAAACCTTTAAAGATATGGCTTTAGAAACAAGCTATCTCCTTTCCATTTTAAATATAAGCCGGCACCGGTTTTATTCTCGCTGCTTTTTTACAACTTTTACTGCTCGAACAATACCTGCCGCTAATGATAACAAAGCTGAAAGCCAGGCAAATATTGGTAATATTCCTCCAGTTTTAGAGATTGGTATTATTTTCGGTGTACGAATCTTTCTTTTGCCTCCTGCACCGATTTACGTACTGCTCACGAGGCTATTTTAGCTGCTTATATGATGTTTTTCCCTTTTTCCTCTGGCTTTTAATAGCTTCAGTCGAACTGGTTGCCTAACAACTGATCCAAAACCTACTTTGCGTAACCGCCAATTTTTATTGAAATAGTTCCCTTTTAAAGACTTAGCAAGACATTTGCCTTTTCTGTGTGTTGTCCTTCTTGATTTTGATGTTGATGATGATAACAAACCCATGCCGAAACATTGTTTTCCTTTCATAATGTTCGTAACTAACCAAGCTGCAGTTTTTTCGCTAGGGCCTTTCGATTTTATTCTGTTACAAGAACTTTGCTCAAGCTCGTAATCTCAGCGATGTCTCGCATTTATATCGTCTTTGTTATACAAATACGCTAAATCGTGTTTTTTATAAGCGGAATCCAAAATTCCCTGATCACCTCTTGTTACACATTTTATAACTTTTGTTCCTAGTCCACAATATTGATAACCGGGGATATGTAGTTCAAATGGTAGCTTATTAATTAACGAATATACAATACCACTTCCAGTTTTACTAGAAATGCCAAACCGTCCACTTGGTATGACGAGCGACATTTGAATGACGATTAAGTAAAAATTTTGTTTATAAAATACCAAATTTTACTGACGATGCACATTATCAATCTTAAACAAAAATTTCCTATTGCCAATCTCGATCAAAAAGTCAAGCTTGAATATGAAAAGAAAATAATGAGGAAGCATCGTCCTCTACTTCCTTCCTCTATTCGCGGTCTGTTAATTGAACCATCCAATTGTAGGGAAACTAATGTCATGATTTCACTGCTTATATCTAGGGCTATGTTTTGAAAATGTCCATATTTACTCAAAATCACTGTAAGAATCGAAATATGAGTATTTAAGGAAAATTTTAGCTTTTAGTGATTCCAGTAATATTGTGGAACCTGCCGATATAAAACCAAATTCTATATTTATTTTTGATGATGTTATATGTAAAAAACAAGATGTTATAATACCATACTTTAGCACGGGACGTCATAAAAATATCGACGCCTTTTATCTAACGCAAACATATTCGCGGGTGCCTAAACAGCTTCTGCGAGGCAATACCAATTTTATTACTATGTTTAAACAAGATAAGTTGAATATGGAACACATATTGTCTGATCACGTTTCACTTGATTGAGCTTTTACAGTTTCAAAAGATGTGCTTCAAATGTTGGGATAATAAGTATGGATTTTTAGTAATTGGTAAAGATGGTGATGTGAAATCGAGAAGATACCGCAAAGGATTTGATAGTTATATATTGCTGCAATAATAAGAAAAAATACTCATTTGATAGTTGAAACGTCCTTTGTTAACATCATAAATAACGCAATCAACTTAAAACGTAGTGGTAGAAGCTACCAATCGCGTTAGAAAAAAATTTAAACAAATTAAAGCGGCTAAAGAATTAAATGTTGTGGAATTAGAAAAATTTTATGAACCCATTACTAAGCTGTTGACAACTATATCTAATGTGGTCAAGCAACAACAACAAAATTATCTATCTACAAAATCACTGATGTACTGGTACATCAGTGCATTCGACTCAAATGTCTAGTTTTCTTCAACCTGGACATTCCTTCAAACTTGTACATCTCTACAGCAGCAACAGCACATTTCAAAGCAGGATATTGGCCGATCAGTGTTTGATACACCTTCAACATCAACTAATACATCTCTTGCATCAGCTGACACCGCAACTTCCAATAGTTTAAATACACACCTAAAAGGATTACATTTAAAACCATCTCTATCTGACACTGTATATGGTGTATGTTTTGATTCAAAACCAAATTACACCAAAAATTTTATTGGTAATTTAGAGGTGCTTTTCCGAAATGGAAATATTGTCTTATACAAAAAGAGGAAAACATTGCAGAATTTGATGGATCACCAACACTTTATGACTTGTTATTTCTAAAAACACCCTAGGCAAGGAACAAGAATTAAGTTATAATGTACTTACAGTTTACAAGGATATTTTGGAATTCACGAGAGTTTTAAATAAATAATGGTTTATTGGAGACCAGATGTACAAATATTTACAAATTATCAAACCTCTGATAATGGGCACAGAATTAGGTGGTGATAATAGAAGAAAAAAAATCTTTCCGCAAAACTACAATTACCTACAAAAAAATGAATCATCTTCGAAAACATTTCAATATGTCTACTGGAATAAACCTTAATAGTGGATAGATCGTTTACGCGTGTTGTGGAGTTCCAAGGTGACTGGACACACAACATTTAATGACATTCTTCAGTTCTTCGTTCGATTTGAATCCTTTAATAATAGTGGTAACATGGAGAACGGCCAAGAAAAAATCAATATTGTTAATGAACTACATAGAATGGCTAGAAAAAAATCTTATAAGAAGGCGTACGATAATAAAAGAAAAAAGAGGATTTATGGCAAATTGATTTGGCTGAAATGCAACAGTATGCTGATGAAAACGATGGTTACCGTTATATTTTGGTCTGTATAAATTGCTACTCTAAATTTGTCTATGCCAAAGCGATTAAAAACAAAGCCGGCATAGAAGTTACTAATGCGATAACAAGCATCAATGAAGATGCATCATATACACCAACAATTATTATTCCACTTACAGCACAAAGAAAGCTGCAGTTGTTGAGCAAGTCATAAGAACTTTTAAAAATAATTTATATAAACAATTCTCGGCAAGAGGTTCTTACAAACGGATACATATATTATCATCAATAAGAAAAGCCTATAACCATTCGAAACATCATACCATTGGATGTGCAAGAAGAAACGCAAATTGAAACATACGATTATTTAAAAATTGTGCCTAAAAATCTAAGCTTTCTTTAGGTGACTTGTGCGTATTAGTAAGTATAAAAGTTTATTCGATAAAGGATATACGCCCTCTTGATCAACTGAACTGTTTAAAATTGTAAAAGTTAATATGACAAATCCACCTACATACTTGTAAGAATCGTTGGAAAGTCAGCCTATAAGAGGGTGTTTTTATGAGGCAGAACTAGAAAATAAGTTATTAACAGGTTGTACACCGAAGAAATCAAAAAATAGGCGGGTTTTGTATTTCAGTATATGTTTTATTAATATCGGCCAAGCGCTTTCGGTCTAACTTAGACCATCTTCAGGGCTCAGACCCTAGAAACAAGAGAATATGGTCAGCAAATAAGCTTACTCAGTACTCACCAACCATCCTCACTCGTCAAAGGGCACACCTTAACCCTGCCAGTTTGAGAGAAGTCGCCAGCCGTAGCCTCCACACAGAACAAATCGTATACAATTAAAAATTTTTTTAAAAAATCAATTATTTGTCAAATGGTTGGGGTTTTTGGATCAGTTTAACTCTTCGATAGATAAGTCAGATATTATATAAGTGTAACTGTTGATTGAAAATGTATAATAAATACAAAGTCTTTTATTCAAATCATCATCATAAAACTAACACAAAATCATATTACATATTTTAGGTACAAAATACAACTATATTACAGAAGGTCATTTCGAGTTCTCGTCGTCTTCGTCTTCTTCTTCAGTTGTATGCCAATTAGGACGTCAGATTGCTCTTTTTTAACTTGTTTTCTTTTTTTTTTTATCTGGATCCGGATGGTGAACTAATTATTCATTTCATCGTCATTCTTGTAAAACTAAGGCAAAATTTCATTATTAAATATAGCTGCAAGTCCTACAGCAAAATTGTAAATCGATTTAAAAACATATTTTTTTTTAAACAGTATCATTATCATTTTTAGGTGCTTCCTATTTTCCCTTAAAATCATAACGCCTGTCAGGAGTAAGTTTAAATCCAATCCCTGGTGGTCCACATGTAATTTTTTCATTACCTTTCTGACGACCAAATTTATCAACTGTGTTGTTTATTCGACTCATTTTTAATTTTAGCTAAACCGTTTTCTTTTTATTTGCTCTACTTATACTAAATATTTGAGCTGGGAAAAAGAAACACAGACTAATAATTTGAATATTTATTTAAAAATTACATTCATTGAATACGTAAAAGTTACACATTTTCAGCTGTTTGGAAGTAAATATTTAACTCGTTATTTCTTGCGAATAGAACAAAACAGTTATACAATTTCTTTGTACATATTTTCAAACAATATATTATTCTCTATTGAGTTTATTTGATTATTCTTTTGTTCCCTAATAATCGGAAAATTGTTGAATATTTTAATACATTTTAATGGTATTTGCATATACCACATGTTAAAATCTCCCTCGGCTTTTATCTCTTCGGTTTTAATTACATAACCAGGGTAGGATTTCTTCGACAGATTTATTTATAACTCTTAAAGAGAGTCTTTCTTTTCGTTTATTTTCGCATGAATTGTCTAAGTTTATACACTTTTAAGAAAATGTTTAAACGACTCAAAGCTAATAAAGTTGAGATTATACTTAAGTACAATTATAGATTTATTTTTTCTTTAAACTTTCTTGGGTGGTAATAAAAATATATATATATATATATATATATATATATATATATATATATATATATATACTCTCCTGTTTTCACGGATAAAATCTATCCATAGAGTGATTATTTTGAAAAACTCATTTTATCAGAATATACTTCCCGCTCAACAGTATAAAATACAACTATCGCAGATGTCTACGATTGTTTGAAGTCACTTCTTTTTCAACTAACCTTTATAGCAAATTTTCAAAGTCGAATTATGTCAATCGTGGGGGTGCTTTAACAACAGACACACAAACAATAGTGGGGGGCGTCTTCAAGTTCAAAATATAATGAAACAACTGACATGATGAACATTTTTTTGTTGTTCTCTTATACGAATAATATAATCATTTAAACCTAAATGTCTCAGTTTGCTTAATAATTCATGTTCATTTTTATTTTTTAAAAATTCGTTACAAATTACACTTGTTAAATTATATAGTTTAACATGATCCATATATCTAAAAATATAATAATATCCTGAGCCTCAGAATCTTGTATTTCATATACGTAAAATTCAGAACAGGCTGCAGGAATTAAAAACTCTTCATACATCTCTTCGATTAAACTTTCCTTATTAAGTACTACGTTAAACATAAGTCCTACAATCTAATTTCATTTAATACAACCGGATCTTTTATAAAACTAATTAGTTTTTCCAAAGAGTCACTAAATCCCAAGTTTTTAAATTCACAAACAAATTCTAGTAAATTTAAGGTTTGGTGCAATATTTATGATATACAGAGGCAGTTTCTTGATATTCAGAAGCCAAATCACAATAATGGAGCGCACATTCTGGTCGACTTTTCATCGCATCACTGATGTAATTACTTGCCATTTCAGTGAACTCATCACCTAATTGTTTAATTGTCTCTTGCCAATCATTATTCATATTTTTTTCACTTCTTTTTTTTACATTCACGACATTTTTTTGTTGGTGGTGGTGGACAGTCTATATGATAACGATATATTTGGTCATAATGAATGTAACAGGGTTAAGTCAACTATAGTTCCTTGTCACACCGATATCGCTCTGGCAGCTTATCCCAAATTTGCGGCAAACTGACATGACTTCTCAAACATTAGAGGGGGAAAAATGCTAGATCCTTTTCGTCAAAATTACACCAACTTTTTAAATTACTTTGGTATAAACAAATTACTCTGCCTTCAGCAGATGATTTTATCTTTAGATATTTCAGTACTTGACATTTCACACCGAATGACTGTAAACTGGCTCAAGCAGTTTTATAGAAGAATTTGCCAAAGTCGAAACTATTTCAAGGTCTTTCCACATTATTAACAGGCGTCAAGGTCAAAGTCAAAATGATATTCAGGTCGAATTTAAGGTCATCCTTAATGCTAAGTTCAAGGTCAAGCCCCATGTCGCGCTCAGCGTTCAATGTCCTATCAAGATCAAGCTCATGGTCGTGACCAGGATCAAGTTTGCGACCAGTGCCAAGGTCATGTTAAGGCCTTGCTAGAAATTCAAAGTCATATCAAGGACAAGTTCAAGGTCGCGTTCAAGGTCAAGTTCGAGGGCCTGTTCAAGGTCGGGTCCAAGATCGCTTGCGAGATCGAGCTCAAAGTCAAGGTCGATAATGCGGGTTCGGGATCGAGGAATGGGAGGTGACACAGGAATCTCATTTCCACTCTACTTATCTGAGTCAATTCGCTTGGAAGGTTTTTGGGGCTGAAATAAGCATATTATATTCTTCACTGCGATTTTCTAATAATTGTGTTAATATCATTAAATGAGAATTTATTTTTAGAGTTTAGTACTTAATAATTGTTTACTTGTTTGGTTGCTAAATAATTTAAAACGCTGTATATTTTTGTTTAGAGCTGCTTCGTTAAGTTTAAATGGCCGCATTAAAATTTTGAATAATATTAGAGAAAGTTTTTCATTTGTTGTTTCATGAGAAACTGTGTTTCTTTATATTATTTATTAAAAACTTAATGGATTTATTTTAAAATTTAGCGTCATCAGCATCGGGTACATCGAATAACCAATTAAATGCGCTACCAAAAATATCTCTTCTTATGCGTAATATATGTCAGATTATTTTATTAATAATTGCATTCTTTTCTACAATTTTATTTATCGTTTACTTAATATTTAATACATTTCTACAACATGTTTTATCATAATCGGAGGTTTCGTCATAACTGGATAAATTAATGGTCCCTTGATAGATATTAGAGAAAGAATTCGATTTTTCATTATAGTATGATAAATTTAAATGTGTAAATAAAAAAAAATTTATGATACTCTGGCTTCGCCTAATTTGTCATAATGTAATCCCATTTAACCGTATAAATAATTTAAATGGTAATTTTGTTACACATAATGAGGGTAGCACTAAGAGGAATAAGAGAAGTAAGTACGCAGTAATCATTTAATTAATCAGAAACAAATGGTTTTATCATATTGGCATGATAAGTAGTAGTCTTTTTTCCTATATACCAGCAGTGAATACCATTGTATTCACCGTTGCTATAAAGCACTTAGATCTCTACTAGATTAAATATTCAGATTGCGTGAAATGCTGAAAAATGGCATTGCTTGTCTCAGGCTTCATAGATTGTATAATTTGCTTATAGTGGTTTATGATATGCGTATACTATTGCTAATAACTCTTCTTCCGTAGTAAAATAGTTTTCTTCAGCGGAGTTAAGAGTACGGCTAGCATAGGTAATGGGTGAAGGTTCTCTTATTTTTCCTTGACTAAGCACAGCACCAACGGCAAAATTCGAGGCATCTGTTGTAAGTATTAATTCTTTTGAAAAGTTAGGGTATTGGAGGTTCGGTAATTACAATTGTACGGAATGTGTTGAAGGTTTCTTAGCATTCGTCTATTCAGAAAAAAGGGACTTTTTTTTAAAGACTAGTAACCAGTTTAGTGATTTTTTTGAAGTTATTTTATAAATCTTCTATAGTCTCCAACTATGCCAAAAAATATTTTAATGGTTTTTTGATTTTTGGAAGTAGAAAAATTATTTATAGTCTTAATTTTTCCTGGGTTAGGCTTTGTACATTGTTCAGAAATGATAAGCTATTTTCTTAGACAAAAATTCACACTTGTCCGGTTAAAGATTTAAGTTGTGCCCTTTTAAAAAACAAGAGATGCTTCGTCAATAATAATATCGTCTAAATAGACGAAGCATTAAAAACCTTGTAAATCTTTCAAAACAGCATTTATAAGCCTTGAGAAGCATGCTGGGTCATTTTTTAAACCAAATGGCATCTGATTAAACTCGAAATAGCCTAAGGGTGTACTAAAGGTTATCTCGTTTTTATCTTTTGGATCCATTGAGATTTGATGAAAGGCAGACGCCCAGTCAAGGGCGGTAAAATATTTGTTATTACCTAATTGACCTAATGCATCTGCATGCATATTTGGAATAATCATGAGATGTCCTACCGTGACCGCATTTAAACCCTTATAATCGATTACCATACGCCATTTTTGTTGTATCAAGACATTCAATTCTTTGGTACTATCCACGAAGGTAAAGTTCAAGATGAAATGGAAGGCTGGATAATGCCTTGTTTTAACTTTTGTTATGTACTTCTTTTATATGTAGCTTGGTTGGTTTTAGTTCAGAATTAGTTAAATTATTTTCATGATCTATACTGTTTGTCTAACTTAATTGGTCACCGGGTAAAAATAAAATATTTACGTACTCTCTACACAGATTTAGAATACCATTTTTTTCTTCATTATGTAAGTGATTTACTCTTGTGTTAACAATTTCTTTCGGTCTGTCAAGATTATGCCATCGGTAATAGTGTCGAGAATGTTTGCAGATTTAGGTAAATTTTCTAAATAGATTGAAATAGTATTATTAGAATTCACTTTAGTAATGTCTATGGATAAATATACACATTTAGCAATTTCTAGACTCTGCATTATTCCTTCTTTTATCTCAAGATTTGACACCAGAATTTCGACCACCTTTTCGGTTCTGGATTTTAGAATAAATGGATTTTTATTCTCATTATTTACATTATAATTTACTCTAAGAGGTATAGAAAAAGGTAAAGATTTAATATGCAAACAGTCTTTCTTAAAGTATGTTTGAGCGTTCTGTGAGTGAATAAAATCATATCCGATCGAACCGTGATTAGAGCCGTTTTTTTTGCTGATTTATGGTATGGAACTTTATTTTATTGTATGATTTTATATGTTAAATGGGATCACAGTCCTGCCTATGGTTTGCACTGGAGAGAGCACATAATGTGAATTTTTCGCCCGAGACAAATTTTGTAATTTCTGCATTTAGCCTATTTGCTTTATTGTGTGTGTATTAATAATACACTAGCACCCGTACTAATATAAACCGAAGCTTTTTATTTTCTTGTTTTAAAAAATGTGATTCTAATTCGACAAATGTATTACGATTTTTGGTGAATGAAGTATTCAGTATTCGAAAACTGCTTAGGCTTTTAGCGATTCCTTTCAGCGGGGTCTCCTGCATTGGAGGAACTTGGGAGTTTAAAGAAATAGAGTTAGATGAGATTAATTGACAGTTATTTTTTGATTCTGATTAGAAGTTTCTCCTGAACGTTGCAAGTTATTTTTTATATTATTATTATATTGCTTTTTCCTAGAATCATTTTATTGTGTGCCCATATTTTTTACAATGTCTACATACATGACAGTTATTATGATTTTGTTGTTAGTGAAAATATAATGGCTGTTTTTGATTTAATGGGCGAGTTTTGTTTTCTTTTTGTTGATATATTTAATGCTCTTTCTTCAGAAATGATGGCCGTATATGCGGAGTTAAGCGAATTAAAATCTTTCCATCTTTACATTTGAGAAATTTCCGGTTTAGAATGGCAGATAAATCTATTTAAAGTTATTTCGTTTGTTGTTTGGATTTTTTTCAGTTAATTCGTCAGCAGTATGAAATTTTTTTTGTACAGCTGATATCGTACGAGAATTAGTAGTTTCTAAGGGTGGAAAAAATAATTTATTGTTTCGTTAAAATTTTGTTTACAACTATTTAATTCTTCTATTAATTTCACGTAATATATTTGTTTACAGATTTATTACAGATCTTTTAGTTTTTGGCGTAAGTCAGTTTACGCTTCGAAAGTTTGTTTGGATAATTGTTCATTGCTCTACCTGAGATTTTGGATAATATATAGTATAAAAGAGGTAATTTTTAATCTTGACTAGCTAATTCGTTTGCATTATTACAGTTTGTTAAAACTTACCTTGTTCGAGACTGTTACTGTTAAAACCAGTCGGTATAAATTTGTATACAAATTCAATAGAGAAGTTTTCAGAAGGGGTTGAGCGAGCATCAGGAGCTGTATTAGGCGTGTTTCTTTACATATATTTTTTTATATATGAACATTAAGTCACCATAATAAGGAAAATGTAATCACTAAACAAGAGACAAAAAGCTTACTTACTGATTGTATTCTCGGGATCAAGGTTTTTCTGGTTTCCTTGAGATTAAATTTTTATTTTAGGGCCAGGTCTCCTGCTCAGTTTCTGGGGGAACCTCTTCGCAACGCCAATTTGTTGTGTTATTTTCTAGGAGGAAAAGAATAGACACATAATTTTGGGATGAGGTGTTTTTACACAACCTTCAACTTCTTCGACAACGTCTAACTAATAACTGCCTATATATCTCTTCTCCTAGTTTTAAAGAAATTCTAATTTACCGAACAAATTTGTGTGTCTTAATTGAATAAATATTTCTTTTCTTATAATTTTTTCGTTTGATGACTATTTGTTTCTTATAAATAATCTGCGAATTAGACGTTATCTAGAGAATTACAACTATGAATCATTCTAAATATTGGTCATTGTTCATGTAATCAATAATATATATGCATGATTTGTCTTCAGTTGCTCTTTTGGAATTGTGAAATGGGCTAGGATGCATGTCAAAACTTTACACAGAAAATTCAGGCATCACCTTTGTAGTACCACGGACCTTACAACGCTTCCAAGACGTTAACGAGGATTAGTTGATATTATAGACAATGGACTAACAACTATTTAATTTACGTACCTACTTTGACAAGCTCGCACACTCTTCCTTACAATACAATCACTTTACTGCTGAGTGAACATGAAATGGCTATGCAGTATCAAACATAACAAGAGAATCCCTAAGTCTGACTGGAACAGTGTCGCATCCAATCTTTTTCTTTGGGGGGAGGGGTGATATCACAAGAATATAGTATGGCAAGCGAAAGCAATTTGTCGATGGGGGGGATATGCCACCAGTTCTAAATTTGACACTGTTGCGAGGGGGGGGGGGGTGCAAGCTAAAGAGAGTTATCGACAAGGCCGGCTGAATTCGAAGCCCTTGGTGGGTGGCGATCGAAAGCGAGAGCTAGTTATCGACATGGGAGGAGGAGATGTCAACAGTATTTACATTCCTAATGTAAGAGGCAGGTCGGGTCTATTTTCTTGAATTCGAAGCTCTTGGGGAGGGCGCAATCGCCCCCTTGGATCCGCGCCTGGACTGGAGAAGTCTCTTTATGGACGATGAATTAGGTCAAGTACTGGTTAACATCAGGAAAGATCTTTCAAGAGATAGAAAATCTCTTACCTGCTATACAAAACTGTATTATTCTAACGAATATATACCTGAAATATATCATAAGGAACCTTGAGATGCTTAAATAAATGTCCAACACTCTAATAGGTATTACGGGGGAATACCAACAATTGTTCTTAGAAATATAGAATTCAATATAAAATAAATGTTTTAATTCCGACGGTATGTGTATATATGAAACACATTATCTTTCAACAACTCTAAGATATATTTAATATTAAATTATTTTGTTGAGTTTGCTCGGTATAAAACCAATGCTTTTTTTTAATGTTACGCTGAACGAAAATAATATACTTATTATTTTTTGTAATAATAATAGGAGAAATTCAGTAGCATAGTTTTTTTTTATGTAAATATGATCCGAAATTTCTTTGGCTGTCACTCTCATATTTTTGATATCTTAATTCTTCAAAAAAATGGTCTTGTCAGAATATTTAATTTACATCTTAAATTTGAAATTATGGAATACCCGCAACTATTTTGCATCTAAATAACTTACCTAGAAAAATAAATTTCCGACCAGTAAAAGCAAGAATTTATTTTTAAAATAGGCAATAAGCCCAGTCACCAATGCGGAATGGTATTCTAGATTTAAAAGTGTAAGTGAACTTAAATGATTCCTAGAAGTTAATTTATTCATTGTGAGTTTATTGTTAGCTATTAACAATTCAGAAGCTGCTATAAAATAGTGTGTACTATCAAAAACCTTTATTTCCAAAGACGAATGGTATTAATTTATTAAGTTTATTTTTCTCAGAAAATGAGCATATATTGACTACTACAAGGACCCCCCTTTCTTAATCTTTTCTTCTTCAAACAAAATATAACTAGTGATATTTATTTTCGAAAACCTAAAACAGTCAAATCTTTTATAAATATTATTTTCATAAGTTCACAAATAAAATGTCTTATCTCAACACACGCTGTATTTAATTTATTAACATTAATTTTTGCAAAAAAAACATCTTGTAAGAAAATTTTTTGGTAAATGACAACTTGTTTATCTAGAAAGCATCTGTTATCTCGAAAATTTTGAGTATATTAAATAACTGGAAAGATATTACGCAAGGAAACAGAATGAAAAACATAAATATCAGATAAGCCCGAATAGTGACTCAAGGTTTGTAGTTCATAGCAAATTATGGGCCATTTTTACGCATTTAAAGCATTTGAAGGCGTAATAACATAATGGACCATAATAATTTGTAGCTATTGCCGGACAATTGCGCACCAACTAGTTCGAAGTAAGACATTCAATTGAAAGGTGTGAGAAATCTTTGCAAACTGTTGTTTTTTCGACATTATTCTATGCTTTTTTTTCAAAGATTCGGTGGGTGTATTGGCTGCTACTTACTAACATGCACCTTTATGATTGGATAGTCACAAAAGCTTACGTTCCTTTCTAATATGTTTCTTTTAAAAAATTTTGACAATTTGTGTATGTGGATACAGGGTAAGTTTTTTGAAACAATATTTTGAGATTTAACCTTATTTAAGACAACATTAATATCACTAACAAAAACCCTACTATTTTTGAACATCATATGAAAATGACATAAAGATGTATTCAACAAAGTTGATTTCAGTTAAACCTTATATTTATAATATTTTCTATTTTACAATTCAGGTTAGAAATAACTTGGGCTAATATAAACCGTCTCGGGCATATTTTTAATAAGTAAACTACTGGTAATTTAAAAAAAATCTAAACACAAGAAACCATATAACGTCATGTGATTTCCGGATTACACTCTTGACTCGTGTAATAGTTGAAGCATGCGCAATTTTGACGGTGTAAACTTTAGTCAAAATCCGTGAATACTTTATATGGTTTTACTAGACATGTTACGATGTATGCTAAAATATAAATGTAATTTTATTATTTTTCTTCCCATGTTTTTACTATTCCATATTTTTTACTTTTTGAAGTAATTAAGTCTAGAATGATATTAATGTCGAGAAAAAAACACATGTCACAAGTGTCAAACAACTTTAACATGCTTTCTCCGAATTTCTTAACTTTTTTATCCATTGCCAAAAGATAATATCACAGTTTTCAGTTAGAGATAATATTTTAAATGAGAAAAGCTGACCAATTAATGACATATGCTCACTCAAATTAAAATTACTTTTCCTGAAAAATGTTTTTTAGGTAGTATTGTTTTAAAAAGATATCCTTTGCAATTTTAATATCAAACTTATTTTGATGCAGAGACTACATCAAAATTGATAGAGAGACTACATGAAAAGACTAATTTTCTAAAACACAAGTTTCAATTTTGCATGATGTCTTGTATGTAGATAACTGATTCTTATCTAAAATGCCTTTCAAGTTATTCTAGATAGTTTTTAATTATTACGTTTGATAACGACACCAAATAAGGCATTTAAAATTACTAGTCAGAAAAAATGTGGACCTAAAACCTAATTCCAGAATTATTAATCCGTCACAGAAATATTTAAAGATTTTATTTACTTGATCATCTTAGTAAAAAACTGCATGAGGGTGATTATCAATCAAATTATTTAAGATATAACAGAAAATTCATATATTTATAAATACCCAGCTGTAAAATAAAAGTAGATTAAAAAAAGGCAATAAAATTTAAGCATAAATATCAAATATTTGCTGAGAAATGACTATAAATAGATTTTTAGTACCAGGAGTTATCTTTTACTCGTTACTGGATCTTATATGGTATTATATAGGTAGAAATATGTAATCATCATAATATCTTTCTATAATACATAGTATATTTTTTTTTCATTTGAAAAACAGTTAAACATTGTTAATTGAATTTTTCTAACAATAAATACAATTTTACTTTTATTTTGTCAATAAATGTATATTTTTCTTTAAAACAAGTTTCATGAAAAATTGTGACGACGAAACTAACCTGCTTCTTTGCCTCAAATAAATTTCGACATATATTTAACACTCTTGAATGTGTATTACTACACTCTTAAAAAAAGGTAGGCCCGGTAATTATATTTTTAGTTAATAGTAGATTTCCAAGATTCAGAATCATTAAAAAGAAGACACGTGATAGAGAAATATATATATATTTAAAATACATAAATGCCGGCCAATATATATATATATATATATATATATATATATATATATATATATATATATATATATATATATATATATATATATATATATATATATAGCATTTTTAGCGCTTAGTGTACCGGAGTGCCAAACAAATTATATCATGGTGCTTGCTATTTAAGGTCGGTAATATACATATACATCTAACGAACATCTGAATAAAAAATATCCTAAAGTACGCACACAATCATCTTCGCATATTTCTTTTCTTTGGCGATATGATTTAGCTTAATTCTGTAAATATTTGCTTGGTACAGTCTCAAGCTTCATTAATTTTTTAGATGAAGTTTTTTCTATTAAAAGTACACTAGCACACAAAAAAAAAGTATTTTCTCCAGTTGACTAGATACCTTTAATTTGACACGCTGAATTCGGGATCCAAATGGTCAGGATTTTCCATGAATTCGGAAAGATGACCCTGTTGAGAACAGAGGGTGTTTTGAACCCTACGGCTTCAAGCAAGGAGTTCGAAAACTATATATTTTTTTTAATATTATCTGTACTAAACCATACGTTCCAGCTTTGACACCTTAACCAATAGACGAGAAAACTGCCCGAGTTGATTAAGCGAAGAAAAACACTGCCCTAGCGGCTTGTTAATATCTTTCATTTAAACTCAACTAACTATCAACTACTAAACTGCCCGAGTACCATGAACGAGAAAAATGCAGCCAATAATCTCTACAACAATTCAACATCAACTTACTTTTAATCCACCAAATATCGCTGTTGCTAAGCTAATTCATCCTACAACTGTTACATCCCTTAGGCTAGTCATCCACTTGAAACGAATTTACGCGAACTACCAACATGTGAATTCTGACGAATTTTTCAGAAATCGCACACCTCACTGCGTTCGGTGCCTGAATCAGTCTCATCAGTTTTAATCAGGGAGAGGTACATCATAGATGTTGGTAATTAATTTTAAATAATCCCTATTTGATGAGCAAGATGCTAGCAGATAAACGTTACCACAAATACTGGAGACCATACGTTACCTAAAACTGTATTAATTTTTAAAATTTACAATTGTATGACACTTCAAACTTGTTAAACTAGTCAGATTGTAAAATCAATAAATTAATCAATATGAAGTTAAAAAATACTAAAACAACAATAATATAATATAAAATTACGCACTTTAAATAGAATTATCAAAGAATTCAAGCAAAAGAATTATTTTTGGCGAGTTTTCCCATTTATTTTTTGATTTGTTGAATGACGATAGAAAATTTTACTATTTTTTGTCCTGCATGTCATGGCGTCATTTTCGTACGAATTAATGCGAAAAATCCCATCCTAATGAGACTTATCATATTTCGGCTGTCCTTGGACGAAGACGCACGAACGTCTAACGGACAATTTTCAATGCAATTATCAGATTTCGCACGTTCACAGATCGCATGAATTCAAATCCAGCGAACGACCGCACTTAATTCAAAAATGATCCCATAATGCTGAAATTGGATATTTCTTGGGCCGAATAGTAATTCTGACATCTTAAATTATTACACTAACTTCATACTTGAATCCACCTACTCCTATGAACTATGATGCTGATTACAAATTCGGGATGAAAAGCAAAGTGAACGTTTCCCCCAAGATATTATAGAAATGAACTGCCGGTACTAGGACGTTGGGGTATAAACTTGATTTTGAGAGTTAATAAAAATTAATTAACGATTGCAGAACGTCCCATCAGACAAAGGAAGATCAAATATATATCCGGCGTTTGACCTTATAAAACTATATGCCTACACTCATCTATAGAGATTACTCATATCTACATAATTATATACATAAATGTAGTAACATAAGAAGATGGAGATTGCCGCCTGCATTAGCGTAACCCAATGTGCATTGCGTGGAGGTTGCCAGAGCGGACTTAGCACATCATTTGGTCCTGAAAAGGGTAGATTTTTACTCTCGATATTACGAGGAGCCTAAAGATGTTTTTAATCCAGCACTTGAATATTAATATTTTCTTCAGCTTCTTGTTGTACAATGTTACGACTATCTAGAGTTTTATTTATCAGGGAGTCTTCTGGGTACTTTGTATTATCTTGATGGTGCGCATGGCCTAAAAACCATATAATGAAGGTGACATGGGATCATGTACCCAAAGTTCTGGCTTTAGATTGGCATGTGCAATAATAACCGGTAATTAGTTCATGGTTATTGGCATGATTGTTATCATACATACTCTATCCATGAATATTATTGTAAGCAATAAATATTTGGCGTTTCGTTGCATTTCTAAACATGAAAAATACCCTGATTCTCAGAAAGCCCCGTTCATTAATATGCTTAACGAGTTGAAACTCTTGATCATTTTTTTTTTCACGAGTTTATCTTGTATATAACATAGGCAAAGATCCTTTAGATATGCCAAGTCAAAAACAGGAAATTCTGGAATGTTTTGATGATGTAAACGACTGCATTGGCCATTTCTTATCAGAAGATTATCTATTTCAACTCTGACTTGGATAATATTAGGAGTCTGCAAACTTAAAATCATGTGTTGGGCAAGCCCGATGTTCCACAATCGTTAATAACTAACACTCAGAATGACTACCAAGGGCAAGATTATATCTAAAGTCAAAACATTTTGATCTTTATATTTTCGGTTAAAAGAAATATAAATACTCATTTAATCCAAATTTGATCTTGGACCGACCTTGAGCAAGAGGTAAAATCCGTCGGCGAACAAATAAATAAAAACCTTTCGCTCGATCATCTTTCTAACCTCGACAGACATAATTTTTCTGGGCATCAAAACGATTAGTTATCATTATATCCCAATTTGACCTTGCGGACCTTGACCTTTGACCTAGAGAGCGAGGTCAAGTTTATCAGCGAAAATGAAAACTTTGTCCTCGACCTTCTGTACAACATCGGCAGAAGTCATCATTACGAATTTAAAAAAAGCTACAGTAACAAACATGCCGCTTTCAAACACAAAATAATGCAACTTCAATAATCTATATCTTTGAACCATGAGTTTTTTTGGACTTAGTGACCATTGACACTTTTGACCCACTAAACAAGAACTACCAAAACCAGGTAGTTTCAAAGAGTTTGACCGAAAGCCATTTCCCATAAGGAACGAAAAATATTTGCTATAATTTTTTTTTTGAGTACACATTTTGACCTCCACAAAGGTTCAATGTCTTCGTGAACGCCTAAACTTTCATATCTCTTTAGGGGCAAATGAAAAAATTAATTTTTAACCCTTTAAATGTCGCTTTAAAAAAGGGGGGATATTTTTATTAACAAATAAAGCTCTCGCGCGTGCGAGAAAATTAAACTCGCAGCTTCAAATCAGCAGTACTCGGAAAAATTTGCTGTATTTCAATAGCGAGTGAACCAATTTCATTTTTTTTTTGTTGGGAAGCTCAAAAAATTATGAATATAGCACACTTCCTTTTTAGAGTGATATTTAGGGAGTCGAAAATTAGTTTTTTCATTTGCTCCTAACATGAGAACAAAGCCTTCACGAAGAGATTGAGCCTTTGTTGAAGTCAAAATGTTCACTCAAAAAAAAATTATAGCAATTCATATTTTGCGTCTTGGGATAAACAAATAGTAATATCTCAGTAACAAGTTATCTGAATTACTATTACAAAATATCATTTGGTTCAAAATGACGAGAGCTTCCTTTTCAAATAAAAAAAAGTGCAAAAAAAAACATTTTGCAATAAATTATTGGAATGCAAAAAATGGCCGATTTGAAGGGGTTTTTTTGGCAAAAAAATCTCTGCAACTTTTATTTGAAACTTTTTTTTCAAAATGCGTTGCTTGGCTTGTAGATTCAAAAAACCTGTTTTAGCCAACTTTGACCCCCTCTCTCGGCCCCAACCTATTTTTTGCTATAACATTTTATGTAGGGTTTGTTCTCACATTGCTCCCAATACACCTGAATAGGTCTCATCCATCTCGGAATTTACGTCAAAAATAGCACTAATTTTTACCTATGGCTTAGACTACATGAAAGAATAGCGAATTTTGAAGCTTTTCAGATGTGCCAAACAAGGAATTACACGTTTTTATATAATGGTTCTTCCTTCTTTGACATTGTTGTCATTTGCGGTTGGACAAACTTTTCAAGTTTTTATTAAAGGCCAAAAGGTTATGATTTCGCGGATTTGAATTAGATGATTCACATTTCTTCTTCTGTTCAGTTCAAGGTTTCCTATGGCTTGTTGCTCTTCAGCATCCAGCCAAGTTTTAGTAATTTTCTCTTATCTATTTATTAGAAGATATGTGCACCTTCAAAGCATCGGGCTTCATACCCTTGTCTGAATATTTTAATGGGCATTAAGAATTAACTCTGTATTGACAGGATTTAGGGCGTAGGCTTATGTACTTAACCTTGGTGTATTAATATATGATTATGATTGAATCACATAAATCCTTCTGATTAACATTTACTTTTACTAAATTTATGTTTATTTAATACACTCTAATTTTACTTGAGCATTATGTTTGCTCTTCTACATTACTATTATGTGCTAATTATTTACATTCATATTTTCTTATCATCCCACATCCATGCTACTATGATTTAAATATGAACTTCGTTATATTGATGGCCTATACAATTTTGCTATTTTCATCAGATTTGGATCTTATTTTTATCTAAAAAGTTACATACATCGTTCATCATTTCACTTGCCGTTTTACATTACATCCTAAAATAACATAATTTCGCCGCAACTACAGTTCGGGTCTTCGCTTATACCAATTTTATTCAAGAAGGCTGGAGTGAGGCAATATCCTGATCTCATTCTTGTCAAGTATGTTATATATTTCCTTTTCATATCTCTCATTTTTTGGTACCATGTAATTTTTTGTAGACTACTCTGTATTTTATAATATTTATGCCCCTTTTTAAACTAATTCTTTTATATGGGTTGTTCCAGTTATCCCATATCGATTCTCTTATTTTCCTAATGAAGTTTGAATAGTGATGCTTATTCCTTAATCTATCTTGCTCGTTTCTTCCTGAATTTGCCAGAGAGTCTACTTTTTCCTTTTTTTTTAATTCCTGAATGACTTTGAATTCACATAAACTCGGTTATTTTTTTCTTTTTATTAACTTTATATATTTGTCTTCTTGTTGATAGTGTATCATTGTTATTTTTGCCCTGGATTCCAATTCGAGCTAGTTTCTGAATGCCACTCTTGGAATTTGTAGCTGTATTTTATCATTCAGTTCTGAGAAATTTTTAATCGCTTGCCTTGTAGCAATTATTTCTGATCAACAAATATTAGTGTTGTATGTTAGTTTTTTCTTGATTTCAGTCTGATTATCTGGACAATATATTCCAATTACGCATTTCTTATCCTCCGGATTTAATGAAGCGTCTGTGTAAATTATTCTATACGGGTTAAAGTATTGTTTTATTAAATCTAGAAATATTTGATGACTAAGAATTTTTGAATCTGTAAATTTTATTTTTAGAAATTGGCTGTAATCCTCTTCATAACATACTAATTTTCTCAATGTTTGAATTTTGTCCATGTACTGTAGTGCTAGGTCAAATCTTTCCATTATGGGTGACGCTTTAACGTTTCTCCAATATGTGGGTTTTCCATTATATAATTGATAAAAATTTATTACTCTTTGTTACTAGACTATTAGTAAGTGATAAGTAATTTTAAGGAAAATTTTGCACATGTAGGTGTCTCCTATTTTGAAGAGGATATTCTCCACATCACTACATAGTATAAAACAAAGTCGCTTTCTCTGTCCCTATGTCCCTTTGTATGCTTAAATCTTTAAAACTACGCACCGGATTTTGATGCGGTTTTTTTCAATAGATAGAGTGATTCAAGAGGAAGGTTTATATGTATAATAACATCCATTAAATAGTGGAGAAATACTGTTATTTTTGAGGTTTCTAATGTGATGTCGTTAATTATCATATTTTTTCCGCTTACATTGCAAACGCAGGCTGAACCCTACGAGATTTATCAAAATAATGTACTAATTATTTGTACACATTGAAAAGGTCTACAGAAAACTCCGCGATGGTATATGTCTATCTCTCATGGATATCCCACAATAACATTTTTTTGTCATTTACTTTTTACGACAAATAATGGCAAATTTTGAAGCGATTTTAACCAATACAGCATTAATCCTTATCCAATTAAATAGCTTAAATACATTGTTGATTTAATATAGATCTATATGGTCCTTTACAGCACAAGATTTAAATGAATATTTTCGAAGATATTACAGATTTAAAATTGCGGGAAGTAGCGCTTGCGGCGGTACTGGCCGACCGGGGCGGCGGCAGCGTGTCTATAAATAGCGCGTCGGAGGCCGATGTAATAATTGTTGTAAAAATAAAATAAATAGTCACAGTTTTTCTGTAGTGTATTCAGTATCAGCATTGCACCCGTGCGAAGCCGGGGCGGGTCGCTAGTAAATAATAAAACATTGATTGGTGTTGATCTCATAAATCTTATTGCTATTCTAAAAGCCTGATATTCTATTTTGTTAATTATGTTCCAGTTCCTTTGCGACATCTTGTAAATAGCTTGGCATCCATAATCAAAGTGTGACCTAATCATTCCCTATATATATATTTAATAGAGTTTTTCGGTGTGGTCCCTACCATACTCTGGATATTGCTTTCATTATATTTAATCATTTCTAGGCTTTGTTACGTATGTATTCCTATTCCACGTCATTTGGAAGTCAAATATCATTCCAGGATATTTATATTCAATTACATACTCCATATTTTTATTTTTATATGTTATTGGTCTTATAGGATATCGCTTTCCTTTTGAAAATAACATGGCTTTGATTTTGGATGTTGATATTTCCATGTGATTTTCATCCATCCAACTCTGAATATTATCTATTGTTGTTTAAATATCTTTGAAAGCTTCTTCTATTTTTCCTTTTGAGCTGTAAATAATAAAATTATCAGGATATTGGAGCATTTTTATTGAACCGTTTCAATTTTCTTTAAAGGTTTTGGTGTATATATTGAATATCAGACCTATTGGTGATCCTTGTTGGAGACCTCTGTAGCTATGTTGAAGTACTACTATTTTGCCGATTCTGGGATCTCTTATATAGATTTTTCTATTATTTAAAATTCGGATTAAGGTTTTAATATATTTATTGTCTATTTCATATTCTTCTAGACATTTTTTAATTTAAATAAATTTAAGGGTTCGTATGCTGCCGTCATGTCAATAAATAGTACTAATACTATCTTGTTTTCTGTGAAGTCTGTGTATATTTCTGTAGCTAATATTGTTAAGTTCTGCCCCGTTCTTCTACTTTTTCTAAACCCATTTATTTCTTCAAGAAATATATTTCTATTCTCCATTACATAATCCAATCTTGGCCTCTTATTCCTTCTAAGATCTTTCTTGCACATTTGGATATTGGTCTATAACTTTCTGGGCTTTTTGGATCCTTTCTTTTGTTATATATGGTACTATAATGTTCGTTTTCTATTCCTGCGGTATCTCTGTTCTGCACTGAATTATGTCATTGTATATGTTTAGTAGATTCTGGTTCACATTCTCCGAACTGTTTATTATTATAGAATATGTAAGTCTATCTTTTCCAGGGGCTTTCCTTTTTTAATTTAAGATATGTTCAAATTTTACTCGGAGAAATCTGGGATATCCATTTTTTCTTTATATTTAAATTTTAGGTGCAGTGGAACATCTGGTATAGCTATTCTATCTAACAAGTATTTCATCCACGTTTCTTTTGTGTTGTTTGAATAATTATTTTCACTTGATCAGTTATTTGAAAAGCTTTTCACTGCCCTCCATACTTCAGCTGAAGGTGTTTCTCTATTTAGTTGTTCCCTAAATTTTCGAAAGCTTTCCTTCTTCTTTTTCTTTAGGATTATTGTAGCTTTGCCCTAATTTCTTGTATATGTTAAGAAGTTTTCTTCGCTAGTCCTGTCTTTATAATTTCTTAACGCTATTCTCCTATTGTCATTTGCCATCTAGCATTTTCTAACAATTTTCCTCAAAAATCGCCCTTATGTTTTCCAGCACACTTTTCGCGCCGAAAAACTCAATCCATATGTCTTCTTTAATCGTATATAAAAATTAAATTAACCTAATCGGGGTAGTTCAAGTTGTTAGAATTACCATTACAGCTAATTCTGACGATTTTCGATTATTTCCGCGATTTACGGAGAACCTCAACCTGATGAAGGGATTTCAACCTCGGATACGGTTTCACCGCATCTAAATACATAGAAATAGGAGATCACAAGTAGGTAATTATTCTGATAGAAGTAATTTAAGTTATCAGAATTATCATTAGAACTAAGAAATGGCAAATTTTGGCGGTGTTGGATAGTTTTCGAGGATTTTCGGAAAACCCTAAACTGATGGGACCATTTGGACACCAGATCTGGATTCAGCGTATTAAATTCAATACGAGAAGAGAGATCTAGTCTACTGGACAAGATACTATTTTCGTGTGTTTATGTAGCCCTTCCATCGTTCCGCACTCCAGAGAGTTCGCATCATTGGTCCCTCCAGGTCCTTGACGTCGCGACCAGAGCACAGGACGGTCAGGTCATCGGCGTAAGACTGTGTAGATAAACCAGCCTCATTTAGTTAACTCAACAGGCTGTTTATTTCAAGGTTCTACAACAAGGGTATTAAGACTTTTCTCTGCTACCGCCTGCTTGACAGAGCTTTAATAGTTATGTTGTTAAGATTACCATATAATAGTCTCTGACTAAACATTACTCTAGTAAATCCAACTATTGTCATTTCAAAGCCTCGTCGTTACGGAGCATACTGAATCGTGATATGTATTGTTAAACACCCCCTCCCTTCCCGCAGTGCCCGATAGGCCAATTGTAAGGGATGTGTAAAGAACTGTGCACCATTACTATCTCCTTGATGTGTCGATCCATCAACCTTTTCAATGTCCTTAATTAGAAACTGGTTGGGGGCTAATAGGACAAAATGACTTAGGGTTTGTGTTGTCTGTTATTACAATCGTGGGAATTAAGACTACTTTTGTATCCCTCTATGTCATTGGCCTGTACCCCAAGGTCAGACACGAGCGGTATGCCCTTTCCAGATCTTATAATATCAGAAGAATTTTGTAAATAACATTCTTACCAGGTGACTTGAAGGAGACGAAAGTTTTCGTTGACCATTTTACATTTTCCTATATGATTACTGTTTTAGATATATTGTACTCATACTCTGCTAAGGAGAATTGTTATTCTTCATATTCACCGTAATATTGATATAAGCCTGAAAAGTGCACTCTTTGTCTCCTCTCCTGTCGTGGTTTGACATTCTTTAGGGAGAGTCAGTGCTTCAATTCATACCAGGTTCTCTAGATAGCATTTTGCAGAGGTGGGATATCTAGGTCGAGTTTTCTATACTCTCGAAATATTTTCTTCGCTCATTCCTCTGTCTTTATTACTTTTTTATATTGCCTCTGAGCAGTTTTATATTCTTCCCAGTTTATTTCAATTCTGCATTTTGGCTCTCTTTTAAAGAGATTTCGAACGTTTTTCTGATAATTCTCAATTTTAGAGTTCAAACCTGATGTTTTGGAGTTCATTGGCCGTCGTCTTATTTGACATCTACTCTCAAAAACATCCAAGCGCATTGCTAATTTATTTGGTAGCAATCTCCACTTCTGCATCAAGCTCTGCGTATTTGAGGAACAAATAGACCGTCCTCTACTCGTAATAAGAGTAAATATGTTCCTTCTGTTAATACATTCCAGGTGGTTAAGAAAGTTCAACAAATCCCCTCCTCCCGAAGGAATTGATAACCGTGCATCCTCATAAAATGAGGTGTGCATTACAGTCGCAACTCACTTTTCGCAATATTTTACTAGATCCACCACGATTGGTGTACTTTCTCGGTGTGTGTTCATTTCCAAAATCTTATCCGTAAATATAAGAAAACTATCCAGTAGTATTTATACCTCTCTAGGGTAGTGATGCAGTGTGCTCAATTGAACACTAATTATGAAATTGTTCGCTACTTTTCATTGCCATCTACAAGGTCATGTTTTTTTTTTCACGAAGTAACTGTTAGTAATGAATTTTACTTGAAAATTATAAAAAATTAACAATTTAATAACAGACCACTTAAAAAATAAGAATTAATTTAGGAAACAAGAAGTTAAAATAAACTTGGAATGAGGTTAGAAATAATAATTAAGTATAGAATATTGATTTTTACTAATATTATCCAGAACACTTTAATACCAATCTCGCCACAGGATAAAATGTGAAATCTTTTATTGACAGCACATTACAGCTTTAAATCAGTACTTTTACTAAAGACGTTCTTAATAGTTTTGGGAAATATGAATTTAAGATAATCATGTCACCCTTTAAAAAATTAACTATTCGCAAACTCCAAGAAAGGCATGTGGGTGCTATGAAACATGTTACTACACTATATCGACTTGCACTATGTATTCGATACGGTCGAATTTTTGTATTAGATCAATCCGCATTGAGCATTAAAAGGCAAATGTTGGAATATATAGGGTTCCTCTTCTGTGAAAAAAAATTTCCTTAAAAATATAACTCTGAACAGTTAGCCTTACAGTCAGGAGTAGCAAATAATTCTATCTCAGAATGACTGTAATTTATATTATTTCTAAATGTCCTTCCTTTATATATTCCTCGAGACATTTTAAATGACATTCAACTTTCCAGTTGCGCAAACTTTTTGGAAATTATACTGAGATCTGATTCAGTAAGCATCCGAGATGCTAAATCTTTATTCTGATATTCTCCTTCTCTGTGCTTTTACTGAAGCTCAGCCCTGGGTGCTAACCTGTTCTGGAAACAACATTTTAATCATGTCACCGGATGGAACAACGCTTTCTTTGCTCTAATACGCTCGTCATAAATAAATTTAACAGGACCGGACTAAGTATAAAAATCTTTGAATTTTCCTTCAATTTTCTGTTAATAATAATATATTCAGACTCTAGATACAATACAACTTTTTGAGAATAACTGACATAGCTTTAAATAACAAATAGGTACCACCTAAAATAATTCGTCATTTTTCATTTGGGGCCATTTTCTGAAAAATTTTACGACACAAGGTTTTATTTTCCAAAAAAATAATTGTTCTTCTTTTCTAACGTTAAAGAGAGCACAGTTTATCTAAAAGGAAACTGTACTGTTATTTTCAATTATCGCTTAAGTGTTTGAAGTGAGATAATAATACTTTATTTAAACTATCTACTACTTTGTTTGAGACAAGTTTCTATCGTTATTTTTATTGTTTATAAGCCGACACCGACGTTTGAGCTTATTCGTTTGACCTAAAATCCTAACTTAAATTATTTAGTTGTAGAAAATTATCTGCCAATTTAAATTAAAATGATAACAAACAGTTTAGTCCCGAAGAAATTGACGTATGGTTACGGAAAATTGTTCACATGATTTTTTTTTATTATTATTACCAATCGAAAGCCTAACTGCACTATACGTTCTTGACAAAATGGCTTCTAAGATAATAGGAACTGTAGTAAACTGTTATCTAATATATTTCTTTTTATATTTGAAAATACTATTATATTTTCACCCAAGGAAAAATTATTATCCAGTAAAAGTTGTCCTTAAAATAAAGCATTTCGTATCTTTTCACAGTTCGGTTGTTCATTTAAGGCATTTATTTATAATAACCGCTTACATTTTGAAAAATCTCAAGTAGCAAATATTGTGTAAATTTTATAGAAATTTAAATTAACTGAGCTAACCTCAACGTACGGGGTGTCCCATTTTCGACACTTTTAGGAGGTATTGGAATTATTATCAAAGATAGAGTGTTGCGATTTTCACTTTATTTTCCTACTTTTGAACGAAACGAAAGATTCCGGTGCCAAATTTGTCATGGCTCTCTTAGTTTTTAATCTAGAGGTAGATTTTGAAAATCTTCATTTTTTAGGCACATCTCATGTTTCCGTTATGCGTTAATTTATCAAAAAAGTAAAAGTTAATTTTTACAGAGTTTTTTACGTAGAGTTCAGTGGCGCACTCAGTTTTTTTTTCTCTAAAAAGTTTATTTTTTATTTAGATATTTTATGATTTTTTAAATAGGACACCCTGTATATTATTTTAGATAATGATTAAGTATAATTAGGTTTTTCAAAAATATGTGGACAGAATCCGATATTTTCAATAAATTACTTTATTTGTAACAGTAGGCCAGGGCCAAGTTATAAGAAACAAGAGGCAGATGTCCAAAAGTTCAAAGTTTTATCAGATTGATTTATGAAATATTTTTGTTACGTAGGTGTTTTACCATTTATTTATTTTGTAATTACAATGGCCGTTTATGATAATTATGAAAAGTATGATATGTTAGTATGTTTTATACAAAGCAATGAAAGTCCCCAAGAAGCTTCTGAATTATATTTCAATAGATAATGTTTTTAAAGCGTTATCATTAGAATAACTTCTCATATCTAGCGATCGTTTTTGTTCATGTTAGGTATCCAGAAAAAATTGCCTTCTTTCCAGACATATTTGCTCGTTTAAAAACAAATCTAGTTGAACACGGATCTTTTATTCAGCTGCGTCCCAAAGCAAACCTCAAAGAAGACAGGGAGAGAAAAGAAACAATTTTTTTCATTTTACGCAGCAGCAACAACTTGATCATCCTATAAAAAAATAGAGGAAGAAGTTGGTGTAGCAAAATCTCACGCAGAAAGAATCTTGAAGAAGTATAAATACCATACATGTAAATTTAAAATAGTGCAACATTTATATCCCGAAGATGACAAGTGCCGAGTAACATTTTGTCAATGGTATTTAGAACAAATCCGCACCAACGAATCTTTTGGCAGATTTGTCATCTGGTCTGACAAACGTTATTTTTCAAGTGCCAGAATTTTTTATCGTCACAACACGAGGCATTGGTCTGCAAAAAATCATCATTTACTTTTCGAAAAAGCACAACAAGGGCGCTTCGGAGTATCCCGAGTTTTATTTTGGGCCGACGCATAGCCTACAGGATATATAAAGGGGGTCTCATAGCGCGTAGGTACCTAAAAATCCTTGAGGAAATTATTCCAGAATTGCTTGAAAATATTCCATTGGCCCATTTCAATTCCATTTATCTTCAACAAGACGGCGCCCCGAGCCACAACTCTGGGCTGTTAAGGCCATTTCTGGACAATAATTTTTCTCTAAGATTGATAGGTACCACTGGTTCAGTGAAATGGCCCCCACGATCTCCCGATTTTTGCGTTTTGGATTTTTTTTGGTGGGGTTTTATGTAAAATCAAGTGTATAAGACTCAACTTGAATCTATAGCGCAACTTCGTGAGGCAATTGGTTTGGCCTTCCAAGTTCTTCATAATAGATCTATGATTTTTTAAATGCAATTAGAAGAATAACAAGACTGTGCCGATATTGCATTCGAGAATCTTTTGAATCTTCTTCTTCTTTAAAAAGACTCTTGGTTATTTTTAGTTTCAGTGTTTCTTTTTTTTTATTAATTTAGTTTTATGAAATAATGTTATTCTTGTTTCTTTGCAATCAAATTTCAATATTCTAGTTTTATAATAACAGTATTGTCTAAAGCAAAAAATATAATAATAATTAAGTGTGTACACTTGAAAATATAGAAAAATATTAAAATTAACTTTTAAAGTGTCGAATCTTAAGTATAATTATTATTGTCAAAATTTTGCATTTGTTTCTACTGTTACAAATAAAGTAAATTATTGAAAATATCGCATTCTGACCTTGTTTTTCAAAATAGAATAAACACTATGTAAAAAACTTTATAAAAACTAGTTTTTACCTTTTTGATAAATTAACGCCTAACGGAAATACAAAATGTACCTAAAAAACGAAAATTTTCAAAATCATACCGTAGATTAAAAACTAGGAAAGCGATGACAAATTTGAAACCGGAATATTTCCTTTCGTTAAAAATTAGGACACTAAAGTGAAAACCGCAACACTATATCTTTGAAATAACTCCAATGCCCCCTAAAAGTGTCGAAAATGAGATTATAAATAAAACTGAAGCAAAATTACCTATTTTAAAAGTAAGATTATGAATTTCAGAAAAAAATGAAATTAACAAAAAAATGTATTTAAAGCAATTTGAATTTTGTAGATATTCTATGTTTTAGATATTCTTATATGTATGTCAAAAGAGTAATAAGTAAAGTATATAGGCAAAACCTACAAATTAATCAATCAAAATGATTTAATAATAATAATAATAAATTTACTTACAAAATTTAAACTGCTACCTTTCTAACTTGGCGCCCTTTTGCTATTTCTTACCTCGCCCACTATGTAAAGCCAAATACAACAATAGCAGTTATTTGTTCTGGTAAGGTTTATCCTAATTAGAACTATATATTTATATAGATTTACACATGCTAACGGTGCATCAAAAGAATCAATTTGATACTAAATAAAGATTAAATTGAAGACCATTCATTGTCTTAGATGAATATATCTAGATATCGGGAAGAAAGTAATCGTTTGAAGGCGAGTTATTGCTTGATTTCGATCGAAGAGTGGACGTTTATAGACAAAGTCAAATATGTCATGTCAAAAATTTTCCCTAGTCATTGTTTTTAAACTGATGATACTGTAGTTCTTTCTGAGCATTCTAGTGCTACTTAGAATCAAAGTGAATATCTTATAAAAATATAAATATTGCTTTTTCTTATCTTATGGAAAATTTTCTAATGAGAATAGCCAAAAATGGGATATTTTCCTTTTTTGACTCAAGAAATTTTTAACAAAAATACATTAATAAACTTGCCTTAGATGTTACAGTTATGAACTCGTGTTTTCTATACTGAAATTAATTTAAAAGGCCTTTTCAATAGACATTTTCGATGTATTTTTCTCTTAGCTTTCGATAGGTTCAGTTAGATTCTTGAAAATTTGGCATAGATGGAAAGCTGAAGATTTTCACATCAATATAGGTGTTCTCCAAAATGGAGTTTTTCGAGAAATAAAGCAACAAACATTGAACAGCACATAGATTTTGTGCTTGCAGACGCGCCATAATAACATTGTAGTTTAATATTAGTCATTGATTTTTAAAACGGTTTTGTTTCATACTTTTCTTTTTCGGTCTCACAACTGCTTTCCCGAGTACTCTTTATATTTTTAAGCCATTTTTATTTCCTGAAGAACTTTTCTTCCATTTTTTTTATTTATCCTTATATTTTTAATTTTAGAAAAGACTTGAATTATGATGATGATGATTTTTTAAATTGTAATGAATTTTCATTTGGGATAATGACATGGTACTGCAATATACCTGGTATTGCATTAATTTTGTCTAATCTAGGTTTGAGCTCTAAACAATTTTTTATAATCTTCTTTATTGCTATAAAGATTTTAGTTCCATTGTGGTACTTCCAAGTCTAATTGAAAAGACTTCTTGCTCTAATTATTCTCTTCTTTTAATTATCCCACATATACCTCCATAAGCCCATAAGCACCTTTGTCATGTATAGTAGTGAAAAACGGCCTTCGAAGTATGATATTGGAATCTTTCTTGTAACAAAGAAGGTTATAAAAATTTGATTTATTTTTAAAATACTGACCTACTTCATCAATAACATAAGGAATTTTTGTAGGTATGTAGTTGCTTTTCACATAATTTATTATAATTTCTTGGTATCGATAAACCGACCCTGTATCGTGATTAAGATTCTTAGATATTACAGCCATATTTTAGTATTTGAGTTCATTATTTTTTTTTTAAATATATTATAACTGTAAAGATAATAGCTTGGTTATTGTGTGTCACGTTGGTGGTTCGCATCATGTATATCGCTTCATTTCTCGAAAATATTTTAAAACGCAATTCTGAAAAATAGCTGTATTGATACAAAAAATCCTCAGCTTTTAATCAAGGCTATCAAAATGTAAAAATTCCCTTTTCGCGACATAACACATTTTGTCAAGGTCAAAATGACAAATTTTTCGAAATATAACTACATTAACAGAAAGCTGAGAAAAAAATACATTGAAAATATATATTAACTTCAATATCGAATACACAATTTAATATTGTGATTTTTCCCCGAGACGTTTCTGGCGACTTGCTTACAAGGATTTTAAATTAATTATATATATATATATATATATATATATATATATATATATATATATATATATATATATATGTAATAACTTTTTCCTTGCATCCGTCATTATTACTTTTAGCTATTTAGCTTAACTCTATAAAATCTACTGTGTATGATGTCTTATTACGATGATATTTTACGTCGTTTCTAACATATTACGATAATTTGTATGTAATTTTGTATACTTATGTATGTTCAGTTTCCTAATTGCCGTATTAAAATCTACTAATTAACATTTATAGTTACGCCTTTGAAATGATCCGTGCAATAATAACAAAATTGGGAAAGGAAATAAAGCATTTACCGCATGATCTACTTTGCCAGTGTTAAACCTTGAATTTCTTAAAATACAACAGGACATGACTCTATGTAATCAAATTACTTTCAATTATCCTGATGAAGTACATTATAATCGTTAATCTTGACCTTTAAATTTTATTATTGCTTGAGAAATTGTGTAACAGAGTAGCCAGAGTTTAAAAAAATATTAGGCACAGTAATCATTCAAAAAATAAAAATTTTAGAATTGCGAAAGAATCCTAAGATGACACGGTTGTACCCAAGAACTATGCTTTCTCATAAGAAAAAAAATGTTTGTTATGACTTCGTCTTTCTGCGTTTGCAATATTGACTGTTAACTGCTACAAATATACCGAAGACCTAGGAAAATAAGAAGAAAATCAGAATTCACAGACCTAAATTTTTATTGTCGACATATATATATATATATATATATATATATATATATATATATATATATATATATATATATATATATAGTTTGGTTATTCCGGGTTTCAATCCGTTCGTTAAAAAAATCGTTTTCACGACGTTTCGCCAAAATCTCATTTGGCATTTTCAAGTGCGGTTCGTCTCGTTACTCGCTGAGAACTGATGGTGGCCTCTGAAGAACTTCGAGTTTTGTTTAGTTGGCTCGCTGCCTGATTGGGTGGGCGGCTTCGTAGGCTCCTCCCCTCTCCCGAGTGCGATATATTTTGTTCTTGTATGCAGGTCTCTCGTGTACTAGTTGATTTTTGTTGTTTTCTTTCTTGATTTTTTATTAATGTTTTCCATGTAGATGAAAAATTTATAGCATCGTCTCGTTTATTTAGCTGTCCCGCTTTTTCGATTTCTAGGGCCTCTCTTATGACGCGTACCTTGTAGTTCTGTACTGGTGCTATTTCTTTTGTTTTTTCGAAATCGATGGTATGTCCGGTTGTTTGGTGATGTTGAAATAGGGCTGAGGTTGTCTGTTTGTTTTTGAGGCTATTTTTATGTTCTTGTATTCTTGCTGATATGCGCCTGTTTGTTTGTCCTATATAAGTTTGATGACAATCTGCACATGGAATGCTGTAAACGCCATGATTTTCAAGATTGGTCTTGTCTTTGGGATTTCCCAGGATGTTGGCTATTGTTTTTTGTGGTTTAAATATGGGCTGTATGTTGTGTTTTCTTAAGATTCTTCCGATTCTGTCTGTTATTCCTTTTATATATGGTATTATGGCTTTGTTCCTTGTTTGGTCTTGGTCTTTGGTCTTTGTTGTAGTCTTTTCTTGTCTTTTTATGGCCTTCTTTATGTCTGTTTGTGAGAAACCATTCACGCTGGAAATCGAACAAGAAAAGAAACTTCCTTTTTTAGACCTGCTATTAACTAGGAAACTCAACAACACCTTGGGTTTCAGTGTATATCGGAAACCCACACATACTGACCGATATCTCAATGCAGCGTCACATCATCATCCCTCTCAAAAGCAGGCAGTAGTCAACACATTAATATCAAGGTCTCTCCGCCTAACAGAACCTGACACGAAACAAGACGAAATAAGACACATTTCAACAGCTCTAGAACGGAATGGTTTCTCACAAACAGACATAAAGAAGGCCATAAAAAGACAAGAAAAGACTACAACAAAGACCAAAGACCAAGACCAAACAAGGAACAAAGCCATAATACCATATATAAAAGGAATAACAGACAGAATCGGAAGAATCTTAAGAAAACACAACATACAGCCCATATTTAAACCACAAAAAACAATAGCCAACATCCTGGGAAATCCAAAAGACAAGACCAATCTTGAAAATCATGGCGTTTACAGCATTCCATGTGCAGATTGTCATCAAACTTATATAGGACAAACAAACAGGCGCATATCAGCAAGAATACAAGAACATAAAAATAGCCTCAAAAACAAACAGACAACCTCAGCCCTATTTCAACATCACCAAACAACCGGACATACCATCGATTTTGAGAAAACAAAAGAAATAGCACCAGTACAGAACTACAAGGTACGCGTCATAAGAGAGGCCCTAGAAATCGAAAAAGCGGGACAGCTAAATAAACGAGACGATGCTATAAATTTTTCATCTACATGGAAAACATTAATAAAAAATCAAGAAAGAAAACAACAAAAATCAACTAGTACACGAGAGACCTGCATACAAGAACAAAATATATCGCACTCGGGAGAGGGGAGGAGCCTACGAAGCCGCCCACCTAATCAGGCAGCGAGCCAACTAAACAAAACTCGAAGTTCTTCAGAGGCCACCATCAGTTCTCAGCGAGTAACGAGACGAACCGCACTTGAAAATGCCAAATGAGATTTTGGCGAAACGTCGTGAAAACGATTTTTTTAACGAACGGATTGAAACCCGGAATAACCAAACTATTCATTCTACCATCCGTGAAAATCTACGATATAACATATATATATATATATATATATATATATATATATATATATATATATATATATATATATATATATATATATATATGGAATGGTTCGAAACTCATGCCATATAAAGTGCTAGAGTGAAACCGAAAGCCTGGTTGAGTTATGTCGATGATACCTTCATCGTATGGAAAGGAAATGATCATGAACTTAATTATTTCTTAAAACATCTAAACAACATTTGACCTACAATTAAGTTTACCATGGAAAAAGAAGTAAATGATCAATTGTTCTTCCTAGATGTCATGGTGAATCGTTCAAACAAAACTATTAAAACTTCAATATACAGGAAGTCAACTCATACTGACCAATATCTTAACCATATTCATAATCATAATCATTCTGTTATAACAAAACTGGGAATTATATGCAACCTCTATAATCGCGCTATATCTATATGCAATAATGACAATTTATTGAAAAAAGAGGTAGCAAACATTAAATCCGATTTACAACAGAATGGTTATCTTTTAAAATTAATTGACGATGTTATAAATAACTTTAGAACAATGACCACTGGACAGCAAGAAACACCTTCTTTCTTCACAATTCCGTACATTAAATGAACTTCGGAGAAAAGAAGATGAATTGCCAGAAGTTATAATATAAAAACAACCTTTTAATCAGGAAATACACTTAGAGCTCATTTAACAAAAACGAAACCAAAAACTACCGATAAGAAGGAATGTGTTTACAAAGTTCCATGTGAGTGTGGTGAAATGTATATTGGAGAAACCAAACGAACACTAGAAGTCAGAATTAAGGAACATAAAACTCGTACACAAAAAGGGGAAACGTGGAGATCAAGTATTGCAGAACATGCCTGGGATAAACAACACCATATAAAATAGTCTGAAGCTGCGGCAATATATATGGAACCCAACATGAAAATAAAATTTTTATAAAAAAAATTGATTCGACTCCTAAAACTGCGCTAAAAAGTGAAAAATAACTATAAATTTTTATATGAAATTGAAATTTTTGAAGTCGGCGTCAGACTAATACCTGACAAAATGTGATTCGCATAAACAGATTAAAAATACTTTATTTGTAATTGCTATTTTACCACAATTTGTATAAATTAGTAGTTATCTGTTTCATTTAGAAATAATTTGGCGTCGACTTCAAAAATTTCAATTTCATATAAAAATTTATAGTTGTTTTTCACTTTTTAGCGCAGTTTTAGAAGAATATTATTTGAACCAAATCGAGATTAGTGTACCGCGCAATGACTCCAAGGTGGCAAAAAAGTACCCATTTTATCCAAAGTTGTAAATAACCCTAAAATGAACCACTGAAAATTCGTTAATTCTTAGAGTTTTCCAAATACTAGTGAAATTGCATCAAACAAATATTTAGTCCCACTGTCTTAAATTTCAAATTAATTTTAGATTGGTAATATAGGCCCCAAAAACTTCCAATATCGATACTTAAACAACCTAAGACGTAAATTTCTTATCCCGATATATTTTATACTGCATATTGAGTTTGTATACGCCCCAAGAACCCCGCAATATCAATTTTAGATGAAACCGGAAAATGTAAAATTTTTAGTCCCTCATATTGTATCTTATCAACCTTAATAGTTGTAAAAAATTAATTTCATTTCGTAATACATGACCCCGAAAACACCCTAATACCAAATCTGAAAAAATGCGAATAACGTAAAATTTTCAACTCACCATATTGGATCCGCCATATTGAATTTCAAAAAAATAATTTTAACGTCTTAATCTAATCTAAATTTAAACCCTTCAAAGCCCCCTAGTACCAATTTTTGACGAAATCCAGGAATTTAAAATTTCTAGGCCGTCATATTGCATCTGACATATTAGATTTTCTTAAAATAATTTTATATTCGCTATTTACATCCTCAAAAGCGATTCAATCCCACATTTGAACAAAATCGAAAAATGTATAATTTTTAGTTCGCCATATTGAATCCTGAAAAAAATACTATTAAATTCATAATTTACACCCTCAAGAACCCCCTATATCTGTTTTGGAGAAAATCGAGAAATATAAAATTTTTAGGATTCCATATTGAATCCGCCAGTTTGAGTTTTTTAAAAAATATTTTAAAACCGTAATTAACACTAATAAAAATCCCCCGATACTGATTTTAGACAAAATGGAGAGATGTGGACTCTTTAATCCGCCATCTTGGATCCACCATATTTAATTTCTTTTTTAATAATGTCAGATTCGTAATTTGCGTTCCCAAAAACTCCCCCATATCAATTTTGAAAAAATCGGACAAAATTAATTTTTTATCCGCCATATTAGATACGCTATTCGTTATGTGCGACCACGAAAACTCCCCATATCAATTTTGGAGAAAAATGAACAAAACTGATTTTTTCGTCTACCATATTGAATTTTTTTAAAATAATTTTTGATTCGTCATGTGCGACCCCAAAAACTCCCCTGTACCAATTTTGGAAAAAATCGGACAAAATTGATTTTTTGTCCGTCATATCGAATTTTTAAAAAATATTTTGGATTCGTTATGTGCGACCCTGAAAACTCCCCCATACCAATTTTGGAGAAAATCGAACAAAATTGATTTTTTCGTCCGCCATATTGGATCCACCATATTGATTTTTTTAAAAATAATTTTAGATTCGTCATGTGCGACCTCGAAAACTCCCCTGTACTAATTCTGGAAAATCGGACAAAATTGATTTTTTGTCCGCTATTTGGATCCGTCATATTGAATTTTTTAAAAATATTTCGGATTCGTTATGCGCGACCCCAAAAACTTTTCCACACCAATTTTGGAGAAAATCGAACTAAATTAAATTTTCTTGTCTGCCATATTGAATTTTTTAAAAATAATTTCAAATCCGTTGTGTACGCCCCCAAAAAAATTGGTCGCCAAATTGTCAGCACCATCTCGGATTTAACTGCACCAATTTCGTCCAAATAAATATGGGATCACCGCAGCAACTTCTTGGACGTAACGTAAAAAATTTCATTCAAATCGGTGCCGCAGTTCGGTGTACACACATAAAAAAAAACATACATAGTCGACGAATTGAGAATCTCCTTCTTTTAGAAGTCGGTTAAAACGAAAATTTATAGAAGCAGCTTACATTAAAAATAATAATGGAATCTTCAGTAATCCCAGTGTTAAGATACCTAATCTTTGGCAACCACTACTTCCTAACATCAAATCATTGAGGTGTGGACAGTGAAGCGAAATATTGGGCTTTAATTGACACAGTCCCTATATAAATCCGTAGCCTTAAGATAAAACATTCAGGTTATAGTTGATAACGATTATAGATACAACCTAATCGAAACATCGTAAAAACAAATAAAAATAAAGACAATGTAAGTCTGACAACCACATTTTAATCAATCTTCAACATTGTCTACAACCTTCAAAAAATACTGTTAAGTTGTTAATGCCTAATATTATGTTTTTGAATTTTAGACAAGAACCCTTAATTAGTCATCTTCACAATTTTGTTTCTAAAATAAGACATTCATATTATTTAAAATCTTTAAATTTATGTAGGTTCTTAAATAGCACAAAGTCATTTTTTGTTTCTAACAATACAACAAAACATTTTTTTAATATGTCAATCAGTTTTTTATAACTTACAATATCTTTTCTTTTAATTTATTTAAAAAGTAATTGGCATTTTATAAAAACTTGATGGTTTTCTTTAAAAAAAATAAAACCAAGGATTATTTTTATGTGCCTGTATCATTAATTTTTGGCAGTTCTTTCGGTACATCAGCTAGTATTTCTGTCTGTCTCGGTCTTTTTTCTTAGAAATCGTCTTATGTGAAGAACTAATATTAAGTAAAGTTACTAAGGACTCAGACACAGACGTAAAATACAAAAGCTTTCGCTCGATAGTTTAGCAGTAATTTTGGGACAAACGATAAATCATTTATATTTCCAAACCAGATACATCAAACGAAAATTTATTTTTATTTAGTTTTTTTAATAAAATCGCTTTTCCACCCTTGTATCTCGTAAAACGAAATATTAGGGAAAATCTAGATTATGTGTAAATGGATTTGAAATTACGAGTAGAAAAAAATTATCATTAGCACACTATAGAACATAGTTGTGATATATGTAACTCTATGACATTTCTAAGAAATAATAATACCTCCCTAATAGGGTGGCAAGTAACCTTCAAAGTAAAGAGTGTATTATTCTGATTAGATCAAAAATATGCGATCTCTATAAAAATATAATTAACTCTTCCATTATCAAAACAGTAAGGGCATGACCTTTTGGCTGGAGTAGTCTAAAAGTGAAGTACTGACACACAAATGTATTCAATATGTATATGTCTTTGCGTTATTTAAAATATTTAATAAATCCTTAGATACCAAAAAATTCTAAAAAATAAAAAAATTATTGGTAATGTCAAATATTTACATGGTTATACATAAAGTATGTAAAAAGGGAAAATATATCTTATTAGTATATTTCATAATTAAATAGTTTACCCCTTACTGAGTGTAGTGTTATGATTACTGCTAACACCTCTCAAATTTTACAAGAAGAGTCTTTCAACTTCCAAGGCAAAATTTATCGATAGCCAATTTTTCACACAATTTTAGAAATTCAAAACCCAGAATTAATGTTCTCAAATTGAACACAAGAATTATGCGAATTATCACTAAGAAATAATGCACAATTAAGAAAAAAAGTAGAAGCTTACCATTTTTTGTTAAAAAAAAATTTAAGGACATGTCGAAGTAGAAAAATTGTTTTTCTAAAAAAAAAGTGTTTTTAATTAATGAGTTTGTCGACTTACCTGTAAGAATGGTCGGACTGAATTAATCGAGCCATTGTTCGAAATATGTATTACACACTGCAATATGCATTACTCATACTTAATCAATGCAATTTCAATGATAAAAAAAGAATTCGGACTTGTCTTATCGTTTAGTTACTTGCCTAATATCTTCACTGTAATTATTTGGTTAATTAAATCGATAGCGTATGTAAAGAAAAATAATATTTATAAATTTTGTTCCATATCAATACCTATAATAAATAACGTAAATAATAATAGTTATTGGGATAAAAAAGTAAAATTGTAGAAATAATGTAATAAGAAAAAACAAAACCAAAATTTATAATAATGATAATATTAATCGAATTGAACTTCGACAACACTTTTACTTTATGATGGACGTAGTGAATGTTTTAGGAAAGGTCCATACTGACCTTTTATAAGATTTAACGCATAGATAGAACATCCCGCTACATTCCTGATTATCCTTTACCACTGATAGTAGGGTTTGCTGAAATACTGGCATGTCTAGCACCGTGTGTCGAAAATTGCGTTATGTCCAAACAACCTTTTTGTGAAATATTTTTAACCCACCCGCCTTCAGTTTAAGAGCTAGCTGGATGGAGAAGTCTTTTCCACATTAGAAAAAGTTTGGCCTTACGATCGAAGATTTTTAGATATAATATGAAATGGTTTTAGCAACACAAGGATTAAATTTCTTGGAAAAATTATTACAGGTTATAACGTCTTTTACACCGACTTTTTCATTTTTCTATACATATGCAATCGATTTTAACACAGTATCTCTTTTATATTTTTCATACAGATCTTCAATAGAATCTGCATCATGTGGGCAGAAATAGGGGCTAATAAAGCAATAGTCTTATAACCAAGGATATCTAAGGATATTTTGTACAAACGACCATGAAACATGCGGGAGGTTGTTTTGTCCCGAATGCAATGGCCCGATGAGTCCCATACTAGGACGAAACAGCGCTGTCATCATTTCTCGGACCCGGAGCTTCTCCGCTGTCTTGTAGTTCTCCGCACTTTTTAACACGAGGGTAATTTTATCAACAATCTTATGTCCGGACAGCCGATAATTTTCTATATTATTTTAAAATTACACAGATGAAAACTTATCTCTCATATATATATATATATATATATATATATATATATATATATATATATATATATATATATATGAAATAAAATGCGAAACAGTGAATGCAAACTTCGCTCCATCATATCCTTTCTGTGTTAGAGGTTGCACAGTTAGAATAAATTTTAATAAAACACAATTCATCCTATTCCACCACCATCGAGATGGTGGCCTACCTGTACCACCATACCGAGAAGAAAGTCAAAACTTACCCTCCCCGCCACAGTGATAGGGCAGAGATACATGTTTCGTCTCTCATTAGACTCATCAGGGTACCGACATGCACCTAGCTGTGCAAAGGACAGATCAGAAGGAAGCATACAACACTGAAACGCGGCTTCGCCGACCTCTCGTCGGATGGCTTATATATGTTTATACGGCTTTCACCTCCGTGTGAGATACATTGGCAGTGGTTATATGATGAGTCTAGTGAGAGACGAAACATGTATCTCTGCCGTATCACTGTGGCGGGGAGGGTAAGCTTTGACTTTCTTCTCGGTATGGTGGTACAGGTAGGTCACCATCTCGATGGTGGTGGAATAGGATGAATTGTGTTTTATTACAATTTATTCTAACTGTGCAACCTCTAACACAGAAAGGATATGATGGAGCGAAGTTTGCATTCACTGTTTTGCATTTTATTTCACTTAAATACGGAGTTGCATATAGTTGTACGTTTGCTGAATGTGATTTCAGCACTACAACAGCATAATGTGGATATAACCACTGTCAATGCATCTCAAAACGGAGGAATTCGTGAAAGCCGTATAAACATATATATATATATATATATATATATATATATATATATATATATATATATATATATATATATATATATATATTAAAAATATTCTAAAATTTTTGAAGAAGTGTAATAAATATAAAAGTCCGATTATGCGCAATGTTTATACCAGGCCTGTTCACAGTGGAAGTCTTACCTTTCCTGTGGCATATTATGTATATCGGTTCAAAGTTATTTAATTTGTTACCTTTAGAATTAAAATCTATTATAAATGTGTATTCTTTTTGTGTGAGAATCGCTGAGTGGATAAAAGCACACCAACATCAAATTGTTTATACAGTGCCATTATTCAATTAGTATTGGGAAAGGAGACGATTTTGGATATTGTTTTTGTATTAATATCTTTGAATGTGATTTGATATATATGTATATAATATTTCTCTTGAAATAGGTATAAGTTTTATTGGTTTATGTTGTGATTCAGGTTCTAAGTATTCAAACATGTGGCTGTCGGTTAATTCGAAATATCTAAATTGGATTATTTTTAATGGAATATCCCGTATATTTTACAACTTTTGCTTGATTGCTAGCTGGGCTAAACGAACAGTACCTTTGCTCCAAGACAATTCGCCATCTCGTCCCACGCCCGGTGCCTTATTAGAGCCAGAGTCACCCTTCTGGATAAGTTACACACACAGTTTGTGAACATAAACGATGGGATTCTGAGATTGTCGGGTATGTATCCCGAACACCCAAACTTTTGCAAATTTTTGTCACTTAGGTGCCTAACCCTGTTCAGTGTTTTGTACATCTGGAGTATTTTGAGATGACTGCACGTCACAAGTATATCCTTCTCTGTCAATGCGCCGTATTGAAAGCAAAATTTTGTTATATGATATCGAGACGAGCTGCTCATAGCTTATGGATTCAACAAATATATGGATGTAGAAAATTATTGTAACTTTCTTTATTGGTGGTAATAAATTTATTTATTTATTATAATATATATATATATATATATATATATATATATATATATATATATATATATATTCAATTCAAATGGTTTAATTCTTCAGATTAAAAAGTTACAATAGTTATAACTACAACTGAAGAAAACATCACTAAAAATAAAATAAATATAACAATGGTAATAAAATTTTTATAAAAAAATTGAACCGACTTCTAAAAGTGCGCTAAAAAGTGAAAAATAACCATAAATTTTTATATGAAATTGAACTTTTTGAAGTCGGCGCCAAACTAATACTTGACAAAATGTGATTGGCATAGACATATTTAAAATACTTTTTTTGTAATTGCTTTCTTACCATAATTTGTATATATTAGTAGTTATTTATTTCATTTACAAATAATTTGGCGCCGACTTCAAAAAGTTCAATTTCATATAAAAATTTATGATTATTTTTCACTTTTTAGCGCACTTTTAGAAGTCGGTTCAATTTTTTTATAAAAATTTTATTTTTCTATTTTTAGTTTTAGAATTCATTATGATATTCATAAATTATTTGAACTAAGAACTAATCGAAATTCTTCGCAATGACTCCAAAGTGGCAAAAAAGTACAAATTTTATCCAAAGTTGTGAACCACTAAAAATTCTTTAGTTCTTAGAGTTTTCCAAATACCAATCAAATTGGGTCAAACGAATATTTAGTCTGTCATAGAAAATCCATTATCTTAAATTTCAAATTAATTTGAGATTGGTAATATAGGCCCCAACACCTTCCAATATCGATATTTAAAGAAAATAAATTAATTTTTTATCCACCATATTAGATACGCCATATTAATTTTTTTTTAAATAATTTTAGATTCGTCAAGTGTGACCCCAAAAACTCTCCCGTACCAATTTTGGTTAAAATCGGACAAAATTGATTTTTTTTGTTCGCCATATTGAATCCGCCATATTGAATTCTTTAAAAATAATTTCTGATTCTTTATGTGAGGCCCCGAAAACTTCCTCATACCAATTTTGGAAAAAATCGGACAAAATTGATTTTTTCGTCCGCCATATTGGATCCGCCATATTGATTTTTTTTTAAATTATTTTAGATTTGTCATATGCGACTCCGAAAACTCCCCCGTACCAATTTTGGAGAAAATCGAACAAAAAAGATTTTTTTGTCGGCCATATTGGATTCGCCAAATTGAATTTTTTTTTATTTATTTTAGATTCGTCATATGCGACCCCAGAAACTCCCCCTTACCAATTTTGGAGAAAATCGGACAAAATTGATTTTTTCGTCCGCCATATTGCATCCACCATATTGAATTTTTTAAAAATAATATTAGACTCGTTATGTGGCACCTTGAAAACTCCCCCATACCAATTTTGGAGAAAATCGGACCAAATTAAATATTTTTGTCCGCCATATTGGATCCGCCATTTTGAATTTATGAAAAATAATTTCAGATTCGTTAGGTACTACCCCGAAAATTCCTCTATACCAATTTTGGAGAAAATCGGACAAAATTAATTTTTTTGGCCGCCATATTGTAGGCGCCATCTTGGATTTTACTGCACCAATTTCATCTAAAAAAATATGGGACCACCGCAGCAACTTCCTTTACATAACGTAAAAAATTTCATTCAAATCGGTGCAGCCGTTCCGGAGAAATCGGTGTACATACATAAAAAAAAAAAAAAAATACATAGTCGACGAATTGAGAACCTCCTTCTTTTAGAAGTCGGTTAAAAAGAGACAACAACGAACGATTGCACATTACACAAGACCCAAATAAAACATACTTATAATATAAACCATTACAATAAAACACATATTTTTTTAATTCTTTATTCAAACCCCACAGACATAAATTTGGACAAACGTGAAGCGAACACCGATTCATATACATTGCAGTACTCATGTACAAAACATTTCAAAATCGGCATGACTTGAAAATATTTATATTCGGTGCGTCCTTCACACTTCGAGGTAAACTATTTATTATAAAACCTGAAACAGTCAAAATAAAATTTTTTCTGGTACAATGTTGTCCGGTATGCACCAGGAGTCAGTAGCCCTCGCCCTCTTATGTTATAGTGTAGTTCAGCAGGTCCGGATGTAAACGACCCCCAGTGTTTAAAAACGTATAAACAGGATTCCAATGATATACGTATTAAGGAATGTCAGAATCCTCAGAAACCTGAATGCCATTGGACATTTTTTGTGGAAGTTGCCAATATTCTAATGGAGTATTTTTGGAAAAGAAAAACAGGGTCAATTAAGAACTCTGTACCTCATACAACTATTAAAATTTGCATATTTAACAAGGAGAGTTCCCCTGCCACACTCATGCGATAGAAAATTCAATGAATAACATTCAAGCTTAGAATCGATAGTAATATCAATACATTTTCTTTTCATCATTGCTGGCACAGAGTTTGATGAGTTGTTTTTTCTTCTTATTCGCCTAGATATGGTGAATGGGGTAGCGACTTTCTTTTTTTATCCAAAGTAAGAAAGTTTTTCTCGGACCAAGCAATAATTTTTTTATAAATATTTTTAACAATAATTTTAAGTTGATTTATATATTTATTTAAAATTAGAACATTTGGGTCTTCAGCATAATAAATTGTATAAACATTAGGTTCGTCATTTAAGAAATTTACTATGTCGTTAGAAAAAATAAGATAAAGTCGAGGTTCCAAAATGAAACCTTGAGCACACTTTGTATGAGATACACCTAATCACTTGTGGCACCATTCACTACGATAAACTGAAAACGGTCTTTAAGATATGATGTAAGAAACATCCCTTGACCCAATTCTATACAAATTTGCTAATAATAATTCACGATGGACACAATTAAAAGCACGTAAGAAATCCACGAACAGCCCCAAACGGACAACTTTTGGTTAAGGGCTTCAACTATATTTTTCTTAAATGAACATAAAGCTGATTCAATGGATTTATTTTTTGCAAAACATGCTGCGCTAGTGAAGATCACTATATATTTAACTAAAAATTATACAATTTTTCCTTCATCAATAATTCGAATATCATAGAGATACTTCAAAATAGACTTATTGCTCTATAATTTGAGTAGTTGTTAATATCATATTTTTTAAAACCGGTCTTATGGATACTAGTTTTAATTTGCTTGGAAAAATTAGATTAGTCTCATAAATTATTGCACATTCCATCTACACCGCATGTATTTGAATTTTTTAAATTATTTATAAGCCTCCGAACATCAAAAGGGCATATCGGCTACGTAAAAAATGTTTTATTTGAAAATCGAATATTTTCATTTAAAAAAGGAATGCTATATCTGTTTGTCGAGAGCCAGCAGGCCATTCCAGCAAAACTTGAATTAAAATAATTTGCCACTGTTGCATCAGACAACCTTACATCATCCATTACAATTTCTATATGTACACTTGCAACAGTTTTCTTCCCCGCACTCTCAATTCAAGCCCACATTGCTTGTAACTTAAATGACAATGTATTAATTTTTTCATCATTATACTTAATTTTAGCCAATCTTAACTCCTTTCGATAGTGATTATTTAAATGTAAAATCAAGTTTTTATATCGTGCGTCATAAACTAAGGTGAAAATAATAGAATAAAATATCAGCAATGGTGTCATGTGCTTTATCCGGACGATTTTCAATCTGTACGCTCAGCCAGTCATCAGACTGCAAATTTCTGATAAACTTTGCAGTGTAACGATCATACAAGTTTCTCTTAGTTACAGATTTAGTTACTATGTTTTTGGTTATATTACTATTAAAAAAAACTTGCAACGACTAAAAATAATGATCTAATTTACGACATTTCCTTCACCATATAAGTTCTTACTTACTAAAATGTTATCAATACACGTACTCGAAGAAGTAATTCTTGTTGGTTCACTGATAATGTGACGTAAATTAAAACAACACAGCGTATTTTTTTTAAAGTGAAATTACTTCTTGGATCAGAAAAATCAAAATTAATGTCGCCACCAATAATAATTTTATACTTTAAGGAAGTTATGTACAGAAGAAGGTACTATATTCCGGTATATTGCGTTACCATCATAATTTAATCCTTAACTACAAAATAAACCGCACAGGGTAAAATTGTCTAGCTTAATTTCATTAAATTGTGCCTGTTCTTGCCAGTGTTCGGTGATTAAGAGTTAGTAACAACAATGATTATGCATTGTGAGGAAAAATTTATTACACAAACTTTGTATGTTCTAATGGAGAACAATAAAAGTTTCTCTATTCTCTACTACGAAACATTCATTAACTACTCTCACTATCGAAGGAATGAACCATAGTAGGTTTAGAATGACTCTCCATTGCGGAACAAATACCCTTGCATCGACCTTTTGCTCGTTTTAACATTTTGTTGAGTTAACCGTAGTCAATTATTTTAGAATTTTCATTTTGTATATTAGTATTAATAAAAAAATTTCCCATTGTCAATATGTCGACTGTAAATGCGTACTTCTATTAAAACTGCAAATCGTGCGCTTAATATATTTTTAATCTAGAATTTTTAAATAGCGGATTTATTCTATATTTGTTCATTCCATAAATACTGATTAACATCTAAGAATTTAACATTTGGATAATTATTTGATACAGGAAACGACGTTTATTTAATTCTATATATTAAATTATTTAAAACTTCTCTATGATTACAATACGCACTACCAATTATAATACCATTTATAGTACCAGAGTAGGGAAAGGTTATTATTCAAAATATTCCCACTAATTTATTTACCTTTTAAAACATTTACAGTCCCAGCAAAGATGGCAATGTCGTTCTTGGGACCAAAATCAGAACACAAAATATCATTACAATTTCATCAAAGTATCAAGTTTGAAAAATGAACAACATAGTTATTTCTATCATTGTATATATAAAACGCTATTACGCAGGGAAACGCATATGTCACTATTATTGTCCCCAATCAAAAAGATTCTAGATTTATTCACTACGTAATTTTTAACAAAGTACTGATCTTCACGGCTTTCCTTCATTCCTTGTTCACTTTGAGGTTTAGGAAGAAATCGAAGGAACGTCCATTTTATTTTTAGAATAATCGGCTTGTATGGATTTTATTTTTCTTTGGTTTGTCAGTCTAACTTCAAGAAAGTTAACGCACGCATTCAATAGATTAATTTTATTTAAAAAACAACATATATATATATATATATATATATATATATATATATATATATATATATATATATATATATATATATAAAATAAAATAGAATAAAATATTGGCGAAGCGGACCTAAAAATTTGTCAATCTACATGATTCTCGTATTAAAAAGTGCGGAGCACTCCAAAATATGGAAAAACTCCGGGTCCGACAGATGGCGACAGCGCTGTTTCGTCCTAATATGGGACTCGTCAGGCCACCGCAGTCGGTACAAACCATCATCTCGCCTTTGCATCGTATAAAGCTGAATTTATAATCAAAACACAGCAAATAAGACGACAAAGGCGACATCGCGATGGTCCACTTGATAATACAAGAACCACACAGATTAACAAAGTTTGTAAAAGAACCGTCATATGGTGGCGCGACGGTGAATTAAAACAGAAATATGTAAAATCGAGTACACGAAACGCGCTGCCCAACGGATAGGGGTCGCATTTTTCGGTACTGGCAAGCAAGCCTACCGCTATTTAAGCAGCCAAAGCCACGTGCCGCACCAAACGATCCCACCATGAGAGCATCGTTTAGCGTGTTTAAAAGCCAAACAAGTAAATAAATCATTATCAAACTTATCTACATATTTATTTACTTGTTTGGCTTTTAAACACGCTAAACGATGCTCTCATGGTGGGATCGTTTGGTGCGGCACGTGGCTTTGGCTGCTAAAAATAAGCGGTAGGCTTGCTTGCCAGTACCGAAAAATGCGACCCCTATCCGTTGGGCAGCGCGTTTCGTGTACTCGATTTTACATATTTCTGTTTTAATTCACCGTCGCGCCACCATATGACGGTTCTTTTACAAACTTTGTTAATCTGTGTGGTTCTTGTATTATCAAGTGGACCATCGAGATGTCGCCTTTGTCGTCTTATTTGCTGTGTTTTGATTATAAATTCAGCTTTATACGATGCAAAGGCGAGATGATGGTTTGTATCGACTGCGGTGGCCTGACGAGTCCCATATTAGAACGAAACAGCGCTGTCGCCATCTGTCGGACCCGGAGTTTTTCCATATTTTGGAGTGCTCCGCACTTTTTAATACGAGAATCATGTAGATTGAAAAATTTTCACGTCCGCTTCGCCAATATTTTATTCTATTTTATTTTAAGTTACACGGACAAAAACTTATCTACATATATATATATATATATATATATATATATATATATATATATATATATATATATATATATATATATATATAGATATGTATATACGAGGTGTGGCAGAAAAGTAATGAGACTGATTTTTTATTTATCAAAGTTTTTATTTTTTTTTAAACATCAATGTTATCCCCTTCAAAATAGTTCCCTTGAGCAGCAGATGGAGACGTTTTTCCCACTGTTGGTAGCAGCGCTGAAAGTCTTCAACCGGTATGGTCTTCAGCATGTCGGTGACACTCTATTGGATGTTTTCTAAAGTCCCGAAGTGACGTCCTTTGAGGACATTTTTCAATTTAGGAAAAAGAAAAAAGTCACAAGGACTGATGTCAAGTGAATAGGGGGGATGGGGAATCACAAGAATGCTTTTGAGGTCAAAAATTCTGTGATGGAGAGGACAGTGTGACATGGGGCGTTGTCACGATGGAGCATCAATTTATCTGCAATGTCTGGTCTGACGCGAATCACTCTTCTTCTGAGCCTTTCAAGGGTGTCTTTATAAAAAACTTGGTTGACAGTTTGTCCTGGAGGAACAAATTCTTTGTGAACGATTCCTCTTCTGTCAAAAAAAAAAACAAATCAGCATTGATTTAATTTTCGATTTGCTCATTCGGACTTTCCTCACTTTGCCTCTTGGTCTTTGGATCGTATTCAAAAATCCATGATTCATCACCTGTAATCACACGACTAAAGAAATCTTGCTCATTGGCGATTCTATCGAGAAGATCAAGACACTTGTTTTTTCGATTGTCCTTCTGCTCAATTGTGAGGTTTTTCGGCACCATTTTGGCACAGACCTTTCGCATGTTCACATGTTCAGTCAAAATTTGATGAACGGTAAATCTGTTCAAATTTAATTGTTCGCTCAACATTCTTAATGTTAAACGATGGTCTGATCTCACACGTTCGATGTTTTCGTCGGTTTTCGAGGTTGAAGGCCTCACTGAGCGTTGTTCATCTTCAACGTTTCCTCTGCCTTCCAAAAATGACTTGTGCCAGCGAAAAACTTGAGCTCGGGATAAAGAATGTTCCCCATAGACATGTTTTAACTTTTCAAATGTCACACTTGCCAATTCTCCAAGCTTTACACAAAATTTAATGGCATAACGCTGCTCCAAATTTTCCATTTTGCGTAACGCACAAACAAAACACAACTTCACTAATAGCAGTCGAAAAAATCACGTAGTTAACGGAAGGCGTTGAAACTCGCACTGAGCGATGGGAAGGTACTAATACACGTGCTCTATCAAGGACAACAGCGTAGCGTTGCCAGATCACTTGCAGTGTTGCCAGTCTCATTACTTTTCTGCCACACCTCGTATATGCATATATATATATATATATATATATATATATATATATATATATATATATATATATACAGTAGGCAATTTTAATCTATGCACCCAAATTTTTCCGTAAATAAGCCAGGCAAGGAAAAATGGTTCTGACAAAAATTCTTTAGGATAATGGTGATCACCTATCTGTGCTAGTGACTTTGAACTTGAAGTCAATTTCCAAGGTCTTTCGAAAGTCAAGTTGAGTTTTTTAATAAATACTCCCATTTTTCATTGCAGAAAAGGAAAGCAGAGAAAATTTCCTTTTCCTTTCAAAAGTCTACTAATTTACACCAATCCGCAGTATAAGAATATTTGACCTTCAAATGATCTCCAGATACGATTTTTACCCCCTATGTTATTTATACTGTTGAATAGGAAATTGTCTTCGCTTTCCATTTCTGCAATGAAAAGTGGAGGTTTCTATTTAAAAAACTCAACTTCAGCTTCGAAAGACCTTGCAAATTAACCTCAAAGTCGAAATCACTAGCACAGATAGATGACCCCATTGTCCTAAACAACTTTTGTTTGAACTATTTTTCTGGGTCTGGTTTACTTATGGAGAAATTTGGGTGCATAGATTAAAATCAGTTAAGCTATAACAAACCGAGATCAAAATGCATAGAAAACAACTATCTACTTAAAATCCCCGATTCGTAAAATGTTGGCAGGATATTACCTGCAAAACTTGATGCCTGACTGTTATCGGCAATAATGCAAACGAACATCTAATTATACCCCGGAGCGGTAGAAAATTATTAAAAATAAATTATTTCACTGTCCATGTATTTGGAAAAGACAGTTTTTCTCCTTAAATATTGTTAAGTAGATAGTTGTTTTTTGTGCATTTTGATCTCGGTTACAGCTCCACTGATAGGACAATTAGATGGTCAAAACTTGTATGGATAAAGAACCAGGGTCGAATTCGCAGAGAATAAGCTGTGTGTCCCCTGTCTTAAGGATCTTAACAAGAAAAAAAAAACTACTTTTCTAAATATACTGACCGGGAAATTATTCATTTTTAATAATTTCCTGTCGCTCCGCGATATTTCACGAAATGAGAATTTTAGGTAGACAGTTGTTTTCTGCACATTTTGCTCTCGGTTCGTTACAGCTCCACTGCTGAGACCAGTAGATGGTCAAAACTATTATGGAGAGAGAACCAGAGTTGAATTCGCAGAGAATAAGCTGGCTGTCCCCTTTCCTAACGGTCTTAAGGAGACAAAGCTATTTTTTCCAAATATATAGACCATGAAATTACTCATTTTTAATAATTTCCTATCGCGCCGGGGTATAGGTATGTAGATGTTCGTTTGTACTGTTATCGATAACAGTTCGGCATCACGTTCTGCAGGTAATATCCTGCCGATATTTTACCAAATGCGGATTTTAAGTAGAGAGTTATTTTCTGTCCATTTTGATCTCGGTTTATTACAGCTCCACTGATGAGACCATTAGGTGGTCAAAACTAGTATGGAAAGAGGGAACTAGAGTCGAATTGGTAGAGAATAAGCTATCTGTCCCCTTTCTTAACGGACTTAAGGAGAAAAAAACTAATTTTTAAAATACATACATCGTGATATTATTTATTTCTTATGTATGTATGTATAAATATATATATATATATGTTATCTTCAAAAATTCACTTTAAACTTTTAAAAAACAATTTATTTACGTTTACACACTTGTTACTTTAAAAAATACAATAATTAAATTCAGATCTTAAACATGGCATAACGACGACTTATAATACGTACTATAAGTGTCATTTACAAAATAATGCCATGAATTTATACTAAGAATAAAGCAGTGTCAGCATGTGTTCACACGGTAAATGACACGTTTCGTAGCACGCTGAATATGTTTTCTTCAAATTGCTTGGGTAAAGTTGTTAAGTTGCGAAATGCTGCGTAAGCAATTTACATTTTCGCATAACTATAGTATTTTCACATATAACATATATATATATATATATATATATATATATATATATATATATATATTCTTGGGTATAGGTTTTTTATTTGAAGATTAAAAGACGACAATTCTTCTGACGTTTCGCTCTACATAGTGAGCTTTTTCAAAGTTATGCTATATTTATCTGTACGTACAAGTGCAAAGCTACTTTCAGGATGAAGGATACAGATAAATATAGCATAACTTTGAAAAAGCTCACTATATAGAGCGAAACGTCAGAAGAATTGTCGTCTTTTAATCTTCAAATAAGAAAACTATATCCAAGAAAATATCAAAGAAAAATATTAACAAAAGGTTTAAGATACAATAAAATTTCATCAAAAAAATTGAACTAACTTCTAAAAGTGCGCCAAAAAGTGAAAAATAACCATACATTTTTATATGAAATTGAAATTTTTGAAGTGGGCGCCAAACTAATACCTGATAAAATGTGACCTTTATCATAATTTGTATATATTAGTAGTTATTTATTTCATTTAGAAATAATTTGGCGCCGACTTCGAAAATTTCAATTTCATATAAAAATTTATAGTTATTTTTCACTTTTTACCGCACTTTTAGAAGTCCGTTCAATTTTTTTGTAAAAATTTTATTTTTAGATTTTCAGTTGTGAATTCATTATGATATCCAAAAATTATTTGGATTAAGTACTAATCGAGATTAGTTTACCTTGCAATGAATCCAAGGTGGCAAAAAAAATTACCCATTTTATCCGAAGTTGTAAATCACCCTAAAATTAACCACCAAAAATTCTTTGATTCTTAGATTTCTCCGAATACCAGTGAAATTATGTCAAAAAATCCGCCAGATTGAGTTTTTCAAAACATATTTTAAATTCGTAATTAACACTAACAAAAATCTTCCAATACTGATTTTAGACAAAATCGAGAGGTGTGGAATTTTTAATCCGCCATCTTGGATCCATATATATATATATATATATATATATATATATATATATATATATATATATATATATATATATTATTTTTCTGAAATTTCTTGGGTATGAGGTTTTTTGTTTTTAAAACAATCTAATCAAAATTTGACGTTTCGCCCATTTTTTTTGGGCTTTATCAAAAATATATTGTCAGTTCGTCTATGGATAAAATCTGCAAAATGTATATTTGACACTTTAAAATTTAAAAACACAGGAAAAACATTCAAATGTTTGCATCTTAACAGGAAGATTCTTCTGTTTTTCTGCTTTGCCAGTTTACTGCAAGTTTTAGAGAATGCTTTCATCGTTTCCGCACATTGTAATCCATAGGTTTCTCTTATTGTTATCAGGAACGTTCGGTTAGGTGTTGTTTGCATTTTTCACCCATGCAATTCTTTATAATATCTTTGTTTTCTTAAACCATCTATATTTATTTTTCTGAAATTTCTTGGGTATGAGGTTTTTTGTTTTTAAAACAATCTAATCAAAATTTGACGTTTCGCCCATTTTTTTTGGGCTTTATCAAAAATATATTGTCAGTTCGTCTATGGATAAAATCTAAATATATATATATATATATATATATATATATATATTTAAATAATTTGAAATTCATAATGTGCGATCCCAAAAACTCCCCCGTACCAATTTTGTAGAAAATCGGACAAAACTGATTTTTTCGTCCACCATATTGGATCCGCCATATTGAACTTCCTAAAAGTAATTTTAGATTCGTCATATGCAACCCCAAAAACTCCCCTGTGCCAATTTTGGATAAAATCGGACAAAATTGATTTTTTTAAAAAGTATTTTGAATTTATTATGTGTGACCCCAAAAACTCCCCCACACTAATTTTGGAGAAAATCGGACAAAATTAAATTTTTTTGTCCGCCATATTGAATTTTTTTAAAAATAATTTCAGATTCGTTGTGTACGACCCCTAAAATTCCCCCATACCAATTTTGGAGAAAATCGGACAAAATTAATTTTTTTAGCCGCCATATTTTCAGCGCCATATTGGAATTTACTGCACCAACTTCATCTAAAAAAATATGGGACCACCGCAGCAACTTCCTGAACATAACGTAAAAAATTTCATTCAAATCGGTGCCGCCGTTCCGGAGTAATCGGTGTACATACATAAAAAAAAAACATACATACTCGACGAATTGAGAACCTCCTTCTTTTAGAAGTCGGTTAAAAATAAATATCCAATAAATAACCATTCTAATAAACTGACCAAGAAAACCAAATACCTTGGTAGAAATAAATGTCTTCATCAAATTCACTACCACATGTTAAAATAAAAATTCTAAAAATGAAATTTTTTATTGATATTACTGAAATTCGATTGGATTTACAACTGTTATTGGCGGTAAACAAACGCAATTTAAACCATCAGTATCAACATTCGTTGAATGGGAATTTAATACGTAACAAATTTTTTGTTTGTTGGTTTTCACGACTTTATTCATGCTCTTTTAGGAGTTGAAAAATATGAATTTAAATAGTAATTATTGTAAATCAAAAATGTATGAGAAACGATGTACAAATTCCTTTTAAATACAGACGATCAACAAATATTAAAATTTATGTATTCAGTAAGCTCTTATGAAAAATTTTTTAAAGCTCTACTGGTATGATAGACTTCAAATTTTGTCATATTTAAATAATAGTTTTGCCTAGTGGAAGAATTATTCCTGTAACATTAACGGGACTGATAACAATAGAACTTATCTAACAAAACGAAATTTTTGTTGTAGAAAGCATAAATGACAAACAAGCCAAAATTTTTAATGAGAAAAGATTATCGAATAGAGAAGCTCTGCTTCGTATTAAGTACCTGAATACTGAGGAGAAATTAGCCATTTTTAAATTGTATATGTAGAGAGTTTTCAGACATATTTCTTAAACCGAATGAAAAATTAACTAAGACTGAAATCCCCATTCATACAACAGTCTTGCTGACATAACTAAAGGACATATAGTTATAAGGCATATCCTTTTGATATCAGTGATTATATAAATATATCAAATTATCTGCAAAATAGAAAAAATATTACTAAAGAGCTTTATCGCAAAATTCAAAAACGTATAGTAGAAACGAAGGAAAAAATAATATCTAAGCCACACGAAAATGGGCCGAGTCCCCAAATTATGAAAATGAAAATATAGCATACGTAAAAACCAAATTTCGTAATAATAATAATAATAATCAAATATTTAACAAAAACCATAGTGATGACACTTAAAGGTACATATCAAAAAAGTAAAGTACAAGAACCTAGAGTAAAATTCAAAGAATGTTCATGGGTTAAAAATGAATGTGATTATCCTGATATTAATTCTAGCACACTTCAAGTCAACAGTAACCAAATTGAGATTCCAATTACAAAAACCAAAAATCCAATTTATTCTATCCAATTTCGAAATGCAAAAATTATATCTAATAAGCCTTTCGTCACATAGATTTGAAGCCTATAATTAGTTAATTTAGTTTTTAACTATAAACAATTCTAAAATCCGAGAAATCAACTATCATACCAAGATCACTTCAGAAGATATTGTTCTTTGCTCAGAATTCTTGATTAAAACTTCTCAAGAACAAATATATAATATTCATCTCCACACACCATGTAACATACAAATTTATTTATCAAAAAATATCATTGATAATTATAACAAAATAAAATAGTTTGATAAAAAAATAGTTTAATCGCATATAAATATAAAATGTTAACATTTAATTTAATAATGATAATCATAGTTAGAACGACGTCTATTAATTATTGCTGGATTAACATTAAAACAAAATGGCACAATATGCCAAAAATATATACAATTAAAATTGAATTACGAATATAAAAAAATTTTTTCTTAGTACCAATTTTTTTTGCATTTAAGTTACTTTCTCTGAAACTGAGACTGAACTCACTGGCCAAAAGTACCAAAGCGTTCAAGAATACCTCATTTACGCATTTGTTCTAAATACTTCAGGCCCCAGTGACGAGTGAGGCAATATAGATATTTCTATTCAGGTAGTTTTTCTTTAAGATATTCAGACACTCTGACTAGGAATATGTTGTGAGTTTATTATCCCCAGCTCGGTCCAGACCGTCAGGCATTTCCCATGAGACAGTGGCATCAGAGACTACCAATGAATTCCCCCTGGACATAACAACGTTAACTATGATAATTAGGCCATTCCGTGCTCGCATTCTTGACAACACAGACACCTTCTGGTTCTTCTTCCTGGCGTTGTCTGTAACTGCATTCACTAGGCACTCGTACTGCCTTACCATGTTTCTGCACCACCTAACCAAGTTCCTCTCAAACTACTTTATATGAGGGTTTTCTTCAAGGCCCTCAACGCAACCATAAGATCTTGGAGGAAATCCACAAGCTTCGAAATCAAGAAGGTTCTTATGAAATCGAGCAGTTGATGTTGTTATATAAGTTTTCATCTATCATAGACTCTAGATAACTTGTCCCTCTAGCCCTGTACCGTCTTTCGCCATAGTTAAATACCTCATCAGGCTGGCACTGAAGGAGGAGTTTGCTTCCAGAATAAAATATATAGAGGCTCAATGTGTACATATACTTGTTACCTTTATTAACATTCATACTGAGCGCTACCGAATCTTCCATGTTGAGACTCATTCCGCACACTGCGAAAGAACGTTCTGCCATATGCTCTCCCCACCAAATCGGATACGAAGATTAGGTCATCAATGTACTCGACTCCTCCAGCGCAAACATCGTGGACTATCGTCGTCCCTTTGCCAGACTCCTCTAGATAGCAGAAAGATAAGCGTAGGACCAAATTTACCTCTCAACCCTATCAACCCGCAGGAACCTGTTTATTGGGAGACTTATTAGATTCTATCCATTAGTATTGTATTTGTAAAGCTGATAAATGCTGTGGATATGGTAATTGATCTCACAAATAAGATGGAAGGATTTTTTGAAACATTTCCTGTATATTATTAATTTCCTGGAAATCCGAAATGAATACTGAATAATAATTATTAACAAAAGAAATTTTATATTCTATAACTGCACTGTCCAAACCTTCGAATATAATGTGTAGAATTAGCATATCGTCAGAACTAGAGCCTAGTTGTTTGAACGCTGAAAAAAGTAAAAATGTTTTTATTTATATTCGGAAAAGTGTTGATAAATAGTAGATATTTTATTTCTTCGTACACACACACACACACACCGATTCTATGCTATCCTTTTCTAATTGCATTATTTAAACGAGCATAATATGATAATCGGTACGTCAATACTAGAATACATAAAAGTTTGGATTTGTGGTTGTCTAAATTAATATTATTGTTATTTTCGATATGTAAACAATATCTAACAATATTTATCAATGAAAATAAATTTTTCAATCCTCTTTTTGTTAAACTTAATTACAAACGCATTTATAGTTCTAGTTATAATTTCTATCACCTAAAAACTGTCAAAAATCAAAATAACCTCTCTCCCACCGACCATAAACAACCTTCAAACAAATGTATTTTTGTTTAAATCTACTGGTATAATCGAAGGTCCAAACACTACAATATAATTTTGATAAAAAAAATTGAACCGACTACTAGAAGTGCGCTAAAAAGTGAAAAATAACTATAAATTTTTATATGAAATTGAAATTTTTGAAGTCGGCGCCAAACTAGTACCTGACAAAATATGATTAGCATAAACAGATTAAAAATACTATGAGGCTGAAGCTAGCGGCCAGCGGCCAAATCGCGCTAAGTATAGATTAAAATTATATATTTAAAACATGATAAAATCCACATTTATTAATATTTTTCTATGATTTTTGGAATTTAAGTTTATTATAACTTCTTCTAAATCCTCAATAAAATTATATAATTTTTCCCCAAAAAGAACCCCTTCGATCAGCGTTAATTAATTATGCTTAATTATTTCCTAAAACCCATATTTATCAAAATTTTTCAACGTTTTTGGGTAACTAAGCTTCTAATCATGTCCTCCAAACCGCAATATGGGTTTTTGTTTTTGTTCCTCTAAGACAACCCTAGCGGCCAGGATTCAGCCCTTATTTTCAACTCGTCTTAATTTCCACATTTTTCAAATTTTTTTCCATGGTTTTTAGTAATTAAGCTTATAATAATGTCACCTAAACACTTATATGAGTCACATAATTTATTCCTATAAGACAACCACGGCGGCCAGAGTTCAGCCCTTATTTTCAAATTGTCATAATTTCCACACTTTTCAAAATTTTTCAGTAGTTCTTGGTAATTAAGCTTATAATAATATCCTCTAAACACATATGGGACACATAATTTGTTCCCATAAGACAACCCCAGCGGCCAAAGTTCAACCCTTATTTTCAAATTATCATAATTTCCACATTTTTCAAAATTTTCCAATGGTTTTTGATAATTAAGCTTATAATAATGTCATCTAAACATTTACATGGGTCACATAATTCGTTCTCGTACGACAACCCTAGCGGCCAAGGTTCCGCCCTTATTTTAAAATTGTCAGAATTTCCACATTTTTTAATATTTTTCATATTTTTTTGATAATTAAGCTTATAATAATGTCCTCTAAACACTTATATGGGTCACATAATTTGTTCCAGTAAGACAACCCTAGCGGCCAAGGTTCCGCCCTTATCTTCAAATTGTCATAATTTCCACATTTTTCAAAATTTTTTAGTGGTTTTTGGTAATTAAGCTTATAATAATGTCATCTAAACATTTACATGGGTCTCATAATTTGTTCCAGTAAGACAACCCTAGCGGCAAAGGTTCAGCCCTTATTTTTAAATTGTCATATTTTACACATTTTTAAAAAAATTTCTGTGGTTTTTGGTAACTAAGCTTATAATAATGTCCGCTAAACACTTATATGGGTCACATAATTTGTTCCTGTAAGACAACCTTAGCGGCCAAGGTTCCGCCCTTATTTTTAAATTGTCATAATTTACACGCTTTTAAAAAAAATTCAGTGCTTTTTGGTAATTAAGCTTTCAATAATCTCCTCTAAACACTTATTTGGGCCATATAATTTATTCCTGTAAAACAACCCTAGCGGCCAAGGTTCAGCCCTTATTTTCAAATTGTCATAATTTCCACATTTTACAAAATTTTTCAGTGAATTTTTTGTAATTAAGCTTATAATAATGTCCTCTAAACACTTATATGGGCCACATAATTTGGTCCTGCAAGATAACCCTAGCGGCCAAGGTTCAGCCTTTATTTTCAAATTGTCATAATTTCCACATTTTTCAAAATTTTTGAGTGGTTTTTGGTCATTAAGCTTATAATAATGTACTCTAAACACTTATGTGTCACTGAAGTCACTGAAAATTTTTGAAAAATGTGGAAATTATGACAATTTTAAAATAAGGGCTGAACCTTGATCCCTAAGGTTGTCTTACGGGAACGGGAAAATAAGGGTTGAACTTTGGCCGCTGGGGTTGTCTTACTGAAACAAATTATGAGACCCATGTAAACGTTTAGATGACATTATTATAAGCTTAATTATCAAAAACCATTAAAAAATTTTGAAAAATGTGGAAATTATGACAATTTGAAAATAAGGGCTTAACCTTGGCCGCTAGGGTTGTCTTACTGGAAGAAATTGTGTGACCCATGTAAGTGTTTCGAGGACATTATTATAAACTTAATTACCAAAAAAAAAACTGAAAAATTCTGAAAAATGTAAAATTATGACAATTTTAAAATAAGGGCGGAACCTTGGCCGCTAGGGTTCTCGTACGAGAACAATTTATGTGACCCATGTAAATGTTTAAATGACATTATTATTAGCTAAATTATCAAAAACCATTGAAAAGTTTGAAAAATGTGGAAATTATGACTATTTGAAAATAAGGGTTGAAATTTGGCCGCTGGGGTTGTCTTATAAGAACAAATTATGTGACCCATATATGTCTAGAGGACATTATTATAAGCTTAGTTACCAAAAACCACTGGAAAATTTTAAAAAATGTGGAAATTAAGACAATTTTAAAATAAGGGCGGAACCTTGGCCGATAGGGTTATCTTACTGGAACAAATTATGTGCCCCGTATGGTTTTAGAGGACATTATTATAAGCTTAATTACCAAGAACCACTGAAAAATTTTGAAAAGTGTGGAAATTATGAAAATTTGAAAATAAGGGTTGAACTCTGGCCGCCGGGGTTGTCTTATAGGAATAAATTATGTGACCCATATAAGTGTTTAGATAACATTATTATAAGCTTAATTACTAAAAACCATGGAAAAAATTTGAAAAAAAAATGTGGAAATTAGGACAAGTTGAAAATAAGAGCTGAATCTTGGCCGCTAGGGTTGTCTTAGGGGAACAAATTATGTGACCCATCTTGCTGTTTGGAGGACATAATTAAAAGCTTAGTTACCCAAAATCGTTGAAAAATTTTGATAAATATGGATTTTAGGAAATAATTAAGCATAATTAATTAACCTTGATATGTGGAGCTGTTTTTGGAGAAAAATTATATAATTTTATTGGGTATTTAGAGGAAGTTATAATAAACTTAAATTCCAAAAATCATAGAAAAATATTAATAAATGTGGATTTTATCATGTTTTAAATATATAATTTTAATCTATACTTAGCGTGCTGTATCTCGATTTGGCCGCTGGCCGCTAGCTTCAGCCTCATAAAATTATTTATTTGTAATTGCTCTCTTACCACAATTTGTTTAAATTAGTAGTTCTCTGTTTCATTTTGAAATAATTTGGCGCCGATTTCAAAAATTTCAATTTCGTAGAAAAATTTATAGTTACTTTTCACTTTTTAGCGCACTTTTAGAAGTCGGTTCAATTTTTTTTATAAAAATTTTATTTTTCGATTTTTAGTTTTGAATTCATTATGATATCCATAAATTATTTGAATCAAATCGAGATTAGTGTACCGCGCAATGACTCCAAGGTGGCAAAAAGTACCATTTTATCCAAAGTTGTAAATAACCCCAAAATAAACCACTAAAAATTATCTTAGAGTTTTCCAAATACTAGTGAAATTGTGTCAAACAGATATTTAGTCCTACTATCTTAAATTTCAAATTAATTTTAGATTGGTAATAGAGGCCCCAAAAACTTCCAATATCGATATTTAAACAACTCATCCCGATATATTTTATACTGTATATTGAGTTTGTCTACGCCACAAGAACCCCGCAATATCATTTTTAGACAAAATCGGAAAATGTAAAATTTTTAGTCCCTCATATTGTATCTCATCAACCTTAATAGTTGTAAAAAATTAATTTCATATTCATAATACATGACCCCGAAAACACCTTAATACCAAATATGAAAAAATGCGAATAACGTAAAATTGTCAACTCACCCTATTGGATCCGCCATATTGAATTTCAAAAAAATAATTTTAACGTCTTAATCTAATCTAATCTAAATTTAAACCCTTCAAAGCCCCCTAGTACCAATTTCTGATGAAATCCAGGAATTTAAAATTTCTAGGCCGTCATATTGCATCTGACATAATAGATTTTCATAAAATAATTTTGTATTCGCTATTTACATCCTCAAAAGCGATTCAGTCCCACATTTGAACAAAATCGAAAAATGTATAATTTTTAGTTCGCCATATTGAATCCTGAAAAGACATTATTAAATTTATAATTTACACCCTCAAGAACCCCCTATATCAGTTTTGGAGAAAATCGAAAAATATAAAATTTTTAGTACTTCATATTGAATCCGCCAGATTGAGTTTTTCAAAAAATATTTTAAAATCGTAATTAACACTAATAAAAATCCCCCAATACTGATTTTAGACAAAATGGAGAGATGTCGACTCTTTAATCCACCATCTTGGATCCACCATATTTAATTTATTTTTTAATAATGTCAAATTTGTAATGTGCGATCCCAAAAACTCCCCCATATCAATTTAGAAAAAAACCGGACAAAATTAATTTTTTATCCGCCATATTAGATACACCATATTGATTTTTTTAAAATAAATTTTTCAGATTCGTTATGTGCGACCCCGAAAACTCCCCCATACCAATTTTGGAGAAAATCGGTTAAAAATAATTTTCACTTTTTAGTGTTATTATTGCTCTAAATACATTTTGCCTTTTTAGGGTTATTAAGCTATACTCAAGTTAAATGAGTCTCATCTCACAATATATACCTAATTTTATAGTTTATAGCAAACTATATAATATTAGGGCCCAATGGACCTTTTGTTGGTCTAGTATTTGTAACTGAATTGTTCAGTTTTTAACCGACTTCTAAAAGAAGGAGGTTCTCAAATCGTTGACTATGTTTTTTTATGTATGTACACCAATTACTCCGGAACGACGGCACCGATTAGAATGAAATTTTTTACGTTATGTTCAGGAAGTTTCTGCGGGGTCCCTTTTTTTTGACGAAATTGGTGCAGTAAAATGCAAGATGGGCCTTACATTATGGCGGCCAAAAAAATTAATTTTGTTCATTTTTTCTACAAAATTGGAATGCGGGAATTTTCCGGGTCGTACACAACGAATCTGAAATTATTTTTAAAAAATTCAATATGGCGAATTCAATATGGCGGACAAAAAAATTAGTTTTTCCGATTTGCTCCAAAATTGGTGTGGAGGTGTTTTCGGGGTCGCTCCTAACGAATTCAAAATATTTTTTAAAAATTCAATATGGCGGATCCAATATGGCGAACGAAAAAATTGGTATGGGGGAGTATTCGGGGTCGCACATAACGAATCTGAAATAATTTTTAAAAATTCAATATGGCGTATCCAGTACGGCGGAAAAAAAGTTAATGTTGTCCGATTTTTGTCAAAATTGATATGGGGAAGTTTTTGGGATTGTACATTACGAATCTGACATTATTTTAAAAAATTAAATATGGCGAATTCAAGATGGCGGATTAAAGACTACATCTCTCGATTTTGTCTAAAATCAGTATTGGGGGATTTTTATTAGTGTTGATTACGAATTTAAAGTATTTTTTGAAAAACTCAATCTGTCAGATTCAGTATGGTTTCCTAAGAATTTTACATTTTTTGATTTTCTCCAAAACTGATATAGAGGGTTCTTGAGGGTGTAAATTATGAATTTAACAGTATTTTTTCAGTAATCAATATGGCGAATGGAATATAGCAGACTAAAAATTTTACATTTTTCGATTTTGTTCAAATGTCAGAATGAATCGTTTTTGAGGATATAAAAAGCGAATATAGAATTATTTTAAGAAAATGTAATAGGTCCAATGCACTATGATGGTCTGGAAATTTTAAATTTCTGGATTTCATCCAAAATTGGTACTAGAAGGCTTTGAAGAATTTAGGTTTAAATTAGATTAAGGTGTTAAATTTTTTTTTAATTCAATATTGCGGATTTAATATGGTGGGTTGAAAATTTTATCTTACTCGAATTTTTTCAGATTTGGTATAAGGGTTTTTTTTCGGGGTCGTATATTACGAATATGAAGTTAATTTTTTAAAACTATTAGGGTGACAAGATACAATATGAGGGACTGAAAATTTTACATTTTCCGATTGTGTCTAAAATTGATGTTGCGGGGTTCTTGCGGCGTACACAAACTCTATATGCAGTATAAAATATATCGGGCTAAGAAATTTACGTCTCAAGTTCTTGGAAGGTTTTGGGGCCTATATTACAAATCTAAAGTTAATTTGAAATTTAAGATAGTGGATTTACTTTGACAGGCTAAAATTTTGTTTAACATAATTTCACTGGTATTTGGAGAACTCTAAAAATCAAAGAATTTTTAGTGGTTCATTTTAAGGTGATTTACAACTTTGGATAAAAGGGGTACTTTTTTGCCACCTTGGAGTCATTGCGAGGTACACTAATCTCGACTAGTACTTAGTTCAAATAATTTATGGACATCATAATAAATTCAAAACTAAAAATCCAAAAATAAAATTTTTATAAAAAAAAATGAACCGACTTCTAAAAGTGCGCTAAAAAGTGAAAAATAACTACAAATTTTTATACGAAATTGAAATTTTTGAAGTCGGCGCCAAATTATTTCTAAATGAAACAAATAACTACTAATATATACAAATTATGGTAGGAAAGCAATTACAAATAAAGTATTTTTAATATGTTTATGCGAATTACATTTTGTCAGGTATTACTTTAGCGCCGACTTCAAAAATTTCAACTTCATATAAAAATTTATAGTTATTTTTCACTTTTTGGCGCACTTTTAGAATTCGGTTCAATTTTTTTTTTTTAATTTTATTACTTTTCATTTCGGCATCAAGGAGTTGAGTAGTACCAAAGATTATTATAGAGCAGTAGCTATTATAATCTGTGGTATTACTTAAATCAATGTAAGGAGCTAACATCTATTTTTCAGTATTTAATATAGTGTTAATATTTCTTATACTACCTATCTACAAAACTAGGCAATTATTATAATTTATGTCATATACCTTCGAGCTGTCTAATTTATTAATTTTGTCTTTATTGTTAATTAATATCTTACCTATTTTTTGTTTGGTTGTACTCATTGTTTTACACCCTAAATTGCTTAATTTATTACAAAGTCCGATACTTAATTTAGAAATATAATTTATTAATTTAAAATTATTGTCTTTCGGTATAGAATCACATAATAGAAAAAAAAATGTATCTACTATTTCTCTCCTACTCAAACCGCAATAATTTCCCGCTGTGTAAATATTTCTATGTAATTGAATTACTTATTTAAAATGGCAATTATATATAAGAAATTAATTATCAAGCCCTCGCCTTAAGGAATATAAAAATTTAAGCCACCAGGAAAATAAATTATTAAAAGTTATATACAATAGTGAACCACTAAAATAACATATTGTAAATCCAAAAATTTCCACTATATTGTTTCGAACATTTAGATAATGTTTATAAACTCAACCCACATAATATTATTTATATTAATTGAAAAATTGCCACCCACACATGTCAAAAAATTAGTGTTTATGTCCTGATCGTAAACACCAAAAGACCCTCAACTCTAAAAAATAAACTAATAAAAATCTGGCTTTGACTCTCGAAATTGAAACAATTTTTAATTTGAAAGTATTGGCAATCTACTTCCCCTAATTATTCACTACAAACACACAACTGTATTGAAAATTGATAAACCACAACTCAATATGTATAGGCTAAAATAATCAAATAAGATCATTTGTACTAATTTTTCATGAAAAATCCTGATCAGAAACACCAAAAAAATAAACTAACAAACCAATAAAGATGATTTAGCCGCTCTAAATTGCAACAATTTTTTACTTGACGATGTTAACCTACTTGTCATAATTATGAATTACACGTCGCTGAATAAAAAACTTATTAACCATGCCTTCACGTTGGGAAACTAAAATAACATAATTAAGACACTTTTGTTGAGCATTTTAATGAAAAATGGCAAAAACTACTTGTTAGAAGTAGTGTTGCCAATGACACGCTAATTTCCTTGTTTACGCGGCTTTATTTTAACGTACATTTATCACCAACAAATGTTGCGAAAAAACTAGTTATCAAGCCCTCGTCTTTAATACCATAAAAGCGCAAGCCGAATAGACAATATGTATCAAAAGTTATTTACAATAATAAACCACTAAATTAACAAAATTGTAAATACGAGCATTTTTGCTATTATTGCGAACATTTAGACAATGTTTATAAACTCAACCAACTTAACATTATTTACTTTAATTGAAAAATTACCACCTACACTTATCAGAAAATTAGGATCCATAGTCTGACCGTAAATTCCAAAAGACCCTCACCGCTAAAAAAATAAATTAATATATATGATTTTGCATCTCTAAATTAAAACAATACTGATTATAATTATATACTCACACTGTTTTCAAAATTTATTAAGAATATCTCAAAGTTTATAGACTAGAATAAGTCAAATAAATGCAAAGTAGCAAAATGCTTTAAGAAGCAGTGTTGCCAAACGACGCAGTAATTTCCGTGTTCAGGATTTCAAAGGCAAAGATACGGCCACGATGTTACTGTACTCCCATATACTTACAATAATAAACTACTAAATGTCCAATATTGAAACCGTAGCATCTTTATTTATTACATAAATAGTATTATTATGACTATTTGGACAGTACTTAATTTGAAATGCTAACTACTAATTAACATAATGCTTTAACCCTACCTCATATTTTTAAATAAATAGTACAATTTTATACTGTATTACAACTAAATAAAGCTCGGGTATTATGTTCTGTTGTAATGAACTAAGCCGCTTAGCACTAAGAAATTTTCCCTAGCTTAGCGAAGTTTTTGCATGTTACATAACCGCTAAAGACTCAGGAATCCATTATCAATAGAGGCAAAAACGGACTCGCTAAGCTGATAGATCCAAAATTTTGCCAGATGTCAGTTTTCAAAGCTGAAGCTCGGTTGTTTAGATATTTTAGACAGTTATCTAAAAAAACGTTCTCTGCTTTTATTTCAATAAAATCAACCATTTTAGAGAAAAAGAAACCCTGACTTTCTGGATGAGATTGTTGATAATCCGTCAAACAGAGGAAGATAGTTTTCCAACAATAGTTGTTTCATCATTTCTATCTTCAAAGATGCACGTTGACCCAAAAAGATTTTTTAAATATCTAAACTATTTTTTCTCAATATTTTCCACGTCTTTTTTGTAAGGTTTAATGCTGAATTTTTATAAGTAAAAATAAAAAATCTGAGGAGCTTTTAAAAAATATATATTTGCATTTTCACTTAACGATATCATTTGTACATTCAGAGTAAACTACAGACACTTCACCCCAGTATCTATCTTTTTATGTGAAAATTTCAAAAAGTACTTGGACATGTCAACTCTCGTTTTTTTGGAGACATATTTCTATCGGCATAACTTAAATACATATAGACAAAAGTGGTTTTGACCTTAAAATCTTGAAATGATAAGGAGGATGTTGTGACATGTCATTTTAAAGCTTGTTGATTTTCCTTTAAAATTGTTCCGTACTTTTTGAATTTGAGCCACTTGTCGCATTTTACAAATCTAATCATACCTCGGATAGACCTGAAAACAAGAGAAATTTATTTGCAACAAAAAATGTTTTGTTTTCCAAATGAATAATTTACATTGGAGAATTTCTTATTATCTTATTTATTGACGAAAGTTATTTATTGACGAAAGAGCTGAAATTATTTAACTCTATTTTGAAAACAATAAATGTGCCTAAGAAGCAGTAGCCTTATTTAACGGAAACCATACCAATTAACGAGTGTATTGTAGTTAAATTTTAGATTTAGTGGCATTGAAAGACTAGTTCAGTATCAAATAGAAAAAGAAATGTCGAAAATACTTTGAGAAATGCAGAGGCAAAAATACCGAAACTGGAGTAGTAGAATAATGTGCGACATAATACTGGTGTCCCAATCTAATATATTGATGATTTTGACACATCATAACAGATGACCGCAAAAGTAGGCCTATGTTCGCCTATTTGTTGTTGCAGGTTGATATGAGTTTTTGTTTTCGAGATATGAGGAATCAAAATTGTCAGTTTGCCACAATGGAGACTTTTGAGTCGATTATTTGAAATGTATACCCGGTAGTGAAAGATGGTCCAAGCTAAAACCCTAATTGGGAAAATCGAAAACAAGGTCACTGGTGGGCCAAATACATAATAACCTCTATTTTGATCATTAACTCCAAAAAAAAAGTTTCTGCGTTTGTCTTACTGACGTATGAGGAATTTTATTTGACTTAAAATAATAGTCATTTTCTTACATTAATTTTTTCATCGCTAAGTTATAAGGTATTAACTATGTCATTGTAAGCTTAGTATTTATAGAACATTTTAATCATTCTCTACGATGTTAGTTGCAGTCGATGTTAATTTATAAATTAAAATACGATGAAAATTTTACAGTGACCTAGTGTTTTGATAATGACGAAGGGTTAATAGCTTATTGTAAGTGAAGCGTTAAAAAAAAAAACATAAAATAAAATAAAACGAAAAGAAGCAAAATCAAAAACTGAAATGGAAAAGGTTACAGAAATGAAAAGAACAACAAAAGACAAAACAGAAATAGGATTTAAAAAAAAACTCAAAATAATATATTACATGTTGAACCTAAAATTTAATTCTACTTTAGTATTTACTTTCCTGCTTCACGTGACCTTCACATTTTGTTCTTAAAGTCAACGTAGGATTAGCTCTGAATATTCCCTTCCCTTCATTCAACTTCTTCACAAAGCATTAGTATTAGTCGCAATGAAACCTTAATTTCCGTAGAATGTTTGAAATTCCACATAAATCAGATAAACGCAGAAACATATTTCTAAAGTCGAAAATCAAAATTGGTCTGTAATTTTGTTTAGATGTTATCTACCATCTGAAAAAGACACTGTGTGTTGAAATGATTCTAATGGTTAATGTAAGATAGTGGAAATTATAACACGTTATATTATTTAACAATTAATCAAAACATGAATTAAATTGTATATTTTCCCTCTCACTGATCTCGATCTCAATTGTCAAGGTCAAGGCAAAGTCACTATTAATTATTTCTCAATTAAACCTCCAACCTTTGTCTATCGCTGTCAGTCATATATTTGAAATAGTCGATCCGAAAGAATTCAAATATTTTGATTGATCCCTTGTATCTCAAAACTTTTAGTATATATTGAAAAAAATCTGAATCCGAGAGAGCACAAATAGACAAATTTTATACTGTATAACTCTTTTTAACATTTTTTATTTGCGAAAATTCTCATATACGCTGCATTTACACTCTAGAAGTTAAAAATTTTCTATCATTGAACTGCAAAAAGGGCCCATAAAATTTGTCGGACAATATGACTACTCGATTGTAAAAACATTAATTAGACAACTGCGAAAAAATCAGCTGGTTGGTAATAAAAAACATATACACGTTATTTTGACAAAAAAAAAACATGTAAACACAACATGTACATGTTTTTTTATTACCAAACAGCTGATTTTTTCATAGTTGTTTGATTAATCGAGTGGTAATATTGTATGCCAAATTTTAAGCGACATTTTTCCAATCCGCGTTGGGAAACGAAGAGTATACGAAAATTTCGCAAATAAAATAGTTATCGGACTCGTCAAAGTAAAGCCACTCACAAAGTTTCAAAAGAGTATTAATCATGTAGAAATAAAGGTTACGTCCTGTAAACTAATATTTAAACAAGCTGCTTCAATCATGGTGGAGATGATGGAGTTTTCAATACCAATACACAAAAAGAAATGAATCAAATTGCACCGCATACAGACAGGTGTCTTTGTTGCGGCCTGAAGTGACTCTGTGCGTAGAGTTTCCTTGCGAGAATATGTTGGTAGTAGTAGCGAATATGACAGAATTATTTTTCGCCTTGCATGTTTAACTGACTTTGTGAATTCATCTTCTTGTCAATGCTCAACATAATTAAAAAAGATATTAATAATTAGAAAATATTTTTAATCAATAATTTACCTATTTTGATTATCCTCGTCACAAAAAGCTAAAAATGATAAAACACCTTCTTCCACATCGTCCAAACGCAATAAAAAATACCTTAGAAAAAGACAATACCAATAAAATCAGAACATATACATTTACATATACAAAATATGTTAATAGTAACTAGTTTCTAGCTCAATACATTGGAGTGAATTACATTCAGACTGTTAACCTGATCGCCACCACTCCCGTTACCACTACAGAGCCGTAGCCGTGTTTGCATGTCATTATCCTGAATTTTAAGAATAATCTTCCTCAAATGTAAATTAGTGGCATAATTTTATAAAAAAATCAAATCTGAAAAATGTTTCAGAAAATTCCTCCATGGTCTAATCACATATATATCTAAAAGTAGCTTATCCCATATGGGATGGTTTTTTCCCTTAAAATTCATTTTGATAGAAATACATATTAACATATTTTTTGAAATAATTATTAGTTTATCATAGTATATATATATATATATATATATATATAGTTTAATTTCTTAATCAGATATTTGCTGTATGTATACTTCATTAGATCTATAGTAATAAGAGTTTAACTTACCAACTATTCATTCAAAATATTGGCATTTTCACTTATTGTATAATTATTATTTAAATTAAGTTATTTCACAAATCTTTCCTCACTTATATGGTTTTTAAATTTTTTCTTCATCAGTTCTCTCATATCATCATTACAACAACACCAATTAACTAGAGTATATTTTTATTGCGCTTATTCCAAGTCAATAACATTTCAATCTGAGGTGTTCTTCCAAAGCTAACATACATGTTTTCAATTTCTGCCTCGATGAATTAAAAGTTTTTGTAGTACTGAGTTATAAATGTAATATAATTTTTCGTTCCATTTAAAATTAGATAACTTTTATATATGTTTTTTCCTATTGATTAAAAATCCATAATTTATTATAGAACTGAATACTAATTTATGAAATATTATAATTTTCCTTATGTAACAATGGCATCTCTCTTGAATATTTCCTAGAAAAACCATTTATTTCTTTTATAGGTACATTATGTTAATATATAAAAATTTCTCTTTCGTTAATCAGTAAATTAGTTTATTTTTTGGAGGTGAAGGAAAAATAATTCAATATCAAATAAAAAGTTTTTTATGTATATTTTTTTTTATTTCAGATACGTGGAAAATAAAAAATGGCGACTTGTGACAGTGAAAGTAAACAAGGTAATTCAGGTCAAAAGTTGTAAATTTTATGTGTAAAAGTGCTCTCTATTGTAAAATGTTTGGTTTGTGGTGTTCACACAAAGTACTTTAACATCATGACAAAACTGTTTAATTTGTATAATAATTGGTGGATCTATAGTGCTTTTTTACAAACTAACACCCGGCTAAAATTTTCGAAAAGTTTTCAGAAAGTTGTTGACGATCCAGTTGAATGCAGGAAGGAGCCAGAACATCACAAACGTGAGTTAAATGTTTACGAAAGTATCTCTGTTTTATTAAATATTTAGTCAGATTTGAAAGTTTTTTATAAGTTAAGGTAAATAACAAAAATGTCAAAATTAATGCGACCTATATAGAAATATCTTTCGTAACGCTCAGTCCAAGAAAACACTAAGATTTTAAAAAAAAAGAGACACAAAATCAATTAAGAAAATCAAAAACTAAAAAAGTCCAAATCATGTTTGTAGCTTATATACTTTAAACATTTATTAAATTAACAAATAGGTATTCATTTTTGAAATTCTTCTATTTGTTTTACTTTTTCTAGGTACACTTTGAATTACAAATAAAGAAATTTTATATCAATAAGCTAAGATTTTTGTAACCTCTCAACCGACATATTATTCGAACCCCCATATTGTATTTAGAACTTTGAGGCATCGTGCTTACCTTTCAATAAGCAATTAAAGCTCACTAAAATTGTCTGTCTTGAATGAATTAGAAATATAAACGGAAAAGTAAAGATAAAAATTACAATTCAACGAATTCACAACGCAAACTATTAAATCGCTTTCAAAAACCTGGATACTAGTAAAACTAGAGTCGTATAAGTGCACTTTCATATCCCTTGTTATTTAGAAAGAATATTAGGGATAAAATTCTTTTCAACCAAGAGGTTGAATATACAGGGCTGGTCATAGGCGCAAAATGTGTTCGCCGTACATACATAGAAAAGCCTTTAGCCGAATGCATATTTTTTGTTATAGTATATATATTATATGTATATATATGAAGTAAAATGCGAACAGTAAATGCAAACTTCGCTCCATCATCTTCTTTTCGTTTTTTAAAACATCAAAATTTCAGTATGAAATCAAGAAATCTTTCTGCCGTATTTAAATAGTTTGTTATATATGTAATACTCGTTTCAGGCAGAGGATATGAAAAATATATATACAAACAGTACATTTCCTGCAAATATCGCTCTGGTCCTCTCTCCATACGCGTTCCACCGACGAGATCATGAGGTGATCGAAACGCGTATGGAGAGAGGACCAGAGCGATATCTGCAGGAAATGAACTGTTTGTATATATATATATATATATATATATATATATATATATATATATATATATATATATATATATATATATATATATGCTCTCGTAGCGGGATCGTTTGGTGCGACACGTGGCTTTCGTTGCCAAAATTAGCAGCAAGCCTGGTTGCCTAGTACCGAATAATGCGACCCCTATGCTTTGGGCAGCGCGTTTCGTGTACTCGATTGTATCGATTTCTGTTTTAATTCACCGTCGCGCCACCACATGGCGGTTTTTACAAATTTTGTTAATTTGTGTGGTTCTTGTGTTATCAAGTGAACCATCGAGATGTCGCCTTTGTCGTCCTGTTTGCTGTTTTTAATTTTAAATTCAGCTTTATAGGATGCAAAGCCGAGATGATGGTTTGTACCGAATGCGGTGGCTTGACGAATCTTATATTAGGACGAAACAGCGCTGTTGCCATCTGTCGAACCTGGAGTCTTTCCATACTTTGGAGTGCTCCGCACTTTTTAGCACGAGAATAATGCAGATTGACAAATTTCACGTCCGCTAAGCCAAGATTTCATTTTATTTTTCTTTTTATATTACAAGGATAATAGCTTATCTATTTATATATATATATATATATATATATATATATATATATATATATATATATATATAAAGTAAAATGCGTACAGTGAATGCAAACTTCACTCCATCATATCCTTTCCATGTTGGAGGTTGCACAGTTTGAATAAATTGCTAAAAAACACAATTCATCCTGTTCCATCACCACCGAGATGGTGGGCTACCTATACCACCACACCGAGAAGAAAGGTAAAAAAAACTTACCCTTTCCGCTACAGTGATACGGCAGAGGTACATGTTTCGTCTCTCACTAGACTAATCAGGGTACCGACATGCACCTGACCGTGCAAAGGACAGACCAGAACGAAGCATGCATCACTGAACGCGGCTTCGCCGTCCTCCCGCCGGATGGCGTATATATATTTATGCGGCTTTCACGGATTCCTCCGTGTGAGATACAATAGCAGTGATTATATCCACATTATGCCGTTGTAGTGCTGAAATCACATTCAGCAAACGTACAACTATATGCAACTCCGTGTGTGAATGAAGTAAAATGGGTACAGTGAATGCAAACTTCGCTCCATCATATCCTTTCCATGTTTGAGGTTGCACAGTTTGAATAAATTGCTAAAAAACACAATTCATCCTGTTCCACCACCACCGAGATGGTGGGCTACCTGTACCACCACATCGAGAAGAAAGTTAAAAAAGGTGCATGTCGGTACTCTGATGAGTCTAGTGAGAGACGGAACATGTACCTCTGCCGTATCACTGTAGCGGAGAGGGTAAGTTTATATATATATATATATATATATATATATATATATATATATATATATATATATATATATATGAAGTAAAATACGAACAGTAATTGTAAACTTCGTTCCATCATATCCTTTCCGTGTTAGAGGTTGCACAGTTTGAATGAATTGCTACAGAACACAATTCATTCTATTACACCACCATCGAAATGATGGCCTACCTGTACCACCATACCGAGAAGAAAGTCAAAACTTACCCTCCCCGCCACAGTGATACGGCAGAGGTACATGTTTCGTCTCTACTATACTCATCAGGGTACCGACATGCACCTGTTTGTGCTAAGGACAGATCGGAAGGAAGTATGCAACACTGAACGCGGCTTCGCCGACCTCCCGCCGGATGGCGTATATATGTTTATGAGGCTTTCACGGATTCCTCCGTATATGATGCAATAGCAGTGGATATATCCACATTATGCCGTTGTAGTGCTGAAATTACATTCAGCAAACATACAACTATATGCAACTCCGTGAACAGATGAAGTAAAATACGAACAGTAATTGCAAACTTCGTTCCATCATATCCTTTCCGTGTTAGAGGTTGCACAGTTTGAATGAATTGCTACAGAACACAATTCATTCTATTACACCACCATCGTGGCGGGGAGGGTAAGTTTTGACTTTCTTCTCGGTTTGGTGGTACAGGTAGGCCATCATTTCGATGGTGGTGTAATAGAATTAATTGTGTTCTGTAGCAATTCATTCAAACTGTGCAGCCTCTAACACGGAAAGGATATGATGGAACGAAGTTTGCAATTACTGTTCGTATTTTACTTCATCTATTCACGGAGTTGCATATAGTTGTATGTTTGTTGAATGTGATTTCAGCACTACAACGGCATAATGTGGATATATCCACTGCTATTGCATCTCATACGGAGGAATCCGTGAAAGCCTCATAAACATATATACGCCATCCGGCGGGAGGTCGGCGAAGCCGCGTTCAGTGTTGCATACTTCCTTCCGATCTGTCCTTTGCACAAACAGGTGCATGTCGGTACCCTGATGAGACTAGTAGAGACGAAACATGTACCTCTGCCGTATCACTGTGGCGGGGAGGATAAGTTTTGACTTTCTTCTCGGTATGGTAGTACAGGTAGGCCATCATTTCGATGGTGGTGTAATAGAATGAATTGTGTTCTGTAGCAATTCATTCAAACTGTGCAACCTCTAACACGGAAAGGATATGATGGAACGAAGTTTGCAATTACTGTTCGTATTTTACTTCATCTATTCACGGAGTTGCATATAGTTGTATGTTTGCTGAATGTGATTTCAGCACTACAACGGCATAATGTGGATATATCCACTGCTATTGCATCTCACACGGAGGAATCCGTGAAAGCCGCATAAACATATATATATATATATATATATATATATATATATATATATATATATATATATATATATATATATATGAGATGCAATAGCAGTGGTTATATCCATATTATGCTGTTGTAGTGCTGAAATCACATAAATGATATAAATGAAGTAAAATGCGAACAGTAAAGCAAACTTCGCTCCATCATATCCTTTCCTTGTTAGAATTTGCACAGTTTGAATAAATTGCTACAAAACACAATTTATCCTATTTCACCACCATCGAGATGATGTCCTACTTGTACCACCATACCGAGAAGAAAGTGAAAACTTACCCTTCCTGCCACAGTGATACGGCAGAGATACATGTTTCGTCTCTTACTACACAGCTGCTCTGTCGTGTATTTTTCTTATCCTATCATACCCAATTAGTCTTTTGAGGTATGTCCTTCCATTTTAATATACATTTCCTTTCTATTACAACGGTACCATGGATCTTTTTCTGATTTCTGTATTTGGTATGCGATCATTCAGTAATGATATTAAGAATTCTTCTCTCGTTGTGTCACTTGTTTCTGTTCCATAAGTAAGAACTAAGGGAACATATTAATCAAAAATTTGTACTTTAAGAGTATTAAGTACATGACATTTAAATATTTCTTTTAGTATGCTAAACGCTGACTGAGACATTTTCAGCAGATATGTTATCAAATTGTTTTTAGACAATTTAAATTTCTAACCTAAGTATACCTAACTGTCATCTTACTCTACTTGCATATTCTTCATCTTGGTTTGTTCTGTGTCGTGAGTTAGGTACTTGGTTTTATTGATATTTATTTTCAAATCTATCTCTTTCAATTTGTCATTCAATTCTTTTAGAATTGTTTGTAGTTCTTGTTTGTCTATACCCATCAAAGTCACATCATCGGCAAATCTTAAATGGTAGTTTTCATCATCTATAGTTATTACTCTATTATCCCATTTGAGTTTTTTAAACATGTCTTCCAAGGCCAACATAATTTTTTCAGGACAGATTAAATCACCCTTGTTACTCCACGCTAAAATTTTATTTTGTTCGTTTTTCTAATGTAGTTATTTGTGACGTTGCATTCCTGTATATAGACTCTCTGATGTTTGTGTATCGGTCTTTCACTCTGCAATTACTTCAGTGTTCAGGATTGCCCATATTTCTATCGAGTCTAAAGTCTTTTCATAGTCTACCATCGCGCCCCAAAGTGTTATGTTATCTCCTTTGCTGTAAGCGTTTTCATTATTTGCAAGTGTTCCCTAGACTGCTAGTTATCTAATTTGTTTATTATTCTTTGTGCACTAATTTTCGTAGACAATTAATATAATATTGATAATAAGCTGTAAATCAATAGTTTCCTGGTGTGTATTTATTTCCTTTTTTGAAAATAAGAATTAATATGGCATTATGGCATTTAACCAGGCAAATGTAATTTTCAACTCGATTAGTTATATATTATTCTACCATTTTATTGTTTGCCTAAGGGATGTATTTTCCTTGAGTTGTTAAGGATTTTCCTTCTCTCGTTACAATTTTCAATTATTTTAAGTTCTTTCGGTTTTTCAAAGTTTCCCTCGTTTTTGAATTTTATATTTTCTATTATCTTCCCTCACTTTTTTTCCTAAAAATTTTGCCTTTATCTTTTCGGTTGTTTGTTCGATCCTGCTGTAATATTTCCCATTCTTTGATTAATTTTTATATTTCAGGACCGAGTCTGTATTCTTCGATTATTTTTATGTTTTGGCACTCTATTCCGTTTCTTCCTCCCGTCTACGTATTAATACATACTTTCGCCATCAATATTTTATGATCACATCCTATGAATTGCGTTTAAAACTGTAATGTCCACAATTATCTCTTAAATGTTGGTTAGTTAAATAATCGATTTTGTCCTTTATCTCTCCATTTGGACTTTTCCAGAACCATCTTCATAATTAAGTAATAATTTTTTTGTCCTAATATATATAGACGGGGTTCAAAAAATCCTAGTACAGCAAAATAACTTGAAAACTAAGAGTCGGTCAGAAAAATCTTTTAAATAAATGTTATAGGACTTTTCCCTGGCTATTGTCATTTGGATTTAACCTTGATTTTCACATTCAAGGTCGTTTCAAGATCACGTCGTTTTTTTAAAGATGTAACAAGAAATTCTACGTTTGGATGGCAACATCAAAAACCCGAAATTTCAGATACAGCATAATAACTTTACCTTTTGAAACTATGCAGTTCTAAATCTGTTACCGAGACATTTAATATAACAAACATGTTATTTTGATCAATTTTCGTTGACTACTTATGTCATTTCGTTAGGTGTTTAATTTTATATATATATATATATATATATATATATATATATATATTTTATATCACTTTATTCAAAAATTACTTTTTAAAAAATTTATTTATTTACTTTACAACCTTTGTTCAATACTTTAAATTAAATACAAAACAAATCTTTAACTGACATAGTAACGTGCTACAATTAATTATATTACTAGTATCTTAAACTAAGTACACTTTCCTATTTATAATAGTCTTATCTGCAAAATCAGCATTTCCGTCCGTGAGAATCTTACGATATGAAAATACTGATTACGTTTGCGTTTCGGGAATGGTGTGCAAATGCACTCTCATCATGTTTTTTGAAGTCAACTTGGACACGTGTGGGAACGGCAATATAACATATATATATATATATATATATATATATATATATATATATATATATATATATTGTTGTTATTAAAAAATCATTCATGTCAATATCAAGTAGTTTGTAGCATTTTCTAAAGTCTTCACGAAATCTTGGGTACGCAAAATAGCTTAAGCATCGAAGTTTATTTCAATTTTTGCGTTTCTTCGCTTCCAATTTATTTAGTTTTATTTGCATTGAAGTAAATTGTATAATTATCGGAAAAGTTTTTTGGAAACTAAAAACTCTAATTCCATTTTATTTTCAGTTAGTTTTATTTGTTATCATTTTTCTTGATTTTTGGAAATTCTCAAAGCTACTTTTCCCCTTTGAAATTAAATTTCATTAGCTCTTTGATTACATTTTTTTTCCAAAGCACAATAGTATTACTTAGTGAGCGAGAACAAATAAGTATTTTCATGATGAAAGTTTAGGGTCCTAATGAGAGATCGTTAGAAGTTATACGTGCTTTATTAAATGAGACGTTTGTAGAAAAAAAAATGAACCAATTTCGAAGAATACTATAAAGAGGACAATTCGTTTTAAGTTAACAGATGGTGTGAAACATCTTTCGAGATCAAATAACTGCGATTGAGGAGAATCAGATAAATGTCGCACTATCGATAACTGATGATCTTCATCACAAAATCTCAGTATTGGTTCGATTCACAATATTTGAAAAAAAAACTCAAGGTGCATCCATACAAAGTGAGACTCGTACATGAACTAATGTAGATGATCCAGGGTAGCTAATTACGAATATAAGGTCAAATATTCCAAACAATGACCCAAAAATACTTATTTGCAGACTACTGGAAAATTAAAATAATTTTAATTATTATACCCGTCATATTCACTTGACTACTGGAATTAAAAATTGTTCAATTTACGATTCCCAAGATTCAAACTCCATAGTTTCGAAAGTGTCAAGGTACCCGGAATTTCTATTTTTTGATGTTGCGCTTGATCGCCAGGTAAAGAGGGTACTCAAGATCACATCCGAACGTTGAATTTTTCGTTCTTTCTATTTCCGGCGTCAAAAATATGGGACTCTATTTGAAAAAAAAAAAAACGACTTGACCTTGAAAAGATCTTGAAGGTCAAGGTCAAGGTCAAATGTAATATCACACAGTAGTAGCCAAGAAAAAGTCCTACAATTTTTGTTAAAAACGTTTTTCTGTCCGACTCTTAGTTTTCGAGTTATTTCGCTGTACCAGGATTGTTTATTGTTTGAGAGGGATTAATCAAGGTCATTTACAAACGCAAAATTTCCTGTTCTCTCCATTTTTCGTATCGAATATATTATATTCCATTAAAAAAAAGCTTGACCTTGATCTTGAATGTCAATCAAGGTCAAATTCACGTTTTTCTGTCCGACCCTTAGTTTTCAAGTTGCTTCGCTGTACCGGGGCTTTTTGAAGACTCGGTATATATATATATATATATATATATATATATATATATATATATATAAAGGGTGTTTTTTATAGAGGTATAGAACTTTTAAATGGAATAAAACAAAGATGAATTTTTTAAATGGACATGAAATTTACTTTATTCGAAAGATAACCTTCACGTTTTTCTGTCCGACCCTTAGTTTTCAAGTTGCTTCTCTGTACCGGGGCTTTTTGAAGACTCGGTATATATATATATATATATATATATATATATATATATATATATATATATAAAGGGTGTTTTTTATAGAGGTATAGAACTTTTAAATGGAATAAAACAAAGATGAATTTTTTAAATGGACATGAAATTTACTTTATTCGAAAGATAACCTTCTGGCATTATAATTTAAATATGACTTCTGGCATATGACCGCCACGGCTGGCTCGGACGTAGTCTAATCTGGAGGTCCAATTTTCGATGACTTTTCCCAACATTTGTGGCCGTATATCGGCAATAACGCGGCGAATGTTGTCCTCCAAGTGATCAATCGTTTCGGGCTTATCGGCGTAGACTAGCGACTTCACATATCCCCACAGAAAATAGTCTAGCGGTGTTAAGTTGCACGATCTTGGAGGCCAATTCACGGGTCCGAAACGTGAAACTATGTGGTTACCAAACGTTACCTTCAATAAATCAATTGTGGCACGAGCTGTGTGACATGTTGCGCCGTCTTGTTGAAACCACAGCTCCTGCACATCATGGTTGTTCAACTGATGAACGAAAAAGTCAGTAATCATGGCTCTATAGCGGTCACCATTGACTATAACGTTCTGACCAGCATCGTTTTTAAAGAAGTACGGACCAATGATTCCACCAGCCCATAAAGCACACCAAACAGTCAGTTTTTCTGGATGTAACGGTGTCTCAACATACACTTGAGGATTATCATCACTCCAAATACGGCAGTTTTGTTTATTGACGTATCCATTCAAACAAAAGTGAGCTTCATCGCTAAACAAAATTCGCTTATGAAAATCGGGATCAACGGCAATCTTGTTTTGGGCCCATTCACCGAATCTACGCCTTGCTAGGTGATCATGTGGCTTCAATTCTTGCACGAGTTGGATTTTGTAAGCACGTAAACCAAGATCTTTCTGCAAAATCTTCCATAAAGTGAATGGACACATATCCAATTCCTGTGCACGATGGCGGATAGACTGATTCGGGTCTTCCTCTACGCTACGCTCTGCAGCAGCAATGACTTCTTCTGTACGCACTGTACGACGTCTCTGTGGATGCGTATTATCATTTAGAGTAAACGTGGTGCGAAAACGTTCCATAGTTAATCGAATTGATTGCTCTGACGGACGATTATGTTGACCGTAAAATGGACGTAGTGCGCGATACGTATTTCGAACAGAACCATGATTTTCAAAATAAATTTGCACAATTTGGAAGCGTTTGGAACATAAATCACTTGACAGCTGACAAAATGGCCGCCAGTTAAAAAAGTGTTGCCAACTTAAAGTTTTATACCTCTATAAAAAACACCCTTTATATATATATATATATATATATATATATATATATATATATATATATATATATATATATATATATATTGTTCCGGACGGCCGGTCTTCAAACAAACTACACACACTGTATAATGTTAATAACTTTTTATTGTCAATAAGAAAAAGGAATAATCCGGCGATTTCTAGACCTTCCATCATAGGCGTGCCATGTTAAAAATAAGGAAATCTAATTCTCTAAAAAGTTCCAGACCTTCTTTCATAGTCGTCTCCTATATATATATATATATATATATATATATATATATATATATATATATATATATATATATATTGTTATGAACTTCTTTCCCTTATTCAAGTATTTAGTTGAAGGTAAAGATAATAAATAACGGACAGCTATATATATATATATATATATATATATATATATATATATATATATATATATATATATATATATACAATGGTGGCGCTGCCTGTTGGCGATGTTGATACTAAATAATTAGTAAATCAGGTAGTAAATAAAAATTGTGTTACCTTATGAATTAATTAATGACAAAAGGTAAATAACATTTTTAGCTGTACCGGAACTAAAATTTAAAAATTATTGCAAAAATCTTAGTTGAGAAGTTAGAGAAATGACATATATTAAGTAAATATAATTTGTGCTTATTCATTTATTAAAAAGAGATCTCACAAATACAATGTATTGGAAAGTGCACCCAGAATATGTAAAATAGAATGATCAAATTTCAGAAGAATGAATAATTTGAATTATGCTTTAGCAAAAATTAATTTTGCTTAATAAGTTAAATGCGACTATATTAGAAAAATAATAAAAAGTTTTATGCCTAGTATTCCATGTGTCCACATTACAAGAACTAAGCGGCTTGCTTGTATATTTTTGTTTGTAGAACGCAGATGCAAAGAAAAATGCTGTTAAGAAATACGATGGCGAAAAAATTTCTTAAATATGAATTTATTATTTAGAAGTAGAAAAATTATTAGAGACAAACTTTTTTTGGAATATTTTTTAACAAGTCTTATGCGATCTTCCAGTTTTATCTTCCAGTTTTTTTTTCCAGTCAAAATCATAAATGCTATTTTTTGTTCATTTATTTTTCATCATGTTCGTTGTTATATAAGCCATTTAGAGATAAATGAGGTGAATACACATGTTTTGCATCTAATGAGAGTGGTAATAACAAAAATTTGACAGTTGCTTGACAGTTATTGTCAATAGAGTGTTGATACAAACCTTAATAAAAAATAAAAGACAATATGCTACTACGTTTCTTATAAGTACTGAACTTGTTGTACAGTAAATCTTTTTGAAATGAACACTGAACGAAAAATAAGTTTATTATCCATAAAATCTTTAGGATTAAAAATTCTATTGGAAAGTTATAATAAACTTGAAAAAATTTAGAAAGTAAAATATCAAAATTTCAGTAAGAAATAATGCAATCTTTCTGCCGTATTTAAATAGTTTGTTATATATGTAAATCTCCTTTCAGGCAGAGAATATGAAAAATATATATACAAACAGTTTATTTCCTGCAAATATAGCTCTGGTCCTCTCCTCATACGCGTTTTGATCACTTCATGATCTCGTCAGTGGAACTGTATCGGACCGAGAGCAACATTAGCAGGAAGCAACCGATATATGAAATATATATTTCAAGGTAGGTCGGCAGGATATTGCACCTGCCTTCTATCTACTTCGATGCCAGATTGAAACATATCGCCAGTCGAACGACATCTATGAATCATTGGAGTAATGTGAAATTTTCTGATGACTGATGTGTCTAGTAAGAGACGAAACATGTACCTCTGCCGTATCACTGTGACTTTCTTCTCGGTATGGTGGTACAAGTAGGCCATCATCTCGATGGTGGTGGAATAGGATAAATTGTGTTTTGTAGCAATTTATTCCAACTGTGCAAATTCTAACACGGAATGGATATGATGGAGCGAAGTTTGAATTTACTGTTCGCATTTTACTTCATTTATACACGGCGTTGCATATAGTTGTACGTTTGCTGAATATGAATTCAGCATAATGTGGATATAACCACTGCTATTGCATCTCACACGCAACATACTACGTAACAATATGTATATATATATATATATATATATATATATATATATATATATATATATATATATATATATATATATGTATATATAAATATATATACATATATAAAATTTAGAAAGTACTTCACATTGTGCTTGTTAAGTCTCTGTTATATATGGCTAACACACAGTTTTTAAGATGTCTTCTGACTATATTTTGATGTGAGAGGAAAATGTAATTATTTGCAAAAAGATTGAATTTAATATTTCTTCCTCATAATGTCCGCTTATAAATAATTTATAGCCTTTAGTTCGTTGCCGCTAGTGGTACTAAAGTTTATATGTTCTTGTTATATATTATTAATTACCCTACCAACATTGGTGATTTCATGAAATGTTCTAAAATTCCAATATCATATTTCAGATTGTCTTTTAGATATATAGATGAGTAAAATTATGCTGTTAAAATAGCAGAATTACTACTAATAATAACGTATTAGTTTTATATTCTAGTAGATAATGGCTGGTAGTTAGTTATCACGTATTTTATTTTATTGCTATAAAAATAGGTAATTAATTCAGATTAATAATACCACTTTAAATATTTTAAATATTTTTAAGTTATAACACACAAATCAGTTCTTGTTAATCGTTTTCAAAATATATGCATTTTTGAATAATGTATCAATTGCAATCCTTATCCGGTTTTAGATAGATTGATTGCCTTTTTCCTATAGTTATTAGTAATAATACGAGATTTAGAGGCGCGAGGAGAAATTGAATATATATAACTATATATGAAACTAAATATGTAACTAAATACCCTATATAATAAAAGAAGTCTAAAATTTACTCAATTTTTTAACAATAAGATATTAGAATAATTACTTTAATAGTTTTAATGATATTTCAAAAAATTACGAAACTTTGGAGAACAAATCCTGCAACAGCCTGACGGTCTTCCATTGCGTTTTTCCCATGCAAGTTAGGAATTTCGTTTAAGTAAATATTTAAACCTATGACAAAGGCGGATTCAACAAAAATAATTTCTTTGACTACAGAGTGCCTTCAGAAATTGCTGCCGAGTCAAGATTAATATATTTATATACTTAAGACATCTCTGAAGATTTTAATTAATTCTTAAAATATTGGAATATCAATTTATCTCATTCTATGTATTTTAATTTAAATATATATTTTAGTACACTGTTCTCGTGTTTTTTAGAGCAAAAACATAATTCATTCCTAAAATTATATAAATTCCCTGTAATTTTCAAATCAATTTTAAACATATAATCTTTTCAAAAGTATTTAAAATATCTACTATATGTTATTCTTAAATTCGTCTTTTTGAAGGCTTAATAAAATATTTGCGTAAAACAAATTGAAACCTAATATATCTGTAAGGATTATAACGTTAAAAAAATATTTGCTGTAGATATTCTATATAATAATAGTTATTATTATTATAATGATACAGCATATTACAAATACCAAGCCCAGTCTGTGCTAGACAACGATTCTTTTAGGCTTTACTATGATCAGGCTATTGTATACAGATAGACGGGTAACGAATTGTATTAACATTGTATTAACAGATTATAGAATCAAGTCTGTATACTCAGTAGACGTTACTGTTCCAAACAGTAATAACATGTTAGAAAAATATCAAGAAGAGAATGCTAAGCATGTTGAGCTCGCTATAAAGATTCAACCAATGATCATCGACAGGTCTAATTTTGAAATTTCTAGAGGACAGCTTTGGTAAGCTATAGCTACATAGAAACCCCTCCATTGGCATTCAAAAAACAGTCATTCAGAGTGCATGCCATTAGGGATTTTTCTAAGAGTTGAGGGACCGCCGGATTGGTAATACACCAGAAAGCCACACACGTGGTCTATGCTATTTTTTAAATTAATTAACGAAAATCGACCTAACCTGACCCCGTTTTTCCCTTAAAACAATGGGTTAAAGGGTTATTTCTATTGTTTTAATTAATTAACTTAATTAATTAGTCTATATTGATTAAAAAATCATAAAAAATCTTATTAAAAAAACGAGGATCTGGCAACATCGCCACCGAGTGATTTTTTTTTCGGTGGACTTTTTGGGTGACGTCATACAAGCTATCGATCGCCAGATGCCTCACCACCTGCCGTCCTTTACCGAGGCGAAGGGTTCTATTGTATTTTCGGACCTTACTGTACCTGCTTTTGACCGCCCGGCAGATGCCTACCTTTGAATTAGGTCAAAAGCATTGTTAGAATTTTAAAAGAGATAAAGTATTTGTATATGGCTTTGGATTCTACATGTTCCTTTATTGAATCCTTTATGTTCTATTTTTATTTAATGTATTATTTCGAATATTGTGGGTTCAAAAGATTAAGTTTAGAATTTAACAACTACAGTTAAAGTTAAAATAGCTTTATTCACATTACCCATACCTTGCATTTAAAATAGTCTTTTGTATTCGAATTTCCGGATGAACTCGCTATTGTCTTGGTTACCGCCGCTCGGCGAGTTTTTAGAAATTTAAAAGAGATAAGGCGTACCTTTTATGACCGCTTTTATATTTGGGTTCTATTGTCGTTTTAAGTGATATTTTGAATAATGAACGTTTTAACCAAAATATGTCTTTACGGAGTTTTTAATAGAGTTCCGCAATATATATATATATATATATATATATATATATATATATATATATATATATATATATATATATATATATATATATATATATATATATATAAATATATAAATATTATTTTACATCCGTTTTAAATGATCGTTTGAAATCATTTCTACGAAATCAGAATCCCAGATGCATCTTTACCTGGACTCGACCGTGCCTGTATATTATCACTCCTCGTTAGGTAAAAAAAGCGTTGTTAGAATTTCATTTCAAGTAATATTTCGAATATTGTGGGTTCAAAGAGATTAAGTTTAGAGTTCTACAACTACACTTAATATTAAAATAGCTTTACTCACATAACGTAGACCTTGCATTTATTTGATCTGTATTAGTTAAGTACTCATAAGAAAGGAAGAAAACGGGAATCTGCGAAGCATGGTCTTTGGGTGGACTTTTTAGACCACGCCATATATATATGCTATCGATCACCAGAGACACGTTTTTTATCAGGTGTAAAGAATGGCTAGAATTTTAATAGACATAAAGCACTAATGGGATGTGGTTACATTATCAGAAATAATAGGTGAACGCATATAAATTATATCATTGATATCTAAATCACTACTTTTGTCGGGATTTCAGCTCTAGGTATTGATATCACCGATCTATATAACCTCTCTAATGACGCCTTTTCGGTGTTTCTATTTCTTCTAATTTAAATTAATATCTCAAGTATTCAGGGAAGAGTGAACAAAACAGAGTAAGTTTACAGTTTAATGGATTCTATAAAATCTTTGTATATATACATCTATTTGAATGGTATTAATGTTGGGTGTTTTCCAATGCTTTGTATCTCATTTTATGTGACTTTTCGAACAATACGGGTTTTATAAGTCAAAATAGATTAATTTTTAGAACCATTTCCCTCTATTAAACCATAGGCTTAAATGTCCTCGTTTTCGTCACCACCTCTCCAATCCTCGTCTTCCTAAAATTCTTTGCAGCACTCTACATCTTTTTATTCTAAACATATTATTATATTAAGAAATTTATTAGTATACAGGAAGATTAGAACCTCATTTGTATAAATTTTAAAAACTTTTGTTAGTGATTCTTGTTAAATGCACGCATCAAAATATGTTTTTCAACTTTATTTCATTTAATACAGGAAAAACCATATTGACCTATACCAACAGGTGTAGTACTAAAACAAAACTAGTCTTTTTAGCTACACTCAAGAGAGAAATATACTCACATAACATAAAAATGCCTTCAATACTCTCGATTGATAAATATCTCCCAATCATTTGAATGAATGGGGGTTATGGTATTAATATTCATTATAATATCGCATAAAGCCTATGTAATAGTTAAATCTTACAAATTCTAGTTAATATATAAGTTGCGTTACTATTATGTTTCTATGAATATATAAGACCACAAATAACATGTGATCAGTAAAACAGACTTGTAAAGTGTTAAGATAGCTGTAAAATCAAATTGTAGCTTTTGGATCAAAAAAAATATATATAATCGGACTTAGAAACTATAATTCTAGGTGATATGTTAAATTAAATTGAAGGATACCATTCTTGGAGTTGGAAATGTGTGTTGTACTTAAACTGATGGTTTATTGGATCTGCTATCAAATACATGTTTTGATAATTATTCCGAGAGTTATTTAGAAAAATATAAAGATAATTTAGTACTTACTAATGCACATAGAAGAGACTTTAACCGAAAGAAAAAGGCTAATTCGAACAAAAATATATACCGATATTATCTCAAAGCTTATTTCCACCGAAATTAATTTATTTTAAAAAATTTTAATTGAACCTCGCATTCCTTAAAAATATCGAGTCATTGGATCTCAATCAGTAAATGCTACTGGCATTGATATCGTTCATAAGGATAACATCGTCATCTTCAATTATAAGTAGGTCTCAATGGCTTCATTAGCACTCCAGTTGCGATATTTTACCACTATATTTATGACTTTGGCCTCGGCTTTGAAGGATGTATCATCCTCCCCAGAATCGTAGTTGGAACTGTTATAACTGAAAAATCAGGGAGAATACTCGATCTGAGTTGAGTTTATAATTAGAATCAGATAAATTGTAAACATGTCCAACTTGATTTTATGCATTGAAAAAGAGGAATGGTATTAAAAAAGCATTCAGTAAACAGTAATATCTATTAATACACATAAATGGATATAATAATAAACAAGATGTAGTTTTATTTGCATACATACTTCATTATGGATGAGAAGATTTGGTTCATCTTCCATCACATCCTAATTATGGAAGTATATACAATTCAATATAAAATTAAATAATGCTGTTGTACACAAGAAGTATTATAAGAATGGTTCTCTGAAACGAAATGCAAACAATTCTAAAAAGAATGAGCTTGTAACGAAGTTACTAATTTTTTGGGCATGAGTATGTTGGCCGGGATTTAATTTATTTAATTTACATCCGAAAAATCTGATTCTTGCGGGAAAAGAATGTTAAAGGTTTCAAGATTACCGGTATATAATTAGATTTACCGCGTTATGTCGGGAAATATAATTTTCCGAAATTTTCACAGCGTCCGACCATAGTAATCGCGCGCCGCATACAGCAGTATTGTATGCGCGATCACCGCACGCCGTCACACGTCAGCGTAGTAGGAGCTCGAGCCGTCTATTTAAATCCGAGCAGACCATTATTTCGCGGAGAACTACACGTTCTCCACCCGGGTCAACAGTCCAAACGGACTGGACTGGGTCGCCTGCCGGAACGCGCTTTCCTGGTCTAGCAATGTAGGTGAGGCTAGGCTTGTGTGTATATAGTGTTTACCCTACACTTCCTTCCTTACGTCCTACCCCTCTAATAGCCAGCATTGCCGAGGACCCTTATAAGAACGGGCAATGTTGTGTCATCCTACCGTCACTGCCGAGGACCCTTATAAGAACGGGCAGTGTCGGTTCCTTTCCTAATTTCCTACCGCTATTGGTCGACATTGTCGAGGACCCTTATAAGAACGGGCAATGTCGTTCCATCCTGCTGACGCTGTCGAGGGCCCTTACAAGAACAGGCAGCGTCAGTTTCTTTCGTTCCTTCCTACCGTCACCGATACACACACGCAGTAAATGCCGTCAATATTGTTTTTATTTCCGTAATGACTAGGAATGTATTTTACCGCTAGATGCCCTCCGATATCCATTGACAAGGGCGCTAAACAACTGCCGCCCCGACGCTTGTCGCCGCCGCCGCGTATAGAGATCACCGTCGCCGTATAGAGACGCCGCTATCGCCGATCGATGCCGGGTTATTGTTACATACCGCGTATACCGCCGTTGGTCGAATTTTAAAACGAAGCGCCGTGAACCGTGAACGCGGATTTTAGATACAAAACGCGATAATTTGCGTACGAGCCGTCGTGAATAGCGTCGCGACCGTGTAGTACGCGAATGATACCGCCGGTTTACCGTCTTTAGCGCCACCGACCAGTATGAGCTACCGTAAACAGCTCTCAAAACATACTCTTGTCCTCCAGACCGTTTATTTGTTTATATTATTGTCCATCTTAGATTGTAAGTTAGTTTTAGGCCATGTCTTTGTAAAAAAGAATGGAATACAGGATACAGAATGTTTTATAACCATTTGTTTTCTTACCAAGTTCCATTTTTAACATTACATATAACAATTGGCAGCCGGCAGCCAGCACTAATACGCAAAATTGACCCCTGGCTTGCCGTTTCTCCACTGTAACAAGCTGCCCGGTGCATAAGTGGGCCCTCGACCACATGAATCCCGAGGGTGCCGCCCGAGAACCGACTACCTAGTGGATGTTTTGACCTTCAGGCAGTCAAACCGTTGATCAGTTGAGAGAGCAGGGATCTCCCGAATATACGTAGATACCGCCGACCCGATACCCCTGCGCTGAGCATTTGATCGATGACTGTCTGCACGAGAAATATCCACTGACCTATATAAAAACGCGTTATAAGCTATAGCAATTAAAAAATTGAAGTTCGTTAACATACATACACCCATATATATATATATATATATATATATATATATATATATATATATATATATATATATATATATACACACACACGCATCCATGTATATACGTTCATATGCCCACTCATATACATATATACATACACATGTATACACCCATATGGTCACACAACATACACGTATACATATACGTACATATATCCGCTCATATACATATTCTTAAACATATATACACACATGTGTACACGCATATACTCACATATGCATTCATACACATACATTAGTATACATACATACATACACATATATCCATACATATACATACCTATCTACATATATATACATATACAAACATATACATATATATCCATATGTATACATACATATATGCATACATACGAGCGAGATACTATAAGTGATAAAGCTGAACCCAATTTTTTTTGCATCTATGCGCGAAGCCTCGCCCCTTTGGAAATAATTGATGTGTTTCTAGAAAAAGATACATCCAAGAACCCGATTTGGTGTAGATGACGAAAGATCATTCGAAATGGTTCTAAAAATTAATCTATTTTGACTTACAAAACCCGTATTAGTAGTGGGAATAGGGGGCTTCTAGTTGACCCCCCCACCACTTTTTTGATTGGTCAGCCAAGAATGACCTTGTTTCTGATTGGCTGCCCAAGTTCGCCCCCTATTCCGATTGGTTTCATAAACTCCGCCTCTTTTTGCTCCACCTCCTACCTCCTTCCTAACCACCACAGTAGTTGGAGGGGAGCTGGTAGCAGTTGGAGGGGAGCTGGTATTTTAAACGATCGAATCTGAGCGAACTTCAGTCATTCGTGCGCGATGTCAAATAGCGACCAACAACAACAACAACAGCAACTCATTGAACGTGTAGGCCAAGTAATAATTTCCTACCAAAATAACGGAAAAAATCTTACCGATTTTAAAGATCAAGACTTGGCCTTCTTTCCCATCAACTACTTGAAAACATTCGTCGATTCACTTAGTTTACAACAAATTTGGAACAGGTTGCCGGAAAATTATAGAAGTGACGAAGAATTGCAGCTAAATTTGCCGTGTTTTAAACACTATCCACTATATCAACACCACATAGACGGCCCACCATTACCAATGAAAAAGTGTTGTAAAATTAAAAAATAGTGTGAACAAGTGAATCGAGTTTCATCGGACAGTCTTCGAAATGGATCAGACACATGTATATTTAGATTCTGCTTGCGATGAAACGATCCAGTCAATGTACAAAGATGAAATAACTCATTTTAACTTGGCTGGAAGAGGAAAGTTTCACGCAAGACAGGATTCTCTGATCACTATTGATCGAAATAATTTCGAAGACGACGATGAAGATGAAGAAGATGATGGGATAGAGGATAATGGCGTTCCAAACGGGTGTGGAGAAGAGGGGCTCGTGAAAGTGGCAAAAATAAATGCAAGTGATACATTGACACCAAATTACCTTACGCGAGAAGTGTGCGTTTTTCAATCTTATGTCGTAATTATTTCATCTTCTGGCGGTGCATATAATTTATGTTGTGAATGTTACTATATACATGCTCTAAATTGCCCAAATGGGAAAAATAATTTTGTTAATAGCCACTATAAACGATCCTTTATATGTTGCGAAAAAGATCTGCAATGCAACACGTGTGAAAACGATTTATTCATAACAACTCCTTCACAAGCATGTATAATATGTAACAAACCAGAACTAAAGAATATGCAAAACCATCTAATCGAAAAATCAAATTTTAAATAAATTTATTTCACTTGCACTTATTCATGCACTATGGCGTTTTTAATATTAAGTTTAAGTTTAAAATATTTTATAAGAATTTAGATTTTGTTCTGCTAAGTTAAATAAATATAAGAAACTATGTAAATAAATATAAGGGAATGATGTGAATAAATAAGAATTTGTATTTATTCCCATTGAAAGAAATTATAATTTTGTTCTTTCAGTGTAGAATAATTCTTTTCAAATAATATGCACAACAACCCTACCGATAAATCAAATTTAAATAAATGAATTTGATACTCCACTTGAATTTATTCATGCACCCTAGTAGTTTTTGAATATTAAGTTTAAAATGTCAACTAATTTAAATAAGATTTCATATAAAATATAAGTTGTAAGATATAAGTTATAAGATATAAGTTATAAGATATATATTAAGTTTAAGTTAAATAAATATAAGGGTGCCATCTAAATAAATAGAAATTTGTTTATATTAAGATTCGAAGAACTAATGATTTTGTTCTTTCAGTGTAGAATAATTTTTTCTACATAATATGCACAATCAATCCTATCGATAAATTGAATTTTAAATAAATGAATTTGATACTGCACTTGAATTTATTCATTCACCCTAGTATTTTTTAATATTAAGTTTAAAATGTCAACTAAGACATTTAAATAAGATTTTATATATAAGATTTTATATATAAGATAAAGAACAATTAGGTTTAATTCCCTGACAACAGACTATGATTTATTCTTCCATGTAGAATAATTCTTCCAAGTTAAAAAAAAACCTAGTTTTCATTACTATGCTTGTAAAAAAAATTATATTCATCCTATTCATAATAATTCTTTCAAGTTAAAGAAACTTGGTTATTAGGTGTGATTCTGTATAAGAAATAGAAAAAAATAAAATATTTTCTTCAACGACTTTGTTTTTTATTATTCCTATATCCAAAATACAAATATACATATATACATAAATACATAAATATGTAGATAAGTTTTTGTCCGTGTAATTTAAAATAAAATAGAATAATATTGGCGAAGCGGACGTGAAAATTTGTCAATCTACATGATTCTCGTATAAGAAAGTGCGGAGCACTCCAAAGTATGGAATAACTCCGGGTCCGACAGATGGCGACAGCGCTGTTTCGTCCTAATATGGGACTCGTCAGGCCACCGCAGTCGGTACAAACCATCATCTCGCCTTTGCATCGTATAAGCCATACTTATAATCAAAATACGGCAAATAAGACGACAAAGGCGACATCTCGATGGTCCACTTGATAATACAAGAACCATACAGATTAACAAAGTTTGTAAGAGAACCGTCATATGGTGGCGCGACGGTGAATTAAAACAGAAATATGTAAAATCGAGTACACGATACGCGCTGCCCAAAAGATAGGGGTCGCATTTTTCGGTACTGGCAAGCAAGCATACCGCAAATTTTCACGTCCGCTTCGCCAATATTATTCTATTTTATTTTAAATTACACGGACAAAAACTTATCTACATATTTATTTACTTGTTTGGCTTTTAAACACGCTAAACGATGCTCTCATGGTGGGATCGTTTGGTGCGGCACGTGGCTTTGGCTGCTTAAATAGCGGTATGCTTGCTTGCCAGTACCGAAAAATGCGACCCCTATCTTTTGGGCAGCGCGTTTCGTGTACTCGATTTTACATATTTCTGTTTTAATTCACCGTCGCGCCACCATATGACGGTTCTCTTACAAACTTTGTTAATCTGTATGGTTCTTGTATTATCAAGTGGACCATCGAGATGTCGCCTTTGTCGTCTTATTTGCCGTATTTTGATTATAAGTATGGCTTATACGATGCAAAGGCGAGATGATGGTTTGTACCGACTGCGGTGGCCTGACGAGTCCCATATTAGGACGAAACAGCGCTGTCGCCATCTGTCGGACCCGGAGTTATTCCATACTTTGGAGTGCTCCGCACTTTTTAATACGAGAATCATGTAGATTGACAAATTTTCACGTCCGCTTCGCCAATATTATTCTATTTTATTTTAAATTACACGGACAAAAACTTATCTACATATTTATTTACTTGTTTGGCTTTTAAACACGCTAAACGATGCTCTCATGATAGGATCGTTTGGTGCGGCACGTGGCTTTGGCTGCTTAAATAGCGGTATGCTTGCTTGCCAGTACCGAAAAATGCGACCCCTATCTTTTGGGCAGCGCGTTTCGTGTACTCGATTTTACATATTTCTGTTTTAATTCACCGTCGCGCCACCATATGACGGTTCTCTTACAAACTTTGTTAATCTGTATGGTTCTTGTATTATCAAGTGGACCATCGAGATGTCGCCTTTGTCGTCTTATTTGCCGTATTTTGATTATAAGTATGGCTTATACGATGCAAAGGCGAGATGATGGTTTGTACCGACTGCGGTGGCCTGACGAGTCCCATATTAGGACGAAACAGCGCTGTCGCCATCTGTCGGACCCGGAGTTATTCCATACTTTGGAGTGCTCCGCACTTTTTAATACGAGAATCATGTAGATTGACAAATTTTCACGTCCGCTTCGCCAATATTATTCTATTTTATTTTAAATTACACGGACAAAAACTTATATACATATTTATTTACTTGTTTGGCTTTTAAACACGCTAAACGATGCTCTCATGGTGGGATCGTTTGGTGCGGCACGTGGCTTTGGCTGCTTAAATAGCGGTATGCTTGCTTGCCAGTACCGAAAAATGCGACCCCTATCTTTTGGGCAGCGCGTTTCGTGTACTCGATTTTACATATTTCTGTTTTAATTCACCGTCGCGCCACCATATGACGGTTCTCTTACAAACTTTGTTAATCTGTATGGTTCTTGTATTATCAAGTGGACCATCGAGATGTCGCCTTTGTCGTCTTATTTGCCGTATTTTGATTATAAGTATGGCTTATACGATGCAAAGGCGAGATGATGGTTTGTACCGTCTGCGGTGGCCTGACGAGTCCCATATTAGGACGAAACAGCGCTGTCGCCATCTGTCGGACCCGGAGTTATTCCATACTTTGGAGTGCTCCGCACTTTTTAATACGAGAATCATGTAGATTGACAAATTTTCACGTCCGCTTCGCCAATATTATTCTATTTTATTTTATCATAAATACATATTTATAATTTATACCATTTTGGGATGCCAGAGGTTGCTGCTGCATGCCAGAGGTTGCTGCTGCATGCCAGAGGTTGCTGCTGCATGCCAGAGGTTGCTGTTGTCTGCCATAGGTTGCTGCTTTGCCATCGGTTGTTGTTGTCTGCCAGAGGTTGCTGCTCTGCAAGAGGCCAATTTATAATTTATAATTTATTGGCCTCTTGCATTTTCGAGGGTAACTCTGCCTTCGCTGCTGCTGCTGTTGTTGTTGCTGTTGTTGTGGCTGCTCCTGATGCTGTTGATGTTGCTGTTGATGTTGCTGTTGCTGCTGTGGCCTCTTGCACTTTCGAGGGTAACTCTGCCTTCGCTGCTGCTGTTGTTGCTGTGGTTGTGGCTGCTCCTGCTGCTGCTGCTGTTGTTGCTGCTGTTGTTGTGGCTGCTCCCGCTGCTGCTCCCGCTGCTGCTCCCGCTGCTGCTCCTGCTGCTGTTGTTGCTGCTCCTGCTGCTGTGGCTGTTGCTGATAAACCGGCAGAGGCTGCATTCTCATTATTTCATCCAGAGCTCGGTCAAATTCGACGGGCTCTGGATCTAAGGAGGGCTCAAACATATTGAGGAATTCCTCACTTGGCAAATCATCCATGAGGAATTCATCGTTAAATTCCTCTTCCAAAAATTCAGCCTCTGACGGCGGCGGCCACATCACAGTGTCTTCTGAGTTCGGTGAAAGGCTTCTTAGGCTATCCATCAGGTTCGCCTGATGCTCTAAGAAGCCTATAAAATCTTCCAGAGTCAAAACGATGAAGGTACTCATGTTATATTTTAAATTCAATGAATGCTAAGTCAAGACGCTGTAAATCCTTATATACAATACTGAAATACCACTTTTCCTACCTCCAGCGGCGAAACCAGTCCGAAGAATGAAAAGAAGAAGAAGGCAAAGATAGCGTGAACTCGAGAGAGGTCGTTCAACGGTCGTAAGTTGTTTTGTTCTTAAGAAAAAGACGAGTAAAGAGGAGAAGAAGAAGAAAAAAAAAAGTTGTTTTTTGGAATAATATAAAAAACGAAAAAAAAAAAAAAACACTGTTTTTTATATTATTCCAAAAAACAACTTTTTTTTTTCTTCTTCTTCTCCTCTTTACTCGTCATTTTCTTAAGAACAAAACAACTTACGACCGTTGAACGACCTCTCTCGAGTTCACGGTCTCACGGTTCCCGTCGTACCATGCAGTGCCACACCGTACCAGCCGGTACCAGGCTCTTGGCTGCTTTAAAAGGCGGCTGGGTACGAAGCGTCTCTTCAGTTTACATCTCGCTATTAGCGTACGCTTGTAAAATTATCGAATCTGTTGTGAATATATCTAGATAGTCCGATTTATTTCGAATTGTGTGACGTAGTGACATATTAATTTTTATTTGGTTTGTATTGTTGATTTCATATTTTTGATTTGATATTTTTGATTTAATATTTTTGACTTAATACTTTGGATTTTCATTCATTTTTACTTAATCTTCTAAAAGCCAATTTTTGATTTTTGTTGATTTTTCATTTTTGTGGATTTTTTTTGATTTTTTATTGATTTTTTGATTTTTTTATTGATTCATAATTTTTTTATTTATAATTTAAAATGTCATTTTTAAATGTAAAAATTGAAAACATCGACTTAACAGCCTTCGATTTAAACGACGCTTGCCTTGTGCATGATTTGATTGATTGTTCATTTTGTGGGCTAAGCGACGAGGAGCTAGATATTAAATTTAGGGAAATTGATATTAATACATTTAACAATTCATCTGAATCTGGCGATTCTTCCGAAATTGGTGAAAGCGATATTTTGACACAGCTCTTAAAAGTTTTGGATGAATCTATTATCCCTGATATTCCTCAAGAACCTCTTGAAACAATTAATTTCGATGATTTAAATAATGATATATTAAGGAAAAATTTAATTAACAATTCTGAAATAAATGAGGGATATAATTTGGAACAACTTTTAGATATATTAGAAGGGGGTGAAATTTGTGAAAATAGCTCAGGGCAAAATTTAATTAAGGGTGATGTGGAATATCAAGAGACTTTTGAGAGCTGTGAGGAACAAAATAATAAGGGGGTTTTAAAAAATAATAATAATGGGGTTGGTAACGAGGGAGCTTTAAATATTGATAAGAGGATTGGCATTGGGGGTTTTTCGAAAAATAATATGGAAGAGGTTTATCGCCCCCACTATTCGCCAATTTCAGATGCATCGTCAGATTCATCAGAGGATTCCAACGACAGCGTTGAGACTGTTATAAACGTCTCAGCCAAAGCTCCGCATAATTTTATTAAAGTGTTGGATCAAAATTTAATTGAAGGGTTGGATCAAAATTTTATTCAGGGGTTTGAACAACCATCCAAATTTGGCTATACCAGAAATTCAGTAAATTCGGTAGATGTTTTTGATTTGAGTTGTGGCGAAATTGTGGGGGACATTGAGGTATATACTTATACTGAAAATTTTGAAGATGAGCAGCCTCAATGTCCCTTAATTTCTTCCTGTAATCAAAATCAATTTTTGAAAAATCCTTCTGGCCTAAATTTAGAACAAAGTTCTGAAAATTTAATTGAAAAAAATTTACCCAAAAAACGTTCTTTATCAGAAACAAATGATTGTTCAGATTTAAAAAAGTCAAAATTGGACGGTGATATTTCTAGTTCCCAAACTTTAGGGGCACAAATTTCAAAAAATTCTTTACCAGTCGCTGTAACAACAGCTCCGAAAATCAATCCAACAAATAAAGTCGCTATTGGAGAATTAGATAAGTTTCTACATAAGAAAACTAAGCCGAGCTTAAATAGGAATGAAACAAGGTGTGCCACATCTAGATTTAAGTCAATGGTTTATTCCTATTTAAACTTAGATAATATATGTAATAATTTATCTAATTCGACTTTAAAAGACGTTAAAAATTGTATTCAACGACAAGGCGATCTTCTTTTAAATTTGGGAAATATATTTTTTAAAAAAAATCCATGTTTTTCTTCAAATTAAAAAGTGAATCCAAAAGTTAATTCAAAAGTAAATCCAAAAGTTTTCTAAATTGCGCGAGCTGAAAAAATTGCTAATTATTCTATGTCATTGGGTCTTGATAGATCGAAATTGTATTTATTTAAAAGCGACACGGCCCTAATCGATTCCATTTTAAAATGACTCTCCTTTGCACGCACTGCTTAAGAGAATTTAAAAGAAAATCACATATTGTACGCCACCTTCGAGAAAATGTTGTTAATAACGAAAACACCTTTAACTTGGAAGATTATATAATTAATCGTAAGTATTTTTTTATAACATATTTAGCTATAATTTTCCTTTTAATTTTTCTTTTTATTATTAATAAAGGTTTACAGAGGAATTAAAAAATAATAATTGTTTCAGTTGATGAACTACTTTCAAGACCTCCAATGCGATTTTGCCAAGATTGTGAAGTAAATGTCAAATCTAATTCCTGGAGCACACACTTGAGGACAAATATTCATAAAAACAGGAGCTGCATAAAATATGGAAATGGAATTGACATTATCAGGAGTGCATTTAAATGTCGAATAGCTTCCTACAGAATATATTCGCAGAATTATCACATCGACATCAAAAAGTTTCAGCAAGATGTTGGTAATAAAGTGCAAACATTAATACGCCAGCGTCAACAAGAATTTACATGTGCTAAAGTAAATTTGGAATTATTTGGAATATATTATTCTCCAACTTTAACCTCTACTTCAATTAAGTCATTTAATACACCGTTCTTCATTGTAACCCATACAACTGATCTACAACAGCTTTACGATGATTTATTCAAGATTATTGAAACCAAAGCAGATGAATTGCCGGAAAGAGACTCAGGTAATTATTATTTAATCTCAAGAGCTAAGTTTTCTTAATCTCAAGAGCTAAGTTTTCTTAATATCACTTGTACATCTCTAAAAAATATTATTCAGAACTAATTTTTTAATTCCTATTCAGGGTGGGCTCTACAAAGAATTCTGCATTTGGAAGTCAACATCAATAAGTACAACCCATTGAATGCCTCCTCCTACATTAAGATGCATCACTTTTCTAAATCAATAGTGAATGTGATGAATGAGGACAATTGCTGTTTCGCCTGGGCAGTGGTTTCAGCAGCATACCAGCCAACCGGTAATCCTCGAAAGACCTCATCATATCCAGACTTCAGAGACGCTTTCGATTTTACAGGTATTGAATTTCCAGTAAAATTATTAGATATAAAAAAGTTTGAGGAAAAAAATAATTTGTCCATAAATGTATATGGAGTTGAAAAATTTTTAAGGGATAATAAAAAGGTATATGAGATTGTCGGTCCTTTACATTATAATAATGAAAAGAAAAAATTACATATTAATTTGCTTTTAATAAGTTCTGATGATGGAAATAACCACTACTGTTGGATAAAGGATTTAGGTTGCTTGGTATACAAACAATTATCAAAAAAGAAAATAAAAAAATACTTATGTGATGGATGCCTTCAATATTTTGGAACATATGAAAAACTTAACACACATTTAGAACGTGATTGTAGTTTTGTTCGAATTGAGCTTCCTTCAGATAATTTGATTTTGGATAAATTTGGCAATTATATTCCTGCAAATATATTAAAGTTTCAAAATATTCAGAAACAGTATAAAGCTCCTTTTGTTATTTATGCCGATTTTGAATGTTATTTGAAAAACATTGAGTGCCAACAATCTACACCTGATTCGACAACCTCATATACTATTAAAACTGCTGAACATATACCCTATTCATTTGCTTATTATATTAAATCATCATTTGATGAGAATGTTGTGTGTCTTAAACTTTATAGAGGTACAGATTGTGCTATAAAATTTATTGAATACATTGAAAATGATGTAAAAGAAATTTATAAAAAATATTTAAAATATCAAGTACCATTGAAAGATTTATCATCTGTGGAACAGATTGAATATGAAAATTCTAGCATTTGTTATGTATGTGAAAAACCTTTTTCAAAAGGAAATTTCATAAAGTGTAGGGATCATTGTCATATTACAGGTAAATATCGAGGAGCCGCCCACTCAATATGTAATTTGCATTTTAAACCTCCAAAATATATACCAATAGTATTGCATAATTTAAAAAACTATGATTCTCACCTATTTATTAAATCGCTTTGCTATAATAAAGAAAATATTAGTGTTATAGCTCAAAATAAAGAAAAGTATATTTCTTTTAGTAAGGAAATTTTCGTTGATAGTTATGTGTCAGAAAAGCGGAAACCAGTTGCTTTGCGACTACGCTTTATAGATTCTTTTCAATTTCTCCCAGAGTCTTTAGAGTCACTATCACAAACTCTACAAGATTCACAATGTTTTGAAATTAAAAAGTTTTTCTCAAATGCTGATGAATTTCGATACATTAGACAAAAAGGGGTATTTCCATACTCTTACATAGATTCCAACGAAAAATTAAATGAGAAATCTCTACCATCGATTGATAAATTTTATAGTAACTTAACCGATGAAAATATCTCTCCTCAAGACTACAATCGTGCTATAGAAGTGTGGAATCTATTTAAGTGTTCTACAATAGGGGCTTATTCCGATATTTACTTAAAATCTGATGTTTTACTTTTGGCTGATGTTTTTGAAAATTATAGATCCACATGTATTAAAACCTATAAGTTAGATCCTGTTAATTATGTCACTAGCCCTTCTATGTGCTGGGATGCAATGATGAAATTAACTAATGTAGAAATAGAATTATTAACGGAACCAGATATGCTTCATTTTTTCAAAAAAGGTGTTCGTGGTGGGGTTAGCACTTGTTCCAAACGCAAATCTGAAGCAAATAATCCATTCTTAGAAAATTTTAATCCTGAAAGGCCTACAACATATATCACTTACTTAGACGCCACAAATTTGTATGGTTATGCTATGAAACAATATTTGCCTGAAAAAAATTTTGCTTGGGTACCTAAGCTCGAAATAGAAACTTTAAATATATCCGAACTTTCAGATACATCATCTATAGGATACATATTTGAAGTTGATTTAGAATATCCAAATTATTTACATGATAGTCATAATGATTTCCCATTTTGTCCTGAACAATATACACCACCAATTTCAAACCACTCCAAATTAATTCCAAACTTACATAATAAATATAACTATATCATTCACTACCGATATCTGAAACAATGTCTACAATTTGGACTCAAAATCATAAAAATACACAGAGCAGTTAAGTTTACACAATCACCATGGTTAGCGGAATATATAGATTTAAATACAAATTTACGAAATTTATCTAAAAATAAATTTGATAAAAATTGTTATAAATTGGCAAATAATTCAATTTTCGGTAAAACCATGGAAAATGTTGATAGGCGAGCAGATATTAAATTAGTATCTCAATGGGAAAGACAGGGTAATAAACTTAGTGCCGAAAAACTTATTTCTAAACCTCAATTAAAGGATTTTAAAATTTTCTCTGAAAATCTAGTTGCTCTTCAACTTCAACAGGTTTGCATTGAATACAATAAACCAATTTATGTTGGGATGAGTATTCTGGATATTGCAAAAACTGTAATGTATAATTTTTATTATGGGTATTTAAAAGTAAAATATGGTAATAATTTAAATTTATTATATACGGATACTGATTCCTTAATTCTTGAAGTTCAGACCCAAAACTTTTATGAAGATATGAAGCTAAATCTGGATAAATTTGATACTTCTAATTTTTCTGAACAAAATATTCATTGCATGCCTATTACAACATCAGTTGTTGGTAAATTTAAAGATGAGTACAAAGGGATTCCCATTGAAAGTTTTTATGGAACTGGTGCTAAAGCATATTGTATAAAATCCAAAAATAGTGTAGATAAAAAAGCAAAAGGCGTTAGTAGATCATGTATAAAAAATCAATTAACATTATCAGATTATAAAGATGTTGTTGAGAAAGGTGACAAAATATTCTGCACCATGTATGTATTCAAGTCAGATATGCATAATATATACAATAATTTGTTAAATAAATTGGCATTAACAACTCATGATGATAAAAGATATTGTATACCAAATTCCACAAAAACTCTTGCATGGGGACATAAGGATATTTTTTTGGAAACAGATTTTTTTGATAAAGATATGAAAATGATGTATGATACTCTAACTTTTTTAAGTTCTGGAAACGAAAATGGATCTAAAAATAAAAAACCGCGATTAGAATTAACTACTCCTAGTAATTTTTCATCTTTATAAAGACATCATTTTATATGATGATAAATTATGTAAGTCGTTTTTGAAGCTTTAAAAGTTGGAGGGGGAACTGAATCCAAAAACATATATATTGTATAGAAATACCATTATTTGTTAGTAATATTACAACAATGACTGCTGCATCTTTAATAGTTTTAGTTTCCCTTGTTGGAAATGTGATATATGTAAATTACATTCCTAATACAGTTAGGGCTGATATATGTATAAATGCCCTCAAAAATGAAACCGACTGCTACAAACAGATGAAAATGACATATCTTGTTGGAAATTCACACTTTTTTACCTATAATGTAACTGATTCTGCTTTGTGTGAAAATACATACATAAAAATTAAATATTCCATGACAAACAAACCATTACAATATTCAGATTGGATTCCTTTCAATAATAAAAAAGAAGAATCTTGTCATTGTGTCTGTTGTTATATATTTGTTATTATATTTACAGCAGCAATATTTATTTGTACATGTTTAATTTTATTGTATTTCATGAAAAAATATCTATAAAAATATTTAATAAATGTTAAAAAAATAATATAAATTTTGTTTTTTATTGATTCTCGTTAGTATAAAGACATTTAAAGTTTATCCCCTCCTCTTAAATGGAGAGGGAAAATAAGTTTACCCCTCCACTTGAGAGGAGAGGGAAAATGTATAAAATTTAGGAGCAAACGGATTGATAGTTAGTTTTTTGAGAGCAAGCAGATAGCCAGTTAGTTTTTGAAATACATCATTTAAAATGTTCAGTAATCAGAGTAAAAATATATTTGAAAATTCACCATTAAAAAAGAAAATAAAAAAAACAATTATAAATTCTACAAAATATAATTTAAATAATTCTAACTCTAAATATGCTGTGATTGGTTTGTGGGTGGAAAGTGATTTTCTACCATGCATTGAACTTGGTGGTAAAAATGGTCAGTCTGTGATATTAAATGAAGATGATTGGAAGAACTTATTGCAATATCAAGGAGTTATAACAAATTATATGTTTTCACCAAATGTTTTCAATGAACCGATATATTTGCAAAATTTATCTATTCATTTTGAAAAGATTGGTGAATTACCAATAGTGAAGATTGTGAAAAGCTGTGATTTTATTTACTATGGAAATGAAACTGTCTGCAGACTATGGGAACAAATTCCACTTATAGAATATAGACTAAATGTTTTACAAAAACAAAACTTTCGACGTTATTTCAACGTTTTTAGAAATAACAATTTTTACGACGGAGATTCTTTTGACAAAATATATAATGTCCTTTCTCCAAAACAAAATCTAAATAGTGAAAATGTGTGCTCCATGCTGGAACTGCTGTTGAATCATCCCGAAGAACTAGAACAAAAATTAAAGTCTAAGCACTATTATGAAGAAGACAGTATCTATTAATGAATCAAGAAACCAAATTCATCTGATGGTTGCTTGGAACTTCGCCTACAGAAAAGCTCGTATGACTTCTGAAGAGTTTATAAATCAAAAACATTTTAGAAGAAGGATTAAATTGACTGAAGAAATTTTAAATCCCATATTAGACTCTGATTATAGGAATATTGTATTTAAAAAAATGTTTATGTAATAAGCTCATTTTTAAATAAAACAAATATATAAAAAATCATTTTTTTTTATTACAAACATCAATTATTATTACAGCATTAATTACTATTACATCACATCTCTCTTGAAGATCCAAGAGTTATAAGATTTATCTAATCCTAACCATTTTACAAATACTTTGTTTCCTTTCTTTCTTAACACTTTTTCCACCAGATATACATTTGGGTGTCTTACTTTTTGAAGTTCTTCTTCATAGAAACCTCCTTGAATATCTATCCCATTTCCATCTTGAATCAAATACGTTGTTGGATTAGTAAGCTGGATTTTTTTTATTTGAAAAATTTCGTTTGACCAGTTGGGCGTGTAACCTTTAGAAAATTGTTCGCGAATCTTGCTTATTCGTACTCTATCACTGACACGAAATTTTGGTGATCTGGGATCCACAGTTTTCCTATGAGTATAAGCTGATTTCAAGATTTCCATTTCATTCTTTTTGTTAACTTCGTTTGGTTTTTTTCCGATTGTTGAATGCTTAGTATTATTGTATTCTGTAATTATTTCTTTAAGAAAGCTGATCCATTTATAATTACCTAGTAAACTAAACTTTTTCCACATTTTGTTTTTTATCGTTCTATTTACTCTCTCTACAATACTAGCTTTCATATTAGAAAATGTGTTGTAATGATTAATTTTGAACTGCTCCATAAGTTTCTGAAAGTCTTGATTAAAGAATTCTTTACCCTGATCAGTATTCAGATTTGTTGGGGGAGTTTTTAAAGTTAATAGAATTTTTTTCATTGCCGCTGCTACATCTTTACCAGTTTTGGATTTTACAGGTTCTGCCCATACAAATTTAGAAAACACATTTATTACCATTAAAATATATCTTAAACCCCTATTAAATTTCGCATATGGCTGCATTTCTATCAGATCAGCTTGAAATAGATCATTAAGCCCTTTTACAATTGTTCGTCTCCTTCTATATCGCCTTCTCGCCGGTTTATGTAATTCATTTACAACGTCTTGCTTAATTTTACTCATTATTAATTTATACCTTACTCTCGAAAATAAATCCCACAAATAACTTTACCTCCTTCTAAACCGTTTATAAAAGCCCTTTATCGCTGATGTTGTAAAATATAAAAAAAATCATCTCAGTTTTTTTTAGTAAGTTCTTTAATTTTATTTTCCATTGCTCAAATGATTTTTTATTTTCATTTATAATTTCTTTTATTGACGAATTTATTTGGGTGATGTTGTTAGTAAGATCAGAAATTTTTACATTAAATTTATTTTCCATTGTTTCAAATGATTTGTTATTTTCATTTCTAATTTCTTTTATTGACGAATTTATTTGGGTGATGTTGTTATTAAGATCAGACATTTTTACATTAAATTTAGTTTCCAAAAGAACATTTGATAACGTATAATCTTTTTTGAAACCACCTAATGTTGAATTCATTTCTTCTCTTGCATAATTCATTGTATCATTAAATTCTTTTCTAGAAACTTCAGCAGCTCTTTGAACTAATTCGTTTAAAGATTTTATTTCTTTTACTAATTTATCTTCTAGATTTTTTATATCTTTTCCTAATTGAAATTCTGCATTTGTAATATCTAATGTCATTTTCACAATTTTTTTTTCTATATTTTTTATATCTGACGCTGTCTTTTCAGCTTTGTGTAGTATATCTGTATAAGATGTTTCAAGTTCTTTTATGAGTAAAGAAGTCTCCTCGATTTTTGAACTATTATTTTTAATTTTAATTAATACATCCTTTTTAGAAACTTCCATTATAGCTTGCACTACCTCTAGTAAGGATTCTAATTCTTTTTGTAATTTCTCATCGATTGCCTTTGTAAAATTTCCCTCGTCAAAAGACGTTTCAGATTTGGTTTTCAGATTGTTTAATTGCTTTAATATATCCTCGATTTTTTCATTATCTTTTGTAATTTGATCTTTGAATTTTGTTTCAATTTTTTCATTTTCGTTTTGAAAATCCTCTTTCAATTTGTCTTCTAAATATTGTAAATTTGATTTATATGCATTGATTTTAATTTCAAATTCTTTAATTTGTTCTTTAAATTCATTAAGTTTGTCGGTATCTTTTTTGTGAATTAGGAAATGAGTGTTCATTGATTTTTCAAAATTTTGTGTATTTTTATCCATAACGTCATGTATTTTCTTAAAATTCCTTACTTCTTCTGCTACTCTATCATTAAGCAAATTAGTAAAATTTTGAAACTTTGATGTAATTTCCTTGGAAATACTGTTCTTGGCATTGTCAATTGCTGAAGTATCCTTAATTATTGATTTAATTGATGTAATTTCATTTTTTATTTCATTTTCAAAATCATCAACTTTATCATATTTTAACTTCACTACGTCAAAGTCATTTGCATATTTAGAAACTTTCTGAGAAAATTTTTCTACTACATCATCATTTCCATCAACAGTATTTTTCAAATTAATTATCTTGTCATTATATTCAGGAATAACTTTATCCTCAAATAACTTAATCTTTTTTGCAATATTTTGTATATTGTTATCATATTCATTTATTCTCTTATTTAAATTATTAACATCGCTTTTCAACCCGGGATCTAAATTTTGAATTAATTTGTTTTCAATATATTTGACATCGCTTTTAAAAATTTTTATTATTTTCTCTTCAACATTTGATAATATTTTATTTTCTAGTGATAATAATGTGTTTAGAGCAGATTTTTTTGAAATATGACGACCAAATTTATCGATGGTCATTTTAGAAATGTTTAAAAGTATCTATTATGTCCTTTTATATAATAATATTCGCTTCTCTTAGTTCTTCAATAATGGAAATAATTTCATTGTTATGACCAGTGTGTCCCGCAAGCATGGATGCTACCAATAATCGAAGTCTCTCAACAAGTTCGTTTACATTATCCCAATATATGTAATCTGTATTAGGTTTATTAACTTTTAAAGTTATACCAAATCCGGTTTTTTTTGAAGACATTCGACTTTCTCTATATGGAGCTTTGCGTCTTTCAAAAAATCCCTGGACTGCTTGTTGAGATTCGGGATTTAGAGTTTTAGTTTTTGTAATTCCTTTGCTTTGCAAATAAGGTCCTATTATAGAAATATATTTATGTGATCCATTCCCCTGCACCTGCTCATTTGGATCATTATTTCTACGGTATGCATTGGTTCTTTTTAAAATATCCATATAATTTTCCAAATCTTGTTTTTTATACCCTATTGGTTCTTTTTTAAATAATAACTCATATAAACCTGGTGTACCTGTATAGGTTATTCCTTCAATTTTGATGTTTTTACCAATAATTTCGACAGGTTTTTGAGTTAAACCCAAAAAGAATTTCTCGGTTTCCAAATCATGAACTATTCCATATTGGTGATCAAACTCATGTTCAACATCTTTTACACCGCTATCAATATATTGGCGAGGTAATTCATCAAATCCTAATAAATATTCTTTATATAAATCTGTATCAACAAATGTTCTAATTGTTTGCCGTGTTTGTTCCAGTATATCTGAAAGATTTCCTATTGTGGAGTGTGAACCTGAAGAAGGGTTTGTTTCTGCAATAATACTTGTTTGTTGTATAGATGGCATTTGACTTGCTGAAGCTAAACTCGCGTCCCAGTCAATAATCGATGGTATTTCTGTAGGAAGGAGTGGAGTTTTTCCCGTCTTTCTTTTTTCTGGTGTTGATGTTCCATATTGTAATTTTCTCTTTGGTGTTAGTGTTTGAATTGATCTTTTTTGTCGTGTTTCATAAATTTTTTTAATTGGTGTGTGTAGCTCTTCCTTTATTTCAACAGGTTCAATTTTACCAATCGTTGAAATTAATTCTTGTAAGGGTTGAGTTATCGGTTTATATGTTTCCTCCAATTTAGTTTGCGCCACAAATTCCGCATTTTTTAAACTCTGATATTTTTGTTTAACAGCTTTTCTTGATTTAACTAGCTCTCTTGCTAAACGTTCATCCATGATTGGTATAATTTACCATCAAACGTTTATTTTTATAAGTAAATATATGAATCAAATCCTTTTCGATATCGGCCAGATTTCACATTAGAGTCTTTGTCTATTACTAAAAATCCAAATTTATCTTTCCAACATATTAAGCACAACTCATTAAATTGGTTTAATGACATATCAACATTAACATGATCATCATAAATATGTTTTAAGTTTGTTCGATCTTGTTGAAATATAACAATTAAATTTGCATTGTCACGAATTAATTGTTTCGGAATAGAAGAATATGTTTGACATAAATAAAAACAATCAGTATTTTTGTGTCTTCCGAAACAAAAATAGTCCTTTACAACATTCTGATTACAACACACTATATCATCAAATATTATTATAGAGTTTGGTTTAACTTGTTTTGGTGAAACAATTGTTTCTTCATTTTCAGATTCATAGTATCCAATTTTTTTCAAAGGTTTAAAAAGTGTTCTCAAATATTTATACTTTGGTTGATATAAGGATTTTGAATAAACATACAGATTTTCAAATCGCAAACCATTCGGATCTTCAATCAAACTAATAATAACATTGGTTTTGCCACACAGGCCAATAATTAACCCTCTTTTACTATTTCCCTCAAACAGTTTTCCATGTTTTTTAAAACCATTCACTGAACTTTCATGATCCTTAATTGTTATAGAGTATGGTTGTTTCTCAACTCTCATTTTATATATAAAACAAACTATTAATATTCAGTATTGTGATGTAACTGGTTAGTTATCACTAGGATTGCAACTATATATAATGTTTCCATCACATAATAAACGAACCATTTACAAGACAAACAGCAAAAGGAAAGGAAGTGGTTTAGTAAACTCATTAATAAATAAATTACCCTTTGAATTGCATATTCCTGGTTATAATTTTTGTGGACCTGGAACAAAATTGGAAAAACGATTGTCAAGAGGTGATAAAGGTATAAATTTATTGGATGAGGCTTGTAAAGAACACGATATTGCTTACTCACAATCAAATGATATAAAAAGAAGGCATTTAGTTGATAAAGTATTAGCTGACAAAGCTTTATCAAGGTTCAAAGCTAAAGATTCTAGTTTTGGGGAAAAAACTGCTGCACTAGGAATTACTGGTGCTATGAAAATTAAAAGAAAATTAGGTATGGGACTTCGAACGAGAAGAAAGTTCAAGCGAAAAACTCGAAAAGGACGAGGACTATCATTATCTCAGGTAATTTCAAAAGCTAGAAAAGGAATTAAGGGGAAACGTTTTAAAGACCTAAATGAAAGTATTCAAACTGCTTTAAAAGCTATTAAAAAAACTGGTAAAGTGTTACCTCCAAAGAAAAGGGTAATTCCAATCCCAAAGACTGGTGGATTTCTTCCACTTATACCTTTATTTGCTGGTTTGTCTGCTCTTGGTGCTCTTGGAGGAGGGGCTGCAGGTATTGCTAAAGCAGTAAATGATGCAAAAGCAGCCAAAGCGAAATTAGAAGAATCTAAACGACACAATCAAATGATGGAGTCCATTTCGGTAGGAAAAAAAGGAAGTGGACTTTATTTAAAACCCTATAAAACAGGATGTGGATTATACTTGAAACCTTATTCAAAAAACTGTTAAAACATATTCCTCGAAAAGCACTTACAAATTACGATCTACTTAAATACGCTAAATATTTACAAATTCCCAACTTTCGTGGTATTTTTATGAGGGATAAATTACCAAAAAAGATAAAGTTAATTGAAAGTGCAATTGTCAATCTAGATAATCACAGTGGTGCTGTGAAAATGTATTGGTTGATGAATCAATATTAAGCTGGGAAATTCTTTCTTTCGATCCTTTTAATCCTACAAAACTCGGACCAAATGATGAAATCAGAATTGCTTTGCAACAAACAGGAAAATATCCTTTACCTTGCAAAAGTGAAATTTATGTGGAACTGCAAGTAACTAAAGAAGATGATTCCCCTTTAGCTAATACTGTTTTAATTAATAATGCTCCAGCATTTTTATTTAAAGAATTACGCTATATTTAAAATGGTGTTACTATTGACTCCGTTCGGGATATTGGTATAACTTCAACTCTTAAGGGATATATTTCATTTAATCAAAATGAAAGTGCTAAATTGGAAAATGCTGGTTGGTATCCGAAAACAAAATCTAAAGAAAAAATTATGACTGATGATAAAGGTAATGTTTCATTATGTATACCATTAAAGATGTATTCAGGATTTTTTGAAGATTATAATAAGATTATTATTAATTCACAACAAGAACTTATTCTAATAAGAAGTAATGATGATACAAATGCATTATTATCCAGTAATGAAGATGAAAAACCCAAAGTTAAAATTACCAAGTTGTGTTGGAGAGTTCCTCATCTTACTGTAGCGATTCCGCAAGAATTAGCACTTACCAAAATTATTGACAAAAATAGTGATATACTAATAACCTTCCGAAGCTGGGAATTAGTTGAATATCCAGAGTTATTGGAAACTACGAGGCACAACTGGCCCGTAAAAACATCTACAAAAGTCGAAACGCCACGTCATGTTCTAATTGCTTTTCAGAAAAATAGACGTGGTAATCTAAAAATGGATATGAGTAAATTTGATCATTGTAATTTAAGAAATATGAATGTCTTTTTAAATTCAGAAAGATATCCTTACAATGATCTTCAACTTGACTTTGAAAATAATAAATTTGCTACTCTGTATGAAATGTTTACAGACTTTCGTCAAGGGTATTATAACTCTCCAGTGGAACCAATTTTTAATCCGAAAGAATTTAAAGAAAATGCTCCTATAGTTTACATTAATTGTTCACATCAAAGAGATTTACTACAAACAGGTCCAGTAACCATGAGAATTGAATTTGAAACCAAGGAAAAAATTCCCCCTAAAACAGCGGCATATTGTGTTATAATTCATGATAAAGTTTTCAGTTACAATCCATTAACAAAAATTGTGAAACAGTTGTAATACAATTTCCTTAAGATAAAATACTCTTTTTAAACAAACCGCTACTTACGCTTAAGAGCGCACGCGTCAATTTTGATATTTATTAACGTAGCCAAACCAGAATTCTTCATTTATATAATGTCTTACGAGATTTCAGTTCGAGTATTAGATTTTCAACTTCAGTTGCAGAAATTAAAAAAACAAATAAGTGAATATCAATTAAAAGTAGAAATGATCAAGAAATTCAAATATTTGAAAATATGAAACTTATTCTAGATCTTCAAGGATTCAAAATTGAAAACAATAAATTTATTGTAAAGGAATTAGCAGCGTACGATGGGCAAAAGACAAGTCATTTTATTTTCAAAGCTCCATTTCCGATGGGTCATTTACCATCCTATTTACACAAACAAGCTCTGTGGTTAATAAAAAATTACCATTGCATTAAATGGTGTGAAGGATTTACACCATTACACAAATGTGGAGATATCATAAGAGATTTAAGCGCTAAGGTGGACTATGTTTATGTAAAAGGGGAAGAAAAGGCAGATTTCGTAAAGAAGTATTCCATGAAACCAGTTATCGAGATTGATGAACAACCCACCCTAAAGAAAATGGATCCTTGCTGCTTTTATCATCAAAAAATACCATGTGTATGTGCATTATCAAATGTTTATTACCTTTACAACAATTTTTTTATGTAATAAAAGACTTGATTACAAATTATGTGTTTTATTTTCTAACATTGTTTTAATACATGAAATATTATTATTCAATCCTAGTTCTTGAAGTTTACATATTAAAATATCTATATTTTTATTTTTTAAATATTCGCTACAACATTTAGCTGCTAGTAAACATAATTCCGCATGTTCTATATAATTTAAAAACAATATAATATTCTGCGCTTCACTTTCTTGACCTTCATATGCATAAAACTCGGAACAGGCTGCGGACATCAAAAACTCTTCATACATTTCTCTTATTAATAATTCCATAATAAATCCTACACTAAAACCCCCCTGTTTCTCAATATCTCTTTATCTCTCTCTTCCTCTTCCACGATTTCTTTTAATATATCAGGATCTTTTATATAATCCTTCAATATCCTTAAAAAGTAACTGAATCCTATTTTCTTTATTTCATGAAAGAACTTCGGCAAATTTTGGGTTTTTCTATAATTTAAACAGGCTTCTGCAGCTAATTGGTATTGGAAGGCAGTCTCATAATATACCTGTGCCCACTCGGGGTGTGTTTTCCTTAGCATTGCATTCTTTAATTCGGAATTTTGAAGTTTAGTAAACTGTTTACCTAATTTGATTATTTCATTTTGCAAATCACTGTTCATAACTGCCACTTATTTTTAATTTAACACTGTTCTTTATTAGTGGTGAATCTTCTATATAAGCTTAAGACTAGTTGTAAATGAATGTAGCTCGCTCAGATTCAGTCCTTTAAAATACCAGCTCCCCTCCAACTACTGTGGTGGTTAGGAAGGAGGTAGGAGGTGGAGCAAAAAGAGGCGGAGTTTATGAAACCAATCGGAATAGGGGGCGAACTTGGGCAGCCAATCAGAAACAAGGTCATTCTTGGCTGACCAATCAAAAAAGTGGTGGGGGGGGGTCAACTAGAAGCCCCCTATTCCCACTACTCGTATTGTTCGAAAAGTCACATAAAATGAGATACAAAGCATTGGAAAACCCTCAACATTAATACCATTCAAATAGATGTATATATATATATATATATATATATATATATATATATATATATATATATATATATATATATATAATGATTTTATAGAATCCATTAAACTATAAACTTAATCTGTTTTGTTCACTCTTCCCTCAATACTTGAAATATTAATTTAAATTAGAAGAAATAGAAACACCGAAAAGGCGTCATTAGAGAGGTTATATAGATCGGTGATATCAATACCTAGAGCTGAAATCCCGACAAAAGTAGTGATTTAGATATCAATGATATAATTTATATGCGTTCACCTATTTTTTCTGATAATGTAACCACATCCCATTGGTGCTTTATGTCTAATAAAATTCTAGCCATTCTTTACACCTGATAAAAACCGTGTCTCTGGTGATTGATAGCATATATGTATGGCGTGGTCTAAAAAGTCCACCCAAAGACCATGCTGTCAGATTCCCGTTTTCTTCCTTTCTTATGATTACTTAACTAATACAGATCAAATAAATGCAAGGTCTACGTTATGTGAGTAAAGCTATTTTAACATTAAGTGTAGTTGTAGAACTCTAAACTTAATCTCTTTGAACCCACAATATTCGAAATATTACTTGAAATCAGGTAAAAAATTGATACAGCAAAAATGTATCATTAAAGGGGTACATGAATCATTAATCCTATTCACATACTCTACCTCTTTTTAAAATCTAACAACGCAGTTTTACCTAGCGAGGAGTGATAATACACAGGCACGGTCAAGTCCAGGTAAAGATGCATCCGGGATTCTGATTTCGTAGAAATGATTTCAAACGATCATTTAAAACGGATGTAAAATAATATTTATATATTTATATATATATATATATATATATATATATATATATATATATATATATATATATATATATATATATATATATATATATATATATATTGCGGAACTCTATTAAAAACTCCGTAAAGACATATTTTGGTTAAAACGTTCATTATTCAAAATATCACTTAAAACGACAATAGAACCCAAATATAAAAGCGGTCATAAGAGGTACGCTTTATCTCTTTTAAATTTCTAAAAACTCGCCGAGCGGCGGTAGCCAAGACAATAGCGAGTTCATCCGGAAATTCGAATACAAAAGGCTATTTTAAATGCAAGGTATGGGTAATGTGAATAAAGCTATTTTAACTTTAACTGTAGTTGTTAAATTCTAAACTTAATCTTTTGAACCCACAATATTCGAAATAATACATTAAATAAAAATAGAACATAAAGGATTCAATAAAGGAACATGTAGAACCCAAAGCCATTTACAAATACTTTATCTCTTTTAAAATTCTAACAATGCTTTTGACCTAATTCAAAGGTAGGCATCTGCCGGGCGGTCAAAAGCAGGTACAGTAAGGTTCGAAAATACAATAGAACCCTTTGCCTCGGTAAAGGACGGCAGGTGGTGAGGCATCTGGCGATCGATAGCTTGTATGACGTCACCCAAAAAATCCACCGAAAAATCACTCGGTGGCGATGTTGCCAGATCCTCTTTTTTTTTAATAAGATTTTTTATGATTTTTTAATCAATATAGAGTAATTAATTAGGTTAATTAATTAAAACAATAGAAATAACCCTTAAGCCCATTGTTTTAAGGGAAAAACGGGGTCAGGTTAGGTCGATTTTCGTTAATTAATTAAAAAAATAGCATAGGCCACGTGTGTGGCTTTCTGGTGTATCACCAATCCGGCGGTCCCTCAACTCTTAGAAAACCCCTACTCATGCCACTTAGTCAGAAAATGTTACATCGTAAATTTCAGCTTAAGCCGTTAGCTTAATACCATGACCTTGACTCACCTACTCCTTTTAATAATATACATCCGGGAGAATTGTATCCAATATTTGTTGAAGTAAGTGAATAATATTTGCGAGTACTGTATTTATCTATAAAAAAGCAACGTGTAAGTATCAACAGTTAATAACTATAATTTAATGAATTACATCATAATTAAGGATTCAAACTTAAAACCGGAAATGTATAATAATGTCTACGCCTCAATTTATAAGTTCTAATATCAGCTAATGTAACAGATCAATTTTTTAAAGAAATATTCACTTAATGAATTACATTTGCTTTTCCTCATTATTATGTTAATCTAACGAATCATTATAATCATTTTAAATCCACGATTGCAGATAAGTAACTGGGAAAATTTTATTATAATTTAACAAGTTGTTCGGTATTCTATGCTTCGGCTATGTAAAAACTGAATGTTCTAAATATAAAGAGCTAAAAGTTCTTGCGCCCACAGAAAAGTCATACCTTCATGTTCCAAGTTGAAATTAAAAAAAAATTAAAATAACGATATGAATATCTTTGAATTTGTGTGGGAGAAAGTCATATTAATATTTACTAAAAATACTGTTTTTTTAAGAATAAATTAATAATTTTTCGCTTGAGAAGTAACCTGGTATTAAAGTTTTTTTTTGATTTAAATTTGGAATTAACAAAAAATTAATAAAATGGAATATATAGACATACTTTTTTAACGCATTGCAACTTATATTCAACAGTGAATCGTTAATCATATCAATTTAAAGTATTAAAAGTTTTTGAATTTAAGAAAGTTAATTTGTCATATACATTTAAAAAGGGAATTTAAATAAATCGTAATTTCTCTTTCATAATACAATATGTTTCTGAAAAGTGATAAGTAAGGAGATTTTATCGGCAAAATCTATACTAGGTGATAAGAAATAACCTTAATTGAGTTGAGAGAAGAGAAAGTAGGGAAAATAGTGGTATTCAGGATCGAATCATAAGAAGGGCTGTTTTAGAGAGAGTGGTTTAAGGATAGAGTGTTATTTACGAGTACATTAAAGTAATGGAATGAGAGGAGGATACTATGTTGTATGTACAGATAATGCCTTAATAACTGTAAACATGTAAAAAAGATGAATAAATGCCTATTTCTAAACCTGCTAGGATATCAGTAGTTTACAATTTATAGCGAAAACCATATTAATTAAAGTTCAATAGAGTTTTTTTCTATACGAGGCATCAAATTAAACGAAGACTTACCATGTTTTTACATCAATTTTATACAGATGATTTGTCAGTGAAATAGGAGCTATTTAACTGACTTCGGGGTTTTTCATACTTATGGACTGATATGAGGAATTTGGGATTATGAAATCATAAATATTTATAAAAATCTAAAAGCAGCAAATTTCATTTAGCTTAAGTTCTGTACAGCTAAAAATCATGTTGAACATGAAAAAATGTTGTATGTTAGTATCAGTAGAGGCTGGTAAGTTGCATTTTTATTGATTGTGGGTACGTTAATTGAGGGTTAAATATCGACAATCATTAATAATGTATGATCTGCTTTTACACGTTAAATACCGGATATACATACGTCTCCGAGTCTACGACTTACATATCATGATAAAGCTTAGATAAAGATAAAATAAATTTAGTAAGTGATCTATCAAGCCCACGTGACCTAAGCAGTGTCACCGAATAATCGCTTCGTTATCCATACACTAAAGGGCGTATCGTACGCGTGATACTTTAGCTTCGATTACATCTGATAAAGTATCATAAAGTCATGATCATTACTAACTTTTAATTAATAGGTGACATAATTGTCTTTGTTTAAAAAATAATACAGGTAAAACCTGCATTATAATCTGATTAGAACCTACAATCTTATTATTATTAAAACTTAAGTTTATACCTTCATTCAGCTCCGAATTTGAGTGAGCCAGTAAAAACGCGATTAGATTCTCAAGGATACCGCGACCTGCCGATATGATATTTTAGTTTAGACAATTTTTTTTACTCGGGAATAAAAATTGTGGTATAAAATGTAATTTCAGTCAACCTTTCCATACGTTACAATATGATCATTAATAATATAAAAATTTATTTCACGTTTTTATAATGCGTTTTTAATTTAAAGCAACGATTACTTTTTCCCTAATTAAAAATGTCTAATTTAAATAATGCCTATATTAAGACCTATTTTCTGAAGTATATCGTTAAAAAATCTCTTATAGTTTTTTCTTAACTTGTATATTATAACGTACAAACAGATATTCGATATAACTAGAAAGCATATTCTATGACCGAAAAAAATTTATTCCAGATGCGTTAAAGAGAAACGCTATGGCATTAATTGATATATTGTTGTTCAGTAGAAATAATTCTGAGCGAAATCATTTTTTTTATTTTGTTAATGTTTCAGTTTAGTGTATAACAATAAATACATAACAATAATTCTAACCAATCAACCGCTAACAACAAATGTAACATTTCGCCAGAAAAACCAAAATTGTATTACACAGTAGTCCCGAAAAGTTCTTGTCATATCGAAAACTCACTTCTTTCTAACTTTAGAGAAAATTTTATTTTTGATATAAACTGAACTAATTTTATTTTGCTACACTTGATATAAATTACACGAAGTTTCTGAAAATCAAAAAATGTGACTAACAAAATTTACAATGTCAATAAAACAGGTTGTTGAGATCAATATTCACTTACATTTTTCTTGAGAGAATCGATAGAAATTTAAAACCCTCTCAGAATATTTGTATTTTAAGGGACAAATATCAACTAATTAAAAGAGAATTGACAGTTTTCAGAACTTTTACTGTTAAATCATACATATCAATTTTGTACACCCAATAAATATCCAGGAGGGAAAGCATTACTATTCAAATAGTTGCATTAAATTGCCATAATGCTTAAATAAATTCTAAATATAACAATTGTAACAAAAAAGAAGTTGCCGATAATAAAGCAGTTGTGATTTTTACTCCTTTAGAATGCCGATTAGAAAATACTTCGTTTTATTTGTTTAATTATATTGTTGTTGTAAATCCAGTTTTTGTAATTTTCAGACGCCCTATCTAATTTTTTCTAAAATTTAACAGTACTTAAATAAATTTAATAACAGATAGCAGTTTCTAAGGTATCAAAATCATCAAAGTTTCTCATATGTCAAAGGCTTTCCCAGACACACTGTATAAAAACATCCAAATAATCTTCGTCGAACTTATATTACATGCATTCACTCTGTAGGCTATAACTTACATAGGGAATTATATGTATAAAGATATAAAAAAATTCTCAATAATATAATGAATATTTTCTTAAGAAACAAATGCAAGTTTTAAAATAAATGACACTAATATAAGTAAGCCTAAATTTTCAAAAGCGGAAAAAAAATTCTGAATTTTACTGGAAAATTATAGCATGTCTGGAAATAAAAATAGTCAGACGTCTGGTATGCTGAATCGATTTGCGCATAGCTTGCCAGCTGGAAAAGGCATAGCCATTCATTAGTTTATAATACCATGTAGTCTAGTAAACAACGTTTATGGCCGTTTTGGCACAATTTATTTTTATGCAAAAAAAATAATTAACAATTAGGTGCGGTTAAAAATTTAGAACCTCACAACTTCCAAAGTTATGGTATGTTTGTTGTTAAATTTTATTTGTAGTAAAATTTAGTTTCTTTATTACGTAATATTTCAGATGCATGTATGTTTATAACTTTTACGTAGTTGATGAAAAATTTTTCAGTTATTTTATAGTGTCTTTAAACATTGAATATTTATTTTTTTATATATTCAAATACTCCTACAAAGTTACCTACATATTTTGTTTCAAGTTGGCACATAGAAAATTTTTTCATGCTGCTACGTGTTACAATGGTTTTGTGATTTGAGATACGGTATAAACTCTCTTTTATTCAGATTTTTTAACATTACAACATTCTGATCGTAGAGCAAGAACGAATGTCCTGTCAGCGGTAAATAATAAATATTTAATTTACATATTATGTAAAAAGCGTGGAATAAATTTTATTAAAATTAAAATTTCGTAAACAATTTAAAAATTGACTTTCCTACATTATAAATAAAACAATAAAAATATAAAAATTATTGAGCAATAAACCTTTAATTGAGACCAATATTTGGTGGTTACGAAATATTGCGCAACTTTTCAACATATTCTAGAAACACTTAATATTAGTATGTAATTTCAGATTATATTCAGATAATATAGCGATACCAATGCAAAAGTGGAAACATATTTTAATGGATTAAATTTCATTCAGAGCATTGTTAAATCCGCATAACTGATTAACGTAACAATGTTATCTACTTTTCTCACGAAACCATAATGAAAATTAACATTAAAATATTAAATATAACACATCTTATCGTTTTTTCATGTCGGTCCGTCCATCTATATATCACAGCTCATAAATAAAACTAAACGTTACGTATTACATATTTTATTTAGTCGCTTGATTCGCAGTGACTTTTCACTTTTCAATTTCAATATTAAATATTCCAACGGTAACTTTTAAAAATCTGAAAAAAATTGGTATAATAACTCTTACTAAGCACATATATTGAAAATTAGTAAATGACGTCAACTATGAATGAAATATAAAAAGAAAACCCTTAACAATTTAATTTCGCTTTTTTTATTTATCCAGTCGAGTAGGGTACCCTAGTACCGTTAAATATGTCTTTAAAAATATAATTGAGTATGTATAAAATTTTTTATTAAGTCTTCTTATTCATAAAATATAAGCCTTTAATGTTGGTTAAAAGTTTTGCCCTATCTGAATTTGTCTGAATGCGCGGGTAAGGCAGTTTCATTAAAAAGTTTGCAGGTCCTATGGAGTTCCTCGATATGGAAGGAGGTTCGATACTAATTATATGTTTCATTATTTCTTAGCCCAATTTTTCCAATATTTTGTATTTGACTTGTTGGTTTAATATTTACTACAAGATTTTTTATTAAATTCTGTCTTAATTTATTTAAAAATCTGAAAAATTCAACATAACAGCACGTGCATTGAAATTAAAAAAAAAAAATAATAATATCAATAACTGCTGCATAATGCATGCCTAATACGGACTAGACCAGTTTTTTTTTTGTAAATTTTATCACCTTTCCCATTAATGACATTAACATTTTCTGTAAATATGCAACATAAGTATCTACTCTCTACACTGGGAAAGTCCTATCTGTTTTGAAGCAAAATATCGAAAACGCGTGTGAAAAAACTATGATCATATATTTAATTACTTATCAAATAAAAGTTATTTAATTATTCATCATATCTGTGTTCTTTGAAACCATTTAAAAGTATGAAAATATTTAAATTAAAAAAAATATTTATCAACATTTTATACAAAAAAATCTAAACTTACCACTATGAATACTCGAAATTAAAAACCAAATTGAGCGGTCTGGAAAAGAGTTCTTGTTAGAGAATGAAACCGAATAATTTAGATAAAAATTATATCAATATATGTCATAATGCCACAAATACTGGAAAATATGAAGCGTCACTTTGAGACAAGACGAAATTGGAGTCTGTTCTTTTGTTTAATTTCATAATAAATCATGGCGTCCCTTTCAATATGTGTAATATTGAAATCCTTAACGCATTGTTTTAAATTAACTAAATAAAATTAAAAAAAAAACTCTAATTAAAAAAGAACGTTGAAATTATGAAAATTCAAGAGTTATGAATAAGCTTTTTTAGATTTTCATGGTCTCGTTGCATTAAATTATAGTAAATTAGTTCTTTTGTTTTCTTTCGTTATAAATCACAGCATACGGTTAATAAATGCAATATTTAAAACTTGACGTTATTGAAGTTTATTCTTTTGTTTTATTTCGTAATAAATCATAGGCGCCTCTTCAGTAAATGTAATATACACACTTTTTTTAATATCTCCAGTTCTAATTAAGTTAACTCTACAAAACAAAATGGAAATTATCTATTATTCGAAATGATATTAAGCTATGGTATTTTCACTACCATATCATCTTTTATTTTTTATTAAGGTAAACCATATGCTTACGCACGTAATTTAATTGTGAAAATTACGAAATTTAATGAAATTGTTTGAAAATATTTTTTTCACGAATACCATGTCACTTAAATAGTCGTGTTTCGGAGTTCCTAAAAATAAACTGGTAAAAGAGGGTGAGCCACACCCAAATACCTTTTTTTACATCTCAATCAGTTCTAATTGAGATGACTTTACGAAACAAATTGGAAACTACTTGTTATTGGAAATGAAGTTAAACTATAATATTTTCACTCTCATGTATAATTATTCTTAAAATTATCAAATTTCAGTGGATATGAACGTTACAGAGCTTACTGAATTTTTTTTAATTAATAAGAAAATATAAACTTATTTCCTTGGTTAAGTATTCATGTCTTTAAATTATTATAATTCATGACAAATAGTGATTTCTTATTCTGTAACGTTAATTTAAATTAAAATTTGACATTTTTAACAATAATAATATATGTATGAAATTACGGTTTATTTTTACAAAAAAATAACGAAAAATATCCTTGGGAGTGAAAATACCATAGTATAACATCATTTCGAATAACAAGTAATTTTAATTTTGTTTTGTAGAAATATCTTAATTAGAACTGTAGGTATTAAAAAAACCTATTTGGCGGTGGCTCACTCTCTTTAACTAGTTTATTTTCAGAAACCCCAAAACACGTCAACTTAAGTTAGTAATTGTATTCGTAAAAAAGATATTATCAACAAATTTGGTTTAATTTCGTAATGTCCAGAATTAAATTATATAAATGAATTACAAGATTAACCCTCATAAAAAGTAAGGGATGATATCTATGGGGTTAAAACAACATGGTATAACCTCACTTCAACTAAAAAGTAATTTCCACTTTGTTTTGTACAGATAACTCAATTAGAACTTGAAATTTAAAAAAAAAACCTCTTTTACTAGTTTATTTTTAGAAACCCCAGAACATGTCAACTTAAGTTAATTATGGTATTCGTGAAAAAAATATTTTCAAACAATTCCATTAAATTTCGTAATTTTTAGAATTAAATAACTTGCGTAAATATATGGTTTACCCTAATAAGAAATAAGAGATGATATCCTTAGGGTTCAAAATACCCTACTTTAACATCATTTCGAATAACAAATAACTCTTATTTTGTTTTGTAAAATGGAGACTAGTAGGTCTTTTTTTTTAACAGTACCTGCCCCCTTTCGTTGACCCTACAAATTACTTGAACATTTGAAGCCCTTTTAGAACATCCATCTGTTCACCATACTGTAACTAAGTTACTATGTAAAAAATGTTTTAAAAAAATTTGTACAGGATAGAACAGAATTTTTAAAAAGTTTATTTCCGACTTACATTGTATCTACCTGATATTGATATATTGGTGAAAACTGAGCGAGTAACGAGAAGAACCGCACTTGAAAATGCCAAATAAGATTTTGGCGAAACGTCGTAAAAACGATTTTTTGAACCAACGGACGGAAACCAGGGAATAATCAAACAATTCATTTCATCATCCGTGAAAACCTACGATATAATTATATATATATATATATATATATATATATATATATATATATATATATATGTATATATATATATATATATATATATATATATATATATATATATATATATATATATGTATATATATTAGTTAATGGATTTTTGGTAAGAAGTTAAAAATATTTTAATTTAAATATTTTTAACCATATTTATTTTGATCACGCTGCATATATTACAATGGACTCGAAATAAAAGATCCTTTATTGGATTTTTTTTATCCATAATTCTTAATCAGAAAAAACCGCTAGAACAGACAAAAAAATTTATAGGGTTCCATAGGAATCCTTATAATTTCGTTAGATCAGTCACAGCCCTGTATCTTCACCAATTTTTATTCGTTTACATTTTGCAAACACATGCGTTCTAGTAAATCAAAAAGAGATCTGAGGCTAAATTAAAAATACATATTTAGGTTACATTCCCTTTGTGTAAAGTAAGTATGATAAAAAATTCAACTAAATGTTTCATATTACATTTTTTTATTTAGTCCTTCCTTTGCGAAATATAAGCCTCCAATTGGACTCTTAAATCCCTCCCCCCCCCCCTTCCAACATTAAATTTTAAAAGAGTGAAGAAATTTGATATTATAGCCCCGACTAAATACAATGTATACAATGAGAATTATTACACGTAAAAATTTAATGTAATCTTTTTTGGTTATCCGATCGGGTGTCTCATTAAAAATAATAACCTTCTATATCTTCGAGACTAACAATCGTAAAGCTTTGAAAAAAATACTTTTAGTAAAAGTGGCTCTACCAAATAGCTGAAAAATAACAGTGACCATCAAACATACAAAATAGATTTGTCCAAAAAATTACAACTTGAGATATCTCAAAAAAGCCTCTGCTGTAACCTTGGTAGTGTTATGAACAAAAAAGATTTTAATATCATCCTTGTCAGTTGTCAAGTAAAGTGGTAGGAGAAAGTTAAGCGCTTATATGCTAATAACCCGGTATGGCTCAGTCGAACTAAGTAAATTTGATTTCGTTTAAAAGAGCTTTATATGCCTGATTTTTAATTACAGGTCATTTACAGAAGATGTAAGAAGACGCTGTCTTAAAAATTGTTCTATTTTGCGATATCTCTCAAAAACTTTAAATAGAACGATATGTGTTTTTGAACATTATTATATAAAGCAAAAAAGCCTATACAATCGGCGAAAACCACAATTCAGACGAATGATATTAAATAAAAATATTGGCAAAAAAGGAGATATGTGTATATGTGCGTAGAGTTGGGGGTCTGTACACTACGACCTGGTAGATCTATTGTGCCCCTCTACTGCTGCTCAGTCGTAAGAGTTACCTTATCGGCAAGAACAGGTCCTGCAGTCCTATTCCCCTCAGGAATTTCAGGATATTGGACGGCTTCAAGGTGGGTAGCTCCCTCCTTCAATTTGGTGCGCCCTCAAGAACCGGATCCTAGGGTTTTCTAGAGCGCTGCATAACTCAACTGCATCTTCGCTGATCGAGTCTTCTAGAATACTCATTATATGAAGAGGGGTTCCCGTTTTCCCAACAAGGTAATTATATATTATCTTGCAATTTGGATTTTCCTCACAACCTAGGATTTTATAGTTTAAATCTTCAATATCGCCACAATTAGAGAAGGGGATTATTTTTAATTTTTATCTTACATAATTGTTCATTCGTGATTCAATGGTTGGATCTCATCCTACCTAAATTTGAAATATATTTCCTTTTAATATAATTAATTTTGTTGAACCATGGTTTTTTTGATGGGTTCGGTTGTATGCTAAAAAAGAATTTTCCTCTTTTCTTGCCCATTGTTTTGTAAATATTGACCCAAATATTCCAAAGGGACTCTCTAATGTCTTTAATGTGGTCTGTGTAGTGAAGCGTCGAAATGATCCTCTGTTCTAAATTTCTACCATTCTGGGCTAGTTCATTTACCCTTTCATTCCCTTTCATGACTGTCTGACTTGGAACCCATATAAACTTAATATCGATGTCTCTGTTATTTAGCCTATAAATCAGTTCCTTGGTGCTTAAAGTATTTAAATCATTTTTGGCTTGTATGCCTAACCTTTCTAGTTTCTGCAGACCACTTTCAGAGTCCGAAACTATAAGAATTCTATTACTATACTAACTTCTAATTTGATTCGCCGTTTTAATAGCGATAATTTCTGCCGTACAAATGTCGGTCCTATTTTCTGGGCTCTTATTATTTCCAACGCCAAATCCGGGGAATAAATACCTAATCCACTGTCCTTCGTATCTGGATCAACCGAAGCATCTGTAAACACTTCTTTATAATTTTTGAATTTTTCATTTTTATGTTCCTTGTAGATTTTCTAGCTAAACTTTTCATTTTTAGATATAGCAGAGTCCAAGAATTTGATCTTATGTAATTGACTTTGGAAGTTTGTCTCGTAACAATCTAGCCTATTACCCTTATTTAAATTGTTGTAAAATTGTAGCACGGCATCAAAATCTTCCACGATCGCCAGTGCAATGTTGCGCCTCCAATAAGCAGAACTCTCATTTTAAAGCTGGAATGAAAGGCTAGGCTTTCTGTCATCGCTATATGCTTCAGAGCAAATTTGGCACAGATTATGTTTCTCCTAACATTCATGAACAATTCACCTGCTTCAGATAAGAGTATATTTGTAAGTGTGGATCTCATAAAACCAATATCCAATCTGATTGAAACTGTATACTGCTTATTCTGTTCCAATTTCTTTTTAATGTTTTGAACATAACTTCAATGCCATACTCTAGTTGGTATTTAATCCCTTATACACCCCCACCAGGTTCTTCTTAGTATTTTCATGACATTGATTGCTTTTGAGGCCTTTTAACACATATTGTTAATATTGAAGTTCGATCTCATCTGAAAATCGAAAATTGTGCCCAAATATTTGAATCTGGTAGGTATTTTATTATGTTATCTTCATATTCGTACGATACCAGCTTCTTTGACTAAACATCATCGCTTTTGTTTTGGTTGCAGATAGTACCATCTCTTGTAAATCCATTCATCCTTCTATATTTCTCATGGTATCCTGAATTTTCCACCAATATCTTCTATTTTAGATTCTGATACATATTTGACAATATCACCAGTCATTCCTGGCTTATGTAAATGGATCTGTCCCACAGTAGCTGTAGAATCAAAAGGATATACTTGTTATCAATTCCATATTTTATTATGCATTCTTTTAGTTTAATGATATTACCGTTATCATATGCCCCTAACATGTCTATGAAGACAGCCATTGTATTGTATATTTCTGTCTACAGGGTGGTTATGTTTTCCACCGTATCTCTGTTTTTCCTAAATCTATTCATTCCCTCACACAATACGTTGTTTTCTTTTTCATAAAATAGTCCAGTCTTTGTTTTATCACGGATTCCAATATTTTTGACGAACAATTAGTAAGAGCAATTGGTATGTAGTTACTATTCAAAGATTCCGAACTTTACAAAACTTTCCTTTTCTTTTAGAAAATTTCCTCGTTCCTTTCTCTTTTATAAACTTGTAGGGCTAATCTTCTCTCCCTTTCTACTTTCTTACAATCTGCATCTCACCATTTCGGCAATAAGATCTTATGCCGCTTGTGAGATTTTATTTTAGGTTTTTCCATAGACTTTTCTGTTGCCGAGATCAAAGTTTCTTTCCATTCTTCCCAGGAATCCGCATTACTTTCCTCACATACGCCTCTGTATATTTCCCAGTTTGCAGAAGCAACCTTCCATTTAAATGTCTTATATATAATTATATTCCTGAAGTTATTATGTTTAAAACTACAGCTGATGAGAAAATGATCACTTCTCCCTGGATCCTCCAGAACATCCCATGTACTTTTACTTGTCATATTACTAGAAACTATTGTTACATCCAGAGAGCTATTTCCTTGTCCTGACCTGGAAATCTTCGTTGGCCTTCCATTATTCATAATAACCCCATCTGTTCTATTAAAAGCCTCCTCCAATTTTCTTCCTTTGTTATTGCTTTTGGAAGAGCCTCATAGCTCACTTTGTGCATTAAGGCCTCCCATAATAATAAAATGTGTTCCTAATGCCTCTATTAAATTAATGGATTGTCTTGTAATACAAACTTCAGGTGGAATATAAATATTGCAAATTTTATTGTCACCAAATTCAAAAACTAACGTCTGCACTTTTCTAGCCAGAGTAAAGTTAATCTTTATTTGTTTAAAAACTTTATTTTGATTGATCATTACAGCTATCCCTCCCCAACCATCATATCTATCTTGTCTAATCGATATGTAATTCTTAATATTCAAAGTTTGATCGGTTATTAGAAATGTTTCGATTCATAAAATTAAATCAGGCGTTTCCTTGTAAATTAATTCAGTCAAATGTTCTCTGTTGGAGCTAATTCTCCTGCTTTTATCAAAATCTTTGGATCCATAGTTCAATTTTCTTCCATTCGCTTCAATGGCCATTTCACTCAGACTGTGATGTAATTAAGTTAGTATGGCTTCCTTTAACCCTTGTGTAACTTTCAGTTGTCCTATTATTTCGGTCAAAAAGTTCATAATCGGTACCGGTTCCACTTCTTCGCTAAATTCAATTTTGTTTATAGACCTTCTGCATGGAGAAGCAAATAAGTATTTATTATGATCAGATTTATTAAATCCTTCAACCTCCGGTAAAATTGGAGAAGTTGATCTGCTTTCCCTTTGAACTCTTTTCCTTGCCTTATAATATGATAAGTTATTTTTTTTAACTTAATATTTGTCGCGTATATTCTCTGTATTTCTTTGTGTCCATTGTGTCGTGATTCTCTTTGCAATAAGTACAAATGTATTTATCTGGACCTAACTGACAGTTTGTCAAATCATGCTCCTCACTATATTTCGAGAACCTTGTCTGGCCTCTACATTGCATGGCCCGGTGACCATACCTTAGACAATTTCTGTACTATGTTGGTGATGAAATGAATAAAATTCACTTTTGCTTCATAATAATAGATTCTTATAAATTCAGGATAGCTAGTACCTTGGAATGTCAGAATAATCAGGTCAGATTCTTCTTCTTCTTCAAATGCATATCCACTAACGGATTTTTGCGATTACATTTTCCATTTCTTCCCTACTTCTCGCGGCGTGTATCAATGTCTGAATATCGTGAACTCTGTCCACTGTCTGATATTACGGAGCCAGAACATCTTTTTTCTTCCAATTCCTCTTTTATCCTCGATCTTGCCTTCAATTATCAATTGCAGAAATTGGTATCTCTCAGATTCTATGAACTTAATTTCCCCATGCTCTTCTACTCTTTTTTTTAAGTCTTTTTGCTTCTAAAATGGGAATCCTCGATTCAGACTCCTTAATTAGTTCCTCCATAGAGATTTCTGTACCAATTCCTTTCACTATTCCCTTATAAGTAGCTAACCCTCCCGGAATATGATCAATTAAATTCTCTGTCTTTATAAATTCTCTTTCATGAAATTATTAGCCCCAGCTGCCGGTAAACAAATAATACATATCTATTTTTGCTCTTTCTTTTAATATTTAGAATGCCCCTGACGTTAGCATTTTTCAGTCTTTTACCGACCGCAGCCGGATGAGGATTTCTTACATTTGACTCCCTTCATTCTAAAATAACCAAAAAAGATCCTTGTCGGACATAATAATATGTCCCTGTCTTTTTTGTTCATGTTCAGGATAAGAATTCGCTTAGGGCCCTGAATGGCTCCCTGAGTCAACATTCATCCTTTTAGGTTATGTTTTCAGGATCAAAATATTAGGAAAAATATTACCAGAATATTGTGTAGAAGGATCTCTGTAGAAATGTGATGAACTGATAATAGGAAATATGTAGCAGATTTAAACCCATTTTCTCGATTTTCAACTTTCAGCACTTTAACACACGCGTTCTTTCCCACCGCTAGATACCAAAATTCTACTATCTAGATTCTACATAAGTTCTAAATATTCAAGAGTGATACGTTCATTCCAAAATTGCTCTAATTTTTCGATGCCATTTTTTTAAAACGGGTCATTTTTTCTCTCAAAATTTCTTTCCTTGAAGCATCTTTTTGAGATCTGCAAAAAACCAATAGTCGCTGGGGGCTGGATCTGGAAAGTACGGTGGGTGGGGAAGCAATTTGAGGTGCAATTCATTCAATTTAATCATCGTTTTCATCGACTTGTGTCTTGGTGAAACAGCACTTCGTTCCTTTGCATATGAAGCCTTTTTTCTTGATTTCTACACTTAATCGATCCAATAATGCCATATAATATTCGGTATTATGAGTTTTATCTTTCTCAAGATAGACAATGGACAAAATACCATGCGCATCCCAAAATACAGATGTCATAACCTTGCCGCTGACTTTTGAGTTTTTGGTTGCTTTGAACAACTTTTACCGGCCTGCTGTTCACTCAGTTGACGATCTTTTTGATTTAGGTGTTTATCCAGATCCATATTTCATCCATTGTCATATACCGACACAACAAATCTTTTATCTCGCTTAAAAAGTTCCAAACAGCGCTCTGAAACGTTGACGCGTTGTTGTTTTTCGTCCGACACCCACTTCGGAAGCAACTTACGCATGCTTACATTTTCGTATAAAATTGTAAACACACTACCTTCTGATATCTTTAAGGTGTCAGCTATTTCATGTTACTTCACTTTACGATAAGCCAAAACTATTTTGTGGGCTTTTTTTATGCTTTCAGGAACAACTACCGATTTTGGGCGACCAGTTTTATCGATGTTTGTACGGCCTCGGTTAAATCCATCATAGCAGTCAATAATAGTTAATTTCCCTGGTGTAAAGTCTCCATAATGCTTATCAAGTCACTGTTTGGCTTCAACAGTATTTTTTCCCACCAAAAAATAATGTTTGATCAACACACGAATTTTTTTTTATTCATTGTTTTGAAAATAACAAAAGTTGTTTCACTACAACCACTGTCACTTGTAAATTATTGGCCGGAACGTCATGCAAATTTGATATGTATTATCCAAAAATCATATGAGACCGGTAACTTATGAAGTGATGGTTACTATAGCTAGGATTATTTAAATGATATGGACAATTTAGATTTATCAATAAAACCCACAATTTCCAATCTGTTAAATAAAACATTAAACCAGTAAACAGACAGTGATGTGTAAGTATTAAAAATAAATGGTAGAACTGCTCTGTAAATGAATAAATGAACACATTATACCTTATCATACCGAAAAGAAATTATGCGATTTTTTATTTTTGGGACCGTCAGTGTGAGTCTAAACCAATCAGTTATTAACAACATTAAGGGATTATGCGACAATGCGTATTTTTGTAGTGTCTTTTTTGTTATCCTATTTTTTTCTAGACGATGGAGGATATGCTTAATTCCATTTTTCCTGTTAAATAACATACTATTTTCTTCAAGAGTAAAATTAAGAATTTTATTGGCCTTATTTATGTCTGCGGATTCATATTTTGTAAGAATTTTGCACTATTTTTTTAAATACGCTGGGCATTTTTCTCCTGGTGCAAATAATAAAATTTAAGTCAAGCTTATTTATTAAAACTAACTTAGTTAAGCCAGGCTTCAGTTAAAAAAGGTGCAAGTGAGGGTTAATAAGTTCTTTCAACAATAATTGGTACGACTGTTACGTTTACTAATTTAATTTTCAATGTTTCAGTATGCTTTTGACAAAAAGACCATCTTCTATGATCAGTTTTTTCAGGCATATTTTAAATAACTCAAAGACAAACGAAATTTCAGAAAAAAACAACAATGCCAATAACTGCTACGGAATCCTAGCATAATGCTTGTCCGACACAAACTTGACCAATTTTGATTTAATATTTCTTAATAGAACATAATAATTTTAAAATATATTGACATTTTCTTAGCGTCACGTCAGCTACATTTGACTGCTAATTTTTCTCTCTTAAGGGTCCTTGGAATGATCAATAGGGTTTAAAACCGGCCACTGAGAGGGTCACTAAAGAGATCAAATTTTCTCTCCAAATACCTTTTTTATCAATTGATAGACATATTTCGAATCATTATTTTGGTACAAAAAAGGACAGTATTCCTAATTGAATGTGTCTTCAGTTCGAATATATGGGAACCAATAACTTCAAGACAGGTCCAATTTGAATAGCAGTGTCGAATTGGTTCCATAAAAAAATTTACCGCGACGGATTAAAAAAGGTGTTTTGTCTGTATTGATATCTGAAGATGTTTGTGATCTATCTATAATAATAATTAACTAAGTCTAAAAATTCAAAATGGTGACTCCATTACGACGGTTTAAAACTTGTAGGGTCGTTCAGACAGATTAATCTGTTGAAAGGCATATACGGGAAACCGCTCTTAAAAAACGGTTACTACAACCCAACCAACATGCCTAACAATCAGGAAAATCATGTGAGTCAGCTCTACCTTGCTTAGTAAGGAAAATAGAGTCTGCAAACCTTAATTGATATTGAAGGAGCATTTGATCACACCTCCTTCCTTCTATGACAACGTCTGTCAGAAGACATGACATTAAACACAATCTGTGCATATGGATACAAAACATCCTCCAAGGCAGACGAGCACAATGCAAACTTTTGGAAGAAACATGAACATGTCAATAGCCAAGGGCTGCCCGCAGGGAGGAATATTATTCCTACTTTTGTGGGATTTTGGTGGTCGACGAGCTCCTGATAAATCTCAACGACGGAGATTATTATACCCAGGGGTATGGTGATGATATAGTCATACTCATTATGAGGAAACATAGCCATATATTATCGAAGCTCATTCTAGTGATTTTTACTACAGTGATGGATTGGTGTACTAAAGGGCACCTAAGGGTAAACTCTGGAAAAACTACACTCATACTATTTACTGAAAGAAGAAAGTTGGATGAATTAAAATTACCAACTCTCTTAAATACGCAACTGCAGATAAGCCAGGAGATTAAATATCTGAGTGTAATCCTGGATGCAAAGTTTAGATGGAACCCACACCTGCAGAAATTTATCTCTAAAGGTAAAAAGAGCACTGAACAAGACATGAGGATGAAAGCCACACATCGTACACTGGCTGTACACTGTGGTGGAAAGACCCATAATAACCTATGGCTCGGTTACATGGTAGAGAAAAACCAAACAAAGATGGGCCACTCTGGAGCTCTCCAAAGACTGGCCTGCCTATGTATCACGGGTGCCATGAGAAGCGCCACAACAGCAGCCATGAAAACCTTACTAAATATTCCTCTCCTTGATATAATAATCAGGGCTGAGACGAGGAAGCGGGGCCTACAGGCTGGAATTAAATAACGTTTGGTAGACTGAACCTGCCCTCGGACATACTAACATCAAAGGCGTGGTAACGAACTCACTGCTAGAAACGAGCAGTGACACACGCCAAAAACTTACGACTTTTACAGATCCTGCACCATTCAGCTTGACTAGAAGGCGGGCTCTGATCGAATAATGAATCAGCAAGGAAATCTCGTCTGGTATAAGGACGGGTTCAAAATTGACAATGATACAGACGCTGAAGTATACGGGGACACCCCCAGACTTAACATAAGTGAAGCAATGTAGCAGCATACCACAGCATTTCAAGTAGAAATTCACGCTATCGATGTTTGTCTTCGGGTGAATCTGAAGAGTGTTTACAGGAGCAGGACCATTCCCATCTTCTCTGGCAATCAAGCAGCGCTGAAGACTAGCGTGCTATCAGATAACATCAAAATAAATCTGGAACTGTCTTCAAAACCTTATTGCTCTGGCAAAACACAACAGACAATGATAATATGTTGGTCTAGTATATATTTAATTATTTCTGAAAGTGCGTTTGTATGATTGTCAAATTATAAAATTTAGATATTCAACCCTTATATTAGTTTATCAACGTTTCTGTGTTTAAAGTGATTCCTTAATAAGGTCTCTTTCACGATTTTTAAAACGGGTTGTCTGAATTCAGAGCAAGTTAAAGTGATGGCTCTGTCGGTAGACCAATAATAACACTCTTTTCCTGAGACATTGAATAATTTGAATGGAAATTCAGGTATCTCCATGACCATGTGGGTTTAGTATACCACTCAGTTAATATTTTATTTTATTTTCGGATAAGAGTCATATCTAAAAAGTTTATCTTGCCGTCTTTCTCTATTTCTGATGTTAATTGCAACGTGCAGCTGTTAAACGCTTGGAGGATTTCATTCATTTTATCAGGGGGGACAACCATTAAACAATCTGCCACATAGCCCTTAAAGAATATTATATTGAATTTAAGGACTCATTCTTCTAAATATTCCAAAACTAACTCTGCAATGATGGATAATAATTATCCATAACAATTGTAGCCAAAATTGGTTATATATATATATACCTTTTTTAATTTTGTCTTTTCTCGGGTTTAGGTTTTGTATTTAGCAAAATATCCAAAACAATTTGACGGTTGGCCCATTATGTAAGGCATTTTCCAAACTTTTTATTATTTTATTTATTTATCTTCCTAAAAATATTTTTTATATAATTAAAAACATTCATACAAGAACATATCTATAATTTTAAAAAAACAAACAAACACTCAAAAACACTATTCAAATTTTTAAAAAAGTATTTAATTTTACCAGTACACACCTTGACATTTTGTTTATTTATTAATAATGAAATGCAACTTTACATCGTCTATTTAGGTACTGAGAATACATGGAATGCGAGTGTGTTTTATTTCTTATATTTTACAATGTACCAAAAAAATCGAAAGAACGCATACATTTAATTTTGTGTTTAAGAGGATATTCAATTTTTGATGTGAATTAACAGGATCGAATACTTATTATTTTTGTTTAAATTAGGCTGGTGTAAATGTGGCTCAAATTTCCTATATCCTTTCTGTTGTTAACAGTGTTTTTATCTTTTTTAATTTCTATCATTTCCTTTATCTGCAATTTTTTGTAATTCATATTTTTGTTTTTAATTATGATACTGTTATAATCGAAGGTATGTTTTTCGTCCTGTGTGTGTTTGTTAAACGCTGTTGAGGCGTTTCGTATATTTATGATCATTCAATCTGTTCTTTAGAAAATTGGCTCGTCATGCCTATATATTTTTTGGGACAATTTGTGGAAGGGATCGAATATACTACATTTGATTTATTCATGAGAGGAGATTTACTTTTTAGATTAGTGAATAGTGTATTTAATTTATTATGAGACCTGTGGCATACGATAATATCATGCTTTTTTAAAATGTGTTTTATTTTTTCTCACAGCTCACTAGTGTAAGATAATGCTACATATTTTTTCTGTTTATGTTCTATGTTTCTTGTTGTTAGGTTATTATAAAATTTATATCTTCATTTATTATTTCAGTGATAGTCTTTTCATTGAAATTATTATTTATTAGTGCCCTTTTTACTTTTTTCCGTATTCTTGATCGGAATTCTGGAGACGTTAGAGAGACGATCCGACATACCGATTATAACACTATTTTTTTTTGAGTGATTAGGGAAACGGTTTAGATATCTACCTGACCAAGTTGGTTTGGTGTACCATTCAGTTAAAATTTTGTTTTTTTCCGCGTATAAGTGTCATATCTAGAAAATTTATTTTATTATTATTTTTCGTTTCGGACATGAATTGTAATTTTTCGTTGAAACTGTTAAATTCTTGGAGAATTTTATTGATTTCATCTTGTGGCACAGCTGCTATGTAATCATCGACAAACCGTTTGAAAAATATTATATTAAAATTTAATTTTTCTTAAAATTTTTGCCTCTAAATATTCTATTACTAAGTAAGCAATGGTAGATGAAATTGATGATCCCATAGCACATCCATGGAGTTGTTTGTAAAAGGTGTTTTCGTACGGAAAGTAATTTGTATTTAGAACGAGGTCAACAGCATCCATAAAATTATTTTTTGATAGTGATGTATGTTTCTTTAAACTTTCCCATTTTTCTGCTAAAATAGTGTGGACAAGTTGATTTGGTATGTTTGTATACAAAGATATTATATCTAACGAAATTAGCCTGTAATTTTCGGGTAGGTTTACTGTATTAATGAATTTAAAGGCGAATGAATCTTTAATAAAAAAAAATCGTTTTTTCCTATAATGTTTGAAATGCAATCCGATAAGAATTTTGATAAACGATAGAATGGCGATTGTACACAAGAAACAATAGGTCTTAGTGGTATATCATGTTTATGTAGTTTTGGTATGCCGTATATTTTTAGTGGAATAGCTTGTTTGCATCTTTTTCAGTTAGTTATTTTGCATTGAGTAATTTTTTTATGAAGGTATTATTTTTCTTTTGATATAATTTAGGTTGATCACTCTTATTATTTTTATATGTATTTTCATCCCTTAGTAAGTTGTTTATTTTTGTCTCATAATCTGCCTTGTTCATAACTACTGTTTTATTGCTTTTATCAGGCTTTAGAACAATAATTTGAGGATTGTCTTTTATAAATTTTTTTGTTCAATTCAATTTCTTTTTTAAATTTTTTGTAGGCTGTTACTTATTATTGTTTTGTGCCTTATTTTGATTTTATGATTAGAAATTATAACATTAGTTACTTCAACTTTAATTGTGTCCTTCTTGTCATCTGGTGCATTGCTAATAGCAGATTCAATTGTAACGTCTAATGAGAAATTTGTACCATAGGATAAAACTTGAGAAACTTCAAATGGTATGAATATATCAGATATATTTTCGATCCATTTGGATCGGTCATAGTTTGTTTCGTTATAGGTCTCACGCTTTTTAAATAACTGGTTTAATTTTTTTGGGGTCTTTTTTAATTTTTCTATGCAATTCCTTAAATTTTTTGTTTTCTAAGAATAAGAACCTATCTAATATATTATTTGTTAAGTATCTCTCAGCTGTTTTAATGTTTTCCCTAATGGATGTATTGAAAGTATTAATTGCTTTAGTTGCCTGTGTAATTGAAAAGTTTAAAAGACTATATTTTGCTTTCATAATGATATGATTAAATTTATTTTCTAGATACGCACCTGTAAAACAAATATGTGAAACATTCATACTCAAAAAAGTTGGAAAAAGATCTAAATGTTTATATCTAAGTAAAAAAAAATCAGTCTATTTTTCTGAGCGGCCAGTTTAGTGTATGTTCTTGATATTTCTTTAAGATGTTTTACTACGTGCGGCCCATGTGATTTTTCTATTTCTTCATAAAATTTCATAATCGATGTGATTCTTAGTAGCTCCAACCCAAACTATTAAGGTTATATTTTCCAGATTCTTGAACCATAGATTATATCCTTTTTTATTTGGTCTTTGTTGGATTTAGGTTCTTTATTTAATAAAAAATTCAAAACGATTTGACGTTTCGCCCTTTATTTACTTAGATGTAAACATATAGATCTGTTTCCAACTTTTTTGAATTTGAATGTTTCACATATTTGTTTTACAGGTACGTATCTAGAAAATAAATTTAATCATATCATTATGAAAGCAAAATATAGTATTTTAAACTTTTCAATTACACAGGCAACTAAAGCAATTAATACTTTCAATACATCCATTAGGGCAAACATTAAAACAGCTGAGATATACTTAACAAATAATATATTAGATAGGTTCTTATTAGAAAACAAAAATTCGAAGAAACCAATTATTTAAAAAGTGTGAGAGCTATAACGAAATAAACAATGGCACGTCCAAATGGATAGAAAATATATCTGATTCATTCATACCATCAGAAGTTTCTGAAGTTTTATCCTATGGTCCAAATTTCCCATTAGACCTTACAAAAGAAAAATATATCCCAATAACGAAATATAAAGCCTGCTATGAGCAATAAATCAGATAATAAAAATGACACAATTAGAGCTGAAGTAACTAATGTTATAACTAATCATAAAATCCACGTAAGACACAAAACAATAAAAAGTAGCAGCCTCCAAAAAATTTAAAAAAGAAATTGAATCGAACAAAAAAAATTATAAAAACAACTAGAAAAGGCAATCGGTCGGTAACTGGAGGAGACAGTTTTGGGCTTTCCAGGCTTATGAATGGGGAGCCATTATTCCAAATTTAATTATACATATTAAGGAGATTAGAAATACATTGAGGGGATAGATTTCTGAAGTAGGAAGTCCTTATTTCATCTGGACCCGGAGCCGAGTCCCTGCTTCTATTAATGGCAAATTGCAATTCATCCAGGGTGATAGGGAGATTGTAGGACATAAGAGGATCATTTTGCGGACAGAGAAAATGATCGGAGGGTCCACTAGTAAAAAGATTGAAGTAGGGGGTCGCAAAAATATCGCTTACTGCATTGGAGTCAGTGATCCAGTTTCCATTCAATTCAATTCCAGATATAGAGTGGTGACCTTTTCCTTTGAGTCTATTAATGTTGTTCCATAATGAGGAACTATCTAGGTGGTGACCAATTGACTCTGTGAAGGAGTTCCTGTTATATCGAGCTTGTCGGATGGTTTTCCTAGCAATTGCTCTGAGTCTTTTATATTTCCTCAAATTGTCCTGAGAAAGAGAATTTTTAAGTTTATTCAAGGCTCGTTTCCTATTTTTTAAGGAAATTTTGCATTCTTCGTTCCACCAGGGAACTGGGGGCTTGTTGTATCTTAATTTAGCCTTGGAGATACTAACGTCAACCGAAGATAGAATAGCATTAATGCAGTTCGACATGGATATGTCGATGTTTGACGATGGAATGTTTTGAAAGAGGACTTAAAAAGATCCCAGTTAGCTTTTTAAGGATGTAATAAGAAGAAGGATGGAAGGACAGATGGGAGGAAGCTGTTTCCAAATAGGTAGGGAAATGGCCATCACTGCCATGATTATCCTCGAGGACACTCCACCGCAAATCGGAGGATAAGCTAGGACTACAAAATGACAAGTCTAGACATGCAAGAGTACCGTAAGCGGGAGAGATATAAGTAAGAGATCCATCGTTTAGGAGATCCAGATTATGGAGGGAAATGGTGTCAGAGATTATCTTGCCCCTAGCATCCGTATGCTGTGATCCCCACAGCACGCCATGAGTATTCAAGTCTCCCATTAAAATGATGGGAGGAGGAAGTTGGGAAGTAATATTTGATATATCAACTTGAGATGGGGAAGAGGAAGGAGGGATATAGAGGTTACAAAGGGATACTTTTTGTTAGCAGTGAAAACAGATGCAGCGCAAACTTCGTAAGGGGAGACAATAGGAATTTCCTGATAGGAAATATTATCTCTGATGAGAGTTGCCACTCCTCCAGAGGCATTATCAGGGTTAGTTCTATCACATTTGATATGGTTGTATTTTTTAAAGTTAATATTATCTCCTGGTCTACAGTTTGTTTCCTGGATCAGTAGGAAGAGGAGGTTAAAAGTATTGATTAGGAGATGAAGTTCTGCGTAATGAGATTTATTTTCCATTAATATTCCATTAAATAATTGTGGGAGCCATTTATGTGGCTTTCTTGTTGAGTTTGGATTTGTTTGGATGATCTATCTCCATTTTTCCATTCTGTAAGGTAAGGGAAGATTCAGAAGAGCTACGAGAGAATGAAGGTTTTTTGGAGCTAGTGAATTTTGGTGTAGTTGTAGAATCTTTCTTTGAAAGAGTGGGATTTTGGGGGGCGATGAAGGGATAAATTTAAGCGTTTGGGGGGATATTAAGGGGAGGAGAGGAGTTTAGGGGGCGATGAAGAGATACATTTGGGGGTTTGGGAGGGGGGTTATTAAGGAGGGGAGGGGCGTTAAGGGAGAAGAGGCGGTCTTTGGGAAGAGGGGCGGAAAGGGGAATGGGGAGGGAGGGCGTGGTTTCATCTATGTTAGAGGAAGAGTTGGAGGAAAGATTGAGTCCCTCTTTCATTGAGGAATTAGCTTTTTTGTTCAAAAGTGAAGGGGTTAATAATTTTCCGACTTTTTCAGCATAAGAAGTCGAAAAAGTGAGATTTAATTCAATATACTTTCTTCTAGCATCGAAATACGAGAGTTTTTCAAGGATTTTTAGCTTTTGTATGCCCATTTCTATCTTGTATGCTTGTAGCTGGGCGAGTGGGATTCTGCCCAATTTACACAACTAGAGGGGGGTGGGGGGCTACACGGACTATCTATGTGAAGGCTTACCACATCTGGGGCAAATAGGCTACTCTTTACATCTATCACATGTGTGACCGAATTTTTGGCACTTAAAGAATCTCAGCGGATTTGGAATATAGGAGCGCACTCGTATATGTAGGTAATCTGCCTTGATGTATTCAGGTAACTTATGCAGTTTAAAGGTTAATATTAAGGTGGCTGAAGAAACTAAAGTATCTCCGGTACGAGTATTGATTCGTCTAACTTCAATTATACCCTGATCTTGGAGTTTTTCAAGGATTTCCTCGTTATCATAATGAAGGAGGTTATTGCAGGTTATAACTCCTCTGATAGTGATAAGAGATTGGTGAGCCTCTATAGATACTACAAAATCATGGATATTCTTTAGATTAGTTATTTTTTCTACTTGAGCTTTATTTTTTAATTCAATGAGGAGTGTTCCATTTCTAAGTTTTTTAGTTGATTCCCTTTCACCTATACTTCCGCATAAAGCTATGTAAATAAGAAAGGAGGACACGTTCTCAAAGGACTTCCTGGACACTAAAAAGAACTTTTCAAAATTCCTATTTCCTGGAGCGTCTAGAATCTCCGGCGAATAAATTCGAGGCCTCTTAAGAGACCCGTTAATTGGAGGAAAATTATATTTAGTCATCATAATTGTCCCCACGAGTAGCGAAGGAAGAAACAGTCGCCCACAGCAGTGCATCGCATGCTGTGAGAAGGCAATATTAAAATCCAAGAGGCGCCCAACTTCCAGAGTTCGAACAGTAGTGACCCAGTTCTCCCTGGGCTACGCAGTTCTTGGCCTATTCAGTGCCACCGTGACTTGGGAGGGGTTTTTATGGTGGTCCCCTGCTACCTAGCCGGCCGATTAAGGCAAGCCACCACCCCTGAAGGCACATCCTCAACAACCACCGGCCTTCCGAGAACGGATAACATAAAGAACAACACAAGACATGCATAACATGACTAGGACCCCGGGATCTTCACACCCGTACTAGGGAGCGTAACCTCCCTAGCCCCCTTGGTTGGTATATATTTTGAATAAATGAATGATTTTGAAAAGAATAAAAATTCCAATTTTAATTTTTTTAGTTGTATCAGCCACCGAAAATATTTTTTCATTAATTTTCTGTAGAACACGTCGAATTTGATTTTAAATAAAAATCTTTTTTAATCATCTTTGTATCACTTTTAATTACTGAGTTTACCCAAACTTAGGACAAACTGTGTTCATTTGGAACTTACAAATATTTATAAATTGTCTTTATACCTAAATTTTTGAAAAGCTAACTTGATGGTTTGCCCATGCTGGCAAAATGAAAAATATATATCAAGGTTAAAATAATGGAATGTGAGACTTAAATTAAATTATTAATAAACAATAGACATATTTTCTCAAGCAAGACGGCATCCTCATTCTGAAACGCAAATTAGAATATAATTTGGAATAATAAAGTTAAAATAATATCTATCAAACTATCATTAAATTAAAATTGTCAAAAATAAATTATCTTACATGGATGTTTGAATTAGTATCAAAATTCCAGCGTCACAGATACCATGCCGACAGATACAGGCAAGTGATCAAGTTAAAAAAAAAACATTAGAAAATAAGAGTGTTTTATTTATTTGTATTTTATAAAAAAGGAATCACAACGTGATGGAAAACATTCAAGAGTAAGTCTCTGATTTAAAAAAAAATCAAATAGTTTCTAAAGCGAATTCAGTCGAGAAATATATATATATATATATATATATATATATATATATATATATATATATATATATATATATAGCAGTTTACTATATTCGATGGGGGCAATTCGGCTAAAATATTTTCAAGATGGTGGCATTTTCGGTTATACCGAAAGTTGATGCCTTCTTGCTTATTTGAAGTAGAACACCCTATACGTTATTTCATTTTTAGATTCTAAGCAAAATTATAGATATATCTCATGTACAATGTAGGTGTAGGATACACCTGTCTGTTTTTACATATTTTAAGTTTTATGTCAAAAATGGCGTTTGCAGGCCTAAACCTAACTTCCAATTTCTCCTTATCTATTTTGTTCTAGAAAGGGATCTACTTTAGTGTACCGTAGTGATATATTGATACTAAAAAATACAGGATAACAAAAAATCGTTAAAAATCAATTTTTTTTGACATAAACCCCTATTTTTATAATGTTGTCTTGTTTAGCAGTAAATATAAGGGTGACTTTGAATAAAGTTGTGTGTTCGAAAACTTTGTAATTTTTGAAATATCTGCAATTTTACATTTTTCTATTGAAAAAACGCTATACGGCTTTTAAGTTTTGTTTATTAGTTGGCTAGCCGAGAAGCGAGATGAAAGAAAACAATAAAGTTCTACATAAATGTCACTATTTCTTGCCATTTAATAATTATTAATAAAAATCATCCCGGGCGATTAAATTATACGCACGAATATTATTTAAATTTGTTTATTATCTTAGGGTAATATAACAAAGTTTTATCAAGAACATACCAGACATTTACTAAGATATCCAAATAAACAGAAACCGTCAAGGAACAGTGTTAAACGAATATTGGAAAATTTCAAAAATTCTGGCACCGTTAAGGCAACAATGCATAAAAGGAAACCTATTCTCAATGGTGAAAGTGTCTAAGACAAATGGATCTACAAACAGTAATCCGAAGAGCTCAATACATACAATTTTGATGAAACACAACTTCCACCATTATATAATATCGTTGATTCAACAGCTAAAGGCGGGACTCCACCAAAGATACCAAACATTTGCAAACGAAATCAATCTTGAAATATTTTCAGTGGAGATATAAATAGCCCACGAAAAAACATTGTCGACAAATGTTTTCAAATGTCTGCCGATGTTCCGACCGTTATGGCAATTAAACATATTTTATGATGGATGATGAAATAGTAAAAGTGCATTTTTATGGAGAAAACTTATATGGCAATTCATTAATAATACAAAACAAATTGTGTCCCCATTTTTAATTATGTATTAACTTTTGTAGGAAAAAGTTATTTAAATATTATAGAAAAGTTAGACATTCAAAATTTAAGCAATTTACCTCTGGCGGAACACATGTAATTTTTTTTATCAAAAAGGTGGCTCGCCACCACACAGAACCGGTCCAGTTGCCAACTTCTTACAAGTAACATTTTATGACAAGTGGATTGCCAACAAGGGATCTTTTTGTGGCCTCCACGTTCTCCTAATCTGACTATCTTAAAGCGGGAATTCACCTTGTAAAAGTGAGCACTTTTTTTTCTAACGATTGTAAACATTGTATCTTCACTGAATCAATGTTTGCAAATAAATACTAAATTTGCCCACATTTATCGTTGTTCCATAGTGTGTGATTAGACTCACATATTTAGGCTGGTTTGAACTCACATCTCCACTCTGCGCCTGATAGGCACACATACTACGAACTCCCTTTGAAGTACCCGCAACGGTCGGAAGCTCGGCAAACATTTGAAAACTTTTGCAAAAAATGTTTATTCGTGCGCGTCCACTAAAATGTTTCAAGATTAATTTGGTTTGCAAACATTTGCAAATGCTTTGTGCCTTTGATGGATTCCCACCACTAGATTATTTTATATGGGGGACGATAAAAAAACATGGTTTATCGTAATCCAGTGACAACGATGGAGGACTGTATGGCAAGGGTTCGATTAGAGCAGATTCAATTAGAGCGGCCACCCATGACGACCTAATTCGGAGATGCGAAAAATGTTTGGAAGTTCAGAGTGGAAATTTTGAACATTTATTAAAATAACTTGTTTCCCTGTGTAGGTAAACCGCTTAGCATTTTTACAATAAAAAATGTTAAATTGCCGATATTTCAAAAACTGCAAATTTTTGAAATAGACAATATATTTTTCATTCATTTCATATTTTTAATATTAAATAAGATAACATTATAAAAATAGGGGTTTATGTTTTACAAAATTGACTTTTGACGAGTTCTTCAAGTTAATATTTAATGTTAGTTTTTGATCAGCCCGTATTTATTTATTATCAAAGTATCAATACAGTACACTAAAGTAGATCCCCTTCTAGAAGGAAACCAACCCCAGTTAAATTATAAAGGCTTTCATATCGGACAAATTGATGGATATGTTTAAGCTTGCAAACGTCGTTTTTGACATAAAATTTAAAATAAGTCAAAAAGAATTATTCTCTGGTATAGGACATTATATATGAAAGATGTCAATAATTTTGCATATAATCTAAAAGTAGAATAACATATAGGATATTCTATTTAAAAGAAGCAAGAAGGCATCAATTTCCTGTATAACCAAAACTGCCACCATCTTGAAAATATTTTAGCCGAATTGCCCCCATCGAGTATAGTAAACTGCTATATTTTTAAAGTTTTCCAAAGTCTATTTTCCAGGGAATCGATCGTGGTATTTCGTCGTGGGACCGAGAAAAGCAAAATCTTCTTGGTGGCGTAATAATTTTTTAATGTGCGAAAGTTGCGAATGTCGACAAACAATTTTTTAGAGACGGAAAACTAAAAAACAAATTAGTTTCAAGTGAAACAAATTTTATCCAATTTCTAAAGCTTTTTTTAAACCTGAAATTTAAAAAAAAACTGTACATTACTAACTGCTGATGATATTATAAGATAAATTTTTGCAACAAAATTACTTTTATTGTCGAAACCGGCTCAACTTACGGACTTCAATCCAGGGAATCTTTTTTATTCTAAAAGTTAAGGGAATCAAAAAATATATAATAGGGTTTAAAAAAATTAGGCACTTCAAAGTTTTGGGGTAGTTCACCCTGTACTTCCTAAAGAAGTAAAAAAAGTTCACTTCATCACTTACGGTCTTCCTGTAATGCAGCAACAACTAAATTTAATCAAGTTTCATTAAACATAAAAAAGATATTTTTAAAAAATGAGTATCGTTCTTACCGTCTAAAGGTAAATATCTCGAGAGTGGTATTGAAAAATTTTAATATGAAGAAATACTATTATTTTAACGCATACTATGAATTTCCGGGATGTTTCACTTTTTTCTAGGATACCTTAGGGGGAAAGAAATATCCAAGATCTCCCATAAACCCATGTGCCCTAACTACTTTTGATTTCTTATTTCTTTTTTTATAATAATTATATCCGTCATCGGTTATTGTTTAACCTGTTTCTAAATGCTTCGATTTTTAAATCGTTCTGGCCTATCAAAATATATTTTCCATTTATATACAGCTGCGAGCGATGAGTTTTTTCTGTTATTCTATCAATAATGAACTTCTGTTGCAAGTTATGATCAATAAAATTAGTTTTTTTTAAGATATTCTATAGTCGACAATGGCTTGTAACCATAAGCTTCCACTTGCCTATTCAAACCAGGAAAACCTTACTACCACCAATTTGTTTAGAATTTAGCTAGTAAAATGATAGTAGATATATTGCTACATCTGGCTAAATTAAAGCTTAGAAATTTAGTACACAAGCAGAGTGTAAAAACATTTTGATATCATAAAGCGGCATTTTAGGCACTATTACATCTATATAAGTTCTAAGAACAAGGTTCTTGAATTATATTCTAGATAATAATTTTTCAGATTGGTGAACGATTTTCAAATCAGTAATTTAATAAAAAATATTTTCAGAGAACTTCATTAACCATAAATTCCGTAAGACGTGAACAGAACACCTCAACGTAACTCCATCTAGTTTGCTGCTCTGTCGTATAAATTGTCCATTATGATCACATGATCTTCTCCTGCATCAATCACTTTTTATAATTCTCCGTAGAAATTATTTTTCTTTTCATTTCTTGTCCCATTTTCCTCATTAATGATTTTACTTCTATCTTTAGAATTCTCTCATTTACATGTTCTTCTTTAATTACGTTTTTCAGCTGATCTAGTGACATAGTCATTCCTACTCCTTGCAAAGTGGTAGATATATGTTGGACTTCCACTGTCTTTATTTTTTGTTGAATATCGCCACGTCTTGAGAAACCGAAACTTTCAGTTTCGCTTGAATTCAACTAAAAATAAAGACAACAGAAGTTCAATATATTTCTACTACTTTGCAAGCAACATCGTTGTCTATAATCTTCAAACAAACATTCCTACTACTGCTCTTTCTGTTTCATCCACCGTAGACCAAACAGTCAATATCCATTGTGTATTCTCATTATACCTTTATTTTTCTTTTTTGTTTCTGCAGTTCCTAGTAGTTGCACTTTATGTTATATCGTTTCCTTCATGATTTCCTCCTCTTTTCCTATTATACATCGTACATTCCACATCCTTTTTGTTTTTCTCAATTTTTTTACTTGCAGATCGATCTGTCTCTTTCTTGTTCTTTTATTTTTTCTCCTTCCCTATCTCATTTTTATTCCCTTCCTTCTACTAGAATTTTTTGGTACAATATCTTAACGTTTTTTTTTTCTGTTTCTCCTATCCGCCTCTGTCATCAGCTTCAATTTGTTTTGGATTTCGCATTCCTCTTGAATTAATTTCCTGTTTATAAAAATTATATCCTGTAAATTTTGTTTTTATTTTTCATCATTTTAGAATAATACTAAATCGAAAATTGATGTTTCACAGCTTGTGTCTCTATAACGCTTCGACTTTCCGTAACTGTAAAATATTGTTACAAAGCAAAATGTGGATAGTAGGGCATCTACATTTTATATGAAGAAGGTGCAACATAACTCCTACTCTCGATAAATCAACATTTTTAAGATCTGGGACTGGTTAGTTTTCCTATACGTTTCTTTCAATTTTGTAATATTTGAAAAACTTTTTTTTAACAAAAAAAAGAAACTAAAGTATGCAAGTTACATAAAATATTCCAATAGTCCAAAGGCTCAGAAATTAGAATCAGAAATTGATGTAGTACAAAAGGACTTTAGAGGAACGAAAGAAGAATTTTATTTTAAGCTTTTACTTCTAAACTTGTGTAGGTGAAGGCTGAAATTAGAAAGAATTTATTAGCAACTTTCGCTTCATAATTGCTATATTTATCCATATTTTTACGAAAGTCATAAAAATCACCCTTCTGTCACTTTGGAAACATTACAAATTTTTATGCGATGATAGTTTTTAAGTTTAAAGCAAGAAATGTTAAACAAACACCATTACACAAAGTTTTAGGGATTTTTTGTTAGTTGTCATGAGTGCTTTTGGCGTCATTTTATTTCAGTTTGATCTCATTTGTTTTAAATAGCTAGTTAACGAAATTTAGAAACAATTCAATCCAGATTTAAATAATTCAATCGCTAAAAAAACTAAATTTTTAAGATGGCGTTAACTCAATTTCTTGAGTTTCTGACGTTAAATTTAAAAACAACAATTGCATGAAAAATCGACGTTACTTTTCTTAACATCTCGAGTGAAATATTAGCAAATTAATCTCTTATTCTGTGTTGCATATTTATGGCTATTTTAGACAAATCTTGATAAACAGTTTATTTTCCGGATTCCCACAAAAATAAGTCAGTGTTTGTTAAATTAGGTGATCTGGCTTGTCACTGAATGTGTCCGTTTCTACCAATCCATTGATTATTAAAATGTTTATACAGATTATTTCTAAGGTCCCTGGAAAAATATACCTGAGACCCATCTTGTTGAAACTACATCCTGTTTCTGCTATATGAGGGAACAACCTGTAATAATACAGACAATATGTTCTGTAAAAAATGTAAATATATAGGTCCATTAGATGATCATTGAAAATATGTGGCCCTATAATATTATCCCCAATAATTCCGTCACACACTTTCAGTGACCACTGGTACTGCTAATCAAATTATTCCATATATCTCGGATTTTCTGTATAGTAATAATAAAAATTATTTCTCTTTATACAGTCACTGTTATGAAAGTGTGCTTCGTTAGACAATAAAATATACTTAAAAAATATAGGATTGTCCAGACACAGAATTCTAGATAGTTTTAAAATCTTCATGACTAACCGCCTGGTGAAACTAAACATGCTATGCATGGAGTTAATGTTTTTTTAAATGCTTTGTACAGATCTTTCGCTTACGTCTGTTGCCGCCGCAATTTTATCGTACCTCATATGAGAACCAACAGTTACTGTTAATAACACTATCAATTTATTCTCCTCGTTAGACAGGTTTCATTGTTTCTTCTTTTTTATACAGTACATTTTTCGTTTCAACTAATCTTACTAGCAAACTTTTAATTTTTTTCTCCCCGAAGTTTCCTCTCTGGATAAAGTGAAACATAAATTCTACTTTCTGGAAAACAATTTTTTTGTTTTCACCAAATACAAAAATCATTTCTACAAGTTCATCTCTGTAAAATCTGATACGAAAAGTTATCTTTTACAAAATACCAAATAATAATTTTCTCTATTTCTGTCATAGTATATAAAGAAAGAGCTTATTTCGATTTTCAAGTGTAATCTTAGTTAACAGATAGAGGTAATGCGAAAAAAAAACATTCTAAAAGAAGATGTCTACGCATTCAACGAATACATTATATGCATTTTAAATGCTTATTTTAGTATAGACTAATTAGTTTAAAGCAGCGTTTCTCAAGCTGTGGTTCGCGAACCCCCAGGGGTTGACGAGCTTTGTAAAGATGATTCGCGAAAAAAGATTGTAATGGTGGAATTTTAAATGAAACATCGCAACAGGCAACAGTTTGAAACGCGACGAATCGCTACGGCGATGACGATGCGAGTACATTCTTGAACGAGCCGGCAACTTCTACTTCTGCGTACTAAGACTTCTCCCGAATGCTCACAAAAGAACGAGAATAATGTGTGCCGATATAAAAACGCTGCAGTCATATATAAGGATAAGTAGAGTCGAACTTAATCGTACGATGAGCTTAAGATCCTCGAAAAATTTCTAAAAGTTAAATGAGTTAGTAGTTAATGCATGGTATGTACATAAATATTAGTAGTGTAACAAGTTTAATGATTTCTTCTTGTGTAAATAAATTACAAGAAATACCCAAGCTTTACAAATTGCACGTGCGCACGTCGAAAGTGAAAGAAAATAATTATTGCTCCATAAATATATAATAGATGGTTGGTTAAAAACGGGTAGTTTTGTCAAGTCTGATGAGAGGCTCGTCTAGCAATCAATTGTTTCTTCTAATTCAGTCCCTGATTTGGAACCAACAGAAAGTGACAGTTACAATGAGCTACCGTCTCGCCAGACTGACAGCAAAGAAAAATTAGGAGAACAGAATGTGAAAAAAGAAAAGAAACGAAAATATGACAGTGACTATTTACAAATGGGTTTTTATTTTACCGGAAAGGAGTTAGAAATTAAACCGCTTTCTGTGATCTGTAACTAAATCCTGGCCAGTAGCAGTTTAAAACTATCTTTTCTTCGTAAAAATCTGAAACAAGACATCTGGAACACAAGGACAAACCAGCTGAGTATTTAAAAGAAAATTTGTAGGTAATAAAAAATCTAGTGTCTCTTCTTTTCTAACAAATTTAAACCAAAGTATCTGAATAGGCACAAACAATGGCAGAAAATTTGATTGGACCGTGTGCTAAAGACATCACGAGGTATATGCTTGTAGAAAAAGCTGCAAAGAAAAACAAAATAAAATTGAAGTATTTCGTTCTTCATCTTGACGAGTCGAACGATATAACAAACCCTGCAGTATTGCTTGTCTATATTAGATTTATTTTTTTAAATTTCATGCAAGAAGATATATTATTTGCAAAACCATTGAAAACCTATATAATAGGTGTAGCAATTTTTGATATGATCAATGAGTATTTTGAAAAAAAATTAATAAATTGGTCTTTTTGTTTGGCTGTGTGCACTGATGGTGCAAAATCAATGACTGGAACATTTTAAGTAAAATGACAAGCACTGACATGTAAGCGCATTCCTGCAGAGTTATCCAATACTTTAAGCGACGCTGTAAAAACTGTAAATTTTATAAAATGGCGTGCTACAAACTCTCGTCTATTCCGTGCACTTTGTGAGGGCTTTTGAAGCCTCAGCGTTTCTTTACTACTTCATACAGAAGTTAGATGGCTTTCTCGTGATAAAGTTTTGACCCACTTATTTGAATTAAAGTCTGAAGCTCATTTGTCCTCTTGTGTATCTGATATTTTTTGGCTGTAAAAACTTGCACACTCAGCCGATATTTTTTCTAAATTAAATGATTTAAATATATCTTTACAATGCCCAGGTATCACCATTTTGATTATGCATGATAGAATAGCAGCCATGCTAAAGAAGTTCAAATGTATTAAAGTAGTTATACAATTTTATAATAAAATGTTCTCTTGCGAAAGTAGCAAGTTTTAAAAGAAGATATGTAAATTAAAATATTTTTCATTAAAAAATTACGACTTTTCAATGAGACATGACCTAATATTTTAAAAATAAAATAACATCAATAAAGAGGTTTTAAATTCACAAAAAGCTACAGGGTATTCCATTTAAAAAAGTTAACCTCAACTCGGCAAAAATTTCTGGGGCACCTTCCATACCAAAAAATATTTTCGTGGAATGGGCCATATTTAGGTATGCACTTGGTAATTGGTAACTCACACGGTTCAAGCGCAGTGAAAGATCGATACACTGTTACAAGACCCTATATGTATATGGGATAATAGATGGTTCAATAAGATACAATTCACACAATAAACTATTTAACATTTACGTCATCCCACTGTGATACCGGGTTTAAGAAGTGGTCTAGTTTATTTAGTTATTATACCTTTAATAATGGAAAATTTTCCACCTGGGTGTTGGGAAGGTTTGGTATTTTAATCTTTTCTATGCTTACATATTTCAATATTTTCTAACAAATTTGATTTCTGTCCTTTTTATTCAAAATGAAACACTTGTCCTATTTTAACGTAACATAAATCCACTTAGATAATCAGAGTTAAAATTTAGCAAACGCTCATTTAAACAATGTCTATATGGTCTTGCAAAATGATTCCCAAGTATTGCGATTATCAAATTATAAATAATACAATTAATCGTAAATAACTCAGCGCTTTTGGAGCTTATAATAACTTGTTGGAATTTAAACAATAATTTCATGCTTCCTTTTACATATTAATTTTTTGGGTTTACCAGTTGAATGAATAATAATAATTTAGTATGATCGGAACTCCGACAATGAGATCTTGCACCTCACTTGAATGTATTATGACATAATCAATGTTGTCATTTGTTGATAGTAGGGAACATAACCCGATCCTCACCACCCCCCCACTCCTCGACCTTGACCGTGACCGTACCCCACCCGCCTGTGTCCCCACCCACATGTCCTTGTCATTGACCTTGAAAGTGCACGCGCACGCTGTCCTTGGCCTTGACCTTGTGCTCAAGGTTGCGTGCGTGACCTTGTCCTTGATCTTGTTCGCGGCGACCTTGACGTTGTTGGAGGTCATCTTGGGTGTGTGACCTTGAAGTTATGTTACTTGGTTTGGGGTGACCTTGAATGGTTTTATATAGGGTGTGGGGCAGTTTCATTCATCAGT